>OY728141.1:1213785099-1216285099 GCA_963277665.1 Viscum album
GTTCAAAATTCTGGATGTTTAAACACATTTAAAATGAACTTCAATTCATGAATATAAGCAAACAATCATGAAAACCAAGGATGAAAATGCTTCTGAAACAACAAAAGTGAACATCCTAAACCCATAAAAAAGGCCACGAATGAACAAAATAAGGTTAAAATAAGTCAATTATATATAAAAAATATTTTCTAATTATTAATCAATGAATCTAAATTTTATTATTCAACTTTTTTAGATCAATCAAAGAACATATCCGAGATTATGATAAGGGGTATCTCATCTCACTTTTAATTAGGCAAGATTTCAATTGTTGACCACTTATTTTTTTATGTCGTATGTGTTTACTACCATTTGATATATAATATAATTATTCTACTTATACTCTTGGAATTTTTTGATTCATTTGGTGATTATTCATTTTTGTTCATACGATTCAATTGATTACAATGTGGTAAGGGACATTGTCTCAATTTGCATTTCATTGAGACAAGATTGGTGTTGTATGCCTAATCATGCTTATATGGTGTATCTGCTACCCATTTGAGATCATTTTACATTTATAATAATAATTTTTTTAAATATATATTTGACTGTAACATGGATATTATTATTTCCTTATTCCATATAACATTTCACATATAGTGTTTATTTGGAATGTTGTTTTAACAATAAAAATATTGATGAATCTCTATTCTCTACTATATAAAGATATGTATAAGGAATGTTGTACTACTATTAAATATATTTATAAAGAATTATTTTGAAATTATGTGATGGTTAAGGCCCACTATAGAAACTCAATGAATTTCCAGTTCTCATGAGACAAATTATTTGGTGACAAACTCTTCGGGTTTGTTTGTACCACTGAATCTGATGAGAATCTACCCTAAACCATAAACCATTTAGAAGATATAATGGTATCATTTCCTAGATACATTAATTCCAATAAATAATCATTCTGTTTCCTTATTTTCTGTTATTACTATCCATTATGTTTCCTCTATGAAAAAATATATGGATACAGTTTCATTCAAAGTTTAATAATGCCATGTGTTTTTAATTTTTCACTATGTAATATTAGCAATACCAATTTGATTATAGATTAATTATTGGGGATTTACTCATATTCTATTTGTATCCCTTTATGAGCATTTGAGATCACCATTTTCATTTTTTTAACTTCAACTGGTTATGAAGATGAGACCATTTATTGAGTTCTCGTAGATTCATTTTATTAGTTTTGGTTATGTATTTTATTTTTCTACCTTCCCAAATGTAATATGAGTTACATTATTGTATCTAATTTCTTCAAGATTTATAAACTAATTGTTCCTTTGGGTTTTCATTCCTTTTAATCATGACAACGTAATATGTAATACACCAGCTCTGGGCTTCTGGGATTGGGGTGTTACAAACTTGTTATGGGGTGGTGTGATATTTGTGTGATATGAGAGAGATGGATATTCCATGGTATAAGATGATAGCGTGAAGGAGAGGAAGATTATATGACAATAAATGTGGGATACCATATATGAATATGAATCATATTATATTATTATACTTTTAATGTGTTATTCAGTGAGAATACCATGCATGTGATGGGTTTGTTAGGAGATCTGTTTAGGTATTGTTTAGTTTTGAGGCTTCAGTAATGGTGTGTTAGTAATTTTATTTCACATATACATGATAGAAATTGGTTACCAAATATAGTGAACTTATATTCTCACCCTAATTATATGAAATTTATTTTATTATTAAATGAGTATTACATGGATTATTTTGGTGATTAATATCTCAAATATTTGGATTTTTTGTGTTGTTGCCTTAGATTTTTTTATGGTGCTTATTTTTCATGTCTTTTATATATATAATATTTATTTATAAATTTAATGTGCGATGATATAGAGTTTATTTATGTAATTTAATGGGTTCTCCTGTTGTTGATTAAATCAACCCATATTTATTGTTTTCATGTAGAGGGTAAATCCTCCCATATCATGAGAATTTCATAACCTCAGTGCTTTTCAAAAACTAATGGAATAATAGAGGTGGTACTCAAGATATCATTTTCTCCAATTATTTAATACATTCCAAGGATGGGTATCATCAAAAGGAGGGGTATTAAAAATACACATTGGTGCGATGGTTAAGTAATAGGGTAAAATATAGAGTCATGAGCTCTGAGGATTTCATGGGATAGTAACGAAATATGGTATGTTTTTCATGGTGTGTGACATATGCTTGGAAGACCATATGGGACACAAAATTATAACACCCTCCAATTATCCAATAAAAAGAATCTGAGATTTTTTAAAAACCGAGTGATGTGTCACCGATTAAAGAATATATACCTAGAATATCAACATGTATTATGTTAATAAAATTCATTTCATAATTTTAGTGGTTTCAGGGAAGGTATAATTAATTAAAAAAATCATTGTATATATTTATAGAACTAGTATTATTAATTATTTTTTTTACCCTTTATCTATGTTTCATTTTCATCCTTAGTTTTTCAAATAGGATGTGGATGTTCAGCAGGCTGACCCAGTTGATTATCGTTGGATATATCTGGTTTAGTAGGATGTTCAACACCTAACGATGTTGTTCTATATTTAGTGGAATATAGTAGAGAGTTATGAGAGAAGTGTCTCTATTATGGAGAGAGATCATTGGTTAAAGAATGTGTATTTTTATTTTGGTTGGATTTTGGATAGGGATACATAATGGGTCATGTTAGTAGTCAGTATGTTTTGGGGAGCTATATGTTAGTTGTGTATGGTATTCGTGGGTCAGAAGAAAGAGGTAAATGTGTTATGGTTATAATTCTAGAGTCTATTTCTATTATAATTTATATTTTCTACCATGATGTAAGTAATTAGGTAATAGTGTATCTCTCTTCATAAAGGGATACTGTTAGTGTGATAGAATGGGATCATGTTCAATGATCCTACAAGTTTCACCCATCAAATGTTTTCTTAATGATGAGTCCAATGCTTGAAATATAGATTAAGAACTCATTATTTCTATAAAGTATTATGTGATTGTATTTATGTTTCCAACATAATTGGAACATCAGATGAATGTTCAAGTGATAGAGTTCATGCACTTTAATGGAGGTGTATGGTGAGAGAAGGGATAATAGAGTTACACAAGGGGTAGAGTTTCCACCAATGGATTTCAGCTACTATGACCGTTGAGATATTAAACAATAGTTATTTGTGCTCAGTAGCTTATATTTTTACTTTTTAGGGAATATGGATTTCACAATTAGCCTAGGCTACTGGGACTATATATCATTTTCATTATTGTTCATGGAAATCCCAAGAACCATTTCCCAATGTTTCTTTAAGATCAGTAAAGTGGGATTGATTAGGCTTAGTATATGCATTAGTAAAATTTACCGTTAAGTCCATTTCAGTAATAGGGAATATAGGATTATACCACTCCTATAAGATATTATTTTGTTATATTTTATTATTGGAATGTTTTCCATATTCATATTCCTTGACCCAAGAATTTTCATGGGGGTGGATGTCATAATAGAGTTGGATAAAATTGGTGTGGCCTTTATCATACAATGGTTGTGGTAGCTCTGAAGGGTATACAGATCATTAGATTTATGATTAGTCTTTTTAGTGCCATTTTTTTCTTATTTTTTCCTAATGTTTTGTTAACCATTATTTATCCATCAAATTCTATTAATTGGAATGGGAAAATAAGTGGATCTCATGCCCCTAGTGTTTTTTCTAGTGTGATCTTAGACAATCTTATTTTATATATGTAGGGGATGTAGACTAATGATGGTGAATAATATGTTATATCAATATATTTATTACTTCATAAATTATTTTATAATGTCATCCACAATATCGACTTGTTGTATTCTACTTGTTCCATTAATGGAGGATTCTGGAGGAGGGTCATGTTCTTGGATGGGAATAGCCAGTGCACAACTTTCTTTAGAGAGTGAAGTCATCATGTTGGTAGTAGATATGTGGTGCCCCATATTTATTTGATGTATGACATGTATGTGGAATTTTTAGAAGATGATATTATGGTGATTCCTTGTTGTTTCAATGGTGTTTCTAAATATTTCTTGTGAGAAGGTTATAACACAACCCCCTCAACGGTATGTAGAGTTTGAGATAGATTTAAATAAAGTTACTTATCTAATTTTTATGGATCCATTTTGAATAGAACTGTATAATTTTTGGGTTTTGAGAGTTTCAACAGATTATTTGATTAATAACGGTTTTATCGATCCTAGTGTGTCTTTGTAGTGTAATCATTTTTTTTTCTTCAGAAGAAAAATGGTTGTAAGAGTGTTTTTATAAACTAAGGATTATTGAACCAAATGATGAACATGAATCTATATCCTATTCCAATAATTTTAGATCTTTTCATTTAGTTGTAGGGATCTATTTTCTCCTCCATCATTTTTCAATGTTATGGGTGCTCCCTATTTTGGTTAAAGGTGGATGATTTCTTAAAATATATACTTCATATGAATGTATTGTGACATCAGGTATTTTTTCATTTTATTAGGTGTCAATAACTGACCAACTATCTTCCTAGGACTGATGAAATATGTTTTCCCTAAATTATTGGACAAATATTTATTCATTTAAATTTAATATATATTAACATACTAGAGTTTAGCAAAGAAGCATGCCATAATCATAGAGCCATCTTGTAGATTCTTCAACACCACAAACTCAATGGAAAATTTTCCATTTGTATATTTTGAAAACAATCGGTGTATTTCCAAAGGTATGTTTTGTCCCAACCCAAATTAGTGTGTCCATGACAACGAATGTGTTAGTTTTTCCTTTGGAAGAAAAAAAGAACTGGGAATATGATCATAGTTACTTTGGTCTCACCAGATATTATAAGAGGTTTGTGTCTTGTTTCTCATAGATTTTGGACCTATGGACATCTTTAACTAGGATTAACCATTATATTATCAAGAATAAACATTTTTATATAATATTTGTCATCATGAATGGGATATTTTATAGTTTTTCAGTTCATAAATTTCTATTGAAAGGTGTTATGTTTGTGATGTTTTGTGAGGATTCACATATAGTGTTGAAATGATTCTAGATTTAACATTTGGGAATGTAATGTTATGGTTTTTAATTTCTATTGTGACACAAACCATTATCTAAATATATTAGTGGTTATTTTTATTAATATGTGGCGGTATTACATCATTGGGGTGCTCTTTTTGGTCTTCGCATATAAGAAATGTTTCATGTATATTTGTCATAGTGTGATCTAAATAAATTAAAATTGGGGTTGTTATATCGTAATGTATATAAATATTGTTCAATAAAATCAAGGGAGAATAGTAGGTTTAAAAACATTTCATTTTTATCCCTAATGGAATTTAGTTTAAAGGAATTTCAATAAATTCAATCACTAATACCTCTTAATGTATTAAAACATTAATTGGACTGGGTCCTAGGTCTCTTTATATATTTAACTTAATCATATTAATTTTGATAATATAATCCACTGGAAATAAATTAAATTAATTGTATTCATGGTTGAAATGATTTAAACAAACAAAACATGTAAAATATCCCAATAAATATGTATACAAATTTTATTGTAATAAAATAAAATGATTTAATCATAATTAATATTGAATCATATTGGGTAATTTAAAAGATCATAATCACTCAAATGTTTTCTCTATAAGATCATAGTCAGTGTATATTACAATGTATCTTAATCAAAATGGTTACGATAAAAAAATTTAAGAACTACAAAAATAAATGTTGAAAACAATCCAAAATATATTAAAATGCAACAAAAATGTAAACTAATACAACTATTTTAATCCATAGAGAAGGGAATCCAATAACATTGGACAACTGTCCCATTATTTATACTTTTAATAATGTCTGTTTTACCCACACCAGGGTATTCCCTCGACATGAAGGTCGCCTTCTATCTTGTAATCCCTAAAAGCCCACATTTAAGAAGGTAATTGGAAACTATATCATCCTAGCCTCTACGTTATCGATTGTAAAATGATCATGAAAACTATTTTTCTATCCACAAAATCCTTCCACCATAATCACCAATGATATATGACTCACTTGGAAAAACAAAACTCTTGAAATTCACAAGTATTATGATAATTTCAAAACATGATATGGTAGTCTTTCATATTATGTAGGTATTTGATAGAACAATCATAGTATGTATCGAATTCATAACAAGATAAGAGCTTATAAAAATTACCTTGTATTTATAGGCATTGGCTCCAATGATCATATTTTCATCGAACATTACAATTTTCCAAATAAAATTTAGAGGTACATGGACTGGTGAAACTCCAATGGTTATCTTGTAACTAGAATAATGAAATCTTTTTATGGTATATATAAAAAATTCATGTAAATATTTTAATAAAATATTTTCAATTAGATACAATACTTTTATATATATATTATAATGTGGGACCAAAAATAATTTATCACATCTAATTAAATACAAATTTGAATAGTAAATGAGTATTATGATTTTCATTTAGACAATGAGTACAATTTAACTTGTTATTATGGTACTGAATAATATATACAATGAAAATCATATTTGGAGAGTTTAATAAAAAAATTAATCAGTGATTATGATTTAAATCATATCTGGGGTCATGATGATAATCATATGTATAATTATCAAGGGTAGGATAAAAAATCATATGAATATGGAAAACAGTGACAATAAAAATGTAAAACTATCATAATTAAAGTACACTTGATTAAAAAATATGAATTAATTTCGAAATAGAGTTTGATATTTCTAAATAAATATATAGAATAGTCAAAAGAAGACTATTGACTCAAAAATCTTCTCATTATTTGAAATCATAAAAAAAAATTAAAACAAATTGAAAATATATAAAGTATTTATTATATTTATTAACAACTGAAATATTATAATAATCTCATAGTGGGTTTTAAAGCTCTTCTAAGTAATACATAAATACAACCAACCTCCCCCATAAGATAAAAATATCCTTAAGGATCATATTCAATAGTAAAATTCCCCCCTTCTTAAAATTATTCTCCTTTTGTAAATTTCATTATACCATTTCCTTTAATTGATAATTTCTCCCACTTTCCAATACATCCTCGCCATATATAATAAATTCTCCCTTTTTTAAAACATTATCCCCATTTTGAATGTTCATAAAAGAGTATAGAAAACCTCTGAATACATTTAATGGGGTTAGAGAGTCAAAAAATTCAACGAAATAGAGTATTTGAACATCTCAAAATTAAGAACCAACAATAATCCGAATAAAAATATATTAAATAAAAATGTATATAAATTATACTAACATTCATTGATGGTTTTATTAAAAATAAATAAAAGAAGATTTCCAAAATATTGATTTCGTTTTCCTCTCATTATCTTTATTCGTAGTCATAATATTAAAAAATAATCTTTATTTTCAAGAACACTTTCTTTTCATACATTATCTGATCAAGAGACTCATGTTGAGACCAGAACATAATTTCATGAACAAAAAACCATGGATCTTGAATAAAAAAATTTTATTCCATGATTTGAATCTTCTCTTCCTAATCCTGAAGAACATCAGCATGAGCCTTAATCTTTTCTTCCTAATCCTGATATTTTCCTACCTAATCAGTTGTTATCTTTTCTAGTATTTCAGATCTGTTGCACAAAAAATAAATAAGATTTATTAAATTAAATATTGCATCCATGTTTTCCTAGTGCCTTTTAATTTCTAAAGAGTGGTGTTTTATGTTTCCAAAAATACTGGTTCTCTCTAGGTTGAGAATCTTATAATGATTTCAATTTCTGTAAGATATTCACTTTTTCAGTGGTTTCTCTTGTAAACATAATGAAGGATACATAGAGTTCATTAACCAGATTATTCACATCTTCAATTTTATTCTTTTGTGTATTGAGACATTAATCGACATTATACGAACATTTATCAACTTTTTATAAAAGTATTTTTTTAATGAAATGTCATTAAAATATTTTAAACTTAGTTTCATGACTACAAAACTTGTAGTTCACAACATTGAAAAAATACAATCTATCATTATGACTATTGGAAAGAATATATATATTTGAATTATATTTTTTAAAATATAGAATGATCTTTTATAGTATATTTAATTCACACTCAGTGTATTTTTCTCCGTTTATTGATGTTCTTCTGTTCGAATATATATCCACTTAAACATCAGGATGCTCACTATGATGAGTTACAATAGCCACATAATGAAGAGATTGACTTTGATATTCATTGGAATCTATTTTCTCTTATTTATTAAAAATATTTATCACTTTCTTAGATAAATTAATATTCAATTTTTTTGGTTATTGAATTCTTAGAGATATGTATTTAAAAGAGTTTTTATCAGTTGATACCATGGGAATATTCATTAAAACAATATATTCACTATGAACATCTCCTTATTGATTTTTCTTTTTATCATATTTTTCTAATTCATCTTTATCTTCTTTTTTTTATTCTTTTCCAACATCTTCTTCAATGTATTAATAAATTTTTATTAGAATGATTTCTTCATATTATAATGGGGTCTTTTTTGAGCATGAATTGGTGGATCCGATTCTTCTACAACATTTTCTTTTCCTTTTCCTTTCACATATCTATAAGAAAATGATTATATTTATTAATATTTTTTAAAATAAATACATGAATTTTCCTTTTGGAAATCCTTTTACATCATGTTTATATCAATGTATTCAAAACTATTGTTTTTTATTCTCTTTTTCTATTCATCCTCTGTGAGTATTTTTTGAGTACTAATTTTTTTAGAAAGAACCTCAATAGGATCAATATCTAATTTGGTTTCAACATCAAAATTATCTTCTATTTTATTCCTCCACACAGCTAAAACATAATCTAGTACATTTAATCTATTTCTTTGACTTTTTTTTTGGAATCATATTGATCATTTCACTCCTTCAATGAACCAATCAGCTGATATTATTATAAAACCCGTTGAATTCCTCCAGATATTTGTTCATATTATTAGGCCAAAACAAGTTTTTCAAACATATTTGTTTCTAAATTAAAACATATTCTCAACAGTTTTATCCTATTATAACTGATAAAAAAAAATTTAAACACTTCATTTTTGATTTATTTACACTAACATAAATAATACAACATTAAATAGACTTATAAATCAAGTAATTATAATATATTGACATTTTATATAACCAAAAATTGATTTATTGATTATCAAAAATATGAATCCCATCCGATTGAACTTTTTTGTATCAACTAAATAGTAGTACGTAAATATCTAAAACAATGAATGTTTCATTATTTCCCTACATTAGAAGTAAAGAACCATGCATCCATAGATCTATAAGATAATTTTTCTATAAAATATGATAATATTTTCTTTTATACACCTGAATATCAAAAAAATATTCTTTTTCACATTTCTTATTAAAATTTTCTTCTCCTTTTATGTTCTTATGGGAAGGAAATAGTGAATCTCTACCAAAATGTATTCCTAATAAAAATTTAGGCTTATTTTATAGTTGAGGTGTATTATTTTTAATTAAATGAAATGAAATTTTCAATTTTTCACTATTTTCATTGTCTTATAAAAATATAAAAAATCATCAACGAAGATAAGATCCTAACCAATTTTGGGGTTTTTAATACAAAATGTCTCCAAAATTTGAAAATATATAATTATTTTAAATGTACAATCATATTTCCCATAAAATTAATTTTTAACTAACCCTTAATCATTAAAAAATAATTGAAGAAAATCTTTTTTGTAGCCATCTATTTTGAAGGTGTGTCTTTAAGAGGGGATGTAATAGACACTGACCTGAATAAGGAAACATTCTATGAGCATGTAATCTTCTGGATTCATCTATTTTGAGGAGAAACAAAGATTTTTATGCAAGGTTAAGATAATTGATGTGGGATAGTGTAGGGGATACATCCATATAGGGTGAAGAAAATATGACTGTTTAGCTTCTACAATCCTGATTTGATCAAGTTGATTTGATGGTTGAAATAATTGTACACCTGATGTTTTTTTTTAAAAAAAAAATTTTATTCAAAGTGAATCCTAAAAAGACTATAAATGAAAAGGAAATACAAACAAATGAGAATAAATTGAAATAGCGTATGGGTAATAAATTTATACCTTTCATAATCCCAATGATAGATCTATTTTGATTCAAATAAATTTTTCCTTCAAATGAAAATAAAAAAACTGATAAGGAGAAAAAATGTTAGTATTAAAATTTTGTTTAAAATTTTAAGATTTTTTAAATATATTAGTCACATAAAAATCGGTTTAAAAATTTGGTTACGTAAATAGTATTGTTCAAAAAAATTGGTTACAAAAATGGATTTGGGTTAATGAAAATGTGGTAAATGAAAAATAGATTGGATTAAAGAAAAAATTTATGAAACAAATAGGTTTCCTATGGATACATTTGGTAATGAATTTTTTTTTATTACAAAAAAATATTATTTCAAAAATAATTGGTTAATTTTTTTAGGAAATTTCTTTTTGAAACATATGTAGTCCCCCTTTGAAAAGGAGTATTATAATGTAAGGAGATTATTTAAACAATATATAGATGCGAATGATTACATTACAATGATCATTCATAGCTTCTGTTTAATGTATTAAAATAAATCTAAAGATAATGGTTTGGTAAATATGTCAACATATTGTTCTTTAATTCTCTTATATTTTAAAATTATATAAATTTTATGTGTGTGATCGCTAAGAAATTTATTCCCAATATCTTTGTGTTTTTAATATGAGTGTTGTGTAGGGTTTTTAAATTGATATATTGAACTAGTATTATCACATAGTACTGGAGTTTTAGTAAAACACAAGATATAATCACTGAGTGTGTGATGCATCCACCACAATTGATCACAGAAAATTCTAGATGCTACATATTCAACTTCTGTAGTGGAAATATCTAATAATTATTATTTCATACAACGCCATGAAAATAATAAATCAACTATGAAATGAAATGTTCCAAATTTATTTCTTATATCCATTTTACAACCACCAAAGAATGCATCAAAAATAATATTTAATTGAAAATAATATTTCAATGACTAAAAAAGTCCCAAATCCAAAGTTCCATTTAAATAATAAAATATTCATTTAAAATAATTTAAACTGGATTCCATCAGATTTGGATGATACCTGAAACTAATCATACTGAAAACATTATGTACGTATAATTAGAAATTATGTACTCCACACTCCATATAATCCCTCTAAAAGATGTTTGATTTACTGGTTTCCTAGAATCATCAATTTAAAAGAGTATTTTTGACGTACCAATTAGAGTAATAATACATTTAACATTTTCATATACATAATATCTAAGAATATTTCTAATATAATTATTTTGAGATATAAATTCCCCCTATAATTTTTCATAAATATTACCACCCACAAAAAATTTTATCTCCTCTGTCATATTCATTTCAAACCCTAATCTCATATCATTTTCTAAGGAATCAATTTGAAGATTACTAATTTGATCTCAATATAATGTCATGAACATTAATTTTAATGATCAAAACATTAAGGATTTATTTCATTATACAATATTTTTGATTAGTAGTTCCCTAAATAAAGTTCTTTTGAATAACAAATCAAGGTAATATATCATAATAGAATCTATGTCTTTATTTAAGAAATAATAAATCATTGGTAAGTTTGAAAAAAATGGATGTTTTTTACCTTAAAAACCATGAAGTCATTCAACAATATCTTCCTCTAGAGCATATCTGTTAAGAAAATAGAACATCACATCCAATTTGAATTTTTTTTGAAATTAATAAATGACTCAATGTATAATATAATTCGAATAGATTCATGTCTAGATACTAGAGAATAAGTTTCTTCATAATCTATTACTTCTAGTTTATTATGACCTTTAGAGTATAGTATTACTTTATTATTAATGATTATTTAATTTTCATCACAATTTTTTGTTCAGAATACTTATTATAATCCAATTATTTATTTTTGGTTTGGTATTTAAACCAAGGTCTAGACATTATTCCTTTAGAAATAATTTAGTTTTACTTTCACTTCTTTAACACATTCTTCAACACCTAAATACTTTTTAGGGATTTTAGGTTCCAATTATGAAATAGATTATGTATGTTCTACTTAATTTCTCAAATAACATATAATCTATATGGGTTTATTTACATCACCAAATATACAATCGCTGGAATGATGCTTATGAAACTACTAAGTTGTGTTTTGATAAACTTGTTCATCAATATAAGATAGAATGTCTCACAGATTAAATAATTCAAAACCAATTTCTGGTGTATTTTCCTTGGTATAAGTGTCTTCTATTAGACGATGATAATCAGGTTTCAAAAAAAATTCAACAATGATGGTTAGGTTAGTTTAAAAAAAGGATGGGTTTAATCCAATTTAACAATTACTTTTTCCACAATAATATATATATTTTTTAAAATTTTATAAGTCATATATGTAGAGGAATTTCTTAAGAAAACACATTCATAATATTTTGGTGAATATTCATGAAAATAATCTTTTTTATTTAAAATGAATTCTTTGCATCCAAATACATTGAAGTATGAAAATTTTGGTTATCAACCAATCTATAACTCATAAAGTGTTTTATTGATAAATATTCTAATTAAAAATAAATTTATAGTATAAGAAGAAGCACTCATATATTTATCTGAAAAGTGTTTTTCAATAGAATATTCATTCAATATGGTTTTTATTATCTAATAATTAATACGATTTATTCATTCAATTAAATTATTTTTTGAGGAGTTATAGGTGATAAAAAGGTATTTAAAATTATTATATTTCTACAAAATGTATAAATATCAAAATTTATGAACTTTTCACTATGATAAAAATTAATAGTTAACAATGTAAGGTTTTCTAATTTTTAATTTTTTATACTATAGTTTTAAAATAACAATATGATTCAAATTTAGTTACTATAAAATATTCTGATATATATCGAGTGAAGTCATAAACAAAGAGAAATACAAAATTATTTCTTTTAATATATCCAACATTCATTAGACCAAATAATTCCATGTTCAAAAAACTCTATAGAATTATTATTTGAAACATCAATAATTGATTTAAACATGACTAATGTTGATTTTCATATTGAAAATGGTCACAGAACTTTGAATAATTAAATAAATCTTCTAGTAGATCATTAACAATTCGTTTTATAGATAATTTTTATATGTTACTAAGGTTATAGTATCATAAAATTTTATTTCATAACCATGATTGATCTTCTATTGAAAAAAAGTAACAGTAATTCAAAGCTGTTATGATCTTTTATATTTAGTGAATAAACATTCTAATCCTCATTGAATGAAATAATGAATTCATCCATGGAATTGTGTATTATACCATTATTACTCTTATATTCACAAGGTAACCTTCATCAACATAAATTTCTTATCTATAAAATTATTTTCTTAAACCTTTTAAAAATTAAACGTTTTAAATTAAATATTGTCCAAGAGGAACAATATTACATATACCATTAATATTTCCCTAAGCATTGTCTTAGAATTAAACTCTTTCACAAATCATTTTAATATTATTTTAAAATAATTCATTGTTACAAGTCATATTCAATGAAAATAACTTATCCATGTACATTATATTATTGTTTTTGGTACTTAATATTTTTCTAAAAATGAAACATTTATTTTTTTGAATCCAAATATTCATGGATCTAGAACTTTTAGAATTGTTTTTATTGGAACCCATATATTTTTTTAAAAAAATGTGCTTTGTGGGATTTAAAATATTATATTTTTTAGAATAAATTTTTTCATATGACCTCCACATATTCGCATTATGTTAAATGGATCATATTTAGGAACAAAGTAATTATTACTAAGAAAATTATTTTGAATGAGTTAAACCCATTCAGGAATTATTACCTTGTGGATGAGGTTGTTTATATATTTTTTCAATACCATCTTTACCAATGGTAATTTATTCAAATGATTCTATAATGAAAAGATTTTATACATTAGTCTTAAAACTGAATTCTTATCAACATCAATATTAAATTCAAAATTCAGTTCTGGACCTGAAACATTTTTATCAAAAATTACATTTTCAGATTCTTTAGAAATATCTTCCTTATTATAATTAGCCTCCTAATGATTTTGATAAATGGAATCCATTTCCAAATAAATTTTTTTCATTACATTTATAATAATATAATACTTATAATGTTAAAAACATATATTCTAGAATTTTCCATAACATGTTTCTTACTAATTTACTATTTTAATTATTAGGAAATTTTTCAAATCTATAAAAAAGATCGTATGAAGGTTAAAAATTGTCATCTAATGGGTAATTTTATACATTCTAATAAATATAACCACTATCAGCATGAAAATTTTCATTAAAAGACATATCAGTTAAATATTATGAATTTTGTAACTTTTCCATGAATCATTTATTTTTAGTACGTATTACTAAATGAATAAAATTATATTGGTATTGATGTTTTCATTTTATTAGGATTAATCTAGAGAATATCCACCACGATCACTTCAGGATACATTTTCCTTGAAGTATTTTTTTTTGATATTCAGTTTTTTTATGATTCCTTTCGAAACTTGTTTCTTTTTTATCATTTATTTTTTGACTTGGGAAATAAAGATTGATGTGTCTATATTAATTTCATTGAAAACAAGTATGATAAAAAAATTCTTGTCATTAATTTCATTATAGTTGTAATAAATATCCTTCCTTCCAAAAATATTTTTCATCCTTCGAACAATATTGGATAACTCATTCTCTAAATGTTCTGATTCACATGAGTCAAATTGAATGTTAACGTGATTTACCTTTGAAGACAATATAACTAACATGAGAGATTTTTATTTGATCTAATTTGATGTACTAGAAAATATCACCACCACACGATTTCTTATCAATTTTTTAATCTCTTTTGAATATGTTTTCATGTTTTAAAAGAGTTACAAACAACTCACCAAGAGTAACACTAGTAACTATTATTTTTTCATAAAAAATTGTCGATTTTTATTCCTACACATTTAAAATGATGTCTATGATCTTATCAATATAGGTTTCATCATTTATTCCATTCACTCCAATGAATTGTAGACTATTTAAAATAGTCATAAATCATTTTTGTAACATAGAAACATGTTCTCCAAAATGGAATTAAAAATCCTGATATTATTATCTTGGCATAACTTCTATAGTGTCAAAAATATTGGATTTACTGAAATGAGTAATCTATAGTTTCATTCAAAAAGTTTTGGATACATTTCAAGAATAAATATGGATATATGTATTTAAAGTAATTAAACATAGTGATGCATTCTATACCGTTTAATTTAGTTGATACACTTTCTTATCTCGGTTGGCAAAGAATATAACTTCCTTTTCTAGAACATTATTATCTCCATTAAGCATTACAAAATTAATATCAATAGTGTTGATTAAAAAAGTACTCATTATGTCTCTCCAATATTCATAATAATTACCATAAAAATTAGTGGTCTAGTAGGATTGATATTTTATATTTAACAAAAATTAAATCTTGTCATATTTTAAATAATAAAACAAATATTTTTCCCCAATACACATTATTTAAAAAATTATTTATGGCATAATTTTTATAAAATAAATTTACCTGAATTTTTAATGTAATGTAATAAAATACATCGTAAGTTATATAAGTAGTTGAAACCATTTCTATTTTAAATTTTGGGGTCATAATGGATATGAAAATGGAACAATATAATAATGGTGAATTTTATTTCTAAAAACATACGATATGTATCCCTAAAAAATTAATTTATTTGAATTAAAAATCATTCAATTCAAAATACCACTTAATTTATTAAAAAATCAATTAGATAGGTTCCTAGGTCTGTTATAAAAGTATCATAATCAGATTAATTTAAATAATATAATTTACAGGTATTAAATGAAATTAATCATATTTACATACGAAAACAATTAAATAGTGTAAGCATGTTAAAGTTGTAAATCACAATGATCATGATGATCAGAGTAATAAAATAGAACGATTCAATCATAAATTGTATTGAATTAGATTGAGTAATTAAAAATATATTATTCACTAAATTATTAATTAAAAAATGTCATTGACAGTGTATGTTACAAAATTATCATAAACAGATTCGTTAATTAAACAATGTATGAAATAGAATAATTAATATAGAAAAAAATTTACATTATTTTATAAAGATGCAGAAATGTAATAGAATACTATACATATAACATAAAGAGAAGGGTATCAAATAACCGTGGATAGAGGTCCCTTAATTGGAACCTATATCTTCCAAGCATCAAAAGTCCTTGATCTGCAAATGGTTGGAACAACTATATTCCTATACACATAATCCTTTGGTCGTAATCACCAATAGTTGGGGTCACATGAGGGAATAATTGTCTCATGGAAGTCAATAGTATGTAGAATGAGAAGTTCAAAACTGGACTATAGAGTCTTTCACACAAAGTAGTTATTTTCTAGAGCACTATAAGGATGTCCTGAATTTGTAAAATTTAATGAGCTCACTCAAATGACATTGTATTTATAGGCATTAGCTCCAATGGTTATAATTTCTCTTAATGATCACATTTTCTCCTTCAAAAGAGTATAGACATGGACACCAGTCACTCCATTGGATATGTTTTAACTGAAAATTAACAATTTTTTTATAATATATATCTATATATAATACACAAATTTTTTTTCATTAAAGGGTTTTTTATTCGATACAATACTATTTTATGGATATAATAATGTAAGACCGAATAGTATATAACACATCCAATAATATAAAAATGTCAACAGTAAATGAATATTATGGATTTTGTATCACCCCTAGCTTCCATGGTATGCTTCTCTTTGAATAATAAAATAGCATGTGTTGTACGTGTAATGTCCCAGATGTTTTTCCATGTATTATTTTAATATCATATGGGAATTATATTCGAGACCAGGCTCTAAGACGGTGTAAGGATTCAAGGCCTAGTAAGCCGAGAACAAATGTTTGAAATTAATTTATTAATTCATTTACGCACGTGTGTGATTTTCCTGAAAAAGTGGAATATCTCTTGAATGCGTGCTTGGATCAGAAATCTGAGGGTACAATTGTGTTCGGAACAGCATTTTTACCTTAGGTGATGCCTAAAATCGGCCAGTACAGGTCGGTGGTGAAATCTGGTTTTTGGACGTAACTGTAATAAAATATTTTATTAAAATATTTTATTTAAATCCTTGTTGAAATGAAATCTTTTATTATTTTAAATTGAGATTTTGAAGGTAGGGCTAGGGTTACAATTCCCCTAACGTTGATTTTCTCTGGAGAGCTCTGGATAAGACCTCCCGATGTGGAGATGACGTTCCTGACGATTTTCACTGGCGACGACGACGCGACCACCAGATCATCGCCAACGAACGCTGCGGATCCATGTAGGATGTTTTGCTTTTCATTTTCCATTCCCCATTCTTGATTCCCACGATGAACGTCGACTAATCTATGAACCAATTAGCCTTTGGATCGATCATTTTGCGGGCGGGCGTGATTTGGGGTTTTATTGGGAAATCAATTACTCATTGTTTTATAATTTGTTTTTTGTTGTGATTTCTATCTAATGGAGAAAATCTCAGATCATCATTAACAATGATCAAGGTTTTTCCCTCTTAATGGATTCTATTTTTCTCCCTTGTGTTCTTTGTTTTTTTCTACACATTCTTGGAGGAAATAAATCATTAAAAATTCTTTTTCTAGAGAAACGATCCGATAATTTAGATCCAATCCTGGAGCGTTGTCACGGTGGTGCGACGATAGTTTCGGCAGGCGATTCGGAGCGGATCAAGAGATACAATTTTTCGGGTGTTTTTCTTCAAATGGCTCGTTCGAGGATTATAATCCGATTCAAGATCCGAAAACACATGTTACGGTGTTAGAATGATGAAACGAACCAACCCATAGAGTATTGGGATGAACAGACCATAGAAACGCGATCCGGAAGATCGGCCGAAGCGCGAGGTAGAAGACGGCGTTTCTGGAAATTTCCCAACTACTCTTCGTGTAGTATGGGCTACATGGCATGTGTTCGTCGACAGGTTTACATTGCATATACTCTGGGAGTAAACGAACATGGGTAGGGTACACGACCAAGGACACATCGTGTATACCCCTACACGTCCATACCCAGCCAGATACATGGGATACCCCATGTACTAGTACACGGGCATGCGACACTGACACGGACAGAGGCTGCGTATGAGCACATAGCCAGCGTATATGGAGAGAGCCCTAGGTTCTTGGACACGGCGTGTGTTTCTTCTACATGCCGTGTAGTTACTTTCTATCCAACATGCCGAATGACACATGTCGTTTACACGAGCAGTACCCGGGGTCAAGTAACACAGCATGTACTTTTTCTACAAACCCTGTAGTTTGGTTTTACACAGCTTGAACGAATGACATGGGTTGTTTAAGCGGGTAGTACCCAGGGTCAAGGAACACGGTGTGTAACCATAACACATGCCGTGTGTCCTTTATGAAATGGATTGAGCCACTTGTCTTCTGTGACTTGGATTAGATTTTCTTAGGTTTCGTACCCTTGGTCTTTCTTCTGAAGGTTTTTTGTACCATTTCCTACATACAAGAGTATAATCCCATCAGCAGGACCTCATGAATAGAGTTGTTGGAATCCCCTCTGTTAGAATTAGAGTCGGATCCTCTACTCATCCCTGGAACCCTAGGTAGAGTTCTTGGTATCGACGTGACCAACTTTACCTGGGCTCTGAACCTCTGCTTAGCAGATTAACTAAGACCGAGTTGTTGGAATCACCCCATGACATGGATGTGATCCTCATATGAGAATCATGTTCTCAAAGTACTTGTGGAGTGTGTTCTCCCAGAATAAGTACTTCGTATCTCTCTCTCCTTAGACCTAGGAGTGTGTTCTCCTTGTTACATGCTTAGTGGAATCTTCGAGATGGATCTTAGTGGTGTTTTCACGATAGTCGATCGTGTATGAGTATATCTGGATATTCTTATTATATGTTCAATATACATATAATTTGTAGAGATGATTGTATCTTCCTTTGTGGTATTTTCCATTATTGTATTTCCTTTGTCGTTTCGGGGTGTCCTACTGGGTATTATTATACTCACCCCTGCATGGCCCTTGCCCGCACGTGTCATGTCTTGTGTAAACGAGTGAGACTTTGACATGATTCTATGTGAAGTAGGTCCAGACGGTGCTCAGCGAGATCAGGCGGGACGAGGTGTGTTCTTATGGCTACATATTGCAGTCCCAGTATGATTCCTTACAGGTTGGACTTTCTTACAGACTTTCTTTTTAGTGGACATGTACTTTTGGCCCATGGTTTTACATTCTTGAACTTTAAATTCCAGTCGTAGTCTATTGGTTGGGTTTTAGTGTATGCACTCATATTTTCCTTTTAGTATTTTATACTTTTCAGATTTGTGGGCTTGGATATGTGTGTGCGTGTGTACAGGTTTATAGGAAATGCCTCCCATGTTAGAAGCATTCCTACTCGGTGCTAGTCACCAGCCCCTGGCCTATTTGAGGTGGGCTTGGGGAGTTGCGGCTCAGGCCCCACTCGGACGGGTTGTGATAGAGTGGTATCAGAGATGGTCAGTTTTACCTTAGGACTGAGAGTCTGTGAGTTGGTTTGGGGAAACAGTGTTAAGTGTTTCGAGTTCGGCATTCAAGCCAGGGACCCCGGTGTTGGTGCGGGCAGCCGACGTATCTATACACCAGGACTCTGATAACTTTCTTTTCGACTCGGAACATGATAACACTAGTTGAAGGGTAAAAATAATGTTACATGCATCGTATATTAATGGGTTGTGGTTTCCATGTCCTTTTTGAGTCAACTCTCCAGATATACTCACTGACTGAGATACATCTTGTTTTTTTAATAGGATGCCTCTGTAATGCGCACCCAGTAGGATCCGCAGAGCTATCACGAGGATGACACCTTTAGTGATCAAGCCTCGATACATGGACCGGATCGCCGAGTTTTACCATCATGTGTTGTGCTAGTTATCTCACCACCTGTGGAGCAGTGCTTAGTGCCTGCTGTACCAGTGGAGGAGGATTACAGGCTAAAGGCACTCCATGAGTTTCAGAGACAGAGACCCCTCAGGTTTCGAGGTGAGCATGTCCCTCAGGCAGCTGAGGACTGGCCTAAGGCAGTGGCCAGAGTCTTCCGTTTGGTCAGGACACCAGCAAACCAGATAGTGATTTTGGTAGCGAGCCTTCTACAGGGATCGATAGAATGATGGTGGAGTTTGGTTATCTCGACTCGCGACGAGGTGACACATGCATGGTCGGAGTTTGAGCGTCTCTTTAGAGAAGAGTTTTCACCGGTTAACCTGAGAGTAGTACACATAAAGAAGCTTCTTCAGTTCCAGCAGGGAACCATGACAGTGGTTGACTATTCATCGAGGTTTACCGACCTCTCACGGTACTCGATGGATATGGTCAGAGATCAGTACTTCAGATCTCGGACTTTTGATTGGGTCTTGCGCAGAGATATCTGAGATAGCATCATCCCCATGATAATTCCTACTTATGCTAGGGTGCTCGAGTGGGATTTGGTGGTCGAGAGCTTCTTGGAAGAGAAGAAAAATCAGGCAGTTGTCTGTAGTGGGCGAGATGGAGTAGAGACCTCAGCATCATGGAGCCGACCTCAGGGACCCAGGCATGGGAGATGTTTCTAGAGGAGATCCCGGGATAGGGGATTTTCCGTACATGGTTCACAGGGCGCATCTAGCCAACCTCGGGAGAGGTGATGCTACTCGTGTGATGTAGGGGACATCTTGCTCAAGATTTTCCAACCCACCATACTACTAACACAGGTGCAGTGGATAGACCATCGAGGCAGAGGCAACGTGTGGAGCAGACAGGTCTGCGGGGCAGCGAATGTGTCAAGGGAGCTTGGAGAGCATCTGGAGGTTGTTGGCGTTTTTATCTATTACAACCCCTAACCCCAGGAGGTCCACCCCAGGCTCAGGGAGCTGGTGGATAGAGGCAGGGACAGCTGCAGGCGGCGAGGGTTTATGACCCAGGTACTCCCGGAATGATTAGAGGTACTATCTGTGTCTTTTCTACTTTGGTTGCTATGTAGATAGACACATGTTATATTCATTCCCTTCTAGATTCTTATAGTGTTTGAGACCTTGAGATTCTATTTGAGTAGTTGACTCGACCTTTACACTTAGGGACACCGACTGGGGAAGATTCAGAGAGAACACGCCTATGTAGACAGTGTGACTTGACGATTGGAGGTGAGAGTTTCGGTTGGAACCTCTTGGTGGTAGCGTCGAGGCCTTACGATGTCATTCTTGGTCTGGATTGGCTATCAATAGTTCATCCCAGTTCGACTTTTTTAGGCTAAGGGTGTGGTGTGCCTATAGTTATGGAACAAGGTTCTCTTTTTTCGGTGAAGGAGAAACCCATACAGTACAGGATAGACTCTTGCATAAGAGGACACAACTGATTTCACATTAGTTGGCTAGCCTAGCCCTTGGTGCAGTAGATGTTACGAGTTTCCCGTTTTTTGCAGTAGTGGCTGAGTACGAGGATGTCTTTCTGGAGGATGTCCCTGGGATACCTCCCTGTCAAGAGATAGATTTCTCCATTGACTTGCAACTCGGGACGACACCGATATCAGCATCAGCATATCAGATGGCTCCTACAGAGCTTCATGAGCTAAGGGTGTAGCTGGATGACTTGCAGAAGAAGGGCTTTGTGAGACCCAGCGTTTCACTCCGGGCGGCCCCATTGCTGTTTGCCAAGAAGTCAGCCGGGAGCTTGAAGCTATGTGTGTATTACCGGTGCTTGAATCCGGTGACCGTGAAGAACCGTTATCCACTACCGAGGAACGATGACCTCTCCGACTAGTTGTGAGGGGCACGATGGTTCTCGAAGGTTGATGAATGATCAGGCTATCACCAATTGCGAGTACGAGATTACGATATAACGAAGATGGATTTACGATGTCTCTATGGTCACTATGAGTATGTGGTGATGCCCTTCAGTGTGACGAACTCCCTTTCAGTAATCATGGAACTCATGAACAAGATCATTCAGGAATATCTATACCAGTTTGTAGTGGTCTTCATTAATGACATCCTTGTGTACTTTGCATCCGAGGAGGAGCACGCGAGACACCTAACGATGGTTCTGGACACAGTCCAAGAGAACCATCTTTATGGAAAACTCTCAAAGTGTCAGTTCTGGTTATAGGAAGTCCACTTTCTGGGACACGTTATCTCGGTAGATGGTGTTGCAGTGGACCCATCCATGGTGGTGGCAGTGCTAGCATGTGATCCACCCCGGAGCGTGATGGAGGTGCAGAGTTTCCTTGGGTTGGCAGGATACTATCGATGATTCATCCTTGATTCCTCTAGGATTACAACACCCATGAATGCTTTGACCCAAAATGGGAAGCCTTTCGTGTGGACCAAGATATGCCATGAGGCTTTCTAGCAGTTGAGACAATGTTTGTCGAGCACCCCGATATTGAGATTACTGGAGGAGGCTGTCGAGTACATAGTGTTCTGTGATGCATCAGGAACCGGGCATGGTTGTGTCCTGATGCAGAGGAAAGCGGTGATTTCCTATGGCTCTTTTTAGTTGAGGTCATATGAACAAAACTACGTGACCCATGATCTTGATTTGGCAGTGGTAGTCTTCGCGTTGAAGATGTGGCGGCACTACCTGATGGGTGAGCGGTTTACCATCTACTGTGATCACAAGAGTCTCAGATATATCTTTTCATAGAAGGATCTGAATTTTGAGACAAAGACGATGGCCTGAGTTCCTCTAGGATTATGACTTTGAGATCGTTTACACACCTGGGAAGGGGAACATTGTGGCAGATGCTCTCAATAGAAAATACAGTTCGTAGTTACTGGATGAGGCGATTGGGAAGTTGGCGTCTTTATATTTATCCTTCATGGATAGAGATGAGGGAGCCTGCCTTCAGTCGATGGTTGTTACCCCTCTACTAATACAGCGAGTCAGGGAAGAACAACTCAAGGATTCTAGATGTGAGACTCTACTTGATCAGGTATCCACAGGCATTACTATTGATGGATATTCAAAAGGTGGGGAGCACATTGTTCTTTTCATAGGGCGTACGGTAGTACCAATGATGATACGAGAAGAGGTTTTATGGGAGTTCCATACATCTACATTGTCGGTGCATTCAGGCATTGAAAAGATGTATTAGGACCTCCGATGTCAGTTCTGGTGGCCAAGAATGAAGAAGAGTGTGGCATAGTTTGTTTCTCGGTGCCTTACTTGTCAGCAAGTAAAGGATGAGCACCGGGTGCCAGCAGGTTTGACTCAGCCCATTTAGGTGCCAGAGCGGAAGTGGGGCGGGATATTTATGGACTTCATGACTGGTTTACCTCATACGTCCATGGGACACGATGCCATCTGTGTGATCATCAATCGACTCTCCAAGTCGGCCCACTTCCTAGCCATACAGGAGAAGAGTTCGGTAGAGAGCTTGGGACACCTATACTTGTAGAAGATAGTTCGACTTCATGGAGTGAAATCCATGATCGTCCCAGATTTCGATGCTCGTTTCCAATCTAGGATGTGGATGGGATTTCAAGAAGCTTTTTGGACTCAGTTATTCTTGAGCACAAATGTTTCATCCTCCGACTAATGGTCAGACGGAGAAAACCATCCAGGTTCTGGAGGATATTCTCGAGCATGCCTAATTGACTTCGGTCATAGCTCGGAGGATCACCTACCACTGGTGTAATTTTCTTACAACAACAGTTATCATTCCACTATTGGCATGGAACCATTCGAGGCTCTGTACGGGAAACCTTGCAGGTCCCCACATTGATGAACTGACCCAGGAGAGTAAGCAATCATGGGCCCAGAGATGGTGAGAGCAACTACAGAGAATGTGCAGGTCATCAAGGAGTGGATGGAGACGGCACAGAGTCGATAAAATTCTTATTCCGATAAGAGGTGGACGCCCTTGGAGTTCGAGGAAGGAGACCATGTGTTCCTTCAGGTCTCACCTCGAAGGGGATTTAAGAGATTTGGCCAAGGCGGCAAGATATCATCAAGGTTTGTTGGCCCTTTTCAGATTCTGAGTGGAGTTGGCGAGGTGGCGTATCACTTGGCTCTACTTCCTCAGATGAACTCTGTACACAACGTCTTGCATGTGTCGCATCTACGGAGGTACGTGCATGATCCATCTCATGTTATTGACTGGGGCGAGTTGGACATCAATGATGGAGAAAACATTGCAGAGTACCCAGTGGAGATCGAGGATCGGCAGGAGAAGATACTTTGTGGGAAAGCTATTCCCTTGGTGTGTGTCTGGTGGAAGCACGGAAATCTCCAAGAGAGAACGTGGGATAGGGAGGCTCAGATTCCTGTGCAGTACCCACATCTTTTTTAATATCCCTTGTTTTGGCTTTTTGGGGATGTAAAATCCTTAAGGGGGTGTGATGTAATGTCCTAGATTTATTCCATGTCTTATTTTAATATTATATGGGAATTATTTTTGAGACAAGGCTCTGAGACGGCGTGCTGTTCCGAGGCCCAGTATGCCCGGATCAAATGTTTGAAATTAATTTAACCATTCAATTACCAGCGCGTGCAGTTTTCCTGAAAAAGGGGAATAACTCCCGAATGGGTGCTTCGATCAAAAATCTGTGGGCACCATTTCATTCGTAACAACATTTTTACCTTAGGAGAGGTCTAAATTCGGCCGACGTAGGTTAGTGGTGAAATCTGGATTTTGGATGTAACCGTAATAAAATATTTTATTAAAATATTTTATTTAAATCCTTGTTGAAACAAAATATGTTATTATATTAAATAGAGATTTGGTAGGGAGGGTCATTGTTACAATTCCCCTAACTAAGATTTTCTCTGGAGGGCTATGGAAAAGACCTCCCGACGCGGCAACAATGTTCTTGACGATTTTCGCCAGTGAAGACGACACGGCAACCGGATCATCGGCAATAAACTCCGTGGAACGAGGTAGGATGTTTTTCTTGTGACTGCACTTTCCCCATTCTTGATTCCAACGATGAATGCGAACTAATTTTCAAACCGATTTTCCCGTGGATCGATCGTTTTGCGGGCAGGCGTGATTTGGGGTTTTATCTAGAAATCAATTACTCGAGCTTTTATAATATATTGTTTGTTGAGATTTAGATCTAATGGCGACGAACCCGGATCTTCAAAAACAATGATCAATGTTCATCCCTCTTACATGATTCTTTTTTTATCCCTCATGTTCTTCATTGAATTATACGTGTTCTTGGAGGAAATCAATCGTTGCACATTCGTTTGTTGGCGCAACAATCTGAGATTGTAGATCCAACCCTGGAGCGATGTCATGGAGGTGCGAAGACGGTTTCATCAGGTGATTCAGAGTGGATTGGGATATACCAGTTTTCCGGAATTTTTCTTCGGATGGATCGTTCGAGGATTATAATCAAATTCAAGATCCGAAAACACCCGTCACAGTGTTCGTATGATGAAATGAACCAACCCCTGTAGTATCGGGAAGAACTGAACTGAGAAACACGATCCGAAATATCGGCCGAAGGGTGAGGATGAAGACGGCCTTTCTAGAAATTTCCCGACTACATGCCGTGTATAATGGGCTACACAGCGTGTGTTCTTCGGCAGGTTTACATGGCGTATACTCTGGAAGTACCCAGACACGAGTACGGTACATGGGCAAGGACATGCCTTGTATACCCCTCCCCAGCCAGACCCAGCCAGATACACGGGATACCCCGTGTACTGGTACACGGGCAAGTGACACGGACATGGAAAAAGGCTGTGTTTGAGCAAACGACCAGTGTACACGGAGTGAGACCTAGGTGCTCATGCACAGAGTGTATTTCTTCAACACGTCGTGTAGTTACTTTCTATCAGACAAGACGAATGACACGGGACGTTTACACAGGCTATACCCGAGGTCAAGGAACACGATGTGTAACCATAATACATTCCATGTAACCTATCTTAAATGGCTTGAGCCACTTGTCTTATGTGACTTGGATTAGCTTTTTTCATTGTTTGTACCCATGGTCTTCCTTCTGATGGTTTCCGATATCATTTCCTTCATACAAGAGTATGATCCCTTTAGCAGGACCTTCTGAATAGAGTTGTTGTAATCCCCTCTATGAGACATCGAGCCGGATCCTCTATTCATCCCTGGAAACCTACGCAGAGTTCTTGGTACCAACGTGACTTACTTTACCTGGGCGCCGATCCTCTACATAGCGGATTAGCTCAGACCGAGTTGTCGGAATCACCCCATGACATGGCTGTGATCCTCATATAAGCATCATGTTCTCAAAATACTGGTGGAGTGTGTTCTCCCGAAACGAGTACTTCGTATCTATCTCTCCTGAGACCTAGGAGTGTTTTCTCCTTGTTACGTGCTTAGTGGAATATTCAAGCTGTATCTTAGTGGTATTTTCGTGATAGTTGATCGTGTATGAGTATATCTCGATATTATTGTTATGTGTTCAGTAGACATGTACTATGTAGAGTTGACTATATCATCCTTTGTGGTATTTTCTCTTGTTTTATTTCTTTTTTGGTTTCGGGGTGTCATACTGGGTATTGTCATACTCAGCCCTGCATAGGCTTTGCCAACACATGTCGTGTCTTGTGCAGACGAGCATGCCTTTTCTAGGATTCTAGGTGGACCAGGGCCAGACGACGCTCAGTGAGATCATGCGGGCTGAGGTGTGTTCCTATGGATATAGATTGCAGTCCCAGTACCTTTCCTTACATGTAGGACATTATTACATACATTCTCTTTCGGGGGCTTGTACTTTTGGACTAGGGTTTTACTTTCTTGTACCTTACTTTCCTGTCGTACTCTGTTGGTTGGGTTTTAGTGTATCCATGCATATTTTCTTTTTAGAAGTTTTTTAATTTTCATCTTTGTGGGCATGGAGATATGTGTGTGTGTGTACAATTTTATAGGCAATGCCTCCCATGTTAGTAGTATGCCTACTCGGTGCTAGTCACTAGCCCCTGGCCTATTGTAGGAGGGCTTGGGGAGTTGCGGCTCGGGCCCCACTAGTACGGTTCATGACAGTACACAACTTCGATTTCTAACACTACACGACCAACCAAAATAGCAGTTATGAATAGTAATACCCACTTTTTGTAATTTTATAAATTTTATCATTTAAAATAGAATTCAATTTTATATTCATAATATCAATATTATCATAGAGTAAAATTTTGGTATTAATCTGAAAACATTCCATCTGTAATGAATAGTGAAAATAATAAATTTTAATATAAATAATTTGTTAAATCAAAATAATTTATATTGTAAAATTATATATTTGAATGGATTTTAAGTATAATTAGATTAAATTTTTATCATTTAATATAATTTAAGTCATTGGATGTAATATCACAATTAAACAGGACAAAAACAAGTGTCAATCTTTTAATAGTTATTATTTCATAAATACACACTTTTGGTTTTGACAACAAGAATTATTTTTAAAATAATTTCAACCACATATGTGTTTTGAATTTAGAAAATTGGATTACATATTTGGAATCAGGAGGTCCAAATTGTGCAAATATGTATCTTTTATTTTTAGACATTAGGAATATTTACTTCAGTAAATATTTTAGTTACCATTGTTAAAGTGGTAAATCTAGTAAATAAGGTTAAAAAATAATATTATAATAATATTAAATAACTCTAAAACGTGTCCTAACTCTATTTTATGATACATGTCCGAACATGAGAATCCTTGTCTCTATTTTGTGACCCCATGGAGCCACATGGTAGTGATAATGGAATTTTATAATAAATAATCTAATGTAAAGAAAAAAATAACAAAAGAAAATATATTTTAGTAAAAAAAATTATATGAGGTTATATATTTCATATATTCAACTATAAATATTTATTATAAATATAAAAAAAAATTCTACATCAATATATTTTATTTCTAATTTTTAGACATAAAATAAATATCTCTATATAAGACTAAATAATGATGCAGAATTTTCCTAATTAATGAAACAATCAAATAAATGACATTATAAATACTAAAATAAATATAATTTGAATGTTTTGATGCCATAAAAAATTTTATAGGTAACTGTGACATGTTATGGTTGATTTAATTTTTTTAAGTAATAAATTTGTTAGGACTTTAACAAAAATCAATTATTAAATAATTTGAAAATTGTCATAAATGAGTTGTTAAAACAAATAGAATATTATTGGTTGATATAATAATTATAAAAATCAAAGGGTCAGCCAGAATACTTATATTATAAAATGTGTATCATTAATGAACCACTTGGGGATCTCTATGATGTTAATAGTAAGTTTATTAAACATATAATATACGAAATCAAAGAGTCCTGGTAAATGTCAAACTATTTAACTAAGAGTTAAATCTAAAAGATATGGTTAATATAGTGACCCAAATATTTCTAAAACCTATTTGTTGTATAGTTCTTGACCCAACCCACCTTATCCATTAAATAATTAATTTCAGATCCATTATAAACCGAAAATGATATTATTATAAAATAACATTTAATTCTTTTCCTAAGGTGCCCCCCACCACTCTTATAAAAGGGCACTTCCCCTTATCTCAAATTCACAACTTCAAAGCCATTTGTCTCAGCCAAAAACTGCCCAAATATCCCTTACACATTCCTACTTTCATCCTATAGAACTTCCCTATGTCTTAAAGCCAACCTAAAGAGCCTTTTTGATCAAATGAAAATGATGAACCTGACGAAGAGGTAAACATCTCACCACCTCTTTCATGGTTTTTCTTCATCCACATCATCTTTCCTGGTTGTTTAGATTATAAAATAATAATTATAGTATGATCTATATACATTGATGTTATTATATATATGGTACAACCATATTCATTATTCTATCCATCCATTTAATTACATGTCACCATACATATGTACGTACGACTTACAGTCTCCAAGTCATGGTACAGTTCTTATTCAATACATTATTATTTGGATGGGTATAAAAAAGATGTATAAATTATTTAAATAATAAATATAACATGATAATTATTCATTATATATGACATACCATCCAATTATACATATTTTTAATAATAAAATAATTATATAGTCGCTCCTGCGTACGTACAGATTACCGTCTCCACGAACACGATAAGATTCATTCCCCATCGTATCCATTCAAGTATAATCTTTATTTGATGATTAAAAACAAAGTTTACAGACTTAATATCATTCATTATATCAATAATATACATCCTATCCATAACAAAAT
Source organism: Viscum album (assembly GCA_963277665.1). Classification (NCBI taxonomy): domain Eukaryota; kingdom Viridiplantae; phylum Streptophyta; class Magnoliopsida; order Santalales; family Viscaceae; genus Viscum; species Viscum album. The sequence goes on from OY728141.1 coordinate 1,213,814,551, forward strand.
TACTTACGTAACAATGAATATAAAGCAAAACGAATCTGTTAACACCCGAAATGATGATAATAGTAAAATATTGTTAACAAAGAAATTTCAAAATATCATATATGATATCATATTTATGTATATAGTTCTTGTATAATTTAATAACAATTATTTGACTATTATACAGAAGGTTGAGTTACCCTTGACCAAGGAAAAGTACAGGGTAAGGGTTAATTCTACAACATCATCATTATTCAAGGTTGTTTATATGTAATTATCTAAACAGACCTCTTTATGATCCACATATGTGTTTCAATAAAAATGTTTTCCAAAAAATTTTTAATACATAATAGACTATGGTTTAAATTCATTTATACAATTATTTTACCTTATACGTTTTGAAGGAAATATTTCCATCGTTTTGCAAACAAGTTACATTATAGATTTTTCAACAAAATTAAGGTAAGAATGTTTTTTTATACTTATACAGAATGTATGGATATATAACACCATTATAACATAATAAATGATTCCCTTACATGATTATAATAATATTTTCAAAATAAATTTTTTCTTTTATAATTATGAAACATTAAATGATTTCAAAGAAATAATGAGAGATTTCTCTTTAAAAAAAAATTATTTCATCTATGTCAACATCCTTTAATGGATTTTAATCTTGTTTGAGATTGATTTATTAGATACTAATCGTCAATATTGTATTGAAGGTTTTTTAATATTTTTGACTGTGGATGTGTTATTTTTCTACCATTCATGGTTTATGGATAATGTATTTAAATTTAGTATGAAGGTTTTAATACGAATGTTTATGTTATGTTTAAAACTATTCACATGAAGAATGAATTGAACTTAATATGTGACGAGTGGAGCTCGCTATAGCTCATCGATGTATTGGTAGGCCTCATGGGATAAACTAGTTTCTTGGAACAAGGCCTTGACACAATCTTATTTGTAGTATAAGAACTAGTCCTTGACTATGTAGTTATGGAGTCTGGAATTATTCATTCCTTCATTATGAAAGTGGCTATTAATATTGCATGTGATTATTCGACTAGTAGAAAATCCATTTGAGAAATTAAATGGAATTATTTTTATTTATATTTTCTATATTATGATAATTTTTATGATAAAAAGGATTTTGTATTTGTTATATATATTGACTTAAATGTTTGTGCTTATTTATGAATGTTTCGGCTATATAGTTATCATTACTGAGAATTGGAGCTCACCCCGTTCTATGTTTTATTTTTCATAGGATGCGAAGAAGTATTTCATGACATACCTGTAGGGATAGTCTATGCGATCACAGTTTTGTCTATGGAAAAAATGTTGGTTTAGTTTTCTATTTTATGATTTAATGTAAACCTTATGAATGTATCTAGTACTTCTAAGGCTAATAAAGTAATTGGCATTTTGAGACCTGATCTTTTGATATCATGACAATGATACGTAATAATTTACTGAATCTGGGCTTCTGGGGTCGGGGTATTACATTTGGTATTAGAGGATGTTTTGTACAATTCATGGAAAATAGATTTAGATATACTCTGATTAGAGCACATAACCCTAAGATAGACTTTGGGGATCAGAATAGAAGATCATCCTAGAATTATGGTATTGTAGAAATTTTTTTAGTTTATGAAGAAATATATTCCTACCTAGATATGAGTAGATAGAGGCGGCTCTGGAAGAGATGTAACTAGGGGTAAAACCCGATAACACCGCATTGAGCTATACCTGAACAAGAACTAGTGCATGAAAATTGGCCTTGCTGCACTCTTGGTTACGAAACTCCCAGGGGATATGCTTATGATAATTATCATTTTAATTACAAACCATTATGAAGGGTTTATGACTATATACATCCTCAAGTAAAACATTTTTATGAGTATGGAATATTTCCATAAACTGTTCAATTTATTTTAAGTGTTTTACAAGTTTGGATTTATGTATTGCGATACATAAACTAATCTACTGTATTTCATTGTCTAGAAATGGTGCCTAATGGAAAGAGTGGGAACTCTATCAATTCACGAACTCAATGTAGGGAATTACCTCCTTCTCAAGATAATTATAGTGGAGCTGGTGATACAACTGGTGGTGATCACCTTATCACTATACTGGTACAACTCACCCAGGTTATGAATAATAACCTTACCCGTATGGAGCACCCTGATCCACAATGTGGAGGATCAATGTTAGGTCACTTCATTATGAAACAACCACCAACATTCAATGTGGGTACGAATCCATTAGTAGTTGCGTAATGGATAAATTACGTAGAGAAAATATTCAACACCTTGGGGAGTAGCGAAAGGGAAAAGGTTGTCATGATAGTTTAGCGCCTCACTGGAGATGTTGATCAATGGTGTTCATTGATTTAAAACAAAAAGGTACATGATAAAGTATAATATATATAATGGGATGGATTTTAATAAAATTTTCTTAGAAAAATACTTTCCTCCAGACCATCAAGCTAATATATAAAGACAATTTCTGTGTCTGAGGAAAAAGGAGGATGAGAATGTTGCAAAGTATGAAGCTAACATTACAAGGTTAGAAAGGCATGATAAGGATTATATACATAACCAAAGAAGTATGATTGATATTTTCTTTGATGGTTTAAAACCATTTCTACATCGAGCATTAATATCACAATCCTTCTCTTCGTACAAAGTTATAGTCTCATGTGCTATCAAGATAGAAAAAGAATTCTCTATGTCTTATGACTTTGAATCAAAGCTAGAGAATAAGAGAACTGATGAACACTCTGGAAATGAAAATAAGTGGAGGGAGGGGATGTTTGAATATCCATATTACAGTATGTGTGGGAAGAAACACCCTAGTACTTGTCTGAAGTGAATGTGAGTCAATTACATGTGTGGTTAAAAATGCCACCAATCTTGTGATTGCAAGGGGAAGAAAGAGGCCGTTAATGTTCAATGATACATTTTCAGAGAATGGGGAAATTGAGAAACTGAATTTACTATGAATCGGGGGAACTTACCTCAGAAACGACCAAGGGATCAATGACAAGCATATTCTATCTCCACTTCTGAGGTTGAGGCTCTGAAAGATGTAGTGGTAGGTAATTTAATGATTTCATCATTTTTAAACAATGATTTATTTGATTCTAGATCATAACATTGTTTCATATGTTCCTAGATTTCATAGAAAATTAGATATTTCCAATTTGATTTAATAAGGGTGTTGTCAGTCCAAACTCCAAAAGGAGGTATCATAGCATCAAATTTTAGTGAATCAGTTCCCATTATGGCATATAAATGTTCTTTATTTTTTGATATCATCATCATACCCATGATTGAATTAGATATAATCCCCAAAATTTATTTTCATTCAGACCATGATGTAAAAATTTATTATAAGAAGAAGGAGGTTAAAATTTTCGATGATGATAAGGAGTACATTATCTCTAGAGAAGAAACGTCACAACCTAATATTTATATAGATCCACCCATAGTAGCTCAACTAAATTCAATTATTAGGGTGGAAGAGAATGAAATAACTATGGGCGAGGAAAGGAATTTTCAAATAGAGGATGTACCTATTGTGCCAGAATATGTTGACGTGTGTCTAGAAGCTTTTCTTGGACATCATCCAGAATGAGAAATTGAGTTTTCCATTGATTTAATTCCTTATTAAATGACCATATCGAAGACCCCTTATAGAATGGCCGCTAGGGAATTAGTGGAACTAAAGAAAAAAATAGAGTAATTGAGTAATAAGGGATTTATTTCCCCTAGTGGTTCTCCGTGGGGATCCCCTATTCTTTTTGTTAAGAAGAATGATGTATCTATGAGGTTGTGCATTTACTACAGGGATATCTATGCTATAAAAATAAAGAACTAGTATCCCCTACCACACATTGATGATTTATTCATCCAAATTCATTTAGGTCAATACTTTTCAATGATTTTACATCGATCTAGATATCCTTAATTGTGTGTGAAGAAGGAATACATTCCCAAAACAACATTTTGAACTAGGTACAGGCACTAAGAGTTTACAATAATGCCTTTTGGATTGACTAATGCACCCTCTATCTTCATCGATCTAATGAATAGAGTTTTCAATGAAATTCCTGAAGACATTATAGTGGTATTTTTTGATGATATTTTGGTATACTCCAAAAGCTACAAATATCATGAAAATAACTTGTGCATTATTCGAAAGACTCTTAAAAGACATGAATTATATTGGAAGATTAGAATGTCTGAATTATGGCTTCAAGAGACATGTTTTATAGGCCAAATTGTCTCTATGGATAGAATCTCTGTCGATCCTTCTAAGTCCATGGAAATCCATGAATGGATATAACTAACGAGTAAAACTGTGGTATGCAGTTTTATTGGTTTAGAAGGTTATTTTCAGCGTTTTCCAGAATTTTGCCCGATTGGCTAACCCATTAATAGATCTCAAACATAAAGGGGTTATATTTTCTTGGATAAAAGAGTGTGAGTAATATTTTTATGAACTAAAGAGAATATTAGTCAATGATCCTATATTGACTCTACCTTCATTGAATGATGGGTTTTTTATTTATAGTGATGCATCAAAAAAAAATCACAGTTGATTCCTTATGCAGAATGATAAGTTTATTGCCTATGAATCATGACAGCTAAAAATTCATGAGCAAAACTATCCTAATAATGATCTTCAGTTAGCAGCTGAAATATTTTCTTTGAATATATGGAGACATTATCTCAATGTTAAAAAATGTGAGATATATACCAATCAAAAGATTTTGATCTATATTTTCTCACAGAATGTACTCAGTATGAGGAAAATTATATTGCTTGAACTACTCATGGATTATTATTGAATATTACACTACCACCCAAGGGAGGAAGATAATGTGGCAGATGCTTAGAAAAGAAAAGTATTATATAGTATTGATCAAAATTAGTGTTGAAAGGGATCATATTTTCATGTATCTAGTAAATATGGATATGGGAATATTCATGGAAGTTGAAACATCAATGATTTTTCAAATGGTTTCAAAACCATCTTTACTATAAAGGATAATAAATTCTCAGGCTGATGATGTGGATTTTTAAAAGAAGATTAAATCTGTCCACAATGGGAGATTGATCAACATCGTATATGAAGATGGGATTTTGAAATTTTTGAGAAGACTTTATGTTTTTGGTATACCTGATCTAAAAATGTAAATTTTTAGATGATGCTCATAGCTCCAATTTCTTCATACACTCTGGTAGCACTAAGATATATTTATATTTTAAGGAACAATTTTGGTGGTAAAACATGAAGAGGGAGATTAATGATTTTGTGTCAACATTTATGGTTTGTCAACAAGTGAAATCTGGAAGGCAACAGCCTGGAGGAGTCATGCAACCTCTTCCCATACATGAGTGAAAATGGGATAATATCAAAATATATTTTATCATGGGACTACCAAACACTCCTAGAAAGAATGATGAAATATGGGTCATTATTGATCTTCCTACCAAGTCATCAAATTTTCTTTCTATAAGAGAATATTTATCACTTGAATGTCTATAAAGACTATATATTAATGATGTTGTGAGACTTCATGGAGTACCTTTATCGACTATTTCTGATCGTGATCCACATTTTACATCATGATTCTAGAAAAGCCTTAAGTAATCCCTAGAAACTGAATTTTTTTTGAGCACTGCCTACCACCCCCAAACTAATGGACTATTAGAATTGACTGTTCAAACTATAGACGACATGTTGAGGTCATTCTCGCATGATTTTCAAGGTATTTGGGATCAATATTTACCTATGGTAAAAAAAATTCTATAATAATAGCTTCCATTCAAGTATTCAGATAGCACCATAAGAAGCATTATATGAAATGATATGTCCCACACAAATTGGTTGGGATGATGTTGGTGAAAGAAAATTGAAGGCCCATAACTTGTGGAGGAAATGATGGGAAAGGTGAAGGAAATACAAACCCACATCAAAGCAGCTCAAAGTAGGCAGAAGAGCTATGCTGACAACTGAAGGAACGATTTGGAATTTCAGGTAGGAGTTCATGTTTTATTGAAGTTATCTCCATGGAAGGGTGTTATATGATTTGTTAAGAAGGGATAATTAAATCCCAAGTACATTAGACCTTTTGAAATTCTGGAACTAATGGGGGTTGTAGCTTACCATTTGACAATTCCTCTAAGTCTCTCCAAAGTTAACGATGTGTTCCACGTATCACTATCGAGAAAATATATGCTTGACTCAATGCATGTACTCACCTATGAGGAATTAGAACTATAACCAGATATATCTTATTTTGAAATTCATGTTATGGTTCTTGATACATGAGAATAAGTGGTGAGAAACTGGATGACTCGTCCGGTAAATGTTCTACAGTGAAACCATAAGATGGAGGAGGAAACATGGGAACCCGAGGAACTTATGATGAAGAGCCACCTGAATCTTTTTATGAAGTAATATTCTAGAAATATCTCGGATAAAATTATTTTAAGGATGGTAGAATGTAACACCCCAATTATCCATGGTATGCTTCTTTGAATTATACAATAGCTTTTATTGTATTCAACTTCTAGTTCTAACACATCGCGACCAATAAAAATAGCTGTTATGAATAGTAATACCAAATTTTTGGAATTTTATAAATTTTATCATTCAAAATGGAATTTATATTTGGATTTGGAATATCGAAATTATCTTAGTGTAAATTTTCAGTATTTTTCTGAATACATTCAATTTTTGATGAATAGCGGAAATACTAAATTTTAATTGAAAACAACTTTTTAATCAAAAAATTGTAGTTTTAAATAATAAATATTAATGGGTCTTAAGTATAATTATATTAGATTTTTATCATTTAATATAATTCAAGTCATTTGATTTAATTTCACGATTAAACTGAACATAAAAAAGTGTCAATCTTTTGATAGTTATTATTTCATAAGAACAAGATTTTTGTATTGACAACAGAAAATAATTTTAAATTGGTTTCTATCACTTCTTTTTTTGAATTTGGAAAAATTGATTCCCTATTTGGAATCGAATGGTCCAAATTTTGTAAATAGATAACATATATTTTTGTACATTAGGAATATTTACATCAGTAAATATTTTATTTACCATGGTTAAAGGGGTAAATCCAGTAAATATGTTTAAAAAATAATATTATAATAATATTAAATAACCCTAAAATGTGTCCTAAAAATATTGGATGATACATTTCCGACTATGGTCATCTTTGGGTAGATTTTGTGACCCCATGGATCCACATGGGAGTGGTAATGACATTTTATGTTAAATAATCTAAAGAAAACACAAAAATAACAAAAGAATATATATTTTTGCAAAAGAATTTTTATATGAGGTTATAAAATAAATCATTTCAACTATAAGTTGTCATTATAAAGATAAAAATATTTCATAAATTATGATATTTTATTTAAACTTTTTATAAATAATATAAATATATTTATACATGACACAATAATGATGCAGTATTTTCCTTATTAATGGAACAATCAAATAAATGATATTATAAATACTAAAATTACTATTATTTTAAAATTTTGATGCTATAAAAACATTTATAGGTGATTATGACATTTTATAGTTGATTAAATGTATATATTTTGAATTAATAAAATTTTTAGGACTTTAACAAAAATCAATTATTATATAATGTCAAAGTTGACATCAATGAGTTTTTAAAACAAATACAATATTATTGGTTGATATAATAAACCTAAAAATATAAATATATGAAAAAAGAATTATTTAATAATATGTTTTTAATTAATTAACCACTTGAGGTTCTGTTGTAAGTTTATTGTATGTTTATTAACCAAATAATATAAAAATACAAAGAGGCATGGTGTATGTCGAACTATTTAACTAAGAGTTAAATCTAAATGATAAGGTTACTATTGTGCCTCAAACCAATCTAGAACCTACTAATTAAGTATTTATCGACCCATATCCACCTTATCCTATAAATATTTTATTTTGGAGCCATTTGAAACCAAAAATGATTTTATTATAAAATAATATTTCATTCTTTTCCAAAGGTTCCCCTGAACCCTCTTATAAAAGGGAACTTCCCCTTCTCTCAAAATCACCCCTTCAAAGAAATTTTTCTAAGCCAAAATCAGACCAAATATCTTATAAACTTTCAACCATTCATCTTATATCCCTTCCTTCAGTCATAAATCCATCATATTGAGCCCTTTTGATCAAATCAAATGGAAGAACCCAAAGAAGAGGTAAATATCTCAACACCTCTTTCATGTTTTTTCTTCTTCCACTTCTTCTATCCAAATTTTTTCCATTATAAAATTATAAATACAGTGTCTTCTATATTTTGATGTTATTAATAATATGATACAAACATATTCATTATTCTATCCATCCTTTGAATGTCATGTCACTATACGTGCGTACATATGACTTATCGTCTCCACGTCGTGGTGTAGTTGTTATTCAATACATTATTATTCTGATGGGTGTCATAATGATGTATAAATGATGTAAATAATAAATATAACATTATAATCATTCTTTATATATGACATACCATCAAATTATATACGATTTTAATTTCAAAAGAATGATATTCTCGCTCGTGCCTACATACGGATTACAGTCTCCACGAACAAGATGAGATTCATTCTACAATGTATCCATTGAAGAATAATCTTTATTAGATGATTAAAAATAATTTTTAAAGAAAAAATATAATTATTAATATGATTAATATATATCCTTTCCATAACAAACATTACTTATGTAACAAATCATATAAAAGGAAACGAATCATCTAACACCCGAAACAACAATAATACTAAAATATCATTAACAAATAAATATTAAAAGTTCATATATTATATCATATTTATGTATATAGTTCTTGTATAATTTTATAACAATTATTTAACTACTATACGAGATTTTAACCTACCCTCGACCAAGGAAATGTACAATGTAAGGGTTAACTCTACAAAATCTTTATTATTCATGGTTGTTTATATGTAATTATCTACTGGGACCTCTTTATCATCTACATCTATGTTTTCCTAATAATGTATTCCAAAAAAATTTACTACTTACCAGACTATGGGTAAAGTTCTTTTATAACTTTATATGACATTATATGTTTTGAAAGGAATTGTTCCATCATTTTCCAAACAACTTACTTTATTACCTTTTCGAAAAAATTAAGGTAAGTATGTTTTTTTAACTTATACAATGGGTGAAGCTATATTCCACCGGTATAACATCGTCGAAGATTCATTTACATGCTAATAAGAATATTTTCAAAATAAATGTTTTCTTTTATAATTATGTAACTTTAAATGATTTCAATAAAAAATGAGATATTTCTCTCAAACAGTTTTTTTTCACCTATGTCAACATCCTTTATTAGATTTTAATCTTGTTCGAAGTTGATTTATTATGATACAAATATTTCGTTTGGTATTGAATGTTTTTTAATATGACTGAATGTGGATGTGTTATTTTTCTAGCATTAAGGGTTTATGGATAATGTATTGACATTTTTTATTCTATTTTTAATACAAAAGTTTTTGTTATGTTTAAGACATTTCATATGTGGAATGAATTCGACTTAGTAAGTGAAGAGTGGAGCACGCTATAGCTCCTCGAGGCAATGGTAGGTCTCATTGGAAAAACTTGTGTTTTGGAAAAAGGTCTTGACAAAATATTATTTTCAGTCTTGGAACAAGGCCTTGACTATGTTGTTATGAAGTCTGCAATATGCATTCCATGTTGAGTCAATAAGGTTTTCCTTATGAATTTTTAATTCCTTTTTTCTTTTTAAAATCACAAACACCTTATACATAAGAAAATATAAATTTTACCTCCATAAAGAAAATATACTTCTTTAAGGAAATTTACCCTAACCTAGATTTTATTATACACTGAAATATTTCTCTTTATTACAAAAACTGTATTCATACCAAAAATCCCAAAAGTCATATAATGTAACGATTTCGAGCATTCTGTTTTTAGGATCTTAATTCTGGATGACAATTGTAATGAAGTTACAATACGAATTCTAAACTCTAAACATTCATGAGTTCGACTCCGAACTCTTATGTAGTTCGACTCCAAACACTTAAGTAGTTGAAATCCAAACTCTTATGAAGTTTGACTCCGAACTCTTATGTAGTTTGACTCCAATCTCTTATGTAGTTCGACTCTGAACTCTTAAGTAGTTCGAATCCGAACTCTTATCAAGTTCGACTCCGAACTCTTATGTAGTTCCACTTCAAACTCTTTTATAGTTCGACTCCTAACTCTTATGTAGTTCGACTCTGAACTCTTATGATGTTCGACTCCGAACTCTTAAGTAGATCGACTCCAAACTCTTAAGTCGATCAACTCCGAACTCTTAAGTAGTTTGACTCCGAACTCTTAAGTAGTTTGACTCCGAACTCTTATGAAGTTCGACTCCGAACTCTTATGTAGTTAGATTTCGAACTCTTATGAAGATAGACTCTGAACATTCATGAGTTAGAGTCCGTACTCTTTTGAAGTTAGACTTCGAACTTTTCTAGTTAGACTTCAAACTCTGAATGTTCAGATTTCGATCTCTGGTGAAACCAGACTCCGAATTCCTATAAAACAGAATCCGAATATTTCTTAACATAGACTCCGAATTTCATTTTGTTTAGACTCTGAACATTTAATTTGCTTACACTTTGAAATTTTATATGGATTTTACATACATATTCTCCATTTAAAAACGATGTTGTGCATTCAGTTATAAATGATTTATTATTAAAAGATGTCATTCATTCTGGTTCTAATTAACCGTTGGTTGAGTTACACGTGTACAGGTCCCTCCAAATTTCATGGAAAATATGAATGTTGGAGAAGGGAGTTGACTGTTGGAAATTTTTCTATAAATAGGAGCTCATTTGAAAGAGCTCTACAACAAGTTGACCGATCTAGAGACCACACGTTGTTAAGGTGATTTCTAGAGAGAGAAAATTTTCATGCCTTGTGCGTACTGAACTGCTCGGTCAGATTGCTTTGTACGGCCCCGAATGATGGTGATTACATTCGAGGACATACAGGGATAGGAAGATAGAGGTGTTGACTACCTAGAAGTTCGAGGGCTTCTTTTCTAAGGAAGACAGAGGTTCCAACTACCTTAAAGTTGAGGTCTTGCAGGGATAGCAAGACATAGATTCTGATCTTCATATCGACGGCTTACCCTGGTGTGGGTAAGACATACTTTTTTGAATGTAATAATCAAGGGACATTTTTCCAAGGTTGATGGATAACATTCTCTTTGGGTTAAAAGAGTTCTTGTTTGTCTCTTATAGTTGTACTACTTGTTTGTTTCTGCTTCATATTGTATTGTAAGGAAAGTATAACCTTCTTGTATTTCCTTACACATGTACTCTGATTGTTTAGATTCTATTCGCTTTAAGGTAGAATCTTATTTTGTAGACCTTGGTTCCCAATTCTTCAGTTGGTGATTAAATGTGTTGTGAATCTATTTATTTTAACTTTGTTAAACAAAGATTTTTCTTTGTCTACGGAAATTTTTAATGTATACAATTCACCTCCCCTCTTGTATATTGAGCATCTACATCGTTATTTCGATCATACAATTGGTATCCGAGGATGTCTCAGAAATACATATACTCACATATAAGTTTTTCTTGGTATTTTTTCATTTTACTTCATCCATGCTTACAAAGTTTTTTTGTCATTCTGAACTTTGTCATTCTGATTTGTCATTCCAAATTCTCATTCCGAATTGTCATTCTGATCTTTTTGGTTACGAACTTTTTCCTACTAAAAAGTTTGGTTGCCATGTTTTTTTAAGAATTGGATGAATCAATGTTGGTTCTATTGACAATCTAGACCCTACAAGACCACCCATATTTGATGGTAATGACTATGAGTACTAGAGAGATCGAATGAAGAATTTTGTTACAATACTGGAGTGGATAATTTTTGTTATACTTACTGGTGATTATGAAATTCTTGATAAGGAAGTTAGAACTCTCACTAACTAGGAAAAGAAAGACTATCAACTAAATTATAAGGTACCCAATACATTACTATGTTCAATGACTAGAAATATATATAGCCAAATTTCTTCTTGTGATGTAGCTAATTGTATCTGGAAGAATTTTTAAGTTACACACTTTGGAACATATAAAGTGATTGAAACTAAGAGAGCTATGATTAGAGCTGAATACCATGGATTCAGTTTTCCGTATGGAGAACCAATCTGTAAAGTTGAACAGAGATTTATGACTATTGTCAACATCTTACAGTCTATGGGAGAAAAAGTGATAGATGATGAAGCCCTTGTAGATAATATAATTGATATTATGCCCAATGAGTGGGAATCAAAGATAATATTTATAGATGAGAACATGAATTTCACTCAAATTTCTTTTCATGATCTATTCATAACTCTTCTCCAACATGAAACAAGAATGAAGATAGATGCTGATAACATCAAAAAAGAATAATGGGAATGGTACTGTTGCTTTTACAACAACATCAAATCATATGAAGGATAAGACTACTAAGAGAGTAACCAGATCCATGTCAAAGAAGGTGGTTATTCAGTCAGAATCTAGTGAAACTGATATCTCAGAAAATAAGTTAGCAAATCTTGCTCGAAGGATGAACAAGATTGATTGCCAGAGAAATTTCCAATCCAAATACATGAAAAAGGAAAAGAAATACAGGAAATATGGAGAAGTTACTTTTTATGAATGCAAGAGAGCTGAACATATTAGACCAGATTGCCCACTGCTCAAAAAGAAAGAAAGAAAGAAAAAAAGGTATTCTGGAAGGAACAAGAAGAAGTATTACAAAACTAAAGCTAAGAATGTTCTGAAAGATAATGACACCTGGAGGGCCAATGGTGGTGTCTCTTCAGATGAATATTCTGATTAATAATCCTCATGATTGAATAATCTTGGACTTATATCCATATTACACACTAACAATCATTCCTTTATGTCTAAGGTACAGAATGATGAATCAATGACCATTGTATCTTTACATTATAATGATAGTAAGTTTTATAACTCCTCAGATGAAGAATCCTCTTCTGAAGAAGAAAGTACATCACCTACCTATGAAGAAGTTTCTAGGTTTGTTGAACTTCTTGAGATTGAAAATTCTAAAGTCAATAAGAAACTTGATAAGGCAAACTCTAGGAATTCTATTCTTACAAAAGAGATATCAGATCATTCTAAAGATCTTGATAGGAAAAATGCTAATTTTGTAAATATTTCAAAAAATCATGAGGAAGTATGTTCTGAGAGGAACACAATTTCTTAAGAGTTAGAACATGTAATTTCTAAGAAAAGTGTTTTTGAACCTAGCTCTAGTTCTAAATCTAATGATTTTGGAGATGAAAACTTGGTTATTAAACTCAAGTCCAAAAAATTTTCCTTAAAGAAGGGTTTATCATACTTTATCCATGGTAAAGAAAATTTCAATAAAATATATTCTCAAATACGACCATTAAGAAAGAAATCTGGATTTGGTTATACCCATGCAAAACCATTTTTTAGTAACATCTAATTTGTTCCACAAAGGGACCCATTTTTTTCAAAGTGTCAATGTGGTGGGCACTGGGCAAACAATTTTTCTTTAAATAAAACCCAATCTTTAGGTTTTCATAAACCTATTTTTCTAGGAAAGTGTGGGTTCCTAAAATTTTATTGTCTGGAAATCTTGGATCTAAGCAAGTTTGGATTCCGAAAGTCTAATTCTTATCTTTTTTTGAAGAATATAGAGGAAGTACCAACAACAATACATGGTACATGGATAGTGGATGTTCCCGACACATGACTGGTAACAAAATATATTTTGAAAAGATTATCAAAATAAGAGGAGGAAAGGTAACATTCAGAGATAATGATCAGGGAGAAATTGTTGGTATAATTAATAATGTTCTTCATGGTAAAACTTTGATTTCAAATGTTTTATTTTTTATGGTTCTTAAGACCAACCTCATTAGCATAATTCAGTTATTTGATGAAGGGTACCTTCTGATTTTTTGTAATGATAAGTGCTTTGTACCCAATTCCAAGGAAGAATTTATTCTCTCGGCCAATATGTAAGAGAATGTTTACACATTGAACTTAGATGACCTCAGGAGTCAAGATCTACCTTTCCTAAGTGAAATGGAAGATCATTCCTGGTTATGTCATAGAATACAAGGTCATTGTAACCTTACAAACTTATATGAACTTTTTAAGAAGAAACTAGTTAAGGATCCATCAGAGCATAGATTTGATTCTTCTAAAGTTTGCCATCCTTGTCAATATGGAAAGCAACATAAATCTATTTTTAAATCAATTGGTGAAGTCTCAACGACTGATGCATTACTGTTAGTTCACATGGATCTTTTTGGACCAACACAAATTGGAAGTATTGGAGGATAATACTATGTGTTTGTTCTAGTAGATGATTACACCAGATTTAATTGGGTCTATTTTCTAGAAAAAATGTATGTAGCTTTTTCTTATTTCAAAAGTTTTAGAGCACAAGTTAAAATTGAGAAAAATCATCCACTGAAAACTATTCATAGTGATCATGGAGGAGAATCTCAAATTCCTTTATTTTAAAACTTTTTATAGTAGAAAAGGTATTAGTGACAATTTTTCAGCACCTAGAACTCCTCAACAAAATGGTGAAGTTAAAAGAAGAAATAGAATTCTTCAAGAGATAACTAGAACCATGTTGAGTGAGTATTCTATAGCTAGACATTTTTGTGCTGAAGTTGTAAGTACTTCTTGTTATACTATAAATTGAGTTTTAATTAGACCTTTTCGTAATAAAACTCCTTATGAGTTATGGAACGGTAGAAAACCAAGACTTTCCTACTTCATGTTTTTTGGTTTCAAAGTATTCATTCTGAAAACTAAAGATAATTTATATAAATTCGCACCAAAATATGTTGAAGTAATTTTCTTAGGCTACTCCACAACTTCTAAGGTATATAGAGTTTTCAATAAAAATACTCATACTGTTGAAGAAATAGTGCATGTAAAATTTGATGAGTCTGATCCTTTTGTTTTCGAACCATCCCAACCTACATCCTCAGATGTGTTTTTAAAAATTGATTGTCAACCTTTGATAGAAGATCCTTCTGATAAGGAAAATGTCCAAGAAGATACTTCTGAAACATTTACCCCAGAAGACTTTCTACCCTATGCTGATGAAAAAGTTTTACAAAACCCAAATCAGGTGTTTCTTAAAAATCATCCCAGTGATAGAATCATTAGTGACATAAATTGACTTTTAAGGACTAGAAGTTCCTTAATAAATGAAGTAGAATATATAGCATTTCATTCACAATTAGAACAAAAAAGCACTGATAAAGATTTAGGTGATGATGATTGGATTAAAGCCATGCAATATAAAATAAATGAATTTGAAAGGATTAAAGTCAGGACCCTAGTTGAAAGACATAAGGGAACTTATGTTATTGGAGTAAAATGGGTCTTCAGAAACAAGTGTGATGAAAATGGATTCATAGTAATAAATAAAGCTAGACTCATTTCTAGAGGCTATAACCAGCAAGAGGGAATAGACTATTAAGAAACCTACGGTCCAGTAGATAGACTTGAATCTCTTTGTATTACACTTCCCTTTGTAGCATTCTTCAATTTTGAACTTTTTCAAATGGATGCGAAATGTGATTTTCTTAACAATTTTGTTCAAGAGGTAGTTTTTGTTAAACAACATCGTGGATTTGAAAATACAAAACATCATGATCATGTTTTTAGACATACCAAAGCTTTGTACGGTCTTAAACAAGCCCCATGAGCCTAGTATGATAGACGCACATGATTTTTGCTAAAAAATAACTACATTAAGGGAAATTCAGATCCATCCATTTTTATAAATAAAGATAAGATAAATGTTTTAATTGTTCAAATTTATGTTTATGACATCAATTTTGGTTCAACTCAGCAATCTTTAACTGATTCTTTTGAAAGTCTAATGAAATCTGAGTTTGAAATGTGTATGATGGGTGAGTTAACATTTTTCCTTCATTTTCAAATTTCTCAAAAACCAGAAGGAACCTATATATCTCAACAGAAGTATATTAAATATCTTCTCAAAAAGTATGGTTATGATAACACTAAGAGAATAAGTACTCCCATCAGTACCTCAAACTCCTTAGATCTTGATGAAGCTAGGAATGTAGTAGATCAAACAACTTTTAGAGGAATGCTACGAAGTTTACATTACTTGAGAGATAGTTATCTAGACATAATGGTTTCATTATGCAAATGTGAATTATATCAATCCAATCCTAAGATATCTCACTTATAGGTGGTAAAAAAAATTTTCTACCTAAAGGGAACCATGGATCTTGGATTATTTTATACTTCTGGAAATGATTTTATTCTAAAAATCTTTTCAGATGCTGAATTTGGGGGATATAGAATGGATAGAAAGAGTACATACAGAACATGTTATTTCTTAGGATATTCATTAGTTTCATGGTCCTTCAAGAAGAAACACTCTATACCACTTTCCACTGCTAAAGCTGAATATGTAGCAGTTGTAAGTTGTTGTGCTCAAGTGTTGTGGATGCAACACACACTCATATATTATGGCCTGAGTTTTACTAAGACTCAAATTTTGTGTGATAACACAAGTGCCATTTCCCTAAGTAAAAACCCTGCACATCACTCTTGTGAAAAACACATAGATATTAGGTTTCACTTTCTTAGGGATCACACACATAAAGGAGATATCATTCTTCAATTTAGTGGAATGCACGATCAACTTGCTGATATTTTCACAAAATCATTACCCTCCGTTAGATTTGAATACATCAAACAAAAGTTAGGAATGATAACAATAAGGTAATCATTCTTCAGTAACTTTTTGGTGAAAAAATCTCTCAACAATAATAAAATCCTCTTCATAGGGGGAGTACATTTGATTGTTAGTGTAACTAATTTTTTTTATAATCTTTTTATTTAGTTTAACTAAAATTTTCATACTGAGAACTTCGGGATTGAAATTTTTGTATTGAGGACTTCCGGAATGGATATTTTCGTACTGAGAACTTCCGGAATGGAGATTTTCGTACTGAGAACTTATGGAATGGAGATTTTCATACTGAGAACATCCGGAATGAAGATTTTCATACTGGCGTTTTCATAATGAGATTTTCATACTGGAACTTTCGTAATGAGTTTGTTTTTAAATTCATTTCTTCAAGAAGAATATTACCAATTACGAACAATCTTTCTATCCAATCTAAAAGATATTATTTCCTTACATATTGTTTTGTAATAATATTTTTATTGCTTGTATTTTCCTGGTTTTTTAAAAGTTGGGATTCTAGTTTTTCATCAAATACAGATGTTTTCCTTAAAACCTCAAAAGATCAGAGTCAGGTTTTCCTTGCGTGAGTGGTTTCAACCATCAGATCAGGTCAAAGCTTTTTCAACCGTTAAATGTCTTTTGGAAGATCAATGGTCACATCCCTCGCCTATATAAAGGGGACCCCGATACTCGTCCCACATCGGTCATGAAAGCCTTCCCGTCTCGATGCTCTGCTGCTCTTCTTAAGACCGATTCTGATCATTGCAAAGCCATTCCTAATTTTTCTGATTTCTTCACTCCAAATGTCTTTTGAGGCAACTTCTCAAGATATGTCAACTTCAAAACCCATCTATAAGTTGTTAGACTTCATGGAAAGGTTACTTCATCCAGATTTCAACAAGCTCGATTCTATTATAACCAAGAATATAAAGTTGAATGGTTGAGAAGATATATGCATGTTCAAGTCAGAAAAGAAAGATCTGGTGTATACTAATTTGTTGATAGAGGTCTATGGGTCCGTTTCCTTCCATATGGAAGATGGAAGAGAATGGTTTTCTTTCAAGTCTTATGGGAAGACTTATAAGCTATCCTACACCAAGGCTGCGAGCTTGGTTGGTTTGTCCTATGAGGGGGAAACTGAGTTTTGCTCACACAATCTTCCAGATGATCAAGGAAGTTTCAACAAGGTGAAGGCATTAAAATGTCTTGGACTTAAATATTCTACAATGACTAATATTTCTCATCTCACTCCGAAAAACAAAATTCTTCATCATTGGGTGCAGGGCTTTCTCGTTCAAAGAAGAGGCGATAAAGGTAATTTGAAGAAAATTTATATCTATGTTTTAGATTTCTTATTAAATCTATGAAAGATAAATTTGATGAGGATGGTCTTGATTACAATCAAGAACATCGAGGAAGGGAATTTGAGAGCTCAGATAATTATGTTCCCTGCATTACTATCGAGGCTGATAGTTCAGTGATTAGAATCCATAAGGGTTGCATGAAAATCAAAAGTCCGGGATTGCAAGCTTATGCTGGTTAGTGATGATACTCTGAAGAGGATAAAGATGGGGTTTTCCAGTTAATCTGGAGAATTTTACCCTCTATCTGTGGAATAGGTTTAAGGAGATTAGAAAGAAACACATAATCTAGAATTATCCAAAATGACAAGGAAGAAGAGGAAGGTCAAAGAAGTGGTTACGGGTAAAGAAAATTCTTAGGCTAAGGAAACTCAATCTGCCCCCCCCCCAATCCGAATAAGCAGAAAACATATACAGATGAGGTAGTATCTACATGGATGGAAGATAAATAGAAGTGGAAAGAAGGGGATCTACTATTCAAATTGGACCCTGTAGAGGCTAAGTCCTTAAAAGGAAAAGCTGTTGAGGAGCTAGAGAAACAAGAGAAGGAGAAGAGAATGAAAAAGACAGTGTATGAAGCTGAAGTGGTGCAATCATTGCTGAGAGATATATAGTTAGCTTCTGAAATGCTTCTCGTTCTATAAATGTTCGGTTCTGAACCTTCTTTACCCGAAACTCCAGCCAAGAACTCTGTCACTCTGGGAAAAGCAAAGGGTAAAGATGTAGTTCAAGGAGCAGAAAAAGTAGTTGATGAAGAAGTAGAAGTAGAGGAAGAATTCGAGGAAGAAGTCGAGGAAGAAGAAGATGAAGAAGAGGAATGCAAAGATATGGATACCCAGATCAAGCAATTACAAGACTATAATGATAAGGATGAATCCGGAAAGTTAGTAACTCCAGGAAAGGCAGATGAGGATGCCATTAAGAATGATGATAAGCAACAACACAAAGTCAAATAAAAAATGTGTTGTATAATGAGGAAGAATCATATGAGAGGAATTTTCATGAGGAAGGACAAGAAAAACAAAAACCAGATGAAGACCAAATTATTCAAGTGTCTGAATCTGAAGAAGTATCCCCTAATAAGGAACCTATTCTGAGAGATAATAAGGGGAAGGAAATTCTCATGGAGACACCTATAAAATATGTCAACAGGAAGAAAGAGGTTTGTGGAACCTCTAGAAGAAATTTGGTGCAATCTGTAGAAGAGCAGTCTCTAAGAAAAGTTTCTGATTCGAAGTCATCATATCCTGGTCATGATTTTGTGGTTTAATCTCTGAAGAAGTTGGTGGACACCAATCTGATTTTTCCAACCATAGATTCCAGATGCCAGATCTTGCAACAATGTATGAATCAGAAATCAGATTCATTATCCATGGTCATGGATTAGTTTGTGAAGATGGAAGGTGAACAGAAAAGTTTTCTTTCGATTATGATGTACATATAAAGTCCTGCAGTAAGGTAACATAGTGGTCTAAGAGTGTTGATGAATATTTAGTTCACTTTGAGAGTTTACTGGATGAAGTTAAAAGTGCTTTTTAAGTGGATGATAAAAAGGTCAAAGAGATTTTTGAAAAGCTGACCCAAGAGAAAAATTCTATGAATCAACAGGTCAGGGACCTGAATGGGAAGCATAACTCAGTATCTCAGAATTGGGAAACTAAGAGAGATTTCAAAATTGAGACTTAGCAGAAGTTGTAAAAGCAAGATGAAATAATAAAGTTGCAGAAAGAGGCCACGGAGGCTTAGGCAGAAGCTTTAATAGTCCAATAGGAAAAGGCAAAATCCATGGAGAGGCAAGTTGAGGATGACCAAAGAGACATTAAGAAACTCAAAACCTTGTCAAAGAAGCTAATTCCTAAGGAAAAGGAAGACAAATGATCCCACTCCGATCTTTTGTTGTAATTGTATTTCTTTGTAAAATTTTCCATCTCTAATGAAAATATTATTTGGTTGGTTGTATATTGTCATATACTATTGTTTCAGGTACTATACTTTGTTTTCCATTCCCTTCAATTATTTTTGAAAAACAAAAAGGGGGAGAAGAAAAATTAACTACTCCTAAGGAGGAGAAAGGAAAAATTTCTAAGAGATATATCCTTAAAGAAAGGGGGAGTTTCCCATTAAGAAGTTTCTCATTCATACAATAATGAAAACTCCACTAAGGAAACTCAGAATACAATCTTCAGAGTTTCAATGCCTAATGTAGAGTTATTTGTATTCATATTCATCCATGATCAAAGGGATATAAGATTTAATATCAATGTATAATGAAATTTTTCAGAGTCCATATATTCCTTTTCGTAAGGATGTTTGTGCTTTCCAAAAGGGGGAGATTGTTGAGTCAATAAGGTTTTCCTTATGACTTTTTCATTCTTTTTTTTTGAAAATCACAAACACCTTATACTTAAGTGAATATAAATTTTACCTCCATAAGGAAAATTTCCTTCTTTAAAGAAGTTTACCCTAACCTAGATTATCTTATACATAGAAATATTTTTCATTCGTACAAATACCGGATTCATACCCAAAATCCCAAAAGTCATATAATGTAAATATTTAGAGAATTTTATTTTTAGGATCCGAATTCTGGATGTGAACTGTAATGAAGTTCTAATCCGAATTCTGGACTCTGAACATTCAAGAGTTCGACTCCAAACTCTTATGTAGTTCAACTCCGAACTCTTAAGTAGTTCGACTCCAAACTCTTATGAAGTTTGACTCCGAACTCTTACGATGTTCGACTCCAAACTCTTCTGTTGTTCGACTCTGAAATCTTAAGTAGTTCGACTCCAAACTCTTATGATGTTCTACTCTAAACTCTTATGTAGTTCGACTCCTAACTCTGAAGTAATTCGACTTTGAACTCTCAAGTAGTTCTACTTCGAACTCTTATGATGTTCAACTCCGAACTCATATATAGTTCAACTCCGAACTCTTAAGTAGTATGACTCTTAAATCATAAGTAGTTAGACTCCAAACTCTTATAATGTTCAACTCTAAACACTTATTTATTTCGACTCTGAACTCTTATGAAGATCGAATCATAACCTTCATGAGTTCGACTCCGAACTCTTTTGATGTTCATCTACGAACATTTACTAGTTCGACTTCAAACTCTACATGTTCAGATTCTGATCTCTAGTGAAACCAGACACCAAATTCCTATAAAAGAGAATCTGAATATTTCTTAACATATACTCCAAATTTCATTTTGGTTAGACTCCAATCTTTTAATTTTCTTACACTCCAAAATTTTGTATGGCTTTTACATACATATTCTCCATGTTTAAATGATGTTGTGCATTCAGTTATACATGATTTATTATTAAATTATGTCGTTCATTCTGGTTCTAATTAACCATTGGTTGAGTTACACGTGTAAATGTCCCTTTGAATTTCATGGAAAATATGACCGTTAGAGGAGGGAGCTGACCGTTGGTAATATGCCTATAAATAAGAGCTCATTTGAAAGAGCTCTACAAAAAGTTGATCAATCTAGAGACTACACGCTGTTAAGGTGATTTCTATAGAGAAAAGCTTTTCATGCCTTGTTCATACTAAACTGATCATTCAGATTGCTTTGTGCAAATCCGAATGTTGGAGATTACATTCGAGGACTTCCAGGGATAGGAAGATAGAGGTTCCGGCTACTTTGAAGTTTGAGGGCATCCATGCGGAGGAAGATAGAGGGTCCAACTACCTTAAAGTTGAGAGCTTGCGGGGATAGCAAGACAGAGATTCTAATCATCATATCGAGGGCTTACCCTGGTGTGGGTAAGACAAACATTCTTGAAAGTATAAATCTAGGGACCTTTATCCATGGTTGTTGGATACCCTTCTCTTTGGGTTAAAAGAGTTATTGTTTTTTTCTTGTAGTTGTACTACTTGTTTGTTTCCGCTGCATATTGTATTGTAAGGAAATTATAACCTTCTTGTATTTCCTTACACTTGTACTCTGATTGTTTAGATTCTATACACTTTAAGGTAGAATCTTATTTTGTAAACCTTGGTTCCCAATTCTTCAGTTGGTGATTAAAAGTGTTTTTAACCTGTTTAGTTTAACTTTGTTAAACCTTGATTTTTCTTTGTATATGGAAATTTTTAAAGTATACAATTCACTCCCCCCTTGTATATTGAGCATCTACAACATTATTCCTATCCTACATTCCATCATTATGATAATGGATATTGATATTGCATGTGATTATTGGACTATTATAATATCCATGTGAGAAAGTAAATGGAAATATTTTGATTTATATTTTCAATATTATGATGAATTATATGTTGAAAAGACTTTTCTTTTAGTTTATACATTGCCTTAAATGGTAATTCTTATTTATGAATGTTTCTGCTATATTTTTATATTTACTAAGCTTCTGAGCTCACCCCTTTATATGTTTTATTTTTCCCAGGATGCGAAGAAGTATATTATGACTGACCTACAGGGATAGTCTATGGTATTTCAGTGTTTTCTATGAAAACAATTTTGTTGTAGTTTTCCATTTTATGATGTAATGTAAACCTTATGAATGCATCTTGTACTTCTAATGCTTCTACATAATTAGTCTTTCGAGACATGATCTTTTGTGATCATGCCAATGATACATAATAATGCACCGACTCTGGGATTTTGGGGTCGGGGCATTACAGTTTTTTAAGATAGTGAGTATTATTTAATTGGTTAGTACAATATTTAATGATGTTTATGGTGAAAATAATAATATATGAACCATATTAAAATAATAATTAGTGAGTATGAGGAAAATCAAATGTTGGGTCATGATGAAAATCATATGGATGATAATCATGGGTACGATAATAGTCATTTTAATACTTAATACTGTAATAATAAAAATGTTAAACAATAATCCATAATGTAAATATTATAAAACAAAATATAAATTCATTTGAAAAGAGTGTCTTTTATTTACAAAACAAAAAAATAATATTAATGTTATTAGAATACTTTTGACTAAACAGAGGTGGATATATTTTATTTACAATTTTGATTTTGAGATATCCTACACCTCGAGAAAGGGCAAGGTTGTAGTCGATGGTTTGATAAGGAATTCATGGATGGATGTGGTGTTGTAGTTTGAGTATTATTGGAAAATGATGGTGGAGTTGGAATCCCTACACCTAGATGTGATGTCGGATGATGGTAGATGTTTTTTTAGAATAAAATGCAGTTCTATCTGAGGTGGCTACATTAGGAGTCTCATTGAAGAATCTCTAAGGAAGGGTTCATGCATAATCCTACTGCCCATAGTGATGCTCTAGGGGTATGGTTAGAACTATATATTGTTTCAGAGGAGGTGTTCTATTCTAGTGATGATACAAGATGTTCTCCTCCGTGAGTTTCATTGATCACATTTTTTCTTACACCCATGAGTTTATAAGACGAACCATGCTCTTAGGATCAATTTTTTCCTTAGAGGAAATATATGGTAGATGATATTGTGTATTTATTTTTAGTTTTATAGAATCTAAATATGATAATCAATGTCTGGTTGGTATTCTATATCCAATGGTTGTCCCCTAGAATAAATTGGAAGATATCTCAATGGAAATCATCATTGGAATACCAAAACATCCATGAGGATGTGATACAGTCTGAGTAATTATGGATTGGTTGGAAAAGTAAAATCACTTTAAATTTATCATGGAGTCTGGTGCAATTTATAATTTAGAAAAGTGGTTTTTTGATGAGGTGGTGTCATTTCATAGATTATCTCGATCTATTATCTCAGGATGGAATGTTTTTTATCCTCAAAGGTCTAGAGATGTTCATGTCATGTTTTCCTATTAATAAAGATTTGTCACTATTTTCTACCACAGTATTAGTGAATAGAAACAGTTGACTAGGTATATGATGAAGGAAATTATGTATGATTATATCATAGTCTTTGGTGGATCTTAAGATTGTCATTTTCCTCTGATTGAATTTTCATGTAATAATAAATATCAATAATCCCTTGTAATGTCCCAATTTGAGTCATTTTATGGGAAACTGTGTTGTTCTACATTGTGTTGTGATGATATTGGGGATTTAGTAATTCTTGGACCAAATTTTTTGGAGACCATGATAAATAATGTTTTAGTGGTTTGTTTGGTGATGAAAAAATCATAAGACATGGAGTAGTTTTAGGATGATCTTAACAGGTGGGCGTTGTAGTATGAGGTTTAGAGACTATGTCTTAATGAATATTTACCACTTATATGATATGTGGGATTTCATCAATGGGGGTAATCTATTTATTAGTTTTTAGGACCTTTGAGGTGGTATGGTGGGATTGGGTGGTTCTATATAGGTTAGTACTTCCATAATTACTGGACCAGATCTATGATGTCCTCAACATCTCCAAGTGCTGTCATTATCATCCTAATGAATACCATGAAATTTACTAGGGAGTATTAGATATTGAGGATGATTTAACATCCGTGGTTAATCCAGTAGATATTTAGGATCATCAAGCGATGGTTTGATGATGAAACCTCATTGTGTTGTTTCGTGTTTTCTGGAGCTGTGGTATCATGGTGGAGAGTAGATTGGATTGTGAGATTCCATTTTGTGCATAGTGCATGGAATTATTTTTAATCATTATATTATATATTTCCATTTTGTGATTTGATGTGATGATTGGACATTCAGTTTTATATGATATGTTCCTCCTTCAGGTTGGAATAATATTTGATATATACATCAATGCATACAAATTATAAGAAACCCTATCCCTAATCATTAATAATAATAATTTGACATGATTCAAATAATTTAGGAGCGGATGTTTTACAAAATATGGACAATATCTTTAAAAGGGATATAAAATTTCTTGATTTCTATTCCTGGGGGTCTATTTTAATTTATTTGTGTCCATTTTTTGGTTGGCATATATAGTGGATAAGACGGTAATGTGGTGTTTGTGTAAGGTGATGAGAATATTTTCATTTGTTTGGTGATTTTGGTTATTTTTTGGTTTTTTATATGTAACTATCTCATTAAGAGGTACCTCGCGGGATGGATGTTCTGAAATATTACATATTTTTATATTGGATTGTTTTAATTCTCAAGGAAAATAATAGTTTTAATGGGATCTGATGTAATTTTCCTAACCCATCAGGCCCATCAAAATTGTAGATATTTTGAGATTTAGAGGTTTGGGGTAAGTAAATATGTGTTTATATAAGAAAGTGAAAATTCTGGAGGTGTTTTTAGGACATTTTTGTGTTTTAGAGATTGAAAGAAGCCCATCGATAGTTGCATAACAGTAGTATAACCTGATGGTACAACACTACAGGTACAAGGACCTGGCCTTAAAACATTATATAATCATGAATTAAATGAATAATTCACATGAAGTATCTTTTTACATTTAGAGTTTTAATGAATTATTCCATAACTATTACATTTCATTTAAAAAAATACAATGTAGACACTTCAACTCATTTTCCTTTTTTTCACAAAACTAGAACTCTTGAAAAAAAGAGTCATGTCTAGTTCCATGTTTAATATTGCATGACCATTTATTTGTTCCCATCCTTGACCCTATTCTACATTATGACCAGTGAAAAAAACTTCAAAAAACATGGGATGGGAATAAAAATATTAGTAAGGGATACACAAAGAATGGAAAACTATTAGTTTTTCAAAACAAAAAGTAAACCATGAATACTTTAACATAAGTAATACTTTTCATCTTTATGAAGTAGTAAATACACTTCACCAAATAAAAGATCATTTCTTACCATTTTTTAACCAAAATATTAACATAAAATCCTTATAAAGAAAAAATATCATATAAAGGTAACTTGGGACATAAACATAGTTAAATGGAATAACCATACGGTCGACTTCCACACATATCACTAAACGGAATATCCATATGGCCGACTTCCATACCCAATAAAATTGAGGTTATGACATAACCACCCATCCTGGTTTATCACTGTTGAGTCAATAAGGATTTATTTATGTCTTTTCATTCATTCATACATGGGGGAGATAGTTAATTCAATAAGGTTTCCTTATGACATTACCATTACTTCTTATTTTTAAAATCAAAAACACCATATCTCAATGAAAATCTCATTTTTTCCATTTTTTTACTTATATAAGGAAATATTTCCTTTCCAAAGGAATCATTTATTTACCATGTTTTCATTACTCATATCATAATTTTTCTAAGTGTAAAATTATATTTTTAACCAAAACCTCAGAATCCTATAATTACCTAGAAATAAAGAATTCTATTTTCAGATCTGAATTCTCAGAATTATGGTTACGAACTCTTCTATGTTCTGAATCTGAGATCACTTAATTCTGACTCTAAATCCATCTGAGTTCTGACTCTGAGTTCCCTGAATTCAAACTGTGAACTCTTATAAGTTTTGACTCCGAGTTCACAGAATTCAGACTCTGAACTCTTCATAGTTCTGAATCCAAATTCTGAATATAATGTATGGTTACAAACACTTATGAATACTGAATTTGAATTGTTCATGCAAATTCCTCTGAGTTCTGAAACCGAATTTAGGTTATGAATTCTTCTAAGTTATGACTCCAAATTATAATGAATTTAGACTCTGAACATTGTAAGTTCAGAATTTGAATTCTCATGAACTATGACTCCAAACATTGTCAGTTCAGGATCTGAATTATTGGGAATCCAGATTCCAAATTTCCATGAAATTCAGACTCCAAAATTCTATAGAGTTCAGGTTCTGAATTCATTGAAAATAGAATCCAAATATCATTGTATTATTGAGTCTGAATTCATTTTTGGTTGGACTACGAACTTTTATTTGATTACATTCCAAATATTGGATTTTAGTTATGTAACCATATTTTTTCTTACACTTGTTTTTGGTATAAAACGTTGTCATGCATTCTGTTACTAACTAACCATTGATTGATTGAAATATGTACAAGTCCCTCCGAAATTAAAGGAAAAATATGACTATTGGAGGAGGGAGCCAACCATTGGTGTTGTTCCTATAATAGGAGCTCATTTGAAAATTGATCAACAATATTCTAATACCCTAGAGATTACATGATGTTGAAGTGATTTCTAGAGAGATACTTTCATTGCATCATGCAAAACTGAACTTCTTGTTCATTTTTGCTTTGTGCAACTTTGAATGTTGTTGATTACATTAGAGGGATTATGGGGGTAAGAAGATAGAGGTGTTGACTACCTTGAAGATGAGGTCTTCCTTACTGAGGAAGACAGAGGTGCCGACTACCTTGAATTTGAGGGCTTTCGGGGATAGAATGATGGGCACCGATCATTGTATCGATGACTTACCCTAGTGTGGGTAAGACAGACTTCTTTGAAAATAAATATCAAGGGACCATTATCTAAGGTTTTTGGATACCCTCCTCTATAGGTTAAAATATTTACTACTTTTCACTTATCTTGATACAAGTTTTCCTCTACATATTTTTTTTTGAAAGTATAACTATCTTAAACTTTCTTATAATTGTACTCTGATTTAGTAAGATTCCATACACTTTATGGTAGAATCTTTATCATAGTAAACTTTCGTTATGTTTCATCTTCCAGAATCATCTTTCCGGACTCAATTTCTCAGAATTGTATTTCCTGAATTTAGAGAGTTTTTAGAACTAGATCTCTTGTGAATTACATTGTTTAACCTTTTTATACATAATCATCTTTAAAAGTTCCAAAGGAATTTTTAAAAGTATACAATTCACCCCTCTAGTATTTTTAGCATAATTAGATAATACATTCAGTATATATATTATTTTGATCCTACATTTTCTATTATAGAGTATATCATACTCCACACACCATCTCAATAATTGGTATCAGAGCAATGGTAAAATCTGATTTAATCTCACAATTAGATATAGAAGATAAATCTTATTATTCTATTTTTCAGAATCATTTTTTCAAACTCATAAAGTTCAGATTCATTTTTTCTTAGAAATACTCTTGTTATATATTTTTTTCTTACTGAGGAATATTTCAATGCTTACAAACATTTATTACAAATAATTTTGTGTGGAAATATTTTTTTGAGATGGAAGGAATCAATGTTGGTTCTATTGACAACAAAAATCCAACAAGACCACATATTTTTTATGGAAATAATTATGAGTACTAGAGAGATCGTATAATGAAATTCATTATCAATACTGGAGTTAACAATTTTTTCATCTTACTGGAGGATATAAAAACCCTAACAAGGAAGTTAGTACCTTCACCAATCAAGAAAAGCATGAATATCAATTGAATTATAAGGTACACAATAACTTGAATTGTTCTATGAATAGAAATATATACAACCAAATATCTTCTTGTGATGCTGAAAATAGTATCTAGAATAATCTAGATGTTACACATTTTGGTACTTCTAATTTTATAGAAACTAGAAGAGCCATGCTCAACACTGAATATCATGGTTTCTATTTTCCATATGGAGAACCCATATATAATGTGCAGAAAAGGGTTATGACTATTGTGAATAGCTTAAATTATATGGGAGAAAATGGTTTGGATGATGATGCTCTTGTAGATAATATTGTAGACATTATTCCGAATGAGTGGGAGTCAAAGAGGACAATAATTGATGAGAACAAAAAAGACACCCAGATTTCTTTAGATGAGCTGTTTGGAATTCTTCTTCAGCATGAGACAAGAATAAAGAGAGATGCTGATAACATAAAGAAGAAGAATTGGAATGGCGTTGTACCTTTTACAACTACTTAAAATCATTTGAAATACAAGACTCCTGAGAGAGTTACTAGATCAAAATAAATTAATATTGTTATTAAATCAGAATATAGTGGATGTGAATCTTCAGAAAATGAATTAGCAAATATTACCCGAAGGATGAACCATATTTTTGGACAAGATAACTTTCAATCCATATAATAGAAGAAGGAAAGGAAAGATAAGAATGATTCAGAAGTTACTTGTTATGAATGCAAGAGATTAGGACATATAAGGCCCGATTAGTCTATGGTTAAAATAAAAGAAAGAATGAAAAATCATTCCAAAATAAAAATAATGAAGTACTACAAAGCTAAAGCATAAGATGTCATGAATGCTAATGACACCTGGATTGCCAATAGTGTTGATTCATAGATGAATCTTCAGATTACGAATATTCCGGACAGAAGAATCTTGGTTTAATAGCCAGACTACTGATTTTCATTCATTATTTGATGGCTATGGTACACAATTCTGAATAAATGACTAATGTTTACATAGATGAAAATTATAGTAATAATAAATATTATGAATCTTCGGATGAAGAATCTTCCTCTGATGAAGATAATACTTCACCTTCCTATGATGAAGTTTCTCGGTTTTCCAGACTTGTTGAAATAGAGAACTCAAAACTCATGAAAAAACAAGATAAGGAAAATTCTAGAAATAATATTTTTACTACGGAAATAACAGATCTTTCTAAAGATCTTGATAATAAAATTGTTCATTTGGAAAGTATTTCAATAAATCTTGAGGAAGTAAATTATGAGAAGAATAAACTTCCTAAGGATCTAGAAAACTTAATTTCAAAGAAAAATGTTTTTGAGCCTAACTCTAGTTCTAAATCATAAGTTTTAGAAGATAAGAACATAGTTATCAAACTAAAATATGAAATTTTTTCCTGGAAAAAGTGTTTGTCAAACTTTAACTTAGTTAATGAAAATTTTGATAAAATGTATTATCAAATCTGATCATTAAGGAATAGTTCTGGTTTTGGATATACTTGTTCTAAACTGATTGTTAGGAACAATTATTTTGTTCCTCAATGTGCTCCATTCTTCACTAAGTGTAAGTGTAGTGGACACTGGGCAAAAAATTGTTCATTAAACAAAACACAAACTTTATTATTTTGTGAATTCTATTTTTCTATGAAAATGTGGATACCTAAAATTTTTCATTCTGAAAATTCCTGATCCAAGAAATTTTAGATTCCCAAAGTCTAACTATGTTGTTTTCAGGAAAATAGAAAGAGTTCTAACATAAATACTTGGTAAAAGGATAGTGGATGATCCCGACATATGACTGGTAACAAAAATTATATTGAAATGATTATCAAGATGAAAGGAAGAAAAGTAACATTCAAAGATAATGATCAGGGAGAAATTATTGGTATAGGTAACATCATTATTTGTGGAAAAACTTTGATTTCAAATGTTTTATTTTTTAATGGTCTTAAGCACAACCTCATTAGCAAAAGAAAATTATGTGATGAATGTTACATTGTGAATTTTAGGAATGACAAGTTCTTAGTAAAGAATTCCAAGGAAGAGTTTATTCATTCTACCCATAGACAAGATAATTTATACACACTAAACATAGAAGACCATTGGAGTCAATATCTACCATGACTTAGTGTAATGGATGATCATTCTTGGTTATGACATAGAAGGTTAGGTCACTGTTACCATAGGAACCAATGTAAACTTTCTAAGAAAATACTAGTTAAAGATTTACTGGAGCATAGATTTGATTTTCAAAAGTTTGTGACCCATGTCAATAAAACAAGCAACATAAATCAATTTTTGAATCCATCGGTGAAGTCTCAACTTTTGATTTATTACAGTTAGTGCATATATATCTCTTTGGTATTACACAAACTGGAAGCATTGGAGGAAAGTATTATGTATTTTTTTAGTTGATGTTTACACTAGATTTTCATGGGTCTATTTTCCAGCACAGAAGTCTGAATCCTTCTCGTATTTTAAAAGTTTTAGATCCAATATTAAAAATGATAAAAACCTCCCATTTTAAACTATTCATAGTGATCATGGTGGAGAATTTCAAAATTCTGATTTTGAAACCTTTTGTAGTAGAAAAGTCATTAGTCACAATCTCTCAGCACCAAGAACTCCTCAACAGAATGGTGTTGCTGAAAGAATAAATTGATGTCTTCCAGAGATAACATAAACCATGTTGAGTGAATATTCTATAGCCAAAAAATTTTGGGATGAAGCAGTAAGTACTTCTTGTTATACTATAAATTGTGTTTTGATAAGACCTTTTCT
This sequence comes from Viscum album, assembly GCA_963277665.1. Classification (NCBI taxonomy): domain Eukaryota; kingdom Viridiplantae; phylum Streptophyta; class Magnoliopsida; order Santalales; family Viscaceae; genus Viscum; species Viscum album. The sequence continues at coordinate 1,213,845,790 of OY728141.1, forward strand.
TAATAAAACTCCTTATGACTAATGGAATGGTAAAAAACCTAGACATTACTACTTCAATGTTTTTGGTTGCAATGTATTCATTCAGAATACTAAAAATAATCTACCCAAATTCGAACCGAAATTCGATGAAGGAATTTTCATAGGATAATCCACAAATTCTAAGGATTATAGAGTTATCAATAAAAACACTTTTATTGTTTAAGAGGCAGTACATGTCAAATTTTATGAAACTGATCCTTTTCTTAAACAACCCCATGCTACATATTCCGATGTGTTTTCAAAAACTGATTATCAACCTTTGTTAGAAGATCCTTCTCATAAGGAAAATGTTCAAGAAGATGTTTCTGAGGCATTTACCCTAGATGATTTTCTACCCTATGTTAATGAACAGGTCTTAGAAAACCCAAATCAGTTTCTTCTTAAATATCATCATAGTGACAGTATCATTGGTGATGTAAATCAACCCATAAAGACTAGAGGTTCCTTATGGAATGAAGTTGAACATCTAGTATTTCTTTCCCAATTAGAACAAAAAAGAATGATTAGACTTTAGGTGATGTTGATTTGATTAAATCCATGCAAGATGATCTAAATGAATTTGAAAGGAATAATTTCTGGGCCTTGGTTGAATGACTAAAGGAAAATTATGTTATTCGAGTAAAATGGTTTTTCAAAAATAAGTGTGATGAAAATGGAATTATAGTTAGAAATAAAGATAGATTAGTTGATAAAGGCTATAATCAACACGAGGTAATATACTATGAAGAAACCTATGCTCCTGTAGCTAGAAATGAATTTATTTGTATTTACATTCCATTGAAGAATTATTTAATTTAAAACTTTTGGAAATGAATGTGAAATGTGATTTCCTTAAGGGTTATGTTCAAGAGGGATTTTTTGTTGAACAATATTATGGTTTTGAAGATACAAAACATCTTGATAATGTTTTTAGACTTGCCAATGTTTTTATGGACTTTTGCAATCCTCTCGAGCTTGGTATGATAGAAATACATGATATATGCTTAAAAATAATTACGTTAAGGGAAATGAAGATCCATCCCTTATTATAATGAAAATTAAGAAAAAAGTTTTTGTTGTTCAAATTTATGTTGATAACATTTCATTTGGTTCAACTCAGCAATATATAACTGATTCCTTTGCAGATCTAACAAAATCTGAGTTTGAAATGAGTATTATGGGTGAGTTAAAAATTTTCCTTGGTTTTCAAATCTCTCAAAAACTAGAAGAAATCTATATATCCCAACACAAGTATATTAACGGACTTATTAAAAAGTATGGATATAACAAAAATAAGAGTATTAGTACTCTTATTGGTACCTCAGACACACATGATCATGATGAAGCTGGGAAATGAGTAGATCAAAAATCTTTTAGAGGTATGCTACAAAGTATACTTTACATGATAGCTAGTTATCCAGACTTAATGTTTTCCGTATGCTAAAGGAAAATATATCAATCCAATCCTAAGGAATTCTATTTAAATACAGTGGAATGAATTTTTCACTACATAGAGGGATCCATGGATTTAGGACACTTTTACACTTCTAGAAATGATTTTTTTTGAATAGTTTTCCAGATGCTCACATTGATGGATATAGAATGGATAGAAAAATTACATCAAGAAATTGTAATTTTTTAGTAGATTCAATAGAATCTTGGTCTTGCAATATGCAACACTCAATAGAAATTTCCACTACTGAAGTTGAATATGTGGCAGGTGGAAGTTGTTATGCTCAAGTGTTGTGGATGTAACACACACTCATAAACTATGGTATGAGTTTTACCAAAACACACATTTTTTGTGATAATAAAAGTGCCATTTACCTCAGCAAAAAACTATACATCTCTCTCGTGCAAAACACATAGATATTAGGCATCACTTTCTTAGGGATCACACACTTAAAAGAGATATTATTCTATAATTTATCGAAATTTAAGAAACACAAGCTGATATTTTCACAAAATTATTACCCTCTGATAGATTTGAGTACATTAAACAAAAGTTATGAATGATAACCGTATGGTATGCTCTTTGTTAACCTTTTATGAAACCAATCTCATTAAACTAATAAAATAATTTTCATAGGGGGAGTAATTTGATTGTTTGTTCTCAAAATTTTCAAAATGATGTTTTTAAAAAAATTTGTAATGACGTTTTCAAAATTTTCATAATGAATATTTCAAAATTTTCATAATGAGGTTTTCAAAATTTTTTATAATGATGTTTTTAAAATTTTCATAATGATGTTATGAAAATTTTCAAAATTAAGATTTTCGTAATGAAAATTTTCGTAATCAATCTTTTTTATTATATTGTTTTTTTCATAATCAAAATGTTTGAAATAGAAATTTCTCTAAGTAGTTTTATTTCTCAATATGAATAATATTCCTTGAAATCCGAAAGGTTTGTTTTCTTTTTTGAGTTTTCGTAATCATCTTTTACTTACTGGTATTTTCTTTTGTGTTTAAATTTTTCTGATTCTAGTTTCCTTAAATCTGAATATTTTTCTTTAAAACCTCAAAATATTGGATACTACCAAATTTTCCGTGTGGCTATAATTTCAACAATCATATCTAATCCAAAGATTCTCAACCATTGTATTTCCTTTAAAAGATCAATTGTCGCATCAACGCCTATATAAAAGACCCCAGAAGGGTTTTCACACATCAGTTTTCAAGACTCTGGGTGCTGAAACTCCACCCCCATAAAAACGCATGTTCTGAAAGTCTAGGAGTTATCCCAAGTCTGAATGTCTACAGAAGAATCCACTTAAAAATATATTTCAATGATAAAGCTGATTCCAGAGTGGCATGTACATTGATTAATGTTGGTGCATACAAATTTCATTAATAAATATAATTCTATAATCTCCAAGAACATAAAACTTAATGGATGGGAAGGTATTTGAAAATCAAAGCCTGGTGCACAAGAATTGGTGTATCTGGATATTCTTATTGAGTTCGATGAGTTATTTAGTTTCTTTGAGGATGATGGTAGAGAGAAGTTTTCATTCAAAAGCTATGGAAAGACCTATGCTTTATCTTATACAAAGGATGCTAGTTTTATTGGAGTTTCATTCGAAGGGGAAGCTGAATTTTGTTCCCATAAATTACCAGATGTACCAAGAATTTTTATCATGGTAAATCTATAAAGTGTCTTAGACTTATAGTTGTCAAGACTTCAGAGATTTCTCACCTGGCCACAAATAATCGGATCCTTGAATTGTGGGTTCATTGTTTTATCACTCCGAGAAAAGGTGATAAGGACACCTTGAAAACGAGTAATATGTTCATCCTGGATTTCCTAGTGAATCTGAGGCAGATAAACTTGATGAATCATATTCTCACTATGAAAGAAAATATAAAGAATGGTAATTTTAGAGGACATATTATCATGTACATGAACATCCATTCAAAGATTATTGTTCAGTGCTTGGAGTATTTTAATATCCCTTTCATTTCCAAGCTGAGAAACTGAAAATTCATGATGATCAGTGATGATACTCTCAAGAGGATGAAATTTGGTTTGTCTAAGGAGTCATGAGAATTATATGACTTACCAGATGTGGAAGCTGAAGTTGTTATAAAGGAACAAGATGTCCCTGAACCATCAAAGAAAAGAGGAAAGATGAGGAATTTGAAGGAAGTGGAAATAAGAACATAAAACCTCTGATGATAAAGAAACTCAATCCACACCACCAAATCCCAAGAAGGAGAAAGCATATCCAGATGAGGTGGTTTCCATGTGTAGGGAAGATGAAAGGAATCCAAAGGAAGGAGAGCCACAATTTGGCATGGATCCTATAGAGGCCAAGGCTTTGAAAGAGAAGGCCGCTGATGAACATGAGAAGAAAGTGAATAAAAAGAAGCAAAAAAAGAAGATGTCAGAAGATGAGACTGTGCAATCCCTTCTATGAGATACTAAAATTGCATCCGAGAATATCCACGTACCAAAATACATTCTGGTAGAACCCTTATCTAAGACTCTGAGGAAGAAGTATATGACTCCGTAAAAAGACCAAGATAATGTTGGTGAACATAATAATGATTTGAATGAAGTGAAAGAAAAGGAAAGTAGTGCTAACATAGAGGAACTCATACAACAAGTTGAGCACTTTCATGAGAAGTAAAGTGCTTACGAGAAATTATCAATACGAACATTTCAAGCCAAATCCTCGAAGAATGCTACTCTTGAGTTTGATGAAAAAGATGAAGATGAATTTACTAAACTCTATGAGTAAGAGAGTTATAATCAACATTTTTTTCAACCTATGGATGTTTTGTCTAGAGAAAAAAAATATAGATTAAGATATAGTTGTTCAGCTTTCTTGACTGGGAACCTGAGTCTCTGGATGAAGAAGTTGTTTCGAGAACCGATAAGGGGAAATAGGTGGTTGAGGATAAACCTACTAAAGTAGTTTTAAGGAATAAGGAAGCTGGTGAATCTTCGAAGAGAAATCTTTTTGAGCTAGATAAAGAGCCCTCACCAAGAAAAGTCTCGAATTCGGAATCATCTTCTCTGGAGAAATATTTCGAAGTCTAATCCATGAAGAATCTTGTTTGGAAAATTCCAATTTTCCCAAGAATAGATTCCAGATGACTGATGCTTCAACATTCATTGAAGAAAAAATCGGATTCAGTGTCCATGGTGATGGAGAACTGTGTCATGCTGGAGGAAGACTTCAAATATTTCCTCATCAAACTTGAATCCCACAAAATATTGTGTAAGAAAAATGTTAGATTGTTAAATAATATAGTTGAAGATTTGAGAGAGCATGATGAGTTTCAATATGATGATAAGGATGAATTGGACACTGAAGATGGTAAAATAAAAGATCTCATGAAAAGATTCAAGGAAAAGATAACTCTTTAAAAGAATTATTGGATTCATGAGGTCAAGGATCTGAATGGAATGTTGTATTCTGTTGCCCAAATCTGGAAGAGGGAAAGGGATCTTCGGATCAAGATTGAAGAGAAGCTAGTCAATCAAGATGAAATATTAACGTCTCAGGAGGAGAATGTGAAGGCTCAGGAAGAAAAGGTCAAAGCCTTTGAGAAGAAAACAATGGAAGACCACAATGACCTAAAGAAGCTGAAAACCATTTTGAAGAAATCAATACCCAAGGAGAAGGTATGAATATAGATCCAATCCGATCTTTTTTTTATTTTCTTCCTTGTAAAATTTTTAAAATCTTAATTAAAATTTGGTTGCTAATTTTTGTTTGCATACTTTTTAATAATATTTCTGGTACTATAATTTATTTTCCATTCCCCCAAAAAAAATTTGAAAATCAAAAAGGGGGAGAAAGAAAAAAATACCTATAAAAGAAGAAATATTCCTAAGGGGGAGTTTATCCAAGGGGGAGTTTTCATTAGAGAGATTTCTGTACTGATGATAATGAATAATCTCATTCCAGAAATCTATAATACGATCCTTAGTGTTCCAAATCCTAAGGAGTAGTTAGTCGTATTCATCATTTCCCATATGATAAGGGAGATAAGTTTTATTTTCAAAGTCTAGAAAAATATTTTCTAAGTACTTTTATTCTTTTTTGTTAGGATGTTTGTGATTTCCAAAAATGTAGAGATTTTTGAGTCAATATTGTTTTCCTTAAGACTTTTATATTCTTTCATACATGGGGGAGATTGTTAATTAAATAAGGGTTCCTTATTACTTTACCATTTTTTCTTGAATTGAAAATCACAAACACATTATCTCATGGAAAATCCCATTTTGTCCATCTGTTTTACTTTTATAAGAAAACAAATTTCCCCACGGAAAGGATTCCTTACTATGATTTCATTACTCATGTCATATTTATCTAAGTGTAAAATTCGGTTTGTAACCAAATTCTCAGAATCCTATAATTACCAAGATATGAAGCATTATCTTTTTGGATCTGAATTCTCACAATTCTGGTTATTAACACTTCAGGGTTTTGACTCTCAGTTATCTGAATTCATGCTCAGAACTCTTCTGAGTTCTGACTCCGAGATCTCTAAATTCAGACTTCGAACTATTCTGATTTCTAACTCCGATTTCTCTAAATTTACACTCTGATCTCTTCTATGTTCTGACTCCGAATTCTGATTACGAAGTCTAATTATGAACTCTTATGATTACTGACTCTGAATTCTTGTTACGAATTATTTTGAGTTATGACACTGAATTCAGATTACGAATTTTTATGAGTTTTGACTCTAAATTCTAATGAATTCAAACTCCTAACATTGTTAGTTCTGACTCCAAATTCTTATGCACTCTGACTTCCAACTTTTTAAGTTTAGGTTCCGAATTCTTGTGAATCCAGATTCCTAATTTCCTTGAAATTCAATCTCTAAAATTCTATAGAGTTCATGTTCCAAATTCCTAGAAAACAAAATTTGAATATCCTAGTATTATAGACTCCGAATTCATTTTTGGTTAGACTCTGAACTTTTATTTTCATACATTCCAAATATTGGATTTTAGTTATGTGACCATATTTTTGCTTACATATGTTTCTGTTACAAAATGATGTTGTTCATTTAGTTATTAAATAACTGTTGTTTGAGTGACACGTGTACAGGTCCCTCCAAAATTCAATTGAAAATATTACTGTTGGAGGAGTGAGCCGACCGTTTTTATTGTGCCTACAAATAGGATCTCATTTTAAAATAGCTCAACATTGTTCTAAGATTCTATAGATTACATGCTGTTGAAGTGATTTCTAGAGAGAGACTTTCATTGCTTCGTGTGTACTGAACTTCTTGTACTGTTTTCCATTGTGCGACCTCGAATGTTTATGATTACATTCGAGGGCTTCCAGGGATTGGAAGATAGAGGTGTCTAATACCTTGATGTTGAGGTCTTCCTTACTGAGGAAGGCAAAAGAGACGACTACCTTGATGTTGAGGGCTTGTGGGGATAGAAAAACATACTCTGATCATTGTATCGAGGGCTTACCCTGGTTTGTATAAGATAGAATTTCTAGAATGTATAAATCTAGGGATCTTTATCCAAGGTTGTTGGATACCATTATCTTTGAGTTAAAAGATTTACTACTTGTCACTTGTCTTCTTACAAGTTTTCTGCTACATTTTTTTGTTGAGGAAAGTATAACTATCTTATACATCCTTATACTTGTACTCTGATTTAGTAAGATTATATATGCATAAGATTGAATCATTATCATTGTAAACATCTATTAAGTTTCATTTTTTGGAACCATTTTTTCTAACTCAGTTAATAGGAATTGTATTTTATTGAATCTGGAAAGTGTGTAGAACTAGAGGTCTTGTGAATTAACTTGTTATCCTTGTTAATCATAATCATCTTTAAAAGTTCCAAAGGAATTTTTAAATGTATACAACTCACCCCTCTTATATTTTGAGCATCATTAAACAATAAACACATTATCAATATAATTTATATCCTACATTTGGTATTATAGATTATATCATACTCCACATACCATCTCAACAATCACAGCACCAACCATCATTTGGTTTATCATGTAACCACACGTTAAATGTCCAAGTAGTGTTATAAAATTATAACACATAAAACTAATATAATGGAAATAAAAAATTTACACATATCAATAAGAATATATCACTTAAATATATTGACATAACAAATCCATTTTAAAAAACATTTTCAATACCAAAATACATAAAAGAGTATATGGTATTTATTTTCCTCGAAAAACGTTATGATTTGTTAAGGAAGACGACAAAAAAATAATATTCGCGATGATGGAAAGGTCGTTGTCACTTAATACATTAAAAGAAACATTTTTTTTCGATTAGTAAAATGATTCGTAGAAAAATATTCTATTTGAAATGTCAAAGGTGTTTATAAAGTGTATAAATGAATGTCATGTAGTAAAACAAAATACGCCTCAATGAAAAGAGATTGAAACGAAGTCCCTTACCTCGTGTCTGACTAGACCCGTTCTTTGTTTAATCTCCAGAATAATTAACTAATGTTAATTAAAACTTTCATAAGAAACTTTTTCATGTTTATTATTCCATTTATATCACTTATTACCATATTATATACATTATATAGTCATTTATGTTAATAATGTTTGTTTTGTCAATATTTGGTACTTGAGTAAAAAATGACCACCATATAGTTACAAGTTGTTAACATGGTCAAAAGTTTATTTTTTACAGAATAATAATCTGGATTTAGATATCATATATATCATATATATCTAGTATATACATGTACTTATAGTTGTACATATCATTTGGAGGTTAGAAATGAAATGCACCGTTCATTGAGACGGTAAGCCGTACGTACGCATGAACGCTACTTCTATTTATATTTATTTTTTAAAAGGAATTAAAATATAATGACACATAAGTATATTATAATTCAAGTATAATATCATATAATATAATTAACTACATCATTTATACATCCTACGTATTGCATGAACGATTCATATCACTTTGAGGGGGTGGTAGTCCGCACTTCCTCCAATAAAAATATCGAGTTTACCCAAAATAGAAACCATAAAGGTATACTATAAAAAATAATAGAATAATAAAGAAATAATAATAATAATAATAATATACTATATATAAGTATAGTGTCATCTTAATGTCCACCATGAGAGGCTATGGGAGATAATCGAACAAACATCGTTTCGTGAGGCGTTAGTTGGCCATCCACAGAAACATTATGATCTTCACCCATTAGGTGGAGGTGTGTGTAAGTGTAGTTCAACTAATTTCTCATAACAAAATACTAGTATTTTTAGGTTACTGATTTTGTTATAATATAAATGAATAAAATGTGATTAGGGGATGGAGAAGTAAAATAAACGAAATGAAGTTAGGATAAAATGTTACCATTAATTTGGGTAACTTCATTTGGTTTGAACAAAGATGGTTTGTTGAAGTTCCTTATTCCTAAGTTAAGGCTTCAAGATGCAAGATAGAGATGTAGTCATATTAATTAAGAAGAGGTTGGATGAGCCAAAATGCTTGATAGGTGTGAGGAATTCAATAGAAATGGTCTCCTTTTATAAGGGGGAGGAGGGGATTTTTAGGAAAGTGTGGAAATATTATTTTATTATATAATTATATTAGGTTTCTAAAAGTCCAAAAATCATTACGGTCGAATATAAGATGACTAGGTGTCTATATATAATCATCCAATCAATATTGGACAGATTTTGGATGTTATTTTAAAATTAATAATATTGTTTAATTAAATGATTTGTTAATGAGGTAAACACAACATCATTATTGTGTCCTAAATAATTTAATTTATTTGATGTCTAAAAATTAAAAAAATACCATGATGTAGTAAATCTTTGTAGTTTAATAAAAAATATTTATAGTCAAAAATCTGATTTATATAACCCCATGTAAAAATTTATTTACTACAACATTTTTGTTTAGGTCATTTCTTCCTTTAAAATAAGTTAATTTATCTAAAGTGTCATTATCACTCCCAAGTGGATCAATGGGGTCCCAAAATCGACCCAAAAATTCCCATGGTTGTAAATGACTCAAGAAATAAGGCTTGGAAAAGTGTTACGGAAAATTTAAAATATTATAATATTCTTTTTACCTTGACTTACCCTATTTACTTTTACCCGTAGTAAATAAAAGCGAAAATTTATTATTTACCAAAACATATTTTCATCTTATTGAACAACATTTCACTTACTAACAACAACCATTTATGTCGGATTTTTGAAATTCAATTCACAAAAATGGTAAAATTTTATTTAAATGAAAACGTCAGTTTTTTAAACTACTACTAAGTGGTTTCAGTATTCATCAAAAATTGCTGTTTTTCAGAAAAATACAAAGAATTCAGCCTATGCTATAATTTATATTCCAAATTAAAAAATGATGTCTATTTTACCAAATTCAAAACATATATGTTTAATTAATTAATTTAAAATAAATTCTATTTGTTAAGACAAATAGCGTATTTTTAAGAAACAAAAACTATCAAAAGATTTACACTTGTTTATGTCCAAATTCAATGTAAAATTAATTCCAATAACCAAAATTGGATTAAATTTAAAAATATATTCTAATAAAACATAAAAAACAATTAAAAACATAATATAACCATATAAATAAATTATATTAAAATGCGATTTTGAATTAAAATACACTATTTTCACTATTCATTTAAAAAATGAACTTTATGGGAAAAATTCCAAAAATTTACACAAGGTAAATTTTGATGTCCCTATTATAAAAAAGGATTTTATTTGATCAAATAGAATGTATTAAAGTGACCAAAACTATATTTAAATAGGGTTCTCCATTAAAAGGTTTTGAATTGACCTTTAATGTAAATTATGCTTAAAATTATATTCACTCACATTTTTAACCACTAAATTTTCTTGGATAAATGTATATAATTTTAAAAACATGTATAATAATATTGTAGTATTTTTTGTTCATTCCCACCCACACAATGGCTAGGAAGTAACTTCCATTTCAAATAACAATGTTATATTATTTGTGTCCAACGTATGATTTCAAAGAAACCTATTGTTGCGTATCAGGTACGCTATCAAACATAGAATCCCTTTTAATGTAAAATTAATAACTAATTCACAAATATTGATACATATGAAAATATCTTAATCTTTATTTACCTTGGATGTTACATCCTTCCCCCCTTTTAGAAATTTTTCCCTCATAATTTTTATTCACATATCAAAATAAGTGGGGGTATTTATCCCTCATAGCATTTTCATATTCTCATGTTGCCTCTTCAATCATAAGAATTTTCCAGAAAAAAATTACCTGGTGAATTACCTTATTCTGAAAAACGTTTTCTCTACGGTCAGAAATATGGACTGGTTGTTTTTCATAAGAGAGAATCTCTTCCAACTGAACTACCACTGGACTCAAAACATGAGATGGATCTGGCATATACATTCTCAATATTGAAACATGAAAAACATTGTGTTCCTAGGACAAACATTTAGGTAAGTCCACTCTGTAGGAAACTGATCCAACTTTATCCAAGATTTCATAAGGTCCAATGAACCTCAGACTCAACTTTTCCCATCATACAAAAACACATCACACTTTTCCATGGAGAAACATTGAGAATGACATGATCACCTACCTAAAAAAATATCATTCCTCCGGTTATCTGCATAACTTTTCTGTCTTCTTTGAGCTATTCTCATGTGATTCCGAATCAATTGAACTTTCTCTCCCATCTCTTTTACAAATTCTAGTCCAATCATCTTCCTTTCACCTACTTTATCCCAAAAACCTGGAGTTCGACAACGCTTTCTATATAATGCCTCAAATAGAGCCATCTGTATACTATAATGAATACTGTTATTTTAAGAAAATTAAACCAGACAAAGATGTTTATCCCAAATTCCTTGGAAATCTAGTGAACACGAACTTATCATATACTCCAAGGTCTGAATTGTTCGTTCTAACTGCCCATCAAATTGCAGATGAAAAGGTGTACTAAAATTTAATTCATTACCCAAAAACTTCTAAAGGCCTTTCTAAAAGTTATATGTAAACATGGGATCACAATCAGATACAATGGAGAGGGGAATTCCCTGTAAACCAAATATCTCTCTAACATACAACTGAGCATGTTGATCTATAGACAATGTATCTCGAATAGGAAGGAATTGAGTACATTTAGTCAATCAGTCAATAATAACCCAAATTGAAATATTACCTCGAGATGTATTCAGTAATCCCACAATGAATTCCATGGATATATCTCCCCATTTCCACTCTAGCACCAGCAAATACCAAGGAATCCCTTTTGATAACTGCCACTTTTCTTTAAAATGCAGACAAGTCAAACACTTCACAGTAAAATCAGTAATATCTCTTTTCATTCCGTCCTACCAGTAATACTCTCAGAAATCACTGTACATATTAGTACAACCACGATGAACTGAAAAAGGAGAACTATGAGCTTCACATAACAAATAATTCTTCAACTGTGAATAACAAGGAACACATAATCTCTTCCCAAAACTCAAAACACAATCATTATCAATGTTATAATCTGCCAACATACCCTTCTGAAACAACTCTACCTTTTACTGCAACTCACTATCTTCTTTATGTGCTTGATTTTTTTTATCTGATAGATATGATTTCACTAACACCTAATACAAAACAAAAGAATTTCATGCACCAAAAACATCTCTGCCAAATTTCATCAAATCAAAAACAAAAGGATCTCGTTCCAAATGTCGCATGGCTAATGAGACATTACATTTTCAACTCAAAGCATCAGCCACTTTATTTGTTTTTCCCAGAGGGTAATGGATCATGAAATTATAATCCTTGAATAATTCCATCCATCTTCTCTGTATCATGTTCAATTTTTTCTGAGTGAATATATACTTTAGTCATTTGTGGTATTTATATAATTTACATTTTACTCCATAAAAATGACGCCTCCATGTTTTTAAAGCAAAAACAACAGTAGATAATTCCAATTCGTTTTTAGAGAAATTTAACTCATGAGGTTTCAACTTACGTGATTCATAACCAATTACCTCATCATTCTGCATAAGGACACATCCAAGCCCTTTCAATGAAGTATTACTATAAATAAGAAACTCACCATTTCTGGAAGGTAGTTCCAAATTTGGAGCATTCACCAATTTTCTTTTCAATTCCTGAAAACAATCATAACATTTTTTTTTCTATTAGAACTTAACACCTTTTAGAGTTAACTAATTAATTGGACTAGAAAACCGTGAAAAATCAGCAACTAACCTCCAGTAATAACCTTAAAAAACCAAGAAAACTTTGGATCTAGGTTATATTTGTGGGTCCTAGCCATTCTTCAACATCTTCTGTTTTAGCAGGATCAACAGTTATGCAATTTTTTTAAATAATGTGACCAAAAGAGAAAGTTTTTGTAACCAAAACTCACACTTGAAAAATTTCCCATAAAGTTTCTTTTCATTTATGGCTGTTATGATGAACCTTAAATGAATTTCATGATCCTCTTTAATTTTATAATAAACGAAAATATCATTAATGAACACAACCGCAATCTTTCTGAAGAACTCATGGATAATTCTATTCATAAGACCCATGAATACCATAGGTGTGTTGGTTAACTAAAAAGGCTTAGTGACAAATTCATAATGGCCATATCTAGTACGAAACACGGATTTTGGAATGTCTACTTTCTTTACATTCAACTGATGGTACCCCGATCTCAAGTCAATCTTCGAAAAATACAGAACTCCCTACAGCTGATCAAACCAATAATCAATGTGAGGAAAAGAATACTTTTTTTTAAATAGTGATGTTATTCAGTGCTCTATAATCAATGAAAAGTCCCATTGAGAAATATATCTTTTTGAAAAATAGGACAGATTAACCTAAAGGTGATGTTCTAGGTTGAATGAATCCTCTATCTAATAAATCCCACAAATGCTTATTTAACTATAAAAGTTCATTTTGAGCCATTCAATAAGGGGTTTTTAAAATTTTTTAGCATTAGGAACTATGTCAATATTAAATTCAACTTCCAGATCAGGTATAATACAAGGAAATTCATCTTGAAAATCATCACGATACTCATTTACCACTAGGACATTATTAATCCTAATAGTTCATTTATTTTCAACACTATGTGCAAGGTAACATTCATTTATATATTTTACTAGTTTCTCAGCTTCATGATATGTTATCAAATGCCAAGGTTCATTCTTTTGAACAAACAATAAATCTTTTTGAAATGAAACATCTTTAGCTCTGCAATCAATTTTAGCATGGTAAACAAACAGCAAATACATGCCCAAAATAACATCAAATTCTATAAGAGGAAAAACAATAAGGTTTGTAGGTAGATTCTTTCCGCATGAAAGGAAAGAAATGTTCTTATGTTTTCTTTTTGTCTCAAAATTTCCTCCTGGGGTTTTTACAGTAATTTATGTATTCATATCTTGATATTGAATTCCCAATTTCCTAGAAAACTTCTCAAAAATGATTCAGTGTGTAGACACAGAATCTAACAACACATTGGCATAATCTAAAGAAAAAAACTATGCACCTGATACTACTTCGTTTGATGGCTCATCATCTACTTAAGTAGTTGAAAATCATTTCACCACCCCTTTTTTCTTGTAGTCAGGCTAATTTCCCTTAGTTGAGTTCTTTACTGGATACTCATTTGAATAATGACGCATTTAATTATACTTAAAACATCTTACCAATGGATTTTCATTGCCTGGTTGATCCTATTCCCTTAAGTTAAGATCAATATGACTAGTCTTACCACACCAAAATCACTTTTTAGAATTTGATAAACATTCTCCAGGATGCTTTTTACCACACTTCTCCCAATTTGGATACTTAAATTTTTTACCTCTATGCTTCTTTGATGAATTATTTCCCTTTTCCTTCAAACATGACCTCTTATTATGTTGTTTTTCAATGAACACCTGATATTTGGAATACTCCATTTCCACCTTCTCCGCACATCGAACAAGTTTTTCATAACTTTTGAACTCACGAGAGGCTAATGCTCGTCGATATCATGGCTTCAGTCCTATGTTAAATCAATTTATCTTACTTTCAAGATATTAGATGAAACATGGTGCATACCTTTCTAGTCAAGTTAACTTTGCTTCATAAGAAGCCACTGATTCATCCCCCTGCCTCAATTCTAGGAATTGTTTTTCCATCCTAATAGGAATCACCATAGGAAAATATTTATCAATTAATATACCTTAGAATTCATCCCAATCAAGAGAATCAATCTCCTCACTATCCCGAATATATTCCACCATCGACCACCATTGATCAGCTTCACCTTCAAAATGGTAAACATCAAGACTAACCTTTTGATGTTTTGAACACCCTATTACATCAAATATTTTCTCCAGTGTTTTAAGCCCCCTTCTTCTAGCACAAGGTCAGATGATCCTCTTAATGATGGGGGATGTTTCCTCATGAAATGATCCACTACTGACATGTTCTTCTGCGGTTGATCTGGTTGATCTCGTGCATGGATACCACCACCATTTATATCTTTAGTCAACTGTGCTATCACTACAAAAAACTATTCAGTTTCAATTCTGACCATCTCAGGTTGCTGATTTAGAAGGTTTTCTTTCTCCCAATGTCATACCAACACTGTTTCCCTTTTTCCTCTGCAGAAAACCATTCTCAACACAGAAATATCATAGGTGATGCAACATGGTAATCTTTAAATGATATATTATTTAAATGTTACCATAAATTAATTTATGGACTTTTATTTTACTATACCCTAACTCGTAAAGTTGTCTAAACCGACATCTGATACCAACATATAAAGAACCGACCAAAAAAATTACACAATCATGAATTAAATAAATAATTTACATAAATAATATTTTCATGATTAGAGTTTTAGAGAATTAGTCCAGAACTATTAAATATTATTCCAAAATAATTAAAAAGTAGACACTTCTACTCAGATTCCATTTTCTTCACAAAACAAAAACTATTGAAAAAAAGAGTCATGTCTAGTTCCATGTTTAAGACATCATGACTTTTTTGGATCCCATCCTTGACCCTATTCCACATTATGTCCTATGAAAAACATTTAAAAAACAAGGGATGAGCATAAAAATCTCATAAAGGGATGCAAAAAGAGGGAAAACTGTTAGTTTTCCAAAACAACAAGTAAACCATGAATACATTAACATAAGTAATAATTTTCACCTTTATTAAGTAGTAAATAATCTTTAATGAATAAAAGATCACTACTTAACCTTTTCTAACCAAAATATTGACATAAAATCTATATAAAGAACACATAACAAATAAAGGTAACTTTGGACATAAACACACATAAATGGAATAACCATACGGTCTACTTCAACACATATCACTAAATGGAATAGCCATACGGCCGACTTTTGTACCTCAATGGATTAGAGGTTATAATGTAACCACCCATCCAACTTTATCACGACACCACCCTTCATCTTGTTTATCATATAACCACCTGTCAATTGTCTTTGTACCATTATAAAATCAAAACACATAAAACAAATATGAAGGAAAGAAAACATTTCCACATTTAAATCACAATATAACACTTACATATATTGACATAAAAAATCCATTATCAAACCCATTTTCAATACCAAAATACATAAATGGGTATATGGTATTTATTTTCATTGAAAACATTATGGCTTGTTAAGGAAGCCAAAGAATAAAGAATACTCGCGGTGGAAGAATGGTTGTTGTCACTAGTTACGTTAAAAGAAACATTCTGTTTTTTTCGTTTAGTAAAAATATTCATTGAAAAATAGTCCCTTTGAAAATTCAATGGTGTTTATACGATGTATACAATAATGTCATGTATTAAAATAAAATATTCATCAATGAAAGGAGGTTGAGAAAAAGTCCCTTACCTCGTATCCGACATGACCCATTCTTTCTTTAATCTCTTGAATAATAAACTAATGTTCATTTCTACTTGATTAAAAACCTTTTTCGTGTTTATTATTCCTTTTAGATCAGTTATTACCATGTTATAAACATTATGTAATAATTTAAGTTAATATTGTTTGTTTTTTCGATATTTGGAACTTGAGTCATAAATGAACACCATATAGTTACAAGTTGTTAACATGTTCAAAAGTTCGTTATATACAAAATTATATTCTTTATTTAGATATCATATATTTCATATATATCCAATATATAAATTTATTTATAATAGTACATAACATTTAGAGGTAAGAAATGAAATGCACCGTTCATGGAGACGGTAAGCTGTACATATGAATTAACACTACTTCCATTTCTATTTCGTATTTTAATGGAATTAAAACATAATGATACATAGGTATATAATAATTCAAATATAATATCAAATAATATAATTAACTACATCCTTTATACGTCCCATGTATGGAATTAACGAGTCATATCACTTTGAGGTGGTGGTAGTCTGCAATTCCTCAGATTAAATTATCATGTTTACCCATAATGGAAAACATAATTGTATGCTATAAAAAAATAATTAAGAATATATAGAACATTAAACATAATATATATAATATATAAATATAGTGTCATCTTAATGGACACCATGAGAGGTGGTAGGAGATAATCGAACAATCATCGTTTCGTGAGGTGTTAGTTGGCCATCCACAGAAATAATATGTTTTTCACCCATTAGATGGATGTGTGTGTAACTGTAGTTCAAATAATTATCATAACAACATCCTTATATATTGAGGATATAGGTTTTTTTATAATAGAACAGAATCAAAAAGTGTTTAGGGGTTGGGGAAGTAAAATAAAATAAAATAATTTAAGATAAACAGTTACCTTTAATTTGGGTAACTTCATTAGGTTTGAAGCAAAATGGTCTGTTGAAGTTCATTCTACCTGAGGTAACACTTCTTGGAGGAAGAGAGGGATGTAGGGAGATTAATTGGTCAGTTTTTGGACAATCCAAAAAGCTTGAGAGGTGTGATGAATTGGATCGAATTGGTCTCTTTTTATAAGGGGGAGGGGCTGTTTAGGAAAATGTGAAAATATTATTTTATAATATAATGATATTGGGTTTGTAAAGGACCACAAATCATTAGATTCGAAGATATGCTGACTCATGGTCGAAATAAAACCATCGAATAAGAATCAGACATGTTTTAGATGTTATTTTAATATTAATAATCTTATATAATTAAATGATTTATTAATGAGGTAAACACTGCATCATTATTGTGTCATCAATAATTTAATTTATTCGATGTATAAAAATTATAAAAAAATACCATGATGTAGGAAATATTTTTATCTTTCTATATAATATTTATAGTAAAAAATATGACTTATATAAACCCATGTGCAAAATTTATTTACTAATTTTTTAAAGTCATTTTTGCCTTTACATTATGTTAATTTATCTAAAGTGTCATTATCACTCCGATGTAGCTCAATGGGGTCCCAAAATCTACCTAAATATTCCCATGGTCATAAATGACTCAACCAATAATGTATGGAAAAGTGTTAATGTAATCTTAAATTATTATAATATTCTTTTTACTTTGAATTACCCTATATACCTATAACAACGGTAAATAAAAGTCAAAAGATACTATTCAACAATAATTATTTTCATCTTATTGAACCACATTTAACTTACTAATAACAACCATGTATGTAGGATTTTTTTAAATTCCATTCACAGAAATGGTAAATTTTCATTTAAATGAAAAAGTCAATTTTTTTAACTACTCCTAAGTGGTTTAACTATTCATCAAAAATTGATGTTTTTCACCAAAATACAAAAAATACAGCCTTAGTTATATTTGATATTGAGAATTAGAAAATGATGTAAATTTTACCAAATTATAAACATATAAGTTCCATTAATTAATTTAAAATTAATTCACGTTGTTAAAAAAATAGCGTGTTTTTAAGAAACAATAAATATCAAAATATTGACACTTATTTATATCCAAATTCAAAGTAAAATTAATTTCAATAACAACTATTAGATTAAATTATAAATATATATTCTTATTACACTTTAAAACAAATTCACAAGATAATATAACCATATAAATAAATTATAATAAAACACATCTTTGAATTTTAATATAATATTTTCACTATTCAATTAAAAAATGAACTTTAACGGAAAAATTCCAAAAAATTACAAAAGGTAAATTATAATGTCCCCATTATAAAGAATAACTTTATTTGGTAATATAGATTGTATTAAAGGCATAAATACTATAATTATTGAGGTTTCACCATTAAAGGGTGGTAAATCGACATTTTAATGTAAATTATGCTTAAAATTATATTGATTCACATTTTTAGACTCTAAATTTTATTAGATAAATGTAAATATATTTAAAAAACATATATAATCATATTTTAGTTATTTATGTTCATCCCATCCAATAGAACGACTAGGAGTTAACTTCTATTTACATTAACAATATTATATTTTTTGTGTGAAACTTATGATTTCAATGATTCCCGTTGTTGTGTATCGGGTAAGATATCGAAAATAGAAACCCTTTCAATGTGAAATTTATATTTAATTCTAAAATATTAATAAATTTTAAAATATTTTAATCTTTATATACCTGGGATGTTACATGTGGTTTCACCAGATGGTATCATATAATCATTAACACATGTTTGTATAACACTAGTGGTTTCACCTATCTATGGGACATGATGGGACCGCATAAGTGATATCAAATTATGGTTGCACACTATATTTTGATATTTATGGAAACACATTAGTGATAACACCTAAAGGTAGTGCACCTACGGTTTCACCAAACATAGCACACTAGAGGAAGAACCAAGATTTATACCAGGGGATGTAACACATGACAGTAACATACTAACAGGAGCACCTGATGAAATCTCACTTGAGATAGAACCATTGGTTAGTATCTTACGTTAGTGTATAATGGTAGCACAAAATTGTATCACCCAATAAGAGAATGTTACAAATTTTCAATAATTACAATTTTTCCATTTTCACTTCAATATTTGAATTTTGTTATAGACGTTGTTAAATAAATTAAAATCAATTTTAACAGAGGATAACTATATATTTTATTCAATAAAATGTCAAAAACACTATTAATGGATATACTTCATTTATTTGATGAGATTTTTCTAAAATGGTCATTTCAATTCATATCAAATCCCATAAGTTTTGTTTTTTTTCTAATGAAATGATATTCCATTCATTCATTCTATATTTCATTCCCATGATATTGTAGTTTCAAAATATTTTTTTATTGGATTCAGGGAAGTATTTGGTTGTTGTCCATTTGAGTTCCCTACATGTGATTTACACGTCTACCAATATCCCCTATATTTTGGAAAAAAATGGTGTGAAACATCATTAATTCATCTAGGGTTATTATATAATTTCTAATCAGTTGTATCATATTGGTGTCATTTATACTTATATTAAAAGTTGTTCAGATAGTCTTATTTAGAAAAACGAAGATAAATTAATCATCTTAATTAAAATAAAGGGAAAGTGGAAGAAAATATTCTATTTATATAGCTTTGAATTTTTTTTAATATTATAAAATTTAAGGGCTAATTACCCAATAATAATGATTATCCTTATGTGTCTTTTCTCATTTTTTATTTTTTTGTGTTTTGGAAACCCTATTTTTTAGAATAGTATCCATCACCAAAAATAAAAATGAACTAATCACTCATAATCGGTTAAGGAATTTTTTCCCCTTTAAAATTATAAAAATGTGAGAATACCCTTAAATGTGATGTAAATTTGATAAAAATTACCTCAATAAATATGAAATATGATATGTGCATTCTAAACAATTTTTTTGATATGAGAATATATGATTCATCATGACGCCATGTTGTTAGGGCTATTATGAATAAATGTGAAGGTATTGTGGTAATTGTGTGGAGGAGGGGGATATTGACGTGGTTGTGTATATGTGTGACTAATTTAAAGAGGATGGTGTGTTTTTTTTTGTGATGTGTGGTGTTATGATAAATTTTTTAGTAGTATTTTAATTATTTAAAACATAATGTTGAATTTGAATTTCCATATATTGTTTTGAAAAATGGGTTGAAATTAATAATAGACAATTGAATCAATTGGCTTTGATTAGATTTAATTATATATGTTAATATAGGAAATAATGATATGAAAATATAAATAAATGGTTTGATGAAATGAAATTTTTTTAATGGGGAAATTGGAAAATAAAAAATTTATTAATGAAAAAGGTGTAATGTGAAATGTGATGTGTCGATTTCTTGCTTTTTGTTTTCATTTATTAGTTACATCAATGGTGGTGTTATTGAGAGGATGGGTGGTGATGTTTGGGGTTTGTTAGTTCATTGAATTAAATCCATTGGTTATACTTGTGGGAGGATATATGTATATATATCATGTATGTTTGACGTGATTTTATACATACACCCCACCCATATTGATAACCACATTAAAAACCCATATATACATATGGGTTTTTTTTTCTATAATCAGTTTCATGTGGATGGATGGATGGATACCCTCTTTTCTTATTCTCTCTTCTAGACATTGATGACATGGATAGGCTGTGATGGGTTGAATTCAAAAGAGAACGGTCAATATAATTATGTTTAATATGGTGGTGTTCATGCATGGTATGATTAGTAAATGAGTTTGATGTACTATATGTACATGATACCTTACTACCCTGGTCATGCAATGACCCAATTGTTGTTTGGTGAGGTGTTAGGTGATAACCATGTTGTGTGGGGGTGAGTGGTGATGTCATTACCATGTTGTGGGTTGGTGAGCGGATATGTGATGGATCATGTGTCATTAGTTGAGATATTACATAATGATCATGTTTTATGGTAGTGTGATGAGATTGTAAAATTGAAAATATAGAAGCACTAGGACATTTGATGTTGGGGTGTGAGAGTGGAAAATTCGTAGGATAGTTGTGTGGGTACCCTATATTAATATTATTCAAATTATGTTTTTATAATTGTTTATGTTATTTGTTGTGCATACCATGGTAATGATGGGATTAGTTATTTTATATCATAGGTGTTGTTCAATTATGTTTTTTTCTCACTGGTGTATTGGGTAGTTTCTTTCACATGTACACGAGGGACATTGGTTACTCGATTAAGAATAACTGTATGCTCACACTACGTACATAAAAATATTTTGTTTTTTATTTTTGGAAGGATTACATTAACCATGTTGGGTATTAATAGATTTTACAATTAGTAATTTGTAGTGTTGTTGCCTTATAATATATTTTGGAACTCATTTTTAGGATGTTTTACATGTACCGGTTTTTTTATACATACAATATGGGGTGATTAAATGATTATTTATATAATTTCATAGAGTTTCAAAAGTTTCATTCATAAATCTTCCCAATATATTTTTATTTAATATTGTAATTCCTCCCCTATCATGTTATTTTTATATCCTTAGTGATTATCCCCAACCGGGGGCCCTCTGGATGTAGGACATTGGGAGTCATTATATCCTATTATCCATATCTTTCATAGGGGTTTATGAAATATTTTATAAAGATAATTATGTTGTGTTCTCTCTAAATGGCATGAGGTTTCCTTATCAACCTCTTATTTAGTATCTTTATGTGATTTCAAAAACTCATTTTTGGCACATTAATCTCTCTATATAGATGGTTAAACATGTAAAAAATATATTTTACACTCATAGGATTAATACATAAATAGTAAAATTTTATTTAAATAAAATAATGATAATCTAAATATGTATGCACTAAAAATGATCAGTTTGTCCAGTTATTTTATAATATAGATACTAGAAACACCTCTATAAATTATGTTGGCCCCATAATTTCATCAAAGGTGACTATATATTAATTTCATTCACATTACATGGATATATATAGCTTATCCATATATAAAATTTGATAATTAATGGTGTTATATATGTATTTCTATTAATGAAATGTAATTAAAAACAAAAAAGGAAGAATGTACAATGCCCTTAGTTATTTCTCCCACAAGATATTTATTTTTAATGAATTACATTATATGGATCTTTATATGAAATAGAAATGAGTACATCATTTTTAAAAAAAATCCTAATTTATAATTTAATTCATCCTCATTTGATGAATACTCAAAAAGTGTGGAACTGTTATTTTCAAAACCAAGAGGGTCAGTTTTCAAATGAAATTTGAAAAATATAAAAATAATTATATTTGTAGATTGATCATTTCCATTTATTTTATATCTTAAATCACTTTTTGTCTAGTTAATTTATCATTTAGGATCATTGAAATGTGTGGTAGTGATGGACTTTTTATTTATTTTCTCACATATTGGATGTTTTCTTATGAAAAAGACAGTACCTCTTCATCTAATTTTTTTTCTTATTATATAACATTCATCAATTAGGATTATTGAGTAATGAAATTCATATATATCAAATTATTAAATTATCCCATATTAATTTATTTCTCATAATTTTTCTGGTTTATTATACATGTAACAAAGATGAAACATCTAATCTCATTTAGTGTATTTTATCAGCATTCAGATTGTATAGGGTCACATGACCTGAATTTTGGTTGTGTTAGTTTTTGTAATAGATTTCAATATCCTATCCAGTATAGTGCAATTGATGTTTATCATTATGTGTCCTCAAATGTTTTTCAACATCCAATTACATAAAAATATATAAATTGGTTTCAAAATATTTTTCTATGTGTATGTTCATGACCACTACAATGATTTAATTAATCTCAAAAAACTGAGAATAAATGTAGTGATCCAATAAAAACAACACATTATTGATTATCCAAATATGATTGAAGAAATAGAAATTAAAATAAAAATAAAAAATAAAAAATAATGTGAAATAAATTAAATAATAAATATGTATAAATGTGATTAAAAGTTAAAATCCTAACTAGATCCCTAGAAACAGTGTTCATGATTTGAGGATATCATTGACCTCGCAAGCAACAATGATTTTGTTACACTTGGAATTGAACAATAAAAGATTAAAAGGGTTTTAATATTAAGAAATGAGATGGTACACTCACTACTTCATAATGATAGCAATCATTTTGAATTTTAAATATTTATGGATAAAATGTGAATAGGATTTGGGGGATTTTTATGTTTTCAATTTATGTGATATTGAAATTAAATAATGTAAGACATACATTAAATTTTCATGAATAATGGATAGTCCTTATATGAATTCCATTTTCTTCCATCATATTTTTTATTAATATAAATCTCTTATTTAAATGACCAATATACATTCCATTCATTTAATTAGATCACATTTTTTAGGAATGATAATTCAAGTATACCCATGGATCCTCAAACACACAAACAACTCATTTTTTTATATTTTAATGTCTTTAATAACACACATCAATTGAAATGTGTACCAAATTAGTCAATAAGGATATGAATTCATTCTATTAAACTTATCAATATACTCCCCTACATTGGTATGGTGAGTGAATCATTTTTTGAAGAATTTATGTTCATATAGTGAAATAGTGATATAAATTTAATGTAAAATAGGGTGATTATATCCTACTCAACTACATACCCTCATTGTCTCACTAAAATATGGAATGTATATTTGTAATTAAATATATAAATTTGGGGAAAAAATTGATTCCACATGGACCACCTATGATAGGTTATCTATTCATAATTATGTAGCAATGTATCATTGGTACGTTATAGTGATTGACACAAATAGGGATTTAATGTGTGGGAAAATATATTTAAACATAAGAAACTAAATAAAGAAGAAGAAAAAATTTGTTAAATAAAAAATTAATGAATTAAAAAACTATTTTAATAATATTTATATACAATGGAACAACTATATAATTCATACAAAGGGAGATAATAACTATATTTCAATCCAGAAAATGTCCCCATTCTACACATATTAAATTTAGATGATTAAATCTACCATAATTGGATCTTCTTCTATGTGTACTGTTTATGGTTGATATAAACACATTTATTTTTATTTTAAAACATTCTCATCTTATTAATCATCCCATAAACACTTCACTCCCTAAATTTATGTGTTGATGTTGTGTGCGGTGTTTATCGAGGAGATTTGATGATTTGGGATAGAGAGAAGTTATATTGAGTTTTTCTTTCATCAAAACTCTTTTTTTATTTATTAGGTATTAATCCCATGATAATTCAATATAGATCATTTAATTTAATTTTAGTGCGATTTTTTATTTCAAAGAGGGGAATACTATTCTAGGATTTGGTTTATATGAGTATATTTAAAATATAGTTGATTATTCTCTCGCATGATATAGGGCATGCTTTCCTTGAAACAAGAACAATGTATTTTGACAATGATGATTTTTAATCTGAAATGTGGTCTTAACATTGAATATAATTCCACAAAATGAATTTATTCGTAATGGATTCATAAGTGATTTATTTTTCATAAGGGATTCAAACAAAACATCTCCATGGGAAATTTAATATAACATCTCACTATGGACCATTGTTTATTCTATTTTAGAATTTTATTAAGTTTAAATCAACAATATATCTTGAATAATTAATTGATTTTTTTCATCTGAAAATCAATAAAATCATCAAATAAGAGTAGGATTTGATAAATAATTTAAAAAAATTACAGAATTAAAAATCAAGATTTTTAGTATTTTTCTATTTAATTCAAATTATTCCCATATTATAAAAAAATTTCTAGTTTCTAAGTGATATGAAATATAATGGCTGAATATTTTAGAATAAAAATATAATAATTTTTTTTAATTTTTCTTTATTATCACTCACATGTTTCATGTTTTATACCAACAATTCAAAAATTGGTGGTAGATTGTTTTTTGAGATTGTGTTAACAGAGAAGGAGGATATTGTTTCCTTGAAGAATCACTATTAGACTACATTCATGATATGAACTAAATAATTGGGTTAATCTGATAACCTCTGTTTCACTAGGTTGGTTTTATGTTGTGTTTTTAATGTGTATTTTTTAATAAATTTTACTTTTTATGTTGTACTCCAAATATTTTAACCAAATAATATCATTTTTTACATTCATTATATATTTTTATTAGATTTATTAATTGTCATACCTTATTATATTCAATGTGGATATGTGTGTTTTTGTGCATGTGTGTTAGGGTAGGGACATCCATAAGCATGACATTCATACTCAATCATAGTCTCTAGCCCATGAACTATTAGAGGCGTCCATGGGATAACATACTTAGCCTATGCCTGGCCCATGTTTGGCCTTAACTGATTAAATCATGTCAATGTATCCTCAAGATACAATCCAATTCTTTATATAAGTTCTAGAGTAATAATTAAATATCATTTTATTATTCCAACTACACTCTATGAGCTTCATAAATATTCAACTAACCTCAAAGCATCATCGATAAAATAGTCTATAATGTTTATCAACAAGGTTGATGTTTTCAATTCATGGGATGGACATTCGACTTTGATGTGATGATAATAAATGAAACAAAACTAAATCCATTGAATTTGACGTATGTAAAGTAAATTAACATTGAAATTAAAAGTTGTAACATATTTATCATTGAAATAACAAAAAGAAATAAATTTTCATATTTGAATTTTAAAAAATAAATTTATAAAATCATTACTTTTAGTTTTTATATTAATTCAAATAATGAAAATATGATAATGGAAGAATAGAATTATAATTAAAAAGAAATTTAAAATTGGATTGAAATTTTATGAGAAATTTTAAATATTCAAAATTTATATCGAAATATTCAAGTTGAAATAGATAATAAAAATCTAATTAATAGTCAAACATTGAATGAATTTAAAATATAAATTGGATAAAATAAATAAAATTATAAAAAAAATATTTTTGAAAATTGAATAAAATTTGAATTTAAATTGACAATTTGATATTCGAACGGAAAATAAATTGATATCCAAATTAAAATTCCACATGAAAATCATATTTCAATTTATTTTCAAAATTAAATTTTATAAAATCATTATTTTTAAAATATTATCATGAATTTTCATCTCAATTTGAATAAAAATTTCCAATATAAAATTAATATAAATAATATTAATTATTCTAATTGATAATAAAAAAGTGAAATTAAAATTTATTTTCAAAATAAAAATGAAATTAAATATTTTTTATAATTATTAAAAAATAAATATTTATAAACAATATATATAATCACAAGTATTGATTTTACAATTAACTATGAATTGAATTTAACATTATAATACAAAATTTCGTTTTGAATTTAAAATTGATTTTTTATTTTAATTTATTTTTAGAAATAAGAATTTAATTTCAATATTGTAATTCAAAATTGACAAAAAGTTAGAAATAACACTTAAATTAATATTTAAATATATTTTTATAAAAAAATTTAAACATTTTTTTTATATTTAAATTTTAATTGGGAATATAATGTAATTTTTTAAAATTTATATTCAAAATTTCTATGGAATTTACTTTTAAATTTTATATATTTATTTAAATTCGATGATATATATTAGATTTAAGAGAAATATTATATTGTATAAAAATTGATAGCATGGAAATCTTATGATCTAATTTCATTGGAATAAAATATTGATCTAAAATTTACTTATGTAGATTTTATGAATAAGAAACTGATTATATTTATGAATGATGAGATAGAATATTTTGAAAATAGTTTATTTTTGAATTATGTACTTAGATAAAAATAGATCACTATTAAATGAATAGTGTAGTTATTTATAAATAACCCTATTGAAAATGATGAGGACGTAGGAAATAAATACAATTTTTTTTACAATGTATATTCTCTATAGTTATTGGGATTTACATTAAAGAAACATTCTCAAATTATAGGGCATGTGAATGTTCTAAAATCCATCAATGTAATAGCACATAATTGATAAAATGTGTACCAATTAGATTTCAAATCCACATTCATAAATGGTGATGTATAAGAAAATGTATATTTTCAGAATCTATTATAATTATTACTTTCTAAAAATTCCACTAAATTGTTTATGTTATATAAATAATTTTTTGTTGAAATAATATCAATGAACACAACACTTGATGTTGGAAAATTTTTTAATGAAGATGGCTTTCATTAAAAAAAGTGGAAAATAAAATCTCTATAAAAGATATTATTATAGAACCACTTATTTTTAATTTTTATATTGATGAAATAATTTCCATAAGAAGTATAAAGTACATCCCTAAATTTTTTTGAGAATATATGATGAATTAATTATAAATCTCAATGTTGAGTGTGATATATTTATTTTATGAAAAACATGAAATTTATAATTAATTCCAAACAAAATTATTCTATGGAATTATCAATATAATTTGGAATGGAATATTCCATATTGGTTTTATCAAATATGATAGTTCATTTAAAATTGTGTATTTTGTTTTAGGTTTATATGTAAAACAAAATGACTTAAAAATGATTAATAGAAACCTATTGTAACTCACGACATCAATACTTGATATTGTTCAAAAAACTATACTATATATCTTATTTCAATGTGTTACTAATTTATAATAAATACTTTTTTAAAACTATATTGATAATTTTAAATAGAATATTCAGTTATAGAATTTTTATATAAAAATAGAAAAAAATTATATATCATTATTGATGTATATTGGGATGGTAATTTTAAAAAATTAAGTCTCCATTTGGAGGCACATTATTTCATAAATATAAATTCAATTTCATAATAATAAAAATCCTATATAATACTTAGCATTGTTTTAGATGAGTATTTGTCTAGAACATTTACATATAATTTTTTTACAATGAATTTTCAAATAGAATTTCAAAATATGAATTCAGATTTTACATTTTTGAGTTTTTCTTATAGTCTAATTGTGACCTATCTGTTGATTAAGTTTTCATAAAACGTTATATATAATCATATTAAAATTAAATTTAAATTTATCATGGATATGATTTCGGGTGTTATTTTGATGTTTGAGTCAATCTTATATATTAAAAATTAGATATATATTTACTAAGAAATCAAAGAAAATGTGAAATTTGAATAGAATATATAATACATAAATGATTATCCTAATTCATGAACAAATACAATCGAGATCCCACTATATCTAGTGACTTGAATATTTTATAACATCTCAATTCCACATTTAATGTGCAGGGTTATGAAAATTATTTTTGGGGATAATCTCATTATTGGAAGGCATTACCCATAAATGGTAAACTCAAGTCCACAAAAAAATGTTTCCAATGGATAAACCAATAATTAATTAATGGAAAAATTGTAATAAATGGATGAAGTTACATATATATATTTAACATATTATTTTTATATAAAACCCATAAACCAATGTTTTATATACCATCATAATACAAATACATTGCCATAAATCAGGTTATATTAGTGCATGAGCTGAGGTCTTTTAACACAACATTCAACATCATCTTGTAAACATTAAATTTATTTATAATTATTTGAGTGGATAAAAATATAATCAAAACGTTCATACCCTTATTTGTAATGTGTCTACATTAATATATAATATTATTTCATTAATTAAAGAACTAGGTTAGAAATGAATACCATAGGTTTCTACATACTCTCTTATAATGTATAAATGATACCCAAAAAATTATGTATATAATTATTTCTATTGAATATATTTTATCCAATTTCTTTAGAAATCATCTTGGGGAATTAAATAAAGAAAACATAATCATAAATACATTTTTTGAGGGCTCCATTGAAGACACACATTTTAAAACAACATCGGCTACCCAATAGAAAAATATTATCCAATTGGTAGATAAAAATACAATTAAAAGACAAAGAGTTGGTCCACCAACTAATTAATTGTGCATACCAACAATATAGTGAGGTATTGGAAGAATTTGGTTATTCTAGGTGTTCCACCAAACAACCGGTGGCATCAAGTGGATAGTTGATGGCATCGAGTCGGCAAGTTAAATATATCTTTTATAGTGGGTTTCAGCAACTTCATTTATCCTTTTGACAACTCATTCACAATAGAGTTACCCCTATGAGAATAAAAATATATTCCATTTGATTATTTTCATTAAAAAATCTACAATAATTGATCTATAGTGAATGTTATTGTTTTAATGACTATCAGTGACAAATTTTCATCCATTGATCCTCTTATTAGGATCTATATAAGCATTTTTTTCGTTAATCAACGTGATCTCAAAACATTCTCAACATCATTAACTAAATTTTATATTCTATATACATATATATATAATTTTTAGAATTAAATAATGATTTTCATTATAAGAAACACCTTTCATATTTCATTTTGGGTTCTTGGATACTACTAAAACCAATTTAATTTTTGATGGGTGCTTGAAATCTGCTTAAAAGAAATCCATTTTATGGGTTATTAGACAAAACAAAATCTAATGTTTTATATTATTTTTGGGGTTTCCATCTACCACTAATGTTAAGGAATTTAATAATCATATTCTCAAGATGTTTTTGAGGGGAATCACATGTGCTCAAAATTAAAAAATTGTAAAAATTATTTCATGATCTCATTCAATTTTTAAGATATCATTTTCATTTTTAATAACCTTAATATTATTAATAAATTAATTTTTATACATCTAAATCCTGTTAACAATTAGCAAATATAAATTCGTTACAAACTTATTTAATATAATGTTTCTGTTATACCGATACATTTTTTATTCAATACGCGTATCAAAAATATATTTCCTACTCAATATCTAATATCATATTGATTCTACTTTTACTTTTTAAACATTTATTTTTTTTTTAATAAATTGATCCTTATTTTAATCAAATTATTTTATCGTTGAAATTGTGTGTAATTTTTTAAACTTGAATATTAATAATTGAAATTTACCCCCACTCTTGACATCCTAATTTGGACAATAATAGTTATTAAATAAGTCACTTATTAATAAACCTTAACCTGATCGATGGAATGATTAAATAAGATAGCCTCAAACTACAAAACCCGAGTTTCCCCCAAATGACCATAAATTGAATGTTCTGTATAATTTTATTGATGAAGCAATAGTTACTATAAAAGCTGGATATCTACTTTTTTGAGGATTATATGTTATTTTGTAAAAAAAATTTCACGAATTGTTACACACACACACACACTAAAGAATCAGAGGGAAAATGGACTATTAATGAATTTACAATTTTAACTAGATAAAAAATACATGAATGACCTTTAATTTTTTTTAGAATTCAAATAATTTAATAGAGTATCCACATTTAAATGTACCTTTAATTAAAATTTCAAGGTGTTACTATTTAAGGAATAACTAGAGTTAAATAAAAGATTCGTGAAATGTATATAATATATTTGAACTGATATATCCTAAATCCTAATGAATATATAAAGATAATAATTACTCATATTACAAAAAAAATAATTATAATAAAGTATGTTGGTTATTTTTCTAAAGATAAACACTTGGGAAGAAGTAACATTAGTTTATCAATTGTATGTGCACACAATGTAATAAGAATTTAATAAGAACAAAAATTATATAATATGTTGATTGAAGAACACATTGGTTCTCACATGAACTATGAGATCAGAATTATGTGAAAAAATTATTAATAAGAAAATAATGTGATGAAAAATAAGGAAAATTCCTTAAAAAAATTGATGATGACATGTTCAGAGGTGATTTTGAGTTAGCACATCATATATATATATATATAGTAAATTAATCTCAAAGAATATTTGATTCTTCCCCTATACAAAAAAATTTAATTAGTGGAAATAATATGAGGTAATATTTTAACATCGATAAAAAAGGTGAAGTGAAATGTGTTGCATTTGTTGTCAATGAGGTATGTTGTTGTCAAGGAATGAATGGATGGATGTCAAGGAGGTTCAATATGTGAATGACAAAGGATGTGATGGTTTTGGTGAGGAAAGGAGAATGGCCATGGTACTAAGATGCATGTCACTTAGGAGATTCACTAAGTGACATAGGATGTTGTGGTTGAAACATTCTCCATGAACATCTGATGATTGTTGAGCTGATCTTTAAGTTCATAGATCTTGTATCCTGATGATACAATGTCACAACAGTGATTGAAGACCGTGCAGTGTATTGACAATGGATGAGGGGAATGAAAGTGATCCATCCACACTCTCTACGTGGATGATGTGGATTAATGAAGTCCATGTACTATTTCTTAGTGCATGTGAATCAGAAGAAGATCCAATTGATCTCTGATTAGATCAATGAAGAATGTTGCAGAACATGTGTGATTTATGAGATTCAGTTGAAGAAGTCCCTCCTAAGTATTGAACACATATAGAAGAGGAAGAAAGGCTTGAAGTGGCTTGGCATTTGGTATTTGATATGGATTGAACTCATGGAATACTTTGTTTTTAACAAAGTTATTATTCTGTCCCTTTGCCAAAAAATATGGCCAGCCAAGGCACCTTGAGGTTTCAACCCCAAGGCATGGGCGCTAGGGCACCACGCCCATGGGGGAACCCGTGGGGCGAGCCAGGGCGGCAGGGCGCACCCGTAGGACACCGCATGGGCGCCTGGGGCACGCTCGGAGGAGCGCGGCAGCGGCCGTGTATAAGCCCCCGAGGGCACGCGGTGGTGAAGCCCGCGCACCCGAGGAAGCATAGTGGGCGCCAGTAGCGCGCCCGTAGGAGCAGAGAGTGGGCGCAAGAGCACGCCCGCAGAGAACATGGTGTGGGACGGCACCGTGGAAGGAGAGGATTCCACTGAGCCGGCTGGGGGAGCGGATGGTTGATAAGCCGCGGCAAAACCACTCGGCGTTTCTTTGTGGGATGCCGAATTTTTCTGCAGGAGCGATCCTGGCCGCACGATCGATCGCGCGCCAGATCTCGGCCGCACATCTGATCTGCGGCGAGGCGATCTGATCCAGGCCGTCTGTAACGCCTCGACCCCAGCTACCCAGAGCCGGTGCATTACTTCGTAACATTGGCATGATCACAAGAAAGATCAAATCTCGAAAGACCGATTAGTTTAGTAGCCTTGGAAACACTAGATATATTCATAAGTTTTACATTACATCATAAAATGAAAAACTACTACAACAACATAATGTTTCCACAGTCCACACTATAATCCCCTCATAATATCCCCGCAGGTCATTCATAACTTACATATTCACTTCTTGGGAAAAATAAAACATAGAAAAGGGGTGAGCTCAAATGCCCAGTAAGGATAACAATATAGCAGAAACTTTCATAAATAAGAATAAACATTTAAGTCAATGTATAACTAAAAGATAAGCCTTTTAAACATGAACTTTCAACATGGCATGGCATAAATAAAATGAAATAATGCCATTTACTTATTCATATGGATATTCTACTAATCGAATAATCACATGCAAAAATAAATAACCACTTTCATAATGTTGGAATGCATAATGCTAAACGTTAATTTCTTTGTCTAGGCCTCATCCCAAGACCTAGGGGTTACTTCTAACCGGAACCCAACCCGGAGTGCCTCTAATAACCGGACACCAACCCGGAGTGCCTCTAATAACCGGACACCAACCCGGAGGGCATACTTTTACCAGTCCCTAACCTGGAGGGCTTACTTTAACCAGTCCCCAACCTGGAGGGCTTACTTTTACCAGTCCCCAACCTGGAGGGCTTACTTTTACCAGTCCCCAACCTGGAGGGCTTACTTTTACCGGTCCCCAACCCGGAACATACTTGTTTAGCACATTCATCTGAAGAAAAGTTTGAAATATAACATAAACATTCGGATTAAAACTAGCATACGAAATGTCAATAGTTTCACCATAAACTATGAATGGTATAAAATAGCACATCCACAGTCAAACATATCACAAAACCTTAAATACAATATAGAAGTTTTGTATTATAATAAATCAACTTCAAATAAGCGTAAAATCTATTAAAGGATGTTGACATAGATGAAATCAAAACACTTTTTAGAGAAATATCTCTTTCTATTTTTGAAATCATTTAAGAGCCATATAAAATAAAACATTTTCTTGAAAATATTCTTGTAAGCTTGTAAGGAAAGCTTTTACGATTTTATAACGGCGGAAAATAACCGCACCCGCCGTATAAGTAAAAAAAACATTCTTATCTTAATTCTGTCGAAAAGGTCAAAAAGGACCTTGTTTTGAAAACGACGGAATGATTCCTTTATAAACCTCTTAAAAAAAGTCAAACAATGGTATAAATGAATTTAACCCATATTCTTGTAAATAATAAAAATGTTTTGAAATACATTTTGAAGAAACATGGATGTGGATGATAAAGAGATCCCAGTAGATTATTACAAATAAACAACCTCGGATAATGAAGAGATTGTGAAATAACCCTTACCTTGTACTTTTCATTGGTTGGGGTAGGTTAACCTCCTGTATAATGGTGAAATAATTGATATTAAATTATACATGAATCATATATATTAATATGATATCATATATGATCTTTAACATTGATTTGTTAATAATATCTTAGAATTATCGTCGTTTCGGGTGTTAACTTACTTGTTTTCTTTTATATGTTTTGTTACGTAAGACATGTTTGTAAAGGATAGGTTGTATATTATTCATATCCAGAATGATATCAAGTCCTTAAACATCATTTTTAAATCATCAAATGATAATTATACTTGAATGGATACGATGGAGAATGAATCTCATCGCGTTCGTGGAGACGGTAGTCCGTACGTACGCACGAGCGACAATATCATTATTTTGATATTAAAATAATATATAAATGGATGGTATATCATATATACAGAATCATTAACATGTTATATTTATTATTTACATGAGTTACACATCATTATTATACCCATCCAAATAATAATATATTGAATAACAATTACACCACGACGTGGAGACGGTAAGCCGTACGTACGCACGTATGGTGACATGTTATTCAAAGGGTGGATAGAATACTGAATATGGTTGTAACATATTTATAATAACATCACAGTATATGTGAGATACTGGAGTTATTATTTTAGAATGGTAAGAACAAAGGAAGAAGAAGTGGAAGAAGAAATGAACTTGGAGAAGGGTTGTGAAATCATTACCTCTTCTTCGGGTTCTTCCTTTTTATTTGATCAAAAGGGCTCCTTAGGTTGGCTTTCTGATCAAACTAAGGCCTCTAGGTTGTAGTTAGGGATGTTGGGAGAGTATTTGGGCAGAGTGTGGCCGAACCAAAAGGCTTTGAAGGTGAGAAGAAATGAGAAGGAGGAGTGCCCTTTTATAAGAGGGGTGAGGGGCACCTTTGGAAAAGCTAGAAATATTAATTTATAATAAATTCATATTAGGTTTCTAATGGCTCCAAAGCTTATTATTCAAAGGTTAAGGTGGGGATAGGTCGAAAACCACTCAACCAATAGAATTTAGATAGGTTTGGGTACTTATATTAACCTTATCTTTAAGTATTAACTCTAAGTTAATTAGTTTCACTTTTACAATGTCTCTTTGTATTTTTATATAATATGGTTAATAAACTTACTATATACATCCAAGAGATCCCCAAGTGGTACATTAATGATGAACCTATCATGATATAAGTCTCTTGGCCGAACCGTAGATTTTTAGGAATTTAATATCAATTAATAATATAATATTTGTTTTAAGAACTCTTTTATGTCAATTTTGACACTATTCAATAGTTGATTTTTGTGAAACTCATAACAGATTGATTACTTCGAACAAAGTCAATTAAATCAATCCTAATATATCATATTATCCTAGAAAATTAGTTTAATTCATTAAAAGTTTCATATTATATTTATTTGGGTATTTATAATATCAATTATTTTAATTTTTTACTATTATAGTAATTACTGCATCATCCTTGTGTCATAAATAAAATAAATTATTTAATGTCTAAAAATTATAAATAAAATATCATTATGTAGGAAATCTTTTTAGCTTTCTAATGAATATTTATAATCTAAAATCCATCATATATAACCCTATGTAACAATTGTTTTTCTAAAAGATATATGCTTGTGTCATTTTTGTATTCATTTTAACTTAATTAAAATAAAGTGTCATTATCACTTACAAGTGGATCCATGGGGTCCCAAAATCGACCCAAAGATTGCCATGGTCGACCATGTATCAACCAATAGGGTTAAGACACGTTTTAGGGTAATTTAGTATTATTATAATATTATTTGTTAACCCTTATTTACCGGATTTACCCTTAACCATGGTAAATAAAATATTTACCGTAGTAATTATTCAAAATGTCTAAAAATAAAAGTTACCTATTTACACAATTTGAATATCCTGATTCCAAATATGGAATCCATTTTTCTAAATTCAAAACACAGAAGTGGCAGAAATTAATTTAAAATTAATTCCCGCTGTCAAAACAAAAAGCGTGTTTTTAAGAGATAATAACTATCAAAAGATTGACACTAGTTTATGTTCGGTTTAATTGTAAAATTTTGTCTAATGACCAAAATTATATTAAGTTGTAAAAATATATTCTAAATATACTTTAAAACCACTCAAATTCATAATTTATCACTATTAATTATTTTGATTAAAAAAGTTGTTTTTAATTAAAATTTAGTAATTTTCACTATTCATCAAAATATGAAAGTTATCCGAAAAGTACCAAAATTTTACCTTAGGCTAAATTCGATATTCCGAATCCAAAAATGAAGTCCATTTCAAAATATAAAATATATATTATTTCAAAATTTAGGTATTACTATTCATAACGGCCAGTTTGATTGGTTTTGGTGTGTGTTAAAACTCGAAGTTGCGTACAACACACGCTACTGTTTTATTCAAAGGAAAGCGTACCGTGGAAGCTTGGGAAGTTTCATTTTAAATTTTTTGATGTCTCCATTTAGTCAAAAAGTTTAAAATATTGTATTTAAAAAGGTTTCACTAAAAGTTGATAAAAGTGCAATACTGAAAATGAATCTGTTCTTGCATTATGACTAAGAAACTCATAATATGGATTCTAAAATTATAAAGTTTAAAATTTAGTTAATACTATTCATGACCTCTTTTAATGGCTTTTTTTTGGTAATTCATGGTGCAATTGAACTCGGTGTTGCGTGTAGTGCAAGTTATTGAATTATTTTGAAGAAATAACACACTATGAAATCTTGGGGTGTTACATTCTCCCCTCCTTCAATAAATTGCGTCCTCGCAATTTGAAATTGTTCTTCGAAAATAAAAGGTTGAAAGTAGAAAATATATTTGTGGGAAAACCCACATCGGAAATTGGATTACTAAAATTTAGTCTTAATATGAGGAAAAGAGAAATCAAAGGGTCACCACCAAATTATGATCTCGATTATGAGAACATTGGTGGAAATTGGAGACATATAATCGGAGGAAAAACGTAAATATTTATAGGTAGTGATTGAGGTCATCAATCACAAACAAGTATAAAATTGAGTTCCTTAAATTCATCAATCTATGATGAATTGAAATACCATCGGTTCAACAAAACATAGGGTATTCGGATAACACATTTTTGACGTTTCAAAATATCCTAGTTGAAATCCCACATCGAAAAATGAATTAATGAGGCCTCTATTTAAAATAAAGAGTCGAAAGTATGAAGATTACCGAAAATAACACACACTAGGGTTTCATGTAGGAAAATATGGATATGGAAGAAAAATCTAACCATCAATTATCTGATGGAGAGTGGTAGAGAACATGGCTATAAAAAGGCCAACAATCCCAAAGCCAAAAATTAGTGATGATTTAAGGTACCATCTAGGAAAACATTTTTGTTCAAAGTTGCTTTTCTTAATATTGAGGAATTTATTTATGAGATTGGCTAAGATCATAAGGAGATATACTTACTTTATAATTAGAGTTTTATCCATTAATAAATTTCTACCACAAACTCATCTTTCACTCTAAAAGATAATAGAATGTAACAAAAATTCTATTTATACTATTCGTATAGGGTTCCAAAATAAACGAATTTATAATTCATCTACATGATCTTTTAATAAAAACTACATTATTTAATCCAGGACATCTCATGGTCCAGTGGTAGGTGATACACCCTTGTCACCCTTCGGCTGCGGGTTCAAGTCTCGCAGCCGCGACGGGTTGCCGCCCGACCTCCGGGTTGTCCTTTTATGGAAATCAAAAATTAATCTAGACTAGAACTATCCAAAATACTTCTGTCCAAACTCACAGTCCAACATTTATAAGGAAGGTAAACATAATGTAGATCCTTTTTACCCCGTAATATCATATGAATACCTTCATAATGTATTCTTTTAATACACTGAAACATCCTGATTTACCATAATCTTTATTGATTACATTCATGCTCCCTTATTCAATATAGAATACTGGATATACTTCATCAATCCAAAAATGTTTTAAACCCCAAAAATGATGGAATAGACAAATCATTAACCAGCTTCAAGGTAGTCAAGAATATCCAATATAATTTATCCAAATCAATCATGTATTATTCCAAAATCACTACCTCAGTATCAGAACTATATTATGATTTATCATTCTCTAAACCATATATTTTCCAAAAATTTATCCTGCTATTGAGTCACTTTTCTTTGTTCCACACAATCTCAAGTCCTTAATGAAATAGTACTGCAGTACAATCCTTATATACTCCATAATTATTATAACAAGTACATTGTTGATACAACACTCAATTGACATAATCAACAGAAGAACTCTAATCATTCCTCTTCATCTGTGGTAGTATCATAACTTGGTTATTATCCAATAGCATCATTTGCGTCATAGTCTGATGACTGGGACATAGGTTCGTGTAGTGTCCAAACTCCTTGCAAATGAATCATTGTACATTTGAAACCATTTTCTTACCCTTGCAGTCACGTACTTTGTGCCCTTTTCCTCCACACTTATAACAAACTCCCATTCCTTTCAGGCAAGTTCCAGGGTGTTTCTTTCCACAGTTACCACATATGGGAAAATTCTTCTTTTCCCTCTTCCCTTTATCCATCTTTTTCTCTTCTATCCTTTTCTTCCCTTTCTTCCCTTCAAAGCCATAGGACTCAGTAAACTCTTTACTTATATTATCAATACATGATATTATTTCTTTATATGATGATAATACATGGGAGACTATTTCACTTATAAATTCTAGCTTAAGACCATGAAAGATATGATCCTTCCTTCTCTTTGTATCATGTGCATTTCTGGAGTTCTCATTCCTTCTACTGGGCACCATTTCTAAACAATGGCATAAACTAGATCAGTTTATGAATCAAAATACATAATCCCATACTTATAAAACACTTAACATAAATTGAACAATTTATGGATATAATCCATAATCATAAGAATGTTTTCTTTGAGGAAGTATATACTCATAATCCCTTCAAAATGATTTGTAAAGAAAATGAGAGTTATCCTAAGCATATCCCCCGGGAGTGTCGTAACCAAGAGTGCAGCAAGGCCCGTTGTCGTGCACCAGTTCCCGTTCGAGTCTAGCTCAAAGCGGTGTTTTCGGGTTTTACCCCTAGGTACATATGTGCCAGAGCCGCCTCTACCTGCTCGTATCCAGACAGGGATGTATTGCTCGGAAAACTCACAAAATCTCTACAATACCAAAATTCTCGGAAGTCCTTTTATACTAATCCTCAAAGTTCATCTTAGGTCTACATGCTCTAATCAGAGTTTATCTAAATCTAGCTTCCAAGGTTTGTACTAAACTTCCTCTGATACCAACTGTAACGCCCCGACCCCAGCTACCCAGAGCCGGTGCATTACTTTGTAACATTGGCATGATCACAAGAAAGATCAAATCTCAAAAGACCGATTAGTTTAGTAGCCTTGGAAACACTATATATATTCATAAGTTTTACATTACATCATAAAATGAAAAACTACTACTACAACATAATGTTTCCACAGTCCACACTATAATCCCCTCATAATATCCCTGCAGGTCATTCATAACTTACATCTTCACTTCCTGGGAAAAATAAAACATAGAAAAGGGGTGAGCTCAAATGCCCAGTAAGGATAACAATATAGCGGAAACATTCATAAATAAGAATAAACATTTAAGGTAATGTATAACTAAAACATAATCCTTTTAAACATGAACTTTCAACATGGCATGGCATAAATAAAATGAAATAATGCCATTTACTTATTCATATGGATATTCTACTAATCGAATAATCACATGAAAAAATCAATAACCACTTTCATAATGTTGGAATGCATAATGCTAAACGTTAATTTCTTTGTCTAGGCCTCATCCCAAGACCTAGGGGTTACTTCTAACCGGAACCCAACCCGGAGTGCCTCTAATAACCGGACACCAACTCGGAGTGCCTCTAATAACCGGACACCAACCCGGAGGGCATACGTTTACCAGTCCCTAACCTGGAGGGCTTACTTTAACCAGTCCCCTACCTGGAGGGCTTACTTTTACCAGTCCCCAACCTGGAGGGCTTAATTTTACCAGTCCCCAACCTGGAGGGCTTACTTTTACCGGTCCCCAACCCGGAACATACTTGTTTAGCACATTCATCTGAAGAAAAGTTTGAAATATAACATAAACATTCGGATTAAAACTAGCATACGAAATGTCAATAGTTTCACCATAAACTATGAATGGTATAAAATAGCACATCCACAGTCAAACATATCACAAAACCTTCAATACAATATAGAAGTTTTGTATTATAATAAATCAACTTCAAATAAGCGTAAAATCCATTAAAGGATGTTGACATAGATGAAATCAAAACACTTTTTAGATAAATATCTCTTTCTATTATTGAAATCATTTAAGAGCCATATAAAATAAAACATTTTCTTTAAAATATTATTGTAAGCTTGTAAGTAAAGCTTTGACGATTTTATAACGGCGGAAAATAACCGCACCCGCCGTATAAGTAAAAAAACATTCTTATCTTAATTCTGTCGAAAAGGTCAAAAAGGACCTTGTTTTGAAAACGACGGAAAGATTCCTTTATAAACCTCTTACAAAAAGTCAAACAAGGGTATAAATGAATTTAACCCATATTCTTGTAAATAATAAAAATGTTTTGAAATACATTTTGAAGAAACATGGATGTGGATGATAAAGAGATCCCAGTAGATTATTACAAATAAACAACCTCGGATAATGAAGAGATTGTGAAATAACCCTTACCTTGTACTTTTCCTTGGTTGGGGTAGGTTAACCTCATGTATAATGGTGAAATAATTGTTATTAAATTGTACAAGAATCATATATATTAATATGATATCATATATGATCTTTTAACATTGATTTGTTAATAATATCTTAGAATTATCGTCATTTCGGGTGTTAACTTACTTGTTTTCTTTTATATGTTTTGTTACGTAAGACATGTTTGTAAAGGATAGGTTGTATATTATTCATATCCAGAATGATATCAAGTCCTTAAACATCATTTTTAAATCATCAAATGATAATTATACTTGAATGGATACGATGGAGAATGAATCTCATCGCGTTCGTGGAGACGGTAGTCCGTACGTACGCACGAGCGACAATATCATTCTTTTGATATTAAAATAATATATAAATGGATGGTATATCATATATACAGAATCATTAACATGTTATATTTATTATTTACATGAGTTACACATCATTATTATACCCATCCAAATAATAATATATTGAATAACAATTACACCACGACGTGGAGACGGTAAGCCATACGTACGCACGTATGGTGACATGTTATTCAAAGGGTGGATAGAATACTGAATATGGTTGTACCATATTTATAATAACATCACAGTATATGTGAGATACTGGAGTTATTATTTTAGAATGGTAAGAACAAAGGAAGAAGAAGTGGAAGAATAAATGAACTTGGAGAAGGGTTGTGAAATCATTACCTCTTCTTCGGGTTCTTCCTTTTGATTTGATCAAAAGGGATCCTTAGGTTGGCTTTCTGATCAAACTAAGGCCTCTAGGTTGTAGTGAGGGATGTTGGGAGAGTATTTGGGCAGAGTGTGGCCGAACCAAAAGGCTTTGAAGGTGTGAAGAAATGAGAAGGAGGAGTTCCCTTTTATAAGAGGGGTGAGGGGCAACTTTGGAAAAGCTAGAAATATTAATTTATAATAAATTCATATTAGGTTTATAATGGCTCCAAAGCTTATTATTCAAAGGTTAAGGTGGGGATAGGTCTAAAACCACTCAACCAATAGAATTTAGACAGGTTTGGGTACTTATATTAACCTTATCTTTAAGTATTAACTCTAAGTTAATTAGTTTCACTTTTACAATGTCTCTTTGTATTTTTATATAATATGGTTAATAAACTTACTATATACATCCAAGCGACCCCCAAGTGGTACATTAATGATGAACCTATCATGATATAAGTCTCTTGGCCGATCCTTAGATTTTTAGGAATTTAATATCAATTAATAATATAATATTTGTTTTAAGAACTCTTTTATGTCAATTTTGACACTATTCAATAGTTGATTTTTTTGAAACTCATAACAGATTGATTACTTCGAAAAAAGTAAATTAAATCAATCCTAATATATCATATTATCCTAGAAAAGTAGTTTAATGCATTAAAAGTTTCATATTGTATTTATTTGGGTATTTATAATATCAATTATTTTAATTTTTTACTATTATAGTAATTACTGCATCATCATTGTGTCATAAATAAAATAAATTATTTAATGTCTAAAAATTATAAATAAAAGATCATTATGTAGGAAATCTTTTTAGCTTTCTAATGAATTCTTATAATCTAAAATCCAACATATATAACCCTATGTAACAATTGGTTTTCTAAAAGATATATGCTTGTGTCATTTTTGTATTCATGTTAACTTAATTAAAATAAAGTGTCATTATCACTTACAAGTGGATCCATGGGGTCCCAAAATCGACCCAAAGATGCCCATGGTCGACCATGTATCAACCAATAGGGTTACGACACGTTTTAGGGTAATTTAGTATTATTATAATATTATTTTTTAACCCTTATTTACCGGATTTACCCTTAACCATGGTAAATAAAATATTTACCGTAGTAATTATTCAAAATGTCTAAAAATAAAAGTTACCTATTTACACAATTTAAACATCCTGATTACAAATATGGAATCCATTTTTCTAAATTCAAAACACAGAAGTGGCAGAAATTAATTTAAAATTAACTCCCGCTGTCAAAACAAAAAGCGTGTTTTTAAGAGATAATAACTATCAAAAGATTGACACTTGTTTATGTTCGGTTTAATTGTAAAATTTTGTCTAATGACCAACATTATATTAAACTGTAAAAATATATTCTAAATATACTTTAAAACCACTCAAATTCATAAATTATCACTATTAATTATTTTCATTAAAAAAGTTGTTTTTAATTAAAATTTAGTAATTTTCACTATTCATCA
Organism: Viscum album; assembly: GCA_963277665.1. Classification (NCBI taxonomy): domain Eukaryota; kingdom Viridiplantae; phylum Streptophyta; class Magnoliopsida; order Santalales; family Viscaceae; genus Viscum; species Viscum album. The sequence goes on from OY728141.1 coordinate 1,213,888,765, forward strand.
AAATATGAAAGTTATCCGAAAAGTACCAAAATTTTACCTTAGGCTAAATTCGATATTCCGAATCCAAAAATGAAGTCCATTTAAAAATATAAAATATATATTATTTCAAAATTTAGGTATTACTATTCATAACGGCCAGTTTGATTGGTTGTGGTGTGTGTTAAAACTCGAAGTTGCGTACAACACACGCTACTGTTTTATTCAAAGGAAAGCGTACCGTGGAAGCTTGGGAAGTTTCATTTTAAATTTTTTGATGTCTCCATTTAGTCAAAAAGTTTAAAATATTGTATTTAAAAAGGTTTCACTAAAAGTTGATAAAAGTGCAATACTGAAAATGAATCTGTTCTTGCATTATGACTAAGAAACTCATAATATGGATTCTAAAATTATAAAGTTTAAAATTTAGTTAATACTATTCATGACCTCTTTTAATGGCTTTTTTTTTGGTAATTCATGGTGGAATTGAACTCGGTGTTGCGTGTAGTGCAAGTTATTGAATTATTTTGAAGAAATAACACAGTATGAAATCTTGGGGTGTTACACCGTCCGAGGTTATTTGATCGCCCGATCCGACGGCTCTCGGCTCGTCTCCTTCGTTGAGCATGACCGAGGCTTCCCCGCTACCACCCGCGAGCTTCCTTTGAACTAGAGACCTTCCCGAGGATAGAAATGGAGTGTCCGACCACCTCCGGCCAATCTAATTTCTCCAACGAGGTCGTCTGGCCACAAAGAAGCCATCCATGCTATAAAATGACCTTGCATGCATCAAATGAAGAAATTGGAGTTCAACCGAGGCATGCAACGTTTCCGAGGCTTTGAAGGGTTCGTGATTTGCATGGATTGGAAGAAAAGAGGCCGTGCATGCGTTCTAAGTCGCATGCACATGAAGAAGACCGAAGAAAATAAATACCCGCGTGAACCGAGGATGGAAATCAAGATTTGGAAGATTTTGAAGATCCGAAATCTTCAGGAGATCAAATATTTCTCACGCGGATGCACTGCCTCACCACTGCCTATAAAAAGAGAGGCTGAGGCTCTCATTAGGCTTGCTGAAGTTTTATTGAAAAATTGTGTTCCGTGAGGCTCTACCTCGCCACGTCGAAGCCCCGCGCAAGTTTACTTGTGCGGCTGGAGTTTCTTGCGTGCAACTTCTTTGCGCGACAAGAAGGTTGGGTGAAGTCCCCTACGCGTCTTTCTTTTGCGCGACAGGAAGTACCCGAGGCCGCAAGTACCTTGCGCGCCCTCGAGGTTTGTTGTGGCTTGCGCGGCTGTGTTGAAGAAGAGAAGCCGCACCCTTGCGCGCCTCCTTTGAGTTCGTGAGGAGTATAACTACACCTACGGGTTAAGTGTTTGAAGGCAGTGAAGGCCACCACATCTTGTGTGTGTGTGAAAATGGAGTAAGAGGACCCTACGGTTTTGTGTGTGCAAAGAAGAAGACCCGAGGACTTTGTGCCTTGTGTGCTAGGTAAACAAGAGAAGGTCGTAGCCTTTGGGTGTATGTGCAAACAAGAAAAAAGAAGGCCGAGAGTTTTGGGTGTGTGCAAGGAGGAGAATAGGACAAGTCTTAAGTGTGTGCAAAGTGAGACAAGTGTGTGCAAAAAGACAACAAGGCCGAACCTTAGTGTGTGTGCAAACTAAAGTGTACACACTAAGAAGAAAGAGAAGAGGACTCTCACACTATTGTAGAACACACAATCTAAGTGTGTAGACAAATTGAATAAAGTGTGTGAAGTTTGAGAAGTTGGTGCGTGCTTGAAGTGTTACACCCTTTGTGGGTCTACTGCACCAAGAAGAGGAGAAGGGAAGTGCATGCATGCATGCATGCACATGCACACGTGAACAGAGCTAAAGTAGGCTGTGTGAATCTGAGTTGTCCAAGACCAGGAGGTTCTTGAAGAAATTGAGAAGGCCATGCAGTCAGTGCATGAGGAAGGAGAGCTGGCATGCACTCAGTGCATGAAGTTGTTTTGAAGTGTGACTGGACCAGACTGAAGTTAAAGATATCAGTTGTCTGAGTATTCAGTAGTTGGAGTGAAGCCAGGTCATCCTGTGAAGAAGGAGATAAATCCTGAGCAAGACGAGAAGACCTGATCAACTCAAGTGATCAGAGGTACAGAGCAAGGCCTGCAGTCTTTATCCCAGACTGCTGAAGATACTTGAAGAAACTTAAAGTGAAGAAGTGCTACTCGTGTGACTCAAGGAGCCAAGAGAAGACCCTGTGGGACTCAGGGAGAAGAAGTCTTCAGTGGGATTCTAGAGCAGGCCAGTGGGACTCTGGTAACACTGTGTGAAGCAGTATAAAGACCCTCCTGTGGGACTCAGGAGAGATACGGTGGGAAGCTGTATCGACCATTGTAATACTAACAGATTATAATGGGAGAATTCATGCTGGGAGAGCATGGCAAGGATGTAGGCCTTTGGTGTCGAACCTTGTAAATCCTTGTGTCCTGTGCCTTTTCATTACTGCATTATCCGGGAACGGTTGAGAGATACAAGAAGAGTGGATCGAGGCTATAACCAGCCATAGAGGTTTAATTGATATGGAATCAATTAGTAAAAAGTTTTAAGGGATCACTGATTCACCCCCTCCCCCTCTCAATGATTCACACTAATCTGGGCACTTCAATTGGTATCACAGGGAGGTTACCTCTAAAAGATCCATGGGAGTCTTTATGATGTTCAGATTTGAGGAAATGAGTGACCAGCCCCAAATGGAGATATCTGCCAAGACTCGGAAAAATAGAAAGAAGAAACAGGCCAAGAAGATGAAGAAATCCTGTCCTAGCTGTGATGAAGTTGGAACAATGAAAGATCTTCAAAGTGAAATCAAATATCTTCAGAAGACAGTCCCCAAGGAAGTGGCAATGTGTATTACTACTGGCATCCTTGATCTTCAAGACGAAAAATTTCAGCTAGAAGAAGAAGCCAATGCAATGGAAGATCAGTTGGCTAAAAGGTTAGGCATAACCAACACTCTCAGAAAGCTGGTGAAGGCTAAAGATGAAACCGTTTATCTTTGCAATGAATGATATGAAGACACTGCTGAAGAATTGCAAAGAAGCCTCTCTGAGAAAGAAATCTTTAAAGTAATGGTCAAATATGTTTTCCATGCACTGGAAAAGAGGCACAAAGTTTCAATGAATGTCAGAGATGCTCAACTTGAAGAAAAAGTCAAATTGGTGAAGGAGCTGGACAATTCATTGCAAGAATTTAAGAAGGTGCATGAAGACCAGATGAAACAACTGGTGGAGAATTGGGAAGGAAAGCTAAGAACTGTTGAGGATGAGAAGAACTCCCTCAACATGAAATACTTAGAACTGTAGGTGATATTGAAACATCTGCAATCACCTAAAGCTGAATCCTCCCAGTCAGCTGGAAGAAGACATGTTGCTACTCATGTATGCTTTGAGCAGGATGATTCTAAGAGAAAGACATCCTCTAATAAAAGTGAAACATCTTCTAGAAAGAAGGTACCATCCATACCATCTTGTACTGATGCTTCTAATTGTGTTTCCACAAAAAGTGCAGGATGGAAGTATAATTCCAAACAAATATGGATGAAGACAGTAAAGAAGCAGAGATCTCCTGAAACAGCACAACAGGTCAAGAAAAGTACCCTACAATCAGAAGGACTGAAGAGGTCAAGATTCGTGGGACAATGCTGGTGTTGTAACAAGTATGGTCACTGTGCAAAGGATTGTTGGTACAATCCACTGAATGTCAAAGCACAAAGGAAGCCCATGCCAAGGGGGAGCAAGCCAGATGAAAAGAAGCAGAATCCATAGGTCCAGAGACATCTGTTTACTGCTAACAGATTTGGTTTACTTGACAACAACTGGGATGGTTGCAAAAGTGGTCAAAAGAATGATACATGTCAATCTCCAACTGTATCCAAAGCTAGAAAGAAGAAAAGATCACTGAACCTGGCTAAAATGGAATCCTTGGGAAGCAAGAAGAAAGTTGAAGATGCTCCCAAGAAGGTTTTGAAAAAGGAAAAGAAGTCCTTGGAATTCAAATCCAAGAAGGGTGATGCATCCAGAAGGACCACCAAGAAAACATGCTTCTACTGTGGAAAGAAAGGACATATCATGGATCTTTGTAAAGAATCCATGAAATTAAATAGAAGCAGACTGGAATCAAAAAGACAATCAATCCAGAAGAAGAATAAGGGATTGATTGAAAACAAGTTGCCTAAGAAAGGTAGCTTGACAGCATCTAAGGAACCACGTGGAACTTCCAGAACTGGGGCCACTCTTCCAAATGATTTACTTGTCATATGGCCACATCAGTTGCAACTTGCCAGAGAACTACAAAGAGTTGAAGATGAAGCTCTGGCAATTACTAAAGCAAAAGGGAAGAAGAAGGTTTCACATGAAGATGTTTTGAGAACCACACCAGCACAATCATCAATGAAGATCAAATGTGCAAGTGTGAAGACTGGTGAAAATGGGACATCTCGGTTGAGAGAATCTTCTCAACCTTGTTGTTCACATTGATTAACCAAGGAGGTTCCATATTATTCCATTATACTCTTGGTATATACATGTGCTAACATTGCAGGGAATTGAAGATGATGATCATTCTCATCTAGAGGATGGTTTGGACAGAACGGAGTGCACCCCTTGAGGGGGAGAAAATCTGAAGAAGATGATGTTCTGAGATTAATATCATCTTAAGAAAATGGATGAATGGGGGAGCTTTATCTTTGCACTGAACTTTCTAATGAGTTTTGTGAAGTATGTGCAGGATTTAGCAATTCATTGTTATATCTGAAAAATTTCAGGCCCCTTGAAGCATGATCTCACATGTATTGTGAATGTTGGACAGCATTGAGTACCTTGGTTACATCACTCTTGTTTTCTACACCAGGTTAGCCCAAGTAGACTTAGAGTTGATTTACTAAAGGTTCTTTGCTAAAGAGGACATGTGACATCATCCCTCTCTCAGTATTTTTCAAGAAAATACTTTTCAAAGGGAGGAAGAGATATTGTGGAAGAGAACCACACCACACCTTTTCATTTGATTGCCAATAAGGGGGAGAAAATATTGGCACACATATTGACCCATTCATATGTGCTGAAGTTGTGTATTGACAAAAAATACAAAGGGGGAGATTGAAGTGCAATGTGTTGCATTTGTTGTCAATGAGGTATGTTGTTGTCAAGGAATGAATGGATGGATGTCAAGGAGGTTCAATATGTGAATGACAAAGGATGTGATGGTGTTGGTGAGGAAAGGAGAATGGCCATGGTACTAAGATTCATGTCACTTAGGAGATTCACTAAGTGACATAGGATGTTGTGGTTGAAACATTCTCCATGAACATCTGATGATTGTTGAGCTGATCTTTAAGTTCATAGATCTTGTATCCTGATGATACAATGTCACAACAGTGATTGAAGACCATGCAGTGTATTGACAATGGATGAGGGGAATGAAAGTGATCCATCCACACTCTCTAAGTGGATGATGTGGATTAATGAAGTCCATGTACTATTTCTTAGTGCATGTGAATCAGAAGAAGATCCAATTGATCTCTGATTAGATCAATGAAGAATGTTGCAGAACATGTGTGATTTATGAGATTCAGTTGAAGAAGTCCCTCCTAAGTATTGAACACATATAGAAGAGGAAGAAAGGCTTGAAGTGGCTTGGCATTTGGTATTTGATATGGCTTGAACTCATGGAATACATTGTTTTTAACAAAGTTATTATTCTGTCCCTTTGCCAAAAAATATGGCCAGCCAAGGCACCTTGAGGGTTCAACCCCAAGGCATGGGCGCTAGGGCACCACGCCCATGGGGGAACTCGTGGGGCGAGCCAGGGCGGCAGGGCGCACCCGTAGGACACCGCATGGGCGCCTGGGGCACGCCCGGAGGAGCGCGGCAGCGGCCGTGTATAAGCCCCCGAGGGCACGCGGTGGTGAAGCCCGCGCACCCGAGGAAGCATAGTGGGCACCAGTAGCGCGCCTGCAGGAGCAGAGAGTGGGCGCAAGAGCGCGCCCGTAGAGAACATGGTGCGGGGCGGCACCGTGGAGGGAGAGGATTCAACTGAGCCGGCTGGGGGAGCGGATGGTTGATAAGCCGCGGCAAAACCGCTCGGCGTTTCGATGTGGGATGCGGAATTTTTCCGCGGGAGCGATCCTGGCCGCACGATCGATCGCGCGCCATATCTCGGCCGCACATCTGATCCGCGGAGAGGCGATCTGATCCAGGCCGTCCGAGGTTATTTGATCGCCCGATCCGACGGCTCTCGGCCCGTCTCCTTCGTTGAGCTTGACCGAGGCTTCCCCGCTGCCACCCGCGAGCTTCCTTCGAACCAGAGACCTCCTCGAGGATAGAAATGGAGTGTCCGACCACCTCCGGCCAATATAATTGCTCTAACGAGGTTGTCTGGCCACAAAGAATCCATCCATGCTATAAAATGACCTTGCATGCATCAAATGAAGAAATTGTAGTTCGGTCGAGGCATGCAACGTTGCCGAGGCTTTGAAGGGTTCGTGATTTGCATGGATTGGAAGAAAAGAGGACGTGCATGCGTTCTAAGTCGCATGCACGTGAAGAAGACCGAAGAAAATAAATACTCGCGTGAACCGAGGATGGAAATCAAGATTTGGAAGATTTTGAAGATCCGAAATCTTCGGGAGATCAAATATTTCTCACGCGGATGCACCGCCTCACCACGGCCTATAAAAAGAGAGGCTGAGGCTCTCATTAGGCTTGCTGAAGTTTTATTGAAAAACTGTGTTCTGTGAGGCTCTGCCTCGCGAAGTCGAAGCCCCGCACTAGTTTACTTGTGCGGCTGGAGTTCCTTGTGCGCAACTTCTTTGCGCGACAAGAAGGTTGGGTGAAGTCCCCTGCGCGTCTTTCTTTTGCGCGACAGGAAGTACCCGAGGCCGCAAGTACCTTGCGCGCCCTCGAGGTTTGTTGTGGCTTGCGCGGTTGTGTTGAATAAGAGAAGTCGCACCCTTGCGCGACTCCTTTGAGTTCGGGAGGAGTATAACTACACCTACGGGTTAAGTGTTTGAAGGCAGTGAAGGCCACCACATCTTGTGTGTGTGTGCAAATAGAGTAAGAGGACCCTACGGTTTTGTGTGTGCAAAGAAGAAGACCCGAGGACTTTGTGCCTTGTGTGCTAGGTAAACAAGAGAAGGCCGTAGCCTTTGGGTGTATGTGTAAACAAGAACAAAGAAGGCCGAGAGTTTTGGGTGTGTGCATGGAGGAGAATAGGCCAAGTCTTAAGTGTGTGCAAAGTGAGAAAAGTGTGTGCAAAAAGACAACAAGGCCGAACCTTAGTGTGTGTGCAAACTAAAGTGTACACACTAAGAAGAAAGAGAAGAGGACTCTCACACTATTGTAGAACACACAATCTAAGTTTGTAGAGAAATTGAATTAAGTGTGTGAAGTTTGGGAATTTGGTGTGTGCTTGAAGTGTTACACCCTTTGTGGGTCTACTGCACCAAGAAGAGGAGAAGGGAAGTGCATGCATGCATGCATGCACATACACACGTGAACAGAGCTAAAGCAGGCTGTGTGAATCTGAGTTGTCCAAGACCAGGAGGTTCTTGAAGAAATTGAGAAGGCCATACAGTCAGTGCATGAGGAAGGAGAGCTGGCATGCACTCAGTGCATGAAGTTGTTTTGAAGTGAGACTGGACCAGACTAAAGTTAAAGATATCAGTTGTCTGAGTATTCAGTAGTAGGAGTGAAGCCAGGTCATCCTGAGAAGAAGGAGATAAATCCTGAGCAAGACGAGAAGACCTGATCAACTCAAGTGATCAGAGGTACAGAGCAAGGCCAGCAGTCTTTATCCCAGACTGCTGAAGATACTTGAAGAAGCTTAAAGTGAAGAAGAGCTACTCGTGTGACTCGAGGAGCCTAGAGAAGACCCTGTGGGACTCAGGGAGAAGAAGTCTTCAGTGGGATTCTGGAGCAGGCCAGTGGGACTCTGGTAACACTGTGTGAAGCAATATAAAGACCCTCCTGTGGGACTCAGGAGAGATACGGTGGGAAGCTGTACCGACCATTGTAATACTAACAGATTATAATGGGAGAATCCATGCTGGGAGAGCATGGCAAGGATGTAGGCCTTTGGTGCCGAACCTTGTAAATCCTTGTGTCCTGTGCCTTTTCATTACTGCATTATCCGGGAAAGGTTGAGAGATACAAGAAGAGTGGTTCGAGGCTTTAACCAGCCATAGAGGTTTAATTGATAAGGAATCAATTAGTAAAAAGTTTTAAGGGATCACTGATTCACCCCCTCCCCCTCTCAGTGATTCACACTGATCTGGGCACTTCAAAAGGGACACATCAAATTGGACTTCACCTTTCTCAAAAAATGTAAAAAAGAAAAGAAATAATAGTCATAATGTTTCTACATAGATTATAATTGATAATTCTCTTTATTCTATGAATAATAAAAATATAGTAAAAATTGTCACATGGCTAAAATTGAGGTATGTTAGGATGTTAATTATCCAACTTATTCCACTAAAACTTCATCAACCACCCATTGTTAGTCAAGTCAGAAAAATTATAATAATCATTGATGTTCTAGAGATCAACTCGATAAGGGTTTTTATACCCATTATATAATTCCATGTTAAAAATGATTTTGTAGATTAAAAATTATGTATGTAACAAAAAATATCAATTAATTATAAATGGTAATCATCCAAAAATATGTACCTTGAGAATACTCATCTTTATAATTTTGGACCCACCAATATTTTATGTATACGAGGTAAATGATTAACTTTTTTATCAATGGTTTTAGAAGATTTATATGATATCGTATCTTTTTACATTAATATAGGGAATATAAAAACATTATTTGATATAAAAATACGTTCAAATTTATAAATGGATATAATAACTTATCCATTCAATGTGATAATGGGGGATAGTTTGATATTAATAATTTAGATGAACTATTTACTTAACAGGCTAAACTATTCATTTACATCTCCATGGACTCTTGCAAAAAAAATTTCATTAAAAGATCTAATCAAACTATTCAAGATATGTCTTTATCTATACTTAATGAAATTAATAACCCCCTAATTTTTGAGTTGATATGATCAATAACACTTTTTTTACCTTTGATCATGTTATCATATGACACTTACTTAAAAGAAACCCTATTACATTTGGAATGGAAAAAATCATAAATATATTTTTTAACGAGTTTGAATGTAAATTCAATATTCATTACAAAAATAAAAACTAGATATGATAGACCCAAAATCCAATGAATGTACTTTTCTTGGGTACTCTAACACAAATCAACCAAATAAAATCATTAAAAAAGGACAAATACCATATAAAAATCCATTGACATAAAATTTGAATAGAAGTAACCTAATACCCACCCAAAAATTAAGTATATTTAGTTTGACCAAGGAAACATGACATTGACTAATCCACCTTCAAGTAGTGAAATTGACGTTGTTTAAATCCAACTATACAGTCTATTACCCAATGTGTGTCAGAAAACTAAATATCATCCCTTAAAAAATTTTATCGGTTTCTTTTATGATGATAAATATATTAGAAATTTGGAATAAAATGGTAAATAAAATAATGATTTTGTTTCACACATAGTACCTCGAAACATCAATAAATCCATTATTAAATAAAATTTTTTATTTTCAATACAAGTTTAGTTAACCTAATTTCAATGGAATAATATTTGTAATCACATTAAATTACATGATAAACATCCAATTATTCACACCAAGTAATTATTTATAGAAATAATTTAAGGAATAAAGTTAACATCACTCCTAAAAATAGTATAATAAAATCAAAAAGATATTATTAATAAGAATTAATTAAATAATATGAGCCTTTTTTACCCATTACAATAATTGAAAACATTAGAATCTTATTATCCTTCCACACCCTTTAAGCATTTATGATTTTTCAAATGTATTTCAAATGATTCTTTTTTATGTGGTTTTGTTTCTGAAAATTTTAATATTAAACTACATCCCAATATCAATGATTCATAATCAGAAAATAAAATTTATATTTAAAATATTTCTCTTTATGTTTTAAAATATTATCCTTAGGATTTGTATGAATAATTAACTAATTTTATTTTCAATTTAATTTTCAAGTTATTGATCATTGATTCAGTATTTGTTATGATATATTTGAAATTATTTATTAATTGTGAAAATTTATTTTGATGATGTTATTTTTGGTTACAAAATATTATTAATTTGTAATTATTATTCAAATTTAAGAAGAAATTATTTTGAATATTGTTTTACAGGGGACATGATGCATAATATTTTTTCCAAATTTCTCAATAAATTGATAGTCATTTTCTAAAACAATGAAACTAAAAAAATTAAATTTACTTACTTTATGAATTAAAAAATCAATGAAAATAATCACACATTTGATTACATATTTTAGGATAATTTTGGATGTTGTTTTTATGGTTATTTACAATAAGAATTAATGATTTATTCTTTGGAATCATCTTTACCTTAACGCGACTCAACTGGATATCATTTTTTGTCATTTTCATTTATATGATTTTCAATTTAATCATAATTATTCACATAAAATGTATAAAAAATATTTTTTATCACAACGATAAATTTATATTGAGGAATTTTTATTTTTTGTTTTTTTATTATATTTATCTAATATATTCCTCATAATTTCTGGAGAAATGTGTAGATTTTGGTCTTCACAGCAGGTGGCATAGTGTTAGCACATGGTTATGGGAAAGAATCTCCCCTACTCCAGGTAAAAATGTGGCTAATTTAAATTTTGGACATTGTTGACAACACAGTTGGCCCATGGTTTTGAAAACCATGCAATCCAACCTTACGACTTGTTCCACTTGGGGGGTGAGGGATGCACAATATTCACGCGATTTGGAAAACTGCATGCTAAAACCTTGAGACTTTTACAGGTCATTAAAAAGAATAAAATTACATTTTTACCTATGAGATTTTTACTCTAAATCATCTCTCATCTGTTCTTTTCAGGATATTAATCCATGTGAAATTTCGTTATTATTTATTGGACCTATTTAGACTCAATCATTAGGTGTATTTGACCCATGTTCATCAATGAATCATCAAGTAAGTCTTTATCCTCTTCATTTCACCATCTTTCTAGGGTTCTTCTTTCATCCTGGAGTCCTTATCTTCCATTAGGTTGTTTGATCTAATAATGGCTTGATCATGAGATGTGGGTAAACTCTTGAGGTTTATTTTCCAATCATTCCTATGTAGGGTATTCTATTTTCCCATTGGTTTCTGGATGATTCCTTGTGTGATGTAAGAGATTCCAGACTTTTAAATTTTTGTATTAGTTTGTATTGAATTATTGAGTGTTTGAATTTGTTATATTGTTTGTTTCAGTGGTGAAAATTATGTTTTGAAATATTTTTAAGATGTAAATATGATGAAAATGTGTTTTATAAGGTAATGTTGATATATTCCTTGTGTGATTCATTGTTCTATTCTTTAATATGTTTAATGTCTTTTTGGAAGGTGTGAAAAGTCTTTTCAATGAGATTTAAAGTAATTAATATTAGTAATGTGTATTGTTTTCAAAAATAAATGGGGTTTCATTTCATGTTGTATTGTTTTTTATAATCATACATGTTTTATTGAAATATGAATGTTCTGTTAAGTGTGTTGTAAAATTTATTGATTGTTATTACGAATTTAAAAATGAATTTTCTACTGGAAATGAATGAATTCCAAATATATTATTCTCAATGTGATTCCAAATTGGTCTTATAAATTTTGAAAGTGGATTAAAATTTATTTTTCAAATTTTTTGGGTGTGTATGTGAAGCGGAAAGTGCTTTTATTTATGTAAAATGGTGGTTTCTATGAGGATTTTATTCATCAGATCAATGTTAATGTTTTGATTTCCTTATGTGATTATGATTCCTAGTACATGTGTGTAAAATTTATTATTTATGTGATGTATGGAATATAATTTTAGAACTAATTTAATGCATCGTATCTATGTGCGTGAACAATAACAAGTATTCATGTAGATTCACAAGTGTCCAAGTCCCAGATTCATCTTACAGGTTTGACCCATTAATAAAAAAACGTTACAAGATAAGGGACCAATAAAATTTTGCAATGGGATCCCCACTATTGGCCCGTGAATGGGAACATTTTTTTGTAATATCTTATGATTTAATTTCCACTGGAATATTGGGAGTTTATCCCCTCTAGGGGATTGTGCATGAGAACGTTGTTGGTAGTTGAGTTCGAGGATTTTGATCACCAAGGCACGAGGATCAAATAGTACCACCTGTTCTAGTTACAACTATTTATTTTTACATGGTGATATCTTATTACATGATTTATATGTGATGTGGTGATATCCTTCATTATACAGAATAAAATTTTCATACATTTCTATTTATAGAAAGCATATTTGTGGAAAATGGTTTTCTTAAAGAGTTATTCCTAGGTGAGTTTTCCTTAATATGTATTCTTGGAAATGTATACGTATTATCATGGAAATGAGTAGTATTATTTTCATTATAATGTTAAATCATGGAGTCTTTTATTAGAGTGGAAGCCTACTATACCATGGGTCACACCATACATAAAAATCTGGCCATATATAGAATTTTTTATATATAAATTAGGTAATGTAAAGATATGTCAAAACAGTGATGTTGGATCTGGTTTCTAGAGTTATACATTATACAGGAGTTAGTGGTAGTGGATAGAGGATGTTTTACCTATTGTTTCATGTAGGTATTACGGATTGTATTATTATTTTCATTCCACTGTAGTACTTTTTAATATGGTTGTAAAATATTGATATTGGATACTTTTTTCTCCTAGTTTAGTTATGGTTATCAATTATTATGATTCTTATTATTTTTCGGTTTTTTATTATATAAATGTGTGAAATAATTCCCAAAGAAAATTGGTGATACCCAAGTACTATTTTGTAACACGTTGGGATTGGGATCACTATTTGAAACATGCGACAGATCTTGTTGTGTGTTGGGTTAAATAGAACTCCATCATTGTTCTTATAAAATGGTATCATAGAAGGTCAAGATCTTATAGGTCACATTAATTTGGAAGAGTCTGTATATGATAAAACAAGGATTTTTGGGTCTTGAGGTTCTGGTTTCTAGTGGGGTTCTTTGTACTAAAACTTCATGAAATTAATTTAGTCAACATAGAATTTTGGGATATTTGGTTTACTATCTCCTCCAAATGATTTGTATAGGTTTTAGACTATATATAGACTCTTGGTGGGGGTGAAGTTTTTTGGTTTACTTTTTATTATTATGATTTTTATATTTTCATTTATATAAGTGTTGTTATTTTTTTGTTAGTAATGAAATGTAATAGAATATTTATTAATGGATGCATTGATGGTTTTTCATATGGTTATTGATTTTCATAGAAATATGCCTCCCTAGATAAATCACGTGAAACTGTGGGAAGAGGATAGGTAGTGTTCTCTCTCTACCATTGATCAAAGGTTAGTGAAAATAGTGGTGTGGGTTGTCTATGATTTGGGTCATGGAAAGAGCTCCAGTACTTCTTGGGTTAGAGAGGCTGAACCCAGTCCTTTCATGTATAAATCTCAATTTTTTTTTGAATAACAAGCCTTCATTATTCTGTTGTAGAAAAAAACCTCATGATAAATATGAGTCTATTGAGAAGATAGAAAGTATATTTTTGTTTCTCAAATCCCTTGAGGAATTGAGGGTGAAATTTTATTTGTTTATGTTGGAATGTACCATTCATAAGTTTTGGAACATAGTGGTACATGATGGATGTCATGAGAATATGAGTTAGAAGGATTTAAAGGATTTATTCAATGATAAGTATTGTCTTAATATTTTGGACTTATCCTAGTCCTCGGTGATTTTGGATCATTACCAATGTGGCCAGACTGTGATTGAGTACACCAACCACATTGCTAAGATAATTTAGTTTCAACCTTATATTGTTTCAAATGTGAAGCAAACAGTTTAAAATATAATGATGGTGTTGTGGAAAAAGATTTGATCCTAGGTATTCTTGTTCAAGATGATGATGTATGCTGGATGGTTGATCATTACATGATGGTAGATATTGATCATAGAGGAATTCCATATTTTTATAGTGTTAGGTCATCAGTGTGTAGTGGAAGTTCTTTTGAGAATAAGAGGAATAAGGATGATTAGTGTATAAAGGGAGATAGTAGTTCAGTCCATCATTCCTGCATGTCTTCTTCTATGGCTTTAGATGATGGGTCATGTGGGGTCTATTAGTGTGAGAATCCATATAACATGTTATTTATGAGATCATATCCACTAGTAACTATTCACTGGTCTGTAAATATGGGGAAAATGCAATGATTTAGTAGAGTGAATTTCCCATATCAGAGTTGTGTAGGGTCTATAGATTCTAGTGGGATATCAGCTTAGTCAAAACCATCCATTATATAGGGGTATCATTTTACAGGTTGTGGGAGAATGGATGGATCGTCTATTGGGTAGATTCCATTAAGGGTATATCCATATGGAAGTAGTCATCCAAAGTTCAGGAAGAGATGTATAAACTACATCAGTGGATTTGGAACCCATGGATTTAGTTGCAAGGCCTGCAATAGTTTTAATTATCATTATTATTTCATCATAATTAACTAATATTATATTGGATACATGTTCCTCTATATATTTCATTTATGCATGTTAGGTGGATGTGATGAAGCAACCAATCGAGCTTATAATGTATGCTATGAAGTTGGTAATATTAATCTATAAAAATTATAAACAGGGTTTCAGGTGTCTGTATTTTGAACTCGTTGTGTTAGGGGTCATGTTGGAATGTTATTTTATGGTTTTGGAATTGGGAATCATTGATATGATCCATGGTATGGACAGGATGGTCCATTTTCAGGTTCACATTGATTACTATCAATGGATAGTGAGTTTTGTGGATCCTGATGGGAATACCAAGGTTTTTCGAGGTGAATTAGATCCTCGAAATGGATGTGTTAGACCTCCACTTCCATAATTTGTAAATAATTTTTTTAGGTTTCATTGATATTGTTATAAGAGGACGATTGTGCTCTTAATGGTAAATAGCCTCAATTGGTGGATGAGTTCCCAAATGTTTCTTCATAAGATTTCGTAGGATTTCCTCCACACCATGATGTAGAGTTCACAATCGATTTTCTGTCGGGGATACAACATATACCTATTCCCTCATACCATATGTTCCTCCACCATGTTGATGGAATTAAATGTATAGATGAATTATTTTTAACCCAACGGATTCATAATCTTGAGCATCTCACCTTCGGTACCCATTGTCATATTTTTTAAAATGGATGATGGATATCTTCAGATATGCATAGATAACTACAAGATTAATTAGTATAAGATCATGAAAATGTATGGTTTTCCACTTATTGATATAATTTTCAATCTGGTTATGGGGTAAAGAAGGTTTTCCATGATTGAAATTCATTCTAGATATATACACGTCAAAGTTAAAGAGGTGGATGTTCCAAAAACATCATTTCAAAGCATATATGGTCATGCCTTTTAGGTTATCAAATTCCGCATTAGTCAATACATTTATATTAATAGGGTGTTATGCTAGTATCTCGATTCCTTTTTCATTGTATTTTTTGATGACATCCTAGTATACATAGTGATATAAGGGGAGTAGGTGCCGCATCTCAGGATTGTGTTGGGTACCCATTAAGATTATCATCCTTATACTTTGTTCTCTAAATGAAACTTCTATATTTGGTAAGTGTATGTTTTGGGAAATATTATCTTATAAAAAGAGATTAATATGGACCCTGAGAATATTCGTGTAGTGATTTCATGGGAACAACCGATTTTTTTAGATAATGAGTGTCCTAAGGTATGCTGGATATTACAAGTGATTTTTTTAATATTTTTATCTACTTTCTTTTTCAATGATAGAACTTACCCATAAAGGGGTAAATGTTCAATGGACCCCAAAGTGTTATGAATCCATTAAATAGATTATGAAGTGGTAGAACACATCCCATTTTTTGATATTTCCATAATTTAGAAAGGGATATGTGTTTTACATTAAGATATCTTTTATGGTTCTTGGCTGTTTGTTAACATTGGATGATCAAGTGGGGGATTATAGGTCACACCAAATCTGACCATGTGAAAAGAATTATAAAATCCATTACGTGGGGATTGTAGTGGTGATTTATTCCTTGAATATTTGGTTCTATTATTTTTTTGGAGATTTTGTTTGGTTTATTCTGATCATAAGATCATGGATTACATTTTCTCTTAGAAATATCTGAATTTGAGGCAATGTCATTGGGTTGGGTATATTTAGGTGTTCATCATTGATATGCTATATACTACTTCAAATGGAAATTTGGTTTCATATTCCTTCAATATGAAAATTCTAGAGAATATGAAAAAATTTCTAGTGATCGGTGGATGAAAATGGGTTTTTCTTCTAAGATAGATTTTTAGACCAAGGAGTATTGTGGATTTCTGTTATTGTAAAATTTTTAGCTGAAACCATGAATTCTGTAATTGGTTCAAGGTGATAATCCTAGTGGTGAGTTTTTTCGCAATATGTATAGTTTCTTAATGGTGGGGTGTATTTTTATTTATCATTTTCTCCCAAGGATGTTTCAATATTTTTCTATCCGTTCAAGGAGTTGTGTTCATTGAGGAATGTGGAAATTCAATATCTTCATTAGTCATATTGGTTCCATAATCTTGATTCTACCATGATTTTTTATGATGTGAGATGAAATTTATCATTGTAAGGTATGAGGTGGTATATTGCTATCTTTGTGTCACAGTGTTATATGTGATCATAGGTTAATGTAGAGAACTAGAGGCCCTCCAGTTTGCATCATCCACTAAATATTCTTACCTAAATATGGAATGAGATCACTATGTATTTTATTGTGTTTATACCCATACAATTCAAGGAGAAAATACTATTTTGGTAGTGATTTATCTTCTGAAAAAATCATCTAATTTCATTCCAATAAAAGATGCATTCATGGTTGATGAGTTCGGTCAGTTGTATGTTCATTATATTGTGAGGGTTTATGGTGTGCCATCAAAAATTGTATCAAATAGGGACAATATTTTACCTCATTGTAATGGGAAGTCTCTTTGAAGGAGGTGGGGTCTCAAATCATGTTGATCAGGATTTTCAACCCTCAATTGGGTATCCATATGGAGAAGGAGAATCCTATGTAAGAAGACAAGCTCCAAGTTTTTGTGGTGGATTTCAGACAATTAAGGGATATTCCTTTTGAGGGTGGTTGAGTTTTTTGTATAAAAATAATTACCAATACAATAATTCAATGGATTCATTTGAGGCCCTTTATGTCATCAATATTGTTTTCATCTGTATTGGAGTTAGTTGGGAGAAAACTAATTGTTGGGATCGAGGCATGTTCAAGAAACATTTGATAAAGTTAGGTTGATATTGAATCGTTATTTGACATCTCATAGTTGTTAGAAGTCTTATGTCGATCAACCATGTCAATATTTTTATTTTTATATGGGTGATTGGGTTCTTCTAAAGGTGGATACATTTTTGGGTCATCATATATTATGTAATCAAGGCAATCTAATGTTGAGGTATGTAATTTCATTTAAAATTACCAAGTATCTTGGTATGGTTGAATACATCATATTCTTGACTTCTAAGTTGATTCCAATTCATGATGTTTTCTATATAAATTGTTTAAAAAATTTCAACCAAGATCCTTCTATTGTGATTAACTGGTAAGAGTTATGATTACAGCCAAATTTCTTAGTGTTTGCATGACCAGTGCTAATTGCAGATTCTTAGGAAAAAGTACGTCATGGGAATTAAATTTCAATGGTTCAAGTTATGTGGAAGAACGATTGTAATTTGAATAAGACATTGGAGTAGAATACTTGGCATGAAGAGGAGATACCATTTTTTTCAGTAATCAATCTTTAGAGTGACTTTCTAGGGACATCATGTTTTATAGTGGATAGAGTTTGGACATCTGTGTATTAATTTTTAGTTATTCTTATATCAATTTTAATTCATATATTTATCCTATAGTTTCCTTATGAGTTTTTTAGAATGTTATAGATTATGATCTTGACATGATGTGGTGAACGATTAGTGCATTATTAGGAAAAACAATGTGCCCTCTTATAGGTAATTGTGAAAACAATTTCCATTTTTGATATATGAAACCTCATGGTTGATGCTTGTTTTGGAAAATAATGTGGTCTCAAAATTGTTGATTTTTCATCTTGGGATGTGAGGACGCACAGTTGCTACATGATTTATAAAATCATGTTGGAATGTAATGTGACTTTTATATGTCATTAGAAATTGGAAAATTATGTTTTCAGCTTCTTCATTATTGACCCCAAATCACCACCCATCCAACCCATTCATGATTACCATCCTTTGGGGAATCCTATATGATTTATTGGATATCTTGAACCTCATACTTGGGGTGGTTTTGACCCCAGTTCTTCACGTAATCATCAAGTAATTCCTTATCCTCTTGATCTTCTCCCACTTTCGAGGGTTCTACTTCCCTCTTTCTTGAGTTCTTATTTTCCATCATGTTGTTTGACCTGATGATGGTATGATATTGAAATGTGTAGTGAAAATTTGATGTTTTTTGTTTTATCCTTCCATTATACGGTATTATGGAGGGGATGTTGTGCCTTTCCTCCAATATATAGATGTTTCCAAGTGTGATGTTACTGATTCCATTCATCAATATTATTATATGGGTTTTGATTAGTTTCATGAGTGTTTAGATGTGTCCTATGGATTTTATTGTGGTGCGAAACATGTTTTTAAAATGGGTTGAGATGAAAATGTTATGAAATTGAGTTTCCTAAGGTATATTGGCTAGGTTCCATATATTCATAGTTGTGGTGTTTCATAAATTTATTTTATTCATTGTGTGAAAGGTGTGAAATGTATTTTCAAAGAGATTTATAAGTGTGAATATGTTCAGTGTCATTTTATAAAAATAAATGGATATTTTTTTTCTTGTTGAATTTTTTATTTAGGACCTTAAATGATACTTTGAATTTTAAATCTGATGTGAAGCGTGTTTTAATATTTACTTATTTTGTGTATGATTTTAAAAGGGTATTTTCTGAGGGAAATGATTGAATTAAATATGAGTAATTCTTGATGTTTTTAAAAATGGGTTTCATAAATCGTGGAAGTGGTATGAAATATCTTTTAAAATGGTTTTGGTGTTCTGGTAAAATGGAATGTACTTTTTTATGGAAAATGGTTGTTTCTATGTGGTTTTTGATCATTTTATCAATGTAAAATTGGTGATTTCATTGTGTTCTTATGATTCATGGTATGGAATCTGAATGTTATGATTTATATGATCTATGTAATGGATTATGAGAATATAGGGAATGTTTTTTATATAGGTGGGAAAATTAGAAATAGTATTCCCGTGGATTTGGAAGTAGTCGCTGCTCAGATTCATCTAGTAGGATTTTCACTACAACACTTACTAAACATGATATATGATTAGATACCACTAGAATTTTTGGATGGTATCCCCTCACATAGAATTTCTAAGAAACATTGTTGTTATAGGATTTTAATTTGTAAAAAACTATTTTTTTTGGAGATATTCCCCTCTAGTGGCTCATGTACATGAAAAAAATTGGCAGTTGATTTGGAGGATTTTGATCACTATGGTATGAGGTTCAGAGATTCCCACTTCCTCTAGTTTCCTCTAAGGATTATTCCGTGGCTATATCTTGTGACCTTATTCATATGTGATGTGGTTCTATCCATCATTATAATTTTGACCTTATTTTACATTGTAATTTCAAGGAAGCGATTTTGTAAAATGGGTTTTCTAAAAATGTGTTTCTTGGGTGAGTTTTAAATAAAATGTTTTCCTGAAATTGTTTTAAATATTATCATAAAATTTGAATGTATTTTATGATTCTAATGTTATATCATGTGATTTTTTATTTTGATGGAATACTTCTGGTATTTTTCTCACAACCTAAACAAACTGTTATCTGTCTGTTGAGATTGTAATGTATAGACCACGTAAAGGCAAGATGTGTCACAATGGTAATGGTGGATGTAGTTGTTAGTGTTGTCCTTAATTTAGGTGTTGGTGGTAGTGTCTTGAGGGTGTTATACATATTATTTCATGTAGGTCCTTTGGATAATTTTTTATCTCATTCTATTGTTGTACTTTTGGTTTTGATTATGGTTCTAAATCCTAGAATCTGAAAATTCAGTGTACCTCATTTGGTAATGGTTATAATTTTTTTGGAATGTTATTATTATTTGTTGATTATGATTATATAAGTTGTTAAAATCATTCTGAAAGACTATTTTTGATACCCAGTAAGTAGTTTCCATCCAATAGAGATAAATAATTTCCTTTGAGCCAAGCATGGGTTCAACTTGGGTGTTATGTTGAATGGAACTCCAACTTGGATGTTATAAATTTTATATATTTAAATTGTTTTAAATCACATGGTATATAATCTCCAAAATAGGAATATTTACATTATGCATTTCATTCAATTCATATTTTTGTGGTTGTTAATTTTATGGGAGAATTAGAAGGGTTATATTTCACCTTCATATAAAATTCAATGTCTCTTTGAATTGTATTAAGCAATTCAGAATTAATATTTCTATAGATGAATAAGAATATAAAGTCACTATGTGTTGTTTCTCCATATTTATCAAGATATTAAAAATATATCAATCATTATGGACAACAATATGATTTCATTCACATAAATTGCAAACACAATAGCTTCATTATCATTTTTTGAAATCCCTTTCAACATTATCTCAAAAATTACATTGATCATGAAAACTATATTTTCAGAGAATAATTTAAGAAATGTTATATCATGTTTGAGTATATTGGAAACAAACATAAATTATTCGATATCTACAAAAATTCATTTACATTAGTTCATTTTTTTTATTAAACGGTATTTATGTATGGTTTCCTTGTGACATGAATTCATTTACTAAAGAAATATTTAGTTGTCTCTAAATTTATAAATGATTAATACAATAAAATTTTTATTATGAAAAGAAATAAATTCTGAATTTGTAAAAATTTATTTTTCAAAGAAAATTTTGTTTGATAATCCTAAATAATTTCATTTTTGGATACAAAAATGTTTTTGAGGTTATAGAGTATATACACATATAATTAATTACATAAAAAATGGTTAGTTGGGATTTGAAATTATAATTATTACGAGGAATGAGTAGTTGGTATTTACTGCACACCATGTTTTCCACTCAATGGTAATATTCATTAGTTAATTCAAACTCAATTTACAAACCATATTTTGGGAATAGAAATTATTTTTTAATATTAAAATGTTTTATTTTTTTAATTAACCATCAGAATATAATTATTTCCTTGATAATTCTAAATTTTAAAATCATAAATTGGGGGAGAACTGAACCTTTTCATAAATATAAAATTTTCACATGAGAAACATCCAATTTTGATAAAAATTTTGATATTGCTGAAAAACACATAAATTCTTCAATTTTCAATGTTACTTTTACAACTTCAATGAAATAATTTATAATTTGGGCACTTCTGATGTGTTATTTATAGTTTATAAATTATCAGTTGAAAATTTGAAATATTTTGAAATTAATAATCTATTTTCTATGCTCCAAATTTATAAATTTATATTCATATATCATGAAGGTACATTACTGATGGGTAATGAAATATTCATTATACATTTTACCAATGATTACATTGGTAATTTATTATTAAAAATACTTTATATCTATAAATTTCATAACACCCCAACTTAAATAAATGATATGGTATAAATATATTACATTAATGATTTTTATATTATTCATTTTGTATGTATCCTAGTTTATGAGTTTTAATTTATAAACTGAAAGGGGATGTAGTATTCAGTTAGATATTTGTTCCAATATTGTTTAGAATATAAATTGATTAAAATATAAACTATTGTCAGTCCATTTTAAAAAATTCAATATATTTTACTATTAAAATTGATCGAAGTTGAGTTTATCATAAATATGTGAAAAAAATTTAACATATATTTTTTATATAATTATGAAATATTGATATAATATTTGACAATAAAATAGATGCATTTATTTGAAAATCCATTCATATAATTTTTTTTGTAATTTATTTTTAAAATAGAACTGTGGGAGATTGTTGTATCACACTATATTAGAATGTTTAATTAATAAAAAACACCAAAAATGATTATAAAAATTTCAATTGAGTATATATATTAAATTTTATTGATATATAATCCTAGTGTATCAATGAATAAACAAAAACCATCATAATGAGTGTGTGGTACCACATTAAAGACTGCCATATAAAAATATCATCGACAATACAATAAAAGACTACTAGCTAGCATGTAGATAAAAAATACACCATACCAATATAAAGTCCATAGAATACCCAGTGGATCTCAATTTAATTCTAGTTAGGTATGGGTAGAACTGGGTTATTCCAGGAGTTCAATAACCCATCTCATTATGTCGGAAAAATAGACAGTGGTGTTGAGTCATAATGTAAAAGGGAGAATATATGATGGACTTAAACAACTATATTTACCATTTAACATCTCATACTAATAAAATAGTCCCTTATAGACTATACATATATACCATAGGATACTTACATATCAACCTTAATGAATTTCATTAATTCATATTGGGTGATAATATTTCAAACGAGAATCCATTAAAAATGTTCCTCAATTTAGATACCTCTTGATATCTATTTTTAAATCATTAAAATAAGTATTGATGTCCCAAATTTTTATCCCTCACTATATAAATTTCATAAAATATATCATTATTCATAATTTCTAAGAATTTTCACTAATTTTGTTCCAAAATAAACCACATCCTTATTTCTAATAAGTTATTTGGATACCATTAATCACCGGTTCATTATTTATGGGGTCATTTAAACCACTATTAACAGGGTATTTTACTAGGTCTCTAGAATACTGCTAATGTAAAGGGGTTGTTTTTTTCTATTATACCACTAAATTGAATTGATTTTATATAAATCATTTCATGCAATTGATAGAGAGATGCATATGGGCTCCAAATTTACCTATTTTCAACTTCCCTAATTTAATGGTGTGCCCCATATTTTATTTACATTATATATATTATTAAATTTCAATAACATTAATTCAATTAAACAGAAAAATTAAATAATAGCAGTAACATAATCTATTAACTAATTAAAATCTATTACACACTGATTTAATATATTTTTTTCCTTAAGCTTCTTATTTTGATTTTTTAAAATGCTTATAAATTTTCTAATGCCTTCCCACACTCTAATGTAATATTATTTAAGATTTTAATTTTCGAATATATATATTATACAATTATGTAAATTGTTTATTAATTCAATTTTTAAATTTACTAGATTATTTATTTTGTTATTTTAGTTTAAATTTTTATAATGGACGTTCACCCCTCTCTTTTCAACCAACTCGAGCTAATACATCCATAGATCCTATGGTAAATACATGCAAAAATCTCTATGAAGTGTCTCATGGAAAAAAAACATCCAAAATAAAAGGATATATATATATATACACAAACATATTTATATAAATATTTATTTATATGTATCATCTAAAAATATATTAACAAATCCCACATTATTCATTCACCAAATGATTCATTTAAAAAATAATCTATCTAGCATGGCATACCCCTCAAATCAAATAAATCCATATTCACTATGTGTCATACATCATCATTATCATTTTTATGAGGGATAGAACATGATTAAATTTACTATATAGTAATCATAATATCATGATATTGAGTAAATGATTCATAATAAATTGTATTATTGTACAATATCTATATTATCAAATAAAAAAACACCCTCAATACATGATAATACTAACCCACAATATCTTATTTTATATAAACATATATTTATGTGTTTTCCATTTATTTCGACCGAAAAAATTAATTTTTCATCATTATGATTCCATTTTTATGTATTAATATCCATATAATTTTTTTATCATCAATTACTTTTGTTTTGAATTAATTCATACCCCCTACACAAATTTTATCAACAATTCCTTAAAAAAATTCATCGTAAATTCATCTCCTAATAAATAAAATAACCCTTCCCTTCTTCTAGTTCATGATCATTTTACTTCTTATGGAGTTAAAGTTAACATTAATATTCCTCTTTTTTCCCTATTATTTTTCCTAATTTCTTTTTTAGTTTTATAAATATATGTCATCATCATTCAATAAAATCTCGCTATCTAAATCCTCTATTTTAATATCATACCTCCAGAAAAATACATTTCACCATTGTTGTAGTGGCAGGTCAAATAGTTTTTCAAATATTTGAACTAATGGATCTCTAATAAAGTAATCAAACACACCCCCATGTCAAAGAGAAGTGAAAGGGGAAGAAGAAAATAAAGTTCCATAGAAGACATGTAGATTTCGCATGGTCCAGTGATAATTTTTTGTGGACAATGATAATTCATCATAGATATTGTGGGTATTATAAAACCCCTATAAAAGTAAATGGATGAAATTATATCTTCACCAATAAGTGGACCATCCACATTAAATATGAATTAAGCCATATGCAATCCAATGTATCACTGTTCAATGTTATAACAACATCAATCTCAAATTATATAATATATCATGATCACAATACCAGAAATAATATAGTGTATATTTTAAATTAGATAAAGTAATATAAAAAATATCGAACATGATCAAAAAAATAGTGGGTTTTAAAAAAATTTCTTTTAATCAACCATAATTAATTTATTATTTGAACATCATCACCCACTAATATATCATGAATTCTCATGATTTATATATTTATAATCTAAATTATCAAATAAAATCAAATATATTCAACAATAGTTCCTTAAATAATCATATATAATATCTTATATTTTTATAATATCCTATATTTATTTACAATATTTTTTTCGATCATTTGAAAATCAAGCATCAAATATATAAAACATTATATTAAAACATTTTTTTAGAAACACATAGAATATATTCCGTCTTATCACATTTTTAATATAATAATATAATATTTATCTTGGACTATCATTAATTATCGTAACAACAAGGAAAAATAGATCAATAAAAATTTAAATATACTCAAAAGGTTGAATTTTTTTACTCACCTTACTCAATTTTATGAGGTTTAAATTATTCTTGAAAATAATTATTCTTATAAAACCCATAATTCATCATCTACCAATCTAATATCACCAAAAAACAATCCTTTAAAAGGAATTTATATAAAAAAATTGAGTATATTTTTTCTGTATAAAATTGTAGGCAAATAATCTTTTTACATAAGGATAATATTCTTCATATTTTAATTTTTCTAGAAAAATTTATCATTTATTAATAAATTACCATTTTTAGTCCAGGAATGAAATTTTTATTCAAATAAAACATTAAAATTTCTAACTTTACCATGTTACAAAATATTAACATTAATAAATATTCCTATTTTATATATTCTATTGTTATATATATACCATTTCTAAAAAATAGTTTATATATTTTATTTAGAGAAATAACTCCATAATAATTAATTAAATAATTATTTAATTATATAGTTAAAATTATAAAACAATACCTAAGTTAAACTATCACAACTGACATTAGAATCATATCCAAGGTCTAGTATCAAATTGTCAGTATAGTGATTATGTAAAAAAATTATTTGAAAAATTTGGAACACACATTATTATAGATTATAATGAAAATGTCATAAATAACATAAAAATAATTTAAACTCTTCTATATAAAATTATAATTATACACATTCTCTAAACCATAAATAATATTAAACAAATAAAAATCATATATATCAATTCCAAAGTATATCGCAAAAATTTCTTAGAATATAAAAATAAATCATTTCATTTATAGTAATAAAAATATTTGGCACAAATATTTCTACAATGACTTTTATATGATCAATTCCTAGAGAGGTTATATAGATTTTAAGATAAAAGAGTTCATATCTCTATTCAAATATGGTCCCATTGTGTTGAATGATTTATCACTCATTAGTGAATGAAGATACTCCAAAAATGTTGGTCTATCAGGAGACGTGGTGAAAATAAACTCCAATTATGAGTACATCAAGGATTTAATCAATTATTAAATCAAAAACCACCCCATTAATTCTTTTTTTTAGACAAATTTTTTTTAAAACTAATAAAATAGATCTAAGATAATATTTTAGAGAAATTTACTATAATGGAGAGAAATCATTTAGGGTAAAAAATCATTTTCATCTATAACGATTTTTATATGAAACATTAAAAACATAGTATATAGTAGTTGAATGATTATCACACACCACTATTGAAAATATTCACAAACCATGGTAAATATCATTTTAATAGAATTTATTTTCTTATAAATTTATCATTTGAAATTACATAGGATTTTTGGGTTGGTATTTTCCTAGATGATTATTTATTTTTCATTATTGGATGTTTTGAGAGGAATTCCATAAGTGGTTCGAGGAACAAAAAATGTTTTTATATGTTGAAATTCCATCATATAACATTTAATTTTTCCGGAATAATAATTTTTTCTCTATGTTAATTTTCATTCAAAATCGGAACAATAGACATTTGTTATATTTCACCATGATTTATAGGGTTACGCTGGAAATATGTTTTTTGTGTGGATATTATTCTATAATTTTTTTTGGAATTATGTTTAATTAGGATTTTATTGTGACATTATGATTTCATTGGTTATAACGTAGAGAGTATAAAGGTGTTTTAGGTCAATATCAAATTAGGTGTATTATTGTGTGTCTCTACACATTGTATTATCTAGTCTTTGGTGGTTAATTTTCATGTTTCTATTTATTTTAGAATCCATGTGCCATTGTGATGGATGTTGAATCACTGTTAATATTTGTTTGGTATATTTTTTAAGTTGGAATGGTTGGGTCTTGAATCATGATTCTCATAATATCAGGAAGTATAATGTGATATTCATAGTTTCAACATAACCATCATTATATAAGAAATATTTTCGTTTATTATACCCTTGATATTATAGGTATTTTATATAATGTTTTTCATATTATGCCAATACTGTAGTTTGGTGGAAACATTCATATCATGAAAATATATATTTTTAGGTTATTTAAGAATTGTTTCTTCATCTCAAATTCTCCCATATATTCCTAAATTCTATTAAATCCCAATTGGATGATAAACTGTATGAGAATCTCTGGAAAATTCATTGGTGGTTTATTTATTATATACATTGATGTATTGATCCTTCCCCCTTAAATGTTTGATTTATTTTAATTTTTACACATTCGAATATTATCTTTCGTTCTATCCTCCCAAGGGAGTTTTAAGGGACATGTAGATTAATTTTTAGGAGCATTGTATCAAAATCATGGGAATGATTTGTGTTTCATGTGTTCTTTAATAACATTATTTTGTTTCATTGTTGATGTGATCGTCTTCCTCCCCTATTTTAGTGTAGCAAGTTATTGAATCCCCACTTTATGTATTAAATTTATATCTTATCTTTAATTATTTATGTGTGGATACTAATTAATTAGAATTTTTTACATTATTTATATTTAAATAATTAAATCATATATTTTAATAATCAAAACTAATAGATTTAAATCAATTTTTTTGGTTCACATAGGCATCATAAAATTAAATTAATTTCTTATTTATTAATGATTCCTGGTTGATAATTACTAATGTGATTAAATTTTTTATTGTTATTATAAAAATTTATTCACATTTATAAAAGATATTAAGTTAAAACTTTTAATGAAATGGGTAGTCTATAAGTATATTTTTTAGATAAATTTTCGAGTATGTGAAATAAATAAAAAAATTATATGATTCATGATGACTCTATTCGTTGGTTCACTATTTATATTCTTATTCATTTTTATATTTAAATAATTTACACTTTATCATTATTTAATAATCGTGAAAATATAAAGTTGATATATTATAATGGGAATTTGGGAATATAATTTATACATATATTTCTAATGTGTTAAATGATTATAGATGTTTTATTAACAGGGATTTTTTTGTTTCATTCATTAAAAAAATTATTATCCTTATTTGTTGTCTTGATTGTTTTTTCAATATGTTGTATTGAAATATTGGTGGTGGTGATGAATATTATTGTGGATTGTTATTAATGGTTATAGTGAGGATAATACTTGATGTTTTGTTTGGTTTTGATTGATATTATAATTGTTGATTTAGATTCATAGGGTGGTTATTTTATGATGTTTGTATATATTTTTATGCATTTATGGGTGAGGTAAGAATTTTTATGCTTGTTTTGCGCTAGAATATGGTTTTTTTGGGAATTAAATGAAATTATAACTAATTAATATAATATAAAATGCAATGTTGCATTAATGAGGTTGTGGGATTTTATTAAATTAAATGGTAAAAAGAATTTTAGTATGTCGTTAGTCTATATAATACTAATGAATAATAACATATATTCGAATAACTAATTATTAATGGTTTGAAATTAGAATTTAGTTTGAGGTATATTTTCAAATTATATAATACTAAATGAATAAAATGTGTCTTGTAATAGAAAATACAAGAATAATAAACTATATGGTAACATTCGATATTATTTATTCTGTATAGTTATTTAGAGCTAAATTTGGTAGGTGTAATTAGATAATTATGGAATGGATTATTCATGTCTTATGGCTAAGAAAAGAGTTAAATTTATAATTATTATTGTTTATGGGTTTTTCAGTTTCTAGTTGACCCTTACATTGATCTTGTATAGATTATTATATCTTCATATTTTCTTGTTATTTCATATACCCCAATACACATTTTAGGTAACCGTACTGACACCTATATAAAGACAAGGATTACATTTATTTTCCCCAACATCTTAGTAAAACATTGGATGAATGGTTTACTAATTTCTTTTCCACACTCTCTTGTTAGATTTTTTATGAGTTGTGATGGGTCAAGAGTTGTATATATATATGATATTTAATGGATTTTGGATAATGTATGAATATACTTGATATCATGGCTCTGTTGTTATGATTAGATGTATATTTGGGTGGGAAATTGATTGTCGCACAAGACACATGATAAAATGGTATGAGAGAAACCAGATAAGTTGGAATATAGTATAAAGGTATATAATATATATATATATATATATATATAATTTCAATTCAATTTTACTAATCTTTGATAAATTATTTGTTTGGTGAGCTTTAACAGGGATGGATGAATGTTACCCACTGTAAAGTATGATTTGGTTCTTCAATTTATTCATAGAGGGGTTATTATGTATCTTCTTATATTTACTTATGGGGTTTCTTTATGATCCTGTTGAGTATACATTTTTTATCACAACATGATATATAGATATATATCTTTTCTCCAAATTTTAAAGAGGGAGTTAGTGATTGAACTTGATATTATTAGTTATAGTATATGAGTTTCCATTTGAGTTGCATCCAAGATAGAATATTTTAATTTTTAAATTTATTGTTCCATATAATTATGAAATTATATTATTTTTTGGATATATTTTTATTTCCCATGATATTTAGTATATTTGTGTTTATCATGATATATTTCTTGGATAATGATGGTAATTCCTTGCATATGCGTGTCTCCATACCATTGTTACTACTCACATACACATATCGAATTAAAATTAGATTTTATGTGCAACCCTTACCCTAAATAACATCCTGAGAGAGGTACTAGATGGTGAAGGTATGTCAGAATGGTATTTGAGATAGGACGAATGTTAAGATCAATATTTGGGTCATGCATTGTGACAACTATATTGATTGGTTGGAAAATTTATCAACCAAATATAAAAAGTCATTTATCATGGGATAAAAGTTAAAAAATGTTATTTCAGTTATATCTATGATCTAATTAAATGTAATTAATCTATTTAAATATTATGGATGAGATTATGTTTATTTTGGTGTATAAACTAAGGTCTGGTAAATTTATCATACTTTATTACACCTTTGTTTGAGTTAGAATGATTCTCAATATATTTAAATAGAAATTTTAATCAAAACTCTTTAATGTTGATCCTTATTATGGGAATGTGGAATTTAAGTAAAATGGGTGGCCAATTTTGGGGTATTAAGAATAATAATTTATTTTCCTCATCATCATTATGAATGATTATATTTTTCTGTGATGTTACATGATTTAGTTGAAATAATTTTTTTCTATGTTTTATTGTTTTTAATTTATTTATATGATAACTCTATTTCATATATGATAGTGATTCTAAATTTTTAATTTTGTTTTTAAATTTATTTTTAATTGGAAACAATTAAAACCCACTAATGTATAGAATTACATTTAAACTAATTAGTTTGTTAGAAATGGAAACCTTAACAATGTTAATAATATGTTTCATGATTGATACAATATTCAATAAAAATTTATTCATTGTGTGTATACCATGGTTAAACCTTAATTATTGATAACATAGTAGAAGTATAACTGAGATTTTAGTTTTTCACGATGAAATTATATTATATTTTTTTAATAAATTCTACAATTTATTATATATTAATATAAACATAACTATTTTAAAGTTTACTATATTGATTTTGATTAAGAATATAATGTTGTATGTATTATTAGAGTTAAATTACAACATTTTAAAAATATATGAACCGTACTATTTTATGACATGGGTGTCACTAAATAATCATGATTAATGTGATATGTCATCTAATAAGTTTAGCATGTAAATATTTATTATATTTTGAATTATACTTGTCCGAAAGCATTTTGATATATGATACATGATAAAATTTTATGTTGTGATGTTTGAAAGTATTAATATATTATTATTTAAAAAATATATATTGTCTAATTTATTGGGGGATCAGGTTTGATATAATTTTAACTAAATATTTTTTTTTGTTTTTAATATTTGAAAATTATTATTTTACCTTAAAAAAATCATCACATGTTTAACATGTGACATTATATGTTGTTAATTTTATTTTATAAATAATGAATAATTTTATTGATTTATATTTTAAAATATTTTTTAATTTATAATCAGTTTTACAATAACATTTTTTGAGTGATTATTAATTATTTTTGTCGGTGAATTATATTAATGAAATATTTAAAAATTTCATTTAAAATGAATTCAGGAAATGTTATAAATAAAATTTCTTATTTCATAAATAAATTTTATAATTTTTTTATAATTTTTTTAAGTGCTAATTTTTTTCAAAATTATTTTTCTTTTATTTATAATTTTTTTGAGGATTTATATTTATGGTGATAAGTGTACTTTAAGTGATGATGAAATTATTAGTGGGATGTATAATTACATTATTTTTAATTCTCTATGGTTTTTCGTTAACGGGCTGGGGAATAGTAATTTTTTATGTTTTCTTTAATGGAAAATATTCAATAAATCATGTATTGGAAAAAATCATTAATGATTTATTATTTATGTAATTAAATTGTAGTGGAGAGAATTTGATTCATTCATTGGGATTGGATCTTCCTTGTTTTAGTGGGTGATGTAATTGTTTGATTTAGCCTTTATAAATTTTATTCGTGGAATGAATATGTTTCATTGATGAAATATGATTACATTTTTCTTAGGAAGAACATGGAAGAGTTGTGTCATGAGTTTCTACTAAGTATCATACTTAAAGGATTTATTAATTTTTGTGGTGTGTTGTCAAGCCATGAGGTTGCGAACTGGTTAGAGGATGACTAGTTTTCTATTTTATTGATGTTGACATTTGATAGATTCTGATTTATTGTAGAAATGTATTTTCTAAAGGGACTTGAACTTTTTTTTGGTAAAATTAATCATATTCAATCAGAAGAAACTATTTTGAAAGAGTTATTTATCATTTTTAGAAAACAATTATTTTGTGGGAACTAATTGATGAGAATAAGAGGGTTATTCTAGATTCACTTAAAAGATTTTCATGTTATCATGATATTTGGATCCACAATTAGGATAGTATTTAATAATTCGTGGGCCACCTCGCTAATTAAGATTCACTAGAGTGGAATCATTAGTCTCATTTAAAGACAGTGATTTGATAGATTGTGTATTGATTTTGTATTGAATATTGATTGGAAGTGAGGGATCATTCCAAGGTTATTTAGGGAAGTTATTTCTAGGATATTGAGAAAGATATATGAATAGTTTTATGTTGTTGGACGTGTTTTAGGTGAAGGGAGATATTGAGGATGCCATATATTGTTTGAGCATGAATTCATGAAATTTGTTTGTAAAGTTTGATATCTCCATTATTATGTCTGATTTTTTTTAATTGTAATAAAATGTGATATAGATAATGTCAGTGGAGTAGGATATATAGTGTTCCTTTATTTTCAATATGTGATTGATTTATTTTTTATTTTTTTGATCTCAATGTGTATTCATATAGGATTGAGTTAGTTTGGTTTGACATTCAATAGTTGGTGTATGATGAGTCATGATCCTTATTCTTATTATATATAACTCTTTTATGGGATAAAAACATTTCATGTTTTTTAATTTTTTTATAATATATTAATATGATGTTAAATATTAATCTTTTTATTTTAAGGGAGTACTAATCTATCACTGGTCAATTATTTAATGATAAAATAGAAATCAAAATATGTTTATTTGCTTATCTATATTTTTGATTATTTAGTAAATAAATGAGTTTTTAGGACATGAAACATATTATTTATTGAATAAAATATTAAAAAGTATTAAATGTTGAGTCGTATATAATGTAAGGTCCCAAAAATTCATTGACCATTCATAATTTCTATGTGTTTTATATTTTGAGGAGATTTGTGGAATTGAATCATTGAGGTAACATTGGTTCAATGGATCATATTTTATCATATAATATTGATCTAATTATGATTAATATTTATTGTATTTCTATTTTTTGTTAATAAAATTGAATCTTAAGTATTTTTTTCATTGAAATGTGAATGATGGGGTAACAGTTTGTACTATTATTTGTAGTTTGGATCTTAGGACATTAAATTTTTATGTCATTTTACTTTGCATAAATTTGTTGGTTCTATTTAGATCATTGGTCTACATCATTGTGTGAGTTATTGTTTTGAGTTTATTCAAATATGATGTATATTTTTGTGCTTTTCTACTCACTATGATGTTCAATTTTAATGTTATGTCTATTTGGGTTTCATTAAATAACAGTAATCAATGTTTCACCATGGTGTATTTGATAATGGTGTATCTGGTTGAGACAGAATGGTTGTGGTATTATCTATGTGTATGTAATAATAAAGAAATATGGATATAATTCCCACATTATGTTATGATCTTTCTTAATTACACTTTTATGAATACAATTCCACCATAGTGATTCAGGGTATATCAAGACATGTTTTACAAATTTTCTCTATCTTTCATCATGGTTACATGATTCTTGCTGTGAAGATCTATTTTTATAGTTCTATTAGGAATTCTAGTTCTATCTTGGATTATCTCTTATTCCCTTAGATTCATATGAGAACTAGTAACCCTTATGATTGTCCAATAAGATATTTATCATTCTTTGGTTGTTTGTTGAATCATATATCTGAGTTATTGATACATATTAAATTGATACATGATTTCCTTTCAATTTTTCACTATTAAAATTTTATATTTTTTCCCACCAGGTATTGTGTTGAAAAAATTAATTTTTTTCAATTTTGAGGGATTTAGGTTTTGATTTTGATCTGTATTGTGGTCTCATGGATTGTTGTGAGTTGTCCTTGAATTTACATGGTGGGTGGATAATCTTCCTTCCACATTCTCATTTGGAAAGTAATTTATGCTTCAGTTGAGTTGGTGTATTTCATACTACCCATTAATTATTTATGATTGAATTTTTATTAATCATTTTTTTAATTTCGATAATATCTTGAATTAATCTACATTGGATAAATAATTTAACAAATAAAAATGAAATGTATGGGTATATACAATTTTTCTTTGTAGATTCACATTATTAGATTATTTTTAACATCTATTTTTTACTAATTTTTTATATAAAATTTTCTATTGATATGTCAAAATCATCTTCTATAAAATGATAAATTGTTAACAATGTTAATGATTTTTTTTATATTAACGATTTTGTATTGATCCTATTTATGGATTTCATATTAAAGGAATAAATATGTATTATTAATGATAATGGTTTGAGATATTTTTTATTTGTAAATCATGTTCATGTTGATATTATAAAACATTCCACCAATTCATAAATCAATAATAATATAATGATGGAAATGAATTTTAGGAATGATAATTTTGGA
Organism: Viscum album; assembly: GCA_963277665.1. Lineage (NCBI taxonomy): Eukaryota > Viridiplantae > Streptophyta > Magnoliopsida > Santalales > Viscaceae > Viscum > Viscum album. The sequence continues at coordinate 1,213,923,202 of OY728141.1, forward strand.
ACATAATTTGTGTTTTTACCAAAATATTTTTGTACAAATTTGATTATATGATTAATAGGATATTTTTTCTGTGGTTCTATAGTGACCCTGCTTTTCATACATTTCTATTACATCATTTTAGTGATAAAAACTAAAAAACATCAAACAAAGAGGAACTAGAAGTATAGTGTCGTATGAAAACTATTTCCAAACATAAAATTTGAACCATAAAACATAAGTATTTAATTAATTTTTTAATCTCTGAAATAATAGTGTCCATTTTTTTCCCTTAGTACATGTAGTGACCTACAGTTATACACAAAAATGAGGAGAAAAAAATACTAGTAAGAGGATTGATAAGATACTAATAATTATGAAATGAGGTGAGAATAATCCTAAAATCATCATCATAAGAGGAATAATTAGATAACATCATGGAATATAGAAATGTAAAAAAATTAAAAGTCATGTCTTAGTGGTCAACTAGCACACATAGTTGTGTACAAACCTAGAATCTTGCTCATGCATACATCAGATTCCCTGTGAAATAAATCACATTACCCAATGATTTGGAGTTATAAATAATTATGCATATACCCATAAAATATTATCATTGAAATTTTCAACATAATTATCGGTGCACCCATCACGCCTTAACATTTACATGGTGCTATATAATTTCTTATGCACCCATAACATCATAAAATTTACTTTATCATGTATGCCAGATGAAACATATATCAATAGTGGATATAAAATAACCCATTCAAATTAATGTTTTTAATTAAATAATGGATAAATTAAATAAATTGGGATTCCAAATGAATTACGGAATAAGATACTATTTATAATAATCCTCACATTTTATTGAACATGAAACAATCTCTAGAAGTGAGTTTTTTTAAAAGAAGAGTTATTTTAGATGACATTTTTCGAGTCATAATCTCTATTAAAAAGAATTTATTTCCCAAAAAAGTTATGATAATTATGAATAAATGATATTTAAAGAATATCGATATTGAAAATGTGATCAAAGAGGCAAAATCCAAAGAAATAGAGTTCTGTATAAGAATTCCCATTACCTTATGTCCGAATACATACATCATTTTAATATATTTTATAATAACATTATAATATTTAATTTACAATTTTATGTCCTTTAATACATTAATATAATTTATTTTTGATTTATTAGGTTTTTGTGGTCCCTGAGATGGGTTATGGAGTTTAATTTTGTCATTCAGGAGTGTTTGTTTTCATATTTTTCAAGGTTTGTTCGTTTGAATACATGAATGAAAGTTCATATAAAATTAGGATGCACATAAAATATTGTTATTATATGTTTTTAATGATACTGTAGAATATTAAATCATCTTTAAAAGAATTTTTATATATACCTTGAGAAAGATTCATTAGATAAATTTTAATGATGATCAATTTAGATTACTTTTGGCAGTTTTTTGAATAAAACAGACTCATTTTGTTTTATCATTTTGTATTATGTGTATAATTTATTTATAGAAAATACAAATGGATATAATATAAAACATAAAATAATTTTTAAACCATTTAATGGTATTATTAACATTATTTAATGTATTTATGTAAAATTAAATTTCATCCCCCCTAATTTCGGTAAATTGAAAAATCATGGGTGATTATTTAATTTTTAAGCTAAAGGGGAGAGAGGGAGGATTTAAATGTTGGATAATACATTAAAATTATATAACTATAAAATATTTATTGTACTGTAGTTATCATGAAATTTTTATGAATGTAGGTGAGGATTGAATAATAAAGATAATTGAAATTGAATGAAAATAAAAAGAAAAAGGGAGAGGATTTACCACATGAATTCTCATCTTGAGAACCTCTTAAAAGATGCAAGGATTATTATTTTAATGAGAAAAAGATGTCCTGAATTTGGGGGGGGTCTAGGTAAGATTATTTTTTATAATTTTGGCAGGGAACAATGCTTGAGAGTTGTGTGGGGAAGAGGGTATGAGAGGTGTTCTTTATAATGGAGGATATAGGTGTTTTTTATTATTTTAACCATTAGTTTATTATTTATCACATGTAATGAAATCATGGGGATTTTTCAAACTACAAAAATATTTTTGTGAATGTGAGTTCAGAAAAATGGTCACATACATCATGTTTGACTCAATCACGACTAAAAAATTTTTGTTTTTAGAATTTATTGACAATTATGATATTTTACTATTCACCGAAAATTCATGTATTTAAAAAAAATTCAACAATTCACCATTAATTTTTTATAAAAGTAGAATTATAAACTTATAACCATTTCATGAAGATACATTTATTTATATAATTAATTAAATATTAATTAAAATCATTTTTTATTGTAAAATACATATTTTAAAATTATAACTGATTTGTACCATTTTCAAATATTAATAAATGTCTCATATCATTATATTCAAATGATAAGACAAAAATATATTATTTAATAATAAATTTTATGAAAAGACATTTTATTTTTAATTATTAAATTATTCATAAAATTTTAGATAAATATTTAGGACTTATAAAAATACAAACAGTTAATTAATAATTATATTAATATTTTCTCAGTTATACTATGATATAATTATATAATATATTCCATTATAAGATTCCAAAATATTATTTATACACTCATGGGTGATTTTTCTATTTATTTGGCTAGTTTAGTATTTATAGGGGTTATATTACTATTCCTAATATCAAGACACTGTTTTATCAATATATGTTCTTTAACATCTACAAATATTTTTATTTCATTAATAATTCATTTATAAAGATATTATTTTGGCCTATAAGTGATATTATATGATTTATACACTGTAAAATTATTATAAGAAGGGGGAAATTTCATTGATAAATGTTTTGGGTTGTTACAATCCTCCCCCATTTGAAATTTCTCCTTCGAATACCTGTTTTACATAAACATTTGAGGGTACTATCTTTCATTACCTCTTCTAGTTCAGATGTTTCTTTTTCACACATATGGTTCATCCAAAACAAATTCACAAAGTGGGTTGTCTTGTTGTCTGGAAACTTATGTCTTGAGTCTAGAATCATTATTGGATGCTCTTCATAAGAGAGATCATGTTCATGTTGTACCACATTTATGTTCAGTACATGTGAGGGATTAGATATGAACATTCTCAGGAGTGATACATGGAACAAATCATGAAATTGATCCATATTTGGTCGATGTGATTGCTGATAGTCAAGGTATCCTATACGATCAAGGAACTCAAAGTGGCCATTGTACATTGGGATTAGCTTCCCATTCTATAGAAACATCATGAATCACATTCAGGGTGATATTTAAAGAAGACTTTATCTGCTACCTCGATCTCCAAGTCCTTTCAATGGTTGTCAGTATAACAATTTTTCTGATTCCGAGACACATTAAAATGCCACTGGATGGATTAAACATTCTTTATCACATCTTGCAGAAGATCATGTCCATGTATCTTTTTTTCTCCACCTTCACAGTAATAGGTTGGATTACTACATTGATTTTTATATAGATATTTATTTATATCCATCCAAATACTCGAGAGAATGTAATTTTTGTATAATAACGTAACTAATTTGAGATATTAATCATATCCACCTTCGAATTAAAGATAAAAGTCTCTTATAATATCATCGATCATCTAAATAGTTCATTCATATTGTCCATTAGTTTGGTGGTGATAGGTTGTGGTGAAATTAAATTCATTACTCAAGAAATATTGAAGACTCCTCCAGAATTTTGATATTAACTTGGGATCCCAATGCAGCTCAATTGAATGTGGAAACCCATGTACTCTCACAACATCCTTCAATATATCATTATAATTTGTTCAAGAAATATATCCTCCTAAATAGAGATAATGTGGGATGTCTTGGTGAGTCATTCCAGTAAAATAAATAACAAATTATTTACATTGGATGCAGTCAGGAGACTTATGACAAAGTCCCTAGTAAGACTCCCCGATTTCCACATGTGTGTAGGAATTGGGTGTATCATCCATTTGAAATTATTTATCTTTTTATTAACATTTTGAAATATCTAACACTTTGAGATGTATTTTTCAATCTCGTTATTCATGTGGTCCCATCAAATGTTTTCTCAGAGTTCATGGTTCATCATAGTACTCTTGGGATGGATATAGAATGTTGAGCTATGATTGTTTTGAAAAGGATTTTTCTCTATCTTAGGCGAGGATGGAATAAAAAGCATTTTCGGAAACCTACTCACACTATCATCCATGATATCGAACAATTGTAGCTTCCCTTTCCATACTTCATTCACCCTCTTTATTAACATTGGAACAACCCTTTCTGCCTCTTTAATGTTCACTTTGAAAGATGGTTGGGAAATAAATTGGGATATTTTTTATGTATTCCATGATGTTATTATTTAAAATTATATCAATTGAATATGCATGATGATATGGTCTTTCAAAATCCACTACTTCTTTAGAGTAGTATATTCTTTTATTCTAAGAGCATTAGCTACCTTATTCGCATTTCCAGGATTATAGTGAATAGACAAATCATAGTATTTTATTAGATCTAACCATATCCTTTGATTCACGTTGAGCTTCTTTTGTGTGAATATATACATTATGATCTTAGGATCAGTATATAGATAATAATTCTCACAATAGATGTAGCACCTCCAGTTTTTGAATGAAAAAATCATAGCTTCTAACTCTTGAACATGTGTTAGGTAGTTATTTTTATGTATCGTAAAATACCCTAAGTCATAGGCTATCACATTATCATTTTTCATGAGTACACAACCGATTCATTTGTTGGAATCATAACTATAAATCAAACAATGTTCTCCACTTTTTAGTAATGTGATTGCAGATTCAGTGATCAACCTTCACCTTAGCTCTGTGATGCTTTCCTCACATTATTCTATCAATAAAAACATTACCCTATTCCATGACTACTTTTTTTAGAAGGATCGATAATCTTGAAAAAGATATCACAAAATTGTGATTGTACCCAGCTAATCCCAAAAAACAATGGATTTTTATGGCACATAGGGGTCTAATCCAGTCCATAATTTCATTCTTTGAAGGGTCCATATAAATTCCCCCACTTGTGATCACATGTCTCTAGGTATTTAAATTTATTCATCCACAAGTAAAACCTAAAAAACATGTCGTATAAATTATCTTTACTAAATTTTACCAAAATAGGTTTTATCTGTTCATTATGTTACACTTTTCTTATGGATAAGATGATAATGTAATAAATAATCACTAACACAAATATGTCAAGGTAATTTCAAAGTAATCTATTCATAAAAAACAAGAATATTATAGGGTAATTAGTAAGTTTGAAGGGCATCACCAGAAACACATAGTTACCATACACTGTATGGAAGGTAGTATTTTGAATAACATCCATCCTCCCCAAAAGCCGATGATATCAATAATGGAGATCTATCATTGTGAAAAATTGAGAACCTATAAACTAAAAGAACAAGTCTTCAGTACTTTCAAGATGATAATTTTCCTTTATGGTTATCTTGTTTTGATACAAATAATCGACACACAACATCATTGATCCATCTATCTTCTTGACAAAGAGAACTGGCAAAGCCCATGGTGATTCACCCGGGTGAATGATCTTGTTGTCCAAGTGCTCTTATAACTGCATCAACAACTCCTCTAATTCGATATGTGTCATCATATATGGACAATTTGAGATAGGAGTATCTATGGGTATGAGTTCTATTGAGAACTCTACCTCATGATCTACAGGTAGTCTAGGTATGTATTTAGTAAATACATAGTTGTATTCCCTCAAAATGGTAATTTTTCCTAGGTTGATACCTTCCCTTAATGATACCATTTTAGTGAGGTATTCTTTTCAATTTGGAATCAACATCTACACCATTAAAGGATTTTACAGTGGAGATTCATGATCATCCTTGAATTTTTAAAGGAAGATGGGATGGTTTAGAATATGAAAATACATTACATTTTCCCAAATTTTTATATGTTATCTACATAATGAGATATAATCCATCCATAATATAGTGTGTAATTCCAAAAATGGAAGTATTATGAGATTTTTTGGAGGATTATTCCCACTTACGTAGGTAAGAGAAGTGTCCAACACATGGGTTCCAATGATTTCAACACGTTGGGCATTTACGGATATCTAGTCTTCATGTTTTAAAAGATATGATTCAATAGATCTATAAAACCTACAACATATAATGGAATGTGTAGAAAAAAACAAATAAGACTTATTATATCCTTTATTGAACAGTATGTGTACATTGTACCAACTCATTTTCATGCTCTATTTCCAAAGTAGTGGTTAAATAATGCTTCCCATTCTCCTTTGGATTTTGTGGTTGATGACACAAATTACCCTCAAGAACATGAAGTTTAGTACACTATATTACATAATTCCCTTGCTCCCTATAGTTATAGAATTGGACTATTTGTGGGTCTCCCCTTTCCTCCACAACGTAGTCATGCATCCTCATGTCTTTTCAATATTCATGTTCATGATGTCTTTTTCCTCTATAAATTATGAATTTATCTATCCCTTTGAGGCATTTCCCATAATTCTTCATTTCACAATTATTACAGGTGTGTGGTTGAGTTTCCTTCCCACCATTCTCATGAGATAGTCGAACATAAATCTATATATTTAGTTTTGTATCACCATATCCATGAGACCTCTCTCAAATCATTAACTCCACTTTGAGAGAACATTAAAAAACATCGACATAACACTTGATGTATCAAATTGCAAGATTCATTTGAATGTCTATTTTTAAACCACTAAATAATCTATCAATTTTCTTACAATTGTTTATAAAAAACCAAAATTTCACCTTAAAATCCTTATGAAATTTTAATTATAAGTCATGAAAGATTCTCATTCCTTTTTCTTCAGCTCAATGAATTCTCACTACATCATTTTATGAAGAGTTTGATGGAAATATTTATTAATAAACTTTGTATTATAGTATTCCCGCTCTATCTATTATGTTCCTTCCCTCTAATTTGTGTTCTCAATAAAATTTCACTATTGGTCAGCCTTTTTATACAGATAATAAACATCTAGAGTCACATTATCCGACTCATAATAGAGAAGTAAAAAAATAATTCTCTTTCTATTTGACCCACTATTCTGAAACATGTTGATTATGATATCCAATAAACACTTGTGGCCATTGCTGTATAAAACAATTTATTTCCAGTTGATCCATCTTTGGTGAAAGAGGTCATTTCACATTATTTAGGTTATTGTTGATAACCAAATATAATTGGGTAAGCATCACTATGAATGTTTTAACTTTACCTCCTAAAGCATTGGGGATGTCATTCGAGAAATCACTACATTGTCCCTCACACAGGTTGTTGGCCTGGTTATTCATTGTAGTTACCCTCGATTTATAAACAATAACTTTAAATAATGTTTTTTTAATAATTAAAATTTTAAAAAAAATATTCCCAAAGAAAATAGTTGGTATAATTCTTTTGGAAACATGGAAACATAAACCCTAGTACATATGAGAGAAAAATAATCTCCCACTAGGTAATTCTTTACTAGAACCTTTATTAGACATATCTAATAAGTACATATCATCATAACATGGGGGTCATGAAAAATAAAAGGGGTGATATCAAATGCAAATTATGGGTAATAGAGGGAGGCATGTAATGATAAACATGTTTATTAGGGTATGAGAATGTGATAATAAAACCAGAAGATCATGACCTACATATCATAGATCATAAAAGATATCATTGAATAAATATTGGATGGTCATAATTCTAAAATCAGAATTAAATAGAGATCACAAAAAATTTAATCATAATGTATAAATTAACCATGGAATTGTGGAAAAGACGTATGTATGTAATTATTTCCAAAGTATCCAAGGCATTACATCCAACACTATCTTAGTTGTAAATTTTCATTACTAAACTAGGTAACACATATTCAAACAATGTATCATTGAACCAAATGACAATAGTTCCTGCCCTATATTAAATAACTGAGTATCCCACATTTGATCCCAGTATTACTGAACTGAGTAACTCTCGTTCGAGCCCTGTATTACTTAATTGAGTATATCATTGTTCTAGAATAGTATTATCCCATGAGATATAAATCATACCCAATTCATTAGAGGGGGATATAGATCCCCCCACGTATAACAATGTAGTCATACTTGTTCTACAAAACAAATAATAAAAAATTTAATGAAATTTATATCATAAATGTGTAATCATATAATAACATGTGGACCATGTTTTTAATCATTTAATCAAATGTATAACCCCTAAAAGAGAAACTAATTTCACAAATATATTACCTATAAAAAAGAAATTGGCTTCATATAGACTATTTCATTAATAATAACTCATTCATAGAAAGTATACGAATGAAAAAATTAAATAATTTCATATATGTTTTGAGTGACATAAAAAGATGTCATCTTATATGGGAAATAATTTTGAATTATCGTCTTAAAAAATTTCATGAGAAAAATAATCTTTCTTGTTTGAAAATGTAACTTTAATATAAAAAACCATTTGAATATAATTTTCATAGAAAATAATATTAAATCATATAAATAAGACATGATTTTATTTTGAAAACATTTTTCCTTGAAAACAATTAAAATAAACATCAAAACATTTTGAAAAACAATTTTCCCTGAGAAAACATGAAAACATTAAAATAAAGCATGAAAATGTTTTGACAACCATTTAATTAAAAATACTTTGAAATCATATAAATTAATCTTGAAACCATTTTAAAAATAATTTTTCATGATAACCTATAAAATATGGTTGAAATAATTTTGAAAAACCATTCCATTAGAAGCACTTTGAAAACACCTCAACTAGACTTCAGAGCATTTTGAAAAAACAAATCCATGAAACATATAAATAAGTTTAAAAACAATTTTTAAAAAATAATTTCATAAAAACTTTACTCAAAAATATTTTCATAAAGAGTAAATTTTTTAACTATATTACGGGATTGTCAAATATATGATGGTGGGTAAATCCGTACAAGTCGTATGATGTAAAAAAAGAAAATTACTTTTGCATGGTAAAAATGATAGAGCAGAGACTTGTTCAGAAACAGAAAATAATATTTCATTGATGATATAGGAAAAATAAAATGGGTAAATATGACTTTTAGATATTATAGTGGAATCGTATAATATTCATAGAATCTATTCTTAAAGAACATTGATTTTTTACTAAAGAGAGTATAATGTTGGGCTTTCCTAAAAACCATTTCTTAAATATATTATGCACCAAAGTGTATAAAACAGTACCAATACCTAAACATATAATTAAATAATAGAGTATAATGAAAAAAATTTGAAAAAAATTGATATATTTATCATAATGTTTTATCAAATGAATCATAAACAAATACAATCTTGAAAATCATGGAGATTGGATCAAAAAACTCTTATAACTTGGTATCGTCGGATCATGCTCTCCATGTTAGGAAAGAAAATTAAATGAAGAATATAATATAATTAAAATATTATTTTTCATGATATTTCGTTTAATATGGAAGTATATAACACCTAAAAATCGTATAGGTGCATAACAAAACATCACTGTCAAAGAGGGAAAATTGAGACAAAACATTTATACTGATTTGTTATCTTTTGAAACATAAACCCCATGAAAGTAATATAATAAAATGGGAATGTCATTACCCATAAATTTCATTATAATATATGTTGAATAAAACCATTGTATGTATGTACACCACAAAAAATTAAAAAGTTGAGAAGATATGTTTTATCTCACAGAAATTAAATGTGAGACAAAATATTCTTACCTCATATATTGACTCTCTCCATACTCGTACATGCTTCCGATTTATTAAATATTACTTTATAATACATATTTTATGGAAGAATATTCTTATATATATTTCAATATATGTTTTCATTTTAACATTATATTAACCTCTTATTAACGATCTTATGTTCTGGTTTGACATTGGGTAATATTCACTTGGTTTCTCACACGTATCTTAATTTGTAACATCTTTGGTCCTTATAATTATATTTTGATTATAGTATTTAGTAAATGATATAAATATCAGTTATATATAGTATAATTTTTATAATATTCTATATAATATAGGATAATGAAATGGAATGCACAACTAATGGAGATAGTAAGGTGTATGTACGTATGAATGATATTTCTGTTTTTATTATTATATAGAAAGAATGTATGTAAATGAAATATATATATATATATATATATATATTTATGTATATAATTATTCTAGTATCATAAATTTATCATATATATATATATAATATGATCGTTAATCCAATAATTGATACATTATATGTGTTTTTTGAACAAATCACCTTGCCTTGAAGGGCCGGTAGTCTACACTTCCTCAAACAAGACTATTGTTTTAATAAACAAATAAAGTTAAGGTAATTGTTTTTTAAAAGGAATAAAAACGAGTAAATACCTAGAAAATATAATATTTGAAATTTATAAACCTATTTTATCTCATAATGGCCACCATGATTTTTTGTTATGGTGAAATTAACAATTATCATTTCGTGAGGTAGAAGTTCGTCGTACACCGAAACCATATGTTCAACATCCATTAGACGGTGGTGTGTGTATTTATTTCATAAATACAATTAAAAAAATAAAACTAGATTATTTATTATACTTATGTTTTCACACAATAGTGGAAAAAATAGGGTGGAGGGTGGAGAAGGAAAATAATAGAAAGGATCATGAGAGAAGATGTTACCTCTAAATAGGGTAACTCATTTTGGTTTAAGCGAAAAGGATTATTTGAGAAGATTTCTTCCCAATGGGAGGCGTCAAAGTCAAATTTTGGATTTTTGGGATCCCAAATTGGATGATATTTGACGAAATTAAATGTTTTTTGAGGATTAAGGAATGGATAGAGGTGGTGGCCTTTTACAGGACTGGAAAACAACTCCCTTTGAATATTCAGAAACAAGTTAGGTGGGCATATGTTCATACATACAAAATGTCTTACCAAAACCTTCCAAATAGATAATAAGAAGATTTGTATCCTAAATATGCATATAATATTGTTAATAAAATTGTTTCTAGGTCATTTTGGCACATAATGTTATGGATTCATCCCTAATTAATCATAATTTGGCCTTCACTGCTGTGATTAATTTCAATCACTTTTACTAATCATTTTTGACAAAAATTAACATGGTATTATTATAAACATAATATTATACTGAATAAAATGTTTAATTTTAGATCATTAAAATTTACTTCACAAAATAATAGAGATTTATATTAGTTGTAATCCGGTAGATAAGATGAAATAACAGAGGTTTAATGTAGGAAAATGTTCAAAAACTTGTTTAAAATTTATATGTAGTTTTAATGTGAATTTGATTATATTGAATTAAATTATATTAATTGAAATAATATTTATCTACTGTGGCCTTAAAAATTATTTAGAATATCAATAGTGAATAAAAATGAATTTTAAAAAATGAATTTTTAAACTAAAAGGAGTATTTTCCACTATTAATAAAAAACTAATGTTTTTCAGAAAAATCCAAAAACATCACTATATGCTAATTTTGATAATATGAATTAAAAAATTATTTTATTTTTATTAAAATAAAAATTTAAATATTTCTAAACTTTATTTTATTATTTAAATCGTTTCATTAACGAAAATATTTTTCCCAAAAAAGGACATTTCAAAAAAATATCATCTTTGACTAAAAATATGTTTTACTTATATAAAAAAATTATAAAAAATATTATGATATTAATTATTACTATTAATATAAATAAGTTTAATGAATATGTTATATGTACCTCATTTGATAAATTATATATATATATATATTTATATATATTTCATAGAAACTCAATGTTGTGTGCATCATATGCTATGTCAGTGTTATTGTAGTGAAACAAATGTGGGTGTTTCATGTTTTGAAAACCAAGTTCGCATTTTTTGTGAAAGTGATTTATTGCATAGTTTTATAATATATATAAATATATATAAAAAACTATTAATTGTGTCATGTGAAAAGATAAATTATATAGAAAAAATAATTCTCAATATCTCGGGGTGTTACCTTCTACCCCCTAATATGGTTTTCTCCCTATAAATTCATTTGGGTTATAAATGGTTTTATACACAAATTTTTCATTCAGGGAACCCAAAATTGTAAAAATGGATACAAAAAATTCCCATAAAAGGGTATATTTTCAACCATAATAGTTACCAAATGTTTCATATAACTGCATTTCATCAAATGAGAACATATATTGAGACTGAATATTGGACATGGATGAAAGGAATACATATTAATAGGAAGTGATTGTGGTTAGAAATCACAAAAAAAATAATAGTTAAAGTATGTAATAGGGAATAAATTTAATAAATATATGATGATTTATAAGGTTATCAGATCAATGAAAAATAATGTAACAGGACAACAATTTTTTATAACTTTTAGAATTTTGAGATATTATTTATAAATTCCTATGAAAGTATTCATTCTTTTTTTGTTCTTATAAAATTTTATATTAAATCAATTAACTCATTTAATAAATTTCTAAAACATTAATTTGATGAATTATGTACTAAAAATGATTTTAACGTATCATAAGGTCCATAAAAATAAATATCAAACTATATACCTCATAAAAAGAAACATGAATTAATATATAAAAATAAAAAGTCGCACGTTCATTTCATCATAAATATTTATTAATTAAAAATAAATATACAATAAAAAGGATATTTCATAGGCCAGTGGTAAGAATAAAACCCTTATCATCTTTCAGTCATTGGTTTATGACTTGCGGCCTTTCCAGACTTGATTGGTTGTCACCTGACATACACGATGCCCTTCTTTAACACCACATTAATATAAAATATTATATGTAAATCCTTGAGGTATGGTAAAACACTTATTATTATTTTATCTGAGGTATTAAAACCTAACTAACTACCCAAATACTTCCTCTAAATCATATCCTAAACATTTCATGAATTGTAAACCTTATAACCATTATCCGTGGTGAATGTAAAAAAATTATAAAGAGAGTCAAATATTTATCATAACATTTGTTCTCATGTAATACACAACATTGATCTTGGTGCTTACATTCCAAACATGTGAATACCCTCATCATATATTGTCATGGACATTGGTGAAAATTTGAATTACTATAAATACTTTTAGAAAACATGCATTAATCCTCATTCCAAAGTATATTGGATATATATCTTAAATATATAAATATTGTCAGCATAAACCACCTATGAAAAATACATTACATAATTAAAGGGTAACCAATTCACAACCCATGTATCTTTATACCTAAAAAAATATTTTATCATAATGAACGTTTTAAGGGTGACCTTCCCTTATATAAAATAACTCCTTGCCATTAAATAACTTCTCCAGTCTAAAGAGAACATTCAACATAAACATGTAAATACTGAGTGAAAACAAAAGTAGAAAAAGCCATGTATATTTAATCATTCATAACTTTTTAATAAAAATAAATATATACATTGATTACTCCACTTCATCCATATTTCTTTAACAAGGATACCTCATCCTATTACACAATATTTCATTAATTTCACATTTAATTTGTAGGCTCGTCATCATCATCAATGATACTATTACTCGTACCACCTTGTTTTTTCCCCTCATGAATTTTTTTCTTGGGACATTTTCATACATAATGAAAATTTTATCCACACATAAAATACATAAACATAGTTTGTTTCTTCGGGAGACCAATATTCTCATCTATTTAATTAACAGAAGTATTCATTTTCCAACATAGTCACTTTCTTTGGATCCTTCATTTCCACACTCAAAAAACCTTCATTTTCCAATATGAAATTCATGTAGGTTAATATATTCACATTCTTGACATAATGGAATCTGAATTTTAATTCCATCATGGTCTACATTACCTGAACCCAATGATAAATCCTTCTTTCTCCTTCTCAGTGAGTTAGAGAGTCGGTTAAGATATAAATTTTTAATCATGTTTTTTGAAAACATGTTAGGAATGATCATGAAATATTTCACTCCATTGATCATCCCACCTAACTTCTAATAAAAAAATCATCAATCACATTCAACATTAGACAAGTTCCTTCAAGATCCCCCCATTTACTAAAACCAAAATAATATTTTGAGATTTTATTATTATAGATGAAACCACAAAATTACAAAAAATAATTATTATTTCATATATAAATCCTCAAAACTTCCTTAATATATGAAACCATTTATAAAAGGTCATTCATAGAAAAATTATCTTTAAATCATTCATATTAGTTCATTAATTGATTTTCAATTTCCAAATAATATCCCCCGAGAGTGTCAAATCAGGTGCATAGCAAGGCCTACTTTCATATTTGGGATTACCTCAACTCATACCCGAAACATCTTGTAGGATTGTTACCCCTAGGTTAATTTATTTCAGATCCAAATCCACTTGTAGTATCAATAAATGGATTTATTTCTTGGAAACCACTCACTCTATCCTTTACAAAAATCTAGGACATTTTTGTGAATGTTGACTCATCCTTTTACATATTGTTATAAAAATCTCTATATATATTCATTGAAATATACCTAGGGATCTCACAATAGTTTTCCCATCCCAGTTTCCTATTGTTGGTTATATCTTTTATATGATACCAAATATAGTGACCCACACATTAAAAAAATTAATAATACGTAATAAATTTTGTGGCATACTTTAGTATTATACAAACAGATAGCCAAAGACTGTAGTTGATGTAGTTCCTTTGAAAACATGGAATCATAAACATTGGATCATATCTGAGCTAAATAATCTCCCACTAGGTTTTTATTATCTAGAAAACCACTATACATATCAAACATAGTACATATCACCAGAACCAAGTGAAAGGATACAAAAAATGGGTGGGACCAAATGGAAACTAAGGGTAAACAAGGGGTACATGTAATAATAAACATGATCATAAGGTTATGATAATTTGTTCATAATAATAGAAGATCATACCATTCATATCAATGATCATAATAGAGATCATGGCATAAAGATTTGTATTTCATAATACATGACTCATAATGAAATAGAGTGTATAATACATGAAAGCCTATTATTAGAATAAAATAAGAAATTTTGGAAAACACATAAGAATATAATTATTTCCACAGTATCCAATGACTCACTACCAACACCCTCTTAGTATACATAGTCCATTAATGAATTGGGTAACCCCCTTTATAGCCTTTTATTACTAAACTATGTGACCCTCATTCCAGCCCTATGTTACTGAACTATGTAAGCCTCATTCAAACCCTATATTTATGAACTATGTAACCTTAATTCCATCACTGTATTAATAAACTGGGTAAACCCTCAATCTATCCATGTCTTATCACATTAGATATAAATCATTACCCAATGAATTGGAGGGAGATATTAGTCACTCTTATCTCAAAATGAAATAACATATACATGTGCTAGAAAAGAGATCATAACCCCTGAAATGAAATTTGTATCACATACATGTAAACATGTCACAGCCTATGTAAAACGTTATAGGTTGTGAAATCATTTCATCGAAATCATGACCCATAAAATTGGAACATATTTTATTATGTACTACCCTTAGAGGATAAAGGGATTTCATAAGTACTATTACATTACACATAACTCATTCATTAAAAGTATATTAATGGAACCTTTATATCATTACCGAGAAGGTATAAATAATATCAATAGATTTCATCTTAGATAAAAAATAATTTTGAAATATACTGTAAAAATTTTTCTGAAGGAAAATATAAATTCTTGTTTAAAAAAGGGTTTTTAATAAATAAAACCATTTGAAAATAATTTTCATAGATAATACATTGGAAACATATAATGATTATATGAAATAATTTTCAATACATTTTCCATTAATACTTTTAAAATATTCATCATAAAATATTAAAACCAATTTTTAAAACTTTTTAAAACATATAATGGATGATTGAAAAAAAAAAATTTAAAACATATAATGAAAAAATGAAATGTGTTTGAAAATAATTTTTCGTGAAATTTTATAAAATAATATTTATTTTTTTGAAATTTTGTTCAATTGAATGTACATTGAAAACATGTAAATAATATATGAAAAAATATTGAAAACAATTTTCATGGAAAACATATAAATGAGTATTAAAACCAGTTTGAAAACAATTTTCCAAGGAAATTTCATTTAAGAAAAAATTCTAAAATATTATCCTTGTTAACAATCCAAATAGGGATTCTAATAACTAACGGTGGGTAAATATGTACATATCAAATTAGGTCAAAAGAACATTACATTTGAACAGTATAAAGGATAGAAAAGTGCATTTTTTCATAAGGTAAAAATAATATTCCATTGATGTTATTTGGAAAATAAAAACGGGTAAATTTTTTTACATACAATAGTGAAATGGAATCCTATTATTAGGAACTCTTTTTAAATACATAGATTTCTGACAGAAGAGAGGGAAATGTTGGCCTTTCATAAAAACCCTTTCTTAACTATCTTATGTACCTAATGTAACATACCAGGTAAATAATGAGTAAAACATTTTCGTATTTATTAATATTTACGAATTAAATATTAATTTTATTTTAAAGGGGTTGTTATGTTCGATAGCGTACATGATACTCAATGATGAGTTCCTTTGAAAACTTACATTGCACACTAGTAATACAACAATATTATTTTAAATGGTAGTTAACATGTAGCCATTGTATTGGTGGGAATGGATAAAAATAACTAAAATATGATTATATATGTTTTTTAAATGTTTTTACATTTATCCAATAAAAGATAAAGGCTTAAAATACGGAAAGAATTCAATTTTAGGCATTTATACCCTAATTTTCAATAAAGGTTCACTTATCACCTTTTGATGGAGAACCGTCATTAAATATAGTTTTGATCAATCTTATAAATTATATTGTACCAAATATAACTCTTTTTTAGAATCGGGACATCAAAATTTACTTTGTGTAAATTTTTGGTATCTTTCCGATAAAGTTCATTTTTTAATGAATAGTGTAAAATGTTGTATTTTAATTCAAAACCTCTTTTTAATCTAATTTATCAAGATGATTAGATTATCATTTGAATTGGTTTTAAAGTGAAATTAGAATATATTTTTACCATTAAATCCAATAGTGGTTGTTGAAATTAATTTCACTTTAAAATCGGACTTAAACTAGTGTCAATCTTTTGATAATTATTATTTCATAAAAACACGCTATTTGCTCTGACATCAGGAATTAATTATTAAATTAATTAATGCAACATATATGCTGTGAAATTTGTAAAATTAACTTCATTTTTGAATACGGAATATCAAATATAGCTTAGGGTGATGTTTTGGTATTTTTCTGAAAAACTTCAATTTTTGATGAATAGTGAAACCACTAAGTGGTACATATAAAAACTGATTTTTCATTTAAATGAAATTTTACCACTTCTTTGTTTTTAATTTTAAAAATCTTACATACATGGTTGTCATTAAGAAGTAAAATTTGGTTCAATGAGATTAAAATAATTTTTCTGTGAATAGTAACTCTTAAGTTTTTAATCGCGATTAGAGGTAATTAGTGTAGTTTAAGGTGAAAATAATGTTTTAATAAAATGAGATGAGCTTGACACATGTCATACCCTCATTGGATGTTTCATGGCCGACAAAGTCAATCCATGGGTCAACTTGGGTACCCCATGGAGCCACTTTGGTTGGAAAATGACATAAATACCTTTTTATTTAATGTTGAAATAAAAATGACACAAACATGAGTTATTTTACTAAATTAATTTTTACATGGGGTTATACTAGAAATTTTTTTGACTATAAATATTAATTGGAAAGAGATATTTATTTCCTACATCATAGTATTTTTTTATAATTTTTAGACATTATATAAATTAAATTATTTATTACATCATGATGATGTAGTGATGACCTCATTATTTAACGATTTAAATAAAATGGAAAGATAACGTAATATCTAAGACCTAAAAATTTCCAAAACCTATTTTATGGGTGTATTTCGAGCCATTATCACCTTATCCTCTAAATAAATTAATGTGTACTTTTAAAATCCGAAACTCTTTTGAAAATAAAGTAACAATTTTGTAACTTTACAAGAGTGCCCCTCCTCTCCTCTTATAAAAGGCCCCCACCTCTACCACATTACCCAAACTCCCAAAGCCTTTGGCTCGGCCAAAATCTGCCCATTTTGCCTCTACAATTCCCTCTCTTACTACTTGAAGCCTCACTTTGGGCAGAATTCTTCACAAGGAAGCCCTTGAGCTCAAACCAAAGCGAGTTACCCAATTTTAAGGTAATGCCTTCTTTTGAGTCCTTTTGTTTTATTTTTCTTCTCCAACCCCATAAACTCTTTTTATTATTTTATTTTGTAACAAATAAAGTATCCTCAATATACTAGGAGGTTTTTATAAGAAGGATTACAGCTACACTTACACACACATACATCTAATGGTTAAAGAACATACTTTTTCAGTGGATGGAAAATTTCTGCCTCCCGAAACGATGATTGTTCAAAATTATTTTAACACCTTCAAAGGTGGACATTAAGATGACACTATATTCATATATGATATATAATATGTTTATATTTTTCTTAAGATTCTGTAATTTTCATTTTGGGCATACCTTTATGGTTTCCATTATGGGTAAACGCGATATCTTCATTTAAGGAAGTGTGGACTACCGCCCCCTCAAAGTGATTTGATTTGTTAATGCCATATGTGGGACGTATAAAGGATGGATTTAAAGTTATTATATATGATGTTATACTGGAATTATAATATACCTCTATATCATTATTATTTCTTTCTATTAAAGTATGAGATAGAAATGAAAGTAGCGTTCATGCGTACGTACGGCTTACCGTCTCCATGAACGGTGCATTTCATTTCTTATCCCCAAATATAATGTACTATTATAAGTACATGTATATAAGGGATATATATGATGAATGATACATCTAAATGATGAATATAATTCTGGAATTAAAATATACATACCTCTCATTTAGTTTTAATTCCATTAATATGACAAAGAAATGGAAGTAGCGTTAATGCATACGTACGGCTTACCGTCTCCATGAACGGTGCATTTTATTTCTTACCTATAAATGATTATGTAATATTATAAATACATCTATATGCTAGATATATATGATATATATGATATCCAAATCAGGAATGTCATTCTGGATATAAAGAACCTTTGACCACATGAACAACATGTAATTGTAAGAAGTCCACTTTCGGCTTAAGAACCAAATATCTACAAAACAAACATTATTAACTTAAATGGTTATATAATGTTTATAACATGACAATAAGTGATATAAAAGGAATAATTAACTTGAAAAAGTTTCTTAAGAAAATAGAAATTTACTCAAGTTTATTATTCAGGATGTTAATGAACGATTGAGTCAAGTCGGACCCGAGGTAAGGGACTTCGTCTCAATCTCCTTTCATTGAGGCATATTTCATTTTATACAGAACAATCTTTTATACGGTGTATAAACCCCTTTTAATTTTCCTTTTATACAAAAAGAATATTTTTCTACGAAGCATTTTACAAAACGACAAAAAAGAATGTTTCTTTTAACGTACGCGGTGACAACGACCTTTTCCGCCGCCGCGAGTCTTATTTGGTCATTGGCTTCCTCAACAAACCGTAATGTTTTTAAAATGAAATAAATACCACATACTATTTTATGTATTTTGGTATTGAAAATGGTTTTTATAATGGATTTGTTATGTCAATATATCTATGTGATATATTGTAATCAAAGTGGGGAAATGTTTTCTTTCCATTATATTTGTTTTATGTCTTATGATTTTATAATGGTACTTGGACATTTGACATGTGGTTACGTGATGAACCATATGACGGGTGGTGCCAAGAATACCAGGGCGGGTGGTTACATTATAACCTCCAATGCATTGGGTATGGAAGTCGGCCGTATGGCTATTCCATTAATTATGTATGGAAGCCGGTAGTATGTCTATTCCATTAAGTGATATGTGTGGAAGTTGACAGTATAGTTATTCCACGTAAGTATGTTTATGTACCAAGTTACCTTTATATGTTTTGTGATCTTTATATGTGTTTTATGGTAATCCTTTGGTTACAAAAGGGTAAGTAATGATATTTTATTCTGTGAAGAGTTTTTACTACTTCATGAATGTGAAGGTATTACTTTGATAAAGTATACATGGTTTACTTGATGTTTGAAAAACTAACAGTTTTCATTCTTTGTGTATCCCTTACTGAGCTTTTGATGCTCACCCCATGTTTTTTTAAATGTTTTTCACAGGACTTAATGTTGAATAAGGTCAAGGATGGGATCGAGGGAATTTCATTCTATATAAATCACGGAACTAGACATGTTTCTTTTTAAGAGTTTTTTTATTCTATGGAAACTTAGTAGAAGTGTCTACTTATTAATCTTTTGAGATGTAATAGTTATGTTCTAATTCTCTAAAACAATAAACCTAAAAAGATCCTCAATGTGAATTATTTATTTAATTCAATATTAAGTATGGTTTAAGGCCGGGACCTTATAGTTGGTATCAGAGGTCAGTTTAGACAACATTAGGAGTTAGAAAAGTGTAAAATTATAAGATAATTTATGGTACGATTAAAATTATATAGCATTTAAAGATTACCATGTTGCTTCACCTAAGATATTTCTGTGTTAAGAATGGTTTTTCATAGAGGAAACAAAACAGATTTTCTGGGAAGGCATACAGAGGGAAATGACCATTCAAATTAGTATCCTGGGATGGTCAGAATCCCAACTAAACAGTTTGTTGTAGTGAGGGCTTAGTTGACTCAGTTGAAAAATGTTGGTAGTTTTCATTGGTATTATTTTCGTGTATTCTAAAAGTAAAGAGGAGCATAAAAGTCATTTAAGGGTTATCTTGCAAACCTTAAAAGAAAAAAAATTGTATTGGAAATTCATCAAGTGTGAGTGTTGGTTGCAACAAATTTCTTTCCTTAGTCACATTGTTTCAAAAGATGGCATAAATGTTGATCCTGCTAAAACAAACGTTGTTGAAGAATGGCCAAGACCCACAAATTTAACAGAGATTCATAGTTTCCTTGGTTTGGTAGGCTACTACCGAAGGGTTGTTGAGAATTTTTCATGGTTATCTAGTCCAATGACTAAGCTAACTCGTAAGGGTGTTAAGTTCATCTGGAAAAAAGAATGTGATGATTGTTTTTAGGAGTTGAACAGATGATTGGTGAATGCTCCAGTTTTGGCACTTCCTTCCAGGAATGGTGAGTTTGTTATATACAGTGATGCTTTGTTGAAGGGACTTGGTTGTGTCCTTATGCAGAATGATCAGGTAATTGCTTATGCTTCACGTCAGTTGAAAACTCATGAGGAAAATTACCCTGCACAAGATTTGGAATTAGCTGCTATTGTTTTTGCTCTAAAAATTTTGAGGCATCATTTGTATGGAGTAAAGTGTGAAATTTATACTGATCACAAAAGTTTAAAGTATATATTCACTCAGAAAGAATTGTACATGAGACAGAGGAGATGGCTGGAATTAATCAAGGATTATGATTTTACAATTCACTACCATCCGGGAAAATCAAATAAAGTGGCTAATTCTTTGAGTCAAAAAAGTAATGATTCATTAACCATGCTATGTTTGGAATGAGATCCTTTGGTTTTTGATTTGATGAACTTTGGCATAGAAGTTGTTGGTGCAGGATGTCCTTCTGTTTTGTTTTAGGTATCAGTGAGATCATCTCTATTAGACAGAATCAAGCAAGCACAGAAGCAAGACAGTGAGTTTCAGAAAAAGGTAGAGCTGGTTTAGAAAGGTAATTTGCATGAATTCAACATTGATAGTGATTGTGTTTTGAGATTTGGGAAGAGATTGTGTGTGTCTTGTGATTCACAGTTGAAGAGAGAGTTGTTATGTGAAGCTCATAGTTCTCCGTTTTCATTTCATCTTGGTAGTACTAAGATGTACAGAGATCTGTGGGAGTATTACTGGTGGGATAGAATAAAAAGAGATATTGTTGATTTTACAGTGAAGTGTTTAACTTGTCAGCATGTTAAAACAGAGTGGCAGTTACCGAAAGGGATGCTTCAGCCACTCCCAGTGCCAGAGTGGAAATGGGAGAATATATCCATGGACTTTGTTGTGGGATTACTGAAGACATCTCAAGGTAATAATGCAATCTAGGTTATTGTTGATCGCTTGACTAAATCTGCTTATTTTCTTTCTATACGAGATAATTTTTCCCTAGATCAAATTTCCCGTTTGTATCATATGGAGATAATCAGGTTACATGGATTTCCTATCTCCATTGTATCTGACTGTGATCCTAGGTTTACTTCTAACTTTTGGAAAGGCCTTCAGAAGTCGTTGGGTACTAAATTAAATTTTAGTACAGCTTTTCATCCGCAATTAGATGGGCAGTCAGAACGAACAATTCAGACCATGGAGGATATGCTACGAGCTTGTTCGATGGATTATCAGGGAAGTTGGGACCAACATCATTCTTTGGTTGAATTTTCATATAATAACAGTTTTCATTCCAGTATATATATGGAACCATTTGAGGTGTTATATGGGAAGCGGTGTCGAACTCCAGCTTTCTGGAATGAAGTGGGTGAAAGGAAGTTGATGGGACTAGAATTGGTAGATGAGATGGCAGAAAAAGTTCAGCTGATTCAGAAACACATGAGAACAGCTCATTGCAGGCAGAAGAGTTATGCGGATAACCGGAGGAAGGATCTATCTTTCGAGGTAGGTGATCATGTTTTTCTTAAGGTTTCTCCATGGAAAAGTGTAATGTGATTTGGTAAGAAAGGAAAGCTGAGTCCAAGGTTCATTGGACCATATGAAATTCTGGAGAGAGTTGGATCAGTTGCATACAGAGTGGCTTTACCTCCGAGTTTATCTCAGGTACACAATGTTTTTCATGTTTTGATGCTGAGAAAGTATATTCCAGATTCATCTCATGTTTTGAGCCCAGAGGTAGTTCAGTTGGAAAAGAATCCCTCTTATGAAGAACAACCAGTCCAGATTCTGGACCGAAGAGAGAAATTGTTGCGAAATAAGGTAATCCACCAGGTAAAGGTTTTGTGGAAAAACCATATGGTTGAAGAGGCAACGTGGGAATCTAAAAATGATATGAGGGATAAATACCCCCACTTATTTTGATATGTGAATAAAATTGCGAGGACGCAATTCCCAAAAGGGGGGAAGGATATAACATCCCAGGTAAATAATGAATAAAACATTTTCATATTTATTAATATTTATGAATTAAATATTAATTTTACTTTAAAGGGGTTGCTATGTTTGATAGCATACCCGATACTCAATGATGAGATGCTTTGAATACTTACGTTGCACACTAGTAATATAATAATATTATTTTAAATGGTAGTTAACATGTAGCCGTTGTATTGGCGGGAATGGATAGAAATAACTAAAATATGATTATATATGTTTTTTAAATGTTTTTACATTTATCTAATAAAAGATAAAGGCTTAGAATACGGAAAGAATTCAATTTTAGGCATCAATACCCTAATTTTCACTAAAGGTTCACTTATCACCTTTTGATGGAGAACCGTCATTAAATATAGTTTTGATCAATCTTATAAATTCTATTGGACCATATATAACTCTTCTTTAGAATCGGGACATCAAAATTTACTTTGTGTAAATTTTTGGTATCTTTCTGATAAAGTTCATTTTTTTAATGAATAGTGTAAAATGTTGTATTTCAATTCAAAACATCTTTTTAATCTAATTTATTAAGATTATTAGATTATCTATTGAATTGGTTTTAAAGTGAAATTAGAATATATTTTTACCATTAAATCCAATAGTGGTCATTGAAATTAATTTCACTTTGAAATCGGACATAAACTAGTGTCAATCTTTTGATACTTATTGTTTCATAAAAACAAGCTATTTGCTATGACAGCGGGAATTAATTAATAAATTAATTAATGCAACTTATATGTTTTGAAATTTGTAAAATGGACTTCATTTTTGAATTCAGAATATCAAATATAGCTTAGGGTGATGTTTTCATATTTTTATGAAAAACATCAATTTTTGATGAATAGTGAAACCACTAAGTGGTACTTATAAAAACTGATTTTTCGTTTAAATGAAATTTTAACACTTATGTGTTTTGAATTTCAAAACTCTGACATACATGGTTGTAATTAAGAAGTAAAATGTGGTTCAATAAGATTAAAATAATTTTTTGGTGAATAGTAACTCTTAAGTTTTTAATCGCGATTAGAGGTAATTAGTGTAGTTTAAGGTAAAAATAATGTTTTAATAAAATGAGATGAGCTTGACACATGTCCTACCCTAATTGGATGTGTCATGTCAGACCAAGAAAATCCATGGGTCAACTTGGGGACCCCATGGAGCCACATTGGTTGGAAAATGACATAAATAACTTTTTATTTAATGTTAAAATAAAAATGACACAAACATGAGTTGTTTTACTAAATTAATTTTTAAATGGGGTTATACTAGTCATATTTTTGACTATAAATATTAATTAGAAAGATAAAATTATTTCCTACATCATAGTAGTTTTTTTATAATTTTTAGACATTATATAAATAAAATTATTTATGACATCATGATGATGCAGTGATGAGCTCATTATTTAACGATTTAAATAAAATGGAATGATAATGTAATATCTAAGACTAAGAATGTCCAAAACCTATTGGATGGGTGTATTTCGAACCCTTATCACCTTATCCTTGAAATAAATCAATTTGGGACCTTTAAAATCCGAAACGCTTTTGAAAATAAGGTAACATTTTATAACTTTACAAGAGTGCCCCTCCTCTCCTCTTATAAAAGGCCCCCACCTCTACCACCTTACCCACACTCCCAAAGCCTTTGGCTCGGCCAAACACTGCCCATTTTGTCTCTAAACTTCCCTCTTTTACTCCTTGAATCCTCACATTGGGCAGAATTCTTCGCAAGAAATCCTTTGAGCTCAAACCAAAGGGAGTTACCCGATTTTAAGGTAATGCCTTCTTTTGAGTCCTTTTGTTTTATTTTGCTTCTCCAACCCCATAAAATATTTTTATTATTTTCTTTTGTAACTACTCCAGTATCCTCAATATACTAGGAAGTTGTTATAAGAAGTATTAGAGCTACACTTACACACATCTACATCTAATGGTTAAAGAACATACTGTTTCAGTGGATGGGGAATCTCTGCCTCCCGAAACAATGATTGTTCAACATTCTTTTAACACCTTCAAAGGTGGACATTAAGATTAAACTATATTTATATATGATATATAATATGTTTATGTTTTCCTTAAGCTTTTTTATTTTTATTTTAGGCATACCTTTATGGTTTCCATTATGGGTAAACGCGATATCTTCATTTAAGGAAGTGCCGACTACCGCCCCCTCAAAGTGATTTGATTTGTTAATGCCATATGTGGGATGTATAAAGGATGGATTTAAAGTTATTATATATGATTTTATACATGAATTATAATATACCTCTATATCATTATTATTTATTTCCATTAAAGTATGAGATAGAAATGAAAGTAGCGTTCATGCGTACGTACGGCTTACCGTCTCCATGAACGGTGCATTTCATTTCTTATCCCCAAATGTAATGTACTATTATAAGTACATGTATATAATATATATATATGATGAATGATACATCTAAATGATGAATATAATTCTGGAATTAAAATATACATACCTCAAATTTAGTTTTAATTCCATTAATATGACAAAGAAATGAAAGTAGCGTTCATGCATACGTACAACTTAGCGTCTCCATGAACGGTGCATTTCATTTCTTACATATAAATGATTATGTAATATTATAAATACATGTATATGATGGATATATATTATATATATGATATCCAAATCAGGAATTTCATTCTGGATATAAAGAACCTTTGACCACACGAACAACATGTAATTGTAAGAAGTCCACTTTCGGCTTAAGAACCAAATATCAACAAAACAAACATTATTAACTTAAATGGTTACATAATGTTTATAACATGGAAATAAGTGATATAAAAGGAATAATGAACTTGAAAACGTTTCTTAAGAAAATAGAAATTAACTCAAGTTTATTATTCAAGATGTTAAAGAACGATTGAGTCAAGTCGGACCCGAGGTAAGGGACTTCGTCTCAATCTCTTTTCATTGAGGCATATTTCGTTTTATACACAACTTTCTTTTATACGGTGTATAAAACCCTTTGAATTTTACTTTTATACTAAAGGAATATTTTTCTACAAAGCGT
This sequence comes from Viscum album, assembly GCA_963277665.1. Lineage (NCBI taxonomy): Eukaryota > Viridiplantae > Streptophyta > Magnoliopsida > Santalales > Viscaceae > Viscum > Viscum album. The sequence goes on from OY728141.1 coordinate 1,213,949,633, forward strand.
TATACAAAAAAAAAGGAATGTTTCTTTTAACGTACACGGTGAAAATGACCTTTTCCACCACCGCGAGTATTATTTGGTCATTGGATTCCTCAACAAGCCGTAATGTTTTTAAAATGAAATAAATACCATATACTCTTTTATGTATTTTTGTATTGAAAATGTTTTTTATAATGGATTTGTTATGTCAATATATTTATGTGATATATTGTGATCAAAGTGTGGAAATGTTATTTTTCCATTATATTTGTTTTATGTTTTATGATTTTATAATGGTACTTGGACATTTGACGGGTGGTTACGTGATGAACCATATGACAGGTTGTGCAGTGAATACCAGGGCGGGTGGTTACGTTATAACCTCCAATGCATTGGGTATGGAAGTCGGCCGTATGGCTATTCCATTAAGTATGTATGGAAGTTGGCCGTATGGCTATTCCATTAAGTGATATGTGTGGATGTCGACCGTATGGTTATTCCACTTAAGTATGTTTATGTCCCAAGTTACCTTTATATGTTATGTGTTCTTTATATGGGTTTTATGGTAATCATTTGGTTACAAAAGGGTAAGTAATGATATTTTATTCAGTGAATAGTTTTTACTACTTCATGAAGGTGAAGGTATTACTTTGATAAAGTATACATGGTTTACTTGATGTTTGAAAAAATAACAGTTTTCATTCTTTTTGTATCCCTTACTGAGCTTTTTATGCTCACCCCAAGTATTTTTGAAATGTTTTTCATAGGACTTAATGTGGAATAAGGTCAAGGATGGGATCAAGGGAATGTCATGCTATATACATCATGGAACTAGACATGTTTCTTTTTAAGAGTTTTTTTTATTCTATGGAAACTTAGTAGAAGTGTCTACTTAGTAATCTTTTGAGATTTAATAGTTATGTTCTAATTCTGTAAAACTCTAAACCTGAAAAGATCCTCAATGTGATTTTTTCATTTAATTCAATATTAAGTAAGGTTTAAGTCCGGGGCCTTATACCTAAGGGTAGAAATTCACACCAGTAAATGATTATATCATTAAATAATATAGGATAATTAAACTCATGAAAAATATAGTTATTTCATTCATTATATTTCATAATAGGAATCAAAAACATAAAAAATCTTGAAATGCAATGAGATTGTCCCAATAAAATCTTAAAAATTGGTATCTTGGGATCATGATTTCCATTTAAGGAAAGAATAACATAAAGAATAAAATATCATGAAAAATTAAGATTCATAAAATTTCCTGTAAAATATATATATATAAACCATGAAAAATAGTTTAAGTTCATTACAAGACATTAGTATCAAAGAAGACAAATTGAGAAAAAAAAATTTATCTGATTTTGTAAAATTTGAAACATAATCCCCATGAATTAATGATAATAAAAAAGGCATGTGAATACCCCTAAATTTATGTAGAATATACATATAAGAAAATCATTTTCAATACATAAACCAGAAAAAAATAGAGGCAATCATATCTTGTATCTCATAGAAACTAAAAGTGAGATGAAATCCCCTTACCTTCTATCTTGATTTTAACCAAACATGTACAATTTTCCTATATAATAAATATATGTTTATTAAAGAAAATTCTATAATAATATTTTTATATGTATTTACATAATTTTTTATAATAACATTATATTACACACTTGTTAATGATCAATTGATTAGGTTTCACTTCGGGTAATATTTATTATGTTCTTTGCATCTGTGTAAATTTGTTACATCTTTGATCCTCAAAAATATATCATGATTATTTAATATAAACCATGATATATATATAAGGTATATAAAATATATTTTTATTATAATAATATATAAAATATAGGAGAATAAAATGGAATAAACTGTTTATGGAGATGGTAAGTGGCATGTACATATGATCTCTGTTTTTATTATTATTGTCGTATTGATAAAATGTCTATAATTTTCATATTTATAAATATTTATTTATATATATCATTATTAAAGTATAATTAATATATAATATATATCATATAAGTTCACTTATCCCATCCTTACTAGATTCCATGCACTGTGTGAACAAAAAACATCTGTTTAAGGGGGTAGTAGTCAACACTTCCTCAAATGAGGTTATCGTTTTAACAATAATTTGATTGTAAATATATGCATTTTTTAAAAAGAATAATCAATATTAAATACATATTAAATATAATATATGAAAAATATAAATAGATTTTCCATCATAGTGGTGACCACAATTGGGGGTAAAGGATAAATGAATAATCAGTGTTTTGTGATGGAGTTGTTCATCGTACAGAGAAACAATATGTTCAACATACATTTTATGGAGGTGTGTGTAACATTAGGTCAGAAAAAATTAATAAAAACATCCTTTTATATCTATTATACTGGTTTGGAGACACAATAAGGGAATAAAGAGTTTTTAGAGGTGGATAAATAAAATAAATGAAAGGAGCTTGAGAGAAGATGATACCTCCAAAATTGGGTGACTCCTTTTGGTTTGTGCCAAAAGTCTTATTTGTGAATATTTCTCCCAAACTAGAGGATTAAATTTCAAAGGTACGTTTTTAGTAGGATTATTTTGATGATATTGGATAAATAGAAAAAGGTTTTATGTTTGTGAGGTGTGGTTAGATGTGGTATTCTTTTATAGGTATTGAAAGAGACTCACTTGGAATTTCTAGATACAAGTTAAGTGTGAAATTTTTATTAAATAAATCATGTAATATAAACCTAAAAATATCAATAATTGAAGTTTTATGGAATATATATGGACAAAAAATGGACTTCTAACAAGTTTATAGGTTATTTGGGCACTTAATTTAATTGTTTGGTCCCAAATTAAACTTAATTTTCCCTTTACCACTATGATTAATTTTAATCATTTTTACTAATCATTTTGGTAAAAAAAATTACATGATCTTATTGAAATATAAATATTATACCAAATACAATGGTTTATGTCATACCATTAAAATTATATTCATGTAATTGTTTAAATTAATATTAGTGGTAATCCTGCAGACGAGATGAGATAACGAGGGTTTAAAGGAAGAAAAACATTAAATGTTTGTTATGATTTTATATTTATTTTCAAAGTGAAGTTATTTATAATTAAAAAAATTGTCTTAATGGATTTAATATCTATTTAATTGGACCTTAAAAAATTAAAATATAATTTATCATTATTAATTAATTATAAAAAAGTTAATTTTTCTCTAAAAAGAAGAATTTTTTTAGTATTCATAAAAAATAGGGTTCTTAGAAAAATCCAAAATTTTAAACATATGAAAAATTTTATTTTAAGAATTAAGAATTGATGTTTATTTTATCAAATTAAAATGTTAAATGGGTATAAAATAAATTTTATTATTAAAATCGATCTATTAAAGAGAACAATATTATTAAAAAATGAACTTTTCCAAAAAAGCTCGTCTTTCATTGACATTATGTTTTATTTAAATAAAATAATTATAAAAAATATTTCGAAAGCAGTTTTTACTAAACCTACAATTTATTTTAATTTTTAGAGTATAATTATTGTATTTAATTATATTTATATATATATATATATCATACAGACTATGTGTTACATGCATCGCACACCAAGTCGTTGTTTCATGTTGCGAAAGACAAGTTGTTCTTGTGTGTAGAACAATACGAGTTGGGATTACTCATGAAAGGAATATTTTAAATAGTTTTCAATAAATATATATAAATACTTACAGTTTCATGTGAAATAAAAAATTTTGAAAAGATAAATTAATTTCAATAAAATGATTCTCAAAATCTCGGGGTATTATATCCCCCCCAAATAATTTATTTATAGAAATTCTTTTTTGTTATCAAAGGTTTAATACTTGAATGTTTCATTCATAGAACCCCAAATCATTAAAATGGATAATAAAACATCCCTTTAACAGGGAAATTTTGATGCATAACCATTACCCAAAGTGTCATATAAATGGGCTTCCACATAAGAGAACATACGTTTGGAGTAATGATTGGACATATAAGAAAAGAATAAAAATTCATAAAGAGTGATTTAGGTCATCAATCAAAAAAAAGTAAATTATTAATTTAAATTTAATAACCATAAAGTCAAAAATGTATTATTATTTAAAAGGCCATCAACTCCACAAAACTTACGAAATTAAGACCATAATTTTTTCTAACTGTCAGAACGACGAGTAATTACTAATAAATTTATATAAAAAAATTTTCATTCTTGGGGTGTGAATTGAAAAAAATATCGAAAATATCCATTACCATATGAAATAACTTTCTTGAAATTAACATTGATGTATAAATCACTAATTTAGACTTTTAACGCATCTAAAGGCCCATAAAGAATTAAAATTATAACTATTTGAATCTTAAAAAATAACATGCATTAATATATAAAATTAAAAGCTAAACAAATTATTAATCATAAATATATATTCATTACAAAAAAATATACATTAATAAGGAAGTCACGTTCGAAAAGGGTTGGAATTAAACACTCATCGTCCTTTAGTCATGGGTTAAAGACTCTTGGCCTTTCTAGACTTGATTTACGGTCACCCGACATATATGATGTCCTTTTTTGAAATTAGACTAAAATAATATATTATATAGATATCCATTAAGTAATTTTGATCACATATTATCCTTTTAAGGATGGTTTTAAAGAAAAATACACTATAAAAATACATCATATGATGATTAACTTAATGTTTTCATAAACAGTTAACATCATTATCAGTCTCAAAAATGAAACTACAAAACATTAGATACAGTGTCATGAAATTAGCCTAACATTCTTTCCCCTATATATCATGAAGTATGTATTGGTTTTTATATTCTAAACATGTTAATAACATCATCATATGTCTTTTAAATCAATGTAACAACATTATTTACCAAAAAACCATTTGTAAAACATGAATTATTCCTTATTACAAAATATATTTGATTTACTAATTATGTCCAAAAATATTGTAAGCATAAACCAACAATATAAAAGCCCTTACATACATCCATGGTAATAAATACTATCCAATTTACATATTCATATCCCATGTATCGTTATACATTCCAAATTAACTTATCATAAAGAACATATTATGGACTACAATACCTCAGAAATAAATTCACATTGTTATTAAATCACTTCACCAGTCCATAGGGATCATTCAACATAAACATTTAAATACTAAGTGAATTCTTAAGTAGAAAAATCATTGTATAATTCATCATTCATTATATATGAATTGAAATACATAAATAATTATAATACTCAACTTTATCCTAATGCACATAACAAGGAATCCTCATCCTATTACACAATAACTCCTTATATGAAAATCTCATCTATAGTTTCCCAATCATCAGAAATGCAACCATTACATGTACAACCTTGATGGTTCCCTTTAAATGATTTTTCCATGTGACATTGATTTTAATAATGACCATTTTATCAACACTTAAAACAAATAATCATTTATGGTGTCTTAGAGAGTCACTTTCATTTTTTCATTCATTTCAACAATAAAAATCCATCTTATTCCACTAAGACATACATTAAGGTTATTATTTCTACATTCTGGCCATAAATAATACCAAATCTTCTTTATTTCATGGTCTCCATTACATGAAGTCCCAGAAAAATCCTTATTTTTCTTCATTGGTGAGTCTATGATATGGTTGAGGTAAACATATTTGGTCTTGTTACATGATACATAATTAAGAATGATCACGAAATCATTCACTCTAGTGATCATCCCCCTTGAATAATAATCAGAAAATTTTCTACCACATTAAACATTAAACTAGTAACATCTAATTACATCCATTAAATATAACCGGAAGAATATTTTTAGCATTTCTTAATATAAAAGATAACCATATTGTTGTAAAAATAAATAAATATAAAACATCTAAATCATTGAACATTTTTTAATCTATTGCACAATAGATTTATCCTAGGACATTCATAGAGAACATATGTTTTCCATCATTTATAATGGTTTGTTTATAATTTTTGAATTCAAAAAGAATAACCCTTAGGAGTGTCAACCAAAGTGTGAAGAAAGACCCGTTTTCATGTACCAGTTTATCCAAAGTCAATCCCATCACATATTTTCAGAGTTATAACCCCTAGGTAAATCTACTCCAGATCTACTTCAAGATTCTTTATGAAGAGATGGATGTATATAATAGAAACCACAAATAGTATCCTTTAAAAGAATTCCATAACATTTCCCTAAATGCTAACTCACCCTTATCTATATCTTTATATACATCCCTATTAATTTAAATATAAATATAACTAGGGATCTCACCGTGGTTTTCTCATCCTAGTATCTAAATGTTAACTATAAATTATCTCTAATAACAACTGTAGCGTCTATCTTTTAACAAAAATTAACATTACATCACTATTGGGGAACACGTAAACATTATACAAATAGTAATCCAAGGACTGTAGTTGGTATAGTGCCTTTGTAAACATGGAAACATAAAAAATTATACAAATGTGAGATTCATAATCTCAAACTGTGTTGTTCTTGACTAGAATCCTTCTTAGACATATCAAACACCATAGATATCATCATCAACTTGGGAAAGTTAACATAAAAGGGGTGAGATCAAAATCACAGTAAGGGTAATATAAGGGGGACATGTAAGCATAAACCTGATCATAATGGTATGAGAATGTGATAATAAAAATAGAATATCTTACCCTGCATATAAAATGACATAACATAGATCATGGAATAAAGGTTGTATGTTCAAAAGACCTGAATCCTAATAAAATGGATAGACTAGTCCATGAAAGAATAATAGTGGAATAAAACATGTAATTTTGGGAAACACATAATCATATAATGATTTCAATAGTATCAAAGGAATCACTACTAAGACCATGTAATTGGAAAAATTATATTACTGAATAGGTTAATCCCCATTCAATCCTTGTATTAATGAAATGAGTGACCCTCCTTCTGGCCCTATATTACGGATCTGAGTAACCCTCATTCTAGTCCTATATTACTAAACAGAGTAACCTCTTTTCCAGCTCTATAACACAAAATTAAGTAAACTCCCATTCCAACACTATCTTATCTTATGAGATATGAATCATTACCTAATTCATTAGAGAAAGATATAGTTCCTAACTATCTCACAATGAAATCATACATACAACGTCCAAATATACATTTCATAACCCATGAAGTGAAATGATTATCATAATCATGTAAACATGTCATAACCTATGGTACATATTATTCGTTTTGTATTCATTTCAATTAAAGAATGATCCTTAAAAGATAAAAATATTTCATATTTTTTTAAATTTTGAAGGATAAATAGGATCCCTAAAGACCATGTCATTAATCATCACTCATTAATAAAATGATATGAGTTGAACCTTTATATCATTTCCTAAAAGTTATGATTGACATAAACAAATGTTATATTGGATTGATTTATTTAATATATTCTAAAAACACTTTTTTCATAAAATAACATTTTTTATTTTAAAATGGATTTTTAAGACATAAAACCCATTGAAAATAGATTTTCTAAAATACAATGAAAGCATATAAATATTATAAGAAATAATTTTTAAAACTCTTTTCATTGAAAACATTTAAAAAAAGATTCAAACCATTTTAAAAAACCATTTTCATTGTAGAGACCTGATAATTTTTAAACAAAGATTGATATTTTTGGGAAAACAATTTCATCAAAAATCCTTTTAAAACATATAATGAAATCATGAAAATATTTTGAATATAAATTCTCTTGAAAAATTGTGAATGAATCATTAATACTTGTTGAAAAAAAACATTTTTTTGAAATTACTTTTAAAACATGTAAATAAGACATGAAAATAATTTTCCGTGAAAAAATATAAAAGATTTTTAAAACTATTTTGAAAACAATTTCACCTAAAACTGTCATTTTAAATCATTTTCATAAATATTAAACTTTTTAAAAATGAAAAGGGAGCTTCGAAGTGATTACGGTGGGTGAATCCATACATGTCGTACAAGGTCAAAAAACATTCCTTTTTCAAAGTAAAAAAAAAATTAATAATTTAATTGTTTAGAAAAATAAAATAATATTACTTTTAAGGTATTGGTAAATGAAAAAATGTGTAAAAATTTATTTTAAATTATATAGTTTAATGGCGTAACATTATTGTCATATCTTTTTATGAAAAATATATATCCGACTGAAAAAAGGGTAAATTCAGGCTTTCCTAAAAACAAATTCCTAACTATATTTTGTTCCAAAAATTATAAAATGGTACCAATAAATGAGTTTATCAATAAATAATAGAGGATAAAAATATAATTAATATTATTTAGATATGGATCATAATATTTTATCATATGAATCATAAACATAAACAATCTCTAAAAGTAATGATATTTTCTCAAAAAATCTTAAAACATGGTATCTTTAGATCATGCTATCAATGATGGAAAATAAAATTACATGAAGAATATAATATCATGAAACTATTAATATTTAGGATATATCGTGACAAAATTAATTCAATGCTCCCCAAAAAAGTGTTCAGGTTCATAATAAAATAGGAGTTTCAAAGAATAAAAATTGTGACAAAACATTTCTACTGATTTAGAAAAATTTTAAACATAAAACTCATGAAAGATGGATCATAGTATGGGAATATTTATATGTGTAAATTAATTTAAAATATAAATATTATAAAATCACAGGATGTACATGTACCACCAAAAATTATAGAGTGAATAATATAGCTTGTATCTCATAGAATATAAAAGTGAGATGAAATCCACATACATTATGTCTTAACTCTCTCTGTACTCGTAAATGTTTCATGTATAAAAAATATATGTTTTTTATAAATATATTATTGAAGAATATTATTATATATTACCGTATACTATTTTATTATAACCTTATATTACCCTTTTGTTAATGATCAAATGTTAATATTTCACTTTGCGGAATATTCACTTCATTCTTCACAAGAGTCTTAATTTGTTACGTCATTAGTTTTAATACATATTTAATTATTCCAGAATTTAAACCATGATATAAATATTATATAAAAAAATATATTTTTAATATAATAATCTATAGAATTTAGGTGAACAAAATGGAATACATCATTAATGGGGATGGTCTGTTGTATGTAAGTATGGACTTCATTTCAATTTTTATTGCAATATTGAATGAAATTATGTAAATGACATAACTATATATATGTATTCATATATATCACTATTAAATTAGAAATAAAATATCATATATATATATATATAATTTATTTTCATTAAATGAATCCTTAATACATTTCATTTGGTGTGTGAACGAATCACATCGTTTTGAGGGGGCAATATTCCACACTCTATCAAATGAGATTATCATATTAACACCAAATGGGAAGTAGAGATATGTGTGTTATAAAAGGAATACAGATGATTAAATTCATATTAAATATAAAATATGATATATATATATATATACCCTCATAATGGTCACCATTATAGGTGTAAAGACCCAGAAATTCTATGTAATTATTATTTTTTAATTATATAGTAATTTTCTGAGATTTTGAAATCTGATGGGACGGGATTCCAAGGCTCAGAGTGCCCAAAATGATCCTCAAAAAATATGTTAAGATTTAATTAGCACACGCAATCAGTTTTCCTGGAGATGTGGAATAACTATTAAATGGATACTCGGATCCAAATTCTGTGGGAACCGTTGTGCTCAGGATGGCGGGTTTTCCCTTGGCATGACTTATGTTTAGTCGATGCGTGCCTCCTTTGAGAAAACCCAAAAATGGGATAACCATCAATAAAATAATTAAATAAATTATTTTATTTTTGATATTCTTATAACAAAAAAAATGGTAACTCAGATTGAGAATTCGAGACCACCATTGAACTTTTGAGGGCATACTTTATTTAAACTGAAACTATCATTGGCTGGTGAGGGCCACCATTGAATGTTAATTTCTGGTCGTAAATAAAATAATTAAGTGACAATTATTTTATTGTAAAATCTATAAATTTTAAATGGTAACTAATTTTATACATCCGAGAGTAGTGTTGGGTTCATTGGGGTGTGTTTCACTTGGGAAGGTCCTAACTGTGACCGACACGGGTTGAGGGTGTCTGTTAATAATTTTCCGATCTTTTTTGGGGTACGTTCAGTAAACGCGCAAGCATCATTTTGTAAATTTTTAACCCGTGGTGAGAATTGAAATCCTAGGACACCGTTGAACTTTTAGTGCTGGTATTCGCTTAAGGATACCTTCACCTCGATCATAGTAGGTGAAGGGTGGATGTTAGCTTTTCACAAATTTGCGAAAGAATAAATTAAAAAATCTATGTAAAATTTTATGTTATTTGTTAAAACCTCCCATGTGGATGCTAAGAATTGGGGAAAACTAGAAATAAACCTCCCATGAGAGTTTATGGTGGTGGGGACCACTAGAACTAACCTCCCAAGAGAGGTTATGCTGGTGGAGACAACTCAAGGCTTGAAACCTCTTGAACTCCACTCCTAATTGAGATAAAACTCTTTGACTCCCTCCAACCTTAATTGTGCCAACCCAACAAATAATATAATATTCCAACCTATTAATTAATTATCCCAATATTAAATTATTCCATAATATTTTATAATGTACGCTATTTCATTTTTGGTGGAATTGGGGGAAACTCTTGGTAAAAGGGAGAAACTTGGAGCCTTGGGAGAAAGCTCTCCAATGTAGAACACCAACGAAGAACGCCAACGAAGTACGCCATTGAAGAATGTTCTTTGGAAATCAATGAATAGGATGACTTATAATCCCATCATCGAAGCGTGGCTCTGGAAGAAACAATCTTTGGCACCCCCATTTATCTTCTTCGACTTCTTTCTCGGGACCTCCATCAATGAATCAATCGAGGTAGGGGGTTATAATTGAATTACCATGATTAATTTCCTCATTCCTGGAAAGCATGGCGAACATGTATCAACCAAAATTTGATGATCCATGATTCATATTAAATTGTATAGTTTGTCTTCCTGACTCTTGATCTTCATGTTGAGCCCGTTGCTACCGCTCTAACACAGAGGGTGCGAGCCAAACAAACCTGGCCTGACCCCTCTGACGTTCTGCATCATTAGTGTGTTCTTCGCAATGCACGACGGTGACATAGGCAATGACACCAACACACACGGCCTCCGCGCCCCATGACCCTCATCCGCCCGCAGCCTTAGTACACTGCCCTAGCCAGGCCACCCCATTGCACCCCTGCTGCGGTCTTGCGGCGCCCCTGCCATGCCGACCGCAGTTTCGTAGTAGCGCCCAAAGTCCGGCCTTTCCACCAGTGGTCCCACCGTTCCGCCCAATGCACCACTTCCCCAGTACGAGTCACAGCGGCCATCCAGGCCGTGCCGCCGCTGCCGTCCGGGCAGAGTCGTAGCCCGAGCCACCGTTGCTGTCCAAGCCGTCGCCACCGTCTAAGACATCGTATTCGTCCAAGCCACCGCCATAGTTCGATATACTACCATCGTCTGGGCCGAGCCACCGCTGTCATCCAGGCGGAGCTGCCACCTGAGCCCCCAATTCCATTCAGGCCGAGCTTTCACCTAAACTGTCATCGCCCTTCATTCTGAACTACCCCAATAGAGTCGTTTCCCGGCATCGCTCCCTCGCGGCACCCTCTATGACCCTCTACAGCCTCACGGCCACCTGTGGCCCTCGATGACCCCTTTCTTCCTACCGGACTGGACCTAGTGGGTCAGGCCTACTCAACATGAATCGAGTCAGCCCAGGCTGGGTCAGGCAGGGTCTGTTCGACTGGGTCGGACTAGACTCAGGCCCACTACAACCCATTTATTCTCTTTCGGCTAAAACATTGTCACTATATGTCCGTTTGATGAACCGTAAGTGTAGTTGGGTACCTTGGATTGAGATGATCCCTTTAGGTATATCCCACTAGAGATTTGGATTATTTTTCGGTATGGTCAAGTTGAACCGAGCACGAATCCAACTGGGACCCCAGGACTAAAAAGCTAATAACTCATAGACTGTGTGTTTGATTGAAGCTCTATTTGTTGCATTGAGACCCTTATGATGTGGTGGTCCTTTGAGATACTTCATCGTGGTACCTCATGGAAGTTGGAGAATCGACCAATGGCTTGGGGACCAGACTCTCTTAGAGACAAGGAAGCCTACTGTGGAAACCCTATAGATAGCAATGTTGTGAAGAGTGCTCCAAGCTATCCAGTGTGGGTCAGCTACTAGCTATCCTGTGTGGGTCAGATCCTAGCGATCTTGTGTGGTTCTGCTCCTAGAGACCTTTTGTGGGTCAGATCTAGCGATCCTGTGTGGGTCAGCTCTAGAGATCCTGTGTGGTTTAGCTCCCAGTGATCATGTATGGGTCCGCTCCGGCGATATTGTGTGGGTCATATTTAAACAATCCTGTGTTGGTCAGCTCCAGCGATCCTATGTGGGTCAGCTCCTAGTGATCCTCTATGGGTCAGATTCTAGATATCTTATGTGGGTCAGCTCTAGTGATCCTGTGTTGGTCAGCTCTTATCAATTCTGTGTGGGTTAGATTTCGACGATTCTGTTCGGGTTAGTAGGACAGCCTATTAACGTTGTATGAAGAATTAGTAGTTACATCTAATCATCTCTACTAATGTACCAAAGATATAATTAGTGTGGGATGGGTTCGAACATGTGTTGTAATTTTCTTCAAGGAAATAACTTGGTTGTATTCTTCTGTGTGGCGTACCCGTGTGGTACTTTCCTTTTTCATTTTCCATCCTTCATTGAATAGTTGTTAATTGGGGTTTTGGGTTGGACCCTATGTTTCTTCATGATTGAGAAGGGTATACTTGTTAACTTAGGTATATGTATATGCATATACCTATGTAGGGTTGAGAGTGGACTTCATGATTTGAGGTTTATCCATTGTGGATTTTGGATGACCTTGAGGGTCTCAGGGTCCCTTATGAGTATCGTTACTCTCACCCCTGCACGGGATATGCCTACACCTAATTGTGTTGGATGTAGATGATAGAATGCACTGATCAAGGTTGAGAGTACCCGGACTGGACTTTTCTCAGAGGTGGACCATATGGTGTGTCGGTACGCAGAGGAGACGGGTGGATGTAGAGTGTTGTGGAGGCGATCTGTACCTACCGTTCAAGTAGGATCCCAGAGGACAACCCAGTAGTTGTCGATCATTTTCATCAGTTGTATTGTATTTCAGTTTTACTAGTACTATTTCTATTGGGATTTTATCCCATCCCCTTTTTTACTTTCAGGACACTTTTTTTCTATATAGTTGACTTGCGTTCGTGTGTTGCTATGTGCCTGGTTGCATGTGTTTACAGTTTATAAAGGAAATTACTTCCCATATTTAAAGAATACACCTTTGGTGCTCGTCTCCATCCACTGGCCTATGGAAGGAGGGTTTGGGGTTAGTCACGACACGGGCCCCAGGGGGCCGGTTGTGACAAATTGGTATCAGAGGAGTCGGTTCTACCAACGAACATTGGACTCTAACAATTTTAATGGCAATATTGTTTAATTTTGTGAGTGTGGCTATTATTTTAGGAAATCCAGTGTTGGTGCGGCGATGGACGTATCCATACACCAGAACCCTGACTTCTTATTTCTGACTCAGTGTATGAGAACACTGATTGCATGTGTGTTTTGAAGTGTTTTCTTGTGTCATATTTAGTCATCTCACCGTGTATAACTAAATGACCATGGAACACCTATTCATTATCAGGATACCGTTGTCTAGACAACAACCTAGGTTTCCCGAGAGAGTACAGATGATGGCCCACTGATTGACGAGGCTCCGGTGTAGGTCCCTCTTACTATGTTAGAACCTTCGTGTGGTGCACTAGTAGAACCCCCACCTGTTGGACAGAATTTAACACCAACTACACTAGCGTATGGTGCACGCCGACTGAGCGCATTCCACAAGTTCCAGTATTAGAGGTCTCCGAGGTTTAAAGTCGAGACAGATTCTAATGCAGCAAAGGGCTGGATGGAGGCGATTTCTAGAGTTTTCTGCCTAGTTGAGACACAAGTAGAACATATGGTGATCGTGGATTCTAGTATTTTTCAGCGAGTGACCATGAGGATAGTCTGTATTGTGATCAGGATTCGGTACATGTAACATTTCCTAAGATAGTACCTTTAGGTAGTTTGGATGCAATATCACTTCCCACTGGTTAGCAGTTATAACCAGCAGTACCAGTAGATGACACACATAGGTTTAGTGCTATACACGAGTTTTAGCATCAGATACCTCTCAGGTTCTGAGGTGAGCCCGAATCACAGGTGGATAAGGACTGGATTGAAGAGGTGGATGAGAGTTCCCTAGAGCTTATATATCATCTATAAGATGACATGTCTGTATCTTAGTATTCATCGGGGCTTACTGACCATTCCTGGTACTCGATGGATATGATACGATCAGTGCATCAGGGCTCGGATTCCAAAGAGGGGTATGTTTAAGGACATCCGAGCTAGCTTTATTACTCTAATAATTCCAACCTATGTTATGTTTCTAGAGAGAACCTTTGTGCTTGAATGTTCTTTGGATGAGCTAATACAGCCAGTGAATGTTTGTAGTGGGAAAATAGGAAACTGTCATAAGTCTCAGAGAATTGGGCATGTAAAATGTATCAGGAAGACAATGTGATTTGGACAAATGAATCTACATGGATAAAAACCCGGATGCAAAGCTAGGAGGGTATCATGGGGTGGTGTATATTTTGACATGTCACAACCATCACCATTTGCAGTCCCCACCAAGCTCAGGGAACTAGAGGACATGGAATGAGAGTAGGTGCATGCAGTCAAGGAGTGTGACTAAAGGGCTCTAGGAATTATTTGAGGTACGGTCTGTGTCTACTACTATTTTCTATATCAATAGATATAGGTACCAATAATTAGTTCTTTTCAAGATTATTTTCCAAGACCTAGAATTTCTACTTAAACTATTGACTTGACCCTCACATATAGAGATACCTTTGGTAGGTGACTCGATAATAACACTTTCACCGATATTGTGATCTAACCCATGAGGCAAGAGTTTCTATTTGAACTTCATGGTGGCAGTGTCGAGGCCTTCCAATGTTTGTTTGGGTATAAATGGACATCCACATTTCATACTCATTTTCGCTGCATTAGGTAAAAAGATTGTGGTTTCTCTTCAACGTTTGTATGGGGTTTTCCTTGGTTGGAGAAAAGGAAACCCAAGAAGAACAAGTTAAACTCATGCATATGAGGGTGCAACCGATCACTCAGGAGTCGGGCAGACTTACCTTTATGGCATTAAGAGTTTTAATTTTTCAGTTCCAAATAGGAGTGGCAAAGCATGGGGTCATCTTTTCAAAAGAGGTTTCCTGGATTATCTCCCCGATGGGAGAGGGACGTCTGCTTTGGCCGGATACAACCAGAGATTTGGCCAGACTTTTCCAAAGCTACAGCACCACTATCAGCATTGAAAAAGAAAGGGAAACCCTTCATATGGTAGGAGGGATTACATTATAGTTTTCAGGAGCTGAGGCAGAGGCTGACGAGTGCCCCCATATTGAGGTTTCCAGAGGAGGGCATAGGGTACGTAGTCTTCTGCAATGCATCAGGGACCAGAAACAGATGTGTCCTGATACATGAGAGAGCAGTGAGTGCATATGGATCTCAAATGCAGTGAAAAAATGTGAATAACTATGCTACCCATGACCTGAAGTTAGCAGTAGTGGTATTCTCCTTGAAGATGTGGCAACACTATCTGATGGGAGAATGCATCGCGGTGTACTCTGATCACAAGAGTCTTAGGTATATATTCTACCAGAAAGACCTGAAACATAGACAACGATATTGTCTTGAGTTTCACCAGGACTATGAATTCTATATACTCTATACTCTTGGGAAGGGAAACATTATATCATATGCACTCAGCAAGAGATCTGGTATATAATCGCTAGGCGAGGAGACATAGTAGCTGGCCATTTTGCAGATATCCATTGTGGATAGAGATGGAGAAATTTTTCTTTATTATCATACAATAACTCCCCCATTTCTTTAGCAAGTTAGGAAGTTTCATCATGGTAACACTGACTACGAGCCTCGACGTGTTCAGATATCCTCAGGGCAGCCACCTGATGTATTTTCTAAATGTTGGAAACACATCACCCTCTTTAAAAGAAACACCATGGTACCAATAGCAATATAAGAGGAGGTGTTGAGGGAGTACAATATGTCCCCTATGATAGTACATCCTGGTGTGGTGAAGATGTATTAGGATCTTTGATGCCAGTACTGAGAGCCCGAGACGAAGGAAGTAGTCACAGAGTTTGTATCATGATGTCTCACTTGTCTGCAAATGATGACTGCCCAGAGTTGGAAGAAGTCTTATGCCGACAAGAAACTGAAACCCTTGATGTTCTTGGATGGGGCCACATATTCTTACGACTCTCCCCTCAACGGGGACTATGAAGATTAAGCTGAGATGACAAGTTATCACTGAGGTTTAAATATTTGTTTCTGATACATTGGAGGATCAGGGAGGTAGCATACCGGTTGGATCTTCCACCACAGTTGGAGATGGAGCACGGTGTCTTTGACGTATCCCAACCGAGGAGATACGTGCAAGACCCACCACAAATCATCAATGATGCTGATCTGAACTTCGATGTTGAGGTGAAGTTTATGGTGGGTTTAGTAGAGATTGAGTTTCGTTAAGAGAGAGTCCTTCGTGGGCAATCGATACCTTTGGTGTGTGTGCATTAGAAGCCTGAAAACCATTAGGAGAGAACATGGGAGAGGAAGGATCAAATTCATGCTCTGTAACCCAACAAGTTTTCCTAGTTTTTGATATGTGGATTTTGGGGATGCAAACCCCTGAGGTGGGGAGAATGTAAAGACACGAAAATTTCATGTAATTTTATTAATTATATAAAAAAAATTCAAGACTGTGAACTCTGACGGCACGCAATTCCGACGACCAGAGTGCCGGAATAATCTGTGGAAGTTTTTTTAAGCTTTAATTAGCACACGTAAGAAATTTTACTAAAAAAGTATAATAAATCATAAATTCTAACTCAGATAAAAAATCTAAGGGCATTGTTGCACTCAGGATGGTGGTTTTACCCTAGGTGCAAATTAAGTTTAGTCGAGTGTGTCTCTTCTGAGAAAACCCAAAAATGGAATTACTGAAAAATAAAATATTTTATTTTTAAAATTCTTATAACACACAAATGGTAGCTTTGATGGAATATCTGAGACTACTTTTGAACTAGTGAAGTCATGCTTTATTTATGCAGAAATTAACATTGGCCTATGCGGTCCACCGGTGAAAGATAATTTTTGGCCATAAATAATATAATAATGTGGCAATTTTTTCATTGTAAAATATATAAATTATAGACAGTAACATGGATTTGAAATACATGAGAACCATTAGGTTAGATGGGTCATTTTTCACTTGGGCAGGGCCTAACTTTGACCGACACGGGTCAAAGGTGACTGTTTATAATTTTCTGAACTTTTTTTCAGGTATGTTAAGTAAATGTGAAAGTGGCATTTTATAACTTTTGAACCGGTGCTTAGAATTGATGTTTGAGGACTCCATTGAATTCACAGTGCCGATATTCACTTAAATATTCCTTCAACTCGAACTTAGTAGGTCAAGGGTGGAAGTTAGCATTTTCACATATTCGTGAAAGAATAAAATAAAATAAAATCTATTTATCATTTTATATTATTTGTTAAAACCTCCCACATTTGGATGTTGAGATGTAGGGAGCAGCAGAAATAAACCTCACATGAGATGCTATGCTGGTTGGGTCCACCAAAACTAACCTCCCATGAGAGGTTATGATTGTGGGGACCGCCCGAGACATCAAACCTCTTGAACTGCCCTCATAAGTTTGAAAACCCTCTTGGAATCTCTCTAACATTAATTGTTCCAACCCAACTATTAATTAATTATTCCAACCAATAAATTAATAATCTAATTTTGAAATTAGGCCAACATATTCTATAATGTTGGATAATTCATATTTTGTGGAAGTGGGGGAAACTCTTGGAAAAGGGGGGAAACATGGAACCTTGGAAGAAAGATCTCCAATGTAGAACACCAAAAAAGAACGACATCGAAGAAGGTTCTTCAGAAATAAAGGAAGGGGATGTCATAAGAGCCCTTAATCGAATCGTGGTTTCAGATGCATTGATCATTGGCACCCCTATATCTTCTTCGACTTATTTCTCACAAACTCCGTCGATGAATCAAACGAGGTTGGGGGTTATAATTGAATTCTTGAATTCTCTCGGTTATTTTTCTCATTATTGGAAAGCATGGTGAATGTGGATTAACAAAAACGAGTTGATCCACAATTTGTATTATATTTTAGATTTTCTCTTTATGGCTCTTGATTTTTCTATTGAGACACTTACTATTGCTCTAACACGGAGAGTGCATGCCAAACAAACATGGCCCGACCCCTGTGTCATACTGCTTCTTTGTGGTGTTCTTTGCAATGGATGATGGAAACGAAGAAAACAACACCACCAACCACGGAATACAGTCCCCGCGGCATTGCACCTCCCATGGCATTCCTGCGCCACCCCAGTTGGACCACCCCGCGGCACTGCCGCGCCGCCCGCGGTTTCGCCGTGCGGCCCGCGGTCCCATCGCGTCGCCTGTGGTCTCCCAATGCCACATGCAGCCCACTACGCCACCCCACAGCTCCGCCGCCACCATCCAGGCCACTATCTCCGTCTAGGCTGAGCCGCCACCACCATCTGGTCCATGATGCCACCCGACTCGTCACCACCTTCAGAGCTACCGCCGCCATTCAGGGCGAGTCGCCACCCGAAGCGCCTCCGTCCTTCCTGCCGAACCGCCCCGGATGAGCCTCTCCGTAGCCTCATGACCTCACAGAAGACTCGGTGACCCTCCGCAGACTTCTACGACCCCTCGCGGTTTTCCGAGCCAGACCCAACAGGTCCGACCGGGTCGGACCGGACCCAGTCCCACTACGACCCATTTATAGTCTTTTGGCCATAGCTTTGTCACCTCATGTCCATTGGATGAACCATCAGTGGAACTGGGTACCATGGAGTGAGATGGTCCATTTATGTATACCTCACTAGATATTTCGATTATGTTGGGCTACTTTCAGGTTGGATCGAGCACGAATCCAACCGGTCCCCCGTGACTAAAAGTCTAATTACTCAAAGACCGGGTTGCTGATTGACGGGTTGTCTGTTGCGTTTAAACCCTCATGATGTGGGGATCCTTTGAGATACTTATCCATGGGACCTAGATGCATCTAGAGAATAGACCATTGGTATAGGTAGTGGACTCTCCTAGTGATGAGAAATCCTAGTGCAGAAAACAAATAACTGGTTTTGATGAGAAGAGTTCTCCTAGCTATCTTGTGTGGGTTAGCTCCTAGCTATCCTATGCGGCTTAGCTCCTAGCGATCCTATGTGGGTCAGTTCCTAGAGATCCTATGTGGGTCAGCTTCATCGATCTTATGTGGGTCATCTTCCAACGATCATATGTGGATCAACTCCAACGATCATGTGTGGGTCAAATCCAATGATCCTTTGTGGGTCAACTCCAACGATCCTGTGTGGGTCAACTCTTATAGATCATGTTGGGTCAGATTTAGCGATCCTATGTTGGTCATCTCCTAGTGATTTTATGTGGGTCATCTCTTACCGATATTGTGTGGGTTAGCTTCTAGTGATCCTATGTGGGTCAACTACAACGATCTTGTGTGGGTTAGCTCCTAGCGATTCTGTGCAGGTCAGCAATAGATTCTCTTAATGGAGTAGGATAATTTAGAAGTTATATCTGATCATCACTTCTACAACACCAAAAGAGATACCTATTGTGAGATGTGTTCATACCTGTGTGGTACTTTTCTTCATGGTAATACCTTGGTGATATTCTTCTGTGTGGCGTACATGTGTGGTACTTGCCTTTGTGATATTCCTTCCTTTGTTGAACATTTGAGCTTTGGGGTTTTGGGTTGGATCCTATGTTTCCTCATTATTGAGACGGTTATACTTGTTAAATTAGGTATATATATGGGAATATACCTAAGTATGGTGGATAGTTGACTTCATGCTTTGAGGTTTATCCTTTGTGGGATTTTTGAGACCATGAGGGTCTCAGGGTCCCTAATGAGTATCGTTACACTCACCCATGCACAGGCTATTCCCACACCTCATTGTGTTGGATGTAGAAGATAGACATGAAAAATAAAAAATGAGAGTATCAAGACTAGATAGTGCTCAGACATGGACCATACAGCGTGTCAGTATGTAGAGGAGACTGGTGGAAATAGATTGCAGTGGAGGCAATCTGTATCTACCATTCAAGTAGGAACTCAGTGGATGACCTAGTAGCTGCCTTTCCTTTTCTTCAATTGTATTGTATTTCATTTTTACATATGGTATTTATGGTGGGCTTGTATTTCGGCTCCTTTTTACTTTCAACAATCTTTTTTCTATACAGTTGACTTGCGTTCGTATCTTTCTCTGTGCAGAGTTTCATGTTTTATAGGTTATAAAGTAAATGCCTTCCCAGATTTAGGGAATATACCTTTGGTGATAGTCTCCAGTACCTGGCATATGGAAGGCGGGCTTGGGGTTAGTCACTGCACAGAACCCAGGTGTGTGTCGGGATAATAGGTGATAAAGGAAAAATGAACAATCATCATTTTTGTGAGACAGTAGATCGCCATATATACAAACTGCATGTTCAAAATCTATTAGATGAAGGTGTGTGTAAGATTAAGTTAGATAATTTTCATGAAACCTTCCTAGTATATGTTTTATATAGGGTTTTTACAACAAAATTTAATAAATAGATTGGAGGGTGGAGAAATAAAATTAAGAAAGCAGCATGAGGGAAGATGTTACCTCTATATCATGTAACTCCATTTGGTTTGTGAAAAAATCCTTCCTTGAAAATATTTTAGGCCAAAGGGATGCTTCAAAGTCAAAGGGAAGATATTTAGTAAGTTAAATGGGTAAATCATGGATGAACATAAAATGTTTGAGAGGTGTGAGTAAAGGGATGTTGTGGTGGCCTTCTATAGAGAAAGAAAAAGACTAACATAGAATTTTTAGAAACAAGTTATGTGTATACATGTTAGTTCCTGAAAAATGCCATAAAAAACTAAAAGAACTCAATAATTGAAGGTTTATGGCCGATATATGGACATACAATGGGGTTTTAACCAATATATAAGACATTTGGGCACATAATTTTATGGTGTAGTCCCCAATTATGCTTAATTTGGCCATAATCGCTGTGATAAATTTTAATCACATTTACTAATCATTTTCGTCAAAAATAAACATGGTATTATTAGAATAAAAATATTATCAATAATACATTGGTGAGTGTTTGATTTTAAATATTCACTTTATAGAAGGGGAAAATAATATTAGTGCTAATCCATCAAAAAAGACAAAATAATCGGAGGTTAATGATAGAAAAAGATCAAAAAATTCTTAAGATGTTATATTCAGTTTCAAAGTAAAATAAATTATATTAATTTACGTTTTATAAATAGATGTAATAATAATATAATTTTACCTTAAAAAAAATTTACAATATCATTTATCATTATTAATTATTTTGAAAAAATGAAACATTTATCTAAAATGAGGTATTTTTTCAATAGTCATCAAAAATCAAGTTTATTAGAAAAATCACAAAAATACAAACTAGGGTAATGGGAAAATTCTAATTAAACTTTTTACATTATATTCTCAAATTAAAGTTAGAAATGTGACAAAAAAATGTATTATTAAAATCGATCCAATCAAAAATAAACCATATTTTTATCATAAAATTTATTTTCCAAAAAATATCAGATTTCTTAATCAAAATGATTCATTTATATAAAACAATTAATAACAAAAACTTGAAAGTATTTATTAATATTAGTATTAATATTCATAATCATTTAGTTATAATTATCTCATTTAATTAGATTTATATACATAAATATTTTTCATTGAATCCTAGTGTTGCGTGCATCGTATGACAATCCACTATTGTTTGTAGTGCAGCCCAGGTCTGTAATGCATGTAGCACAAGAAAAGTTGGTATTGAAAGTAAAAGGAATGTTTTAATTAGTGTTTTAATACACAAACACACACAAATATATTTATATAATATGAGCTATTTCTACTTTCATGTGAAATGAGAAATATTGAAAAGATTAAATAATTCATAGAAAATATTTCTCCAAATCTCCGGGTGTTACACTCCTGGTTCCCCAAATTTTATAAAATATATAAATATAGAAATAAAAATAATTAAACAAGTGATAAATAATTAAAAAATATGAAATGGGAAGAGAATAATCACAACATCATCATCATGATAAGAAGCATTAGATAAAGTCATGGAATGTGGAAATGAATGAAAATAAAACATCATGCCCTAGTGTTCATCTACCACACATAGTTTTGATCAAAATCTAGAATCATTTTCATGCATAATTAATATACCATGTGAGATAAATCACATTACCCAATGAATTGGAGTGCTATATAATTTCGGTTTCACCTACCACATCAGAAAATTTACATTATCATGCATGCCACATAGAACATATATCAATATTTGAACTAAAATAAATCATGAAAATGAATGGTTTTAATTTCATAAATCATACATTAACAAACAATGTTATCCCAAATGAATAAGGTAAAAACATTAATTATATAAGATTCATCAAATTTGAGTAAATAAAAAAAAGATCGAGAAGTGTGTTTTTTGAAAGAATAGATATTTTAGAAAAAATTATATTTGTAATAATATCAATTTGAAAAAATTTATATACCATAAAAGGTAAGTTAACAATAACTATGTAATATTTAAGGAATATAGTTACCAAAATTGGGGTGAAAGTGGGAAAACCCAAATAAATAGAGTTGGGTTTGATAATTCTATTTTCCTTTTGTCTGGATACATTCTCCACATTAATGTCCTATATAATCACATTAGATTCATCAATTAACAATTGTAGACCATTTTATACATGATTATAAATTTTTGGGGTTTTTAAGTATTTTTATGGTTCTTTGGATGTATTTTAGAGTTTAATTTCGTCATTTGGGAGTGTTCATTTTCATGATCTGTTCGTTTGTTTACATGAATGAATGTTCTCTTAAAATGAGGATAAAAATAAAAAATTGTATGTATATTTTATTACTTATCATACATAATATTAAAAGATGTTACAATTTATTTGGTCATATACCATGATGATGAATAAAAAGTTAAATGTTTATGATGATTGTTTTAGGTTAATCATTGTAGTTTTTCAAACACAATGAACCTGTTTTGTTTTAATCATTTATTATTATTAGTATATGTTATTAAAATTACATATAAATTTATATAACATACACATTAAAAAAAAAGAACCATTTAGTGTCCTTATTAACATTTTTTATGGGTTTTATTGAAAATTATTTTTTATCGCCCATGATGTTGGTAAATTGACACATTACAGATGACAATTTCATTTATGTGATAAAAGAGAGAGAGGGAGGAGTTTACTATTGGATATACCATTAATATGATATAATTACAGTATAATTATTTAATTTTTTTTATTTCTATTTGGATGCTGAGATTATTACGAGGGAATAAAAAATAAATTTAAATTCATAGGAAATTAATAGAAAAATTGAGAGGATTTTTATCTTGAATTCTTTTCTCGAGATCAACCTCAAGGCACCACAACATTGTAATTTGGTGAGTAAAATAGATCTTAGATGTGGGTCTGTTTCTAGAAAATACTATATATCATAAATTATGAAATTCACAAACCATTATAGGTGTGAGGATAAGAGTGGGTGAGAGGTGGTATTTATAGTGGATAAGATGGGTGTTTTCTTTTTATTTTAATCATTATAATAATATTTTTATCAACTCAATAAATCATGAGGATTATTATGACTAAAAAAAGTAATTTATTAATTATATTTTTAACGAAAGGTCACATACATCATCCATGACTCAATGATGACTAAAAATTCAAGTTTTTAAAATTTATCGTAAATTATAGTATTATACAATTCACAAAAAATTCATGTATTTTTGAAAAATCTCCAAAATATTCCATAACCATTTTTTGATAATTAGAAATGAAAATGAACACCATTTTGATAAAATTATTTTTTCCTATCTGGTAGATTTTATTTTTAATTATATGCATCATTTTCTTGGAAAATACAAATTTTTAAATTAAAACCGATTTTGTAACACAATGAAAATTTACATATAGTCTCATAAAATTAGATGAAGATCATAGGACAAAAAATTACTAATATATTAATAATTGTTATGAAAATACATTTTCTTATAAATTATTAAATTAATGACAGAATTTTAATTAAATATTTATGACTTATAAAAATACAAACACTTAATTAATAATTTCTTAAATATTTAATATCATATATTATGAAATAATTTCATAATATTTTCACTTATAAGAAAAAAAATTTATTTATAATTTCATGTGTGATTCTACTATTCATTTGGATGGTCTACTATTCATAAGGGTCATATTACTATTCCAAAGGCCACGTTACAATTTCAACAGTAATGGACTTTTTTCATTATAAATAAATCTTATTTCAATAATTTTTCATTTATAATGTTTTTATTTTGGTCTCTGAGTGATTTTATGTGATTTAAACTATGTGAAATTAATGTAATAAATGATTAATTCCATTGATAAACAATCATTTTGTACAAATTATTAATATAAATTCATATTTTATGTTATTTTCATGCCATGTTTTTCTTTTAATGGTCTTGTCAATGAGTCATTGGGTATAGTATAGGGTGATAGATTTCCACGGATTATATGGTGTCTATTGGGTTGATGTTGCATATCGATGTGGTTCGCTTTAGAATGGGTAATTTGAAAATATGGGGGGTGGTGTGAAAGATGCATTTTGATATTTTAGTAGTTGATTTGTATTAGTCTAATGGTTTGAAAATGATTTTGGATGGACATTTACACTGTAATGTTAGAGGCTAGTATGATTTCTGTCATTGTATCATGAGAATACAATTTTCTACATAAAATTAACAAACAAATAAATTAATAACTAAATATAGAATATGTAAATAGGTTAATGTAGGGTTTTAAATAATAATTTATGTAATATAGAAATAATATATTTTCAGGAGGTCCATAAAAATGATAATTTTTAATGATCAAATAAATTAAAATAAGGATTAATAATAATATTAAATATGAAAATTGGTTTGAAGAATTTTTGTAAATTAAATATAGATAAATGAATAAAATTTTCATGGTGGTAGTAAATCTATAATTTATTAATAATATAATATAATTGGATTTTTTAGGATTTTTTATTCTTTTATAAAATTAGAGTGTTCAGGTATGTTTGGATAATTGTTTATGTTGTTCGGAGTGCATGATGGATGGAATGGAGTGAATTTGTCAAAAATTGGTGTTTATGATGTCCTAGTTATGGATTAACCCTTAGGATGGGATTGTGTTACTTATTATATTATTATATCTACTTTTTATATAATATGAACCACAAGACAAACATGGTAACCACATCAGTTACTATAGGAGAACATGGGTTTTGAGAGATTTCTACAATATAATGTTTGTAAAGGGAATTAATGGTTGAAGGAAAAATATTTCTCAAAATACCTTAAGACATAGTAATTTATTTGATTGATAAATGTGTTTAAATATATTTATGAGATAATGGCATGAATTCTTGTTACGTATATTTAGGATGAAATGGTCGTGTTGTTTTATGTTGTTACATTGGGGGTTGTGAATGGAAGGAAGAAATGTGAGGATAATTCCCTTTTTGTTCACATTACCCTACGATCATGGGATTGTGATGAGACATTGTGTTATTTTTATGGGTGAGGATATGTTGTTATGAAAATTATAGTCTATCATTATTTTTACATATAGATGCAAAAAGGATTTTAGTATAAGATATTATTCATTGGGTAGTGATAGAGACTATTTTAGTGAGGAAGTGATTGTTGGATAACATATTGATATATATATATATATTCTTTCAATACAATGTTACTATAGTAGGTTATGGTACTATGTGAGGACGTCTTAGTTAATACAGGAGATAGTTTTATTGAAGAATAATTGGTTTTGTTCTATTGATTATTTATTAAGGAATAAATATTCTTCTTCTAGATTTCCATGACGGTTTTAAAGGATATTAAACTAAATATATGTGAATGTAATCCCTTATCAATATGATTTAGTATTTGATATTGATATGTGGGATTAGTTTATTTATTTATACAACAAAAGCTTTTGGATTTGAGTTTATGTTAGATAATTTTTTTGGAGATTATTTTCATATTTTATTTCGAGTTTTAATAATTTATGAAATTTCCTAGTTTTGATAGATATTATATTAATTTACTTGTTATTATGGTTAAATGTGTTTTTAATTATATTTTCATGGAGTTATGAGTGAAGCCCCAATGGTTTCAGGTACAATAACCTTTAATTATGTATTTCCAATTATATTATAAATGGGTTTAGTTTTGATATTTTTGGTTGGTTACAATATGATTATTGATGTGTTTCTGCAGTTGAATATTTTAATAAATGTTCAATGAAATCATTAACTTTTATAGGAAACCATTCAAGATGTTTTGGGAATTGGCATAGTCGATGTATTTTGTTTTGAAATCAGATTGATTTAAGGATTAATTGTGTGTGTGGGAAATGTTGAAAAATCATGGGGTTCCCAAGGTTTATAAAACTATTAGAGTCAGCATTATGGGGGGATGGTTTAGTTATAGTATCATTGAATGGGTATCACATTTCTTACAAATTATGAGTAATAAATTTATGTATCCATGGGTTATTTATTGTTTCATTTACATGGTTGACACATGGTTTGAGAATCCCTGCAGCCTAATTGGTTGACATGAATTCATTTCTATAAAATTTTCAATTTAACTCAATTTTTACCCCCAAATAATTTTAATTTAGCTCCTATATTAGGATTTATAACTCATTTACACTTTTAAGAATAATTTTCAATTACATATGTTTGGTATGAAGATTGTGTTGAATGACAGTGTCATGGGTCTCTTAAATCATTGATAAGTCTCTATTTTATTAACTTCTCTAAAGATATTCTTGAATTATCTCTTCATGAAAAAAAGATATAATAAATTATTTATATATCTATGATCAAGATTATATTTTTATGTGATATTTTTGGTTTTTTAATGGTAGTAACTTTTAAAGGTGGGTTAATAGGTTTTATGTGTGTTTCATCATTTTCTTTAATCATTAGAAGTATGTTGATTGTATTCCTCTTATACTTAATATGGAACATAATTTCATATTTATTATTGAATATTAAACGTGTATTTGAAATGGAAATATTGAATCATTTCATGAAGGAAACCTTTTTAGGTTATGATTTGGAAATATATGTATTCAAATGTCATTTATAAAACATATTTCATTAATAATTGTAAATTGCAGTTTTAATTTTTTTTGGATCAATCCATGAATTATTTTTTACTAAATGTATAATATTAATGAAATGGTTTGTGTGCAATGAATTTATATTTTTTTCATACATGATTTGAAGGAGTTCATTTTGATTGGATGTGACCCTAAATATGGGGCACGTGCTATAGGATCACCAAGAGATTGGTCAGCTTATGATGATGTGGTGGATCGATGAGAAACAAATTATGAGTATCAAACTCTCACTTTAAAATATTTTTTTTTCTATGAGATAGAAATTTCAAATATTAATTACATTTTTTAAAGGAATTAAGGCAAAATTATTTAGGTTATTTATTTCCAAAAATGATCTTGTTCAGGTAAAATTGTTATTCATTCAATTTGATCTTTTCAATGTTGGCTAAAAAAATTTGTGTTCTTATTTTTATTATAAAATATGTTTTAAAAAATAATAAATTTTTTTTTTCATAGTGTTATGATTTTGAATTTCTTTAGGGAAATAATACTTGGTTAGATTACTGACATCATTTATATCCACTTTGGTACATATTTAGATTTTTTTTATCTCAAGTAATAGATAAATTTTAAATTTATATGGTGAATAATATTAATTAAAATTTCGTGGGAATACATTTTTGATCTTAGAGTTTGGTTATGGTGACTTTTTAGTAACACCACATTGGGGATTCTAAATTAGGACATCATTTATTTTGTTGAGGATTTTATTACTTTGTCATTGATTCTATGATGCTTTAAATTAATTAGTATAGATTTGTGTTGTATTGTTATCACATAGTAATCATATAGTTGGTTTTTTTACATTATCATTTAATGTTGTATTTATTCTCGAAGGGAAATAATACCTCCACCAATATTTTACTACGCCCTTGGAATTTATTTACATCTTTTCTAGTATTAGGGAAGGTTTAGTAAAACTATTGATCTAGTGGAAATCAATTAGTTTGGTGGGGATGTTAGAAACATTACCATTCTTGGTTAGTCAATCTGATATGGATGTTATATAAAATATAGTAATGTTGAAAGCTAATAGTGATATCATATAAAGATAAACCTATCCTCATTATGAATAACTTCATGTGACCAATGTGGTTCAGGTATAAAAAGTGTGATAAGACACTTCTTAGTTAGTTATTATTTTATAATGATGTGTTTCTCTAATGATTATAGTATATCTTGTATTAATACTAATAAATGAAAAGCATAATATTATTCATAATATATTTTGATTATTTTTTATAATGGTTTTAATTTTTTATGATGTTAATAATTATTTAAATTATTTTGTAATGATTGTTTAATTAATAATTAAGAATATTATATGTATACAATTTCTTGTCAGTGATTTATAAGTGGGTTTTTTTTCATGTTATAAATAATTTTAACTTGTTATATATCAAATAAAAGCAAAAGAAGAGGATGTGGATAATTTAATTTCACAAAATACGCCATTTAACTAACTAATTTTTTAGTGTCAGATTCAATCACTCTATACTAGTGATAAGTGAAATAGAAATGATGATATTTTAATGTGGTTCACCATTTAAATTTTTTGAAATTGATTCCACTGATATTTTTGAGCGATTCATAATTTGAAATGAAATATTTTTTTCTAAATATAATGAACTGAATCATCGATTTCCTAGGAACACTAGAAATTCCAATGGTAAATCTAGTTGTGATCTTGATTAAGTATATTTCATTTTAAATGTGTTATTTAGTTTTACATGATATCATAGATAAAGGCCTAACTTGGGGTTTATTTGAAGAATTATCTGACAAGAAAATCTTTCATCACACATTCAATATAGTCATAATTATTGATTTCATTATCCTTAACAAATAAAATAATTCAATAATGAAATATGTAGATATGTTTCTGATCATAGTTTATTTCTCTCCATAAGGATATAATTGTCCTTCCTTGAAAGAATGCATTAATGAGTCTATACTGAAATTAGAAATTATTTCTAAGATAATTTTCAAAAATATAATTGAATATAAAGAGATTCTTTATAGAGAGGGAATAACTGAAATAGATGTAATTAGAAATTTAACTACATGATATATGATTGTCTCCATTGGAAATAATGAAATATTAATTGATGTGAATAAGAAAAATACAGAAACATATTTCATTGGGGGTAGAGCAACTCAGAAAAAAAACATTACATTCATTAACATTCTTCCTTGATCCAAAATTATTTATAGATGTTTTGAACATTATATATTCATGAAAATAAAGATATATTATATGAAAACACATAAACATGCCACTATTATATATTCATAAAGAAATGTTTGGAAATATTTATTAAAAATTCCCAGTGTTATTTTTGGATACTAATGACATAATGTATGTCAGAAAATTAACTTCCAATTTTTATCAATATCCTGAAGTGGTTTCCTAATAATTTAAATTTCATTACACATAAAACGGAAGTGTAATTTATTGATGTTATCCTACCAGGAACCAGTCTTATTCTCTTGTATAATATATGATGTAACTAATGAAATTATATAATTTAAGGATCATCTAAAAGATTTGTAATGAAAATTATTCATTTGAACTAGTGAATATATATTGGTTGAAGCGAATATTTTTTTCAAAGTAAGTGGATGAAACTCTATATCATTATAGGGATTATATTAAGCTAAACCCTTTTCCCATGATGGAATAATATCCACTTATATATATTGACAATTCTTTCAATAAAATTAGGAGATCCAAATGATTCTCTAAGAATAATTAACAATAATGTTATCACCAATATCAAGAATAAAGGAGGATAATCCATGGAAATATTTCCATAGTTGTTATATTAGTTAGGAATATCTAGTTATGCCTTTTGATATTATACATTTACTAGTAATATTTATTGAATTGGTGAGTTAGATCATTTAATTTGTTTTTGACTCTATTGTGGTATTTATCAATGAAATTCTAGTAAATCATAGGATTAAGGGAAATTATGAAAAGAACTTGAGAAAAGTGTTGTGTATCATTTGAGAATATTTCCATTATTCATAGAATTGATTGTGTTATTTCTTTATACAATAGGTATTTTTCCAATGCCACGTTATTTAAAAATCCATATTCATGATAGATATTTAAAAATTAAAATTTGGTGTCTCTTGAAAACCCCAAAAAACATATTTGAGATATGAAATTTCCTCAACCTATCATTTTGTTATAGATATTTTATTTTTGAATTTTAATAACATGCCTCTATAATTAATTGTTTGATGATTAAAGGTGTTCCTTTACAATGGGGTGTCATTTGAAATAATATTTTTTTGAGGTTATGTATTGGATTACTTACACATCCATACTTATATAGAAAAATATCAGATAAGGCTATGTGGTCTAGAAAATGAATCTGAATATGGTTTGGGATGTGTAATCAAGAAGATTGATTGTGTAGTTAATTATGGGTTGTGAATGTTATGGTTTCATTATATGATTTCACCAACACATTATTTGGAGTTAGTTATTATTTTATATGCCTTTAAAATGTGATATCATTATATTTTTGGTGAAATGTTTACATTTTTCCAAATCATAAATGCTTGAATTGAAAAATCATTGTGGGATAATTGAATCTATGGAAACTATTGTGGACATACTACATTCTTATGTATCACATTTATTTGATATGTTCATTATATTAAGGATTTAATTGATTGTTTTATTAACATAGAATTCATATATTTATTTCACTAAAAATGATTTGGATCCATGATAAATGTGAATTTTAGATCTAATATGAAACTAGATTGAGAGGAACAAGATGATGTTTCCGTTTTCATTTTTTTCTTGTATTTATGATTTCATAGATTAGGTTAATGATTTTTGAAATTCATATCCAACATTTCATACAATGTTTTCAAAAATAAATGGTTGGGTGACAATTTAGTGATATATGATTTATGTGAAGTATATGTTGTATTTTAGAGATCATATTTTTCTTCCACCGACATACCAAGGATATATCATTTATTCCTACCACCACTCAAGATGGCCTTTTCATCCTAGTATTCAAAATATTTATAAGGTTATAAGGTAGATTTTTTTGTCGTAAGAAATGAAAAATAAGTTTTAGGGGGAATATATCTTGATAGTTCACCTATCAATAGGTCGAGGTGGTGAACAAATATCCCACTTGTATGCTATAATATTTACCTATACATTTGTAGAAATTAGAAGCAATAGACATGGATTTTTCAATAGTTTAACCAATAATGGTTGGGAAACATGATGTTATCTAGGCGATTGTTGTTCATCTCACAAACACATCCCCCATCATCTATATTAATGAATCCAACACTATTAAATGCAAGGAAAATTTATTTATTTAATAAGCTATACTTTATCATGGCATTCCAGATTCAATTTTTTTGAGAGGTTAGGTTTATATATAAATATTTAAAATCATTATGATAAGACCTCAAAAGCCAATTTAACATAATGATATCTTATCATCAATAAATACATATATTGACTGAAAATAAGATCCAATCATTGGAAAACATGACTAGATATTGCATAATATATTTTTGTGGAACATGGGATGATTATATAATGTTAAATGGGATATCATATAATGAAAAATATTATTATTCAATACATATTGTACCTTTTCATGTATTTTTTGTCTATTAGTTCTTTCTCCACAATATTGAGTGGATACAAGTGAGACTTCAATTACCATACTTGTTCTTCTGCATGAGATAAGATTAAATGTTCATATGAACCAAAAAATAATGAAGTTGGATAAGAGATTTTATAAATCATAGGTTGGCCATTTTTAGATATAATTGTTTTATGTGGTTGATAATTTTTTAAGAGTCCATATAAGGAAATATATTCATTATCTGTGAAAAAAATGGAAATTGGCACCTTAGTACATTATCGCTTTTGTGATACTATAAGTAATTGGGGATATAAAATATCATTCAACTTTAAAACCATGATTATTTGCTATTAAAAAAGTATTTCATGTATGCTTATTTAAGAATATCTGGAATGATCCTAACAACATTCTTTGATGGGAGCATGCAGATGTTGAGCAAGATTCTATTTTTATTCACGTATATTTATGTATTTTGTGTATACATTATAGGATCATGTTTGTTATTATTATTGTTTTGTTATGATTCAAATGGTATCATTATGACATTAAATTAGAGTCATTGTAACATGAGAATAAAATTCACGATTTCTGGATCATGCTCTTCAAAAAAAATGTTAATTTATAATATTCCAACGAAGTAATGTCTAATTTATTGAATAATGTAAAAAAATTTGTTAGAGATAATTTAACCTTTTATTATGTATTATGAGTTTATAAAATACATGGTTTTGGTTTCATGTGTTTTATAAGGTTTTGTTCATTTCAAATGTTTTTAAAAGGTGCTCGGTTTGACCATGATTAGAGCATTAGTGTGACATGGGATTCCATATCATATGAGCTAACAATGAGAGGGGAAATATTAGACACAATAACACCCCATTGTAAGTGATGTATTTTTGAAGACGTGTGTTTCATTGGGTGATATTTAATTGCATTCACATTTCCGGAGCATAATTTTACAAATTGTATAACCTAAATTTATGATTTATATTAAATACATTAAAAATTATAGATTAACTTTTTTATTACACTTGATAATCTCTTTTTTCATGTCATATATTATGTTCAAAAACTCCTCCCCTATTATAGTCATCCATTTTTAACCCCACTAATACGGAAGATTATATTGATTAATCAAGGTGTGAATGATCTTTTAAAAAATTGGTATGTAACTATTTCCTCTCTTTCTCTCAAAATATTATCATATTATAACACATAGAATGTTAGTTATCATATTTATGGATTTATCTATGATCCATGATACTTTGGATAATATCGTTTTATGATATGTTAATTTGAATATGTTTTTAGGCTGGACCTATAGGTTTAACTTTTCATTCTTTGTTAACTTTAACCATTGAGAGGTTGGAGGCATCTTTATCTCCATTAATAATTTTATAACATGAATTACTTATTATTATTTAATATTTTAAATTTATTTGAAAATTTAAAATTTATTATTTTCTATAATTAATTATTTTTAGTTTTGATTGGATAAAATATATTTTCATCTATATTTGAAAACAAAGTTGATTTAAATATATATATTTTCATTTAATTATGGTTTTTCATCAACCCAATAATTTTGGTTTATGAAATTTATTAATGACAAGTAAATGTTTTTATGGAATTAATTTATATTTTATTCTTGCATAAATTGTTGGAGTGTGGTCATTTTTAATAGATGTGACCCAATATAAGGGGTGTGTGTTACTGAGGCACCTGAAGAATAGAATAATTCTGATGTCATAGTGGATCCATGAGGAACTTCTCATGAGTATAGAACTATCACTTGGAATGAATGTGTGTGTGTGTGAGAGAGAGAAAATAAATACTAGTAATATAAATTGAATGAAAGGAAGGGAATTTTAATTTTGTTCAAACAAATTCTTAAACTTATTTTTATGGTATAATTATTATGATTTCAATTTAATTTTTTTAATATGGAAGCATTTTGATGTTTCACTTTTTAACATAAAATTTGTTTCAAACTGTGAGATAAAAAGTTAATTTCCATGTTTCATGAGTTGGGATGTCTATTGCTGGAATCCTTCTTGGTATGATTACCCACTCTCTACATATTCACTTTGTTGCATAAGAAAATATTATTCATTATGACATAGGTAAAGGAAAGGTTTAACATTTCCATACTAGTCCATCTTAAATCTCCTTCCTTGTGATTATATTTTGGATCATTAAGTTTTTTGATGTATTAACTATTGTTCTTACACACATTATTTTTTGTATTGGGAAGCCTTTTAGGTTTTCATGTCATTTTTTACCTTTTCCCTCATTCCTTGATGTTTTTTATTTAGTTTTAATTTGTTTTTTACTATTATCATTCATGTATCATATAGTTATGTTTTTTTTAATTTTATCTTTTCATGTGGTATTATTTCTATAGGAAAAGTCATCTATAACATTTTTACTTAGACCTTAGAATTTATTTTCTACCACCTGTTCTTTGGGGATGTCACCTATGCTGAGTAGCACCTCAAACTCAACACGTTCCAATGGGTTGGGTGGGAATTTTATAAATATGGTACAACATGTAAAGTGTAATTTTTCTTAAAATTTGTGTTGCTGACTAATCCATTAGATATTGTATATAACATTTCAGAGTCGCTCATTTATTCAGTGTTATCACCTGATGGGTAATTGTGGGGGATGTTTTTTACATAATTAATATATAAGGTTCTTTTAGGAGAGATATAAATGTGTAAATTTTCATCCTAATTAAACTATCACCTTGTGCATAATTAATTATAACTTCTCCAATTACCTAATAAAACTGATAAATAGTTGATAGTGATTTAATAATAAAAATCTATATAGATAGGGGAAAACAAATGGAGAAGTTAAATCTAGTTGTTACAAAAATGATATGGTCATGAATGAGAACCTCCTAAAGGATTTCAATTAAATACTTCTATAGAGACGCACACTAAAGAAGAATTTTACAATGGTATATGTGTCTTATTCTCACAACCCATCCCCCAAGGCCCGTGCCGTGACTACCTCATGCCCGCTATCCATAGGCTAGGGGCTGGCGACTAGCACCGAAAGGCGTATTCCCAAAAACTTCGAAGGCATTGCCTTTATAACCTATAAACTCACTTAACCAAGAACACAACAAGATATGAGCATAAGAAAAATGTATAACCAAATGAGTGATGAAATTAAAAGGGGTCGGAATAAAAGCCCAATTGTAAAGGTACAAGTACAACTGAAATACAATAGAACTAAAGAATGAGAAAGACAACTACTGGATCATCCTCTGAGGTTCCTACCTAAAGGGTAGGTATAGATCACCTCCTCAGCACTCCACGTCTACCCTTCTCCTCTGCGTATCGACACACTGTATGGTTCACCTCCAGGTACCATATAGTCCTGGTACTCTCATCCTCAGTAAGCATTGTCCATCATCTTCACCAAACACAATGAAGTGTGGGCATATCCCGTGCAGGGTGAGTATAACAATAATCAGTAGGGACCTGACACCCTCAAGGTATCAAAAAATCCACCAAGGATAAACCAAAAAGAATAAAAATAACAGATAGCCCTACTTAAGTATATACCCATACATATACCTAAGTTATCAAGTAATCCATATAAAATATGAAGAAACAAAGAAGTCCTGGCTCATCTCACACCAGGTATATCATTAAGTACGGTAGTAAAGATGATTAATTATAAATAAGGAATCATCTTATTTCTTTAAGAGGCTCTTCTGTTGACCTGTACAGAATCGCTAGGAGTAGACCCACATTAGATCGTTAGAAGCTGACACACATAGGATCGTTAGAGCTTACCCACACAAGATCGCTAGGAGATAACACACACATAATTTCTAGGAGCATACCAACACATGATCTCCAGGATCTTACCCACATAATATCGTCAGAGTTGACCCACACAAGATCGCTAGGAGCTGCCCACACTGGATCGTTAGAGTTGACCCACACTTGATCGCTAGGAGCTTACCCACACAGGATCGCTAGGAATTGACCAAAAAAGGATCACTATGAGTTGACCCACAAAGAATCTCTAGGAGATGACCCACAAAGGATCATTAGGAGATGACCTGAACAAGATCGCTAGGAGCTAACCCGCACAGTTTCACTAGGAGAACTATTCTCGTCACATTCAGCTACGGGGTTTTCAAACTTGGATTGCTCATCTATTGGAGATTCCACTCCCCAAACCACTAGTCGATTCTCCAATTTCCATGATTTCCCACGAAGAAATATTTAAATGGTTCTCCATATCATAGGGGTATCAATGCCACCGATGGTGCGTCAATCGGAATATCGGTCTATGAGTTATTAGCCTTTTAGTCCCTGGGACCCGGTTGGATTCATGCTCCATCCAACCCGACGGTTTCCCAACTTTATCTAAAACTCCATTAGGTAATACCAAAAATACTATCTCAATAAAAAGTTTCTGGAACTGTTGATGGTTCATCAAACAGATTTTCGGTGCTAATGTTATGGCCCAAGTAAAGTATAGGGTCATATCTGGTCCGGGTCCGGTCCGACTCGGGTCGGCCCGACTTGGGTCAACACGGCCCATACAGGGCAGCCTGGCCCACGAGGGTCCGCAAGGGTCATAGAGGCCATGAGTGCACAGAGGCCACGAGGGGGCCGCGATGGGCTGCTGGAGGGTGCGACAGCACGATCGGCTGTGAGGCTGCTCAGCGAGGCCGCGACGACGCGGGGAGGTTGTGGCGGCGGTTCGTCCGTGGCGGTGGGACGTGGCCACGGGGAAGCCATGGTGGCGGTGGTTGTGGAGCATCACTATTGCGTCGTCGCCTTCCTCACGACCAATTTTGGTGTCTGCAGCTGTTCTCATAACCCTTCGTGGTTGGTCATTGTCCTCCTCTATCGTGAAAACACCACAATTCATCACAAAAAGTACAGAGGGGACGAGCCATGTTGGTTTGGCCCGTACTCTCTTCATTAGAGTTATAGTAAGTTATTCAACAAGAACAAGAGTATCCAAAATGGGTAATGAAAAAATAATCTAACACCATCCCTGAAATCCTCATCAATCATTATTCCTAATCTCGCAAAATATTTAGGATGAAAAACAGAGAAAGTGATAGTCATTTTTTAGTAAACTCATACCTCGTTTGATGTCTTGTTGACATCCAAGAGGTGTAAAGAACGAACTATAGTTGAAGATGTCCCATGTTGGAGGATATGCCGAGGAAGAAGTCGTGTGTCGATGTTCTTCGTTGGCAAGCATTCTACCATGTCCCCCAGGTTCTACCCTCTGCCAAGCCTTTTCCCTCAATTCCACCAAATAAATGGTATCCCAAAATAATAGATTATGTTACCTACTATATAGTTTTTTGGAACTAAATACAAATTTCATAAATTGATTAACATCGTTGGCATAATTAATGTTTCTTTTTGGCACAATTAATGTGGAGGAAGCTCAAGAGGCTTCTCTAAATTAAAGATGGAGCTGAGTGGTTTCACCTTCATTAAGAGGGGATTTCATTAGCATTATGCCTCGGGTGGTCTCCACAACCATAACCTCTTTTGGGAGGTTAGTTCAGATGGACACCACCATCATAACCACTTATGGTAGGTTTTTGTCTAGTGGTCCCCACATCTCAACATCCACATGGAATAAAAATAAAAATAAATTCTAAACAATTTTTTTATGTTTTATTCATTCATAAATATGTGAAAATCTAACATCCACCCCAGAGATACTATAGTCGAGGTGAAGGTCTCCTTAAGTGAATACCGGTAGAGTGAGTTCAACGGTGCCCTCATATTTCAATACAGAGCAACGATTAAAAAGATAGAAAAACCCTCTCACACATTTACTGAACGTACCTGAAATAATTCATAAAAATTCATTCTAGGCACTCAGGGCCTCAGAATTATGAGAAATTAATTTTCATAGACTCTTAAATTTTCAATTTAATTAAAAAAAATTACATTGAAATTCGAGGCCTTTACATTATCCCCACCTCAGGGATTTATTTCCCCATAAGCCACAACTCATAACAAGATAAAAAAGTTGGGGTACTGAGCACACATCTGAGCCTCCCGCTCCCATGTTCTCTCATGGAGGTTCTTGTGCTGCTAGTGAAAACGCACCAGAGGTATCAACCAACCATGAAGTACCCTCTCTTGTCGATCCTTAATCTCTACTGAATCCTTCATGAAATTCTCCCCATCGTCGATATCCAGATCATTGTGGTCGATGACTTGGAAGGATCATGCATGTATTTACTCAACTAGGATACGTGGAAGACGTCATACACCTGGTGTAAGTGAGGTGGAAGAGATAAGCAGTAAACTATCTATCCAACTCCGCTGATGACAAATAAAAGTCTGATGAACCTCAGAGATATCTTTCCAAATCATCCAAATCTCGGCAAACCTCGTTGTGGTGATACCCTCGTAAGGACTTGGTCTCCATCCTGAAACACCATAGGACTCTATATTCTTTTAGCATACAAATTCTACTTGCTCTATGCAGTCTTCGTCCGTTCCTGGATGATCTTCGCCTTCTCTAAGGTATCCCATACCATCTTTGGTCCCCCTAATAATGGAATCCCTGGGTCTGTTGAGCACAAAGGTGATTTTCATGGTCTCTCATACAACACCTCAAAGGTGCCCTCCAAATTGTGCAGTGATAGATATTGTTGAATGAAAAATATACCAAAGGCAAGTGATCCTCTCAGGTGCAACCGAAGTTGAGCAAACAATCATGTGGCATGTTCTTGAGGGTCTGAATGGTTTACTATGTTTGACCATCCGTCTAAGGATGGAAGGCAGTGCTCAAACGAAGCAACGTCCCGAAAGCCTCCTGCAACCCCTTCTATTGCCATAATGTAAAACGTGTATCACGACTGGAGACAATCGTCGAGGGTACTCTCTGTATCCGCATAATATATTGCACATAAAGGTTTCCCAAGATCTCTATTAAACCTTGCTCTCTGATCGGTAGTAAGTGGGTTGACATGGTGAGTCGGTCGACGATAACCCAAATCAAGTCATAACCCATGGATATAAGTGGAAGTCATGTCATGAAGTACATGGATATCACATCCCAGATCAACTCTGGGACCTCTAAAGGCTAAACCAATCCTACCGATACCTGATGCTCTGCCTCCACTTTCTGACAAGTGAGGCACCGAGAAACATAATTTTTTACTGATTTATTAATTCTCGGCCACCATTGCTGTCGTCAGATATCATGTTACATCAACGCCAATCCTTGATGTACTGCTAAAAGATATTTGTGTAAATCCCTCATCACTTTTTCTTGAAGTGACACTGGTACAATGGTATGTCCTATAAAGAGGATTACAAGATTCCAACTACAAAAAAATCCATCAGGTGCCTATCATATTGATATCTTAGCATGTCATGCCTTGCAATCAACAACACCATGTGGTGCCTCCCTGACTCGCTGAAGAAGTGGGGGAGTGACTGTAACAGACTGAAGTAATATAGCTCCATCTCTATCCACAAAGGATATCTACAAAGTAGTTCACTGCTCAATCTCCACACATAGAAGATATATACCTGACCCCTTACTGAGTTCATCTGCAACAATGTTCCCCTTACCAAGCGTGTAGACTATCACGAAGTCATAGTCCTGGAGGAACTTAATCCCATGTCGTTGTCTCAGGTTTATGTCCTTCTGATAGAATATATACCTGATACTCTTATGATCATAGTACACAGTAAAATGTTTGCCCATCAGTTAGTGTCACCACATATTCTAGGGGAAGACCACTACTACTAAATCCAGGTCATGGGTAACGTAGTTCTAGTCAGACTGTCTCAGCTATCGAAAACCATATTCAATCACTGCTTGCTCTTGAATTAGTACACATCCGAGTATGGTCTCTGATGCATCGCAGTATACTATGTACCCTATGCCCTCTTCTCGAAGCCTCATGATGGGGGCACTTGTCCGCCTCAGACTCAACTCTTGAAAACAGTACTGGAATCTATCTAACCACATGATGTGTTTTCCCTTCTTCGTCAATGCTGATAGAGGTGGTGTAAATCTGGATAAATCTGGTATAAACCTTAGGTAGTATCCATACAAACCCAAGAAACATTGTTCCATTGTTACACTCTTGGGTGGCTCCAAAGTAAGTACCACATAAATCTTTATTTAATCCTCTCCAACTCCAGCATCTGATATGACATGTCATAGAAAGTGAACCTCTCGGATCCATAACTGGAACATCGAGAGATTACCATAAAGCTGGGGCTCTCGGATTTTGTCCAATACTACCAAAAAATGATAGGCATGCTCCTCCTCAGTTGTTGAGTAGATCATAATTTCCGAAATGAATACTACTAAAAAGTAATAAAGGTATGACTGAATGATCATATTCATGAGTTCCAAGAACACTGATGGAGCATTGGTTACACCGAATGGGATAACCAAGAACTCATAATGGCCATACCGACTTAAAAAAGCTGTCTTCTACACATTCTCATCTCTTACTCTGAGCTGGTGATAGCCTGATATGAGGTCTATCTTTTAAAACCACTGTTCTACCTTTATGTGATCAAAGAGGTCATAAAATCCTCAGAAGTGGGTACTTGTTCATCACGATCACATAGTTTAGGCGCTGATAGTTGACAGAATGTCTCAAGCTACCATATGTCTTCATGGAAAACAATATCGGGGCTGACTAGAGTGAAACACTTGGGAAAATGAATCCCATACCCTACAATTCCTCTACCGGTACCCGCAGCTCACTAAGCTCCATAGGAGCCATCCAATATGCTGGTATAGATATTGGTGTCGTCCCAGGGTACAGTTCAATGTAAAATTCCACCTCTCTATGAGGATGTTGACCCGAGACATCGTCAGGGAAGACGTCTGCATACTGGTGCACGACTATATGATAATTCATACTCTCCGCATCATGATCTCCAATGGTAAGGCTATCCAGCTGATGTGAAATATACTACAACCTTCCATGGGTAATCCCATCATGTGCTTCAAAGGATCCCTTATATCATGTTATGGAAAACTAAGTTCCATCCTTGCGGAAACACCACAAATTGTTCCTAATAAATTAAATCTGAGCATGGAATATGGATAACATGTCCATACCCAAGTTTACATCATAAGGTCTTGACGCTACTACTATGAGACCCATGTCGAATCTCTCACCTCCTATAGTAAGATCAAACTATAGGAACCAGTGCGTAATTGTCGAATCCACTCCCATAGGAGTCTATATCCATAAGGATAGAGCCAACTGCTCCATTAGAATTGCTGAGTTCCAATCGATGGCACTAACAATAAAAAATCATTGGATCTTGTGTCTATAAGTAATGAAACTAGAGTGGAGTTGACACAAATCATACCTCATATCATCTCTAGGGAACCATGATCATAGGCCTTAGGTTCATGTAGA
This sequence comes from Viscum album, assembly GCA_963277665.1. Lineage (NCBI taxonomy): Eukaryota > Viridiplantae > Streptophyta > Magnoliopsida > Santalales > Viscaceae > Viscum > Viscum album. The sequence continues at coordinate 1,213,991,279 of OY728141.1, forward strand.
TGATCCCACCCCTATACACGTCCTCCTTGCGGTCGGGGTGGACCTCCTGGTGGTGGTGGCAGTGACATATCGAATCGTCTCCCACCGTCAGCTGCACAACCAGCTCCTTTTTCACATCCACCTTCTCCCTACAGACCTCCCCGGTTGAATCTATGTCTCTTCATGGTGGTCCTTTTAGTGTTTGATGATTATTCGTATGTTAGGTAGGATATTCACATGCCTTGTGACCCTGAATAATGCATGTGTAACACTTCCCACTCCGGGCATGGTCTTATCTTCCTCGAGTTCCCCGCACAACCAATCCCGAGTCATGCCATTTTCCACATGTAGGTCTGGTCCTCTTGGGCCTCTACGACATCTGTCATCTTTCGGTTGCAGAAGACTCTACTACGTGATGACTGGTGGTGGATCTCACTGTTGGTGACTGCTCATCATGGAAACTCTCCACTAAGAGTGCTCTCACTAACACCCACACCTGCGTCGGGATGCTGAGTGAGATCATCCAAGCACTAATCTCAGTCATGAATCCATGCTCGAAGGTTTGGGCCCTGAATAATGGTTCATGAAACATATCAGTGGAGTAGCCTAAGAGGTTAGTAAATATCTCCATGTACCGAGCTACAGTGATGTTGCCCTGCTGTAGATGAAGAAGCTTCTGTATGCGCTCTGTACGAAGAGTCAATGTGACAAACTCTATCCGGAACAAGCTCCCAAAGTCTACCTAGAGAAGCATCACCTAGTCATGAACCTAGAGAATCATGTTCCACCATCTTCCCACTAATAACTATAGAAGGGTGGAGGCAAGGATCACAATGAGATCGGCTGGTGTCCCTACCATTTATAAGACTCTCACTACAGCCTCCAACCAATCCTCAACCTCTAGTGGTCCCATATCTCCACTGATCCTTGGTGGCCTCTAGCACATGAACTAATGCAACACGCTCAAGTGGCATGAACCATCTGCTGCTGGCGATGATGGAATCTGTGGCCCAATAGGTAATGTTACCACTGGTGCCTCTGCTGGTTCCTCTACTAGAAGAGAGACATGTACAGAGGCCTCGTCCCTTAGTGGGCTACCAGTGTGTACAACTTTCGGAACCCTAGTTGACTGTCTGCGTGATGGAATCCTGGAAAGATACAGGTTCACCACATTCAATAATTTATACTTGGTTAGATGGATCAAAAATTCAAAATGAAACCTTTTTAAAACACACACGCAATCACTGTTTTCGTGCACTGAGTCAGAAATTAGAAGTCAGGGTCCTGGTTTATGGATAAGTTAGCCGCCACACCAACACTAGATTCCTTAAACTGATATCCACACTCACTACACTTAAAACTATTTCTGTTAAAGATAATGATCATAGTCTTATGTTCTATAGTAGAAATGACTGCTCTGATACAAATTTTGCATGACCCTTCCCCCAGGGCTCGTGTCGTGACTACCCTAAGCCCACCTTCCATAGGGCAGGGTTTGTAGACTTGCACTGAAAGGTGTATTCTTTATAACTGGGAAGACGTTGCATTTTTAACCTATAAACTAATGTAACCAAGAACACATCATAATAGAAACATAGGAAAACTATATAACTGAAAGAGTGATTAACGTAAAAGGTGCTGGAATACAATCCCAACAGTAAAGGTACAACTACAACTAAATTACAATAATACTGAAGAAAGAGAAATACGACTACTGGATCATCCTCTAAGGTTCCTACCTAAATGGTAAGTACAGATCCCCTCCTCTTCACTCCACTTCAACCCGTATCTCTTGCGTATCAACACACAATATGGTCCACCTCCAGGTACCGTCCTGTCCTGGTACTCTCATCCTCATTCAGCGTTTTCCATCGTCTACGCCAAAAAAATGAAGTGCGGGTATTGACCATTCAGAGTTGAGTATAACTATACTAAGTAGGGACCTTGAGACCCTCATGGTCCCACAAAATCTACCAAGGATAAACCAAAAAGTATAAAAATAACAGACAACCCCAATAATGTATATATCCACATATATACCTATGATATCAAGTAATCCATATCTAATATGAATAAAAACAGAAGTTCTAACTCATCTCACACTAGGTATAACTTTATCTAGGGTAGTAGAGATGATTTGATACAAATAATTAATCATATTATTCCGTTAAGAGGCTCTGCTACTGACCTTCACGGAATTGCTAGGAGCTGACCCACAGAGGATTGTTAGGAACTGACCCCCACAGGATCACTGGAGCTGACCCACAGAGGATCGCTGGAGCTGACCCACAGAGGATCCCTAGGAGCTCACCCACACAGGATCGCTAGACCTGACCCACACAAAATCACTAGAAGTTGACCCACACAGGATCCGTAGGAGCTGACCCACACTGGATCAATTGGAGATGACCCACACAGGATCTCTAGGAGCTATCCCACACATGATCTCTACAAGATGACCCTCACAGGATGTCTAGGATCTGACCTGTAGAGGTTCGTTTGGATTTGACCTCCACAAGTTCTCTAGGAGGACTCTTTTCGCCATAGGCAGCTACTGGGTTTCTGCAATAGGCTTGCTCTTCTTCGGGAGAGTTCCCACCCCAAGACACTGGTCAATTCTCCAACATCCATGATGTCCCAAAAAAAAATCTCAACGTGTTTCCACATCATAGGGGTCACAATGAAACAAATGTTGCGTCAATTAGATGTCCGGCCTGTGAGTTATTTAGATTTTAGTCATGGAGAACATGTTGGATTCATGCTCGATCCAACCAGTCTATATCCCAAATTTATCCAATACTCTAGTGGGGCATACGAAAGGGACCATCTCACTCCAAGGTTTTGGGAGCTACTGACGGTTCCTCAAACAGATGACTGGTGCAAATGTTATGGCCCAACTAATGTATAGGGTCATATCTGGTCTCGGTCTGGTCCAACTCGGTCTCGCTCGGCCCGTGCTAGGAAGCCCAACTTGGGCAGTGACCCGTGACGTTCTGTGGGGGTCATAGAGGCTTTGAGGGCACGGAGGCCATGAAGGGGCTGCATAGTGCCCTGGAGGCCCTGGCGGCGAGGCTGGCCACGAGGAGGCTCGACGAGGCCACAACAACGGTTTGGTGAGGCTACGACGGCAGTTCGCCGGGGTGGCTCGGTTAGTAGAAGTCGTGGCAGCGGTGGTCGCGGAGTGGCACTATTCTGTCGTCGCCTTCGCCGCCACCAGCGGTGGTACCATCCATCATTCTCGTGCCTCTTAGTGGTTGGTCTCTGTCCTCCTCCATCGCGAAGAATATCACAATTCATCATAATAATTACAGCGAGGATGTTCCATGTTAGTTTGGCATGCACTCTCCACATTAGATCACTATAATGTGTATCAACAAGAACAAGAATATCAATAACCGGTGTAGAAAAAATAATCATAAACCCTCCCAACAATCCTCGTCAATCACTACTCCCAATCCCATAAAATAATTAGAAGGGGATAACATGGAATGTGATAATCATTTCATTGTATACCCATACCTCATTTGAGTGCATATTGAATTCCAAGTGGAGGAATGAATTGACGTTGGTTGAAGAAGTCCCATGTTGGAGGATGTCCCATGGAAGAAGTTCTTCTTTAGCGTTCTTCATTAGAGAGCATTCTCCCAAGTCTCCAATGTTCTCCCCTCTACCAAGCCTTTTCCCTAAATTCCACCAAAATGAACGGTTTCCCAAAATAATAAATTATGTTATCTATTATTTAGTTTGATGATACAAAATTCAAATTAGATAAATTAATTAACTAGGTTGGCATAATTAAAGTACGGTGTTGGCACAATTTATGTGGAGGAATCTCAAGAGGATCCTTCACATTAAATAGGGAGTTGATAGGTTTCTCCCACATTAAGAGTTGTGTTCAAGAGGCTTAATCCTCAGGTGGTCCCCACCACCAGAACCTCTCATGGGAGGTTAGTTTGGGGGGTCCCCACCATCATAACCTTTCATGGGAGGTTTAGGTATGGTGGTCCCAACTTCTCAACATCCACATGGAATAAAAATAAAAATAAATTCTAACCAATAATATTTTTAATTTATTTTTTCATGAATATGTGAAAATCTAACTTCGACCCTCAACCTACTGCAGTCAAGGTGAAGGTCTCCTTAAGTGAATATAGGTACTACGAGTTCAACGGTGACCTCAGATTTAAATTCGATGTAATGGTTCAAATGTTAGAAAACCCCACTCGCATATTTATTTAATGTACCCGAAATAATGTTTAGAAATTGTTTTCGAGAACTCTGGGCCTCGGAATTATGCACTGTCAATTTTCCTGGACTCGTAAAATTCCCATTTAATTAAAAAAAATTATATGAAAATTCTAGGTCTTTATAATTATATCCTTAATATACCCCTTCATATCCAATATGACTTCTCTATGTTCGTTATGACTATTAAAAACTCTTAATTTTTCTAATCCCTCAAATGTTACAGAGGTCACCAACCATAGATTATTCATATTTTTCACAAAAGTGTATCCAATGATACAAAAATTCAACTTAAAGAATATAATTTTTATTTAAAATCTAGTTAAAAATTTTATTTAACATTAGTCCCTGATGCCTTAGATAACCACCACACTGTACATAGACAATACAATTCCACCCTAATGGTCCAAGATCAGATGAAGTTTGATGTGCCCAATCTTACAACTATGATGATTTTCTACACTCACCATTATCATAAATAGGTCCCAAACACTACACATCTTATTTATTAACCCACTAATGTTATGTTAAATTCTTATTATGAGAATACACTATTGTATTTTTTTCATATAAGCCCCAATGCTCTATAGCTGGGTTTTTTGTAAGTGAATATAATATTATATATACCCCTATTCAAGTATGAATATATTTAAATCATCTCAATTGGATCATGAGAAACAATTTGATTTTTTGTTTGTGTAATCCCCAATGTTCTCCCAGTTATTCAATTGATTTTTAATTCAGGGATACACTAGTTTAAATCACACCTATCTCTATTAAATCCCTAATGAGGATCCCCAAATTCAAACAACTAAGTCTGATGAAATAAATAAATTATTTAACTATAATAATTGATACCAAGAGTGAATATCTAATGAACAAAAATATCACACATCATTAGAAATTTCATCTCAAAATTCGCACATAATCCCAAAAGGTAAAGGATTAGGGTGTTTTTCTAATATCAATATGATCTTATTATTTTATAATAAATCTTCCTCCTTTACCAAAAATATTCTTCTTACCTAATTATATTTTACGAATATCATATATAATATTATTATTTAAAACCATGTGAATGAAAACAAATGACATGTGTGTGCTAAAATTCAATTTTCGGGAAAATAGAAAAGATATCAATGAAAGATCATATGTGGGATTTATATACGAATGTATGTGTGGAAACATAATCAATTTAGATGGAACAAAAAATAATAATAAAACCTAATATTAAATATATCATAAATCATTTATCAGGGAATACATCATTAATCCTAAAATAATATAGGATTCAATGAATTATGAAATCACGAGTAAATAATATTAAGCTATAAACATGAGAATAAGAGAAATATTTGATTAAAGAGATCATGGAACAATGTTGTAGTAACCAAGGGAAATAACCAATAGACTTGGTACATAAAATAAATATAAATTCAAATCATAAATAAATATATACATTAGAAATTTTTAAATATTGCCATGTTCCACACATAATATTGTGAGTATTTCTTTATGATCCAGGGGTAACATTGTGGACCTTTAAAAAATATTCCTGATTAATATATTATAAATATAAACAATGTCTATATATAACATTATGAAATATTTCGATATATTCTATACTAATGATTGTGGAAAATTTAATAGCTTCCCTGATTAACATTGTTTTATCAGGATATTATAGCTTTACATAATACAATAGAGTTCTATATCAGACCAACCCATCATTGATACGTGTATCATTTGAACATGAAAAAATTCAAAAACACATCATAGTATGAGTAAATTCATGGGATTTATTTATATAAAATTTGATATAAAATTATCATAATACATCTACAAAATAATGAAATTTAGATTAAAAATGAATCATTACTACGTTGGTAACCATTCAATCAAAAGAATATAAAATATATAACATGAGAATGATTTTTAAATCCATTTAATTTAATGAATATTATATTGAAACATATTCAAGGTATGTATATAAACCATAAAAATGAATATATAAAGATAATAGGGAATATATCTCAATTTAATGATAATTTGAATGATTTTACCATTACCATTATTCATGGAGTCCTTGAAACCTTTGAAACCTCGTATATAGTAAATATAAATATTCTAATCACATATTTTAAAACCTTATTAATTTTAATTAGATTTAAAATAAATAATTTATATTTGTATATTATGTAGTAATTATGTATTTTTACTTAATATCAATAACCAACTATTTGTAGTTTCAACAGGTCAGTTTCTATTTCTACGTAACTTTGTCTTTCATCATTCCATTTTCTTGAGTTCATCATCTCTATAATAGTAATGGTACTCAGAAATATGTAACATAATGTGTTTATTGGATCTAGTTTCAATATACGATGGTTTTAGGTGCATTTCTCCAACCCTATATACACAACATTGTTGATTATATGTATTTAATAAACTTCATAAGCATTATTAATAATTAGTGAAAAGTTGAAATCTCCACTCAAAAACCATAAATATATTACTATTTACATATTTTAAGAATATTTTATTTGTAATTATGTTTCCACAGTAATGTAAAATTGAAATATATAGTATCATACATGTAGGTTGGGGAAGATATCAATGAAGAACAGTTTAATATAAATGGCTGATCAAGATTATCAAGCAATTTTTATAATATAATTTATCTTAACTAATATGATTTTTATTATAAAATAATTCTATTTAATAATTATATTTAAAAATGGATTAGATGATATGGTAATTGTAAAATATATTTTAAGAAATAAGTACTTAATTTAAGAAATTATCTCCCCCTGAAAAAAGGATCATTAAGAATGATGGATTTAATTTAAATTCATGGAATTAGAATCAAATTATATTAAAAGAAGGATTTTGGATTTGAATACTGAGTATATATTCAACGGATAACCAAGTAGAATTTTTGTATTGAAAGGGTTATATGTCTAGTTTTTTTAAATATTAATTTATAAATGTATGAGGAATATCATTACCAAGTAAATTGGATAAGTAAATCATAACATATAAGGATATGTCATGTACTATTTCATTCACCCATTCAAACAAAAATTGTTTGGATATTTTATGTCTTTACCACCAATTTAAAAAATTGTTTACATTATTTAACCTTCACCAGGGTAATTGAATTTATACCTATATAAATTTATTTTATTCAACAAAATAAATAGGCCACGTAAAATTATTTATAAATTTTAATTATAAATTTGGATTCTAATAAATATAATTCAATTTCTAATATTTTTAATTTAGCATTTAAATGAAAACATAAACTTAATTGAAATTAATATTTAAAAAATACAATTTAAACATTTTTTTTATTAATAAAATTTCATATACATTATATATTCAATGAACATTAATATATTTATTTACAACAAAAATCATTTATTAAGAATAACACTTTAAAAGTAATCAATATATTCTATTAATAACGAAAATAATTCAAAAATACTTCAAAATATGTCTCTTTATACATTATACTATTTTTTTCTTATTATTAATCAATTAGAAATCGTTCCATGAATGTTAATGCGTTTATATATAAATATATTACTGAATTATGTTTCTTAAAATTAGATAATATTACCATCAAAATATAAATATATTTAATATAAAACAATTTTTTTAAATAAAAAAAATTTCATTCGATATGACTAATTAAGATAATATAGAATATACTTCCAAAAAATTTTCAAGGATTAAATTTTTTTACTTTACAAATCAATATTTTTAAAAATACATTTTTTTGAAATAATTATCTAATAATAATAATATGTAACAACAAAAATTATTTACTATAAAAAATATACCAAAAAAATTTATCAATCACTTTCATTATTTATAATTTTTTATTTATATTATTCTAAATTTAATGATAAAAATTAAACACATTAAATATACATATAGTATATATTCATACCCAAAACCTATATATCCATCGACCATATTTACAACTACTATATTTTTAACAACCATATAACCAAATGCCATTTATATAACACTATTTTTAATTTTAATATATCACATTACTTAAGATCATAGAATTATTACACTTATTCATTCACATAACTCTCAACATATCAATTATATTTCTCGTACAATTCATTCATTCCATTATTACAATCAATGTTATGATCTTCATAGAAACCCATGTCGATATAGAACACATGTTCATGGTATTTGTTTTTTATTATAGATTTATTACACATATAATATTTTTGATGATGTTCTACATTGTATAAATATAATGAAATAATTTTTATCTTGCATATAAATATTTCAAATTAATAAAATTTATCATGATTTATTTTATTTCGATGACGCATGAGAGAAATTATTTATTATAGTGTTTATTTAAAAGAAAATGAATTCTAAATTTTTGGGGCGATACATTAATCATCCCCTCTACCTATAGTACTATTCATATTAAAAAAATTTATAGAGAGAGTATCCCATAAAACGTGTCAACAATAGCCCCTGGGTTGAAGGCATCCACAATGGTTATAAAACAAAAATTTGGAAGCATTGCCCATAATAATCCTCTAAATATTATATAAATCCAATATTCCACATCATTCAATAAATATAAAAATAAACACCATCCCATAATTCATGTTACTCATTAAAATTACAAATAACCAATGTAATGTTCAAAGTGGAAAAATCATAGGGTAACTACTCTACAACATCTCCAAATATTTAGATTGTAATGTTTAACTCACTCTTTGACACCCTCCTAGAATCCTGAAAAAAAAGTTAATATGACTATAGTGGGAAAAAATATATACTGAGAAGGATCATAACTAAATTGGGTCTTGAAAATGTGATAACATGAAATCCATGATCCTTTAAAAAAATAACATAACTTACATGCATCTATATTGGTTAACAAATACCATTATAATCCTCACTATGTAACTCATTCATTTTATAAATTTTTTTATTAATAAGGACCCATGAAACCAATTCCTCAATATTTTTTAACACTCAATGACCCTACATGAAACTAACTATTATTTAATCCATTTTATATTTTCCAATCAGAAATCATGGATAGTAAGTTATCATGAAAATGAATGAAGTCTGCCTCATTACATTATATATTCATCATTACCATCTGTATTTCATATCTACCATACAACTATACCAAAATCTACAACAAAAAATACAACCCCCTCATAGAAATATACATCACATAAAATTCCAAATCTTTCATGGAATCCCAAACATCGCACAACGAAAAATACTATCAAAACACCACAAACCAACCTGCATCATATTCAATGAAAAATAGCTACAACCCAACATCACTGCACCATATGAATATGAACTAGCTGCCTCTATCAATAGAAAAACACCATAAAATCCGCACAAACATATATATAAATTCATGAACTCTATCAATGCATAATATTCGATTGAAAATTCAACATACCTCATAAATTACATTCAAATAGTTAGTTACTATTACTTTATCTTCTCTAAAATAAGTGCATTTATTGAATTTAAAAGACCACAAAACACTGGTTAATATAATAATTTAAGTTCATATCTTCTAATAATAGGTGATTTTTAAAAATAAATAACCTTATGATCAAATAATTTACATCCACCAGAACATGCACATCAAAACCATTTTTCAAGCCCCAAAAATCATTCAAGAAGAAATAATATGAAAACATAGAATCATATGAAATATCAATCCATCCCATTTGATTTCATTGATCTTATTCAAAATCTATTTTAGTATGTTATTAACACTGACCTAATGAAACTTATAAGAATTCCAATTTTATAAATCAAATTAAATAAAAAATATATCTTATATCCCCACCATAAATATGAATATTTGATAATTATTTTTCAAGATCCAATTGAAAATTAGATAAACACTATGCTAGAATCACCCTTTCGAATGCTATAAATCTAACAAAAAACAACCCTCGTCAATATAATGACTAAAGGAAATAAAAATAACACTAAATCAATACTAGAGTCCTCCTAATAAAATGCATGAAGATGAATATGAAATAATACCAGTGGAAATAGTCATTACTCACCTCAGATCACAAATATTCAATCTACCATGGTTCTGGGTTAGTTCTAAAAATTAGAGGCTGAAATACCTTTCAAAAACATTCCTACATGACCTAAGAATTGATTGAGATTTATTAATAAGGATGTGTTTTTAATGTATTAATGAATATATACCAATGTATTTTTAAATGAACTATAATCAATCATCATTGATGATTTCATAATGAATTGAATTCCACCAAAAAATAGTATAACATTATATGTCATTCTGCAATGGAGTTCCAATACAAAATTGAATGGAAATAAAGTTGTCTTAAATAGATAGATCCTTTAAGATAAGGTTATGAATATGGTGAAACATCATCACCAAACTTTATCTATTTACATTTTTTTAATGAAATAATAAAGTAAAAACCTCTTCCTCCATGCCACAAGGCCATCTACTACTATGCAAAAAGGTTCCATCAATGGCCTATCTATGTTGCAACAAATGGCCACAACAAAATAACAAAAAAAATACATGTCTATTAAAACTATATTCACTATAAAACCACATAAAACATCTCCACTAAATTATATCCATTCATAAATTATAACATCCAACAAACCCATGTAATCTAAAGATTATTTTTTATAAGACACCTACTATACCACAATGTCCCCTACCACACTGTAGATTAGAACTCCATTTCACAACTATCTCCTCCTGCTGAAATTTTAGCACATAATCCCTCTCTCTCTCAATAATAATATTTGGAATTCTTCCAGCATCACAATCTTCTCAAATAAATGGACTGTAATTTCTAATTTTCACATTAAATACCTCTCAATGAATTGTTTTCCTTGAGAATCACAACAGATTTAGAAGGGGGATCAAAAGATTAGTCTAAAAAATCACATATGAACATACCTCTCTGATATATCACTATAAAAAACTACCACTACTATAGAGGTAGAAGAGTGAGTATAAAACATCAAAAACCAATAAAAAATTTATTCTATTTGAAGAAACATATAAAAAGGTAGTGGAGTAAACAACTAAACACATTCACTAAGTGTAAAAAAATAATTTTTTAACCCATTTTAAAATCAAACATTATATCTCCCAAATTAAATAATTCTAAAAGAAAAAATAATATTGGGAACACCTCAATATATCACTCTCTCATATTCTCTCTTATAAACCACCATTTTAAAATATCACGAACACTAATGGAATCAAGCACCCATGAAAGACATTCTCTTTAGGATCGTGAATCTCAACATGACACTAATTGTAATTCAAATCACCATCTATATCTACGTTTCTAAATTTTAAAAAATAGAATTAATAAAATATATTTGTACAGATCAATGACAAGTAGAATTTTTTGGGTATTCTTTCTAATTTTAGAGGAAGATCTATTAGATCAACCACCTCATGGATGAACCCCAACACATATAATGTCCTAAAAACCATGGAGAGATCATTCTACCATAAATAAACCAAATTTACCAATGATAAGGGGAAACCATAAAAAACATAAGGTTTGTGTCCTCATACAATAGGGGTATTCTCTTATGATCATCATAATCATTCTATATGTCATCTACCACATTGTTCAATACAATATTTACTAGTATCATATTTATTGTACTTTTCACCACTTTTGGGCCAATGAAAGTTATCTTAGAATACTAGAACTACCATAATATGGCGGGAAATGACCATATATTTAGAAAATCATATAAATCAAATCCATTTTATGAGTGATAGATACTATTATAGGTAAATTAAACACAAGGTATGATCTTACCCTATGATCTTTTAGAGTATGATTTGTATCCATGCAATATATCCCCTAGTGTTAGGAACATCTTTTCTTTATACTCTTCCATATCGGAATGAAAAGAAATTATAAGAAACACCTACGAGAGATAAATCATGTTGTAATCCCCTACAAACAATTAACATGAATGAAGGGTCATGATCATAAATGATCGTACATGATACCAAATGACCCCCCATTACATCATCAACAGACTACAAGTATAGACTATCTATGTAACTAGACTCCCTAATTTTGAAAAAGTGTCAACATATGTAGTTGTTCTATGATATCACAAATTATATCATCTCACCCCTCATCCCATGGAGACCATGTAAATAAATACATCAATATATCCTTCCAGTTCTACTTGAGGATATACAAAATCTAAATCAACCCTCTAGCTGAATGGGGCATTATTTTCAATAATTGGAGACCAAACACCATTCTAAGAACTATGTAATATATTTCTTTCTATTATGCCTCTATATACACATAATTATGCCATGAGGAATTTTCAATATAATTATATGAAACTCTATATATGAGGTGTGAATTTCATTTATATCTTCATCACACATAGAAAACTGCATATACATCCTTCCCTTAAATGAGAAATGATTTTGGCAATCCTCTGTCCAGCCCTCAAGAGTAACACTATTACCAAAACAATCCATCATCACTTATACCTCTAAGTCACCCCACCAAGACACCTCCACCAAATAAATCAAGGTTTATTCCTTTAATATCTATCATAAGAATATCTTATCATAATAATCTTATTCCCTATGATATATTGTGTATAACTCATTCATGTCCATTTAGAATTCCCATATTCTTATAATAATTAACATAATATTTTTATTAACTCATCCTTTATAAAATTAAAATCCCATTTCATCTTCTAAATATTAATGTAAAATCTTTTTAGAATCCTCAACCACCTCCATATATGTAGGTCCAATTCCCCCTGAGAGATAACATACCTCAAAATATTTTTGGTTTGTGGGAGGGTCATAATGAATTCCCTATAAGATAATTTCCCCATAACATCATAGAAAACTTAAAATCCCCTATCTTGATGTTATAGATTTTATATTTATAGTCATCCTTTAACAACTTCCTAGAAAAATGTTAGATCACTTCCCTAAATAGAATCATGATAAACCAAATTTCCACGAGGGAAGTATCATAATTGACATAAAAAATCACTCAATTGTATAAATTTTGATGAAATATATCACTAATATTATTCTTGATTAGGTTGTACAAATATTCATGAAAATTGATTTTTGGTAAGATCCAATAATGAGATTAAAATATGAGAGTATTTAGGTTTAAACCATTAATAATTTAATTAATGTCCATAAAAGACACTAACCTCATCCATGTTTTGGAGTGTTACCTAATAAACAACCACCATAATATTCACTGAATCCCCAACCACATCCTATCTATACCCTAAAAGTACAACGAAGTGAACCTCATACATGAAAAACATAACCATAGATAACTTCCATTAGAGTTAGTTGTGTTGATGAAACTATTAGAGGGCTCTATGGTTCTCAATGTGTTACTATTAAGACTACAAGTATATATAGATTTATAAAATGAACAAGGATAGGAACTAGTCTCCAAACTCATGAAATATGGTCCTCATGGTCCCCATTATTATAGATATAGGGGTTATAGAACAAAATTTTATAACTATGAACTAAAATTACTCATAAATGAACTAGAATGATGTGATTATAATATCATACATTTTATCTAACATTAGAAGATATGTATACTGAATATTGATCATTGAAACCCAAAAATGTCCCTTCATCTATTCTAAAATATCATATATACCTATAAACAGTTAATAGTTCCTATCATTAATTGAGTTCAACTTCATGTAATCCAGTCCCATCATCAAAAAACCTTCTTCAAACTTGGAGAATAAATCTAGAGAACCCTAAGGGGATACACTATTTTGAATAAAGACCATCTATATAAAATACTAAATCATTACATTAATTCAATCAAATATTTGGGATAGATATTATATGGGTTCATAAAAATGAAATATGAGAACACATAAAATGCTATACCAAACTTGAAATCACAGTGATGGGGTAAGTCAAAACATTATAATAGAATATTTATTGAAACACATTGAAATAATTGAGAGATATTTCTAATGGTCTTACATTGAAAAATATAATACAAAACAACATACTCTAGAAACCTACCACCCATTGGATAATTTTTCTCGTTAATTAATACCACTTACAGGTCATAAAAATTTTATAATATAACTATCATCTGGAGTAAATTATTATATGAACATATACAATATAATCAATCCATAAAAAGGATTATATCAGATTATTTTATGTCCACTAAGAATAAATCTCCCACTGATTGATGCTACCCCCATCGTCTTTTAACAACCATGGAACTTATCAAAAAAACATATTTGAACCTTATATTGGTGCAAATAATAATAAGGGAGTTGATTTTATATCCACAATTAGCCCAGTATGGGTACTAATGTGGATCCAATGAATGAGGGAGAAAATCCAAAACAAATCAAGGAAAACCTATTGTAGATAATAAATTTATCATACCACAGAAAAACTACAAAACTTATGACACTAAAAACACCATAGTAATCAAGTTCATGTTCCAATATCCTCTACCTCACTACCTAAGTCTTCCACATACATGCTCTGAACTGGACCCTACAGAAGAGGGAAATCATCGGGATGAGCCCAACTATATCTAGCTCCCCATGGTAGGTTATATGATAGTTTACCCAGTTTCAAATCATATGATGGAAGACCCATATGTTGATAAAACAACAGGGGTTCTCATACTACTTCTACTAAAATGTTGAATGACCATTCAATCTATATTATTCTCCCTGAGGGTTCAAGCACAAATGTTAATGGAAACTAATACTATTATAGGAATAACATGAGAATGAAGTGTGTGGAGTAAGTGACCTCAAAATTCTATACATATAATTTCATAAAATAATCTACTATGTTTGGATCATGTGAAACCAAAACCTCAACATCCTTGACATCCATGATCTCCCACATAAACCTTTACTCCACAAAAATCAATATTGACCCCATTATCTAGGAAATCCACCCTATTAATTATTCAATTTATTCACTTCTTCCTTCTTCTTAACCTTTATATATGTTGTTCACATAAATTGTATTAATGTATACTAAATACATGGACACAATGCATTGTACGGGAAAAAAATTTGGAACTCATTCTATGAAACAAATGTATATAGGGTAGTTAATGAGGTCATTAAAACATACACTGAGTTACTATATTCTCATACTCAAATGATGATAGTAGAAAATCAATTAACTCTTCACCACCTTCACCAACTATTCTAATAACATTAAATGAAACTATATGTATAAAATATCCCATGATTCATCTACCACAATTCACACTATGAGAATCTAAATCCAACGTTAATGAACTTCATGTACATCTTTTTTATTGGGATCACATTCCAATACTCAACACAAGATCAAATAAAATTGAATGTGACATTGTGCTCCTATAAATATTGAATTATCTCTTCATCAAAGACACTACCCACATACTTCACCAAAATAATATTATTTAATGTTACAATCATCTTCATCAATATATAATCCTTTTAAATAAGATTGATTAAATGAAAAATGACTGCATTAGTTTTTTGAATTTTTCCTCCCGGAACAATAAAGGGAAAATGACCAAGGGCCACATATATAATATATAATGGAATACATAATGATGGAATAATGAAATTTATTAATATTAATTTGATGATGATCATTATAATTTCACAATATCACACCATGAATCATAGGTGAAAACAACAAAGATGAAAATACCCCAAATTGGAATATATCTCGCAAGTAGAACCACATCTCTCTGGATGTTAATAATGCTTATTGTCCTATAATTAGATCATTAGGGGAATAAAATCATAGGTTCGAGATACTATCCCTTGAATACATCAAGAGATAATATGAAATGAAAATGTTTCTTTAATTACCAATCCATGTCTTATAAGTTAGTATCCTTAACCACTATCCTAAATCATAACCAAAAGCATTGGATAACATCTATTGGACCCACGATGAAATTAGGATAACAACTCATGGACTATATCAGATCATACAACATTAATATTCACCAAATTAATTAGATGGATAAAAATTTGACCCATAACATAATCATATCCCATTAAAACATATTTCATATGGTCATAAAAACATTCTTCGTTTTGTCATAACATAAAAAATAGAATATCAAATGAATTTAATCTATATAACATCATTATAATAAAAAAAATCCATAAAATTTTAATGATGTAATCATAATATAAAAAAAACAGTAAAGAATAAATATCATGAATGTATGATATCATAGGTGAAAAATTATTTTAAATGATCATTGTATATTTTATTGCAGAATATTTTCTTTTCATCGTGAAATTGCATATATCAAAAATAAAAAATTACCAAAAATAAGGGAAAAAGGTTATATGAAATGAACCAATTAATATTATAATTTAATCCTCAAATAAAAGAGTTGTCATGATGGTGGTAAGTTTAATTCCTAAGGATTATGATAAAAGAATGATTTCATTAAAATATTTGATATATATATACTTGTCCAAAAAAATTATAATAATATTAATTTTAATTGTTTTTGTAGAATTAAAACCATGGAAGAAATGAAATTTTTAATACTTTAGTGGTTAGTACGCATATTTATAAAATCATTTTAAAGAAAATATAGACCTGAAAAAAGATACTTCGTCGAAGTGAGAAATAATGTTGGGTTTCTTTAAAAATAATTTTTTATAATTTTGAATATATTTAGAGAGGAAAATAAAAAAAACTATTAATTTATTCAAATAACCATAGGATAAAAAATAAATATAATTTTTGGGATATGGATTATATTATTTTATCATCTTCAAATATAATCATAAACGATCCCGGTAAGAATGATATTTTTACATAAAACCCTTTACCTTATATTAGAATTACTTTTCAATCACAAAATCCTCTTGTATAACAAATATAATAATATTATTATTATATAAAATATATATATTCATAATTATAATAAAATAAATATGTTATAAATTATATCTTTATTCAACTGTTAGGATTCCTTCATCTTGATCATTTATCTATCATATATATAATTTTAATAATGATATAAATATAACATATATTTAATATATAATGATTTATTACCAGTTGATTAAGGTAGATATTGAAAAGTTAATTACATTGTTCTGGGATATTGTAGTTTATACATATGCACGAAATTTGTTTTCAGATTCTTATAAAAATATGAAAATAAAGATAATTATTATTTTATAAATCCAAAATAAAAATTATATCACATATATATATATATATATTATATATATATATTAAATCCTTATCCATTTCCTTAAATTTAAGGTTGTTATGGAAAATAAATTGCATCTCTTCATGGATGTCGTATTCCACATGTACTCATGAACAATACATTCATTTCCTTTCTGATGAAAAGGTGGTCGAAAATAGTTTTATTATTCCTTTTAACAATAAATTTCTATGTGGATGATACTAGATGACAATTTGAATATATATACATATTAGTTTCCTAGAAGGTTGAAAAAGAAATAAAATTCAATGATCTTATTTAATATAGATACCGATTTTTAAGTGACCTTAATTAGGCTACATCTTAATCCTTAAATTATTAGAATTACAATAACGACACAGTCTACGGTGATTGAAAAAAATTTAAGAATGTTTTGGGTTATGGATTATATGTCCGAAACGTCTCAAATTATGGGAATAAGGGAGTAGTGTTGAATCGGTTTTATACACGATGGAGAGAAAACACATGGAACTATATAATATATTTAAATAATAAAAATATTACTTCTAGTAAAAGTGGATTTAATGGATATGAAATAAAGCTTAAGATATTTTTTTCAAAAATATACATAAAAGTTATAAATTTTCATGTTTGTTTGGAAATCAGGCAGATATATCCTAAATTAACACCCCTTTCCTCGTAAACCCATTTTAACCTTAACAGATATTATACATTTTTATAATTTCAACAATTCAATATGGAAAAAGTATAAGTGGAATCATAAATATGTTTTTACATTTTTATTCTGAATATGATATCATATTTATCTAAATCAATATCTATAAGTTTTAACATATAATTTCAAATAGGTACGTAAGATGCGATGAAACATTATTTATAGAAAAAAAATTTATTTTTATATATAAAATGTATTTTAATATATTTCTATTATAGTAAATATGTAATATTAATATTAAATAGTTTTATATAATATATATTATATAATTGTTATTATATAAATTAATATATAATTATTAATTTAATATATTATGTCCAAAACACATTACACACGTAAAATTAGTTTCATTAAAACTAAATATTTTTCTTCCATTAAATGGTTTTAACTTCATTTCCAATATATAGATAAAATATTTATATGGATGGTTAATAATTTATTATTATCAAATATAAATATATTTTTCCAATATGATTTTTCAATAGTGATTAATATAATAGTATTAAATGAAAATACACAACCTGCAGAAAAATACATTTCTTTGAAAATAAGTTATTAAATTATTATATGAATTTTTATATGCAGTTATTATCAATAAATATTCATCATCCAAAACCATTATACTTGTATTTTATTATTTTATAGGTAATATAGATACCTTTCAATCAAATGGATAGGTTATAATGACATAATATATGATATGTTATTTAGACTCAAGGTTGGATGTAAATCAATCTATTAAATACAGTTTATTTCAATGGAACTTCATCTAAAATATTATTTTGATAAATTATACGCCATTAAAACTAATTATATTCAAAAAATAAAAAAAATATGATACAAAAAATGTGGATATATTTGTTTTATTAAATCATCAGTTTCCCATGTATCATCCTAGAATTACTGATTCCTCCAGAGTACTTTAACCAGGTGACTTTCCTTGTTCTATAACAATATATCTCAATTTTAAATGATCTATATGAGTTTATCTTCATATAAATATAATTATAGTGTTTTATAACATAAATGTTTCAAATATGTGATGGATTAGGATTGTAATTACCAAAAAAAGATACAGAACACATATCATGAATTTGATGGGGGATTGGTGGAAGAATCAAGACATCAGAAAGCCTCTTGTTTTGTTCAATAATATTTAAGGGTTCATAGATTTAGGGATCCATTTTCCATTACATCCAAATATCATAACCATATTCCATATAAAAATTCATATAAATTCCTTCTCAGTGACAATAACATTCATATCTCATTAGAGAATGTCAGTATAACTCTCTTTTCGACACTAAGATTCCTTGATTTTATAATAATAGATCTAACATTTTCTTCTATTTACTCAGATGTAATTGGCACAAATATTGTTGTTTATCGTACATCATCATAGTATAGTAGATTTATTCAATACACTAAATAGAGGTATTTATAATGTGCCCTCTAAATGATCGAGTGATAGTTATTTTTGTAAGACAATATGAAATGAAGATTGTGTTGATATAAATAACCATTGAAATACATTATATGTTGATATGTTTATTAATGTATATCTTGGAAGGCTAATAAAGAAGGAATTTTTTTCTCTTGGTAATAAAATTAGCTGACATCATAAGTGGTTGTGATACAACTTAAGTAACATTATGTAATATTTATATTTTTAGGAGTCTGACAATAAAATCGACGGTGATGTTATCCTATATCCACTATGGTGTGGGTAATGGTTGTAACATCCCTTTTAACCACATTCCCTCATCCTTAACATTCTAACACACTAGAAAAAGATATAAATACCATTTTCAACCACACATCATTTTTCCACAAAAAATAATCATTAAAATATATATACTTCATTGTACAGTCATGATGAATAGAGAATAGTGATCTATGTTTAAATTAAAATAGATAATTCTTTAAGTATAGTATTTATGTGACATATTACCAGTTTCTAACCCATATCATACATAAAAATAATTTTTAAAAATATAAAAATGTCACCCATTATTTAATATCTCTACATTATTCTTACATGACTCTTTATTCGTGACATGGATATATAGGTTAACACAAAAATGAGTATGATATGATACCCCCCACTTTACTCAATATATAATAGTCCATCCTTCTAAACATCATAAATATTAGCTATTTTGTGACCCTTATTATAGTAATGCATGCATGGCCTTTTCAAACTCATAACATCTACCACTATGTTCATATTACATGGGTGGAAATGTATTGAGTATTCATTATCACTAATAAAGTTCAACCAAATTCTTTGGTACATATTCAACTATTTCATAGTGAAAATATACATTATTCAATTATTATCTATATATATGTCCAACATCAATTGTAATGATAGTTCCTCTGTATCTTTAATCAAATGATTTCTGTGAAAAAATCTATGAAATTTGATAGGAAAATGATATAAATAAACTTTAATTAATGAGATATACAATCTATCTCCTCATAAATATACAAAATAACACATTTCAATACATTATTTGATGCATCTGTAAGAAAACAAAAACATTTCTTCACAACAGAGTAGTGTGAGAAAATGTGATAAAACCAAACATTTTTTAAAATCCCTAAAATTATCCTCACATTCATATTTCCAATTTAATATGATTCCCTTCTATGATAACATTGATAGTGGATTAAATAACAATGAAAATTCATCCTAAAACAATTATAATATCACTAAAATCCACAAAAAAAACTATAGATCTCATTCATCAAGGTTGGTCTTGGAAATAGTTAAATTACACATATATTTGATTTATATTCCAATATAAACATTCTTGATATTATATAACCAGAAAATTAATGTTTTTGTAGAAAAAATCCATAGTTGGAATGTTTAAAAAATATGTTAACCTTAATTATGTTTTTCTGTCCAATCTTAGGTTATCTCTATTCTGTTAATTCATAAATGAATATATATTAATATAATCTATATATACTACCATAAACTGATAATGTTAATACCTAAAGTATATATTAATTATATTTATGATGATAATAGATGAATTAGTTAGGTCAAATGTAATACCTATAATTTCATAGTGTCTATATTTTTTAAATACGGTTGTCTTGGGCATGTCTTCACATTCAGACCCTCAATTGAGAGTATATAAATCAAAGATCAGACATGGGAAAATATTTATATCCTCATGTAACAACTAATAATAAATTAATGTAATTAAATGTTATATTTTAAAATAAATATAATAAAATGATCATTTTAAAAGTTAATTTCACAAAAATTATTAATTCGTAAGATGAATATCAAATTTGAACATAAATGGTTAAAATAACCCTAGAATGAATTTTTTTAAGATTCCCTGAAAAATTATCATTTATGATTAATTAGAAATGTATTATTTCACTCTTATACTTTTATATTTGAATATAAAATTATTATATGTTTATTTAACAATATATTTACTATCATTTTTATAGAAATATTGATATGATCATTTCGAGGCTAAATATGAATATTTTTTTTAAAAACACTATTTAAATCATAATTATTCACAGATTAATTATTAAAAATAATATTTAATGATGAATTATTAAAATGAAATTTAAATATTATATAACTAAATATAGCTGTTTAAATCCATACGTTATGTTTACTAGTGATATGGTTAATGTATGATCTTATTAGGCTTAAAAATTTATTATAAAATAATTATTTTTTTCGCATTTTTACCATTATTTTAAAATAAAAATATATGAATCCTATAAATATTGGCATGACTGAACCCACTGGTGATTGATCTACAATAACCTCACGTCCTCCACAATTGGCTATGGTTTTCCACTAGCGCCAAATGAAATAACCTTAATGGGAGGCATTTGCTTAATGAACCTATACACAGACCATAATATATCAACACAATAACATGGTTTTATCAATAATTGTCCATGATTTATTGAACAATGAATAAAATTGGGATGATCTGGTGTAAGAAAAAAAATTCAATAATCAATTCAATGATTTCATTAGTGTATGAAAATTCTACAATTGTGGAAAATCAAAGGAAGAATGTGATCATTCCCAATCTATTTAATTAATAGGGTTATAATCCCAAAATAAAATAGTCTTACATAGTGAATGGATTTTACTTCATTAATGAATTTTATCACTAATTACTTATTGGAGTCATTAGTTTCTTAATGAATTGATCTTATGGAATCAATTATTGCTTCGTCTTAACATGATTCTCCAACAGAGGGGAAGGAGAACATATCGCAAACCTCCCAGGGTTTGTGTTGAAATCATGGGGATAATTTACATCATGTATTATTTATAGAAGAAAACTAATTTGTAAATTAACAAATTAATTAATTATTTTAATTTTATTATTTATTTATCTAAAAGGACCCGCCCATTCCCTCTTTAATCAGAACACCTCATGCCATCATATTTTAATTTGTACCTAGGGTAAAAATCATGTTATGGACCTAACCATGTTATTCAAATTCTAATCCAATATCTCATTTAAAATTTATCATATTTTATTTAATAAAAAAAGCATGTGTGATATAAAATCAATTTAATATTTTTAGAAAATTAATTATACTAACATCGGGCCTCAGAATCTCACTCTGTATTCGCACATGAATCCAGAAATTTATGTAGATATATTTGAAAGTCATATAAGGAAAAAATGGTCTCTAAATAATTCCATCCTTCAAAATTTTCAAACTCAATAATAAAAAAATTCATAAAACTCGTGATATTAATCATTTATCAGTCTCTATCACTCCGAGGCTCTCTCCGGAAAACTCTTATGATGACATCGTAATAAAACCAAATGAATGGTTCATCCCTTCTGTTTCCTCTCACATTGATCCGAGATCACAATTTTTTTACCTAAAAAGTGGATAAATATTCAATATCTAGATCACCCAATTAAATTATGAGCACAAGTTCATGCACCTATCTCCTCAGCTAAGACACTTGAAGGACGTTGTACACCAACTCCATCTATGGGGTAGGGAAAGGTTGTAATATGAATCTCCAATCATTTGAAATATGTGGAATGTCCTAATGTATATTATATATATCATTCCTCCTTACCAAATCTCTCAATCATCATCATGGGTATACTCTCAGTAAAATATAATCATTCTTCTCACACTCTATGAGCCTATGACGTTGTTCTCTGTAAGATTTATTCATAGTCAATATTGTCCTAATCATTTCTTAAATTATCTAGACATTAATCATCACCAACTACTCTATATTTAGACTCACAAAATATTCCTTTCTAATATCACCAAAACCCAAGGGGTTCCTTAATGGTCTCTCATAAAAGGACTCAAAAGTTGTCATGCTGATAAAAGAGTTGTACCTATTATTGTATGAAAACTATAATAATAGAATGTGATACTCATTAATATTGTTATAGTCTAACACATGGATAGTTTACTCAGTCATCCCATGTCTATAGGGGTTAATGGAAATACACATTATCATCTGAGTCCCAAATTCCTCTTAAAAGCCCCTCCACAACTGTGACATGAACTTTTCATCACATTCAAAGGAAAAATTCGAGGGTACCCCAAGAAGGTCACAAAAAATAGTACATACATTTTCACCAAACTCTCTAATTAACTGTACTCCCAAATAGTATGTAATTCTATCATCTTTTTCATTCAGTGCTCAATCACCCATGTGGAATCATGGAATATCACTATCTGTGAAATACCCACCTCAAAATCCTATGATATGGCATCCCATTTCTTCTCCAGAATCCCATGGGATATATAAAATTAACCAAAATCCGGTTATCTTCCTTAACATGCTGACAAATGTGGAACTAAGAGAAAAACTCAGCCACAATATGTCTCATTTCGACCCAGAAAAACAACAATGTATGTTCTTGGTAATCCTTTCCTACATTGGTATGTGTTGATAACTAGATGTATGGAAATACCTCATCCCCTCATCCCACATTGTAATTGGGACCATCTTCCATCATAGAAAATGGATGACATGATTTTATCCTTGTGAAATCCATTCAAGTGTATCTAATGAGGTTATCTAGTAAAAAAATACCTCATCATAAATTTATCTAAATTGGAACTCTCTCACACACTGAATGAGTAAGGGAGTCAATACCATTAACTGAATAAAATTTTCAACCTCCAGCTCAATTGGGGTAATAGTATTCGAATCCAACTTCTCAGAAGCATCCTATATTGAACGAGCATTTAAAATACTACTAAGAGAATTATCTACCCCATATCCCTTACAGAAGTATATACTATCTAAAAGTCATTGTCCTAAAAAAAACTTCAATTAGTGCTTTTGTCTCTAGTTTATTCCTATCTATGTGAAGACATACATGAGACCTTGATGGTCTGTGTAAACCACAAAACCCTCCCCCATAAGATAGTTCCTCCACATCCTCAGTGTGATTGATAAAAATTATAGCTTTATGTCAGGAGTAGCATTGTTATCCACATGGGGTCTAAGCTACCTTGACCCATATATCATTACCGCCTACCGCTAAATATACATGAATCAAATTCTATATCGTAAGTCATCATAATAAACATTTTACTCCACACCCTCCATTGGTAGTCTCAACACAAGAGAACTCATTAGACTCATCCTCAACTCCTTGAATTCCCTCTGGTACTACTTAGTGCAGGTACTATACATCTGTTTCAATGTAACAGTGTTGAAAGGGGATACAATCCTTGTGATTTTTGCCATAACATCCTCTAAAACAGAATATTTTAGTACTTCAGTGACGAAGACAACAAAAAACATGTCCAACTATGATAGGAAGATATGGTTCATCAACTACATTAACATAGTCAGGGTATTCATTAAAACAATGAGAACCAACATGAAATCCATGTGACTATAGCGACATCAGAATGTAATCTTTGTAATTTCAGCCACATGGACCCTCGTATGGTGGTAGCTGAACATGAGATTGATCTTCGAAATCAATATTGACCCATGAAAAAAAATTGATGATTCTATAAATCCAAGGAAATGTTACATGTTGTTTATGATTTACAACATTTGGTGATGATTATCCATACAAATCTACATGCACTCATACCCTTTTTTAGGAAGACGACTGGATATAATTGGGAGACACACTGTGTCTAATAAATCACATCAATAAAAGGTCCTCTAACTGGAACCCCAACTCCCATATCATGAAATGATTTATTTCATATTCCATATAAGAGTTCAAAGTGTTCCCATGATGAATGTTCATAACAATGACCATCTATATCCTAGGAGGATTTCTTAAAATTTAATTGAAGAATATGTTCATAAAAGTATCCATGAAAGATGGAATGTAGGTGCCAAAAGTGTGTAGTACACATTTTGATACACTTAATAGATTATGGGTTATTGGATGTAGCCTCTTTCTCACAAACCCAACTCATCCTTCCATGATATCTCTCTCTCCTATAAAGGAGAATCACATCCCAATAATGTGAAGACACTAGAATCATCTACAGATATTGTCAATATATGGTCAGATCGTGGACAACCAATCAACGCCCATGTTGATGGGATAGGGTTCCATCATTCTGAATTAATGTCCCTTGATATTATGTATCCTGCAATGGTAATATGACATTACTGGTAGAAAAAATATATAGCATAAGTATTTTCTAGAGGAACCTCGAGACAATGATGTCTGGATATTTCCTCAATTGGGAGCCCCAGTTCTCACATCAAGAGTAAATAGATGAAAGAATGACCAACACTTGTGTCTATAGATAATGATGACTGAGTAAAATAAAAACAAATCATATCATTGATCATCTCATGTTCCACAGGGTCCTAATCCATCATATCCAATAGCTATACACTTACCTAACTGATAGCTCCATGAGAAACCAACTAATCCTACTTCTAGAGCTCCACATACTCCTCTACATGTTATATAACATTAAGGACTACCAATAAATCTCATGGGGGGTCCCTGATTTGATCATTGTAATTGTTGTGGTCATCTCTAAATTATCCACCTATCCTCTTTAGCATGTTTGTTTGGGAAATTAGGCTCCATGTTACCTGGCTTATCATATTCATAGCATCATCCATTTATGGTATTCCCTAGTCCTCATTATTTTGCTAAGTATGAATTTCCTTGGGCCAATGTATGATCATATGGAGGTGTCCTTCCCCAATATCCTATTGATTGGTGATTTCTAGGTGTTTTATATATCTTAACCCAATAATTTCTTCTACAACCCCCAATTGCTGGTAGTCACTTTTAAATGAAACCCTCTACCAACAAACCCATCTCCAACACCTTGAAATATGTGGGAATGCCAAAAAAACCACACATACATAGATATTCCTTCATAAATCCAACTCAATATTCTAAAATTGGAATTATTCATCATAGATCATGTCAGGGAATATCATGTACTTTATCTGAACCATGTAGCATACTCCTCCACTATTATCCATTAACATTCACCACTAGATGCTTCAAAATATGGATTAATCACATGTAGTATGGGTAATACACCTCAATTAAACTACTAAAATTTGTTCCATATAGGTGTCTACTTTCCATGTATCTGGGTAACGTGACACTTCCATCGCCCATTTTCTCTATTGAAAAGTATATCATCTAATGAAAATACCAAATACATTTGTGTTTGGATAAACACAGACACACACACACACACACACACTCATATATATATATATAGAAAAATAAATCTATAAAATCATGTACTACCTAAGGATCTGGACCACTGTAGAACCTCAGTATAATCTTGTGTAGGAACTCACAGAGTGCACTAAGGTTGTGAACATCTTCAACCTAGACTGATAGTATGATATGTAACTAAATATGTGGGGGTGTTATTACATATAAACGTGAAGGAAGGATCTTATAGGATGGATGTTGAACTAAGGCCTCAACACACTTCAAAAAATCAAAACTATATGAATCCTATAACTGGGTTGGATTTACTCATAGAGGCATCCTAAATA
Source organism: Viscum album (assembly GCA_963277665.1). Lineage (NCBI taxonomy): Eukaryota > Viridiplantae > Streptophyta > Magnoliopsida > Santalales > Viscaceae > Viscum > Viscum album. The sequence continues at coordinate 1,214,018,532 of OY728141.1, forward strand.
TCTAATCAATACATACCATAGTAGGATTAGAATATATATGTAATGGGATGCTTACTCAAGAATGATAGTCAAGGAATAGATCTAATATGAAGCATATAATATTGATCACTTTAACCAATGTCTCATTAATCCAAGACACCACATAGGTATTTGTTCTCTTTTTTAATTGATGTTCCATCTTCTTGCACCATCATTGGGCTTTCTAGCCTAAAAGTCACACTCGAGACACTTCTACTCTATTTCCCTAAACCCCATACAAGATCCTTTTAGAGGGACTAATCCAAACACCATTAAAATGAATTATATTCTACGAACCAATCTTTCACAACCAAACCTAATGAGGCCTGAGTCACAATTACCCCAATCCCCCCTCTATGGGCCTGGGGGTGAGGACCCACACCAAAATCCATAATGTAAATTGGGGGTTTTTTCCTAATGTACTTATTTCCACACACCCTACCATCTCAATTCATAATTTTTGATAAATAATAAAGGAAAAATATTAAATAACTAGAATATAAACAATTCATAAAAAAGCACTTGGGTGTATAAAAGTACGATAATGAAAACTAAATGAAAATTAGAAGATACATGCCAGACCAACAAGATGTCCCCAACATAAAAAACATGAAAGTCAATTATTTTAAATTGACCATCTACTGATCTCTAAAATATGACCACCATATATAGTTTGCTGCACCGGGTTTTCCTATGCTTATTTTTGTCATCATCAACCCACCCATTGTATACATTTGACGTGGCACAGGAGGGAAAATCCCATGCAGGGTGGGTATAAACATAGACTGTAGGATCCCCCAAAATATGAAGGGAATAAATTATAGGAATAAAAATACAATAGATAGATCTTGCCAAAAAAAGAGGATAAAAAAATATAGTGTCATGAATCCAGATATATATATGCACAAACTAATTAGTACCAATCACGAGATAAGGGGATCTCAATCTTAGAGCCTAGCCTATGTGAGGAGTAGCATTTATTAAAGAAGTATGTCCTTGATGGCTGCATCATACATGTCTATCCATATGAGATACCATGTGCAAGGACTGCACATCCCCACTGTACCACATAGTTGAGGGAATACAACCTTCAAGAGGAGAATATATTCACTGGTCCGTATGGGATTCCGCGTAGTGTAAGGAGGACCCACATCATATCTAATAGGGGGTTCCACTTACTGGATAGATAGAGGAACTATTCACCAATTAAATATGGTTTAATGCTTAGTAGATATTATACTCTCTCTCTATTGGGATAGGGGATACAAGTTTGTAGATATTGATATTCACCCAAGTGACATATGTGGGTACCAATTAGTAGATAGAGTTCCCTCCCTAGCGACGTAGGTGGAATAACATATTAGATAGATAAATTACTCTATAGTGACATATGGGGTAATAATATATGTAAGTAGGACCAAAAACCATCTTTATAGGTTTTTATACTAATATATTGATTGAGGAAATATTCCCTAAACTATTGGGTGGGGGGTACCACTATAATGATCCTTCCAGATCAATGTCATTATTGAGAATCACATAATTAGTCATCATTCCATGAATATCACACATCATATATCCTAATATATTATGTATTCCATCATCAAATTATACATGAAAAACACACACTATTGTATAATTGTATTCTAATAGATGAGTCCAAATGAAAGGGATATGAGAGGTTGACATTTTTTTTAAAAAGGAAGTGGGTGTACATTGTGTGTCAGGGGACCCACATGTCATGTTTCAATGCTCCATCACATGGGTGTGTCCCTGAATGTACATGGTTCACTACCCATATAGGACTAAAAAAATTTTAGATGGATTACAATGTGATTCTTACCCACTTTAGGGTCTTTTCCATACTATCTTGACATGTCCATTTAAGTCCGCATGTGTTTATGGACATTTGTACATTAGCATGTGTCTCTCTATGAATTCCCACACAAGTTCATTCCAATGTTCTATGAAACATAGAATGTATATACATGGAGAATACATTGCTTGTGTCCTAGCCACATGGAATGTCATTTCTAATAATATAAACAAACATTGATGTTTTTACTAGGGCCCTAAAAATGTGTATTATTTGGACTACACTGATTGTAGATGGGATTTTTTCCAAAAAAATGAGATTCATTAACATATATATAGATCTTGTTGTAATTATTTTTAAACCACCTCTATGAATCCAAAAATTATTATTTCTACTTATAGATGCATATTTTCGACCCTCTGGTTGTTGGAAGTAGAACATAATTTGTTCCTTTTGAACCAGCATGCACCACTTATACTCGAAGTGCTTCGCATGACAATGTGAGTACCTCTAAGGATATTAGATCCATAAGAATCCATAATAACAAAAAAATCATAAAAATCAATCCTCAATTTTACAATGTGTTCATCACAAGTTATTTATTAGGGATCATGAATGTCTGGTCGGTATCATTAACACTTGGAAATGATGAAAAAAAATTGTAGGTCAATCTGTGAAGAACATAATGAATTTAAGGGATAAAGGAATAATAGAATGGTTATAAAAATATTTGACCAAGATTTCATGGATATAAAATACATTGGGGATGTTTTGGGGTAAGATAACAATTTAATATTCAATTAAATAAGTACACAAACTCATGAAAAGGATATAAATGGCACAGATCAAAGATAGAATGATATATTACAAAATAAATATAAAAAATAGGGAAATAAAACACAAATTGATTATTTTTACCTACATATTGTATATACTTTCATCCAGGATCCTGATATCCAATGAATTAAAATATTTTTTACATTCTTCCCATATAGAACTATTTTAATCCAATATTTATTTATCGTTTGTATTTGACTCCTTGATAGAGGGGAGTGAAAATATATGTCAAACCTCCCATGGATTATTATACTAGCACTAAGAAAATATCTATAATGGTTGACTAATAAATTAATATTATATTATGTTATTTAATTAATTAAATAAATTTATTTTTTATTTAACAAGTCACACTTACCAACTACAACTTTTTTTAACAGCCCATAGTGACATTTTTTAAGTCTCACTTATGGTAAATATTAAATTCCATACATAAATGTGATCTTAGATTAATAATCCATGTTTTTTAATATTGTTAATATTTTATTTAATAAAAAACTCTCACATAAAATAAAATTTATTTAGTTTTTTTTATATAATTATTTTTGGGAACACACATCCTCATAATCACATGTCATCTCTGTGTCTAGATCCAAATATATATATATACAATATTTCAATGTTTTCCAAGGAAATAACATATTATCTATAAATAGAATTAGAAAAAATGGAATCAATTTTTGGAAGTAGTATATCTAAATTTAGTAATAAAAAAACCTTCAATTTTTTCATAATAAAAATAATAACCATAAAAAATTTTCACCATGGTTTATCATTAAAATTAATATAATCGGTGTATGCCTAAAATCATAAGAGTTAAAATGAATTAAAACTTTTTTAAATCTAATTGGATGGTTTTGTTTTGACCATTCCATTATCGCCTTCAAACATGATCCATTTTGGATCATTTTTTGAAGAAATTGACGTGACATTATATTTAAAAAACTAAAAATTAAATTTGTTCCACATATCTTTATTATAATAATGAAACTATACCCCAAAAATATCTAATCCTATTCTTCTATTTAGCTCAACAAGCCCATAAAAAATTATATCATAAAAATACTTATCTATGATATAGTGATATTATTCTTCCCTAAATATTATCCCAAGGGTTCTTCAAAAGAGATCCAATGTGGGTTTTTCTACCATATAGATATAAATATAAATATGGAATAATATATATCCAAGTCATTCTCCATAAAATCGAAAAAAATAATTGATCATGTGTAAGTCACACTACTGTCTCATGAACAAATGTAATTTATTTCCCATTACAAACTCAAAGAGATATTTGATATGAATGAAATAATTAATATATATGATAATTATGACTAAATATTTAATTTGTAAAATTAATATACCATCTAACTCTTTAACATTGTTCCCATTGAAGAAATTATTATTTTGTTTGTTTGTATGTATAACCTACTATCTCTATTATGAGATGTGGTTCCATTTGAATATAAAAATTACGAAAAAGATTCAAAAATAAATTTAATGGAAAAATATGTCATTTATAACTTTAATATAAATTTTGTCACAATGGAACTGTACCCAATACAAATAACTGAATCTAATGTGGGAAAACATGCATCAGATAATGTTGTAGTGACCACCCAGAAAAATGTAAATAATGAAATACTATTTGAGAACTAATAGAAAGATGTTATAAGAGGATCATATATGATATTTTAATTATGTATATGGTTATGGTGTAAATTTAAAACAATTTTTAAACCATTATAATTGATTACAAATCATGTTAAACTAAATGGGATCCTCAATTAATATTTTTCATCATAATTTCAAATCAATTGAGGGATATTTGATATTATACACTATTTTATTTTTTGTTGAGTAAATACCACAACATTGATATATTTAAAATAAATACATGTTTATTCATTATGACTAGTGTTTTAATTATTTTTTTATTCCCTGGGGTTAAATTTTAATTTTAACAAAATAGTTGAGGATTTATTTTACAATATCATTTTTTAAGGTTATGTTAATTTACCCAGATGGAATCATCTAATACATAAATTAAAAAATACAATTATTTTATTACCCATACATATTATTGAGTTTTATTATTTTATTTACAATCTTACAATTTTGTAATATGAATCAATAAAGAAAATATTTTAATCCAAACTGACTATATTTCTATTTTGATCAAATTTATTTGGATTTAATGTCCGTTTTTTTCAATATTGTTTAACAAAATACATTTTTATTAATAAAATTATTTATTAAGTAAATTTTATGTTTTACCATGAGTTTTTAAATGGGATGAATGCTATATTTCTACTATTTTATTAATGTGTCCTTTTTTATTCATTAAAAAATATCAAAAGTGATTTTTTAACATTTGATGTGCAAAATAAATCCCCACACCATAACTATATTATGATAAATAGATAATTCTACAACAAATCAATTCTTTTACAATGTAATTTTTTTATTGAATTCTTATTTTAATATTTAAATACCACTCTCTCCATTAATGAAAAACACATGATTTTGATAAAAGAATATACTTACTTTGATACAACAGTCATATCTTAAAACTTTTTATATTTATGTCTATTAAAAATAACTTTAATCATTAACATTATTTTTATAATTAGACATTACATTTATCTAAAATATATTTTCTTTGAATCATGTATATGATTATTTCTTATAAGAATATAAGTTTTCCATATAGTATTTTACAAGGAATGTTATTTTTTACCATGGGAAAATAATGATAAATTTGTAATCATTACTTAATATATATAATTACTCACAATATATATTGTTTTAGAAGTGAAATTATCATTAAAAACATGTGTGATGCATTGGAAATATAGTTATAGGTGAGATGAGTTATAGGAAGACCCTCAATACATCAATGTGTATCATGGGAATAATATTATTTCCAAAAATACTAAATAAATTTTTTATATATAATAACCCATTGATTAAAATGTCATGAAAAAATATTTTATAGTAAATATATCAATATTTATGAGATAATTTTTATTAATATTTTTAATTTTTTTCATTGATAACACAATTATTACGATCTAATGGATTATTCCATTGATATTATGTAAGTATTAATTTTAGGATCCTGTTTTTTATTAAATGTATTTATTTTTTAATCATATATTATGAAAATGTTATAATGAATTGTTTAATCATGTTATTATTTTCTATATGTAACCCATAAAAAATTTGAGATCTCCAAAATCTTGTTTTTTCCCCTGTGTAATGAATAAGAAAATTTGTATTGTTCTTCAAGGATGTATATTGTTTAATATTGTTATGTTATATATTTCATTTCCATTTAAAAATGTGTATCACGATTGAATATAGATCTCAGAGACTAAAAATATTATTTTTAATTTATAACTATTTATATGGATTCTATTTTATTATTATAATATATAATACAACTCTCATTTATTATAGTATGGGTTTTTATAGTTGGTATTATAGGGATTTTGACTAGAAAATTAGAGAGATAGATTTATGGAATCATTGATTGTAGAACATAACCCTATGATATTCATTGAGTATATCATCAATTTTATGATACAATAATAAAATATTATTTTAGGTTTATATTTGGTGGTTTTTTATAAAAACATCTATGTATAGATACTATAAGTGGATATTGTTTTTGAACAATTTTTATTAGAGGCAATAATCTTAGAATGCGTTTATCATGTATATTTTATCCATCATTCTTGTGCATGATGAATGTTCCTTTACTGTACACAGGGTTAGATACTCCTATGTTATATTCATTCATTAATCCATATATTTCCTAAAATATATTATCAATTATTCTAAAATATTTTTATGATTTAATGATAACATCCAACTAACCTTGTTGATTATTTTAATATTAACTATGCATGAATTTTAAATTTAAGAAATATGTTCCACCAAATTTAAATTTTTTTGATATGAAATCCAATATTTAGTGATCTAATTTATGATATGACATTGTTTATAAATAGTGTCTATATAATATAATGATATTATCACTCAAGGACAATTTATATGTTTCTCTATAGAGCAATAAAATACATCTAGTGTTTTAGTCGAGTTTTCCATGGAAATATTTGGGAATCTATCCAAATTTATGACTCATAACATTTCAAATATATATAATTATGATGCTTTATGACATGATACGACTATATTTTATGGTTTCGTGTGGTATAAGACCCCATTATTTAGAGGAACTAACAACCCAATGGTATCTAAGAAATGGATCAAGTTTCTTGAAAAGAAATTATAAGCCATGGGATGTGATGATATGGAAAACATTATACTTGAAATGAAATTTATTAAATATAAGTCAAATGAATTATAGTAATTTATCTATTGTATTAGGGTGGAATAATAAAAAAATTAGCAAATAGTTATTTTTACATAACATTCACCGATGAATATTTCATTATTGAGAAATTAACTAAAATGAAAGAAATGTTCTACTTCATAATGAAAACGTGAGAATAATTTTATGTGGAGTATATACTACCATTATAAGACAACCATCAAATGATATTAATTATTTTTATAATACAGAAAGTAGTATTATCCATTACTTTGAATGGATTAATCCATATCCCTAGAGGGCCCCAGTTTCTCAAAAAAATCATCAAATAAGGAAAAATGATCATGTGCCTCAAGAAACTCCTAATGGACTCTCAATATCATTATATTAAATAAAATTAAATATAAAAATAGTAAATTTGAATAATAAAAGAATTATTCCTTCAAATAAGAAGAATATGATGATGTAATTTCAATCAAGTTAAAAATGTGGAAAGATACATTTTGGAAAATGACTGAAGGGAATGGTAGTTTGTTACATTTGTTTTAATATGGATCATCTTGTTATTTAATATATGATAAAGAGATAGATAATTTTTATCTAGTGTTTCAATAATAAATAAATAATGATTTATTAAAACCAATGTCTGAATCATCGAAGTAACACACCGTAGAATGTCCTTATAGAATATAGTAAAGCTTATGAAATCACTAATGATGAGTTATAATATCCTAATGATGTGGTGGTATGTAATTTAATCATATCTTAAATTTAGATATTGATTTATTTATTTTTTATACATAAATTTTCTAGTATATTCCATGATTTCCATGATAATTAGATATTTATCTAGCACCATAAGAAGTGATCTTAAATAACCACTAAAAGTGGAAATATTACAACCAAAGGGAGGTATTAGGAAGTTCATATTATCGAATAAAAACAAGCACTATTTATATAATTTATCATTATACATATGTTTTTATTTTTATATAATTCATAGTAAGAACTGTATTTCAAAGTATTTTGAAACAATATATTTGAAAGAAAAGGAAATTACAATGTGTGATGAAGATGTGGAGTTCCTTATATTCATAGGGGATAAATCATCATCATAGGCTTCTCCAGATCAACCTATAGTATATATTTTGAAAAATATTATTTAAGTAGAATGGAGGTCACGTCATATGGATTGAAACATTAATATTTAAATAGAGGATATCCTAAATGTATAAGAATACATTGATGAAAATACAAAATATTTATATAGACATCCATCAAGGCATGTAGTTTAGTTTTAAATTGATTTAATCCTTAATAAAAGAACAATATCAAAAAATTCTTATATAATAACCACAGTGTAATTAATGAAATTGAATAAAAACTATAAGAGATATTTAATAATGAGAGTATAATCCATATTTCATTGCTATAAGGAGCCCCAATTCTTTCTAATAAGAAGAATGTTAGATCTATGAAGTTCTTCATTGATTATCAAAAAATTAATAATTTTGTGATAAATAAAATATATCAAATTCATCATATTGATGACATATTCACTCAACATTAAAGAGTTAAATATTTTTCAATTATTTTTGTTCATTTAGGTTATAATTAATTTTAAGCAAATATAGATTATATTTTAAATAATGAATTTATATTGAGGTATGGGTATTGCGAGTTTCCTTCAATTTCATTTGGGTGGACTAAATAACCATATGTATTTATATATATTGTGAACAGTGTATTCATTTAATATCTTGTTTATATTTTGAAGTATTTATTAACAATATATTGGTGTATTGAAAAATATATGAGGACCATGAGATTCACTTGTAGAAAATTTTTGAGACACCAGAAATAAAATGGAAATAACAAAAATTTAGAATATATGTATTATGGATACATAAAGAATATTTTATTTTCCGTATTGTCACTACGGTTGTAATATCCATTGATATTTTGAATACAAAGTAAGTAAAATAAATACCTACAAATTGAAAAAAAACTGGGTATGTAGTTTCATTGGATTTATATATTACTGTTGGAAATTTATTCAAATTTTGTTCTGATTGACAAACATATTAACCTTCTTACCATGTATAATAGTAAAGTCTGTATGGGGAAATGAATGTGAATAATATTCTGAAAAATTTGTTTTTAGAATATTCAATGATATAATTTTAACTCTACTATTATGAAATGATAAATTTTATTATGTAAAATTGGACACATCAATGAATAGATCATTTCCCCTTATATAGAATGATTATGTTACTGCTTATGCATCAGCGCAGTTAAAGACTCATGAACATAACTATCTAACTCATGATACTGTGATTGAAATCATAATATTTTATTTGATGATATAGATATGTTTTCTCTATTTTGAATTGTGTAATATATACAACAACTATAAGATAAAATAATATTAGTTTTTATAGAGTTATATAATCATGAGAAAATTTATATGGAATGAACTACTGATAGATTTTTATTTATCAAAACACTACCACCATTGGAAGGAAAATAATATAATTGATTAATTGACTTGGAGTAATCCTAGAGTCCTAACAAAAATGAGGATCAATTTGGTTATGGTATTCATGAACATAGTAAAGGTATATATAAAACATATTATAGAAGGGAAAACCTCACCCCTATTCCAATGACTTCTAATACATAATGATTGGAAATTAAAAAAAGCTATCAACCTAGTTATGATAATTTTCAAAAGAAATTTTATTTCAAAAATTAAGATTAATTAGTATACTTCATATGTGAATATGGAATTAGAAATATGGAAATGTAAAATGAGTTCTATCTATACATGTGATGAGATGAGAATTAATGGATGAGTATCATAGATTGAAATTATTTACACACCCTGGTATAACCATGATCTATTGGGAGATGATCGAATATTTGTTTTGAGTTAATATAAAAAATTAAATAATATTTTATATATCAATATACATGGTTTTCAATAGATCAATTCTTAGAGAAAACACCCTATAGGATTCATAAATCCTCTACCCATTCATATTTAGAAATGTGATGAAATTGTCATGTAAATTGTCACTATATTCCCAATGTTTTCTTATATGAATGATTAAATATGGGTTATCATTGAACACCTAGAAAAGTCTTAACATTTCTTTTACTTAAGAATAATATTTCCTATTATGTTCCTTGCACAACTCATTATTAATGAAGTTGTAATATTTTTTGAAACACCTATTTAAAAACTGGGCAATTGGGATTCATAAATGAAAATAAAATTTTATTATAGTCCTTTGAAGGATTTAGATACCAAACTACATTTAAGAACCACATATCATCCATTGAATGATGGATTGTCAGAATGGAAAAATCCAACATTAAAAGACATGCTTATATTACGCTCACATGACAATAACAGTTTATGGGATCATTATTTTCCTATTATTGGGTTTTACAATTACAATATTCATCATTTATGTTTTAAAATGGAATCTTTTGATACATTACGTGGAAATAAATTTCGTGCTCAGACATTTTGGGATGATGATGGTGAAAGGAAGCTTGTAGGCCTAGAACATATTAAAAAGGCAAAGACAATTGCAAGGACTATTCAGTCTCATATTAATGGAGAATAAATTTAAAAAAAATATTTTTCTAGAATTTCTATAATTAAATATTTGTAATTTCAAGTGGAGGAACATTTTTTATTGAATGTATTTCTTGTATATGTGTTATATGGTTTGTTTAAAATGGGGAAATGAGACACAATTCTTATTCTCACAATACACAATGTGTATTCTCACATATGATGAATTATAATTTATACATGAGCTATCATAATATGAATATCCCATCTAGATACTTGATTCTAAATAGTATGTATGAATGAATTAGATGAATTTATTAGTAAATTTAATTTAGACAAATCAGTAAATTGGTGAACCAACATGAACAATGGATAATGTTTGGAAAAAGAACCACCATTACCTGTTGAGAATCTAATACCCCAGAAAATTTTAAATTAGTATTATTTATTGATGGTAAGAATGTAACACATGAGATTAATTTATACTAAGTTAAAATTTAATTTCAAAAATAAAATAAAATAAAATAAATAATTTTTTATTTCATGGAAAAAATATAATTTGATTAGGTGAATATTGATTTTGAACATACATTGTCAAATTAAACCTAGAATATTTTTCAACAATTTTCCCTTAGAAGTGATTATTTATAAATAATTAAAAATAAAGTATTTAATTATGACTAGTTTTATTTAATATAAAAAATTAAAATATATATATTTATATATGTATTTATAATTAATTTTAAAGAAATAAATATAAGATAATTTGGAGTTGAAAAGGGATACTATTTAGAAAATTTTATTAAACACCTTATCATTCCAATTAAATTTTTTAAAATTTTTTAAAATAAATAATTTTTTAAAATAAATTAATATATTAGAGATATAAATATATAAATTTAAATCTATATAAATATTATTAATAGTCATACAGTTAATATAATATCCCCTTTTACTTGAAAAATAAATTTCTTGAAAAAACGTATCTCAACAGGTTTGGGATATTTATTTTCAAATTTAATTATTCCAATTCTAAAATTATATTTTAATAAAATGGGTTCCATATTTAGAATCATAATTTCCAAATTTTTTAGAAATTCTAAATTTATTTTTTTCTATAATGAATTGAAAATTTGGTAAAAAATTTCCCTATGGTAATGGTTAAAACATGTTTACAAAAGGGTAACCTAAAAATATTATAGTTAAAATGAAAAAAAACTTTCAAAAACCCTATTGGATGGTTTTATTTCAACCATAAACATATTAAAATTTATTATGATCCATTTTGGATCAATATTTCCTTGATGTTAAAATAAAAATATTTTAAATCGTTAAATAATTACATATGTACCACTAACCTTTATTATAAAAGGGATGCTACACTCATCAAATAATCAGAAATATAGTTCCATTTAGTAATAGAAATAAATATGATAATCTATCCCAAAAATTCATATATGTGTTTTAGATATACTATTTTTTCCAAAATAAAAATTTATATGTCTTAAATAATAGATCCAACGAAGGATTTTATATGTAAATGTAATCATCTCCACCGTGTATATTAATTTCTACATATTATATCACCATAATAAATTATTCATTAATAATTAAAATTTAATAACAAATATATATTACAAATATATATATTTTTAATATTTTTATGATATAATATTTATCTATCTATATCTATATAAAGTGGAAAACCAAATGTTTTCTCATGTGTAAAGCGGACTACCGCCATGCGAATTGATGTTGTTTATTTCTGTCACTGACTAAAATTAATTTTAATAACGATCAGAATAATGAATTTATATAATAAAAATTACATTTAATTGGGTATTTAAAACTAATATATCATATAATATCTTTCTTTTCCAACCATTAACGAAAAGATAACATCGCTCATCCATATGTATGACATAGCCTTTCCATGAAGTGATGTGATTAATTTTCAAATGCCATGTTCGAAATATTGTTATGAAAATATATCGAATATGTAAAGATTTTATTTATAAAATTAATATTATTTTTTATTTGATTAAAATATATCCCATCCAATAGAACCAGACAATTTACTATAAAGGAGGCATGATAAAATGAAATCATTAATACCAGAAAAAATGGTTATAATTAAATATTACTAGTGGATAGGTGAAAACATGTTATAATTGGTTAATATATTATATTATAAATATTAATTTGGTCATATTATAAATTAATAATTTTTTAAAACTATTTTACATTGTTTTAAATCAATTTGAAATAAATCGAAGTATAAGGCATAGAATTTCTTATAAATATCTAGTTCATTGAGGCATATTTGATATTATACTCTATATAATTTTATATTGTGTATATAATTTCCCATTTATATATTTTTAAAGAATTTATATTTATTTTGAATGATTACTATTTCAATTCATTTTTATTATTTAAAGGTTATATAATTTAATTGATACCAAATAAGTAATGATTTTTTTACAATCTCAAATTTTATGGATTGCCTAAATTTTTAATAAAAGAATATTATATTCCATACTTATTAAATTCAAACTATTTTATTAGAATCTATATGATTATAAAGTATCTATATATTCTTTAAAGCTTTACACTCTATAGAACTTGAACCAAGGAAATAAATGTTTTAAAGAAAAATTGGTTTTATTTCTCTTTTAATTAGATATATTTTTTCATCTATGTCCATGTTGTTTAAAATTATTTTACAAAAGTACATTTTTATTAAAAATAATGTTTTTATGTAACTTATAATATATGTTATAAATTTTAAAATTATCTAATGGAACCAATTTTATGAAATTTTCATTTATTACTTTTTTATGGAAAGTCATAAAGAATTATTTTTAATATATGTGACGTTAATAGACTTCTCTACTGCTGTAAATTTATTTTATATTAATCTTATTATACACATATTTAGTTTTCATACAAGTAAAAAAAATTAATTGAATATTAAATATATTTTTACCTCCATTATAATTATTTTTACAAATGACATTATTTTTTTAGAAAACTTATATTTTCAATGAAATTGTAGTTTTGTATGATCTATTATTAATATGTGGCCAATAAATTTATCATGAAATATTCACTTTCTTATAATCATGGGAAATTAATTTTATTAAAATATAAAAATTCTCTTTATCATGGATATATTATTTTCTTAAATCGTTAACAATTTTTAAATATATATAGAATAACTATGAATGTAGTTTTATTATATGGGAAAAAACATAATAATTTTATATTAATTATTCAATATAAATATTTATTAATAAGTAATATTGTTTATTAATTTAATTAAAGATTATATAAATAAATAATACGTTGGAAATGAATTTTTTGGTGGGATCCATCTATAGATATCACGTTCATGCATAAACATGTCTCATGAGACAAATCAGTTTGCCCAGATTATAAAAAAGAAGTTTGGAATATAACATTCAATTGATGATAATATTTTTTAACAATTATATGAAGGTAGAGATATAATTATGTTAAAGATCATGACATTTAATATTTTACTTTTCATCAATTGAGAACTCAATTATTATTTTCCATGAGATTATAAAATAGATATTATCCCAGAATTTATTTGAAGATAAAATTATTTATTAAAATGAATCTGTTTTTGGTTTCCTAAATTTCCATATTGATAAATAATTTTTATTCATGATATCTTATAATAGAAAAAACCATTTCTTTGGATTTTATATCTCCCTTTATTTTTTCCTTTACCTAGGTTATGATGATGAATTCTATGAATTAATTTCAATGATGAACACTATTTACACTTGTTATGTTTTATAATTCATTCCCAATGTAAAATGGTAGTCATATATATATTTATCACTCGAATAATACTACATTGATATGGTAATCTCTATTACATCCAATGTATCTTTAATTATGTAATAAGGTAGACACTAACTTTAAGATACTTTATTTTGGGTTTATTTATCACATAATTTATGGAAAAAATAATTTATACATGTTAAATAATACAAATTATTGATAATAATCATATTATATTCCCAATAAAAAAATATTCACATTGATCTATATTTATACAAAACAAAATGAATAGGTGCACCACATGGTAGCACACATAATTAATTGAATCTCATATCAGGTTTATCTAATAGTTTCTTCTACAATTCATATAACTCAACAAGGTCTATTATATATAGAGTATTTGAGATATTAGTATAACCATGTATGAGTTTCATTGAAAACTCAAAATCATTATTGGGAGTAATACTAGGTAACTCTATAGAAAATTCATGCACAAAGTCATTTATAAGAGGAATATCATCGATGTTGAGTTTCTCCCTAACCAGTTGAGATAAATACCACTTTTGAATAAGAATGAAGACCAAATCAATGGATATAATTTACAAAGTAAGTTTATATTTAAAAATTAAATGATTCAAATTCATTTTTTGTTTTGGAATATTAAATGTGACAACTATTACTCACTATCTAATATAGAATATTTATAAAGAAACTTATTCTAGGTCAGATGTGATATCAATTTCAACTAGAGGGGGAATAATAACATTTCAAATGTGTGTATTCATAAAAAAATTAACACAACATCCCAAATTATCATACTCCACCTTGATTATTTTCATAGAATATAACATTTACTATTATAAGAGTTGTCCATTTGAGTAGGTAATTGACTCATATAATTCCCATGTTTCCCATATAAAATACATTGAACTATAAAGGATAACTAACAATGTATATTACTTTTCTCCATCTAAACAATATATTTTCCTTTTATTTTACGTTCACTATAAACTTCATTTCAATGTATAATACATCTTCCTATTCCATTAAAACATATTTTGGGCAATTCATCACTTATTCTTGACATGTAAGAGGAAAAATCATCTTCCACCATGGTCTTTATCAATTAATCTTCCATGAAAACCCATTATTTGCTTATAAATTGTTCCAATAAACTCACACATGTTCTGGTTGTTAATTATAATTTTTATATTGACTGATGGTAATAATCACATCATTACACATTCTAATTCCAAGTTCAATTTTTTCGCCAATGAAGATCAGTGTATTTCCCATTACAAAAAATGTTATCATGATTCATTATGATTATATCTATTGATTAAAATCAAAGATTATAATATGGAAATAAATAATATTAGTGAGAAATTATATAATATTGAAAATATTTTATAGGATATCCAAATCAAAACATGAACTTTCTAGTCTAAGACACATTTTAGATTAACCAAGGTCAGACATGGTCATCATCAATTCAAAATGTTTCATTACAGTTTGTATATAAATTATTTTTAACCAAAAATATACCCACCCTATGATTTTATAGAATTGTGTTTAGTCTTTGGCCCACTCGTTGTGCACCAGTGAAGAACGAGTTAATACCCAATCCCCCTCTATTAAAATTATTACTTATAGATAAATATATTCCACATTAGTATCGAATTTTCAGTATCGAGATTGGGATGATTTTTCCATGAAATCTACACTATCATACTTATCATAATTTAGGATTTTATCATATTCTATGTGTTATACTATAGGTTCTCAATAGTGTTTCATCAACATAGTTTATGAAAATAACCTAACATTACTTGAATACAAACTAACATGACCCAAATATTACATTCATAAATATTACATCTTATTAAATGAATAATATTTACATCTCATCAGAATACATGTTAGAATAATAAATTTTTAGTGTAATTAGAAACATTGATACCTATATCACCGGTACATTAAATTTCTACATAATATCCCACTATGTTATTCTAATATATATCCGTTATGAAACATAACCTTATTAAAATGGTTCTTTATATCCATGGGAATAAATAATTAGAATAGAGGGTGAACTCATTTTTTTATTATGGTTAACCAAGGAAGATATAAATCAATGATAATTTTTTAGAATAACAATAACATATAGGTATTTTAACTTGATATTATTATTTGAAAAACATACCCCAAATTTCATATATCATAATCATGAGTCATGGAGAAATTTATGGAATTTATTAATTCATTAATCATAATCTAATGAAATAAAATAATCCATGAGAGAATTGCACTAGAAAAATATCATGTCATAATGGAGTGTGATGAAGTCTTTAATTATCATAACCACTTAAATTTTTAATCATGTATACTAATATAGATATTAATTTCTTGTTTTCATTGGGATCACCACTTGTGTGAATGTTTTTTTCTTGGGATTACCGCCCATAGACCCTTATTGGGTTAGGGATGACCACCCATGTTCCATTTGATATTATAAATCCTTAATATTTACCCAATAATTTAATGTTATATAACAAACCCACCCGTCACGTAATGATAAAACATTCAAATGTATTCCAAAATTCTTTTTGGGAAAATTAATAATTTCATCATTGATTAACACATGTAAATGAAAATAGGTTTAATTAATATTTCATCATCATAATAGACAGCAATCTATAAAAATAATAAGTACATTATAATAGAATAATGACCAAATTTATGATTAATTAACATAAAATCATCTTAAAACAGATTATAGATTCCATAAAAATATCACTAGAATATATTTTTTTGGGAAAATGATGTTATCATTTTGAATTATATTGTTAATAATATAAAAATATAAAAATTTATTTGGAACAGAATTTCATTAAAATGAATATAGGAAAATTTTAAATTAATCATTACATAAAATTTATTTTATTGGGGATTAAAATTCGTTCATGGAGTTTATGTCAAAATAATATTTTGTTCAAACATTAAGTAGAGAGTATCTCTACAGAAAAATGAAAAACAATCCATTTAAAAAATATAGATTATAAATTATACATAAAAATAAATCTAATTAATCAATATAGATTATTAAAAATATTATTCAATTTTTTTAAAAGAAAATATCGATATAAAAGAATGGATTCTTTATCAAAGATAGTAATTAGGTTGGTTTTATCGAAAAACATTCCTAATGTATTTTTAGTAAATAGAAAATAGAAAATGAATGGGATAAAATTTATTTTCATTAAATATTTAATGGATATAATAATTCATTAAACCTTTTATAGATAGATCAAATAATTTCATCATCATAAATTTAAATCCTAAATAATACAAGTAAAAATGTAAATCATAACATAATAAACTAAACACAGTTTCTACATTATTCATACACAGTGTTCACTCATGGATAATGAATATAGAAATATTATAATTATAAACCATAAATTTATTCATACATATAATAACTAAAATATTTATTTATTACATCTTATTACCCATTCATTAAAAATTCATTATTAATATCGCATTTATAGGTCATAGCTATTTAATTTTTCATGTATGTTTCGATTCTGTTGATATGGTGATTTCAACTGAAAATTGGTTATATCATTTTAAAAAATATATCATGATATAAATATGATATATATATTTTATATATATTTATAAATTTTATGATTGAAAAATTAATTAAATCGTTTATAGAGACAGTTGTCTGTAAGTATGCTTAAATATTTTACTCATTTCCTAACAGAAATATGAAAATAATGGTAAATAATAATTATTCATTATATTATCAGAATAATATAATAAATATCATATAAATTCTATAAATATTATTTTATATCTATCATTGTGATATGGTGGCAGAAAATTAATCAAGTTGCTATGTGGAGCCTGTAGTTGGCACAAACACATGAATGATAATTTAATTACACATTTAAGGGAAATTATATTGAAATATGTTGTAATGTAATTATCATATAATATCATTATATTGAAAATATTATATTTATCATGTTATTATAGCTATAATAGGTTTATATGTTGTGTATATAGAAACCAAAGGAAATATATTTTTCATTATTTATAACTTTTCCTTGAATCCCATCTTGTTGCATACACTTTATTCCTTGAATGATATTTCTATGGAGAAAAATTGAGGATTTTTTATTGAGGGTATGATTATCAGAATTATTTTGAGAATGTATTTCCCGTGATAGAAATATCATTATTTTTGGAAATTATTGAGAGGAGGTACATCTTATAATTGGGGGAGGACACAAATGAAATATTATAAGAGATTTAAATAACAATAGGTCAATATCTTGTTCAAGTGTCATGAAATTGAAAATAATATGTTGGTAATATAATATTTGTTATAAATATGTTTAAATAATAAAAATAAAAAAATTATGTAAAAATATTAGCCTTACCTATTTATTTACTACCCCTCCCAATAAACCCAATGAAAGTTAAACATGGTAACAAATGTGTTGTATTATTAAAATTCAAAGTGGAGATAAATAAAATTAGCCTCATTAAAAAACATATAAATTATGATTCTAAATATAGAATCTATGTTATCAAATTAAATTTCAATAATTTAATATTATTTTTTTAAATAATCACTTAAGATGAAACAAAAATATGTTTTTAAAAAAATAAATTTATATGCATAAAAGTGAATTAAATTTTAGTATTTTACATTTAATATAATCAAATGAATGTTAAATTATTCATTTAATGTGTAATTAAAATTTCATATTCAACACATTAAAAATTAATATTTATATCATTAATTATGATAAAAAAATGTGCACATAAAAATGTATTACGTAAAATAAAAATTTTACCATTAAATGATTTTATCTTCATTCCAAAATTTTGATAACTAATTTATTATTGATTAATAATTTATCCAAACACATTTCATTAAATTTAATTGAAATTAATTTTCAATTTTTATCAATATACATTATTTATATTAATATATATAACATATTATAAAATTTATTTCTTTAAATAATTATACATTTCTTTATTAAAATATTATATTACAAGATTGCACTAATAAATAACATTATAACCTCCTAAAAATTTCTACATGTATTTAATAATATAGTTTTCTTATTTAATCCCACAAATACAATGACTATTTTTTATAGTAATTTCATGTCATAGGTTTAATTAGACTTGATGTTTTATGTAAATCGAGTGATCTAATACCTCAGTTTATTCAAGAGAAATGCATATAATATTTTTGAATATTATAAATAAAATAGGAACACCATTATGAATAGTTTTCCAAAAAAACATATGAAATGACACATCATACCACACCACAATGGTTTCCATATTTCACCTCATCTAGAATCAATAATTTATTCATTATCTTAATCCTATAAGCCTGGGGTAAGACAAGAACATAACAATAAACCTTCCCACTACCACCCTCAAATCAGTGGACACATTAAAAATGGAGCCTCATGGAATAAATTACATGCGTACCTCTAATAAAACACAAAAAGACATCAAAATCAACTCCACACCACACCCCAAGGCTATGTCAAACCAACCCTTATAATTATCGGACCACTAAACCAACCTCTATAGGGATCCACACCATATCTCAACACCATATCATAGACATTCTAAAAACTATAGACACCATTATTTTATTATCTAAACACTAACACATTTAATTAAGAATTAATAATATGCAAGAAACCCTAGGTGATATTTCCATGGCATCAAAGGCTATAAATTAATGATAAATGATTTACTCAAAAATTGTAGTTATTTTTCACTTATATAAAGGACCTGTAGTTGACAACAACAATGATATATAATGTTATGCAATATATACTACCAAATAAAACTCTACTTGAATAAAAACATGATATTTATATTTTTATTAAAAAAATATCATATAAGTCAAAAAAATTTAAATAATAACAATAGCCTAGTATCACGGTGACGCAAATCCATATTTAAATACTCAATATTCTCTAAGAATCATCGACTAACAACAAAAAAATCATGATTTCCCACAATTTATGTGTGAAATATTCCATTAACCTCTATCATGATAAAAAAATATTAGTATGAAATGAATAAAATATTAAGTGGGTCAGTATATTGACTCTGTAGAAAATACACATATTAAAATCAAGCAGTGGTTAACACTAAAACTGGTTACCTGAGTTAGCTTGTGATAAGTACTGAGAGGCATTCCAGATCCTCCTAGGCTAATTTTTTTTTTGTGAATCAAGAATATGTAATTTAGAATGATTTAGTCAATGAAAAATAGATAAATAAACAAATATAAATTAGATAATAAAAAACAGTAAACTAGAAAGAAATGAACCACTACATGTACCACCATGTGACCTCATGGGTCACATCCAACCATAGTATCAAAGTCACTCCATGTGTAAACTAGAGAATTATGTATTACCAGAAGCTAAAAATAAAAAATAAAACTATATTTAGTAATATTAAAACATAATAGTTCTTCCAAAATATATTGTTACTTATGCCTTATCTTTAAAAAGCAATTCAATTCATGATAGTTTGAAAATACAACCATGTAAAAATATGGTTTTCCATTCTTTTCCAATTCAAGTAATAAGCATCCATTTTGAAGAAAATCATTTCAATTTCATCAAATTTCCAAAATAGTTTCTAATGAAGCATAAAAATTTTAAAATCACATAAATTCCATCTATATGAATAGATATTATTCATAAAAGAGGAAACAAGCACGATGCAACTAAAATGATAATCACATCACAAGAAATTGGGGACAGCCCTTATAAGGTAGGTTATTGATGTTATAGGATCCTTGTTCCTCGATAATAATATATTCCAACCACTAAAAACAATGTAATCATTCACGAACCGCTATCACAAAATGTATCCAATGCGTAGTGGTTTATAAACTATAATTCAACACCAACAGTGTTCTCATTAATGATCCAAAAGAGGGGATAACATCGTATAGTCTAGTGATCTCGGACCAATATCACATGTTTGGTTAGTGTTGATGCTTCAATATTTCCAGGGGAGACTGAGCCTATTTCATGTCGACCATCCAAGCATATGAGGCCTAGTATTCCTACCTAGGTAACCATATTTCCCATCTGATATATTTCAAATGGCTGAGTTTTTATCAAAAAAAATATATGTACACATCATTTTATTTACTCAAAAAACACATCCAAACTATCACCACAAGTTCCATCCTTGAGAACATCCTCTATTTCATGCCACACAACAATGCACAAGGGTCTTCAAAATGAACATATAAAAAATCAAACATTTAACACAGTAAACATATTTATAAAACAAGGTGGCATGACTCAAGAGGGGTTTTCCACTTATTTAAGCCGTTCTCGAGGTACCAATCATGCCTCATTATTTTAAAAGGAATACATATATTTTAAAAACATAAATACCCAATGAATTTATGATCCAAAAATATTCATAATAAAAATAAAACAACCAAGGCACAACAAATCTAAAAACAATCATTAAAATATTATTAAATAAAATCAATCAATTTAATGAAGTAAAATCACCATTTGCCCCAAATTCACAAAAATAACATATTCATTTTTTCAAACACAATAAAACAAAAAATTTCACTTTTTTAGTGTCACACAAAAACCTATCTTCATTCATGTCATCTATTAAAACTATTATAAAAACACCAAACATCATTTGATATAACAACCATACACCCAAAACCATTTTTGGAAAACACATTAAATAGTTTAAAATGTAGAGAATTCTAAAAAAAAATTGGTATAATATTTTAATAAATAATACATATGTCAAAACATGAAGGTGAATTGTAAAAAATAATGGTAATTACATCATCATGAATCATCATCCATGTTCATATCATACACATACTATTTAATACAAAATACATTTCAAAATAGTCATGAAATTATATAATTAAAATTAAATTTTTTGGAATAAAGAAGCTACCTCAACAAAATATAGAAAATAAATATATATGTATGTGTTTGCAATACCCATTCCTATATATCTAATCATCCTTGTCTATGGTGGCTCAAAACCACTTCAATGAGGTCCTACTATCTCTAAAAATATCAAAAATGAAAAAAGAACAAAACGCTAATTTAAAATTGATTCAATGCAATAGAACTGAATAACCTTATCTGAAATTGATGGTTTTTGGATCGATATAGTGTGAAATTATTCCCCTTTGGTGAATGATACTGATGAATAGATGATACTGACCCAAGAGACATGTTGTGCTCCCTAGAAACAAGAGAGTAAGAAAACATCGGCCCACAAAAAGCCCGTGGGTTTTGGCCTAAAAAACATAGAGATATGGAAGAGAACAAAATCCTTAAAAATGAATAAGAAAGTAATGAGAGATCATACCTTATGTTTCAATAGATATTCTAAAAGAAATCATGGAAAAATGATGGTAGATATGGAGCTCGATGGATTGTGGGGTGCACATTGGTGGAATAGGGGAGGATGGGGCTCATGTAACACATATATATAAGAAGAAAGAAAAAGGTGGAGGAGAAAAGAATAAAATGACAATTTTAAAAACCAAAATTTTAAAATTTTGGGCCCTCTAGAAGGTTTGGGTATGATTTTCCAAATCATGCTCTATCCACTTCCTAGGTCGGGCTCTTTCACATGGTTATTCCTAGGAATATACATGGTTGAGAATACCATGCACAAAAATTACACTTGGAACTACCAACTTATGGATCCAAACATCATGATTTCCATATGGTTTAATTTATTATGAACTTTTTTTGTTCTAAAAAATAGACCCACATGGGAACTTGCATGAGAACCACACTATTTTTCGTAATCCTATGGGATGACCAAGAAATGTCATTAAATCATCCAAAAAATTAAATCCCTACCCCCAAACTACCAGAACTGAAATTAAAGGCTGAAAAAATAAATAAAAAATTATATTAAATTTAATTCAAAGCTCATCATGTGAGACCACGGTAATAATACCAAACATGAAACTATGAACAAAAAAATATTATAAAAAATTATAGAAAATAGAGAGTGTGTATAAAACTAGTTACCATGTTTGATGATATAAAGCTAGTGAATAAACCATAAATAAATATTTCACTTGAAATAAACCCATGACCCCATTTAATAGAATCCCCAATGCATCTCGCATAAAAGCATGTTTCTTAAATAGTCCAGCCTCTAAGAAGTACATGTTTCTATAGATGTTGATCATAGCTCAGTGGTACATTATAGTGTTCCATAGTTGGTATAATAAATGATTTTGAACCAAAAAGGAAACACACAAGTTGTCAAACCCCGACCTCGGATACTCTTTCCTTTTATTTATTTCTCGATGGTAGAATATTTGGTTAATGTTCGGATTGGGTATTCACCAAAATTCCTTGCGTTTTTTGGTATTTTTTTCTTCATTACCTATTCTTGGTTATTGTGAATGTTGTGGGAAGAGAACGGCAGGTTGGAGGGTTTGTGATGCAATCAGTATCTCGATACTGTGTTTAAAATGTTCAAGGATCTTTGTGTGGGACTTCCCTAGTGCATGGGGTGTAATTTTCGGTTTTTGACCAATTGTTGAGGTTTCATAGTTTGGGAAAGGCCTGGAAAATCCGTACAGCCTAACCATGTGAAGTTGTAGAAGTTTACAGTATCCCTCGCACAGTCCGTGCACGGTTTGACAAACCGTGCAACAAAACCATACAACCATTTGCGGGCTTTATAAATTTTGACGTGGAACATTGATTTGAGTGATTCCACCTTCAAAATGAAGCCCTATATATTGGACATCAACCAGAGCAGCCTTCCCCTCCTTCCTAATTCGTCTTGGGACGCATTTGGGGTGATTTCACAAAAATCATTGGTGATTCTTCTTATTTACTTCATAAAATTTTCTCTCATTCTCTTTCCCTATTTGTTCTAGGGTTATCCATAGGGATTTTCTTGCATGGACAAACCCTAATGTCTAGGGTTTAGTTTTGGTTCGTTTTTATTTGGATCTAGGGTGTGTGAAAGGTTCGTGGGTCTTACATCTCTCCTCCCTTGATGTCTCATTGCATCTGCACATGGTTGAGGTAGGTGTCCCCATGATTTTCCTTTCCATTGCAAACCTTTGATGCATGAATGATTTGGATTAATTTCTAAACATGATTCTCACCACCATATTTATTATAGTTAACTTATTTTGGCATTTTTATGTTGGTTACATTTGATAAAAATAGTTTTTGAAAGGATTCCATGATTATGTCTATGTGTGGGTTCCTTGGAAGTGTTTGATAAAATGCCTTTTATTTTATAAAAAGGAAATTGAGCCCTTCTTGTATTTTTTTGACTTTATTTTAAATATTTTATTAGTTAAAACATAAATTAGAGCATTGAATGTTATTTGGGTGCCTATTTATGGATTGATTATTTACAAAGAAATGTTTTGGAAAAGTTATTCGTGTTTTTAAAATGTTTGTGAGAGATGTTCCAATTGTGTTTGCTTAAAGGGAAGTGGTATTTCAGTAAAAATGTTCTTGGGTTTTCTTATGGATCTTCAAATGGTTTCATTGGTTGTTTTCGTATCCATGTGGGCTCTAGGTGCACACATGGAAGAGAATTCAAGTGAAAATGACACTTAAAAAAGGCTGTTACACATGAACCTTGATTTCTCAAATGTTTTCTCAAATCTCTCTCCAATTATCTTCCTTCTAAAATGGATCTGTGATTTATAAAAAGTGTGTTTTCATTTTATGGTCCTTTGAATTTATTTTTGTTTCTTTAAAATTTTAACCGTGGGGCATTTTGGGATATAGCTGTTTTTAAATTTTATAATGGCCTGTTTGGATTTGTATACTTGGAAATGGTTTTAGAAATTATTTAGAACTGCTTTGGTAAATGTATTTGGGTGCGTACTACTGAAGGCCCATTTGGAATTTTACTTTTAATGGTGATGTGTGTTGTGGATTTTAAAATTTGATGCGATTAAAAAAATTTGAATTCCTGGTGGGAAACATGGAACATTTTATAAAATGGTTTGAATGTTAAATGGTGTGATGGCCTGGTTGGAACTTTGTTGATATGAAATGATCGGGTGCATATTTGGGGGAAATTTTTAATTGTTCTGTTGATTCTTTGAAATGAAGACATTTTGATTATTGTATTCCAACTTAACAACTTAAGTATTTTGAAAAGGGTTTCAAATGGTTTTAATGATTTTCAAGGCATGACTTCCCGGTTGGCACTTTATTAATGTAAGATTATTAGATGTGCATATGAGGCTCTACTGTCTAGATTAACCCTTTATGGGTGAACATATATGAAGCGTCTGTGTTTGGGGAAGGCAAGTGCGGTGAGATGAGTCACTTGTGTGAGGGCCTTTCTACTTATACAATATTGTTATAACCATAATGGGTTTTTGGGCATCTTTTTTATGATTGAGTGACGGTTGCTGACCAACCCTGGTTATACGGGTTGGTACCCGCTGTATTTTGTTAGGTCATGCGGGCTTTGCCACTTGATTGGTCAGGTAGGGCGGCTGGCTGTTTATAGACATTGGATATTCACCATACGCAGACAGGTGGTTCTGAAACTGAGTACGTCCAGGGGCCTTCTAAGGATGTTTAGGATCACCCATGTTTACTATCTGTATTGCTTGTTTATATTCTTCTACATTGAATGTTCATTTTCTCAGTTTATTTATTTCAAAAATTGCACCGGGGTTATTGATTTGGGTTTTTATCTAAAATGAAGTCTATTTTGAATGTAGAAACATGGTGTGCATAGTTAGAAAAAGTGAATGAAATGTGTTTATTTTTAAAAAGTCATAAATCCTATTTTTATATCCTTATTTTCAAATTAGTGTTAATGGATTGATATGAGAAAGAAAACACATGGAATCTTTGGTGATTTCCTACTGAGCTGTCTAGCTCACACTCTAATTGTACCATTAGGTGTCGGTAGACCCGAACTGTTTTGCAGGATTAGATTTTTGGTCAGGTTTATCTCGTTCGAGTATCTCTTGGAGTAGGGTGGTCTTATGGTTAGAGGTAACCAAGAGGTCACATTTAGATTGTTCTAGTAGCTGGTTGTTTTATTTTGTTGTATCTTCTAGTTATTTTAGTTTTTGTTTTTTGTAGTTGTATTTGTATTTGACCAGATTGTTATTTTATTGAGATTCAGTTTTGGTTAGTTATGCTTTGTTTTTAATGTTTTATTTTTTAATCCGATTATGATTGGGCTAAATCGTTCCCTCATATTTTATTTTGATGCCCGACACTTGTTTCCAACCCGTGGGGATATATAACGCCTTTCGGGCCATGTCGCGGAGCGTGTTTGGTGTCGTGTCAGACGGAATCCCAACTTGGTTCGTGACAAAATGGTATCAGAATAGGTTCTTGATATTTGAGGTGTCTAGTAGATAGAGACTAGTGTTTTCGGGACTCGGGATGTAGGTGCGGGGAGGGCATCATGAACCCTTGCTCAGTTTGAACCTTGAGTAACTAGGGGTAGTCCGGGATTGAGTCTTGTGACTTGGGTTGTTTTAGAATTGAGGGATGAAAATGGTGGCGAGTCGGGTTATGTTGTGGCCTTACATGGGAAGGTGACCCATGTGAAGTCCAAGTTCCCAGTTTATGGCCCTGTTAGTGTTATGCCTTACTCGAGGCATGACTCACAACCATGTTTCTGAGCTAGGCATAAGCACTAGTCCCTCATTCTGGTGGTCCATTGTTTGTTGGGTTTCATTTTGGTTTCAGTAGGTGTCAGTGTATATTGAAAATGAAAGTGGGTTTTGAAATGAAAATGGATTTAAAAACGGAAGTGGTTTCCATGAAATGGTTTTAATTTGATAAAGTGTGTTTTCGAACATTGAGGTTGTTTTGGGTATGAGAATATTAATGGAATGTGGCCCTTGGTATTTCTTATGGATGTTGACATGTGTGTGGGTTTGTGTGAGAAGTCTGTGTTGGCACATGAGGATGGGAATGGATGAATGCACATGTAACAATTCATGGGATTCCATGGGTGGGGTTTTAAAATCAAAGGCCTAATATGGATTTTCTAAAGTGGATTTGAATGAGAAAATGATTTTGAAAAAAAAAATCAGGACAAATGGGTTATAGGTACATGGGAATTAGTCTTGGAAGAAGGAATTTTTGAGTTTTAAAAGGAAAAAAGATGGATTTTCAAAAAGGATATTATGGTGCTGCTATTTTTTCATGTATTCTAAGCCGGTTGGGTTTGTGAGGTGTTCCTCTTTGTTTGTGCCTCAGTTTGATATTTTATTTGGTTTGTGATGTTCATGTTGTTCAAAAAATTCTTCCCAGAAAGGTCCCCAAAGTTCTTAATGAGTTATGCCCAGATCCTTTTCCTCCTCAAGTTTTTCCTGTTTTATATAGTGATTGATATTTTCCTGAGGTTGTGTAGTGGGTTGAGGAAGTCGATCTTGATTTTAAATCATTGGGAACTACCGATGTTGTTAGAGTTCGTACAATTGAAAGGTTGTTCGAGGGTCCAGTCTTGGACTAATGGGGGTTGGTTTCCCCATCATCGACAGAAGGTGAGATGTCATGGG
This sequence comes from Viscum album, assembly GCA_963277665.1. Lineage (NCBI taxonomy): Eukaryota > Viridiplantae > Streptophyta > Magnoliopsida > Santalales > Viscaceae > Viscum > Viscum album. The sequence continues at coordinate 1,214,046,559 of OY728141.1, forward strand.
AGGTTTTTAAGGCCACTTTCATCCAACAGTTCATACAGGAGGAGGTGAAGTAGAAGAAGGTGGCAGAGCAATAGGATGTTCAGTAGGGCCAGCATCCGTAAAGACTTATTTTGACCATTTCAGAATGTTGGTTCCATTCTCTTTGTATGTAGAATCATAGGATCAGATGATATCCCCCCTCTTTGTTTTAAGTCTTCATCCTGAAATTGATGAGAAATTACTCTCATCCAATGAATATTATTTTGAGAACTTAGTGGATGAGGCATTCATGGATGAATTCTCTTTCGGGGTGCAGCCGGTGGTAGTGGGTTTTCATTAAGATTCCTCATCTGGCGAGTAGGGTGTGCCAGGGTAACTGGTTTCTGAAAAACATCATTTTTTGGCCCCGACTTCATGTTCTTCATACCATTTTCTTGTATGTTTCCAGTGTATCCGATTTGGCCACTCAAACCCATCTTTTTGTATTCCTATGATGACTTGTCGTTATTGTGTCCATAAGGGTCATTTGAATATGTTCTGTAGGGGGTATTGTCTAAAAGGGAAGTCCTGATCGGAGGATTTGTTTCCTAACTATGAGGCAGGAGATGCTTCATCCATCAGAGCCCCAACCACAGGTCTTGTGGTGAAGCTCACGCATAGTCAGGAGTGACAGGGGGAGTGTGAAACCCAACCTAATTTTTTTCTTGTGTCGGGATGGAAATGTATAAAATCTCCTTGTTCTTGTTGACTTGATTTTTTATGTTAACCTTTTGTGGAATGGTGCGATGAACTAGATCTCTTTTAACCCAATGATTTGACTCAATCTGAATGTGACCATTGAAATTTCATTCTCCATTCAGTGTGTCTTGACTTTGTGTATGCCGGTTGCAGTTTTAACAATCGGCAATGCTCGTCTTGAGATGCTTGAGTTTTGTAGAATTCGTTTATTGTGGGTTTGTTTGGTTTGGTTGGTTCCCCATTTTAGTTGTGGTAGTGTCCAACTTATATTTGGAAGTTCATGTTTGAACCCGGTCGAGGTTTTTGGTTTTTGTATTTTTCGGAGTTTTTTACATGTGAAGCACGATTACATCATGGTTACCGCACGACTAATCGAAATCTTGCGGCCCTAGCTAGGGGGACAGAACCAACTACATAGCCAGAGCATGACCATGTGGTAGGTCATATAACCTCATGGCTTTGTGTAATTTTTGGGCAGAGCTGTTGGCACGATTGGGACATGGCTTTTAAACCATGCGGCCAAGCCGCGCGAGGTGCACCATTTTTCCAGTAGCTTGCACACGGTTGGTGCATGATTGGAAAAATTGTGCAGACAGACCGTGAAAGCGGTCCAAAAATTTAAAATATTGAAACCACTCGTTTTGGCTGCAGTGAGGGTGTTGTTTGGGGTTTAAATGTTGTTCGTATTTGTCGAGTTCTTGTGGTGGGTAGAAACATCTAATGTTCTCCCCTCACTCTCATTCATGTTTTGTGGTTTCTTCTTGATCGGGCGAGTATGTCATGTTGAGTGAATAGTCACTCTATGGTACATGTTCTCTTATAATTTATTGCACATGGATTTGAGTTTTGGTTTTCTTTTGGATGGGTGACTTTCTGGGGGCAGAAAGTTTCCGTGGTGGGGAGAATTGTCACACCCCAACCTAGGATACTCTTTCCTTTTATTTATTTCTCGATGTTGGAATTTTTTGTTGAGGTTCAGATTGGGTTTACAAAAAAAGTACTTGCGTTTTGTGGTATGTGTTTTCTTCTATACCTATTCTTGGTTATTTTGAATGTTGTGGGAAGAGAGAGGCATGTTGGATAGTTTGTGATGTCGTCATTGACTCCATATTGTGTTTAAAATGTTCAAGGATCATTAGGTGGGTCTTCCCTAGTGTTTGGGGTGTAATTTGGGGTTATTTGACCAATTTTTGGGGTTTCACAGTTAGAGAACGGGCTGGCCAAACCATGTAGCCTAACCATGCGAAGTTACAGAAGTTCCCAGTAGCCCTCGCACGGTCTGCGCACGGTTTGACAAACCATGCAGCAAAACCGTGCATCCACTTGCAGGATTTATAACTTTTGACATGGAACTCTGATTTGGGTGATTCCACCTTCAAAATGAATCCCTATCTGTTGTAAATCTACCTGAGTAGCCTCCCTCTCATTATTAATTCTAATTGAGACGATTTTGGGATGATTTCTCAAAACTGATTGGTGATTCTTCTTGTTTCCTTCATCAAATCTTCTCTACTTCTCTTTCCCACTTTGTTCTAGGGTTTTCTTTTGGGATTTTATTCCATGGAAGAACCATAATGTCTAGGGTTTATGTTTGGTTCGTTTATATTTGGATCTAGGTTGTGTGAATGGTATGTGGGGCATATGTTTCTCCTCCCTTGATGTCTCATCACATCCGCATATGGTTGAGGTAGGCGATTCCGTGATTTTCCTTTCCATTGCAAACCATTGATGCTTGAATGCTTTGGATTTATTTCTAAACATGATTCTCACATCCATATGTATTATATTTTACTTATTGTTGTGTTTTTACGTTGGTTACAATTGATAAAAATAACTTTTGAAATGATTCCTTGATTACGTCTATTAGTGGGTGCCTTGAAAGTGTTTGATAAAATGCCTTTTGTTTTATAAAAATGAAATTGGGACCTTTTTGTATTTTTTGGACTTGGTTTTAAATATTTTATTAGTTGAAACATGAATTGGAGCATTTAATGTGATTTGGGTGCCTATTAATGGCTTGATTATTTACAAAGAAATGTGTTGGAATTGTTCTTTGGGTATTGGAAATGTTTGTGAGAGATATTTACAATTGTGTTTGTTTAAAGGGAAGTGGTATTTCAGTAAATATGTTTTGGGTATTCTTATGGATCTTCAAATCGTGTCATTGGAAGTTTTCATATCCATGTGTGCACTGGGTGCACATATGGATGAAAATTCAAGTGCAAACGACACGTAAAAAAAGGGTGTTACACTTGAACCTAGATTTCTCAAATGTATTATCTTATCTCTCAACAATTATATTCTTTATAAAATGGTTCTTTGATTTATAAAAAGTGTTTTGGTATTTGATGTTCTTTTAAGTTCATTTTTGTTTCTTTAAAATTTGAACTGTGGGGGCATTTTGGGACACAACTGGTTTAAAATTGTATAATGGCCTGTTTTGATTTGTATATTTGGAAATGGTTTTAGAAATTATTTGAAACTGCTATGTTAAATGTTTTTGGGTGCGTAATATTGAAGTCCCATTTGTCATTGTACATTTAAAGGTGATGTGTTGTGTTTATTTTTGAATAGGATGTGATTCCAAAAAAAATTGTGAATGCCCGGTGGGAAAATTTAAACAATTTATGAAATGGTTTGAATGTTAAATGGTGTGATGGCCCGGTTGGCACTTTGTTGATATGAAATGATCATATGCATATTTTGGGGAAATTTATAATGTTTGTGTTGATTCTTTGAAATGAAGACATTTTGATTACTGTATGCCCACTTAACAAATTAATTATTGTGAAATGGGTGTCAAATGGTTTTAGTGATTTGCATGGCATGACAGCCCGGTTGGCACTTTGTTAATGTGAGATGATTAGATGTGCATATGAGGCGCTCATGCCTAGTGTAACCCTTTATGGGTGAACGTATATGAAGAGTTTGTGTTTGGGGAAGGAAAGTGCGGTGAGATGAGTCACACGTGCGAGGGCCTTCCTAATTACACAATATTATTATAACAACTATGGGTTTCTAGGTGTATTTTAGATGATCGAGTGACGGTTTCTGATCAACCCCGATTAGACGGGTTGGTACCCATGAATTTTGTTATGCCATGCGGGCTTTGCCACTGGATTGGTCAGTTAGGGCGGCCAGTTGCTTATAGACTTAGGAGCTTCACCATATGCCGGAAGGTGGTTCCGAAACCGAGAACGTCTAGGGGTCTTCTAGGGATGTTTATGATCACCATTGGTTACTATCTTCATTACTTGTTTACTTTCTTCTTCATTGAATGTTCATTTGTCTTGTTTATTTATTTTCAGAATATCAATAGTGTTATTGATTTGGGTTTTTATCTAAAATAAAGTCTATTTTGAATGTGGAAACATGGTGTGTGTAATTGGAAAAAGGGAATGAAAAGTGTTTATTTTTAAAAAGGAAGAAATCCTATTTTTATATCCTTATTTTTAAACTAGTGTTAATGGATTTTTTTGGAATTTAAACACATAGAATCTTTGGTGATTTTTTACTGAGCTATCTAGCTCACACCCTACTTGTACCATTCAGTGTCGATAGACCCGAACTGTTTTTCATGTTCAGAATTTTTTTAGGGTTTTCTAGTTCGAGTATCTCTTGGGGCAGGGTGGTCTTATGGTTGGAGGTGACCAAGATGTCACATAGAGATCATTTTAGTAGCTTGTTGTTTTATTTTTTTGCATCTCATGGTTATTTCAGTGTTATTTTTATTTAGTTGTATTTGTATTTGAACAACTTGTTATTTTATTGAGATTCAGTTGTGGTTAGTTATGCTGCGTTTTCAATGTTGTATTTTTTTACCCTATTATGATTTGGCTAAATCATTCCCTCTTGTTTTATTTTGATGCCCGACACATGTTTACAGCCCATGGGGATCGAGAACACCCTTCAGGCCATGTCGCGGACCAGGTTGGGTGTCATGCCAGATGGCATCCTAACATGGTTTTTAACACAAATGATGTGTTAATTCATTCCAATTACAATCTTGTTAGATTATCATCACCCAATTTATTCTTATATATAATTTATGATATAAATAATTTTCTAAAATAACTTATTGGTAACAAAAACATCCCATTAGTAATGAAATAAAATATTATAAGGATTTTACAAAGGGTTTTTGTCAAATATTTCTTCAATGACTGTGAAAATAAAATATAAATTACAAGACATAATGTTCCGTTTATAATTGTTATGGTAAAGAATAAACCTAACTAATTATGTTCCTCTTGAATAATAACTTCACATCCAATCGAATTCAGGTTCCCCTTTCCATTTCATTAGATAACCCAAAATATGTTCTATTAAAATTATCGTTAAACTATAAATCATGGAATAAGATCTCATATAAAGGATTTCATTGAAAAGAAAATAATATAATACAAGGATAAGAGTAATCAAAAAATTTACCATTGATTTCCTAAGTTAAATACATAATGGTCCACTGAAGATGATATCTGTAATGAATAAGATATCCAAATTTTCTTTGAGGGAGGCAGGAGTTTGAGGGAAAATGGATACTGACAAATCTGAATTAGTGGTCACTATAATTATTATATCAGACAATCCAAACATCCTTAATATGGTCAAATATGCATTAATACTATTAAATGTTGAGATTTTTAGTACGTAGAAAAACATAAATCCTTTGAATTACATATCCTGAAACCAATTAAAGATATAAATTCCATTCAAGTTGTGAATACATCATTATTATTTTCACGTCCTCAATAATTTATTTCATCAAATTCTACCTTGAAATAACTCATTTCTGGTATAACCCTTCTCATTATGAATTGAATCCTATAAAAAGATTCTATATTCTTCTTTAATTTCACTTTTTAACACTTATAGTGTTCCCATAAAAAATATTTCATATCATTAATGATATAGTATAAAATTTTATCAGGAATCAAGCTAATTGTGTTACATTTTCCCCATTATTAAGATTTATGTCATGAGAAAACTATATATTAGTAGTTCCCTCAATGGGTTCTATCCATTATTATAATGTATATTTCTCCTTCAAAATAATCTTAAAAAATTTAACCACACCACTATAGTACGCATACCAAAGAGATACATCTCCCTCATTGGATAGTTTCTTCTCTCTCCATGTGATGAATTGGGGAATGGATATTAATATCGTAGTGTTTGAGAATAAATTTATCCCTTTGAATATCATGGATTGGATATGTTTGGAACATCTTTAACTGGGATAAGTTGAAATATTATGGGAAACACTTGATCATAGTTTTAGGGATAAAAAATACGCAACATGACTAATATATCCTAAAATATTGATAGGTTATACATATTTATAATCCAATATTCCTTACATTGACAAATATTGTTGACCTAGTGATTCTGACACTTTCAATAATAAATCGTAACCTATGTCGACATTTAGGGGTCAACAGTAATGAAAAAAAAATCTTATTTTGGATTGATCTATTCCATTTTCATCAATTTAATAATAATACAGATTTTCTCTATAGTTTTGTGTATAAACTAGGTAACATTTGGGAAGATAAAAAAATTTCAAATAATATATATATCAATAATTATGGTCATACAATTTATTAAATGTATTAGCCTATATACTGAAATGCTAGATTTTATTATATGAAAAAACACTAAAAACAAGTGGTCATCAAAAAAATAAATTCATCAACAAAATTATGATAATTTCTTTATGTATCTATATTGTGCATTCAAACTATCCATTCTTGTGGGGATGATATGTTAATCTAATGAAAAATTGATCTCTATGGAATTATTTAAAAGATCACCAAAACCATGAGGATAATCATGAATCTTAGTCAAATACAATAACAATAAATAATTAATTAAATCATATCACTTCTAAAATAGTATTACCCACCATGTCTTTTACTATATTAGAATCTTAAATTTGTATGAAATATGTTGACTTTGTTATTTAGTCAATAATCAAGAAATAAAATCATGCTTTAGGTGTGTTTGTGGTAGACCAATGATAATGTCCATGGAAATATGCTCTTATTCACAATCGGATATTGGAATAAACTATAACATTCCTTCTATTCATTGATTTTCAACCTTTAATTATTTATAGATGATAAATTTCATTTTATAATCAGCTAACATTCATTTATTACCCCAACACCAAATATGGGTTATCATTACTTGATATGTTTTATGAATACTTGGGTGGATAGCACATTCTGAATGGTGATATATACAAAGAAGTAGATCATGTAATGATAAATTATCTACGATGTGATCATGAATGCACAATAAGAATTTTACATCATCTTTTAAACCATTAATGGTCTCCCCACTATTGAGGATTAGAAAATGGTAAGGTGATTCAGATCATATTTATGATAATCCTTAACCATTGACTATATCATGAATATTATTAATTATAAATAAAACTATATCCACATTTATTTCCATATAATAAAAATATATGTTTGTCAATTACTCACATTATTTACCATTGGTTATGAGCTACTTAGACCACATGGCTTTATTACCACAGAATAAATAAATTTTAAAAGATATTTACATTCATTAGTGTATAAAGAAAGTCAATATATTAAATATGGTGATATTATATCCATTGTTTATCATCTTTAGGTTCAAATCCATTTATGATAATATATATCTAATTATTATATGGTATGTAAACATAGTGAAACTTTACTCAATGTGGTAGTAAAGGCCATGTAATTAATGCACAGACCACAATAGCTAATTACATATTATGAATTTGATGAAGGATTTCAAGTTTTCTCAATTATCCTAATACATACCAAATGACATTATCTCCATTGGAAAATAAAATCATGCATTATACGTCTTGAGGTATCACAATATACCACATAACCATATCATGTTTTAATAATTAGGAGGAAAAGTTTAAAAATATTTCTAACTTTTTGAGACTAAAATCATAATTTTCCATAATAAATACTTTTTAATGTACTACAATTCCTTATAAATTTAGTCATAGGATTGCTTAAACATCATAAATCTAAAAAAATGTGATGAAAATATACTACTAATAATAAACCTCTATGTACCATTTAGATGTTATTCAATAGTTTCCAATAAATGAATACCTTAATTTATACAGAATCAAATGTTATGAATTTTTGTAGAATTTCATGACCAAAGAATTAACTTAAATTTATATAAATGTCAAACATTTATAATTTATCATTGAGTTGGTGTTCCCACAATATTCTCAATGTAGTCTCCATGTTCAATTCATTATCAAATATAGTTTGAGAATACATTAGAATTTCATTATCAAATACAATGAAAAATGATTAAAGGTAATTTTGGAATATATGGTTCATTAATTCCATGAATACAATATAAGAATTAAAAAATCCAAAAGTAAATTACCATGTATATTTAATGACTATAACATCTTATGAAAGGTTTCATTGTGATATCCACTTCATGACTTAGAGTTTGGTGTATCATGATCATATTTCAACTTTATAAAAACATTATAATTTCTTTTATTGATCGATAAATTGATTTATTTGAGTAATAGAATATTAATAATTCATCATGGATTGATTCATTTTCCTATCATCTAGTTCCTATGAATGTATTTTTGTACAACCACTTCTTGTTTCACATTTTATATGTAGTTCTCAACAATGTATAAGAAAAACATGGAATTAATATCATGATTGGAACCATCCATTATAGATTCATTGTTTGATATGTCTTCTTTAAAGTTGTCTATATAGGTGAATTGGCCTGAATAACACATAATTGATGTAAACCATTGTTTAAAATAAATGATTTTTATTTTTAGAACAACTAAAAGTAATATAGACTAACATTATTATAAAAAAATTCCTAATATCTTTCCCAATTATGTCTATCATCAATATTATCTTCAGAAAAATTAACCCACCACTAAAATGACATTCCTTTAAACCAATACAGAATTATATTGAAATTAATTTCAACAATAGTTTGATGGAAGTAAAATATTTTGTTTATATAAATAAACCATGTTTTTATTATTTAGATCATGAATCACCCAAAAATATTTGTGGGTTTTGTATCTTGAATTACAATGAGATATTTATATAACATCATTCATTATTTAAATTTATCTTTTCAATATCCCATAATACATTCATGATACTATATATAATATTTTTTTACCAATGGTTCATATGGAACCATGTTATAAATAACATCCTCAAATTAGTTCATACATCCCATGACATATGTAATAATTATATAATATTAAAAACATATATTACCTAATTATTTCACTTTTCATGTTTTCATCATAGGTCATATATTATATGATAGGTCAAAAAAATCATTGTATATTTTAAATAATTATAAGGGTGAAGTAATTAATGGGTGGGGAAAACATAGTAGTATGTCTTCTTATAAATGCATTATATTAAACTCTCATCATCTAAACCCATTATAATGAGTTGATATCATTGTTATATGTTCATAAAAAATATTTTACTCAGAACACCGAACTTACTTAATGAAAATAATAAAAATTAAAGATAATTATTTTAACATATACATTTCCTGTTATGAATAATACTATTTCTTTTGTACGGTTATATTGAATAAACCATAACAAAATTATAACATTTTTAACTGTCTATCCCTATCATATTAGATTAGTTAGGTCTGACATGGCACTAATATTAGGCAACATATCATATATCCCAGTTTCCATTAATATATGACATTATATTTTTTAAAACATTCAAAGAGATGATTTTCATTTAAAATAAACAAAATGAAATGAATCATAAAAAAGAATCATAATATAATGAATTCTATAAAACTATAACAAACTATAATAGTATAAATAGATGATTACTAGAGTAATAGTAGAAGAATATAGAAGGAAGAATCCTAAAAAATCTAAATATAACAAGACCCAGTTATTATGGTGGAATTTATAGATAAAATATGTTCAGTAATTGTACTTTGAGATTCAATTTCATTTAATCCTACAGAAGTATTAATATTTGGTAAATTGTCAAATTTTATGGTTTTAGTGATATCATTGAACTTAATTAGAAAAATGGTCTATATTGAATTTATAACTATTTATGTTTTTTACACATAACATTTTATTTACTAATAAAGCAAGAAAATTTTCTATTGTGTAGTTTTGTATGTTCTATGGGATTAGATTTATTATTTTGGTCTGAAATCTAAATTTACCATTTAGAAGCCCAAAACAAGTTCACAAGTTGGTAAATAAAAATTGTGAACAGATTTGGATATTTTCAATAATTAGACCACAAATCCTAAATTGACAGAGTAAATGGGCAAAAATTTGGAGGGGATACATGGAACACATTGGTGAAAAACATTAAAAAGAGTTATACATGTGAATATATCCATTAAAAGGAAATTAATTCATGAGAAACCCGAGATATTGAATAAGAAGTTTCTTCTTGGTAAGAATAAATTCTCAGATTATTATAGAAATAACTCCCTCAATATATAGTTGATGAAGATAAAATTTTGAGTGGAATATATAAATACATTGATGAAATAATTTTATGAACACACATTTTTCCAATCCCTCTAATTAATAGGGATAATACATGGAATATTTCAATGAATAATTATTGAACCAAAACATCACACATTCTTAGTGAAGGAGGGACATAACCTCTTCCAAAATCATCATCTCAACAATCGGATGAGGTTCCAAGGCCATTGAGGACACTTCTTCAACATCTCGATATGTTCTTCTTTTTATTTTTTTTCTTTTCATTATTTTAATTATATTTTAGAAATTTAATTTTTAATATCAATTTAAATACCATTTTGTTAAATAAATTAATTTTTTTTAATAAATTTCCATACATATTTTATCTTATTATTATAAAATTATTATTTTATTTAACTTTTTTATCATGATAATAGTTAATGTTATTAGTATCTATGATGAGAATATTTTTTTGTGTATTATTATATTTATTTTTAAATTCTTATTTTAATATTTGATTTAATTTCCTTATTTTCTTCTTTTACTTATTCTTCTTAAAAGAATATATTATTCTCATTAATATAATATAAATAATTATAAATATAATTATAATAATAATTATTATTATTTTATAAATATTTAAAAATTATATTAATTTATTAAAAAAAATTTTAATGAAAATATTTTATCTCTTTGTCTCATCCCAATTCAATTTCACTTTGTTCTTTTGTTTTCTCATCACCATTTTTTTTAAAATTTCCTTCTTATATTTTATTATATTACATCTTTCTCCCCCCACCCACCTGAAAAAATAGTCTCTTACTCTCACAAATGAGAGGGTAACATTGAGGCTTGGTCTGGGTGGAGGTTAATTTGTTTGTGAAATATTTACTGTTTAATTTTTAGTATTTATGTAAAATAGAGTAGCATTCATGGGTGAGGATAATATACCTTATGTGGTGACTATCTCTAATTCAATTTTAAAAAAAATATCTATATTATTTTTTTATTCACTTTTACCACCCTTCATTTGATAGTTCTTCACAAATTGGATTTGAGCTAATCAATTCCTTAAATAGCCTTGATAGAGCTGGGTCTTGGGAAATAACACCTCTATGAACAAGGAGTGTCAACAAACTTGATTAAAATAGGAGGTATAATTGAGTGTGTTAAGTCATTCAATGATATACCTCAATTTATATATAAAGAGTAGTATTTAATGATTATATTTTATGAATGAATTATCAAAATGAAATCAAACATATAATGGAAAATAATAATTGAATCGAAAACAAAACCAAAAAATATGTTCTTTATTTTGATAAATAATATTGTTAGAATTTTAATGTTTTATATTTTAAAATTTCCATTTTCGAATAGCATAAATCAAAAAATAAAAAATATTGTCATTATTTTAATTTAATAATTAAAACAACCAAAAATAGATAACTTAGGTGATTTAGAAGAAGCATGTAAACAAACTGAAAGGATATTCATGTGAGATGACCCTAGTCAGCCAAATTTTTATATTTGAAAAAAATATATTATTACGTTTCATACATCCCATGACATTTAGGCATCATGACTCGCATCATTTTTGGGGATCCAATCATAATATTTCTAATATTTATATTTGTAACATTTTATATAGATTTAATGTATTTTAAAAAAAATCTAAAAAAATATATCCATGATGTTTTTTAATGATCATTTATTCAATTTTGGGAACAATTACTCTCAGGTGGAAGAATAAGTAGATGATGTACCATGGTCTGCAGAAGATAGTGTTTCATTACGAGCTAGAAGGATCTGGGATGCCTGGAACGAAATTTTCATAGATGATGTATTCAAGGACATCATGTAGGATTATAAGGAGACCTTGGAGAAACTAGTGATCGAAAGATTGTCCTGGGAACTAAGTAAATTATCAGAATACCTCCTAGAATTATTCTAAAAAGAAGACAAGACACCAGAAGAACTCTCATTGATGCCTCTAAATATTTTTCAGAAGTTCCCTTAGAATATTTTCATAGCATGTTGAGAAAATCAAACTCATGTATGATATTCAAGTGCTTTATAAAAAGGTAATTATTCCCCAAGTCCATATTTATTTGATATATACATATTTCAAATCATAATTAGTAGGACCTCAACCTGAATCTGAAATAGATCCAAATGATATTCCACATGTCATAAATGAGGAAACAATGGATGAAAACATGGCTATTGATCTACGTTTATGATATAAAAATTAATTGGATGAATTCGGTAAGGAATGTGAGAAAATTCATGATATCATCAAAACCTACCAAGATGAAGAGATAGTATCAATGAAGACAGATACCACCCATGTTGTGGATTTTTTTGTGGAAATGGAACAGCTCGACTACGTACCTCCATCCTTTGAGAACATACCCCAAGAGGAACTTACCATAGAGAAATTTAATGAATTTTTAGCAAGACTAGGTGTAGATATTTTTTCACTCACTATCTCATAATTTGAATTTATTTAAATTGAAATATGAATCACTGCCATGTTTTTTGAAATTTTAGATTCAAGGAATCATTGCTACGCCCTATTGGAGGATGACAAAACTGGACCTTCACCTACCACAGAACAAATAGTACTCCCTGGATCCAATGAACAAGAATTAGAGGAGCCACATCAAAAGATATATGTTTTTGAGCCTAAGAAAATATGAAAAGGGGATGTACATTTTGAAATGGATAAATTACTCATTAATAAGTCATATTAAAATTTTATAAAAGTAGAATTACCGACATATTATCTCTTTGTCATGTCAGTAGATGCATCCCCTATAAATCCCAGACTATAAGATAATAAGGAGGTTGAAAATGTTAAAACCAAGAATGATGGTGATTAATACTTCATCCTTCCCCCACTATTTATGTTACTCATCATTGGGAAAGGGGGGTATCTGCTATAATATATCCATAGACCATTCCTCAACAAGAACGACGAAGCAAAACTAAGAATATCAACAGGGGCTAGTTCAAATAATAAAGCTTCACCCAACATTATAAATTTTATTATACCTTTTACATCCTTTTAGATGTAGTAAAAATATAGTTCCCATTAGAGGGAGCATACATATAATTATCCCTTTCAACATGATTTATAGGAATTTAAAATTCAAAATATTTTCTATGAAGTAACCCAGTATACAACTTAATCCACCGTATCTTTTAGAGCATCAATGACACAATCCTTGTGATTAATTGAGTAATTTAATATTTTCGGTGCACAAATTGAAAATTGAATCATCAAATAATAAAATAGAATGACACAACTCCATGGTAAATGGAATACACTTTTATTATTTATCATTGAAATTCCTAATTTTTTTAACAAAATATGTTCAGAGCATTAAACTGAAATTTTATTCCAATGATTGAATTATGATTTACCTGACTAATCTAGAAGAAATTTTTTTCTTTGGAATCCTCCAATAATATATTTTATATTACAATGTTAATAATATTAAATGAGTAAAACCTTTAGGTAGATGATTAATGTGAATCTTTGGTGTTAAAATAAAGACACGATTTAATGGAATGAATGATTCATGTAAATGAAATTGCCTAACCATTTTCATGCTTTGAATATCAGAAATTAATGCGAATTGATTTGTAATAGTTAATCATTCATTGAGTGTTTTCCAATATTATATTCCAATTCAAGTGAGGATTTTGAGACCATGTAATTCCTATTTATTTTTTATTATACTTCACGAGGGATATTGGGACATGTCACTAACTAGAAATTGCGTTTGAACAAATCAAAAATATGACTATGAAAAAATACATTTAAAATGATTGAGTAATCTTCTAATAAACCAAATATCCTAAAAATAAAATATTTACATCAGTCCTCCATTATCCCATAGAGTTCATGAAAGACCATTAGAGGAATGATCCTTGTTTCTATCTATTTTTATCCATTCCATCTCACTTCTTAGTATTTTCATGAAATATTTATCTTGATGTGTGTTGGTGAATGAAATCATGGTAAATGATATTATTTACATTTTTATAAATATGTTTGAGGTTGATTATTGTGGGAATTATAAAATCATGTGAAATCATTCATTGTACTCATTTGTTTTATCGTCCTGAATAAAAAAATAAAAATGAATAAAATGAAAATAATTATAAACATTGTTTGAGATTTGGAAAAACAAAAAATCCTCAGTACTAGACATATGTATTATATTATACATGGATATGTAGTTGATGTGATGTTTATTCAAAAGCATAAATTTTGAAAAAAAAATGAAAATGTTCTTTAAAAATAAGAGGGTATAAAGAAATATCCAAGAGTGGGAAGAAATCATATATTATGTTTAAATTGACCAAGATATTTTCTTGCATTTTGAGGAATTTGCGATACATTACAATTGTAAGGGGATAATTTCATCAAAATATGTTTACATTGAATATAATGCTTTATGACATAATTGTTAACACTTTTCCATGTACCTTATGTTATTACATAAAATTGAACTAAACATAATCCATATATTCAATTGAATTTTTATTACAGGTCCTCATGCTTTTATATGCATTTTTTCTTTAAAATGTGGATAAATATATTCCATTACAAGCCTATGTAAAATGTGATAACTCTTTTGATATTAATATAACACTACATGAAATGTATAATTAGGGATTAGGGAAATGAATCCATTATTAGGTAGATCATGATTTGGTATGTTTAATAATAATTAATTGAGGAACATTAATGATTGAAAAGTAAAGTTCCATCATTATACAAAGGGTAAAAGTAAATTTCGTGAATTGACTATATCATTGAAAAATTATAAATTAAGTTTATATTTGATGTGTTTTTTTAATTTTATTTGACATTGAATATTATATGATTTTATTATTTCAAATTTTCATATTATTAAATTTGTTACCCTCTTATTTTCAAAGTTCATATTTTCTTCTTGATGAAATGTATGGTTTTATTGTGGGGAAATAGATTTAGAATACATTTTTAGTAATTTTACTATTAACATCATTTCTTTTGACCCCAAATAGTACTACATTATTGTAAATAACTATATTTTATGGTTTTAGTGGTATTTTGAGATTAATTTAAAAAATGACCTTTTTTGGATTTAAACCATTTTAAATTACATTTTTATTTAAGAAATTACATTTTTTTAATTATCCAAATTGATAAAATAAATTTTTATAAGTTTTTATGCTATATGTTACTCATTTCATTATTTTAGACAGAAATCCAAGTCCACCATTTATAATCCCAACACTATCTCATAATTTGACACATAAAAACATTTTATAGAACTAAAAATTTTGGATTTGTTGACCATAAATCATTAATAAATAGACCAAAAAAGGTGAAATTTTGATGGAAAAAATAATGAAATTTAGGCGAAAATTTTTTGAAGACACCATTCCCCCATTCTACCATTTAATATGGCTAATATGATGAATAATTCAATAGAAAATTGTAGAATCAAACTTTCTGCCTTTCCTATAAAAGAATGGACATACCCCCTTTTAAAATCATCAACTCTTCCTCCATAAGAGGATTCTATGAAGAGGATGTGGATTCTGTATCTTCTCCCCATTTCATCTTTTTATTTACATTATATTATATTATATTATATTATATTATATTTTATTTTTTAATTTTTAATTTTTATAATAGATAAAATTAATTTAAGGTAAATAAATTTCATGAATTTTTATAAATTTCTATCCTTATCTCTCTTCTTAATCTCCGATTCTTATACATATTAAAAAAATTGTATTATAATAATTAATATAATTAACAATAATATTATTATTCTTATATTTATTTTAACACATTTTACGAAAAATTATTTTTATTTTATCATATTTTTATTTATCTTATAATTAATACATAAATTATTCTACTGCTTATTATAATTAAAATAATAATAATTATTAATATTATTAATAATTTTCATTTTAATTTCATTATTTTAACATTGTTTATAAATTATATAAATTTATTAACTATTTTTAATTTAATTTTTTTCTGTCTCTCATCCTAATTATTTTTTACATTAATCTTTTTTTCTCTCATCACCACTCTTTTTAACTGTTCTTTATCTTATTTTATTATATTTATTCTTTATCTCTATCACCTACTCAACTATGTTATCTATTATACCGTAAAATGATAGGATGACACCAATGCTTCTATGGGGGGAGGTTGAGGTTTTTATGATTTTTTCTACTATTTAATATTCTGATTGTTGATTGAATTGAGTAGCATGGATGAATGATGTGAATTACCTTGATGTTGTGACATCCCCCAGTGACATGAAAATCAATATATATCTTTTCTTTTATATTATGAATTTTACCACATTCTATTATTTAGTTTTTCATATGTTAGATTTGTGCTAATCAATAGATGAAACATCATCGATAGAGTTGAGTCCTGGAAGATGGTACCTCTAAAACCAAGGATTGTCATAAAAAATTGTTGATAATGTATAATGAAGGGGGTTTATAAATTCAATGATATTACATAATTTAAAAATAAAAAATAGAATATAAAAAATCATATATCATGTTTGTATTATCAAACTGAAATCGATCATATAAAGGAAAATATTGATTGAATCTATAACCAAACCCAAGACAACGTTATTTCATTCCATAACTCATTCTGATTGAATTTTCATTGTATAATAAATTATAATTTCCATTTATAATGTCACAATCAAAAACCCAAAATTATTATCATTGTTTTCACTAAATATTTAAAACCAAAACAAAGAGATAACTTAGGTAATTTAGAAGAAGAAAGTGAACAAACTGAAAGGCTCCTCAAGTGAGAGGACCTTGGTCAACAACTATGTTATATTTGAAAAAATATAAAATTTCTTTTATAATACCCCACAAAAAGCATGTGTCAGGAACAAATCCATACTCTAATACTCATACCTTTTGAAGATCCATCCACTATTGACCATTAAATCAGGATTCAACAATAGAGATTAATGAAATATTCCCTTTTCCAATATTTGGAGAAATATTTTCTATATACACACCTTGGTGTATAAGTACCATGTTAATATATCAAATCAAAAGTTCATTCCCTAGAATCATCCCAAACATTCCAATAAGACCATAAAAAGTTATCACAATTTATTTAAAAACTAGATAGTTAAGAAACAGGTATCGTCTGAGATAACATAAAAGCAGTGGCAAAAAATACTACATCACACACATGGAAAACCCCCACAACCATGAATCACACAACCCAATTAATTTACAATAATATAAATCCCCGAAAATATCCCCACTTTCAAGTGGTATTCATCTATCGATACCAAATTCTTCTCTTGTCAGTATAATCCAGTATGCCCTAGCTTGTATAATAACCATAACCAAATCAAAAACTCTACACTCTAATGCAGTACAAATTCACCATAAATTTTATAATTCCTGTTTCCCATATTCTAATTTATTCAACAATAAAACCCCATATTTAATAAATTTACCAAAAACATTGTAGGTGACCCGTCAAAAAATAATTAATGTATCATGGGGGTTTCCAAGTGAGTTTTAATCGAAGGTTGTAATGAAAGAAAAAAATTAACCTAAATTATATATTAATCAATCATATTCTCAATTGATATGGAATGAGCCATATTCAACCTTCCATAACATGGGCTTTTTAATGAATGACACTACATCTAATCAGGTGTGTGTTCAAATTTAAAAATATTATGGGAAAACGAATTAATGAATTTTAAAATTTTCTCAAAATTATATATTGACACATAATACCAATGATATATGGTCACTCAATAATGAAGAAATTGTAAACCAATGTATAACAAGAACCATGTTATCACCATTTATTCCCTAGGTTAAAAAAATTTATGATTTGTTGAAGTCAATCATTATAAGGTAGAGTACCTCTACGATCATCTAGATAGAGCTTAGGGTTTATGAAAAAATATAATGAGAATATTAATAATAAAAGGGTGATAATAAAAATTATTTGGTTGATCCTGAAATCATAGACATAAATAAATATTAATTCACTATATATAACATTGATATATTCATTTACTTAAAAACAAAGTCACCAGTATCTTATAAGTCACAAAACACATTGAAGTTGTTAATACCATTCAGCTGGTGAATATATTTTTTAGTTTCAAAACATATTCAAAATTTTCCAGCAAATTCCTCCATGAATAGATTCACAAAATGAAAAAAATATTATTTTGAGAACCAAATCCTCCATCCACATGATAATATTTACTCTCCAACATCATCTTAACAATTCATATGATCTAACAGAAGCATTATATTACATAAAAAACATCATAAAATTGTAACTTACCCCAAATTGGGGGTGTTACAAAAACCCATCATCCCATGCTTATACTCTATAATACCACCACTGTGACACATTGGATTTTACCATTCCACATATTATATTTCCATATTGAAACCTCTTCCTCCAACTAATATTTTATCACATAATAAAAAATCCTTCATTATGACTCATCATGATAACAACGTCACCAAAATCCTCAAAATGTATCTTGTTGGATGATTTGATCTATTATAATTACATTATACCATCATAAATAATGCGAGTCCCCATAATTTTAATTTTCATAAACTAATGAATCATTTTTTGTATCCACATGATAGAAATGAATCAAGATATAATTCATAATGATATATCACCCTCACCATCCATGTTAAGGATATAAACCTTAATTTTTTATTATAGTATATATATTAAAAAATTTAGTTTTCCCCAAATAATTTGATCTAAATTCCCTTCATGATTGGTATGTATAGATTATATAATATATGTAACTTCCATATAGATTACATATTTTCTATTAAATCAATATATAAATGTAGATTGATAAGGGATATAAAATTTTGATTCCATATCAACATAATTAATATAGAATATATGTATAACAAGCAATTGCATTCCCATAATCACCTCAAATTCTCTTAAAGGTGGAATAAAAATATACTTATAAATAAAATATTAAAAAAAATAATTAATTATGTATTTTAGAAGTGAGATAAAATAATCATCAAAATATAATTTTACAATTACAAATCAATATATAATTATAGGGGTTCAATTTTTTTCAATAAATAATCATGAAATGTATGAAGGAATTGGTAGGTCAAAATCCAACTTGAAATTTAAAATTTAGAAGTGTATATGGACTATACCTCAAACCAATTTATTTCAATGAACTAGTATTTCAGTTGTGATTGTATAAAATATCCTTTCTTCTCTGCGATTTATAGTTCGTTGACATTTATTTTTATCCTTAAACATTTAATTGTCATATTGTATTTCATAATGTCCATAATCCTTATAATTAGATCATAAGAGTGTGGTATCTTCACTTGTTGAAACTATATCATTATCAATTTAATTGACATGTCTCGTTATTTATTCTCAATTTCATAAAATTTAATGGATAATAATTAAATATGTGAATCATTTTATCCTTTATTTCATTCATTTTTATAAGGTTATCTCCCATATATTTGGAATTGATTATATTAAATTTTCATTCCTTAATGATAATTGTTATTTTTGTGTTTGTCAAAAAATATTTTTCTTTTTTTGTGTTACTAAATCAATGATGAAAATGATATTCTTTTAATTTCATTCCCACATTAATTTTGATTCATGAAATTTCGTCATAGATTTAAAAATACCATATAGATAATACCTAAAATTGATAATGTTTTAGCCAGTATAGTAACAATATATATTTAATTTAGTTCCAATGGCAATTCAAGAAATAAGTCATGTTAGTATTATGGTATTTTTATCCCCCTTTATGTTGTGTTCTATATTTTGTTAGTTTTTTCCAATATATAAATGATAAATGATCTTAGAAAGAAGTTAATGTTCCAACGTTGAAAAATAGGGGTAGATGGGGTATCCATGTAAGGAAATTTATTTTTAACGACATTCATATAAATATATATATGTATATATTAATTTAATGATAGAATTGAATCGTGGTAGGTTGTTTCCATAGTCAACATGGAATGGAAAAATAGTATATAAGCTTATATTATTTTGAGTATTCCACTACATCAAATATTTTAAAAATATATAAGCACACCTTGGTAGTATTTTGATCATCTATTATATTCATATGAAAATGAATTTTTTCTACCATCCCTTATATGAAAAATATGTAGTGTTGTATTTTCCATCATTATACATATGAAAATGGGTAATGATTTCACTTGAAATGATGTTTTAATAGTTCAAAGAATAATTAAAGTAAATTTGACCACAATAAGTGTCTTGAATAACTATTCACATATTACAGATAATTTTATATATAATTGTTTCACGGCATTGTCATATATAGATTCAAATCTACGTTATTTTAAAATGTTAAATCCATGCGAATTTCCTTAAATGATGTTCTTATTCAATTATGTGTGTACCTATGGATAAATTTAACATTACTCCTATAGTTGCCCATGATTTCCATATGTCATCAATCCTAACCATATTTATATTGGAAGAACAATTCTGTATGGAATTTCAAGAAAGTTATAGTCAATTAAAATACAATTCATGGCCTAGTTAGTTTTCATAGTTAATATCTTGATCATATAGTCAATCAATTTTGTTAACATCACTCATAATCATTTCACTAACCACATGAATCATATATATTTTTATTATTTATAGACATTCCATTATATAGATTAATTTTTTGTGGGTTTTTAGAGGATAATTTTGTGTTTTTTGAATTCTACGTATTAAAAAGTATTAATGAAATAATATGTGGAAAAAATAATATTCCTTGTGGATAATAAATCATTTTCAAATGAATAATCATATTCCAAGACAAAATAAATGGAGAATCAATAGAGGGAAACATTGGGTTAATAATATTATTCACACGATATATTATAGTGATTCATATCACAAGTTACTATAAAGAATGAGACGAATAAAAGGAATGAATAGCCCATATAATGAAAATATGTACTTGAGTGACTATATGTACTCATGAAACCTTTAGACTTTAGTTTTCTAATAATATTATTCTAAATCAAAGAATAATATAAAAATTTAAGGAGTGTAATTCTTTTTTGAGTAAGATATGTATTCATAATAAGACTTCATATATTATAAGACTTCTGATGTTGAGTGTAATTATTTTGGTTGTATGGTAAGTATCATCCAATCATATTTAATAATACAAAATTGAATCCAATCCCAAAAATATAATATTTAGAGAATAATATTTTTTAATGAATATAATAATTCATAATGATAATTTATATATCACATGAATTCTAAGGATATTAATATATTTTTGAAAACATTTATAAATATTATTGGCAACTCATTGATTGTATGTCTCTCAATGTATTTCTTTAGCAAATAAGTATATTTCATATACATAAAATATCCAAATGATTTGATTTTATTATATATATTAATGTCTAAATATCATAAAAACATTATCTAATACATTATATTAGCTACATTATGATGAAGTGATATTTATGAAGAAAAAAGTTTTTACCATAAATGAAATATATATGCTCTTCATAAAAACGTGGAATACGGATATGGGAATTTTTAAAAGAGGAAGATCATGACATGAAAATTGGAATTGAAATGCATAAAATTAATTTCTTTAGTTAGTATGTTAGGAATATATGGAAAAATAAATAGACTCAAGATATTCTGAGTTAAAAAATAATGATATTTAAGAGAGTTTTAAAAGGTGAAATACATAAGGTTGTTGCAAAAAATACACATACACCAATATATATGTGTGTGTGTGTGTGTCTGTTTGTTTTTGTGTGAGTGTGTGTGTTTGGAATAATTGTGTTGGTGCTCAATTGTAACTATTTAATAATATATAAGTCGAGAAATAAATGGAAAGAGAACTGATATGATAACCTATTATATATATTGTGAATAGAAAAAGGGATAATAATGTTCTCTAGTGTTATTAAAATTCCCCTAAGGATATGAAAAAGGGATAATAAGTTATTTAGATATGCATACATCAATTTATCATCTATAGTCCTATGTTTTTAGTATGATTGACTATAGAATCTTATTGTGGAAGTCTTAAGAACATTGATGCCTCTCATATGAAAACTACAAGTGATGGGAGAAGCTAATACCTATATTCTACAAGGGAATTGAACTAATATCATAGAAATCAATATTTTAATTTTCATAATACAACATTAACAATTAGTGGAAACCTCACATCATACAAAACACACAAAATATAGTAGGAAATTATGAAATTTTAAATCCATTAGCAGAAATTAAAAATTATGGCTTCGGAACATCTCGTTTGATCCTCAAAAAACTTTTGTGCTATTAGAGGAACACTGTATCGCGGTCCCATACATTTCATCTCTATCTCCATCACCAAATCATAATTGAAAACCTCATGATAATCCCAACACATCAGACATAATAGAAAACACCTCACTATCATCGCTTCACCCACATCATCTTTGCTAATGTTGATGCCCACCACCACACCAGAAATGAAAAATACCAAAATACACTGAATATTATCAAACGACCACTAAAAATACAATTACCTATAGAAGACAAAGAACCACATCCAAATCATAGACCAGCCCGTAAGACCCGATGATGGAGAAGAATTCATCATGAGAGACATCCCATGGGACGACATTGGCTACTTGAACTCACTTCCAAAAACACTATAAATATCATCACATATATCGAATATGGATTACAGTGGTTGAATAATATATCAAGAGAATATAAAGGATTGAACTACAGAATTTTCAAAGATCTCATCAACATGTCTACTCAATGCCGATGAGCACCACCTCCACCAATTGCTTTGAAGAATAAACTACAAATAAGAACTATTCTTCAGAAGAGAGATCGAACTCAGGCTGTGTTGTGACACTATCGACCAAAAAACCTAATATCTAATAATAAATTTGTAACCACTACAACAAATCCACCTTGTAATTTCATAGTGGAATGGGGGGTCATAGCATTGGCATATGCAGCTACGGGCTTTGACAAGACACACTTTGTTAGGACCACTGACCGTCATCTTAAAATTTTTCAGCATCGAAAGGTTGTAACCCTGATCACCAATGATAAATCAAAAACATCGATAGAAAGGGAATAAAGAGAGGAATATGTGAAATGAAAGGTTTTAGAGTTGGGAGAGGTAATGGAAAATATTCCTAAAATCTTCCCCCTCTTAATTTTCGACAAGAAAAATACCCATGGGCGAGACTGAGAGAGAGAAGATGTCGTTAAAAGGCCAATGAGGTCACTCCTTAATCCAAAATTTGTTATCATTATTTATGTCAGTTAATGTATATTATTTTGAATAGATGTTCATTATTTCTACAGTTTATTTGTACTTGGTCTATTATAGGATAATATTTTAAGGTCATACCCTATCTTAATCTTTCTTTGTGAAAATTAAGGATAAGTGCACGTAGTTAAATAACCAAAATGTGATGGGGAAATTTTTTCAACACAATTAATGTTATAATAATTAATTTTCATTTCTTATTAATATTAATTAATTTTAATATATAAATTTATATTAATAATATTATTATTATTTAATTTTTTTTAATGAAGAAACCATTATTTCTAACTAAATTGAGGTTTTATGCAGTATATGATTTTATATAATAAAATGATTTCATATTTAGAGAATTGAAATTTTAATAAATTAAAATAATTATTTAATTATTCATTTAAATAATATATTGGGTTAAATTTTGATGAGTTTTCTAAAAAGTTTTCTTTTTCAAAAAACAGTGAAAAATACAAATTTTAATGAAAATTGTAATTTTGAATCCTAAATTTACATCAAAAAATAATTTTTTGAAATGATTAAAAACAATCATAGTTCAAATATATTATCAAAATATAAATTATGGTATTCAAAACTAATTTGAAAAATTAGATTTCTATTATTATCTATATACGAAAATAATGTATTATTTTAGAAAAATTAATATGTATAGTATATGTGGGTTTATTTTTAATCTAAACTCATCGAATAATGAGAATTTAATTTCATAAAATTCATTAAGTATTTCGAATAATAAAAATTAATATTATTTAATAATTTCAACATAATTATTTTTGGTAATGAATAGTTAAAAATAGTATAAATATGTTTCCACGGTTAAGGCTAAATTAGGTATACTAATAGTTAACCATTGTTGATAAAAGATAAAATGACCTATAATATGTTTAAATAATATTGCATAAATTTTATTGGAACCTATACTTTCTAATATTCTGTAATTATCTGTTTTGACGCCATATTTTTTGGGTAATACATTAATATATTTAATCTCTATAAAAATTAAATATGTGTCATCTCCACACCTATGAAAAGACACACACAATCCTGTTCTATCCAAACATATAGAGTCCTTTGTATTATTAAATCCCAACCAAAATTCATTCATTAAATCCATCAAAATTTTCTGGATATCATTGGTTGATCATAAAAATTAAACTTAATAGGCTTTATGTATAAACTTAATGTGTTTTATCAAAGATAATGTCTTTTTTTAACCGAACATTTTTGATTAATTTTGTTTTCTAACTCAACAAAATATTATTAACTATATATAAATAATAAAACTAGTATCTTCTAAAAAATCTATTTTATGTTATATTCATAATTTATATCCATATCTTACTTCATTATAATGGGAAATTAAACTATCATTTTCTTATAGAGTGGACCACCCCTCACGTACTGATGTCATTTTTTTCCCATCAACAATTATTATAGATCACTATAATGAGGAATATAAATTACATATATGATATTCATGTAATATTTTTTCATTATTTATATATAATATATCATATATATTCTTACTATACCAACTATTGAAAATCATTATGTTTTCTGTGCGTACAAGTGGATTACGACATCCACAAAGATATGTGATTCACATATCCCCCCCACAACACATGTATCCCATATATAAGCTTATTTTGTGACTGAATTTTATATTTTTCTTATAAAAATTATTATAGAACGATAAAATTATTCTTACCTAATTTGCATAATTCCATTTGAATAATAAAAATGTCACATAAGTTTACGTATGACCAACCATATCCATGATTATAGCATAATTCATTTTTCATATTCATATTTCATGGTTTATATTTAATTTATAATTAATGTATAAATATATAATTATGTAATTATTATTATTATTTTGTATATTATGGGTTAAATACCATGTATAAAATAGAAAACATACCAATGTAATTTTGGATATATAATTTGAATATCATCAAAACATCTGATGTGAACATAACTGA
Source organism: Viscum album (assembly GCA_963277665.1). Classification (NCBI taxonomy): domain Eukaryota; kingdom Viridiplantae; phylum Streptophyta; class Magnoliopsida; order Santalales; family Viscaceae; genus Viscum; species Viscum album. Next base: position 1,214,072,202 of record OY728141.1, read on the forward strand.
TTAATAAATTGTAAATTTTTTTGTAATAAATAAAATAAAAAGAATTATTAACTCAAAAAATTAATAATAAATTAAATACTAAACATATTTTAAGTACTAATGAATATATAAAATGTAGGAGGTTAGTGGGGCTTGAGGTAATATACAATTTAATTTTTATACCACATTATAAATGTTTTGATGATTTATTTTCTAAATCATTTTCCTCAATTTCAATATTCATTAAATTATTTTTTAAAATTATTTATATGTATATAAATATATTATCATATGTTTTATATATATAATTTTTTAATTTCATTTAATATTTTCAAAGATATATTTTTATATATTTTAAAAATAATTATTTTTAAAAAGGAAAAAATGAATGTTCTACTTTATCATATATGACATCAGTGGTCCTTCTGTCTTCTATAACAATTATTTTTGTATATATTAATTTATAATATTTCATTTTTATTCAATAAAAACACTACTTCCTTTTTTCGGGAAATTTTTAGAACGGTTTTAAATGGAAATTATATATTAATATAAACAACAATTTTATTTATAGCTGAAAAGAACAATTTTATGATTACGATTGTAGAATTGGAAGCATTCATAAGATATGATTATGTTACGGTTATTGAGATTTTATTATGATTTCATTTGAGCGTGATATAACTTTTTATACTTTTTGATCCTAATATAGCTCACGATGATGTTATATCTGAAGCCCTAATTTGAAAATATAATACTTAACATGTGTATATTTATTATTTAATTTATTCTTAATGTCCATAGTAGTGATTAAATAGTGGTATACACTCCATAAAAAAGAATACAAGTGATTAATGGATTAATTTTTGATTTACAGTAATTATATACAAATATAGGACCACTACACCTAGTTCTGGAAACTTCCCATGGTGATACTAATAATTTGAATTAGATAAATTTTAATAATTAATTAAATAATTATATTTGATGTTTCATTTTGATAAAAGAATTTATTTTTAAAAATCAATATGATTTTCAGAATTAATGAACAAAATAAGTTATCCTTCAATGAAACCATGTAACAAATACATACTAAAATAGGTTTTAATGGGAGTAAAAGTGAAGTAAATATGTTACAAAAGTTATCATATCATAAGGGAGATAATATTGATTATAAAATAATCGTAGCTACCCAATGTGAATCTCATTCTGATATTTCTGTGAATAAATTTTCCAATAAGTTATTTTTAATGAAAATACATCCTTATTAAGTAAATTGGATGATATATTTATTTCTCTACCAAGAAATATTTATTAGAAAAAACCATTCTTGGAAGATGATGATCTATTAGATGAATTCACCACCATGGGAATAGACAACAGTCTTTTTTCATCTATCCAATGAAATTATCCCACTAATCATTATGAGATATATCATATATTATTATTTTATCACATAATAAACAATCATTCACTAGGGGATGTTATATAATATATAATTTTTAAAACCAAATGATTCACTATGTATGATAAATAAATGATTTATTTAACATTTTGAATCAAATAAAAACAACAGTAGTATTGAAAATTGATTGAATATTTATTTAAAATCATTTCATAAAAATTAAAAAATTGTTAAAAGAAATAATTTCTATGTCATATAAAAAATTATATAATATTATTTCAAAACATTTTTAAACCATATTTTGGAAGAAAAAACAAATTTCTACCAAAATCGTAGATGACTTCCATGATGCAGAGTTTCCTAAGAAAGTAATAGGTTTATTTAATTATAATAAATCTATCATATTCAAATGGTTAATTAATTATTGCAATTTGAAAGTTATTAATAATTATTTTATAATCTGCATTTCATAACTTATATAATATTATATTAATTTTATGAATTTATGATCACAAATGATATGAATTTAATTAAACATCATTATTTACAAGGCTATCTAAAATCAAAACTGTTTGGTTGTACTACAATATTTCTATTTCCAGTGTTGATTATATAAATTTAATTTAGATTGACAAATGAATATGAATATATTGGGACATATATTTCAATGAATATTATTATCCTAAAGACCAGAGAATAGACACAAATGAGGTTTTTTGAAAATTATAATAGTAAGTATAACATTCTATTAATAAATTGTTTTTAATTTTAAATAATTTAAGAAAAATTGTATTCTACTATAATTATGAATCAATTATAAAAAGTGTAGAATGATTAAAAGAACAATTATTAAAAATGATGTGATATTATCCCCACACAATTAAATTATACATTTTTATCAATAAGGGGGACAGAATGGATAACAAAAGCCCAAATTAGAAATGGGAGATAAGAAAATTGATATTTAAAAAAGATTGAACATATTGACATTACATATTATTATCTGTATTACATAAAAATACAAAGGGGTAAATTATTGGTACCACATTATTTATGTTTAATTTTTTTTCAAAGTGTGTAACTATTTAATGGAAAAATTATATTAGAGGGATATTGAATACCCCATGATAAATTGTGTATGTAATTTGAATTTACATAAAATGAATATGATGGGTAATTTGTTTGAAATATACATGAGTATTAATGAAAAACATTGATGCTATTTTATTTGATTCAATAGATAACATGTTTATCAAGAATTTATACGAAGTCTAAATGATTCAGTGTAATTAATTTGGAGAAACTCATGTTGGGTTAGTGATGAAAAAACTGATGTAATATTGATATAGTATCATATTTAAATGAAAATGAATAATTTTACCTTCCCTTAAATAAGAATGAAGTAGTGATTGATGAGTTTCTATTATTCATGTGGAATAAGGTAAGATTTTTTGTTATCTTCAACTGATCTATTTATGATTATATGTTAAAGAAAGAATTTCCACTTAATGTATCATTAGGATCCATAAATATGGAAATGATATATTTGAATATAAATATTCTACTTATTGGTGTTTTATATTTAAATTTAGTTTATATTGATTCTATAGGTTCTATCTTGGTAAAATTCCAATGTTAAATTTTTTAGTCAATTTAGTGTGTACCAAATGTCTTTCCAAGAATTGTTAATTTTGTTGATATAGACTTAATCATATAATAATTATTTATTTTAATTATATAATATCTTTAATTAGATGGTCTAATTTATAAAGGGAGTGTTTGATCAAGAAAAAAATTCTATCAAACAGTTGATCATCTTAGTTAACATTTTTTTCATACTATAATATAATTATTATAACATGACACAGAATCAATTCACTGATGACATATATCATAATATATTTGTGACTGATAGTCGTTCGATGATTTTGAGATGTTTTTAGGGTTATATTGAATTATAATTAAGAGTTCTAATATTACAATCAATTTTAATTTGTGATAAAAATAAGATAATTGAAGTAGAATTTTAATCCTGAATAAAACAACATTATCTAATGAATTATCATGATAAATGACATAAGTAAAAAATAATTCAATGAGTCAAATATTGAGTTATTGATATTTGTTCAATTATATAAAAGAGGGATCCAAATTTTCAGCAACTCTAAATAAGAAGTTGAAAACAATAGTTAATATTTCTCAAATGAGGTATAAATTGTTGAGTTATCATATGTATTTATACAATTGTAATTATTATTATTTTGATCTTATTAAACTATATCAATAAAATACAAAAAATGAAGATTCCTAAGAATTATGTTGATCATATTTTTTCCTTGAATAGAATCATAGAGAATATCACTTCTAAAGATGAGCATATACTTTTTGGTCTGATAATAATACTTTTCTGTAATTCTCTAATCATATGACTCAGAATGAAATTGTAAAATTGAAGAGGCATGAGTGAAATCATTTGTCTAAAATGTATGACTTCCTCAAATGATATCATAGATTGATAGTCATATGAATCTGAGTTAATGTCTTTAAGATGGATCATAAGTCATAAATTTATATAATTTATCATAAGTATCGTAGCATATATCTTAAATAAATATATCTTTTTAAAACTTTTCTAATATAAATATAAGATGATTATGTGATATATATTAATATTTAGATATCACACATCCATAATCTATGTTTTCATTCAAGTTTATAAATAATGAAAAAGATCTCAAAACAACAGGCCTACAACTATAACTGAAATATATATGATTTTTTATGAACCCATAGAATAAGAATATATGGGTTTTTTTGAAATAGTAATATCATGTTAATATAATATCTCATGAAAATTTCAATCTAATCCATCTTCTTAACAATCATGAATTATTTTTATAATGATTTAAATTTATGGTTATAGGTTTATGATGGATAAGATTTGAAGGTGTTAAAAATTATAAGGACACAATATATATATATACATATTATTTATGATTAAAATATCTGTGTGGGTGCTCATATGTAACCATTTTATGATCTAAGAGTAAAAAAAATAATTATTATGGAAAAATATATAACTTATTATAGATATTATGTGTTTAAGTGATGAAGATGGTTCCAAAGTGATATTCTTATTAACGATTTTTTTTTTGAAAAAAATAAAAATACATAATAAGATATTGATATTTGATTAAAAATTGATTACAAACTCATTGAAGTTCAGAGTGATCCAATGTACAATATCGAACTATAAAAACCTGAATAATGTTGGAGTATCCCATCTAACTACTATGAGTGTGGGTAAAAAATCATTTATAAAGATTCATAGGGGCTCAATCCATATCAGGTGAAACAATTTAAGAATTTTGATGTCCATTATCTTATTCAATTATATATATAATCCCTCACATGAATTCTACCTAGTCAATGCAAGGATAACTAGTTTAATGTCATATAGATTCTATATATTTTTTGGATAACAAAAAGAATGTTGTGCATGTGGTATTGTAACCACGATGTATTGGGGATCTATAAATCACGAGTGAGGTGAACCTAACTAAAACCCCTAGTGATCAATTATGTATATTTACTATTATAAACCTATTTATCAAAAAAATTAATAGATAATGTAGGGTTATAGACACCCTTAATAAATGAATTTGTGAATCATAATTAAACATTAATATTATAGTAATTGTGCACCAATAATGATTCATGAACCCCCAACGCCTCATTGTTGGATACATCTCACTAGGTTATTAATAATTTTTTCTTCATGGAAAGTAATGAATTTATCATATTCTTATTTCAAATATATGAATTCTCTCTCCATATTTGTCTTTACTATTCATATATAATATTGATTAAAAAATAAATCCATAAACTGATCCCATTTTATAGTGGTTATTTCTTCCTTCGGCATCATGTTCTTTATAAAATTAAGCTATTGGACTATGTAATAATCAAATTAATAAGAAACCAAAATTACCACCTCCCATTTTGATTGTTATAGAATAAAAAATATCATTACATTCATTTTAAACCAATACTCATCATTTACTAGAATGGATTATCCTCAAAAGGTTTGTGAACATTGAATCATGAAAGACTCAATAGTATTTCCCCCATAGTTAGTACATTTGGGATATTAACATGGTTCTATTAACTATTTATATCCTATGATAGAGTTTCCATGAATTTTTTTACTCCACATCTTATCCTATTTGGTCAATTATCACCACAATCATTTCACTATCAATTAGCCTCATTGTTAACTTGATTCCTCCATATTTAAACTCTTGACTAAAATAAAAATGGTTAGTGTGTGTTTTAAGAAACAATAATTATATTAATTGATCATATAATAAGTGAAATAAATTATAATATTTTCAAAATATCAACACCATTCTTCCAACCAATTACATTTGAATTCATCTTATATAAATTTTGGTTCATCATAGGTTGTTTTAGGTTCTATAAACATATTCTTTTTCAACTAATCCACAAAAATTACTAAACCCTCCTCCAATAGCAATTGAGGTGCATTAAATCAATAATGTTAGATCTTGTTTTAAAAATATAGGCTTTAATCATACACTTGGATTAAAATTGGGATGGAGGAACCATATCTCGCATTTATCCAACAATATTACACATTACATCCCATAAATAAATTTGTGATATCATAACCCATGGTTTAGTATCTTTAAAGATTATCTATATGATCTTATTATATTATAATAAATCGTTAACAATTTCTATACATACTATTCTCATGTGATACCCTTTTAGATAAATTTAATATAAAAATGAACATCATATCTAGGGAATGTAAATATAATAAAGGGGTATACCCCAATTATCTATATGCGATAACATAAATGATATCAATCAATGATCAAAAGTGATTATAATATAACCGTTAAATAATTAGAATATAATCAATGTTCATATAACTAAGATAAGATAATAAAACTCAATAATATAAATATCATAAATCATGAGTTGTGTAATAAGTCTTTAATCAGAACATAAGACATGATTTATTTAAGTGTTAAATAATGAATTAATAAAAATGAGAAATAAACATACCCATGGGAGAAAAATATGTCTAATGATATCACATCTTAAGGATGTAATAACATTGGATAATATACATGATACATAGGGAAAAATATGGGCATTTGGTGAAATCATTCATAATGGTAACTCATAACATTTTTAACATTTCAATAAGGAATACAATTAACATTGTGAACATTTTAATTAGTTTCATGCATAACATTGTGAGAATTTTAATAAATTAAACACATAAAAATATAAAAAATTTATCAACGTCCATGGTTTACAGTTTTAAAATTTCATTAAGGTTATTTTGTATCATTGTGATCATTTAAATAAATTCCACACTTAACAATGTAAATTTTTTATGAAGTCGGCATATAACATTGTGAACATTTCTTTATTTCAATGTTTAATATTTTTATCTCATGACATTTAAATATTTACCTAGTGAATTGGAGGTCAATAGTAAACCCATACATCATATAATTTTTAACTATAAAATTTTTTCATTTCGAAAATGAAAATATTTACAAATAATTTTTTTTTTTATCAATTCGTTCAAAAAAATGGATTTTATGTAAGCATCTGTAATACATTATCATAAGATATCTAAATAAATAAGGTTGATGATATGATATTAAAATAACCCCCATTGAATTTTAAAAAATATTAATTTATATTTATATATAAGATAAAATAAAAAATATATGAAATTACATTAAAAAACTATAAATAGATACTTTTTTTCATAATATGTATTTTAAAATGAAAAATTCAAAAAAAAATGGAAATAAGAAATACATGAAAAACACCTGAAAAATTTAGTAGGAAATTTAATTCTGAGAAAAAAATATAAAGGATACAAAATTAGCTCATTATGGAAATGATAAAAAGAAATATTCCTTTTACAAATTTGTAATGAAAGACAGAGTAATTAGAAAAATTCCATATTAAAAATGAAAATAGAAGATTATTTTTTATAATAATGTTAAATAAATTGGGAAAACCATAAAAGTCATATAAATAGAGATAAGTATATCCATAAAACAATATATTATATATATACATAGATGAAAATTATTTTTAACCAAAAATAAGATATACGGTTATATCTACAATGAAAGAGTAGTTTTATTGAAATATATATAAGAGGGATTTGAAATTATAAATAGATATGTAAACCCTATAAATAAAAAAATAAGAATTAAATAAATTGGGATTTAGAGTGAAGGAAATTTTTTTCCATAGACTGAAAGTCCAACATTATTAGGATTGTTTTTTAATTTACATTAAAAAAGAGACCCTTCTGACATGGTTAAAATTTTGATAAAAATACATTAAAACATTGAACATAATATATACATCTATATAAATTTAATTTCGTCAAAAATGATGTTGTAAAAAATATATATAAATTATTTATACAACAGGAGATAAGATAAGTGGTTTATATGGAACTTAACCCAATGAAATGATAATTTTGAATGAGAAAACCCATGCCATTACTCCAAAAAACCAAAAATATAGTTTAATCTAATACATAATAAACACAAACATCATAATAAGTTAGTCTATAACCATATTTTTATTTTATCCTTTATTATTTTATATAAATATATTAAATATTTATCATTTATTTTTAGATAAATCGTTCATCACTTGTGGGTGCCTTCAACTGCTCCATTTACACTTTCTAAAAACCGTTCGAGTCATTATTCTTTATTTATGAGTTAATAATATAAAAAATATTCATGTTATGTGAATTAATAAATATAATTATTTATTATTTCATGGATCATTCCATGTGGGTTTTGTGTACATTTCCCTATTATCAAATCGATATCATGTTAGTTTTATATTTTTTTATATAGTATGATATTCAATATTTAATTAAATTTATTTATAAACACTATATAATCATTAATATAAAAATATTTCCATAATAATATAATATCTCATAATTAATTATGTTTTCATTTTCATCCCTCTTGGAAATTTATAGCATTGTTCATTAATGCATTGAAACTGAGCCAAACAAAAACATGCAATAATGAATGGATGAGTATGATTATGAACTGGTTTTACAATAATATATCTATTCAAGAATAATAATTAGGTTAATATAAAATTATTATATTGAAAAATTGAAATTATAAATATTTTATATGATATGGTAATTCAAAATTATTGTGAACAACTAGGTACTGATACAGATAAATTCCCACCTTTAGACAAGTTCATTATGAATAATGGATTCAGGATTCTTTCATGGAACCAGATAATGAAATAAATTAAGAATTATTTAGTGGACTAAAATGATAATATATTAAATACATAATTGAATGTTTTCATTGGCATGTAATGGGTAGTGGGGTGGTCCTTTTATAATTGAAAAGGGGTTGAAATTTTGTAATACACATTTTTTAATGTTAGTAGAATTCAATTTTCATGACAATTGGATAAATAGTTAACCAGTGATGAGTATTGGTCAGGAATTATCACATCAAAATAATTTAATTTTTTTGATATTCATATTATTTAACACCATGTTAAAACCCTTATTAATTGGTTTTTCTTTTATATTGGTAACTTAATATTTTACTCGATCACATATTTTTATTGAGGAAAATTAAATAATTTCCCATGCATAATTTAAACATTCAGAATTAGCTAACCAAAATCAAATTAATACAATTAATTTCATAAATACAATTAAATCACCTTTTAAAGGAAGACATAAAATACAATAAAAAAATTCTAAATAAAAATTTGGAATTAATATATTCTAAAAAGAATTTAATATTGAATCCAATTTTAATAAGTTTCAATATATTGGTTTCTACATTGATCGATTTAATTATAATAATACATTAATAGTGATTGATTTAATTGATTATGATGAAAATACAAAACACATAAAAATATTCCTATGAAAAACACCTCTATTTTACATTAACATACATATTATTATTATTTCTAACAAATTGAAAATAATTTTATGGCATTTATCTGATATATATATATATATATATTATTTCATTAAATATCATATATTTAGCCATATTATTCGTTTAAATAAAAACATATAACGTAAAACAGTTTTTGTATATAATTTATAATTAAATTTCCATGAATAATTTAATTGGTATTCAATGATATTCTTATTTAGTTCATGTATAATAAATTATTACGTAGTAATTAAATTTTTTATTTATTTATAATATTAAAATTATTCAATAATAATTATATTTAACACATTAAATTATATTTTTTATAATAATATATTCTTAATAAATTATATCATTTTTTTCACTAATTATCATGTGTGAACTAAATTACTCTCAATATTATAATAACAATATGATTTATTCAATATAAAAATTTGAAAAATGTAAACAAAACAAATACATATCCAATGACCATATTTCCAATATCCATATTTCCCATTATTGTATTTCCAATCACCATATTTCCAATGACCACATATATAATATTTTTGTTTCATTCTAATATATAGCCATAAATATACTCTTATAAACATTCATCCTCTTCACTTACTTCTCTCTCAATATATCTATAAAATTCATAATGATTTTCATTATTTCAACTCTTTTAATTTGGGTGATGATCCTCATTTAAAATCCTAAAGATAAAGATTAAGTGTTTTAATTTTTTTTATTTACCTGTGGATTATTCTAGTTGTACCATTTTTAAAAATAAATCATAATATTTCAATTTTTTACACTATAATATTAAATATTGTGTTATATTAAATTTTAGTTTGGTGATGTGTGTGATTGGAACTATTAAATTGTGTTTGAATTTTAATGTTTAATCATAATAAAAACATTACTTTCTAAACCTTCCATAAACAGAGTTAGGAATATCATAGTTTTTTATCATGTAAAAGGCAACAATTCATCTAATTTATTATTATAATGAGATTTAAAAAATTAATAATGATTAATATAGATTACATATTGTATTCCTTTCCCTATCTTCTATGTATATTCCTATTCATATGAACCAAATCTAAAAGAAATTTTTCTCTCCCGCATAATAAAAATCTATAAGGAGAGGTCCATAACTCATGAAGCTAAATTGTACAATATAACTTTTTAAAAATAGATAAAAATGTATTTAATTACTTGTTACATATATTTAAATGAAAATATTTATTATCGTGAATAATTTTTATTCTCTACCCACATATATTCCAGCATATTTTATGCCATAATTCATGTTCTATAATAACAAGTGTCATTTATCAAGGATTAGTGGAATTACATATCAATGGATTATAATAATTATTTGAAACTACATGGGTATTTATTCTATCAATGACAATATACAGTAACAAATGGAGATCTTGAATCCCAATGTGTTTGATACAAATTATGTATAGTGATGGATTTATTTTAATCAGTGAATTTTTAGTTAGAATGAAATATGTTATTGGATTTTTTATTTTGAACTCTGAAAAATTTTATGTATATATAATAATGTTGATGTGGGAATGAATGAGAAATTACAATATGTTTCTTTATAAATTATATCGGTAGAAACCATCATGCACGCCTACTGACCTCATCAGGGTTGATCTTGGTGTTCAAAAAAAATTAATGGAAATTTGATTAATATAATTACTGAAGAATATCATACAAAAGGAAGTATTCAAGCTCAATAGTGGTGCATACAATGAATGTATTGGGTGATTGGGGAATCATTTATAGTTTTGGGTGAACAATACTCATGTGGGCATAATACCATATTAAACAATAGTATATCAATGATGGTATGTTGATGCATTGTGTTTTAAATATAAAAGGAAATATGAATAATTTTATAATATGGTAAATTAGAATATGCAGGTCATGCAACAAGAATGTATTGCATATTGTAGTAAATTTTTGACTAATTCAGTCGAAAATAATTTTGTGAAACATGTTCCATTAATCACATATCATTCCAAAAACATTTTTCAGTTGGAGAATTTCATTCCTCAAAAAGGGATTGTGTTTTGAAGGTTAAAATTCATCCATAGAAAAGGAAGTATTTTTTTACACTACAATTCTCTACATCGTAAATAAATAAACCATATTGATTGTTTTTAATGGATTATTAAAAAATATATGTTTTTATGGTGTTTTAGTATTCTTATCTCATGTGTGAAAATAACTATAACAACTATATTCAATGAATGTTAAGAAATAAATTATTTTTCTCCGTTTTTAGGGAAGAAAAAAAGGATGAAATTTTACTGGAATATTTGGATATGAATATTGATTCTAATGAAAATTCAATAAATAATACATATAAAAAAAGGTTGACATCGTGTAAGATTATGACACTAAAAGTTTGGATTCATTGTATTCAATCATTTTCTGAAAAAATTATAATATTCAACTAGATATTAATGGTGATGTTATGAAGCATTATTCTAGGACTAGTATTTATTTAAAAAGAAATTATTGAAAATACTTATTTATTTGAGACATACGGAATGATTTGACATAATTATGAGGGGATAGAGTCATCATAGTAGTTGAATTAAAAGGGATTAATTTTTGAATTCTATAAACTGGTGATGAAAACTCGCATGTAAATAGTATATAATATATTCCCTTAATGAATTTCAGCAAAAGGAAGGAATTTTTTTTCAATCAGATAATTATTTTTCCTTTTAAAATATACTTTCAATATAAAGTGTGTTATTTATATTCCATTATATTAGAAAAAAATTAATGGTATAATCCATAGATTAACCCTTAGTGGTGGAATAATAAAAATACATGCTTCTACTTACTTATCATTTTAGATTTATTTTATATAAATCATGTGACAAAAAATAGAAAAATATATTTGAAATTTTATTTCTAACATGGTAATAATATTACCAGTGATAAAATGTTAAAATAAAAAAATATAAAACATTCATTATCATGGTTCCCCCTCCCCACTAAATATTTTCTAGATGAACTTGGTCACAACAAGCGATGAAATAGACTAATGGTCAAGATTTATACATGAAATTATAAATCTATTTGGATTTTTTTATTATAATAAATGAATGATGGATCGACTATTTTTCATAAGGAAAAAATTCAGGGTTGAAAAAAATTGTTCCTATAGGATTGTATAAAGGCGGTGATGGGATATATATTTTGATATGTGGATTTGAAAAATTTATATATAAATAGTTGTTCATTCTATAATAGTCATTATCACTATTAGATCATCACCCAATTAATTTTACCTGAAATAAACTCGTTTTTTTGTAACAGTAGATATATATAAGATTTTGAAAATATATTTGTGAGAAAAGTCGATGTGATATAGAGGTACATATTATCCTCAATAAATATTTATTAGTTTCTTATGAAAAAAATAAAAAATAAGAAGACTATCAATAGATAAAGTACTCAAATTTACGAAATCAATATGAATTCTATAACTACATTTGACTCAAGAAATTGTTTAGAGTATAATTGAAAATTTCACAATTCAGAGTTTCTCCATGAGATAGGTAGAAGTGTGTATTTTATTGATGAAATGGAAAAAAAGTCATGTCATAAAATCATTTAAAATTCATAAAGTGATCAATAAAATATCCAATCCCTTTATGAAAATGCGATTAGTAAAAAATCATACACCATGTGGATAAAGATTATATTAATTATCTATCTATGTTGAAAAGATTTAAGAATGTGGAGGGGCCCTGAATTATTAAATAATGAATATAAATACTATTATGATATATCATTGTGATAAAATTGAAGATATTTTCAAATTAAAAGGATATTAGATGATCTCACAGAGATAATCAAATTAAATTATTCTCCCACTCAAGACACATTATTATTAGAGGATAAAAATTATGATAAAATCATGTTCAGGTGTAAAGAACATGTTTACAATAAAGAAATTGAATGTAAAAAATTTAAAGGGTCATGAATAATATCATAGATCCTCAATGGGGGTGTAGAAGGAAGAAATTATACTATAATAAATATGTATGATCATGGTAGTTTTATTAGTTTATTTTATAATCCAAAGATAATTCTAATGTACATTTTCATCATTTTTTGTCAATAATGAATTCATATTCTCCTATGATACCCCAACCCTTGATCCCTACATATTCCTAGATCCTTCCCTTCTCTTTTTTCACATAAGAGCTCCCTATCCTCAACATTACTAAATCATTCCAATGAGGTGTATCACTAACAGGTGAATCATCCGTTACCCTTCCACTAATCCCTCCATTTACCCCAACCACTAATCCCACTTCCTACTAAAGTCATTAAATTTCTCTAGTGAGGTTCAAGATATCTTGAAATTTTTTAGACCTTAAATGATGTTCGATCATACCAATGATGTGTGAGGTTCCAAGAGCAACAATATTTCTATATGGGATGACTGTATAATCAATTATTTTATTTATATGCTTAATTTTTTATTTGGTTCATTTATAATGGAAATTTTAGAATCTATATACCTATATATAAGGTATAAAATGAAATTTCTATTGAATTTTTTATGAAATTACTTATTTGGGTTATATAATTCTTCAGTGGATGATTTCTAATGGTATCCCAACTGTTCATCCTATATACTATTTTTCATTGATTGTAATTTGGTATTATTAATGGGAGAATTTTTCTTAATGATTCTTATTTATAATTTATTAGTCATTTACCTTTTTTGATAAAAAGAATTTATTTTTAGTATTCTATCAATTTTTAGATAGATATCATTTAGGTTTTTATTAAACAAATATTTCATTCATAGTTTATATTCTATGAGTGATTTTGGACACGAACTTTGGGTTTCTAATTAGAATTACTTTGTAGGCTATGAAAATGATTAATGGTTCCCACTTATAGAGAATTACATAGAACAACTTTGGATTAACATATAATATTTTTCAATAAAAAAATATGTTTAATTATATTTCATTTTCTAAATTTGGGAAAAAAAATCCAGTAAAACCCATAATTATTTTTCAAGTAATTTTCCTATAAAAAATATTTTTATAAACTTATGAAAAAAAATGATTTAGCTGGTTTTTGAATTAAATCCATTGTTTATTAGTATTTATAAAAATGATAAACTATGAAATTGTTAACCTAGTATAGTTTTTCCCCATTTTATATTGATATGATCTCTAATATTGTAATCTTTTATATGTATGCTTCATTTTAGTAATCAATTCCAATCACTTCCATATGTTAAATCATAGAGTGTGTGATTAAAAACCTTTTTATTAATATAAATAATTTTTTAATCTTAAATGGAACTTGAAATGAGATTATGTTGTACCTTGATTTTAAATTCCTTCTATTTTAATGTAACCTTTATAAATTTAATTTGATCTATTTATAATCAATTTTAATATTTTGGTATTGATAGTGTATTTAGTGTGATATAGGTGGCCCTTATCAAACATTGTTGTTTATTGTTTGTTTTTATTTTAATATAACATCATACTTATGGTTTATGATTTATAAGAATTAAAATATTTTATTTTCATCCAAACATATTATTGAAATACTCTAGTTTAACCCAGATTATTTTAAAATTGTTAATTATAAAAGATGTTAATATGCTTTTAGGGTTTCCGAATTGTTCCCATTCTTAAAATTTTATGATTTTAAATATAAAATGAAAATTTTATTTTTGAAATTTTATTTTAAATTTTTCAGTCGAACATAAATCTAATAATAATTTTTTATAATAGTTATTAATAATTTATATTTTTTATCATAGTATAAAGGTGGTTTTATTTGGATTATGTTTTGATCACATTACCAAATAACACACCTCAATATATTTTTTTTTTCTGATATTTATAAGTTTTTCAATTTCTAATAGAGACGCTGATGGGATAAATTTTTTTTACAAAATAAAAATATAGATTATGGATGAAGTAATATGATGTTTATGGAATCCTGATATTAATGAAAAAAACCTATAGAATATATGTGTCTAACTACACATAGAGAATCCAATATTAAGAAATGTTTTATTTGAGATATTAATAAAAATAATGGGAAAACTAATCCCTCAACAGTTTTTAATGAAATAATGAACACGATTAATGATGATTTCATCATTTCAAGGATATAGCATAAAAAAAGTAAACATATTAGTACAAACAATCTATTATGATACGAATATTTACATGACAAAGAATGTTTTTGGATCCATTGGAAAACTAAATTGAGATTATAACATATCCGGGGATCTTCTTCCTGATGTTTCAATGATTAATGAAGATAAAACATTAATATTAATAAAAATTCATTTCATTATTTCTATAAAAATTTAAATAAGATGATTTACGGACCATTTATCATGTGTTTAAAATATTATATTTTACTAATGTTGTTCCATAGCTTGATATTATGATTCAATTAAAATAAATCAATGTCCATGATATTGGAATTATTGTGTAATAAAATTATTATATATGTTATCTTGATTCATTTTATATCATAAATAATGTTGTTAAAAATATTGGGCATAATTATAAATATAAATAAATTATTGTCCCAATGAATTTATGCAATATGGGGGAGAGGATTCAAGTAGATATAAATGAAATATTTGTTCGACTTTTATATAGAAGTTAATATGTAATGTTATAATTTTGAATCAAAATAATACTACGTATAAATATTAGAAGAATAATACTATAAATTTTTCATTTTAACTCCCATTAAAAACAAAATAAAAAATATTTTTCATTTCATATAAAACAATTTAGAGAATGAAGTGTCATGTTATGAAAAATTACAATGATGGGTTAATGAATCTTCCAACTGATTCAAAAGAATTGAAACCATTAGATTTATTACATCAAAATTAGATATCATACATTATAAATGTGTGATGGGTTTTATATAATATTGTATTCAACCCATAATGGAATTGCATAAGAGTATTATAAATTATTATATGATTCTGATGTCTTAGAATTTTTCAATGTAGATATTTATGAAAAACACTTTTATCACCACATTGAAAATTATTCCAAGAAAAATGATTATAATCTATATTTATATATAGTTTCTGACTATAATTTTTAATATTATTAGAGTTATTGAATAATAATATTGAGAGATATTATGCAACTTCTATATTAATGCTGAAGATTGATAATGCTATAATATATACCAATCGTAACATACCTAAACTTGTGAGATTTTTAAAAAAAACATTTATACTGGTTTTGAAAGACAATATTTTTTTAACTTGATTATGATTCTGAAGAAAAATAATATATTAAAAAATATTATAATTATTTCATAATATATTTATCAATACTTCTCATAGATTCCAGTTTATAAAGACATATTAACAGGGTATCATACATTGTAGACCACTTCTAAATTTATTGGCTTGTTAATAAATATTTTCCCCATAAGTAAATGTTGTTATATATTTAGGGATGTTCCATAAATTAATTGAAAATGAAAAATGAGTTCCTAGTACATCATTATAATAAATTGGAAAAAATTATTATAAAAAATTTATATCATTATACATTAATATTGGAATTTTAATTTTGTAGGTAATACTGCTAACGGTTTTAATATTTAGTAGAATTTTTTTAATAATTTATACATTAAATTTAATTATAAGAATACCAATTTGATAAACCATATTAATTCTAGGAAGTATTTAAAAATAGTTAATAGATAGCGATATATATAGAAAATTAGTATGTAAATTATGTTACAACCATATTGAAATGAAATATAAAAATAAAGATAAATTCTATATAATATTGAGAAATGTAAAAGTATCAAATCATTATCTAATTAATATTTCATGTTGTGTTGATGTTTAAAATGATTGGTTACTTTGAATAAAAATACATGATTAAAATATGTTTATAGAGAAGATAAAATTTTAGGAAATGCATATATTCTTATTTGAAATGATAAATTTAGTTTTATTATAAAAAATGATTATATTAGAAAACCATATAACCTATTGATCTTTATAAGAATTATTAAATAATTTTACCAGTTTTTATTTGTTGAGTTGATGTTTCTAATGTCATTTTTTACTATTATTATTCTTTCAACTATAAATTATGTTGAAGAAACTAAATTAGGATTTCTATATCATTATTTATGCATCTATCCTATTATGATATAAATTATTTATATTTTTAAATTATGAAATAATTTTTTTTCAGTTGATTACAAACATACATAATTATGTTTCATTTATATTATTTTGTAAATACAGTGGTCATTTTAAATAATATATCATAAAAAACCCAACTAGAATTCTATTTTTTATAATGGTAACCTAATAGATTAGTATCTTAAATTTTCTTCAATATATATAGATGATAATCTAAAAAGATTAAATAAAATTGGATCTGTAATATTAATTTTGTTTCAATATGAACTATAAAATAAATCAATAATATTTCCATCATATGGATGAACAGTATATATGGCAACAAATATTACAAAAAAAAATTTCAATTATTACAATAACATAGATAATTATTACTAAATAGTAAAAAAAATCATCATTTCATTGATGATAAGAGGATATAGGGTAACAGACGCATGATATGTTGATCATGAAATGATATAGATACAAAGAAATATG
Source organism: Viscum album (assembly GCA_963277665.1). NCBI lineage: Eukaryota > Viridiplantae > Streptophyta > Magnoliopsida > Santalales > Viscaceae > Viscum > Viscum album. The sequence continues at coordinate 1,214,090,290 of OY728141.1, forward strand.
TTAAAAAGAGTTCTTAGAATGTTTTGAATTCCATGTATGTTAATAAATACGGTACATCATAAATAAATATATATATATATATCTATATATTATGTTTACATATATATTTAATAAAAACAGTAATTTATTTATTTATTTTTTTGATATTTAGTATTATTATTTGAGAATAATTTTCAAAATATTTGATGTTTTTATATTTTGTTCTTATAATGTAGGATATTAAATTAATATCATATAATGTGAATGGATTAAAATTTAATATATATGATAGGGAAGAATTTTTTAAAACATAGAAAAAAATAATATGAATAATCTATGAATTGTATACAATTAAAATTTGACTAATAATATATAATTAAAAATACACCAACATATTATACTTATTCTATTAAAATTAACTATGCCAATATAAACATGATTACTAATAGTTATTTTATAAAATTTATATTTTTTACCTAATGTGACTTCATGGATGTCGATGGCCATGTATAACTTGATCTTTGTATCATTGAATCATAAAGGAAAATGAAATATTATGTGTAAAATGATATGGATGAATGGTTGATTGTATTTATGCACATGAAATAAAGATATGTCTATTAAATGGATAAAAATGTTTAAGAATTAATGTGTGACATTGAATACCTTCAATTGATAGAAAATGATATTAATTTCTATGATGATATTGAGAATATTGATATAGAAAGTGTGTGTGATGTAGAAAATGTGATGATAGAGTATGATAATGACGCGAGTAAAAGAGAAAATGTATTTATGTGGATTAATTCATTATCATGTCATCTATTATTATATTATATTATATATTTTCACTACCATACTTCTATTATCATATTTATATTTTATTTTATTACGAAATATTTAATTTAAAAAATATAATGGTTATACTTATTCTGAAATATAATGTATGATACTGTGATTTTTTTTTAAAGTAATATCAAGGAAAAAAATTCATTTCATGAGATATTCATTAATTGAGAGGTAATTTGGTCACTGTATTAACATCATGAATATGTTGAATGGTCATTATTATAGGTACAATATTTAATGTGAAAAAACTTATTTTATTTTTAAATTATACGTTTGTTTCATATATAATAAATATAGATATTAATGATTGAAATAAAATCAATGGTATTTATGATGTGTGGATTCTGAATAGAATCAAAATGGTTATTCAATTTGATTGATTTGGCGTCTTGATAGAGGATATTGACGGATTATTGGATTGGCCATTGGATAATGTCAGTTGGTAATTTACCCAATTTCATACTAGAACATAGTGTTCTACTTATTTTATTATTCAACATAAACAAAAACCATTTAATAACTTTTAAAATAAATTATAATATATATTATTCAATGTGGGAGTGTAGATTGATATATAGATGGGAATGATTTTTTCTCATTAAAAGGTACTCATGAGGATGAATATTGAAATTCGTCTTGATGATTTTATATAAATAAAATCAGTAATTGTAATTTAATTTGGTTAATTAATTATATATTTACTTGTAAATAATTTTGATTATAGATTAATATAAACACATCACTCACTAGTATGATATTACATAATATATTTTATTATAAAAGAAAGTTGTTTATGAGGTATTTTTTACTCTTTGGGATTTATTTTTAATTTTTAAAATTTAAGTTCTCTTGAATTTTAGATTTTATAACTTCATTATATTTTTTATTTCTAACAATTCATAAATTTTTGTTTTATCTCACAATGAATTTTTTTGGAGAGATTTCTGTCATTTTAAATGTCAATTAATTTTGATAATAAATTATATTTTTTATTATGTGAAGTTGATTTTAAAATAACCCATTATTAAAAGGGTGATACGTGAATTTTGTTTCATGAAATTTGGGTGAATAAGTCATTTTTGGTTTCAATTGGATTGTGAAATTATTAATAAATTGATAGTGGTTACCATTTTCTAGTATAATTAATTTTTTTTTATGAATTTTTCCATATAGTAAATTTTTTTCCTATTTAATTTATAATTATTTCATTATATGTGATTTGGGATGGAATCTGAATTTTTTATACTACCAAATCAAGTGAATGTTTAAACCTAAAATAATTACTACAAATTTAATGGAATCTGAAACTACCTCTAAATATGGTTTACATTGATAATTAGTTTGATCATTGACATTATGATACATAAAAATTAAAATAATAATAAATCAAAAAATATATAAATAACCAACATTAAAAAATTTGTTATAAATTTTATTGAAAACAACCATGATATTAGAAAAACCAGATTAATTATTACCCAGCACCACATAACAATTATGTTTCATTAAAATATTTTGAAATGAATTCATGGTGTTTTATCCCATTTCCAAATAACAAAAATATTCTAGAGTAAACATCCTCTTTTCATATAGTGTTACCTAAATCGATGCCAAAAAAATAAAATTTCATAATCTTGAATCAATTAATAAAATTATTATAATTACTAAACTAGAAATCAATTATCTCATAGAAAATTAGCCAATGATTTGTAATATTTTGGAAGAATTATTGATGAAAAAATTTTGTGTGTAAATCCCAAAGGTCTCAAATGTTGAAAAATTCTTAATTGATCAAGATATTAATACATAAGTAATTATGTGAAGTAAGATTTCTATAGGATTTGTATTATCTTAACTTATCTTGGGTATATATAAGTACAATATAACATAAAGGACTATAAAATAGTTAAAATTAATTCTTCAATTACTATGAAAATAAAGTAGAGAAACTATCTTAGATTGAATTTTTTTTCTTGAATTTTTTTTAAAACTTTTAGTAATTTAAATCAATCATCACAATGAATGGTTCACCAATATTCTAATATGATTCACTCTTTAAATCCCTCATGGATAGAAAAAAAATATTTTAATGATAATTAAAAAAGATAATGTTATTCAAGTAATGAAGAAGGATAATTTGTACATAATGAGAGATTAACCAAGGGAAAATAATATTTAAGTGATTCTCGTTGAAATTGAACAGGAAAAACATAAGGCATTTCATGTTGGTTTAATTATCTAGTCAACTCGGTTTTGGTTGAATATTAGTGCATGATCCATCTGATTGAAGAGTATACATGATGAAATTTTAATTATTGTTTAATCAATTTATGCCGCATGAATAAGTGGGATTTGTCTCATATGAGATGAAAAATCCATGAATGAAGGATAAATAAACATAGATAGATCATCAAAAATGATTTTTTATACTTGTGGAATTGGAAAAATAACAACAATAATTTCGTGTTATGTTTTTTTAAATTTATTGATTAAAAAAATTAACCACATTCCACAAACTAATGATTTCATAGGTACCCTTACCATATTTAATAAAATTTTTATAATATCTATTTGTTCCTACTCAGAATAATGGGGGATATATGTTTTATGGGTTTAAACGTGTTGAACATTGAATATATATAAATAATCAAAATGATATTAATGAAATAAGTTGTTTCATAATACATGAAATTAAAAATTGGTATCAATCATGAATATAAATCCATAATAATTTCATATAATTAATGAGACTCAAAAATGAGATTGAAATAACCAATTTGACTTTCTAAAACAAAATCTGGATGTTTCAGGGTAAGATGAAGTTTCTGGTTTAATTTATAAAAATATAAAATAGATCCAAATATGGTATTAAATAATTATGAAATCTATATTTTAAATTTCATGTGGTATCATACTATAATTGAAGATCAACTAGTGACAAAAAAACATTATTGTGGTTGAAATAGACTTCCAAAAAGTTCTAAATTGTATGGAAGAATATCAGAAACATTCCTGTATTATATGTGAATATATCTTTGTTAACAAAAATGAGGTATAGAAAGAAATTTTTCCATACTAAAGATTAATTTTTAAGGCTTCAGGTATAATTTGATATTTAATACATTTTCCATGATTGAAATTCCACATAATAAAATTTTTAAAGCTAGTGACTTCATAGATACTAAAGGGGTTCACACAATAAATCTTATATTTACAGAAAAACAAAATAGGTCAAGAATTCTTAGGAGTGCATGACTACTACTAATAGATAAATATACCTTTTATATCCTATTTGATATAATATTCATAGTTTAAGTTGGACATTAATTTTTGTGATGCATACATTGTGGAATATTGGCCACAAAACAATAGGATTTGAAGTCTAATAAGATTTAACAGAATTACCAATGATTTTAGGGATGAAATAAATTATGAATTCTATATGGAAATATATTATCAAATCCTTCTATAAAACAATAATTCAATGAAGAATAAAAAATCAAAAAATGACTGAGATGGTGAATGTCCTCATTGTGACGAGGGGGTTACGAAAATGTTAATTTTTTTCACAAAGCCAAGATGATTCGACCTGGAATATTAAATGGTGAGTTATGGCCAAGAAATAATGAATTTAATAAAGTTAAATAAAAATTTATCACCACTATAAATTAATTTGTTAAATTTTTCACAATTTGAGATAATAAAAAATAAATAGACTATTCATTACACATGGAACAAAAGGGTTGATTGCGAAAATTCTATAATAACTGTTGTTACATTTTTTAAAAAATATAAAAATTAATATATTAAATATTTTTATTTTATAGAATCAAAATACATATTTTTGAGAATTTTATATTCATTTTGTCCACATATAGAAGAACATAATCCAAAAAATTAATCCACTGTGATATTTGGATTATGGAATGAAGGAAAGAATATAATTGTATCTTGGGATTGCCTTTATCTGGAAGAATAATCTTCTGTTGATGTGATTTGAAGAAAAAAAATGACTCAATCCTCATGTAATGGACTTTATCTTATCCGGATTAATGAATAAATTTGAATAAATTTATGTTTCTAATGTATTATCTATATAGGGGAAAATACAAAACATGAATCCCATACTACAATAAGAGAGGTCCATTTGTCCTCAAATTATTGAATAATACCTTCATGTCTATAAAATATAAATTGATGTCATAAGTTTAATTTACTATACAAAAATAAGAGAATATGGGCAAAGATTGGAAGTGCACCTTTCCAAATCAATTTATATCACAAAAAATAAAAATTGATATAATTTTTACACTAAAAAATGTCATATATATGATCCTTACGTTATCCCATTGTGTTTAACCATGTCAAATCCTTCTGTGTGAATTTATTTCATTATACATTTGTTTTATATTCATGGATAAAATCATAATGAAAAAATAGAATAAATTTGTTTGTTCTAAAATGGTAACATTATCCATATGAAAAATGATCAAATAAAAAAATATTATATATTTTAACAACCATATCCACCCCTAGGCCTCCTATAATAAAGTAACAAGTCAATTTTTCTAAAAAATAAAATCATCAAAACCCATATTTTCAAAACCATACACATCACGGGATGATATTAACCACTAAAAATGATTTATAATCCTATGAGAACACAAAACATATTCATAACCATTGCACTTTATTAGAATAAATTTGAAAATATTATCACCCTTGAGCCTTCTATAGTGTAATTTAACTATACAATAACAAATTTTTATTTTTGTTTTATAGTAAAATATATCATATAACCTTAATAATACAAGTATAATACTCATCTATTATGAAATAATTTTAAATATATAAATGACTGTTAACTCAATTTTTTCCATTTAACCTCTATAGATGACATAAAAATTATAAAAATTATTTTTTTCTCATATAATGATAAAATATAAATAAAACTTTTTTTACTTATTAAAAATCACAAAAATTTAGAAAAAAATTTAATTTTTTTGTGTTGAAATTAATTATTAATAAGACCTTTTATATTTCAGGTGGACTTTAAACTCCATCCAAACTCTTAACTTTTATTACATAGAATTAAAATACAGAAAAACCAAAAATACTTCATGGATAGAAGTAATCTATAGAATATCCCATAAACTTTCTTAGACATAACTAATACCCAATATGACCAGTCATATTTATAAAATAAATTAAACCCATATGTAACCCATTCACCTTCATATAGGGCACAAAATTCATTCATAACATTCTTTACTTCCCATTTTGATTGTGATATCGGAATTCCCCATATACCTTCATGTATTAAATTAAACTTTAGTGAAATCAATTATTATTTTTGAATAATATTAAAATCCATTTAAAACGTGATTCCTTCTCTTATGGATATAAAATATAGTTCACCCTTCAGATAGAATTCATTGAATCTTATAATACACATTTATTACGTATAATGAGTACATAAACTGAGTGGATTGACATGACTCCATTATTATTAGATTTTGGAAACTCAAAATAATAATCAATCAATGCAATATTATATTCATATCATCAAAACAACCATATGTACTCTCAAAGTGTCATGTATATATGAAATTTTAAACCAAACTTTTTATAAAAATATCCACTTATTTGGGAAATTATTATGATACCCCACATTTTTCAAATACAAAAACTAGTTTTTTAAATATATAAAATTTTAAAAATATTTCATCCAATATTTATTCTGAATATTAGATCATTTTTAAAGAATATGATCATTTGTGATCTATTTAACTAAAAAATCAAACAAAATATGGATTCATCAAATGAATTTCCTAGCGTATGAAATAAACATATTCCTTAACGACATAACTCCCCTAGAGAAAATACTAAATATCTGATTGGAAAAAATTCAATGTTAATTTTCTACTATTTTGGTCCCATCCAAATAATAAATATGATTATAGGAATTATCAAAAATTTAAATCAATACATTATACCATATGTTAAGCCTGGTATTTGTCTCAGTAGGAACCTCTAACATAAAAAAGAAGGCTCATAAAAGACAATTTTTCCATTATTACTCTTAATAAATATATTTTTTAACATGCCATGCTAAATAAATTAGGTTTTTGTTTATAACATAAAATAGGCCTGAACAACAATAATATTAATTCCGTAATAAAACAATAAAAATATGAAAATAAATAAATTTAATTATAGATCATAAAAAAGGTGAATATGTCTATCTAATTTTCACCAAATATAGTTATTTTAAATTTATTTTCAATTTATGGTAAAATTTATTAAGATTATAGAGCTCAATAATCTTGAATAGTGTATTCAATTTGATTTCCCCAATTATTTCTCACACAATATATTTTTTAACCACAAAATCCATTTTTTTGATATTTTAGGATTTCCCCTAAATAATTGGGGTCCAAGGATCAATATGGTTATCAAATTATAAATATCATGTTATGTTGATTTTTTAAACTACCATTAATGATGAATGTTTGTGTTTAAGTGTTCCAGATAAAAATTTATTGAAGTTTGATATCTAAATTACCATGAAGTTAGTAACCTATGTACATGTATGTTAGGTAGGAATAATGATGAATACACAAGAGGTGGTTCAATTTTATTATTTTTAAAAACATGAATATTATATTAATAATCTACCATTTCAGTGTATAGTGTTTCACTATCCCATTTTCATTAACCAAATACACATTGGATATAAACATAAGAGAACACATTGAATTTTTATAGTGGCTTTGGGGACAAAGGACCCCTAGTCCACTACACCAACACTATATTAGTGATCCTAGTGAATTTCACTATAAGAGAAGTTTACATGGTATACAAGTAGTTGAGTGAATTAAAAATATACATGATTCGAACATTTTACAATTATTTATAATAAGTATTTACAACATCTCTAAAAACGCACAATAGCAGAGTGTTTTGAAAAATATATTGTATTATGTTGAAGATATTTTCATTAAAAAAATTCTATGAAAATTATTAAAATGTTATTTAAAAAGAAATATAAAACAATAGACCACTTAATTCAAATTACATTCCCTATAAAAAATATGTAATAATTTTATAGTGAATATATTCACATAGCTAAGTATGAGGAAGATAAAAGATTACAACTACATGATGAACACAAATAATTAGTCATCACATGTATTTCTCTAATTATTTATTTGAAAGTAAATAATTAATTATATTATATGAATTAAAAAAATTATATCATTACATATAGTTAAGATAATAATCAACAATGTAAAATGGAAAAATATGTTATCATAGTCATTGAATGTGAATCATGTTTCTCATAAGTTTATGAAGAAATAATTAATTAGAAAAAAACATAAAAACATATATAAGAAAATTTATTTTAGATTTAATTAATCATCTAAATTTATTTCTCATCAAATATATCTAAAAAATACTTGGGTATATAATTATTTCAAAATAGTTAGCTGATTTGAAATTTAAGTTTAATTGACCAATAAAAATAATAACATACCTTAGAAATTATATTTAATTAATCAGTAGTTTGAAACCTTCTGAAACCGACATTTAATTTCATTATAAGTATATTTACTCTTATAAAATTATTGAAAAGATCTTGGTAATAATATAAAATTTAAATCTTGTATAAAAATAATACCACATTTTTATTACACTTAATGAGGATAAATCCAGAAGTATGGTTGAAAGAATACAGTTGATACTAAAAATAATTTTATAGAATGTACACTATGATATTAATGCAAGGATAACATCATTATACATATAAAATAAATTTTGTACTCAAGAATCTTGTACTCAAACATAGCATTATTTATCCCAATTCACATTACATACATAAAGTTCATCTCAAAACATAGGGCTCTAATCATAGCATTGGATTCCAAATTTGGTTGAAACAACACTTTTTGAACAATTATTCCTATATGATGCTCGATGATGGTTTTCCCCCCCTTCCTGGTGGAGGGAGGTGGGAAGGTGATCTTCCACCACCACCGGTGTCGCGGGTGGTTTTGTTCCTTTCTCAAACACTAACTTCCTTCCGGATTTTCCGTCGATCTCCCTAAGCCCGAAAGTTCCAGAGCTCCACCTTGGGGCCCCTCAGCTTCCGATTTCTTCATCGGAATTCTCTGCGGCATCAGGCTTCCTCGATTTGACACTGGTTGCTCGTTTTTCTCTTCGAAGGACCTCCATTGATGAGTTCGATCGCTTCGTGTTTAGTGATTGGGATCTGAAGGAACGTGTGGTGGTTGGGCTTCTTGACAACCGTCATCTGATGATTCGTTTTGGCTCATAGGAAGACTTGATAAGTGGTTGGTCCAGAGCTCCCCGCTGGTGCAATGGATCCAAATTCTTCCTACTTCGCTGGTCATTGGATATTTTTATGAATCGGGATCCCCCTTCAGTTGTGACCTGGGTAAGTCTCCCTAATCTTCCATTACCTTTCCAAAATCCTGCGATAATTTGTATGCTAGAGAATTTGGTTTTCCGTTTCCTATGTTCGGATTCGCGCACTTCTTCTATGAGTCATCTAGTGAACCCTCGCATTTGTGTCGAGGTGATGCCTCGAAGCCACCAGTAGAATGGATCTGGATTGCTATGGGTGAGGAATTCCACTGGAGGCAAGCCGTTGTGTTTGATAATTGGGTTGATTTCTGCTCGAGTTGTCGTCGTCTGGGTCACTTGGCTGGTCACTGTCTTCATGGAGTCAGAAGCAGGAGAAATGCCACATCGTTGAAGAAGCCTGGTGGTGCTTCTGGTCAAGGAAAACTGGGGTCTGATGCAGCGAAGAATGGAAATGTTGTTTGATTGGGTGAGACTTCGATAGTGAAGCAGGCGCGGGCTTCACATAATCCATCTGCTGCTGTTTCAATGGTGAAGCAGGTGCGGGCCTCACACAATCCGACAGTTGCTATGGTGTTTGATATACTGAAACATGATCTCTCTCGGCATAGTGGTGTGGATCAGATAGACTAAAATGAGTCCAGTCCTAGCGCTGGAGCTGGAGGTAAGCTGGTAATGCTTTCTTCTTCATGAGAAATGTTGCAGCATGATCAAAACTTTGCTGATCAGTTTGATGTAGGAAGGGTTGTCAGTGAGATTAACAACTTTGGGACTGCTGAACAGAAGGGGGATGAGCTGGCTTTGTGCCAAGTTGATGGGCAAGCACATGGTGTGCTTTCTGTTGGCATGAACCTCAATATGTGGGCTGGTACTGGGTCTGGAAGTGGGGGAGCGCTGGATGCATCTCCTAAGGCAGGACTTTTATTGCAGCATGGGAACACCTTTGCTGGTCAGGATGTTGCAGCAAGTGATGTTTGCAGATTGATCAAATTTGATGATGTTGGACCGCATAAGGGAGAGTTGGCGTGGAGTTCAGAGCCACAAGCCCCTATTTCCCCCAACGGTTGTTCAGCTGGTAATGACCCTCAGTTTCACCTGGATTCCATTGGTGGTCTATAGATTACAGTGGAAACCTGCAACCGTTTTCATGAATTGGATCATAATGAGGTGGATGAGTGCACTCCAATGAGGGACATTGACATTTTGCAGACTGGAAAAGAGAATACTGTGGGGCAGGAGCTTGATGTTGGTACTATTTTTGTTGAGGTCCCTCATTGTTTGGCGATGATTGATATCAATGGGCAATATGAGCAGAGTCAGACTCTGACTGATGTTTGTCAAGAAGTTGTAATTGCTGGAAAATGGGGAGATGTATTGGATACTGATAAGGAAAATTGTGGTGGCTTGGATTGGCCTTCCTTTAGTGATGTTTTCAAGGAAGGAAAGAAAAAATTTGGAAATGAGGAAAATCCCCCAGCTAAAAGAATAACGAGGAAGGCTTACTCTGAATTACCAAAGCCGGTGTCAACTAGATCTGCTATCAGGCAATCATCTAAGGAGTTGTTATCATTAGAGAAGCTGAATCTCAAAGGGAAATATAAGAAGGTCCTCAAACATTATGACAGCTTTTAACGGGAATCTGCTACTGCAGAGGAAGTCTTATATCACGGGTATGGTGAGGGGTATGAATTCTATGACATGTAACTGGTTTTCTTGTGGCTTCTTGTTCCATGCACTTTTCTTTTATTAATAAATGGTCAGAGGCTTTACCTCTGACCGGGCTTTGCTGGTAATATGTCACAAAAAATAAATGTGTATTATATAACAAAACTATCTATAATTGTAGGAAAAATGTTTTTATTTTATTCAAAATATCCCTAAAATCTACTCAAGGTAACATTATAAATAAAACAAATTATAGTTTTTTATGTATCAAAATAAATATAAGACTTATTCGAATAATAATTATATACATAACAATCATCCCCTTGTTATTGGTCACAAAAACATAAAAAAGAAATCAAGTAATTAACAATAAGATTTTTATTAATATTGATCAATGGAAGTGAAAATGTTAATTTCAAATGTAACTTCTATCCTTATTTTTCCCACTTTTGTGATATTTGATGAAAAATATAAAAATGTTAAAAAAATATTTATATTTTCGCAAAACTATATGGGAATCCAATATAATCCAAAAATAAGAGTATTATTAAAATGGATAATTTGGAAAAAATAAAACATAAATACTATAAAATATAACAAAATGAATTCCCATTTATAACTGATTTCATAGTATAGAGGATTTCATATCATGAAAAATAATGTTTATAGTGAATAATGAGTGGAAAGTCTTAAAACTAGTTGAGAATATTTTGAAGATGAATAATAAATTTGGGAATCTCTATGATTCTAGTCAACATCCATTAGCCCATATTTCATATCCTTTCAATTGTTATTTAACAGTAAAACTCATCCTTTTAGTAATATCTATGAATCATGTATCAACTTCCACACTTCAACCAAAAAACCATTTAAAAAATTAGGAACAATCTCAAATGAATGAATAAATTTCCCAATCATTATTCTGAATCAATAAAGAAAAACTCTAACTCTTAGTTCTAAAAAATTCATTCATTAAATCAGTTCATTATGACAATTCAATAGAGTGTTTAGTGATATAATATCTCGCTATAAACATTTATTACATTCATCCATAGAAGGAATATCAATGTACAAAATCCTCAACCATATCAACACAACATCCCATATTGCTTCACTATATGTGGATTCTCTTCTTCAAATGAATTTAGAGGGTCTTGATAACTCAAAATGATATGAAAATAATATATTGAGATCAATAAAATATGAATATAATGAAATATCACCATTGATCTTTCTATCTAGTATAGTGATATCACTATTAATATTATCAAAATATTCTCTAGAAATTAGGTAATCCATTATAGTTTTATATAGAGTCTGGAGAGACTGATAATCTATTTTTGATACTAATGCACATAACATTACATAAATGGCCTTCCTAGAACTCTCATGTTATTATTGAACCTCTATGAAATCATTTTTCTATAGATCAAAAATTTATTAAAGGATTCTAGAAAAATTTTGAGCATGATCATCATGATTGTAATAATCCTTCTATTTATGGGTACTTTATCAAACCCTAATGAGGGTTTTCCATATTCATATAATTCAAGATAATTAACATACTATACTATAACATATTGAGATGACAACTCTTTAATAAATTATACAAAATTTCCATCTTCTATAATAATCTATACCCTATATTTTTCAAAAATGATCTTTGAGAAATTCAGCTATACGACCAATAAGAGAACTAAATTTTTTAACAGATTGAGAATTTTCTATTCATATAAATATAACATATTGAGTAACATCATCACATATATGTTCCTCAACAAGATCATATTTACCATCTATTTATCCAGTAAAAAAATCAATATCTTTCTTAAATTTTTATTACAATGCTATAACTCATTGATTAATATCAACATCCTTTTAAATAGGTCATGGAACCTCCCATTACTATGGCTTCTGAACAACCATATCATAATAAAATTCATCATTTGGTGGTTCATGATATGATATGGGAAACTAATGAAATATTTAAATATGGGAAAGAATGTTCTCAATAATGTATATTCATGTTCTAGTTCTTTTTGGATAATTACCACCAATAATATAATAATCTTTTAATCATATATCCACTCACAAGATAATAATGACTCATTCCACTCAAGATTCTAAAATTTTATTTAGACCAGTCCACAAAAATCATGAAAATAAAAAACTCTAATTCTCCCCCCTCAACATGTGAACTGAATGGAATATCTACTTCTAAAAAATTCATATCATTTCTTATGATCACTCTCCAAATTTGAAAAAATAAAAGTGTTCTAGAATAATGATTATTGATTTGATTGCATCTTAAAATTGTCCGTATATCATCTGTTATCCCTCACTTGTTGAGAATTAGTGATACCATCCAACCAAGATGATTTAATGATATTCTTACATACTTTTCCTAGAAATAGTTTATATACCATAAAATATAAAAACCTATATTTCATTTTATGTTTTCCATTAAAAAAATATACATTTATATAAAATGATTCGTCTCATACTCAAAATCCATAGAATAATTGTTGTCCAAATAGATGTTCAATCACTATCTTGATAGTTTCAAAATCCATTACCTAATTTTTTTTTAACAAGAGTTAATCCAAAAAGAAATTTCATGATATACTAAAACATATACACATCATTTCTAATCAATCATACGTATAAATTATAAATTCCATCATGAGGAAAGTAAAAAATCTATGTTCTATCAATTGTTAAAACTGATAAATCCATACAATTCCACATTTAATAATCTACACCCTCTCAATCACCGAAGTTGAATTATGTTTTCTCAAATAATTATTATAATTAACAATTAAAAATAAATTCAAAATTATCTCTTTTAAAAATAAATTACAATCCTCGAAAGAATATATATTTCTTTAATAATGGATTGGTATCAAACTACCATTCATAATCATCGTTGATGAATTATGTTTTCTTATTGAATTCATGTATTTATCTAGTTAATAATTTTTTAGGGCCCCCAATTTCATTTTCATAAAAATTTTATTGACCATTTTCAATTTCTAATTTATATTAAAAATTATCATTTGAATAATCACGTCCCTTGTTGTCTAAGGAATCAGTGAATTCATCTATTTGTAATTTATTTTTATCAAATGCATCGCTCTTATCAAACATCACATCTAATGATTCTTTAGATATAAATGAAAATTTATTTAACAATCTAAAATCAATAAAAGTAATAAAATAACCAATAAATATAACTTTATCATCGTTTCATTCAAACATACCAAGGTTATCTTTATTATTCAATATATATACATTATAAAAAAAAGTTAATATATATTACATTAGGTTTTGTATTATTACAAATCTCATAATGTATAATTTTAAGAAGAGGTCTTATTCAAACTAAATTTATAATATGTCATGTTTTATTAATTCATTTTTCCAAAATAAATTTTTTTATCCTATATTAATTTATTATATTGTTTTCCATTTCAAGAATTGTTATGTTTCTTCTTTCAGTAATCCCAATTTTGAAGTGTTCTTTTGGAAGAGAAAATTGTTCAATTCTGATAGTTGAGAATAATTAATTTATTTCATTATTATAAAACTATCATATATGGACACACACAATGAGATTATCTTGACTTATTTTTAAATTCTGAAGCTACCAAAAAATAATATACACACTAAAAAAACTACTTTTAAACAAATTAAATTATTCCCATGTAAAACTAAAAAAATCATTAACTATAACATAAAGAAATAATTTCAATGAGAATATTTCTAATCAATATTTAAAAATAAAATCCATGTGGATATGTTTTAAATGTATAATTTTATTTACTCAATTGATTAATTGAAGAGATAACACATGTTGGTTACCTATTTGGAATGAATCAAAAATTATTTTCTCATCAAACATATGAAAAAAAATATCATAAAATAAATACGTCATAAATTATAGGAATTTAGAAGATATATTTACATGACCAAGAATTAAATTCCATATCAGTGATTCATGTACCTCATATTTTAAATAGTTCACATTTTTTCACACAATGAACTAATGTCCAAAGAATAATAATTTCTTATTCTAGGTGCTCTAAATAGAAGCATATTATTAATCAATATATAATAAGAATCATTAGATTGGCTAACTGACTAAAAATTGAGTTTTTTTTATTGGACAATTATTTTAACAGAAAAGTGAGAAACCAAAATGTTCACCTTAAAAAACACTAAAAGAAACCACATTATTGTAAAAAGATAACTAGATTCAACTTTAATTGTTCTCCAAAAATTATTCCCTAGAGATAGTGGTTACATGAATTTCTGGATCATTCTATATATGGTCTTCAAATTTGTATTCCAATTTTTTGAGGTTTTCATGTACTAATATCAACTGATCATCCCCTTATTGAATCCTATTATTTGTATGTGATGTTACTTTTCAATCTATGAAATTTCTTATTGGTTACTGCTTATGAGTATCAATCTTAAAATCATCTTTTCTAATTCCTATTTTTAGGAATTAATTATTATAAACTACTCCATTAAATATTCCCCAATGTTCATTATAAAATTTATTGATTTCTCAGATACTTCACCTATATACTGTGGTTTTCTATGCAGAAATGCCACATCAGATATATCCTCCCTCTCCATTCACACATCCTTTGAGTCCAGTATCATCTCCCCATGTTGTTACCCTTCATCATTTTAAATATCCTATCGAGTGAACACTAAGATATCTGAAAAATAATCATCATTTCCATCCTATTTTTCTTCTTCTATCATCCCACTATCTTTATTTTTTTATCCTCATTGTTTCTTCCCACTTAATAGAGCTCCAATGATTCATATTTATCGCAATAGTTTTATAATTGTGCCACCATTGGTCTTGTTAGAAATGGGTACTCTTTACACTCCTTGGATTTATTATACATGGTAACAATAAAACTCCTTATGTCCATTTTTAATTTATGTCCATTATTCCTCCTTGGGTTATATAAACCATTACAATATCCTCTCGTTGAATTGTCGTATGAGGTTTTTACATAACTCTCCACTTCTGAATCTGCTCTTAAGATTCATTTAGTATTTCTTTAGACCCATCTTTCATCACCCAAGATGCCAAAATGGTTGTTCAAGAATAGATATGAAAATTTCATACATGGGTTGTACCCCTATATAACATTCAAATGACTATCAGAGCTTTTCCTTGGCTTCCTCACAGATCTCATCATCATTAGAGATTTACTCACCAGTCGGTTGTATCACCTCTTCAGATTTGATTCCACTACCTACTCACATTGCCATTGAATAATTGATAGAATTTCAATTTAATGTTTCATCACCACTTTCCTAACTAGTTCAAATTGATCCTAAGAAATCTTATTCAGTAGACTTAGGATCACACATTACCTTCTTCAGGTGATTGAAAATGTATGCTACCTTTGTGTTTTACTCTGCTAACTTGCCTTGTATCATCTGTACCTTTGTTTAATCCATAAACACACCTATGGGTATTTTATTTATTGGGTATTAACCAGATCTAGTGACAAAATATTTATCATTGTCTCCATAGCTTGTGTCCATCTGCCTTATGCACCAACAAAATGTCATTTCATTATCTAATTTCTTGCATGTAGAGAAAAAATCATTCCAACAATCAAAAAAGTGGTTTTTTATAACATAATTATTCCCCAACAAATAGACAAAAAAATAAACTAGTATTCTATAGATTTCAACTTCCACAAATATTTGAGGGAAGAAAGGATAAAAACCTGACTATATTCAATTTTTGGACTATTGATATCTTAAAAATTTCTGTGATAACATGATAAAAATTTAAGGGTTTGAAAATATTAATAGATGTTCCGAGAGAATAACCCAAATTACCATTTTCAGGACATCATGCTTCATGATGGACTCATATGATCAGCTAAAAATAGATAATGTTGATCCTTTATTGGTTTGGGAGGCCCAAGACCACTCCTTGATCAATTCAATATCTATTTCAAACTGAATCCGACTATTTTTTTAACATATAATCCCACCTTTTACGGAATTTGTATGACCTAGAATTTGAAAACATTCCACTCAAATGTATCCACCAAATTACATCATTTTCTACTCATGAAATCAGTGTCAGAATCTAGAGAGATGAGGTATCATTATATTATACTAATGATATTAGCATATTAGGGAACCCATTGAGGTAGTCTAGAACTTTCAGACTGAGCGAGATCTGGGGAAAGGGTTGAAGGAGATTTGGATAGAAGATGGAATAAAAGGAGTATGATGGACTGTTGGGAGATGGAAAAGTTCCCACCTCTACCATGGGGTGAGGGACCGACACATAGAATAATCATGGATCAGCGGACCATCATGAAATCATTTCCCACTGCGGGGTTTCTCCATGACAAGAAAAATCATAAAAATCAATAGTAAAACCGTAATATTCACTTGGGTATATTTCACTCCCATGACCATGTTTTCTAAAATTATTTTCATAAATTATTATATTGTTATCCTAAAAAAATTTAATATCATTTCTAACCATTTTAGGATTTTTACAAACTTATTAGAAAAGAATTTGACTGTCTTCTCCAAAATATGGTACACTATGAATTTTCCAACAAAAACATTGAAGGTAAATTTTTCAACTTATGTATAATGAAAATAAATTCTCACCATCATGATAAATATTTTTTTAGGAATTATATAAATATTTACATGGTTATTTTCAAATATATGTTTTTCATTTATACAAGCATATTTTTTATAAAACAAATTTTATCTATAGAAATGTAATGTGTATTTTCATGTGGAAATTTTTGATGGTATTTTATGATATTTACATTCATCAATTAATAAAATGATTAATATTTTCTATACATTACTAGAAATAATTTATAAGGATACCATCCTTATTAATTCTATGGATGGGTTATTTTTATGAAGGAATGATGTTTATGAAATATGTTCATTTTCTATCAGTTTTTCTATAAAGATATGTTTACGACAAAAAAATTATTTTCATTTGTTTTGATATAATAAATATTTTATAATATTTTTCGAAAATGTATGTATGACATTCATTATGTGATATTTATTACCCATATCACCTTCCAATGAATTGTGTAATGATAAATGATCTATTATCACATATGGTACCTGAGAGGTTATCCCAATCCCGAAATAGGGTACATGGGAGGGTATCCAACACTAGAAAGAAAATACCAACGTGGTTAGCCCAAGCCTAATATGTTATAATTTGGTTTTTATGTAGACATGAAATAAGGTTTTCAATACTTATATTTATTCCATAAACAATCTCATATTAAAATTATAAGACCTCATGGATCAAGATCATTGACTTCGTTATGATTAATGTCTTATAAACATCCATGATTTTTTCCAAGACTCATGATTGTGATAAACAATATATAGTGTATAGAATAAAAATGTTATACACATGAACTTAGGTTAATGATATCATTATACGATTATTGATATCTCCCTTATATACCCCTACTAAGCATCTTATGTCATCCTTTATTATGGTTTCCTTCCAAGGTTATGGATAATGGTTTTATGTATGAGAAAAATAACAATAGAGAAATATTTTTGGAAATTAATTGTATCATATGTTGATAATTTATGAACTAGTTGTTTTTGAGTCCATGTTTCCAAATGAACTATACCAATATAATTATATGATATATTTTTATGTAATTTAATTAATATTCATCTAATAATATGTAATATAAATGTAGGAAAAATATGGATCTTTACAATACTCTTAATTCATTATGAAAATGATATAGTACACTATTAACAAAGAACACGTTTTTTTAAAAGTAGATTTACCAAACATATATTTTCTATTGAAAACAAATGTAATCATTGATAGATTATATAGGTACAGGGATATTTGGTTTCCATCTATGTGGTTTCAAAAAAAATTAAGGCCACTGAGCTATCCCGAATGTTTAGGCCCTCAATTAGGAGGAATACATACTTATACAACCATTTATGGTTGAAAAGTGTATTCAACACAAAAAATCCATTAATTATGATATATTTTTTCTTCAAAAAACAATTCTCTCATTGATGAATGTATTTTAACCACAATAAACATTCTATTTTAGGTTAATCTTGGTAATAGAGATGATCAGTATAACAATTCAATCAACATGCACATGTATATAAGTGATATGATGTATTATATTACATTCCTCAGATAGTACTATGATGTACTCCTTTAACAATAAAAAACTATTTTGTTGGACCCCAAAGGGTTTTACATCACTCGAGATTACCTACAAACCACATTTGATTCAAACATGTAGTCAGAATTATATTCCCAGCCCATATGACAACAATTTAGTTTGAAGTGTGAATTCTTATCCAAAATAACTTCATCAAGAAATTATAATACCTAAAAGGAATATATAATATTTTTTCCATCAATAAAATTAGTATAAATATCAATGAAAATATCAATTTTAGTGGTCATAACCTCTATTGACTGATAAATGAATTTCTCCTCCAAATCCAAAAATTGGTGATCATTGTAACAACTATATTGTATAAACAATCCTTCATATATTATTATTATAGATAAATTAAAATATATATTGATGTCATTGATGATTTTTTATAGTATTACTGGACAATAATAACCATATTATTAATATGAAATTACATTTATTGGAAGAATGTTTGAGATAATTATCAAAGGGAAATCCATCATACCTTTAATCCACTCAAAAAAATCATAGAGTGTCATGTATATTACATTGGAATTAAATCATATTAACATAATGAACACTTCCCAGATCATAATCAAGTGTTTTCAATATCATTCCTACATATTGTGAATAAAAATATTTCAAATTGTGTAATATGAGTCTTTCTTTTTGGAAATCATTTTTATATTTTTTCCAAATTTGATATATCAAGGATGGCCATTTGAAAACAAATGTGGTCCAAGATATTCCCCATATGAATAGTCTCTATAGATTGATAATATTCCTTGAATGTGTAACCAATATTTATCATTTCATTTAAAACATTACAATAATGTATTTACATTTCTATATATAAATGAGTCTTTTTAAACTACTAGTTTTATAATGATTTAAATAGAACAATTTTCATAATTATAAAATACCTATCACATCTTATACTATTCATTCCACCTTGGGAAGGAAATCATTTTATCCACTATGAAAATACCTTGGATGGATCCCTTAATTTCTTCTTTATCAAGAAGAATTATGAGTTTACGGATTGATGATAGTTTTATCTTAATAAGATGTTGTTTCATGGTGATGCTTAATATACCACAATTGGGAAGAAATGTAACGACATAATATTTATAGTGTAAATGATATATTAATACTTGTTATATAACAAGGTTCTTTTTTCTCCACCATTGATCTCTTAATGTAGAATACAAATTTCCTAGTTTTGACTAGGTTGCCGGTGATATGGGTTTTTATTTTCTAGCAGTTCAAAAAAAATTATTTATCCACAAATGTGAACAAAATATTTCAGATTAGAACAACCAAATATTGAAAACTCTTACCAAGAAATAGTGTTTTATACTAGCAATATTGAATATGTATTTTTTTGGTCCATCCCATTGTCTTATCAGTAATATAGTAATGGAATAAAACATTACCATATCTATTATATGTGTTTTATTTTTATCATCTTCAAATTAACTTATTTCAAACATCTTGCACTTCTTATATAGTTTCAACCAAAAACATGAATTCCTCATCATAGGTTTGTAGATTTTCATAAAAAACACAATCAATCAAATTTAGTAAAATTTTATTCATTGGTGGTGACGAAACAGGTAAATTTAGAATAGACTACAATAACAGACATGAAATATCAACTTATTTGTAAATAATAATTTTTGGAATATTTTTTATTGATCTAGTTCTTTTCTATAACCCATGGAAATAGAAATATCACTTGGATTCTCAAGGAATCTCAATTGGGACTAATATTGACCATAATAAAAAAATACATCCATTTTATACAGTGGAGTGTTGTGAAACCCATCATTAATATAGAGGAGGATGAGATTAGAATTTCATTACATAATGAATATTCATATTCCATAATATTTGAATATAAAATATTCCAAATTTATTTAATAATATAATAAAATCAAAATATAATTATTTTAAAAGGAATTACAGAAATAGAAAAAATTTATAAGTGAATATCGAACTCCATCTTAGATGATATACCAAAATATATAAAAATATATTGAAATAAAGGACTTAATAGGGTCCTGATCAGGTGAATTAACAGATGAATTAACTATAAAACAATGAATTAGTTTTTTTTTGAAAGGGCATGTATCACACATCAAATAGAAACCAAATTATTTCATAAAATCAAGTGAAATATGTAATTTTGTAATTATATTGTCCATTATTTAATAGAGCTCATAATATAGATTAAAAAATCCATGTTCATGCTAGTTTCATTCTCAAATCCTTATATTTTTTAAATGATGAAAATTACACAAGTAAATCTATTTTATATTTAATATATTCCATGATTACATACATCTTAGTGTCCATTTTTTAGATCAAATAATACATTACTACAACTATCTTTTTCAGCAAATAGTTTAAATTTAATATCTCACTGGAGGTCAAAAGAAAGGAAATTATCACCTTTATAAAATAAATCATCATCATTGGATTTGACTTTTATCATATTATCATAATGTATAATGTAGAACATATTATGCCCATTATTTTAAGAGATAGTTCTCAAAACATAAGATCCATTCCAAGTAGTCTCTCAAAAATTATGTAGCAATAAATAAAAGGATAATAGATAGTAATGATTCCATTTCAAACTTCTTGTAAAAGAAAATGGATAATCATATAATAATTATATTAATAATATTCCAAAAACATTATGTGATTATTGAAGAACACAAATTCAACCCTTCACCAGAGACTTCATATTCCTAGGTGTATGGGACATATCCAATGTTAAATATTTTAGTTTATATAACCTTAATCCAGATGATTTATTACAAAAAACTATCATACTATTAATATTAAAAACTATTTTAATTTATATATAAAACATTAATGTAAGATGGTTTCGATCATTGAATAACATTAATATTTATCAAAATGAATTGACACTAGTGTTTAACAATTTTTTTACATTGAATCATTTATAAAAGGTTAAATGGGTTTTTCTTTATGAAAACAAATTATACTAAGGAAATATTCTCAACAATTGAATCATAGATAGTATGGGTCTATGATTATATATAAGGAATACTCTTGGATAGCATACACCATAATCACCATGGTTGTAGGTTCTATTATGACTCAAAATAATGAATTTTTTGTTAGGAAATACTACATATAATTAATCAAATTAGATTCATTTTTTCAGATAATTTAATAAAAAACATCACAACATTGGATAGTTGAAACATGGATTTATTATACATACTATCATTTCCATTGTTCATGATGATATACTATATAGATTGGTCCTCAAGATAAGTATATAAACTACATTCCACTATCTTTTCTAATATATGACACAGATTTTCAAAAGAACAATGGAAAACCTTTACAATTTATGTATAATTATCCCCTTGTTCATATATGAATTTATAGTCTTTTTGATAATACAGAACCCTTTAATAAATGTCTCTATATTATACGTTACCATTATTTTCGTAATGATATTGTATTATCCATTTGTGAATTAGGATTACATTTTCCATGGATGGTAATGTTAATATTTTTTATTTTTCATGTTATAATTTCTCATTTTACCATTATAATTCTTCATTTTTTATTTGGTTTGAGTTTCTAAATACATAGAACAATGTGATTCTTAGTATATTTGAACATTAATATGTTTTCATTTACACCATGGTTCTCTTAACCTATGAAAAATTTATCTTGATGATACCCTAGTGTCCATCCTTGGTTAATTTATATTTGTATTTATTTATTGGTGTATCCCCATTCATTCAACCATATTATAAATCTCCAAACTAAATCATATTATATAAATAATACCATTTCTTCACCAGAAATCATTTTAAATAACATTTTTCATCCACAATAGATAATAACAAGACAACTCTCTATGGTAGGTTCTCACCAATACATCACAAGGTTGGGAAATATTGTTGTGTAATCATCAAATCATAGAGTGTGAAAATTATTTTGAACATGGATATCTAACTAATATCATCATTATTGATTGAGATAATTTTTTACCCAATATTTACTTGTGTTATTTAATTTTTCACCATATCATAGCTACTATAAAAATATATGGATCACATATTTTTTATTTCTAGCAATGTTATTAGTTTTGAATAATCTAAATTCCATTTAAAAACATATAATTCCATCAAACCTACTTAATTTAATTAGATATTTTCAACACTATTAATAAATAGTGCTTGTTGATGATGAATGGAACCTATTTGGAATGACATCTTATTACATGAATATAGAAAATGATTACACAATGTGACTTAAAAATACCTTTCCAATGTAATATGGATACCCATACTCAATGTATATGTATTTTCATATTCACCATGTAGTATTATATTGTATCATTTATTACAAATACTTTCTAGTGGTGATTTTTAGTATGCCTTGATAATGGTTTGGTCACCAATCCATTATTCATAACTAGTTTGTGGTCTTCCAATACCATCTATAAAGATCACATAATTCCTAATATAAAAATTTAAATGTATTTATTTATCTCATAATTATTTATTTTTTTCAAGTAGATCTAGAATATTTGATACTGTATTTCCTTTTTTGTGATACATGTTACAGAAACATTTTTTCATTCAAATCATTAAACACTCACCTATCGTCCAACACCTATTTTATATATCATGAATATTCATTTTTAATGTTGTTATATTAACTCAGAATTCATTTTAATTCAATGTAATCATATTAATTGATAAATACATTAGAATTGAAAATAAATCCATGTCTAAAGAGTATAAATTCCCTAAAATTCATCTATGTTATAACGAATTAAATTTTTTTCATCACATTAAAAAAATCATATATATCTTATGTTAACTGACATTCAACCCCAAAAACATTCATGCCATGAATTATACATCAACATATTTAGGGAAAAAATATATAAAGTGTATATTTTTCTATCTTTATAAATACTAGGTATTTATCATGGTCTTCATTCAGTAATCATATTAGGGAAGCTTATATAATATCAAGTAGTCCACCTCATCATGGGAATACCAAAATCCATATTGAAAACTTCTTTTTGTCTTTTGAGTAAAAATTGTATGATATTTTGATCTCAAATGTAAAATATTAAATAATGAAAAACTATTCTATATAACACCCACTACTTTAGTCGTTCAAATAGATACCAAACACATCATATTAACAATATGTAAAGGGTATTGTATATAAATTTTGACCCACTACCCACTAGGACCACAATTACATGGTCTATGAAAAAAATTTATCGTTGAAAAATAATTGATGAAAAGGGAATCATTTTTAATCCAATATCCAATCCCAAAAATGGTCAGTTGTGGTTACTAGGAAAATAAATCTTAGATAAAATTAGAGGTTTCTTGTAAAACCCATATTATGAGATACATAACAATTTATTAAGAATTTTCATGTGTATAAAGTGGTTGGGTAATGTTTTGGGTATTTTCGAAGGTTTATCATATGGTTTTGGGGATTTTCATAGAGAACAAGGTTTGATAACGATTATTGACATCCTCATCGAATCCGCAGAAAACCGCAGATGTTGAAACTTGTTAATTCACATGATCGGTGAATGGTTTTAATAAAAATTTTGTCCGACCATGTGGGGATCCCATTGGTACATTATCATTCCTACGATTAGCATGATATTTTTCTAACTATCTAAGATAATAGTGCATAGAATTAAAAGGAGTTTTTTTAAAACATGGGGTCACTATGGATTTACACTAAAACACCTATTTCTTCTCCCACTAGAACCCAACTAGGTATTTTCTATTCTCTGGGGTTTGGGAACAATGTATACTCTTTATATAAGTGAATAATTGAGTTTTCTTGGGCTTTTTAATACAATTCATCCTTGGTATGTCTTTAACTATGGTGTTTCTTTGTTTTCTCTAGATCTAATTTCCCCTCTCTCTCAAATTCTAGAGATACAATTTTCACATGTAGATATAAGGGTTTGGTCCCCTAAAAATATGTGTTTGGATTTCCTAATGCTAAATAAAGTGTTATAAGATATTTCATTGTGGAGGTATAACCGGGGTTGGTCATCTGGTTGTGCGTTGGTTGATTTCAAAAAAATAATAAGTTATGTGGCTTCACTATCATCTCCATTAAGATATAACAAGAAGGTTTTAATTTCAAATTAATTTGTTTTTCTTGAAATTAGTCATTATTATGATGTCTTAATATTTTTTGGAACCCATTTTTTCATGTATTGGTAATTTTGAAAAATATAAATTATATTTTTGAAATGTTCAAATTTTTGGATTTTAAAATTTTTATTATAAAATAACGGTTTGTTTGATTTATGGAAAATATATTTTGGAAAATAGTTTAAAATGATTTTTTTTTAATGAAGTGTCATGGAGAATGTATATTTTCTACTAGAATTTTAATAAATGGTGAATTTATTGAGATGTGTTGGATTATCGTTGAAATTTTTTTGGCATAAAAGATTGGTTGGTTTTAGATGATTGGCTTGACATGTTTTTTTGAAAATATTAATATGATTTAAGAAATTTTATTTGGACTATTGTTCTAACTTGATTAAATGTTATCGGAATGGTTTTTGGCTTACAAGGTTAAGAATGGTTGGGATATGATGTATAATGGAAATTAAAGACCACAATCAAATGGATGTGGGCATGAAGTACCACTATAAAATGTGTATAGATTTAGATGTGAAGCTCCACTGTCAATGGTAAAATATATCTTCGGTGTGTTTATGGAACATGGGAACATGGCTAGGATATACATGAATCCATGCTAGTTGGAATGTTTTATGACATTGTGAAAGGGTTTTTTGGTTAATTTCATGTTTGGTTGCATTAGTAGGTTCATGTAATATTACTTTTTTGTGGAATGGTGGTTTTGGTATGGGTTTGGTTGGATTTTTGGAAAAATAATTCATTTCATATTGGATTTATAAATTTGTGAAATATATATTTTTCACAAATGATTTATCCTAGTGGTGTATATAGGGAATTAATTTTGGGGAAAGACTATGGATTATTTTTTTAATCCACCCTACATTATTACTTTGGTTCTTTTTTAGATGTTTTATACAAGGCCATGGGGAAATGTAAAATATCTAATTACATTGGTGGTGCATCGTGATTCTTTTTCGGTCTTGTGGTCTTTGAGAATAGAGATAGATGTGGAGTTGAAAGAATAATTTGGGAGCCCATGATATTTGTTATTATAGTCTTCCTCTAGGTTCGATTATTTTGTTTTAGAATAGTTTCTATTGTGTCACATGTTAATGTGTTGGATTAGTTCGCATGGTTATCATGTATTATGTAGTTGTTTCGGTATATTCATGTTTTGTTAGTTGTTTTCATTTAAAAATAAGAAATTGCAACCCACTGTTCATGAAATCTCCGAAATTAATTCCCCATCACTAGATCCATTAGGATGTAACATAAGGAAAAGTATAATTTTATTACTTGACACATTCCAATGTGTAGGGGATAAATGTTACAATTGGTATCAGTCTGATTTGTCCTTGAATTTCATCTCAAATCAGTTTTGTTCAATTCGTTGGCATTTATTTTCAGACAAGGATTTGGGTATACTTATTTTTTGTTCATCATTTTTTGATGGTAGAACGGTGTATGACAATTAGAAAATGGAATTTATATCATAAAATAATGTAGTTGTCCCTTTTATGTTGAACATAAAGTTACTAGGGAGTTGGGTATATATGTGTTTTGGAAACACTTATAAGATTGTGATATCACTATCATGGGTTTATCAAATGAGATGAGCATGGAATGGAAGGTAGAAATTACATTTGACAAAGATATCATATTTCATTGGGTGCAATGATTTGATCATTGAATTAATGAGTTGATTTTTGATAAAACTGAATTTTTTTTTCAAAATTGTGGTTTTGAAAAGTGAAGGGTTATTGTATTTTGAAAATGGGTTTATTTTCAAAACATGGGGGATATTTCAAACATTTAGTGAGCATATTAAAATGGAATTTTGGAATTCATGTTTTTTATAGTTTAATGTGAGTGAAATTGAAATTTTATGTCTTCATTTGTTAGAGAGTGAACCTTTTGGTTTCTCTTATGTTAATAGAAATGGCACTGGGTGGGCATTATATAGACTAACCAAAAGATGTTGTGGAAAATGTGGTTGAACTTGATCCCCATGTGTACTAGTATTAGGTGAAATTAATTGTATAATATTTTCATGATTTGGAAAGTGGGGGAAGAAAGATGATCTGAGACATTTGTATCATTCTGTTTGGTTCAAGAAGAAAAATATGTCCATTTTTTTGGTGATTTGGATCGGGAAATGAAGATATCATGGTTAAAACCAATGAATCAGATATTTTATTTCATGGAAACACTATGAGAGTTGAAGGTAAAGTTAAAAACATGTATTTTTGAAGATATTTAATTTATGTGGTGGGATTTGGATGTCCAGGCTGGACAGGACAATGTATGACATGAGATTGTTTTTATTCGGAATTTTTAACAAACAATTCAACACACATACATTCATATTAGAGTAAAAAATTAATATATTCATCAAATGCTTGAGAAAATGTTGGTTAAGAACTATGATTCTATTTTTATTAACCTAGTGCAGTTTTCACACATGTTGGATTCTGGTGCACCCTTGAAGGTTAGTATTCTTAAATTAGGGTTGAGGTAGTAAAGTTGTTCCAAAATTGGGGGTGTTATGTATAAGTGGTTATACAGAAATATTTAATGGATAAATAGTGTACCAATAAAATATCATAGGGTATATAGTAGGGGGAATAATTTTAACACCCATTGAAAATTGTGGGGATGCTAACATGATGATCAAGAATAGAAGGGATGCTTCTTTGTAGGGTGAGAGTATGGATAAGAATCCGACATCAATATCAATGAATCTGCCCCCAAAGCCTCAGAGTAAGACATGATGGTTTAGGGTGGCTATACATGCCACATGAAGTGGGACTATACAATATAGCCTTGAGAATTTAATAACTGCAAGAATATGGGGAATAATCAACTTTGATATTGAAATGATCTAATGTCAGGTGTACAGGACACTCCTCAAGGTTAGGAGGCATCTTATGCCCTGACTAGACAAGGTAATACTCATTCCCCTCAAAAACAGAGCATAGTTATTCATGGTGATTCAAAAAATATCACAACACCATATACATGTATGTTTCAATAGGTTAGTATAGAGTAGAGTGTGGTAAGCAAGAAGCTATTTAGAGCTGAGCATGTTTGGGTCGATGTTTAGTCGGGACCATCCACAGTGCACTGTGTAATTAATTTTAAATTTAAATATATTATTGTGTTGATTTATATTATTTTATTCCATTATTTTATTTCCTCCCCTATAATTTATTTTTTTCTTTAAATGTGGAAGTGATGCCATTGGATTTCGAACATCAATATCCATTGTGTGAAAGACTATTTTGTGCCTTTTAATCTGATTAATGTAAAAAAAATATTGATGGGATTGAGTTAATGTTGGACTTCCTAGTGCTTGATATAATTTTTATGATATAATCATGGGTATGGATTTTTTAAAAATGTTTATGGCACATATCAAATGTCATGCACAGATAGTTAGTTTCATGATAGATGATGTCATCGAGAATCACATTACAGGAGCGAAAAATGTGAAGGTGGGTTCAATTGGCTTGTTGTATACCATATATGGGAATCTCTCATATCATTTTGTGTTTTTCTAATTGGAATAAATGAAAATAATCAAGGAGATACGTTTTTTATAATGGTTGATCAGTTGTAAGATTTTTTTGAAGAATTATTAGGGTTTCTACATGTTAGAATAGTGGAGTTCATAATTGATCTCTTTATTGGGACCAGAAATATTTCACTTTCATCTTACCAAATTGCACCCTAAAATTGAGGGAATTGATATTACAATTAGATGAGCTCAGAAAGAAAGGGTTCATATGGCTTAGAAGGCCTCTATGGGAACCACCAGTGTTAGTTTTCAGAAAAGAAGATGAAACTCTACAACTATGTGTTTACTAACATAATATTATCCAAATTATGATAAATAACTGAAATACACTCCCACTTATTCGTGATATTTTTGACCTGTTGAGGGGATCTCAGTTGTTTGAAAACACTGACTTATGATCTAGATATCATCAGTTTTGAGTAAGAATGGAGGATATTTTGAAAACAACATTAAGAAGTTCATATGGACATTTTGAATATGTGGTACATTCCTCTGGTCTAACTAATTCACTTGTAGTATTCAGAGAAATAATGAATCAAATATTTCATAGGTATTTTTATTCCTTCATTGTTAAGTTTGTGGATGATATACTCATGTATTCAAGGACATGGGTGGAGTTGGAGAAAGACTTGGCAGCAGTGTTGGGAATCTTGAGAGATCATCGTTTGTATTAAAAAATTATTAAATGGTGTTTTTTAATATGAGAGGATATTCTACATGGAAATATTATTTATGGGAATGGTGTTTCAAGGGATACAGTGAAAATATAGGTTGTTATATCATGTAAATTTCTAAAGAACACCATTGAGATACAAAGATTCATTGGTCTATTTGGGTATTACTGCTGATTTCTTCATCATTAATCAAGACTAGATTCACTAATGATAGATTTCACATGGAAGAATTTTACAATTAAATATATTGGGTAGTGTCAAAATTTTATTAAATATCTTATGGTTCACCTTACATCATCACTGATATAGGTTCTTTTTAGAATATGGGAGATGGTATGTTGTGTATGTTCACACGTTATGATTCGAGATGGGGTGCGTTCTCTTGATATGGGATAATGGTGTTATTTATGGATCATGTGAGTTGTGGATTAATGAGATAATCCACACAACATATAATTTTTTGTTATCAGATGTGGTACATGATTTGAAAACATGGTTTCAGTGTCTCTTACGTGAGAAATTCGCAGTGTTAACTGATCATATGATCTTAAATCATTTTTTCTCAAAGAGAGATTTTAATTTTAGGGAAAGGTTATGGATGGAGTATCTAAATATGTCTGAATCCCGCTGACGTACACACTTGATAATGTCAATTCATTGGCATACTCATAATGTCTGTATTCATAATCTCAGGTGTTGAAATATTCATCATATCAATGGAAGTTCATGTTGGCATACAAAAATGTTCCATTCCAAGTGTGTGGAATTGATTTCGAAACATAATTTTTGGGGGACCATTGAGTGGTATAAACTGGATGCCAATTGAGTGTTGTAATTTTAGAATTAAATGCTTGTACAAGTTTCTTGGTGGAAAAAACTTATTTGTAATTATCATCATTCTAGATGGTTTTTCCATCATAGAATTCAGAAAATTTCTAAGGCATTAAATGTTTAGTTTTGGTGGCTTGGTATTGAAAGGAATGTGGCCGAATTTGTTTCAATATGGTTGATTTTTCAGCAATTAAAGGAAGATAATTAATGGATGGATTGTATTTTGTAGTCTTTACTTATCCCTGTCTGGAAGTTGGAATAGATATTAATGGATTTTTTATAGGTTTCCCACAGAAGGTTATGAAATAGGATTCCATATGGGTGATTGTGGATTGAATCACAATGTTTTCCCATTTCACCCATATTAATGAATATCATATGAAGGAGGATATGTCCAAAACCAATATATATGTGGTGTTTAAGAGGCATGGTGTAAAATTATTCATTGCAACAGTTATAGATCTAAGGTTCACGTCTCATCTCTAGAAATCATTGTAGTAATCCATTGGGACTCTGTTGAAAATGACTATGATGTATCATCCCTATACATATAAAAAATTTGATAAGATGATACAACTTTTGGAAGAAATGTTGTGGACTTGTGTCATGGATTTTGGTGGCTCATGGGAGGGTCACATGTCATTGGTGGAGTTCATATATAATAATATTTATCACTCATAAATACATATGGATTTATTGGAAGCATTATATAGATTTCCCCATCTCTCTCAACTTTGATGGGTGGAAACAGGAGAAACATCATTTGTAGGGACAAGCCTTGTGCAGGAGATAATGGATATGATTAATTTGAACATGAAGACATAGTAGATGGCAATTAATCATCAGAAATCATATTTGGATCATCTTCGAGGACTGTTGTCATTTGATGTGGGTAATCATATGTTCTTTAAAATCTATCATAGGCCTTAACAATATCATTTTGGGAAGCATTAATGTTATATCATATATAAATTGAGCCTTTTGAGATATATGAGTCGTTTTTAGAGGTGGAATACTGGTTGGATTTGCTACATTGGATTAGTGTGGTGCACAATGTGTTTTATGTTTCATATTTAAAAATGTATCAGTCAAATTATGACCATGGGATTCAGTGGGATCATGTTAAGATGGTGTTAAATTCATCATTAGTGGACATGCCGATACAAATTTTGGTTATGAAATAGAAATCCTTGTGTAGTAAATGTACTATTATTGGTTGGGTTATGTGGATACGTGGTCAAAATCATGAAGATACTTGGTATCGATTGAAAGAGATAACTGAGAAATTTCTTGAGCTCCTTCAGCAAAAGTGACGGTTCCTTATATTACAAGGATTGAAAGTCCAATATTGACGAAAATTTAGCACCCTTGGTTTGAATTATATAACATTTTTTAATTCCATTTTAAATGTATAAAGTTTTTGCATAATTTCAGAAAGAGTTTTTATGATTATTGGAATTGTTTTGGGTATTTTATAAGGGTAAATGATTTAAGAACAGTTAGTGAAAACCATGATTAATCACTAGGAAACAATTAATTTTGAGAAAATGGTATTTCACATGGTCGGTCAATGGTTTGTCTAAGCTTGTGGTACAAGAATGTAAGGAACACATTGATGCATTAGCTGTCACAGAGTTAGTGCATGGTTTGTCTAACTATGTGATCTAACTAGGATCGACATTAAAGTGGTGTTTTTTTTAAAAATGGGTCACTCAAGATTTACACTAAAATACCCATTTCTTCTCCAACTCAATACCACCTCATGATTTTCTCTTCTCATGGGTTAGAGAGCCTCTTCCACTCATTTTGGAATATAATCAAAGGGTTTTCATGGTAATGTTTATGTATTTTATCCTTGATACATTAGTCTCCTTGGCGTTTCTTGGTTTTTCTATATATTTGTGTTCCCCTCCCTCTTGGTTTTCTATATTCACATCAATTTCATATATATATATAGTGTTTTAGAAGCCTAAAATGTTAATTTTGTCGGTTTTATGAAAAGAAAAACAGTATACAGTGTTTGGTGGTGGTTTAACCAAAATTCGTGATGTAAATGTAAATTGGTTGATTTCGACGAAACCCAAAGGTAGGTGGATTTAATTACTTCTTTATATAGAGGTATCATGAAGGATTTAATTTCTTAATACTTAATTTTTCTTCAAATTGGTTGTGTTTATGATGTGTGAATCTTTTTTGGATCCCATTTTGTGAGTTTTTGTGGATTTGAGGAATAATTGTTTATTGTGGGGAGATGTGTGGGTTACTGGATTTTAAAATGTTTGTTTTAAAATCCTAGTTTCTTGATTATTGGTAAATGGATAGTGGAAATTTTTTTTAATATAATGGTGGTTTTATTAATGTTTTGTGAGGTATAGATTTTGTTTATGAACATTTGAAATACGTTTTGATTTTTTTGAAATTATTTCCTATGTTTTTGATATTTTCATTATCTTAAAGGATTGGTTGGTCAGGAATGGTTGGTGTGGCATGTTGTTTTCCAATGTTATAATGATTTTGTAATTATAAATGGGCATGTTGTGAATTGATTAAATTTTTTGGGCATGATGGTTGGATTACCGTGTTAAGAATGGTTTGGAATAGATGTATAGTGGGCATGAAAGACAACTATAAAAAGATGATGGGTTCTGAGGGGATGTTCCATCGACAATTGTAACAATGTGCTCAGGTGTGTGTGTTGAAATTCAGAACATGATCTGTATATGTGTGCGACCACACCATTTGGAATTGAATATGGCATTGTGAATGGGTTTTTTTGTTTAATGATGTGTTTTGTTGTATTGGTTGGTTTATTTCCTATAATTTTTTCATTTTTTATAATGATGGTTTTTGTAAGGGTGTGGATGGATTTCAAAAACATTGTGGAATGGTTTATTGCATTTATTTATTTGTTTTATATAAATTTTATTAACATGTTTCATCTAAGTGGTGTGTGTAGGGAAGTCATTTGTGTAAATCCTATTTATTATTATTATTCACCCCCTTCTTTGGAACATTTATTCATTTACCAATTATGTATTCTCGGACACAGATAAATGTGAAAAAAAATAATTTCTTTAGTGGTGAATCGTGATGCTTGGGTGGTCATGCAGTGTTAGTTCATGGATTTTACAATGGATCTGAGATATATAATTATGATACATTTAAAGTTTTTTTATTATTCTTTCTGGTACAATAATATTATGTTGGAACAATTTTGAATTGTGTCTCGTGGTAATGTGTTGGATTGGTTCACATTTTTGACATGCATTATATTGTTTTTTGTATTTGCATTTTTGGTTGGTTATTTTAATTTAAAAAGGGAATATCTTCCCCCACAATTCAGTAAGTCCTCATAATTTTTCTCGAGTCTTTGCTACATTGGGTATATCGCCTAAGGACAAGTAACATTTTTACCTCAAATCAAGCCAATGAGGAGGTTCGGGATGTCAAAATTTTCATGAAGAGGTTCATTTTTTCATTTTATCCCCTTTTGTATTCACCTAA
Organism: Viscum album; assembly: GCA_963277665.1. Taxonomy (NCBI): domain Eukaryota; kingdom Viridiplantae; phylum Streptophyta; class Magnoliopsida; order Santalales; family Viscaceae; genus Viscum; species Viscum album. The sequence continues at coordinate 1,214,124,191 of OY728141.1, forward strand.
ATTCTTGATTCATTCAAATGTTATTTTTTGGTTAGTTTTATTAAATATCTGATAAAAAATAATAGATATGATTATTTCTCTATATTGAATGAATATAACATTCATGATATCTAGATTTTATATATATGAACATAATTTTGGAGACACCTCATAGGATAGATATGTAAAATCCTTAAATATTGTAACTATCATAGTAAAATAAACATGTTCTTTAATAGTGATAACTATTTTTTGTGTATTTAGACTAAAAATGATCCCGACATCCAAATAACATTCTCAAAAAATATATATGAAATTTTACCTGATTTATCAAATTAAAAACCCCCCAATGGTGGTAAGAAATTAAGTTGAATCATTTATTACTAATCCCATTATTCTGAAACATAGTCAAAATTATGTGAACAATGGAATGAGGAAAATGTACTATAAGGAATAATGTTTATTCTTTTTCAAAAGTAAAATATATTTTCTATATAATCAAATCTCACATGATAATAACCTTCTATTACTATGTGCATGAGCATAAACTATTCCAAATTCCCATTTACTCCACTTTACATAATCTACCTCCTTGATATCATTTTATATTGATTTTAACATTATATTACATCACCATAAAAATATGCATTATTGATGTTGTTGTAACCCCCATGTTCTTAAAACACTCATTTAACATTTTTAGCATCATAATTACTAAAATATGCCTTCAATTTTCATGTTTATGAAACAATTTATTACCAAATATAAATTATATACACATTGGTTTGGTGAAGACATACTAATACAAGTCCAACTAATACATATCCATTGGATACATTCTTCTCGAACACACTCTGGTTAAAAATAGACTTCCCTCTGAATGTTAATTGTGTTTGTTGAGTACCTGAAGGACTCAAGGTTTTTGGCCACCATAGATATGCATGATGAGGGGATGTCTGGTGTGGCAGCGTTGGATTTCATGGTACGTTTGATATGGTGGTGGTGATATTTTTGCATTATGTGTTTTGTTGCTTTTCTTTTGGTGTTCTACTGTTTCATTTCTCAAATGAGATTCTCAATAATATTTTCTATTCTATTTTGATCTAAATTATGTTGTGTTTTCTTTGAAATCAGATCTCATTGCTGATACAAGATTCTCTCATTGCATTTGGATGGTGCTATGTTGGTACTATAGGGTGGTAGGCCTCATTCGAGTGATGGTTGTGTTGACACCCATATTCTACCATACATCATCTTATGATGGATGGATGGGAACTTTTCTTAGACATTGCTCAGTGGGTTTCAGTAATTTCTTGTATTACATCAGGTTGAAACTGTGGTGATTATTCCCATGCTTTTTCTGGTGGACGACTTGAATTATAGAAAGGTGTGCATTCACCTTTCATAAGGATCTCTATAACATTTTCATGTTTGTTGGAGAGTTTCCCCACCTCGTTCTATTTCCAGCATTGTGCAACTTCTTAACATAGGGGGTCAAACACTTTTTTTACTGATCACATTTAGTGCATTGTCTCATAAAGGGGGTGATGAGATTTTCTTGTACCTTCTTGGATGTTTCCTTCTCTAGTCTTGTTGAATCTTTTTGACTTGTGCATTTTGGATTTTTTTCATTCTTGTAATGGGTTCATGTTTCCGATTTGTAAGTGGTATTTTTCTCAATTCCAGGGGCTTGATTCGAACTTCTTCAAAAAAAAATATAATAGTATAACTCCCAAAAGTGACAAGATTTGGGTTTTGGAAAAATTAGGTTTAAAAAAAATTAATATATATTTATATAATTAAAAATAATTAAAAATAGCATCATAATCACTATAGTGTTTCTGATATCTCTATTAATCCATGTAATCACCTAGGGAAATATACCCACAAAAAGTGGATATAAAATCATAATAAGATTAGAAAAAATATGGATGTCATGATACCTACTGAATTGAGATTACATGGGTTGTCATAATCATCTTAATTTTATTATATTCATATTAAAATATTTATAATAATACAAAAATAATTCTAAAGTATAATTTAGTTAGAAAAATTAATAATAGTGGAATATTATAACATTATGGACCAATATTATTGCATCATACCCATGAATAGAATGTTAAAATGTATTATATTAGGCAGATACATGACATATCTGTAAAAATATAAATATCTCATGTTAAAATGGAAGGCATAATGTTCACAAATAACAACATTATTATTACTAAAATAATAATCTTGAAGTATAATAAAACAATTTTTGATATTATTTATTAATAACATTCATTTTAGTTAATTTATTACCATTATTTTTATGATAAAATCGTATGATGATATCTTTTTTCAGATTATCCTATTTTTCTTTTGAATTTATAGTTTTGATTCATTTTTTTTATTCACGAGAAAAAATTTCAAAATAATTATAAAATATTTAAATAAACATTTTGGATGTGTTTCACCATCCATATTCGAAGGTGGTGTTATGTAAGTAAGTGATAACATCCTTATAGGCTCGTAAACACACCACTAAATGAAAAATTCCAAAGTGGGTGAGAGATATAATATATATAAACTATAAATATTTTATAATCAGTTAATTGTTTTAAAAATATTTTATATATGTAGATATATATTATACAGTTTCCTTTCACAATGGGGGGGATAAATACAATTATTTCAATGACAACAAAGGTGTAAAATTTATCATTAATGAGACCTTACCAATGGGAGGAGGAGAGGTAGTGAGATTATATATACATATATTGTAAATATAAATATTAATGTATCTTAATATCATTAATCTTGGGCTAGTATACAAAATAATAATTTTATAATGTTTTAATTAGATATTCCTAGATTTATATAAAAATATAAGAATAAAATCAAAGGTAAAATGAAGAAACATTAAATAATTATTGATATTCATCTTTCATTATAACACATTATTAATCGAATAATAAGTGTTTCTTAAGGTTAAAATATTTTATAGGGATCTATAGAGGCATAGAAGAAATGAAAATAGTAGGTATGTTTCCTAAAAAGGATTTGGGATGTGACTTTTCATGGTGGGGAAGGGGTATTTTAATTGATGGAAAGGTGTATATTATATTAAAATATTTAACACATTATTATTTGAAGATTAATATGTGAATCAATTTTCATAATTTTGATTATGAATTAATTTTTTTTAAATTTATATGTTTTTCTACATTTAAACCATTTCATGATGACATGTATTATTTTCTTCAAATTACAAAAAGAAATAACTGGAAAAATAGTTTTTTAGAGAATTAATTAATATTAATAGACTCGGTAAATTAATTTTTAAGTATTAAAATTATTTTTATTGTATTAATTCTATAATTTAATTCATAAAATATATTCTGGGATTTAATAACAATTTTAAAATTTAATTCTCTATTATTTCAATATTAGTATGTCCCAAAAACTTGTGGTATATGGGGAAAAACATTTATTATTATTCACCTTCAAAAATATCGATGTTCTTACTCAAAAACTGATATTAATTTTATAACATCAGAATTATAATAATTATTAATATTAATTTTAATGTTTTTAGAAAATAATTTAAAATACACAATATCTAAACTATCACATTCAACATGTTTCCTGAAATTTATTTATATTATTGATCACTGATATTTATATTTTCTTATTTTATTTATTATAAATATTATTTATTATACATTTTAGTATCTTATTTGTTAGGTACATATTCCCATGGATACATTACTATTCTAATATCCAGATTAATATTAAAACATTCATACTACTATACCAATGGTCATATTGTGCTTAAGAATCATATTAATAAATATTATTTACTTCACAGTCCATTCACATAGAATTTTCTCAAGGGTCAATCCTTTATAAAAATATCAATCTTATTTATAATGTTAATAATCATTTATAGTGTTGTTTTCAGGTGTGATATTTTAAGGTTACCATGAACCTATGGTTATTCAAATTAAACAATTATCATGATCCCATGAATCCCCTTAATACTTATGGCTTATTAAGAATACATTGAGAAGGTGAGTTGATATGTTACATATATTGTTTCTATACGGTCAAATATCATAATAATTTTATTTATATTCGAATGGTTATGTAGTAATTATACAACATAATAATACACTAAATGTGAGGGGACTAGTATATATATCCTTGGGAGAGATTTTTAGAACAATTATTGTAGTTAATATAGGTTTTGTAAATGTTCTAATTTATTTGAAACATCTCTTATGTGATAATGTATATAAAAGTATCCAACATAAAAAGGTTTATTGTTACCTATATTATAGAAATAATTAATAACATTTTGGGTAATTTATAAAGAATACATTTATCAATAACATATTAATATATGTTTATTTACTGATTGAATGTTTTTTACATTGAACAACATAAATTTTCTAATGAATTGATTGAACAATCTCATTCATTTCATGAAAAACAATTAGTCCAAAAGACATCAAATCCCAAAATTAGTCACTACTTAGTGGAGTTTTAATAACTTCTAACATATATAATTTCATATGGGGGGATATAAATATTTGAGCGGTAAATATTAGTATATAAAATTTCAGATAATGGAATATTATTAACTTTTTGTTATGTGATGTTGATCGATCAATCTTTCAAATTGTATTATAATCAATTAATCATACCTTAAGATTCACCCAAAATGTAACGGTGATATTATACACTAAATTGAAAATCAACAATTATGTTATGTTGAATACCCTTATAGAACATACATATGATCCTTATATTTTGATAAGATATGGTCACTTTTTGTTCCTCATATAATCTCACCACATTATTTTTGTTATTCTTTGAGGGTTGATCAATAGAAAAAAGTAATGTTGAGACACTGTGTTTTTTTTGGGAATTTTAATCCAAGAAAGCCCATATGTAATTATTTCTTTTAGATTTTTTAAATGAATTATCAGATATTGGAATGCTCTCATTTATTTTCTCGATTGGGTAATGGTTTAATTATCATTTTATAATGTGGATTCTCTTTCTTAACATTTTGGTATACCATGATCATTATAGTGTACAACAAATCAATTTATTTATATTGTCCACCTGGAATTTCACTTGAAACCCAATGTAAACTTTTTTACGTACTATAAGTATGGGTAAACATGAGTTTCATTTACCACATATTATATCATGAGTTATCAAATGTATTGATGCCACATAGGGTCTATTTCAAAACTAAATTAATATATCATTATTTATATTTATTTCATTAATATTTCCTTATATTATTTCAGTCATGTTTTTTAAGCACAAATTCTTCCCTTCAAGCATCCATGATATTATAATGGTCATCTAGTTTTGAAATAATTTAGTAAAAGTGTAATATCTTCCCTATAATTTTACATTCAAACCCTACCTTTTATATGATAAAATATTGTGTCGTCGTAAGTCCTCATCATAGAAGAGGTTTATGATTATTGTTTTCCTAAGAGAATTGACTATTTTTTATCCTCTTAAGGATTTTAGTGTAATAAATATCCTTCATCTAGTAAAAACTCCAACCATCTTTATTTATACATGGTCATATCCTTCTATGTGAATATATACTTTACACTATTGTGATAAGTATAGATGTCATAGTTATCTCTCTAAATGAAATATCACCAAATGAATAATTCAATGAGCATAGTTTCAATTACCATATCATGTATTAGGTAGAATCATTCATGGATCATTACTTTTCATATGAAATTATTAATAACATTATAATTTTTCATGAGTATTTATCCTAATCCATTCATTAAATAATTACATTATATCAAAAATCTTTATATACATGTAGGAATATTTGTACTTGTGTGGTGAATGGAAACTTATTTATATCCTTAAATCATTATTCACATTAGTTTATGGAGGTATAATTTATGTCCATTTATTTTATCATAATTAGTGGGATACAAAAACATGAAAAATATCCCATGAAAAATCAGAAGTACCCACTTAATCCAAGAAATCTACAGATCTCCTTGAAAGTGGTGGATGTTTTCTGTTCTTAAATAATCTTTTTATCTGAAGGGTATGAGGATATTGTTTTCTATTTTAATCAAACACCTCAATAATGTGACCATATATATACAAAATTCACACATTATAAACATAAATTATAAATTCTTTTTATTATTGTCTTCAACAAAATCCTTGTTAATCCCTCACATTCTTTCATAATCTTATAGTATAAAGAAAACTTAACAAAAAATACCACCTAAAAATTTACCATTGTTGTTTCTAAAGACTATATTCAACAATTCTATCATTTTTTATTAGTATTTTATAATTATAAGTGGAATTACTTCATACTCATAGTGTCTTTTTTTTGAATGGATGGATATCAATTTAATATCATCTCTCTTCAAATTAAATTTATGATACTAAGAATTAATATCAAATTTTATAATGTATCGGGATCTAAGATGTTGATCAATAAAGTCCAAAATGCATGGTTATGGATACATAATAATTATAATTATATTTCTAAGCTCTCATTAATCTATTAAAAGTCACATTTATAGATATTATTTTTAACAAATAGAATAAATGCACCACCATATTGTGCATAATTAAATATAATAAATATTAAAAATTCCCATGTAGTTGTTTATTTATCTCCTCCAAATCTATGAGATATAACTTATAATAAATCATGGATATAAATGTCGCCCCAGGTATATGTTCTCTTGATTATACAACCTCACAATATGAGGGATGTCAATGAAATTTATCAAAGAATACATAATTATATTTCAATATAATAGGAATCCATATAAGGGTGATACATTAATTTATTATCCTCTTGTTGAGAAATATATAATTATTCATTAGGTATAATGTCATATTTTTTAGTATTTTATAATGGATACTCATAATCATCTTGAAATATTAATTAGATCATGGGATGGTTGTAAATATAGAATGATATTTCCTTTTTGTAGATGTTGTTCTGAGCTCTATACAATGGGACACAATACATGAATACTATATCATTAAATTTATACAATAAAATAAAAATGATATTAGATGGAATAATCTTCCCATATATTCTAATTATGTAATAGTTAAACACTTTGTTTATAATTATTGATACACATTCTATTATAATTAATACATAATGTTCAATTTATCCAGGGGTGACACAATTAAGATAAGAAATATTAATTATATAAATAAGTTTATATAAAATTAATAAAAATAATCGTAAACCATTCCTGGATGAAATGTAAGTGTACGGTTCACCATGAGATTTAATTTCTTCACTATAGTGATGGTGTTGGAATAATTTTTAGCATACTCATTTGTTATAGGTATTTTTAGTGTTGATACCCTCAATGACACTTGGTTTTGTACACTTTCTCCAATAGTACACTTGTTCCTTAATGTTGATACATTATACAACAGATTATGGATTAAGTGGTTCTATTTATACTATATCATTATTTCTAAAACCTTCTTCCAGGAATGAGCACTACATGTTCTTTTATCCAGCATTTCATAATGACCATGAATGGTGGTTTACATTAAATTAATTAGCAATACTAGTTATATGAATGAATGGGATGATGATATGTCCGTTTATCATTCCATGGATTTCTATTTGGATCATTTCAACTTGTCCAATTCTACCTCAAAAATTTATGTCCTATTAATGAAACTCATTCCAATTCCTATCCTAAGGTGGACGTCAATGAATTACAATACATATAACTCTATCCGACAACATCCTTCATTCTTCATATGTATTAACCATGGGTATGTAATGTTTTTAAGAATATTGTGATTGTTAGGAAACTATAAAATCTTCTACTTCAAAATTAATAGTTATCTCATATGAGGAATATAATGAATATAACCTAAGGCATCCTGTGTCATCCACATGTTAGTTGATTCTATTGTGCGTAAGTATTCCCAGAATTTTCACATTAAGAATCCCATGTTATTTGTGTGGGATTGATATTCTGAATTAAAACACAATTTTTATTTCTTTAGGTGACATTTTGGTCATATATTGATGTGTCTTGGGTATATATGGGGTAATACATCCACATGGGGAAGAATTAAAATTATGTTTTGTCTTCATTTTGTCCCCTAGGAGAAGAATTCACAATTTGAGCTATAAAAAGTGTGTCCGCATGTGGAATGATTTCACTATTCAGGATTTCATAGTAAAATAGGGATCATAATCAATGTGTTTCTATGAAATAGTTCAAGGTCATATGGTAGGGATGATCCATATAGTTTGATTTCACATGGTAAGGACACTCACATCATGGAAAGAGTGTCAATGAAGGATGTTGTGGGAATTATTCATATGAGATACATGGGGTTGGATTTTTTTATCATTTTATGGGTGGAGGTGTCATCCCATTATTATTATACATTGCAGAATCGTGTGTTCATCAAACATGGTAGGGCTATTGGATAACATCATGTGCTAATTATTTTTTTGTGCAGTTTAATGTCATATAACGATGGTGTAGTTATAGGAAGTTTTATATCTTAAATATCATACATAGATTGTGATACACGCTAAGGGGGACCATGTGAAGTTGAGATGACGATCTAAAAAATGGACTCTCTACCAATATACATAATTTGTATCCTTTGTTTATTCCACTGTTAGGGATTATGTATCCATTGCTCACGTGACATTGGTTGGGGAATAGTGTAGACGCAGCCAATGAAGATCTTAAATTAGGTGTCCTGACATTAGGAATCCAATTTATAGGAGCATATGTAATAAGGGAACGTTTCATAAGATTAACAAGAAGGGTAAGGGCACATGTCACACTTAATGTAATGTGGGAGGAAACAAATGTTAGAGGCACTAGATTTATGAGGAGATTGGGTATGGTTGAACCTATAATTAATATTTATGGGGTTCATGAGTTCTCAAAATTTTCAAAAGGGTATATTCTCAATGGTATTACCATAAAGACACTTCTTGGATGGGTTTAATTCAATATTTGGGTTCACAAAAAAATGTGGCTTCTTGATGGTTGTGGGTGTCACAGAGGTCATGGGTGACATGAAAGAATATGATTCCTAATACAGGGTACCCAACATCGAGTTATGACTTAGTTATCATGGGGATGTTTTAATAAAGGAAAATCACCCCTCAAAAACCCCAAGACCCTCAATGGTATTTATTCTTAATATAAGTCCATGTACATTCAAGAATGTGATATTGAACATGGGTTAAGGTTCTAAAAAACCCAATACAGATGGTTTCCCAAAAAGAGGATATATTTGGAAATCCATATCATCTTTCCCCCTGATTATTTTGTGTTTAATTAATTTAAATTATTTCTCATAAGAGGAAAGGGTGTGTCACTATAAATTTAAGGCGTTTGGGAATATTTTTAGCCATATTTGACGTAATAAAATTGGTTTTTAAAAATATGGTTGATAACGAGGATGAATATACACTTCACATGCTATAGTGGTTCTAAGAACAAAATTTATGTTGTGTGACGGTTACCATGTCATGATTCATAGGGTTAAGTGATTCAATGGACTAGAGATACAATTTTCATAGGTTATTACCTCAATCTTTACATGGTTGGGGAATTTTGTAAGTTGGATCCATTCATAGAGCTTAAAACCTTCATGAACTAGTCCCATAAGTGTATTATTAAGCCATTTTATCCAGACTTTACTTAATACTATCCAATAATTTCTTGATAAATCAAATGAAACACAAATTTTAGCATCACCCACCTATAATTGGTTCTGATGAGGCAAGGGATGGTCGGATTCTGAAGGAAAAACAGATGAAAAGTTTCAATTCGGAAGCCCTATTTCTGAATCATATCCTTACTATTTAACTATAAATAGTGGTAGGGGTCCCATTGGGGTCCACATGATTCACATAAAGGATAACCCAATACTCACCCTTTGTGAAACTCAAATCCATCAAGAGTTTTTAGTGATTTTGACCCTCGCCAATTTTGAAACTCACCTCTTCTATGAATTGTGGATCCATGAATAGGCTTCCACGAATAAATTCCTATGAATGTGAACATTGCGAGAAAACCTCCACATAATGAACTCAATGAAAAAGATTTTAAAAACATGTCAAGTCTCTGAAATTTTTTGAGGGTGATGAATATTTTTCTAACTGACCAATGGAGATGGATAGAAACCTCAGGATCAGGGACACCATCCAGATCGAGCCAATCCCTAACACACTAAAGACATTGTTGATTGAGGAAATGTTGGCATAATAATTATCAATGAGGCTACAAATTTATATTTTTAGGTGATATGAAAGCTTTTCATCATCATTAACAGTTGGGATAATCCGACCTACAAGTTTAGTTTTATTCATGGATTGAATTAGTGGAATATGAAGGTTTAGTGCCACATCACAAAGAACTACACATCTACTATACAACACACCATATAGAACAATTTAAACAATATCAATGGGGAGTTGTTGGTGTATTAAGTGTCTCCTACTCATAAAAATAATATTCTCAAGGTGGGTCTGATAATCCATCTCAATGGATTGAAAAAGGAATATGACCTATGCTAGGGTCGAAACATCATAGATTAATGAGAATTGGAATACACGGTATTCCATTTGTTTCATGAATTTGATATGGAGATAATGTGGGTAGGTATATATGAGTAATTATAGTACTCATACATCAACATATATCATTACCTGGACAACATGACAATGTTGTTGAGAAAATGTCATAAAAGACCAACACAATCCATCTACACCCTGGGATGGTCGACATTAACTTTTATGATATCTAAACAATTAATGGGGGTTTGATCCAATGGTACATGTTTTATGAATTCCACTACACACATAATTTCTAGATATATTTGTAGTGGATTTCATTGATACTATGGTGTTATTTCACTTGGTGTAGGGGATTTGTGACTAGAAACCAAAGATGAAGGACATCCCTTTCAAGAAATGGTTGGGATGGTTTTTGAATGAACATATTGATATGATATCTGGGGGGACATGTCTATATATGGTGTCACATTATTGACACAAATACCACTCATATTGGATGATCTTAAAAGAAAGAGAATGGATTTTTTGGGGCTTCACCATGAATCCTTTGACTTCTATGGTTTGTCTATAGTGTTATATCACTGTATTAATCAATAGTTGGATACTCTATGACATGTATTCATGGACGTGGTTGTGACTTAGAACCTTCATCATGGAGGTAGTGCTAGTGATGATGTGTCATTTTAACTGTACAATGTTAGTGCTAGTAATGTATTACAATTTTTGTCATCCAATAAACCAAATCAAAACATCACTACCTGTGTGTGGGCCTATCCACTTCATATATAGTGGGGTATCCGCACACATTTAGATATATAATTATCTAAACAATATATATCTATTGTAAGAAAGGATTTTAATTTCTATTAACTGTTTCTAGATTGTATTTCTTTTCAATCCACACTGGGTTGATAAGGGAGTTTGTAAGGAATATTATTTTACTGTACAACATGACTATATTAATAAAGGTTGCATCATTTCTCAGTCATTGCAAATTTTTTTTGTCTAAAAATATGGAGGAAGGATATAATTTAATGAAGATACATAAAATTATGAACAAGATTCATTAAAAATTGGTTTTTTGGAATGAATCATCTCAAATTTGGTATGTTTGTGATTTTCATACAGATTGGATTTTTAAAATTTTGAGATTCATGAAGTTATGGAGCTTCATAAAAAGTATTTTGGAATGTGGGATCAAATGATTGTTTTTCTTCATGACTCTGAAAAATTATCATGATTTCATCATGAGTTGACATTGATTCATTATGACTATGATATTGATCATTAACAGGTGATATTTCATTAGATAATCATGAATGAAAGACCTTCTCAACAGTGAATTTAGTGGTTCACTAAAAAAATGTTGGAATCATGGGATATTAAAAAAAGGATAAACCTATATGAGCACATAAATTATAAGAAATTCATGATTCATGTATTCATTTGGAGCATAATTAGAGTGAAAAGACAATATTAGTTCTGAAAAGAGCATAAGTATCCTGTAAAAATTAGTTTCGCATAGATTCGTTATTTTGAGAAGACTTAGTGTTCTGCAAAGGTAGTTTTACGTCGGGATGGGTTTGAGCTTCATGAATGAAATTTGGAAACAATATTGTTGAAAATATGGTATAAATTGAACTATTCTTTTATGTTAATCAACTCCAAACTATGTATCAAGAATAGTATTGATCTACTCAGGAAAATATAAATAATTACCATTCTACTAAATAGACCTTCAAGTCATTTAACTGAGTAAGATATAACCCAATGTAATGAGGTAGGGGGATTCGAAGGAAGTGTTTCGATGGTGGAAATGGGTTAAACCTAAAAGCATATAATGAATCTTACCCTGGAATATATTTATTGTGTCTAGACTTATTTCATCCTCATCTAGTGAATATTAGTATATCTACGTATGAAAAACACATTATCAATGTATGATCCTTAGAATATCCCTTATTAGTGAACAATGTAAAAGGTATTTGTTTTATATCTACATGTGAAGGTTTGATTACTAAAAAAATACATCAGAACAGTTTATCAAGTTACTATAAATATGGGAGCAACATACACATCATTAAAATAAAAAGTTGACACCCTGATTCACTCCTCCCCTCTTAGGGTGTTCTGGGGTCCTACACATTCCTCCCAGTACAAAATTTTCCTTGTTGATCCTGAAATCGCTAGTATTCATCCTATTTCATTGGTCTCAATGAACGTTCTATAAATGATCAGATTGATGAACATTTAATATTCCATCAATTTTCCAGTCTTAAGGGATGAATGGCTGATAACATCATCTCGACCATAGAAAATAGGTCATACCTTCTAGAATTTTGAGGTGTGGTATTATTTGATAGGTTAGACTGAAAAGTGATATGAATTCCATAAACCCCACACTTGTTCATGAGTATCTTCAAATGCATCCAGTGGTTTACAACTAGGTTATACATGGGGAAACATCTAAAATTTCAAACCATATTGCTCAACGAGTTTTGTAAAGTATTTTCACGTGAGGATTGTAAGGTGTTGAATAAGATTACACCACTCAACGCTGTTTATATGTTCATCCATTAATATACACAATGATAATAGGGTAAATATCATGGGGACATAATGAGTTGGATAGTCACACAGGATTATTAGGAAGAAGGGCTACCATAGTTTTAATATCAAGGGCGAGTGATGAGTATAGAACTCCACGGAAGTTGATTTGTCCCAATAGGTGGAATACCAGTTATAGAGCAATAAATTACCAATCCAGAATAGATGGAATCAATAGGGAGGGAAAAATATAAGACTCAACAGACTCATGAAAATAGGCATGGGATAAATAGAATCCCTATAGGGAATTCCTAAGGGTGAACTTTTAAGATTAAAGGAAGTGACTTCATCGACTGAATATCCCTAATAATATGGAATTTCTTGATCTTGTGAATGTTAGGGATCCATAGATAGGATCAATCCAACTAGGATATGTTGTCATGTTTTAAATTTCACATTTTGACCCTTTTGGGGTAAGATCAATTGATATAATACTTCATCACATCTCAAGATAAGGAAAAAATATCTTATAGTGTTAGGGGAACTAATTCCTTCTTATTATTTTGTTCTCCCTTATACAAGCCGAGTAAAGGTGTTACTGGCATGTATTTTCCATCATCTCTTCTTGTGGGAAAAAATATAGTTGGTGTAGATGTGGGGGAATGATTAGAAGAGCGTTGGGGAAGTGGTTCCAATTTGGTCTCCCTAAGGGATTAAAATTATGTTTTCAATTTGTTGCATTTTTTGAACAAGAATTCCTTGGATAATAACCAACCATTAAGACTTTTTCCTAACTATTTTTTTAAATCAATAAAAATCATTCAACATGGGGGAGGTGTGGTTTGGGATGACCTCTGATAGAGTACATGGGAGCCTAAATCCTTGGGTGGAAGAGCGTAGAGTGTCTTATGACTGTTGTGGTCACTGGAGACCTACTACCATATGATGTGGTGTTTGTAACAGAAGCGATTAATGTCGGGGTATTTCCATCACTGGAGAAATTAACTCAAAACCCCTACATGTTTATCATCTGGTTGTACAGTTCTTTTAAGTACATTACCCCTTTCCCTATTTCATTTATGGTTTTTCATTTATAAGTCATACATGGTTAATCATGTTTTTTAAAGGGAAATTCAATATATATTTGTTTCTTAACCTATTTTGGTAATGATCAATCCTGGGGTAGTTGTAGCTGATGAGTCTATAAATTCGATGATGTTATTTTAAGAGGATATAGTGGTTCATCATATGATTACAATGTCATGGGATATGGATTCTAGTGTCAAATATTCAATTGAGGAGGTAGAAATAATTCCTGAAACCATGATGATCGAGGAGGCTATGGTGAACACACATATCCCAGAACCACCATTGTTAGATGTTATTAGAGATGATACCCCAATGATGATTGTCATGAAATTTTAACTGATGCAAGTATTCAATGATTATTTAGTGGAACATACTTCCATGAAGGTTCTATAGGTGGTAGTTTTTGATTCCTCTATAGATAAGGGGTCTAATGAGGATTATCTATACATATACCCGAGGATTAACCCACCCAAGGATAATTCTACCCAAACCATAGGTGCTGATATTTTTGAAATCATTCATCTGTTTGAGCCTATTCCCACTAAGAACTGCACGTATTTCAGCTTAAATAATTCCAAGCACAATTGAAAAAACAGGTACAAGTACCGGATGAGTGTAAGAAATTTAATCACCCACATTCGACTGTTTGTTATGCCCAAATGGGAATGATCTCTCTAATATTGGATTGAAAACATAGGGAATGGAGTTTTGGACTTTATAGGCCTCCTAACACTATCTCTAGAACTCCTCATTGAATAATAATGTTCCAAATGTCATTTATTTTATATCACCAATCACAAGAAGAAGGCTACCCATACATAAGAATGCTAGGAAGTTGAGGAAGATGTATCTCGTATAGTGAAGTAGGTGAAAGTACATGCCCGTATAATCACTACTCAATAAGATATCAGTTTCCATCTAAGGTCCCAATAATAAGTGGATGTGAAAAATGTAGTGGAGGTAGTATCTCGGGTGGCTGAGTACCATGCTAAGAAATAGTAAGTATGAATCAGGGCTGAAGATGTTATCCCTTTCACTATGTAGGGATTTCCAATTATATAGAATAGTAGAAGACTATGTAGGCTACTCAATAGTGTCTTGAAGAGATCAAGAACTTTATTTATTGGTTGGATCAATAATTTTTTTTGAATTATAATGGTATAAATTACTGGTTACCTAATGGGGAAGACTGATCAAAACGTGGATATCATGATTTAAGTTCACTATATGATTTTTGGATTGTTCATTTTTTCATATTCTATGATCATATTAAAAATAAAAAATGATAAAAATATGTAATCATGTGTGATTCATCCATTATTTGGGCAACAAGGTACAAAAAAGTGAATTTTCATTTACATTCTTGTACTAAAAAGGAGTCTAACACTCGGGGTTTGGGATCATTCATTGACCACCAAGAGCATTCTAGTCAATAATGTTTCAAATGAATCATGAATCTCTTTGAAAAGCCAATTTTTTTGTAAATCTCTTCTTGTGCACAAATGGGGTAACTTTAAGGGAATAGTATTTGATCCAAACAAAGGGGGTATTAAGGAAAAATATTTGGAAATATTGGATCATGGTCATCAATGAGATGAGTGATGATGGAAGATCGCTACTTCCAATATTAAAAACGTGATTTTTTTTTGTTTTGACGAGTATGGGGACAAAAAATGAGGTTTAACATTGAACACGTTCAAAATGAATGACCTATATAAAAATTTCATCAAAATTATTTTGGGGAGTGTTCCTATGATGGTAGGTGAGCCACGATGGATAGAAACCATTAATATTTGGGCTCATTATATATAAATTGAAGATGATGAGGATCCCAAACAAATAATATATAATGTGTGGGAATTATTTAATGGAATTTTTTAATAGAGTAAACTACTCTCATAATTACACCAATATGGATTTCAGCACATGGGATAGTTGTATCGATCTAAAAATTAATAATGACTCATATTCCAAGGGTAGCATCATATAATATAAGGAGATAATATAATGGAACATGAATTATATGGTAGATGACTACGAGCGAAGGTGGAAATATGATTCTTAGTTGAGGTCCTATGATACTCCACATTATAACATGACATAATGAAGATGATGAAAATATAATTTAAAATGATAAAATGGGGATTATGTGAACATATTATAATGTCATATGGTGTGTATTCTTTCCATGTAGATTCATGTCAAATGGTAAGTATAGTGTGTCACAGTGATTAAAGTGTTGTTAATGGGACATTAATAACACATTTTAACATCTTATGACCAGGTTGTATTAACAGAAGTCAGTGGGAAGAACTCCCACTCAACTAAGGAGGTGATGGGATAATAGGAAACACAATGGCGACATCTCATAAATTTGACCGTAAGACAATGGTATGTTAATATTTGGATCTTAATCTTGGATAACCTAAGGTGTTTTTATGCACATCCAGGTTTTTAGGGGTATATAGTGAGCCCCTTATAGCTTTCTACCTCTCTGTTTCTATCCCCATATTTTTTTAAGTTGTTGTAGGGGTGACCTTATTGGGGAATTATAACTAATACTTTAGTTTTCCATACAATTTATTACACTTTTACATATTTTTTCCACATGCCATTGTTATTTTCTGGCCACCCCATTTTGGCTAGAATGTTGAAAATTGTTTTCGGTTGTAATGCTCATATCAGTGAGTTGGAATAGTTAATGTAATAATTCTAAAACCACGAAACCTAGTCTAAAGTGATATATCTTGGACCATGGTTTTTAATATATATTATGGTCTTATGCCTTTGACCGAACCCCCCCCCCCATACACACAAAAGGGTTATTTTGATTCTATAGGCTTTAAAACTGATAAAAATGTTGTTCTTATGAAGCCATGCGCTATAAAAAATCTATGGTGAGTCTCATTGAATTTAAGGTCTTGCTTGTTGTAAAAAATTGTTTTTTTTATCAAAAGGGATGTGTGTATAATAGGGTATAGGTAACCTATTTGGAATTTCAATCCTAGGGTGCCATCCCACATTGAGCATCTCGAACATATCTGGCATATTATTTAAGGTTGTAATGTTTGGACCTCTGATCTTAGTTTTAGGTCATAGAATTTATACTAGTGGGTGAATTCCACAAAACAATTTATGTATCATCGAAAATAGGAACCAATATGTGAAATGGGGGTTCATAAGATTCCATTTTTTCATGAAAAAAGTCATATTTTAACATTCATACCATTTAAATTCATGATGCATGTACTTAAGTTCATAGATTAAGGTCTTATTGTTGGGGGAAAGTGGTTGAGAATTATTGAATAGTCATAATTATCAGACATTAGGGGAGATACTATTAATGGTGTGTGAATGACATAGAAGGGAGGTGACCAAACCCGAATTGAGGGCTACAATGTCCTAACACCACATAAATCATTTCCTAGATGACGTGAACTCGTTTTAATAATGTGATGCTTGGAAATAGGATCCTTAATTAAGGATGAATTTTTTTGACTAAGATGTGGCACTCGTGTGTCTAAACCATTGTGGAGGACCCCCACCTCAAATCATAAACTCACATGAACCTTCACTGATGTGATAAACAAGGAGGTATGTAGTCCAATTTTTATTAATGGGAATACACAAAAAGGGGAAAAAGAAACAAAAAAAGGAACAATTTGATGGGTAGATCAAGAATTTCATGATATGGATAGAAACATGTGAATAAACGATAGGAAGAAACAACTGTTGATATATTAAAAACATAGTTTGTAAACCTACAACTAATTATGATTGGGGAAAAAAATTCATAATTGAATATTGACCATGTTTCATACATGGGAAACACTATATGATATCATGGATCCATTGAGGAATATACCAGGATAAATGGGGTGCTAGTGTGGATAATAACCATTCTCATCAGGGATATTGTTCATATAATGAAGATGACACATTTCCAAATCATCTTAATAAAAAATTGTTATATTATTTATTTGGAATGTTCTGGATAAAATTTTGAGTGTCTAAGGAGGTATTCCACCACACACTCAATTTTTCTAGATGAACAAGATGGTATGTGAGGATCTAGCTTGAAAAAATGGGGGAAACCAAAAATGATTTCATGAAATGCCTACACCCATGATATGAGATCTATGTGTCACAATTTATTCAATGAGAATGGAAAAGTATCCTTATATAGTATTTGAACACATCATTATTGGAATCTAAAAGAGGAGGGGTGACTTCCTCAGTATTGAGGACATATAATCATCACATATCTGTTTTATGATACATAATATATTAGTTTCCAATGGTATGTATATAGTTTAACATTTTGAATTGTGGTTTTTGGATTTGGTTATCCCGTATTTATCATATAATTCATCCTGATTTTATATTGGGTAAGGCTAGAATTGAACATCATGTGCAGAAGATGTTGGTTTTGGTTATACCATACACATAAAATGAGGCATCCATGATTTAAATGGCGTAAAGCTACATTTTCATATTGTATACTGAGGAAATTTGTTTTGTTAATCCCATACATGTAATATGAGGAACCCCAGTTTTATATGGTGTAAGGCTATAGTGTATCATCATGTATTGAGGACATTGGGAATTGTAGTTTATAATTGTATAGTTCTGACATTATACACTAATAGTTTAAGGTCATGGTGCATGGACCATCGAGAATATTTCATGTTTTTGGTCACATATATTAGAACATAGGGTGTGGTTGTCTTAAAAATACTTGTGTGGCATTAAATATTGATAAATAAATACTAAATGATGATATAAAGAGACCATCTTCCTCATAGAACCCAAAAAATCTTACCCAAGTCGCCGTCATGATGACGGGGGGTGGAAATACCCTATAATGAGATGATATAATGATATTGACCTAGTACATGAGAATTGGAAGTCACTATGTATCCCCTAGGAATAAATATCAAGCCACACATGGTTCTAGAATGTAGTAATGTAGGAAAATGATACCAAAGGTTTGAAATCCTCTCTGGTAAAGATATCGAATGACCTAATATTTTGGGTATGAGGAATACCAGTTTTATACAGGGTAACACTACAGTTTAAAATCTTGTGCTAAGGATGTTGGTTTTTGTTCATCACATTTTTATCATATGAATAATCATGGTGTTATACAATGTATGGTTATAATTTTCTTTTCATTTTCTTAAAACATTCATTTGGTATTGGAATTGAGCTTATGATTCTCACTGACACACGGTAGTCCATGAGGGTGTCTTGGCCTACTAAAGGGAGAAGGAATACCATTTTAGGATTACATATGAAGAGTATGAAATAATACATTTTAGAGTGATAATTCCCCTTGTAATGTCTTGTTTTTTAAAAATTTATTATCCGTGTCTAATAAAAGCAGTCTAAGCATCAATTTATATCCTACAAAAATAGTAATCATGCCACAAATAGTTATAGAGATGCGGTATGGAAGAAGACCAGTGCCATTTAAGTGGGATTTTTTTCTATAATAATGATGGGACATATTTTATATAGTTTCAAAATCATACATAATGATTCGAGCTATTCACTTTAAGGTCACACATCGTGGGATAATGAGAAATTTGAAAAAAAAATGTCATCATTCATAGACTAGGGTTACTTTTTTTCAAGGATATTTGTGTGGCACAAATGATTTAAAACATGGCATGAAATGAGATATATACAAGCACATGTGTCATAGGAATATCTTGATTAACATTACATAATTCTTATGATTATAATTCATGTACATTAAGAGGTCAAAATGGAATTATTTTGTTGAATTTAATATATCTTCCCCCCCCCACCATGTGGGAAGGATTTATGATGACTTAGTGGCTATTCCAACTTCTAGAGTGTACCAAAGTCACTAAATGTTCAATGGTAAAAGTAATAATAAATTAAGTAGTTGTAGAAAAGGAATGGTAGGATACTGATTTCTAAAGTGGGGGCATATCCTCTTGGGAACTGGAACTGATTGTTTCCTTGTTACATCTTGTTTTTATTTCATAAGATAAGGATATATTTTATCTTCATGTTCTGTGTACATTGTTATTTTTCCATCCCATATGGTTAATATAGGTCATATTAGTTTTATATGGGGTAATGGTATAGTTTTACATCATGTTCCTAGGATATTTGGAATTTCAATTTAATGTCATACAACATAGACTATTTCTACTACATGTTTAAGATAATAGAGATTCAATCACATCGGTTACAAATTGATTAATGTCATAATTCTTGTACATGGGATATTATAGTTTAAAGTCACACATAATTAACCTTTTATCCTAGTTTAATGTTGTATATTTTAAACCATGATGTCATGTAATGCACTACTTGGTAAAAATGGGTTTGGACGGAGGTGTGATTCTCTCTCCATCTATGAAAATTAATGAGTAAACTACATTATAATATAAATGATGACTGATGTTATGTCCTTAACATTTCTTTTCCAGCTTCAATGGATTTTTTTCTAGTTCCATCAGAATTATGAGTTCATTTACCATGTCACACTAGAGGAATGAGTGAAGGATAATATTCTTTTTAAATGATCTCTATATATTATCATGGTGCCTCTCTATGTAATGAGATTCATGTTAACTATTTTACCCAAGGCATTTCAGATCATATAGATAGACTTCATCCAAAAAATTTAATGTCTTCTTGTCATAAAGAGTCACATAAGGAAATGTCAGTTAAACCTCACTCGGTAAGACAAATATTATTCTATACACCCTAGAATATGGGATCTCATGGGTGTAATTTTTAGTCATCTTTCAAAAGGTAAAAAAGGTGTTATATATATTTTTAGGAAAAATCTATTTGTTATTTCCTACCATGTTCGTATGGATGATAGAGATGATCTAATTTATTCCTCCATCATTTAATTTACCAATTTTTTTACGGGAGAAGTATAGTTGCAACATATGTAGTACATGGAATATAGTTTCATTGGTTCTAAATCATATACGTTGGTGTTGATGTTTGTGTTAAAAATGTGAGTCATTGAAAATCAATGGATGATGTGAGAGATTTAAAACATTATCACATATTTTGTTTTGAATTCCTTGGGGGTACCACTTTTTACCATCTGTAATAGAAGTAATTTGTGGTCAAAATTATCTTACAGTATTGTGTTTTCATTAGTTAGTATGGGACCAAAACATTGAGTCTTTCTACTCTAAAGGGCCATGAATATTTAGTGGTGTGGAAAATATCTAAATTCCAATGCATAAATTTGTCATGGATTTGAAAGTCATGACACCCCATGGTGAAAAAAAATTCCCAGAACAATGGTAGGTATGAGGGGCCTCAATGGTGTGCCAAGAGTTTGAGACACTATTGTAATGAAAATCATCCAACATATTCGAGGTCCCCGTTTGGATAACGATTAAGTAAATCATGCATGGTGGGAGGATAAACTATGAAAACCTGGGATTCAGATCATTTTATAGTTGGAACATGGTTTGTCAAATTTTTTGGCATCTTTATTTAACCATTTGATTTCTCCTCATATTGGATAGAGTAAGGAACATGTTTGTCACCCAGTTGTGGAAACTGTGTTGCCAAACCATTTCAATTTATGAATGTAATAATTTACATGTTTCCCCGTCATGATTTTATATCCACATTTGATTTCACCGTCATTTATTCCTCTAACAACCTCTAGATAAACAAAACAATCCCAAACATACCAAGGGTGGTTCTCCATATATTTTTTTCTATTTTGGGCATCATTGGTTTTAGATCAAAGCATTGGTAAAGTCTAACACTCATCATGCTTCTCTTTTTTGGATTAGGGTTTTTTAGTTTATCCAATATTATTTAGAATTCCTAATAACATATTTTTTAAATGGAATATAGGTTGGGTATTTAAATAATTTTTGAATCCCAGTGTATGGATTCAATTTAGAGTGAATTAATCATTAGATTCTGGGAAATTGGTCTACAAGATATATCAAATAGTTTTGATGTGTATTTGTGCATTTGGGTTTGTGTTCTTGGTTAAATCTTGATTTGCATGTCATGGTATTTGTGTGATTTGGTTAAATGGATTTGTAAATAAGGAATTTATCCCTCACTAACTAGATAGGATGTTTTAGGGTTTATTAGATATATTTAGGTCCACCCATGGGGTGCACATACATTCTAGAACCTAGAAACGGGTAATGTAAAGTATAAAGATGACGTATAATAATGTAGATACCATGTTGACCCTGTTAATATTATTAGATGATTTGAAAATGACATATTAATATTTATTCCAAGGTTTGATAATGACATAATGGGTTTTTAGGAATGACATGATAATAGGTTTATTGGGTTAATTAATATTGTTTCAAACAGATTATGAATTATGTTGAAATTCCTAAGAAGATTGGTGAATATGAAATGATTAACATGTTAATTTGGAAATGTCTTGTGAATTAAATAAAATTCTAAATTATTTTTCAAAAGGCAATTAATTAATATGATACATTGGTGAATACATGGGAAATATGTACTATACCTAATGGGTTGAGGCATGATAATGGGAAATTGGTTAAATGGGTTATGTACTATAAATGGTAAATGTGTTACTAGTTTATGGAAGAATATTAAGGACTATGTAGACTATTATGGATTTTATTTTTCATGTTTGTTAATTAGGATTGGTTTTTTATATGTTATGTGTGTGGTGAATGTATAAATATGTATTCTAACATGGATGGGTAGTGTGGGGTATAAAAATGAGGTTTTATAACCATGGGATAGGATAGAAAAAGGCTAGAAAATCCAACGTAAAATGCATGGGTTTGAGAAGGGTAT
Organism: Viscum album; assembly: GCA_963277665.1. Taxonomy (NCBI): domain Eukaryota; kingdom Viridiplantae; phylum Streptophyta; class Magnoliopsida; order Santalales; family Viscaceae; genus Viscum; species Viscum album. Next base: position 1,214,147,229 of record OY728141.1, read on the forward strand.
AGAGGATCTATTCTACTAATGGTTTCATTTGATGAGAAAAAATAGATTATGTTTTCATGGAGAGTGTTATGGAATTGTTATTATGGGTTTATCACTAGTGATAAAGGGACATAACTTATTCCCTTACACAATGATTAATTACCTTGGACCCCTGTGTAAATAAAATAAATGCCAAACACATTAAAAACATGATGAAAATGGATTTAGTAATTAATATGGAATAAATGTTGGAAATTGTAATAGACATATAATTTTGTTAATGTATAGTTTTAAAATAAAGAAACTAGAGTTTTCCTCTGCTTACTTGACTTTTATTTTGTACTTGTATGCACTATCTGTTTACAGATGATATTTTTTAAACACCATTGGTGGTAGCCTATATAAAAGTAATCACACCCTACTCAGAAATTTTTGGATATCAGATACAGTTTCATGATTTCAGGTTTAGAGACAGGAAAAGAATCTATGGATGGAAGTTGATTCAGGCATGGGATGTGCAAGAATGATGTTCTGGACATGGAGTCAGAATGATTTGGCGATTCAAATATTTATGTTTATTTGGTATTTTCCAACACTTTTGGCACTGTTATCATGAAAAAGAATAATTATTATTTGTATGTTACTTCTACCATGTTTGGGAGATTTTTTATTATGCATGTTAATTTATTATTACATGTTTTTTCACCTATTTTATTCTTTTATCTATTATTTTACTCTATTAATTAGGGTATAGTCTTCCAACGTGACTTATTAGTAAATTTATTCTAGTAATGAATCTATGGAATACATGTAGAAATGGTTTTGGTCATGTTCCGACCCATATTGGAGAACAAATTTAAGGTATTATAGGTCAAGGATGTTATAATGTGGTGTTAGAGCATGAATTTATTTCTTATGGATGGTAGACATGATATTAGGAAAGTATTGGGACATGGTAATGAGATCATTCTTTGGGGTGGATAACACATTTAAAAGTGATAATCCATGTTCCCCAGGTTCTGAGTTATTGTTCTTAATGTGTGTTATTAGATTTGATGAGATTACATAATTGGGTGATGCACATGTTGTGTGATGTGACTATTTTTTGATATTTTTCTCAAGGCCAAAGTGAAATGAGATAGTTCATTCTTTCATTATTATATGAATCTAGTTGCACATCATGATATGCATACAAGGGATGGGTATGTGATGTATGAATAGTTGAATCCATTTGACAATCATGGAAGTATTTCTAGAATATTGAATATAATAAAATCTAGAAAATTGGTAGATATGGAAAAATGTTAAATAATGGTTAGGGATTTGTGTTTAATGAAGGGTTCTAAATTAATTAATGTGGTTTTTATAATTAGTTGTGAAATGGCATATTTTCCTAAGAGGAGAGTTTCATGTTTCATTTGTGGTAATTTTTCTAATTATTTTCCAAATGAAAGGCTTGTGGTAATGTATCTTGGTTTAAACTATGCTATCCATAAACTATGGAATGGTGGTAAAGTGTAGAGTTCTAGATGTGCTATGTTATATTTTGACTGTCTTGGATAAAAGGGTTGATTTTTGTTATATTATATCCTTGTTTTGTGTAAAATATGGAATTTTTATGATTTGTGTTCAATGAATCATTCTTGGAATTAGGGTGAAATGACACGAGGAATATGTTTGACAGTTGGACGATAATAGAATGTCACTGATAATGCTATTCCAGGTAGAGGATAAAAAAAACATAGTGAACCAGGATAATAGGGAGTATATGTTTCATTTAAACCATTCTGGCATAATGGAAATGAGGGAATAGTACCCAGGGCAGTTCGTGCTGAGCATGTTTGAGCTAACAACAGAGTATTAGCTATAATACTATCTGACCATTATCAGAGAGGGTGTACTAGATATAACTGAGTTTGTGATAGTGTCTATTTAGATGATTCTTGGACATTTGTAGTCTCTTTCATATATGTGAGTCATTTTGGAGGCATATATGTTTTGATTCAAGGAAAATGTTTGGTGAGACATCATCTTTTAGACCACACAGGCTGAAGGAATGTTATGGAAAAATTTCCATAAATCATTTCTTGTGATTTTATATCTAGATACATTGAGACCTGAGCATCTAGAAAAGATTAAGAGATCATACCAAAGGGCTACGTTGGCGATGGATTACGATTTTCATTTCACCAATTTGTGATGGTTTCTTACTGCGATGACAGGGGGTGAGGTAGCTATGGTGAAAAATTTCCAGAATATATATAGACAAAACATAAATTCCTTAGTAAATACCTTCCACTTGAAGTGGTTTGTGGAAGTGGTCGATCTGGCCCTAATATCATAAGGGAACCTGAATGGGGCATCAAATAGTGTTGTGGAGGTAATTGTTTAATGGATAACCAGTGCAACATCCAAGGGATGGAAAAGTCATTTTGGGAGTTTCCATAAAGGAGTAAGTGTGTAGTTTAGGCAGAATAGTGGATCAAGCTATCTTAGTGGAGAGAAAGTGTTCTGTTAATAGTGTTGATGGACGAGGAACATGTGTTCTCAGAGTTACCGACCACCAGTTGACTTTCGAGTGTGAATAATAATGAGAACATATAGGGGTTATATAATAACCCTTGTTTATAGCTCATAAATTGAGGATTGAGGTAGATTTTCGGTGTTGGAAGGGGGTTGGTTACCCCATATTAGGTTTGAAGTTGGATAACTACGAGTCTTTCTAATATAGTTACCAGATGTGGCACTCTGGGGAAAGATCACCCATCTCAGTAGGAGAGTATGGTGTTAGGTACTCTTACTGAATCCCTGGGTAGAGGGGTTGGTAAGTGTCTTTCATTTCATTCTACACTGGGTGGTAGTGATAAAAGATCATTGATGTTTTGTGGTACATTTATTTTATCTTATACACTTTAAATTATATTGTTTGAACTAGTTTCCACCCATTAGTTTTTGTATGCATATTTAGTGGTGGTTTGGTGTCTAGTAATGGAAGGTTTATGTGGGGTTTTATTGATTGATACACATTAAGGGGTGTGAACTGAATATATGAAGAATTTAAAGACTTGTGCTCTAAAATATGTTTTTAACCATTTATTTTGGGAATTTTTCATTCCTAGGACGGTAGGTTTTGATCTAATTATTATCCTGGATTTTTGGTGTTTAATTGATCTCATATTGACAATTAATTTCATTGGGTAATGGTCATGTATATGGAGGGAGATGTCAATGTCTATCATGGTAAATGTAATGATCATGAAGTCCATGAATAGCCAATTATTTAGTAGTTTGGTGAATTCCTTTCCCATGTGAAATGTGTTGTGCCTGATAATGGAGGAGGAGAGAAACCATTATTTCCTCCACTTGCGAATCTGATTCATGATGTGTTTCCATGGAAATTGTTGAGGCTTCCACCTGAGAGAGATGTTGAATTCTCCATAGGGATTCTGACATGTGTGAATCCAATTTCCATTCTAACATATCTAATGGAAATAGAATAACTCTAGGAGTGTACGGCCATTTGGAGGAGTTGGAGATTTCAGGGTTAATCATTCCGAATACATCGCCTTGGGGTTCTATAGTGTTTTTTGCTAAAAGAATAATAGATCATTATGGTTCTGTTTCTATAATTGAATGTTTAATAAGATGATGGTTCCCATTTCTAGTTTTCTCTCTCACTAACACAAATTCAACTTGTTTGAAAAATCCTAAAAAAATACGTTTTATTCAGTATTCTACACGATTTATATGATATTAGGGTAGCATCAACAATGGGTGAGACCTTCTATTGTACCATTAATAGAATTGAAGAACATGTATAGGTTGTATGAGTTTTTTTATGACATTGAGGTTGACCACTATTACATTAGTGTGTATGGGTCTAATGAATCAAATCTATCACCTTTATCTGGATATGTTTTTAGTTTTCTACATTGATGGAATCTTGGTGTAATCTAAGACACATGACAGTCATAAAAAACGTCATGAAATTATCATGGTTACACAAAGATATCAATGTATATATGAAATTATATCTAAATATCATATATATATATATATAGGGAATATTTATTGGGTCACATAATCTCATAGAAAAGTGTTATATGAGATCTGGATAAAGTGCATGCACTTGTATATTGGAAGAATCCTAAGAATATTTTCAAATGTCCAATGTTTTCTTGAATTTGCGGGCCAAAACTGATAGTTGAATAAGGACATATCCTATTTGGATGTATCACCTTTAGGTTTTCATATGATGTGATTCATTTTTTGAGTTTTTGGAAACATGTGACAATTATTTCTAGGAGTTGAAGAAGCGGTTGACAACAATAGTTATTATGATCTTTCTCATGAAAAGTAAGAGGTATACTATGTTTGTGATGTGTCTGGTGTTGAGATTGGGTAAGTGTTAATTCCAGATGATCTGGTTGTAACTTATGTCTCACAGATGTTGATGTATCATGAACTAAATTAACCTACTCATAATCAGGAGTTGGTTGCAAAGGGATATTCCATAATGTGTTAGAGGTGTTACTTTTTGTGGAGTGGTCCATCCTGTATACCATTCAAAAAATACATGAGTAAATATTCTCACAACATGATTTGAATAATAAGTAAAGATGATGGGTTGATTACATGTAGTCCATTGATATTGGACATGTTTACAATCTGGGAAATGGGGATAGTGATTCAGATTCCTTGATTTGGAATACTCGATATTAGGATGTTCAGGAATATAGAGTCAGGTAGACGATGATGTTGTTATTTTACAACATGCTTCTAAAGGTTCAGGATATGCATGGACATGTGATAATTGTTTTTATAGTAGATGAGTCAACACATTTGAGTTTTGTCATGTAGAGTCAACATGAGGATATATAATACTTTTCCATGAGAGAAAGTCATAATGTTTTGAAGTCACCTTTTGGTTGGGATAGTTTTGAGGATGAGGTTGTTTATGTTTGTGATTGTGTCATTCTACTAGAATTTGTTTGACAGGTGTTGATGAATTTGTTTCATACATCAAATTGGTAGGATCATAATTTTTTGGAAAAAAATATATTGATATCTTCGTAATAAGTAATATTGGTCTGGGATGAAGAATGAGCTTGCAGGTTTTCTAGCATGATGCCTTACCCTTCATCATGAGAAGGCCAATTATTAGTGACCAGGTGGGTTGTTGTATCCATTTACTATTCCTAAATTTTTATGGTATGAGTAAAGGATGGATTAAATATTTTGTCTTATTAGGAATCCAGGGAATATTGATAAGATTTGGGTGGTAGTGGACGGGTTGACTAATGTTCCCACATTATACATATATGCGAGACTATCGCTATTGACTAGTTGATTGAGTTATATGTTCAGGAGATAGTGAAGTTTCAAAGAGAATGTCAAATAATTGTTTTTTATTGTGATCGGTGTTTCTAATTGCACTTTGTTTAGGGATTATAGAGGGAACATAGTACTAGTTCTTCTTAGTAATAATTTTCCCCTGCATACGGATATACAATTATAGAATACCATTCAGGTACTAAATGACATGTTGAAGGCTTGTCTCCACAATTTTGGTGGATCATGGGAAAAAGAATATTTTTCTGATTATTTTTTCTTAAAACAATAGTTTAATGGAATAGATTCATATGGAATCATTCGATGAACTCTATGGGAGATCATTTGGATCTTTCTTTTGTTGGTTAGAGGCTGGATAGACTATGTTGTGGGACCGAGTCTTGTGTTGGAGATGTCAGAAAATGTTCTTGTTGATTCAGAAATTTATAGAAACAGATCAGAGTAAGATGAAATCATATATGGATTGACATCATTAACCTCTTTATTTTTTGTTTAGTGATATGGTGTTTCTTTAGGTTTCACTAAGGTAGGGTCTCCATTGGATTCAGAAACATGGTAAATTGGATCCTAGGTATGTGGGATTGTTTGAGATCATGGAGAGGATAAAAACAATGGATTACTGAATTGATATTAGGATAAGGTAATATTGGTTTAAATTATGTTTTTCATGTGTCACAATTTGGTTAGTGTAACCCTTATCCATCTCACTGGATTTTAGTTTAGTTTGTAGATCTTGATGCAAATGTGTCCTTTGTGGAACATCTAGTTCACATTTAGGATCATAGTGAGTATGTATTGTGACGAAAGACTATGTATTTAGTTCATGTTTCATGGGATAAAGGTTTTATTTATTAATAGACTTGGTATATTGAGTTAGATTTCAATGTTATGTGGCTTTTTCTTTTTTCATTGGATGCCTATTAATGCTAGGGATTGCGGCTCAATGATGTGTTGGTATAAAGTTGGGAGGTTGTAAAATATTAAACTATGTGAAAGTATTTACAAGAGTAAGTATTGTACGAGATATATTATTTTTTATAAAAAAATGTTTCCCTAATGTGTGAGGGGCGTCAAGGGTGTTTTAAGGGTATATGTCATGAACAGAAAGAAAACCAGGCCAACCATTGCATGATACATAGTTGTTGCACATTTATGTATATCTTATAAGGTGTGATTCCAAACCATGAAACAGTGGTACGTTTCAATTTTCATGGTTGGAATATAATTTATTAAACTATGTTGCCTCCCTAGGAAAACATGTAACTCATCCTTCTCTTAGATATAGGAAGGTCCATGATTGGAGCACAATTTAAAAAATTATGGATCCAAACAATGCACCCTTTAAATACATAAAAATTTACATGTTTTCCCCCTTTGTATGTTTAGATACCAAAAACATTTCTCTCATATTTATTCCCCTATATACCATATGGATGAAAAAACCTATCCAATCATCCCAAGGGTGTTTCTCCTTCGATTCTTCTCCATTTGGAGCATCGTTGGCTGTGCATCAAGGCTCCAGGTAAGTCTAACCCTCCTCTTGCTTCTATTATCCAGATTAGTGTTTTTAGTTTATCCACCTTATTTAGAAGCCCAAAAATTACGTTTATCTAGTGGAATCTATGTTGGGGATTTAAAGGGTGATTGAATCTAGATCTAATACTATGTTTAAAGTGTTTTCATCAATGGGTTCATTGTAGGTGATCATCAACTAATACCCCATAGTTTTGATGTGTATTTGGGAATGTGGGTCTATGTTTTGTGTTCCATTTTCATGGTCATGAAATTCCTTTAGTTATATTTAGTAAAATGTATGTCTAAATAATGAATGTATCCCCTCATAGTCCTTATGTGATGTGTTGTGGATGATTAGAAAGATTTAGGGCCACCCATGTGGTGCACATATATTCATAAATCAAGAACATGGTAAATATAATTTTAATATTTATGTTTGATAATGTAGAGTCAATATTTAATATGTTTATATGTTTATGTGAGATTAAAAATGGAATATTAATGGTTGTTCATAGATTTGATAATGGCATAAGGTGTTGTGTGACATGGAATGAAAATTGGATAATTAGGTTTATTGAGATTGTGAAAAATTGATTTTGATTTATGTTGAAATTAAAAAGAGGAATACAAAATATGAAATGAAGAACATTTTAAATCTATATGGAATTGTTAATTAAGGACTAAGTTAAATGGGTTTTCATAAGGGAGTTTATGAATATGTTAATTGTGATAATACACAGGAATTATATGCTATAACTAATTGGTTGACTCATGAGAATAGAAAATGTGATATGAACTATGAATTTTAAATGGTAAATGTCTTATTGGGTTATGTAATAACACTATTTCCCAGGTCTATTGGTAAGGATTTGGATTATCTGGTGCATTGTTATAGTATGTTTTGGGATATGGTGTGTGTGTGGTTAATGGATAAATATTAATCGACATATGGATTGGTATTGTGGGGTATTGACTTGAGTTTATACCCTCATTGGTCAAGTAAGAATGAGACTCTAAACACTCCCCCAAAATGAATGGGTTAAGGAAGGGTACAAGGGATATATTCCCCTAACTATTTCATTTGAAGAGGCCACTGGGATCATTGTAACAATGTGAGTGTGATGTTTTTTTATGATGTGCTTATACCTAGTGATATAGGGACTTGAAATATTCTTTTAAGAATAATGATTGATTCTCATAGACCCTTGTGTAATTGATTTATATAACTATCCCACAAAACACATGATGAAAATGGATTTAGTAATGAATATGAAATAAATGATTGTAATTCTAATAGTGATAGAAAGGTGATAATTTAAAGATTGATAAATAATGGGACCTGAGTTATACTTTGGTTAATTTTCATTTATTTATTACTTTCATGCAATATATATTTAGACTTGATATTTTGTAGACACCATTATTAGGGTCCGGCTGAGTTGTACCCAAACTATGCTCATGAATCATTCAGTACCCAAACAAGTTCGATGCTTTCATTTCAAGACTATGGAAAGGGATCATTGTTTTGGAGTTGATTCGGAATTGGGATGTTAATGGATGATATTCTAGACATAGATTTAGTACCATTTGGGGATTCAACTCTTTATATTTAATATAGGTTTTCCTATAGTTTTGGAAATATTATCATGACCTAGAAAATTTATTATTTGGTTTAGAATTCAACCATGTTTGGGAGATATTTGATTATTCATTTTCCATGATTATTACATGTTGTTTTTTCTATTTAATCTATTATCTATGGGGCATTACTATGGTAATGAGGGTATAGTCACTCCATTTGACTAGTAATACCCTCTCTACAAGTCGGAAACCACTATTTTATGGGTAGGCATGCGTGACATCATGTGCTGCCTCATCATGGAGCACTAGGTTAGTGGATTCTGGGTTTTGGATGTTACAAAAAGCATAGAGATATGTGAACGTGGAAAAGGAGATCTAGGGGAAGAATTATTTCTAGAAATCTACAAAAGATTTATAAAAATTTTAGATCCCTAGATAAATGATAATAATTTAATTTTATAAAAAAACTGTATCTATAACAAAAATCACATTATCACTTAATTTTTAACTGAAATAGATAGGGGTCCCCTAATAATTAATTTAAACAATTATTTTATTTTTGAATCCTTGTTTTTTGAAAATTTTACAAGAGGCTCAAAACAATAAAAAATAAATTGATGATAATCATTATTTTATAATTAAGATCAAAAACATTATTGAAAAATTAATAACATAGAATAATGAATTTTTCATTACGATAGATAGGAATATTTAATGTATGAAAAGGCAAATTGGGGACCTCACAATAGTAATGTAGTAACCTAGGAGATGAGTTATCAATAAAGATTAATGAAAAAATTAACTTCGAAGAACATATCAAAATTGAAACTTGTAGGTCTTGACAGCTTAGGGAAAGTGATATCACCAATTAAAACTTTAGTAATTTTAGTAATTCTAGAATATATTCAAATACCATTACATATAAAAAAATTATAAGTGAAGTTATCTATGATTAAGAAGTAAATTAGGTATTATATTGTTGATTACTTTTTATAGTTATTTAGGAGTAGAATTAATTTATATCCTATATAAATTTATTATTTCATTCCTGAAATTGTGGATGGATTAGATAAATTGAATCTCACAAGAACCCTGTATCTAGTTCTGGTCATGAATATATTCTTCTCGCTCGTCTAGGGTGAGCTCCTAGTCTTAATCATTCCACTAACCTCATATTTATAGAATTTTGTGATATTGTTCATGGTAAATGTATAAATATGATCCAAATATTTATTAGAAATTTATTTACCCCAATGATAATAATATCCTGGTATATTAGGCTCTTCTACTGAAAAGTTACTTTTTAGGATCCCTTAATCATTTTAGCGTTATGTCTCTTGAAAACATTATAGAAAAGGTGCATAGTAAAATAAATTCATTAAGGATAACAATAATTATTAGAAAGGTTATGTATTGTAAACATTATGGAATTGGTCAGGGAATATAAATACAAGATATAATTAATTCAAACTCTGATATTTTTGACCAATTAAATAAATCTATAATGTCCCAACCTGGTAACTACTTAACTCGTTCCCTGAGGTAGTGATTCACATTGCCTCAAACGGGCCTTTATATATGCTAGAGGCTATCGACTAGAAGTGTGGGTGTAATGGTGGTATTGTGGGGAGACTACACCCTCATATTAATGGGCCAATTCAGGTACTAAAATAAACATATAATATAAGAAGATTATAATCAACAGATAGATTATATAAAATTTAAAGAATAAATATCTATAGAACTAGATAACAGTAAGAAGCCACTATGAAATGTTATAAACATTAATTCATAGCATAATGATACACAAAATGGGATTAATTGAAAGGCATATACATACATGTTATAATATTAGTAAAAAATGATAAAATATAAAGAACTACTCCAATATTATCTCGAGAATATTTTCAGTCCTCTACTAATATTCTCCAACTATATGTAATAATATCAAGATCTTTTATTATTTCACTTGCCCTTATCCACAAATGCAAGAAGATAATCTAATTTGGTTACCAAAGGTAGCATGAGTAGGGTCTCAGATAAAAATATTAGTAGGCCATCACAAATGGTGTATACATGTAATCATAACAGTGATCATTACTAAATAGTTTACAATCATATGCAATTAATTAATAGTGATGAATAATAAATAACTGGCCACTTGGGTTTGGAAAAGATATCAACTCGCTCAATCTACTTCAGCCCATGTCCAGATTAGAATTTTGATCAGTCACTATATATACAATTATATATATATATATTAGTTATATATTTCATTTACCTATATGAACCTAGTACTTGTAGATGTAAGTGGCCATATACCTAGAATACAAGTTGGTCGATGGACTAGGGCTTAACTATGTCATTCATAACCAATATATCATGCCTATATGATTATGAAATAGGGTAAATTCCCTTCATCTCATAGGGAGTGGGAGATTCCAATCTTGTCACTGAAGATGATGAGTGTTCCATCATGTCGACACTCAAACAAGGGATGCAGCGCATTAGGCCCAACATTCTACTAGTCTCAATGGTTTCAGATGTCATGCACAACACCCAATGTTACGGAGGATGATAACTCCATGTTGGAAAAATACCTTACCAACACACCACAACCTAGGAAAATACAGAATAATATACATAGTATATTACATGAGGCATTACATCTCATGTATCATGCTAGCTATGTTCAATTATATACAATCCTTGATTATTATAAATGGGAATTTCTTTATTGCATAAACATATTGTCTGGTCTTACCACACTTTACAATTTATTATATATTACTAATTAGTTATTTTTATAGAAATTCCACCATAATGAATAATTTATTCAATATAATTTCAACCCATTCCATTTTCTAAGAATGGCATAAAAAATTTCAACACTAAAAATGGAAATTAGGAGGATCCATATTCAGGTGGTCAATTAATTACATGGGTAATTCTAGTTTTAAGTTGGATAAGAACAAGGAAGTCCCACTTGAATCAATTAAGTAGTCACATCACAAGAGAAATTTAATTAACAAGACAATCCAAAGGCTAAATCAGAGTAATAGTCATTTAAAAAAATTAACAACAAGGTGAAATTTAACTCCATAGTCCTAAGGATTGTCATGAAATAGGGTAACCATACTATAAATAACTATACATATATCAAAGGGGATTTATAAAGGTTTATTGGTCAATTTTATATGAAGAACTCAATTAAATGGTGAGGATAAAAAAATTCATTATGCATCATTATGATGTTGCAAAATTTCCTGAAAATTCATGGGGAAAATAATGAGACCACCTACCTCAAGGTCATAGATGACTCCTCACTCGATATTGGAATCAAATTAAAATTATGTTGGAAGTGATCTAATTAATATTCCAATGACCTAAAAACAGGTCCAGTGATCTTGCACCTAAATTGCATGATGGGTTAAAATATGAACATATTTATAAAGAGAAACGATTCAGGATATCACATTATGGAATAAAATTAATCCAATGTATCTTGAATCAGACACCAAATGATGATGTTATCATGAATCCTAGATCATAGGATAAGTGAAGCTATGAGTGGAGGAAATGTTGTGCACTAGAAAAGTTTGAGTAAAGAAGGAAAACTATGTCTAATGGTTAATAAGGCTAAAATAGAAATTTCATCCTAAAAAGGTTTTCATTGTTTGGTCTCATGGTTGTCCAAACTATGCACAAATAGTGAACCATTCACTGCTTGAAAAGTGTACACCACGTGGTTAGGTGCACAATTTTTCTAAGAGTTTACATAAATTTTGAATTGGATATTTCTAGAACATCTATAACACTTCAAATCCATGCATCCTAGGTCCCAAAATTGCATCCAAAACATGTGTCTCCTAGGTTTTCACTTTCTAGAACACCTTGATTTTGAGAAACCATGTAGTATGGGCTACAAAGTATCACATAATCATGTAACCTGGTCCTTCCATCCCATTTTGGGGCTCTGAACAAGCCTGAGACACACAAAAGACCTCCTTGACAAGATTTGGTATCATTATTTGGGAAATTTAATGAATTTAAATGAAAAAACTATTCATTTTTAACTTTATTAAGAAGAACATAAATACAAACTCCACTCCATAAAGAAACTCATCCATGAGTTGTCCTGCCTCGGGTAAAGATGTTTAACTGGAGTAAAGCCTCCGCCACTACACTACTGGAAAATTGCCCTATACCCACGGTTCAAAACCGTGGGTATAGCCCCCAAAACCGTGGGTATAGGCTATACCCACGGTTTTGGGAACCGCGGGCTGGAATGGCGTCGGGATAGAGGGGTCACCCTATACCCACGGTTTGGAGAAACCGTGGGGATAGGGTTTTGGCAGCATGGAAAGTGGGTGGCCACGCTGGCAATGCATTGACCCCACGGTTCTCAAACCGTGGGGATTTAATTTTCAAAAAATTGAGACCGCTGGGTTTTGAACCCAGGCCTCGCACAGCGCCGCCGGATATCACAACACCCTCATACCACCCGAGCCATGAATTCCATTCGTTATTAATACATATATCAGCGTATATATATTAATATAGATTATTTTATTTAAAAATGCAGGCGCGGTGATTCGAACCCGCGCTGTAACAGAGACCAGCGCACCGCCGCATCGAACCAACTGAGCTATATTTAATATCTGTAATTTACACACATATCATTGTATATATATTAATATTGAGTATTTAATTTTAAAAAGAAGCTAGCGAGAATCGAACCCGAACTTGACTACAGATTCCCGACGGCGGTGCTGCATCTAACCAACCGAGCTACCGAAACTTTGGATAATTTTATTCGTATAAATCTATATATATTAATCATAGCCATCTTCCCGCCAATGTTTTTTTCATTGTCCCGCGTAATTTTGGTTCCCGCCTTATGGCGGCAAAGCTATACCCACGGTTCTCTAAAACCGTGGGTATAGGTCTTCCAAGAAAAAACCGCAATACCCACGGTTTTGAAGAACCGTGGGTATAGGTCATCCGAAAAAACTCTATACCCACGGTTTGGACAAACCGTGGGTATAGGTCTTCAAAAAAAATCACCTATATCTACGGTTCTCCAGAACCGTGGGTATTGGTCTTCAAATATAATCTATACCCACGGTTTTGGACAAAACCGTGGGTATAGGGGACCTATACCCACGGTTTTTGAGAACCGTGGGTATAGGTCCCCATATTAACCCTATACCCACGGTTTTTTGGAAAACCGTGGGTATAGGCCTGTTTTCCAGTAGTGCTAGTCTTGTATATCAATTTCATGTTCCCAACTATCATCATGTACTTGTTTGTGCTGCCATAACACCTATAGAAAAGGAACTAACATGCCTAAGAGCGTTTTCTCACACTGTTAAATAATACAAATAGGACACTCCTCAAAGGAAGAATCTACATACAGTTCATACTCATCTAGTTTGAAAATATTTTATGGTTTTTTATAGTACCAGATAAATGAAATACAATAAAGAAAAAATGAATACATCCATTTTTAAAATGATGTCCCAAATAATAAGCAATTGTTATGATCCATTTCACAACCTGAAATGGTCTAATTATCATCTATGTGATCTTACCATGCCTCTAAATATTTCTATTCCCCGTACTAAGTGAGACTCATATAAGAACATGGTATCTAACCTCATCCTCGAGAGGTATCAAGAATTAGATGGAATATGATTTTTTACATGACTATGATGTCATGAATTTCTTTCAGATCTTCTATACATCCTCTATAGTATCCTTATTGAGACATTTTCTAAGTATAGAGGACTTCCCAACCTATTTATAGTACATAGGTGAGTGGAAAGGCCTACCATATAATGCTTCATAGGGATTCATATCAATGGTAGACTGAAATATGTTATTATAAGATATATCTATGAAGGGATTGTGTTTCTCTTAGGAACAACCTAATTCTAGGAAACATGAACATATAATGTTCTCAAGCATTTGTACCATAAAATTTGTTTGTTCATCGGTATGTGGGTGATAGTTCGGGCTCCTAATCACATATCTACCCATGTCTCCTTTAAATCCCTACCTAAACTATGACATGAAATAATTGTCTTTGTCAGAAATGATAGAACAAGGAGCTCTATTAAGATGGGAAACCATCCTGGAATATAATAATTTTATTTCATCTTATAAGAAGGCCACTCTTATCGGTAAAATGTGTGTGACCTTTGTCAATAAACAAATAACATCCCACACATTATATTTTCCATCAGGTGATCTAGGTAGGCTAGTCATGAAATCCATCAAAACATCATCCCATTTCCATTAAGAAATGGACAATGACTATAAAATAAATTCTGGTCACTGATATTCGACCTTAATCTACTGATAGGTGTAACACCATGTGATAAAGATAAAAATATGACATTTCATACAAGGCCACCAATACTGTAGATGTGTTTCTCGAATCATTTTTGACACACTAAGATGAATTTTCCTTGATGAGGCATGGAATTTCTACATTATCTCCTCTATTATTTCTTCTAGAACCCATAAAAACCCATATAACAATAATGTTTCATTACCATCCATGGAAAAAAATGAAGATGTATCATCATTTGAGATACTTTCCCTTAGTAAAAATCCCTCAGTATCAGATATTTGACTCACTCATATCCATTCTAGAAGTGTTTATGTCACTGTTAAGGTCCAAAGGATAGTCTGAACATGGTCCTCATGAATATATGCATTTATCTATGAGAATAAGGCTAGGAACATCAATTATCTATTGGATGCATGAACCACCTGATATTGTGTCTTTCAAGTGAGAGTGTCAGCTATATCAATGCATTTACCGATCATGTTGTAATGATAAAAATCAAACAACTATAGGAATTCAACATGCCTATGATTTCGAGATTGATGTCCCATAATGTAAAGAGGTACATGAAGATTTTTTGATAATTGTATACCATAAAATTTTCTATATTTTGATAGTGTCTTTAACATTTTATGGAATGAACTACCGCAGTAAGCTCAAAGCCGTGCATCATCTAGTTCCACTCAGGAAACCTCAACAGAAGAGACCCACACATATTGAATTTCTCATCCTATATTAGTGTAGCTCCAATAATAATACATAATGCATTATTATATATAGTATAGATACTTCCTGGATCAAGTAGAGTCACTATCAATACATAATTAAAGCATACCTTTCTTTCATAAAGGGTTGCTTCACATGCTTCTGACCATACAAATATCACACCATTCATTATCAATGCCACAAATGTCACTACAAGATGTAGGAAATCCTAGATGAAGAATTTGTAATATCGAGTAATCCCCAAGAATCTTTGGGTGTCAAATATATTCTTAGGATACTCCCAGAATACTACATCTCTCAATTTTTTGCGTATATTAAGACTATTTAATCTTAGATAATTTTACCAAATAAGTGTACTTTGCCGAAACAAAAATGGAATTTACTGAGTGTAGCATCAAGATGATGCCCTCTGTGTATTTAGTATGATCTCAAGATAGGTTTTATGGTCATGTTTAGAGAATGAATACACTAAGATATCGTCAACAAATACAACCACAAATGAATCCAGATACATTTGGAAATCTAGATTCATTAGATCCTTAATGATAGAAGGTGAATTCACTTGTTCAAATGACGTGACCAGGTACTCTCATAGACCATACTGACTAATGATATTTTTTCATGGTATTTTATAAGTCCAAACATCCACCTGATGATATACCAACCCCAAATCTATCTTTAAAAATACCTCCACCCCTAATATTTGATCAAATATGTCACCTATTCAAGGTAGCATATATTGATTCTTTACTATTAGCTAGTTTGAACGATGGTAATCTATGAATATTTTTGGCTACCATCCACCTTCTTGGTGAAATGAACTAGTGAACCCTATGGATGAGTGGTGGTTTATATAATGGTTTTATCTTCCAGGTCATTGAATTTCTTCTCAAGCTCTATAATATCTTTAGGTGCCATCTAATAAGGAGCAATAGTCATTATTTCTTCTCCTGGGAGAAGCACAATGGTAAAATTTACCTCTTGTAATAGATTTATACTTGAATATTCTTCTAGAAATACATCTGTTAACCTCTCAACCACAAGATAAAAAATATTGATTTGTTACCTCAAGCCATTCATGATATAACTAGTTATTTAAGATGTCATATTTCCCAGAATCTACATCTGAGGTCCCTCTTGATTTGCAATCACATACCATTATCTAGTAAGAATGGTCTTAACACCATCTAGTGATGAAAATATTGTTTTAGTTGGTGTCTTAGAACTAACTATTTGTAATTTGATTCCAAAAATATTTGATGTATTAAATATTAAATTAAACATCTTATTATATGTTGTTCATTTTTCTGCATGACATTAATTTGATAATGTCCTAGATTATTTTTGTCATTGATAAGGTCATATTGGTTCCCCGCTTTGGTTAGAACATTAATAAGCTATTAAAATATATTTTATATAGTTCCGAATTTATATAACATGCAATGATGGGACACATTTTATATAGTCCATCAGGTGTGATAATCATAAGCACATGAGACTTCTTCCCATTATTTTCTCATATGGTAATCTCCAAGATGGTATATTACGAGAATAAACCCACATGTAGGATTTCCACAGGTTCTGGTTTCATTAGATATTTCTTTCTTCATTAATGTTTAATGTTTCTTAGACATTAATATTTTCATTACTACATGATAGGACTCACGCACATAGATTTTTTGACAAACATTTTCATGCCATATATTAGAGGAAAATATGGATTTTTGGGTTTGTCATGAATGAAATGTTATTAATAGATAAGTCAGGGAATTATTTTTCACATCTATCTTTATGTAAGATGATATCTCATACCTTTTATTAAAATAGAAGCTTTTACTAAAATTTTATGGTCATGGAGTGACCCCAAAATTCTTTCAGATAGTTATAGAATGATTTTTCATGAATATAGGATGATAACACCATAACTCAACCTTCTTGATGATATATATTGATAAATGGAATATATTACATAGTGAGAACTTGTATGTTGTATTTTTATTTTAGGCGTTTTGTTCTTTATAATGGGTTCCTTGAACCACTGCTATATAGTAATCATGGAATTTAGGAAAGACCACCTAATGCCACTATGAATTAATACTAAAGTGTCACACACAAGGTTATTCTATTTGTCTCTATTAAATACTATTTTAATTTTATTAATTGAATAAATATTATTCTCAAGACTGAAGAGTAATTTTAATCATGTTATATTCATTTCAGTAATTAAATAATATTTTTTTCATATGATTTTCAATAAATTATATTTATTTATTTTATTGAATATTTAATAAATTTTTGCATTCTAGTTTGTGAATATGAATTTTATATAATGTAATAAATTAATTTTTGGGTATTTAATAAATGCATGATGTTTTGATAGGACCAACGCCATATCTAATGATAAAATTTTTATTAATGAGCTCGTAAATATTATTTTTTTCTGTTTTTGAAAGTTAACACACCATCAAACAATAATAACATTTTAATTATTATGCGGAATTGTATATAATTAATGGTTATAATTAAATTTAAATTTTGTTATGAAATTAAATTTTGTAACCAAAATCCAAGATCAATAAATAGATAGTTATGTTTGTTGTGTAAATCATTTGAAACCAATTATAAATTTTGGAATAGAGAATTTTTGTGGACAATGAATTACCTCTTGAATCCTCCAACCCTCTCCCTCTCAGGTACAAGAAACCCAAGACTGAATTTCTTAATGTCTTAAGAATGAGAAATCAAGAATAAAAAACACAAGATATTTGATTTTCCAGGCTAGCACCTAGAGAATTAGTGACATTGCTAGGAGACTATTCGAGCACATGTGGATCACTGCTAGAGAGATTATAATCTTGTATCCTCATAATCCCAATGAAGGAAATATAGAAATTCCTTTTAAAATGATCATTAATAATGAATACAGTATGTTCATTAGTTCAACTATTTATTTCTTCCAATATTAAATAATTTAATAATAAATTTTATATCTACGATCTCCAAACATGGTTTTGGGAAATGATTTATAAATCAAATTATAATATATCACCCTATATTAAAACACTTATATTGTTCCCTAAACAATCAAGTGGTATTGGTAAGATGGAATTTAAATTTATAATTATTTCTTTGATTGTTGATCTTCGTGCAGTCGTGGTTATATTTTCATTTAATTTTTTTTCCTTAATCATGTTTGAATTGACATGTTATCGCCCTATTAATCATGTTCATCTAGTGTTTCATTTTCTTATAGGTTTAATAACAAAAGAATAATTAGTTCATATTCAATTAAGAAGTACCAAATATTGGGCTTGAAATGTTGGGTTACATGGTGTATAGCCGGAGCACAAGTTGAATACCCAAGTTCATTTTATCTAGATTCACTCAGCAATTAAAAACAGGTGGTACTGTTATTAAACACTACATGTTGATCGTGTCAACTTGGAACACAGCATGAAGATACAGGGTGTGTAGCTAGCATATACACATACTACAGTATATCATAATTAACACCCAAAAGCCCGGGTGGGTTACTTGGAATTATGTAAACTGAGGTTCATGGAGTGTAGGTTTATGTACATACAATGTATTCTCCCATTAATGGAAAAAAGATTCATTAAATTTGAAGAAATATATTAATAAACCCTTATTTTATTTATTGGAACACAGTTTTGTGTATGAAATTATATAATGGTTTTAATGAATTTTAAATGATCTACTAATTTACTTTAACAAATATGTCATTAATGGTTTTATAATTATATTCCGAGAATTAAAAATTGATTGGTATATAGAATAGAGTTTTCATGATCATTAAGATAAAGGGAATTAATTAATTAATTAATGAAAGAGAGTTCATTTTAATAATAATGAATGAATAATTAAATGAATTCTATATAGTTTCTTTTTTGAGTATTCATTTCTTAAATGACCAATGATGATCTTGATCAATACTTATGTTTGTTTTGGAATTTATATATTTAAATTCCTTTCATGGTTTTTCAATTTAATATGATTAAATTAAAATAAGACATGGGATTAATCCCTCCTTCCATTATTATGTAGGACCTCTGTGTCCAAGGATATTTATGTAATTCCCATTAATCGATTATTTACTTTCCAACACATGTGTGTGAGTAATAAATATTTTTAGTTAATGCATCATCCAAAGGAGAAAGGACATGGTTGAAAAAAGAACTATAATGGCTCCAACTCGAATATACATAGGTGGTAATATGGAATATTATAGCTCATTCAATGTATAAAATAAATAGTTATTTCACAAAGGTCATAAGATAATTTAATGCCTGGTAAATAAAACAATTGTTATTTCATCTCATGATTGAGCCATTTATTTATTTTCTGTTTAATGCTGTAAAATTATATTAATTATTCAATGACCTTGATCACATAAATGAATTAATAGTAAATGGTAATAATTATGTAAAATTGATTATGTGAAACTGTATTATCAAAGCATGGTCAATTTAAGATACTTGAAATTTCGGATACATCCACAGTTCCAAACCATGTCTATAAGTTGAAAAAATGCAGCTATATGTTATAGAAATGGTGTGTTGAACAGTGGCTGTTATTGGTGCGGCTATAGGGAAAAACATATAGTTGATGTTTGAAATGATGGATAATTCCCTATAGAAACAGTTCAAATTGTGGCTATAGACCTATATCCACGGCTCAAACCAAGGATAGAACATTATACCCATGGTTTGAGATCATTTTAAGAAGCTTAATCCACATCAAGGATGTAGCCATGTTATCAAACAACTACTATAACGATTTAGCAACAGTTTGAACTATAGTTATATGTCTATATTTGTGTTTCTAACCATTTATATAGATATATATCCCCGCTTTGAACCTTGGATATAGTACAATATCCATGGATTGAACCCTGATTATATCCATTCCCATTTTATAACACCCCCACCCCGAACTGACCCCCCTGGAATAACCCCCCAACCACCCCAGACCCCCCCCCCTTCAGGCCCCCTTTCACCCCCTCCTTCCTAGTTATCCCCTCACCATAGACATAGCCCCCCTAAAAGTCCTTCTCCTAAGATAGTCCCCACCCCATCCCTATACATACCCATGCCCCCTCCCCCTGCAGAACCCCCCTTTCACCCCCATGGACAGCCCCTGGATAGCCACCATCCATCTTGTACATAACCCGTAATACACACCCAAACTATACCCCCCCTCCTAGACATCCCCTCCTTCTTAGACATCCCCCTCCCTCATGGACACACCCTGGATAGTCCCTCCCTCCCGAACCCTCCTCTTGGACACCCCCTCCCTCCTAAAGGGAATCCATATAAAATACGGGCATACCCCTAAAATACATGTTTCAATGATATAAAAAATCCAATTTTCATATTAAATACATCATCGGCTGGTTAAACATAGTACATGATCATGTTTTTAAAAAACTTATATGAAGTAATAATAAGTACAATAGAAGAAACTAATTACTATGATAGGGTAAAATGATCCACTTCTCCAAAATATTCTACATATTCTGTGTTATATGATGTTTTATTTCTCTAAAATAGAGTTATGAACTACCCAATAAACTAGAATGCAGGTTAAAAACCCTACATTTTATCTATGTGAAAATCAATATACAAGCTAGGAAATTTAATATAGTGTTAATGAAAACACATTAATATACAAAACAACATTCACTGATAAAATATTTTTTAGTTTTCAAATAATAGTTGAAGATTTTACAATGTTATTTAATTATTTAAAACATCAAATTTCCAAAAAAATAATAATATTGTACTGAAGATACACACTATATGGAGAAATGTCAAAAAGATAATCTTTTCTATTGTCAATTCTTGAAAATCTAACGTGGTTTTTACCTCATACTCATAAGAAATACATTCCTAAAGTTTGATCTCCATTACATCATATACCATAACTATTACCCTGAATGTATTTTATTAACATGGTGGATGTTTGTTGTAAACCTTGATATCTAAAATATCAATAGTCAAGAGATGTTTTTTATGTTTGAATACATTCAGATGATGTGAAAAACAAACTCAAAGTTTCCCTGTAATGTATATATATATATATATATATATTTATTGACATACAATGAATTTGTCTTATATAAACAACAATAATAATGATTTATCCCTGACCAACAACTTCAATTGGAATCTAAAATAATATAAAATTTATTTTTCATAGTTTATGTATAATAACATGTATTTTTAATGTATTCATTCCAGTTTTAGGTATTGAAATACACTACCATGCACACCCCTAACAACCTGCATACCTCCCTTAAAACCCTTGCAAACCCCCTATAACTCCCCTCCTCTCCTTAATGGATAGACCAACCACTCTAGAAAAACACCCAACCCCCTCCCTAGAAAGACCCCCTGCAAACCCCTCTCTTCTATAGACCCCAATTCAACACCCCCTTGTCGACCCCCACCACCCCATTCACCACCTCCCACCTCCCCTAGAACCCGCATGTAGACCCCACCTCTTGACTCACACCCCCTCTTGGATACCCCTACATCCTAGACACCCCCTTATAGACAAACCCTCTATTAGACAACCCTTCCTCCAAGACACCCCTTGACAAAAAAGAAAGGGGGTTTAGTGTACAGAACCATTTCCATGGATGATTTCAAAGGATTCATATGTGGAAAGTGTCTTATAGATTTCAGTTTCTATGGGAAAAATTTCCATCGTGCAATATCATGAAAGGAAGTATGATATTATGGACTAATGTATTTTAAACTTCCAGGGAATTGAAACATACGTGAATACATCATGTACAAGTTGGGGTCTACATGGGTGTTTTAACACATCACTTATATCATGTATCGAATGACATTATATGATATATGGATGGTATAATGAGTGGGTAAAATATCCCGGAGGGTATCAACAAATACATAGATTTTCTGGAGTAGAGGAATCATGATATCTTGGATGATGACATGTTTTAAAAAAATGGTTAAAAACAAATTTATCTAGCTAAAACAATCCCCAAAATGGAAGAAATATCCAAGGAACAAATCAGGGAACCTCTAGAATAAATATAGTGATTGGAACATGTACTTCATGGAGGCTTAAGTGAAGGAGAGGAAGATGATCAATAAAATATACATAAAATTGGATAACATATCTTATTTGATTGAAGTGGGTGTGGATGTGAAATTGAAAATTGCTAATTTCATGGAGATATTTTCAGGAGACACCAGGCCTATTGATAATGGTTTAAGAAGTGATGACAAGGAGGAGTGGTGTTTAAACTGCATCCTATATCTTGTGGGAATCATAAGTAATGATATTTTGGAAGTGGTTCCCGATGTGGGTGAAAAAATAGAGGAAGTTTTTAGCTTTAATCAGGACAGTCTTTCAAGATCATAAGAATATCTGAGATATATTTTTGGGTTTAATTGGATATTATCAAGGATAATTTTGGAGAATAATCTTGGGATTCCAATAGAGTTCAAATCATCAATAGCGTTATATGTTCTTGCATGGTGGTTCTCATTCAAAATAATAAATATCCTAAAAATTTCAATAACTACAGGGCCATATACCTCTATAACTTCACATAAAATATTCTTTCCACAATTATCAATTGCAGAATCATCCTTGTTAATCATTGGTTAGTCTGGTTGGTGAATCATAGCTTAGTGCAATGGAAGAGAATTCAAGGGGTGATATAAATTGAAAAATAGATGGTGGAAAACATAAACCGTAAAGCGTGATGCTTGAAGAATATAATTATTATGGACATGGACAGGGTGTATGATCATATTTAATGGAGTTTAATAGTCAAAGATATGAAGGTTTCTTGTTTAAGGGAATGGTCTTGTCAATTTTCATTTCTATCCTAGTATATGGTGTTGTAATATTTTCATTATTGATTAGGATGATATAGGGATAGATAGTTGAGGAATCGCTTTATGAATGGTTCAAACTATTATCCTTTCTCAGCACAAAAAGACATGGTTTATATATCAACATCCTTATAGTATAACAAAAACATAAATCTGGAAATAAATTAATGTCATTACATAACATAGGAATTTAGAAACATTGAATGTTGCAAGTTACCATAATTTTTGACATGAATTTTTATATCAATATGCTCTCGTGGAAGTTATTTTTACATTGAAAACATGAAATTGTGTTATTTTAAGTAAATTTAGAATGAAAAAATCATTATTAATTATTCATGGATCACCTAAATATATGCGAATGAAATATATATTTATAGATAATTTTCATGGAATCAGAGTCATCATACAGAAACGAACTACAATGGTAGATAGTGGGATAACATTTTCTGATAGAATTAGACCCTCTTTTATCATTGATTAGCTGAACCGGAATAGTGTTGCGCACCATCCCCATTTTTCATTTGGTAATTATTATTGCAAAAATGGTGATCTAGATTTGATAAATGTTCTAGATTAAAGATGGAAAATACATGTATCAAGTGAAATTATATGATCCTGGAAGATAAAATTTAATATATATATGGAACAGATAATGATTAACAATGAAATTGATAAACAATATATTGATCTTTATAAAGTGTGGTGTATTTTGATAGAACTAATGTAATTTAAAATTTCATATTTAATCTAGATATGCACAGGTAAATTCATGCAATGTGGTAGTAGAATCAACCCACCAAAAGGATGAGGATAGATTATCGGATCCAAATCTATCTTTATAAGTTATAAATTACATAAAGTGGGGATAAGAGTATAATTTTTTTAATGATAATGTGTGGATGTCATACCAATAACAACTAGTGGTATCAATGAAAATATGATTTGTGGTAACTAATATCAATCCCTGATTTAGTTAATGCAATCTATTATAAATAAGATGGCATATTCAAGGAAACCTAATTAGGAAGAAATTGTGGAGTTAGAGAGGAATTTTAATGTTTATTCAACATCATCTATGGTTAATGAAACCAATATATATTAACTACACCATTACCCCACTACTCAACCCCCTTTCACCTCTTGGCCTACTACCCCAACCACATTGCAAACCTACCCTACAACCCCGCCCCTTGCACCCCACACTCTCCTTTCCCTCCCCCCTGCACCCCACCTACACCTGACAACTCCCCCTACCATGTAGACCTCCCTTCCCCCTCCGCCTACTCCCTCCCCCACCGCATGCACCTCCCCCGCTAGTTTTCACTCCCCCACAGCCCCCTTGAACCCCCTTCCCCACTACCTCACCCCCTTGAACCTCCTTCCCCACCCCTCCCCCATATACCCCACCTACACCATGTACCCTCCCCCTACCCTCCTGACCCCAACCCCTTCCCCCTCCCATTCACCCTTCCCCCACCCTCTTGCACCCCCACTGCATTTTTTCCCTCCCCGTGCCGTCCCCCCTTCACATTTTCCCTCCCCACATCTAATTTTCCTTCCCCCAGCCCCTTCCCTACAACCATGTTCTTGCATCAAAGCAATCCGAGTCTCAAACATCCATTGAAACTTTTTCACAAGATGTATAATCGGAACAATGTTTTTCAAAAAAAATAAAATATAATAAGAAAAATAAAATATGAAAAATAAATAATATACTCAGTCCCAAAACATGAATAACATACATTGTGACCATAAAATATAAATACATACCTATTGTTCCATGAAACATTTTACTCCAGTACTAGGAATAATTCTAGGTTTTATAAAATTAATCAATTAAATAGTCATGAATGAATAAAAAATCCAAATATAGGGGAATTTTATGTTTAATATAGACCAGTCAACTAAGGGGATCTCTTTTATTCAAAAAAAATATCCATAAATGTAATAAATAAAAAATAAAAACATAACAAATTCCTATAGTTAGATTCATAAATGTGTTAATCCATGATAATAAATATATTATTTTCATTATTAGAATACATACCATTGAAAATAAAAAGTTTATAATCAAGAAATGAATCTAAAATAATGATGTGTGAATAGGATATAGCATCAATATACATAATATGAGAATATTAAATATTTTCCTTTATAAATTCATGGGTCCAAACATCCCCTATAGACCCCATGAACCCTCCCCCCCCCACCCCCATGCAGAAACCTCTCTACCCTCTCTATTTCACCCCTCCCAATGAAATTTACATTGATAATAAAGATAAAAACAATCAAATGGAAAAAATATATATTTATGACATTTCTGGAGACTACCATTGACGGTGCACCAGAATGAGTTATCCTAGAAAATAAATTTAAATGATATGACCAATGGGTGTGAGAAACTAATAGTTGAAATAATAAATATTCATAAAAAATAGATAAGTGGACTACATACTATCAGAGGTGCTTCCGAGGCGGTAGAGGGGTATTTTTTGTGTAGTGTTAGTGATAGTCATATCGAAGGAGGAAACAATTCCATATAAAAATAATACATCTTAACTAATATTTAAACAAACATATATCATAATAAAGTAAATAATTTTATCTATAAATAGTTAGAAACACCAAAATACAATTCAATATTACAATAATCAATCTTCACTGGATAATTGAATTCCACAATATTAACATTAAAAAAATAAAATTTACATCAAATTCGTGCCTGAATATCAGTGTAATTGGAATCATGATAACCATTATCTATGCCTCATACAAAAAATACCATCACCACCTCTCACTCCACCAGTCTCACCATCAACAACAACTTCGGTACCGACACTTGCATCGACACTGGCTCCAGCACTGTGTCTGGCTTGAGATCTGGCTCTAGAATAGGAATCTACAGAAGAAGAATGCATCAACATCATACAGGCATAAACTATTACAGATTATTTTTGTCAAAGTGCAAAATAATGTGAAAACATGACATTCATAATATTTTTAATTATCACCTATATAGATTTTTGAGTTGCTTCTTTGATTACGACATTCATTTTTTCCACTACGACCAAACCATCAGTGATACTCAACGAAAAATTATTGTAAGAAAATTATCGAGAGCGTACAATCTTATTACCAGGTCGACAATGCACTCTACCTTGATTCTCATCTCCCAATACCTAATTTAGATGATCATTCAGGTGCTATTTTTCATTTTATTCTTCATCATTCAAAATAAAATAAATGTAATTATGCATACAATCGCATTATGAAAGTCAGTATTTGTCACAATACCATCTTTATTTTTTATATGGGTACAAAACATAGTATATGGAGGAATGTTACCCTCAATATTCAATGCCGTTTTTTAAATTAAAAGTAATAATTAAAATTTTATTTAAAAAAATTACACATAACCTAGATAAATATTTTAAAAGTTAAAATACATATGTTTACTCACGGTCTTGGAGTGATATGAATCCAATAGTACAAACATGTTTCATTAAACTATTATTTATTTTATTTCTGTATGATTTATCCCATAAAAAATAATCATATAATTTTATTAATATAAATAAAACAAGTAATTTATACTTTTAAAATATTTTCAAATAAATAAATGAATATATATATAACAATAACCATAAACTCTAGAATCTTCCAATAACTGAATGTCTCTTTGTATTGTTATATTTGGAATTCATGAATCATTAGTAATTCTTCAATCTACTTAACAACTCTCTTTTATCAGTCATATTATATGTCATACTTGTATCCTAGAAATATTTCACATAAAGCCATTAACCTTGCAGCCTTGGAATTTTTTCCACTGGGAAAATTATATCGAAGCTATAATGGAAGCATTATTTGTTAATAAAATATTTAATATATATAAATATATATAATGAAAATAACATTATAGACTCAAATCAATACCCAGATGGTTTTATTTATTTATTCTCCATATTTCCTCCTACTTATTGGTTCAACTAGAATGATATTGTTGTTTCTATAATGTGTTACTGTAAATTTATAAATTTCATGACATTTTTTTAAATTCTAGAAAATTCTTCATTTTATTAATCCATGTTTTTCATGTGTCGATTCCAAACCCCTCACATTATTTTGTAGCCTCGTCTTCTAGTATAGGCTAGAGCTATTCAAAAAAACTTAATGAAAAATATTATATATGAATTTATCACTAATCACAGACAGCAATGTTTAAACACATACTAGTATATGGGGGATCTATTGACCTCTAAAGTGATGAATCTTGAAAGGGAGTGGTTTCTGTGGTAGGTGGGATATCTATAGTTGACTTAGTTTCTATTATAGGAGATAATATGTGTAATGGTGGTGGGAGAAAACCCAATAGATAACTCTTTACAGATGAGAGTGGATATGGATATGGATATGGTGGTGCGATATATGGGGGCATAGTGACCTATCCAGTTGATGGTGTGAATGGAAAATAAAAAGGGATTAGAGTCTGAAAACTACCATCCGATGTGGGTGTGATCTGAAAGGGATAGTAACATATGGGTATAAAAAAGTGTAGGTGGCATAAAGAGAGGATGAACTCCTTGTGACTCATGCGACATAGTATTAGGCTGAACTATATAATCATTAATCACCGTCATTCTATTAGCCTCTATAGAATAATCCAACCATGTCCTAGATGATGAATTCTAAAAAAATAGATGATAAAATAAAATAAATGAAAAAAAATATAAATATTATGAATTACCATAATATTCAAACATAAATTATACTAACAGTGTTTCCTAGAGGAGACATACGTTGTTCATTTATCTATATTCTTCTATTTCTTATAGAATAATCAAAACCAGAAATTTTGACATGGAAATCTAAAATAATATTTTCAAATAAATATAAATAATACAAAATTATAAATAAATAAATAATCTAAAAATGAGATAAATTTTTAAGCGTTCTATATATACTGATAAAATGTCATGACATTTATTCATAAAATAATTACAATATATGTGCTTAAACATAAATCTTTGAGAATATTAATATTTTTATATTTGTTAATGGAATAAAATATACTAGTTAATTTGATTTCATGTATGATAGTTTAAAAAAACATATACCATATTGCGATAATATCAGGTAAATACATAAAAATGTCTCAACACTATGTTTGATCATTGATAATTTCTAGGTCATAGTCTTTTATAAAAATTGAATCATCAGTTTTACAAAATGAAAAATTTCAATAAATACTGATTGGTTTATCCACAACATCATTTAAATCTTTTTCATCAACAAAAATGTGTCTAGGAATAAACCCAACGATAACAACAAATTCTAGTTATAACATGTTAGTTACATAAAACACAGATATATATTGTAACACAAGAATATAAGGCTCATCAATATGAAGTTGATAGTTCATATCAATAACTATATTTCCAAAGTTATCAATATTTATTCCTTATCATGCCATTGAATGAAACCATGCACATTTTATCATTTCGACACGACCATGTCCATAGTAATATAATAAAATGATTCCTTAAAAAAAATTAATTTGATATATTTTTTTATCATTTTTTTTATCTTATGGACCAGTATAAAAATATATTGTGAAATATAATGTGACACTATCATACGGTGTATCCATTTTCTATATATCTATTTATACAACATTAAAATCCTATGACAATTGTTACCTTACAATCATTTACCACATCATTTGGACCAAAAGAAAATGATCTTACATCATCTAATACATCATTAATTTTTAGAGATAAAAATAAAAAGTACCATTATATGATATTAAATAGAGACATGTGATTATGTTATGAGAAGAATAAAAATATATTATTTTTGAAATTATCCTAGAATAAAATTATTTCCTTTGAAACATTTCTTTCCTCTTAACTAATAGAGAGTGATGTTTCATTTTTATAATTTCTAAATTTTCTATAGAGATATGAAATCATTAAAATTTATGAAGATATGAAGAAATACAAAACTGAAAAAATTCAATTTACTATTTTACACACCTGATATAATCATAAAACATGCCATAATTGAATAATACTATATGATTAGCCATTTCCCACTCTTCCCTACTTAAAGTACACAATGACTATGATCCAAATATCCACAGGTTTGGTCTAGTGAAGGAAATGTAGGCTCAAAGGG
This sequence comes from Viscum album, assembly GCA_963277665.1. NCBI lineage: Eukaryota > Viridiplantae > Streptophyta > Magnoliopsida > Santalales > Viscaceae > Viscum > Viscum album. The sequence goes on from OY728141.1 coordinate 1,214,176,812, forward strand.
ATCATATTTCACATACTCAATTCTTATTAATTGATTAGACCACATATGGATGTTATCCAATTATGATGAATATAAATCTATTGATTCATATTTTAAACAGAATTTCACAATAGATTATTCAGGATGATATTTTTTATCACATATCATTTCAATGTAAATATCATTCATTCGGTAGGATACATCCAATGACTTGAAACATGACCACAAAAAAGAAGTCATGTGGGAAGATTCCCTGTCAGATGTAACATACTTGAAAAAAGGTGGTGGGATATTTTCCTATAAGGAACAAAGAATAAACAGTGAATCTGACTGCAATTTTTTTAAAACACTTTTACTCAGTATTTTGGAACAATGGTCTCAATAAAATTGGAAAAACATAATCACCTCAAATGTAAAATTTGGGGAATGGAACTGTTGAATAGAAATAAGAATAAACTAATGTAATAAGGCATAGTAATCATGGTTTTTAAGAGATTTTAGTTTAATAACTTATATAATCACCCAATTTGAAATATTTCAAGAATACCATCTCAAACCATCAAACATTCCATTACCTAAATAAATTGTTTCATCTCTACATTTTTCATCGTATAATAGGAAAAAGGGACTTTTCACTTATTTTCACTAATTAACTCATGATAATGTATTTCTATTATACCCCAATCCATCAAATCATCACAAGAACGCAAATCTTCATTTTTTTGGCCTTTGAAATTTTAAATAGTATCATGTTACATCTCAAAAATGTTTTTCTCGATATTCATTACATCCAAACAATTATGTAATAAAATCTATGATGAATATGGAAAATCAAATAATATGATTTTCTTTATCCAATTGATATTGGAATTTGTATTAACAAGATTTAAATTTTTGATATTTGGTAGATTTTTTTCAAGAACATAATTAAAATCATCAAGTTCATTATTAATATCATTCATTGTCATTTTTTTGAGTAGTCTCACCTATCTCAACAACATTATCCCATTATATCTGATTTTTTTGTATAGATGATATATTAGTAGAAATATTAGATGCCCCATATTGTTGAATGTTCATCGAAACATTAATAATAAAAAACATGTATCTTCCATACTAATTGGGGAGGATAATTCTCATTATTTCTCCAACCAGACATCATTCAGTAGTCAAGGAAATCATTTATCATCCAGATTTAATTTGAAAAAAACATAATGTACTTCATTATGAATCCATCTTACGCTTGTGCACCAACAATCCAAATCTCTTTTTACTCCTCTTTTAATGGTTGCATGAATATATAAATATCATTTCATGAATAACTGGATATAGATATCAATATAATCTAGATAGTAAATGGCTTATTCATACACATCCATGAATTAATGTAATAAATGTGTATAAAAGCATGGCATGTACTATGTGCAGTCTGTATTTTGTTAAACAGCTTGAAACTATCACATGATAATCAAAATCAAACAATTCTTGGGTCAGTTATAAAATCAGGATATAAACTATCAAATTTATTCCATGCCAACCCGTCTGCGGGATTCACTATTTCATTATTATCTTTATTTCCCTCATATTCATTCCATCTCCTCCTCCTTTCCATTTGTTCATTTTTTTGAAATGTGGGAGTTAAATTGAAGTGCTACATCACTTTATCTACTATGCATGATTTAGTTTCATCTTTATTTGCCTTCAAAATTGATATTTCTCACTATTTTCACTAACACAACTCTTCATTTTCCTTTGATAACAGATAAGAATATTTTGTTAAAGAATGAATCTTAATAGATGAAAATAAAAATATTTCATTCAACATTTATTACAATTAGTTATTTTCTAAAATACATGCATCATTATTTATTAAATACTTAATATATGTTTTGCGATAGTCGACTAAAATATTAATAAATCCAAACACTTTTTACCATGATATAATCCCTTTAAAAACACATGTTTTCTTATTCATTAACATTCCCAATATACTCAGGTATTTGTATCTTCCATCAATTATATATCCCTCTAAACATTATAATCCATATTAATAGTTAAAAACTATATAATGGTATTCATTTCCACTTTCAATATTATACATGTAGACATGGATTCATAAAAAAAAGAAACCTATCAGAAATAATATTTTTTATACCAAACCTTTCAGATAATTTGATGACATTCACCACTTGACATTTTCCCCATTGTGATACCAAACATGATTTTTTATGAAAAACAGTTTTATTTATATTGTAATTAACTTCGTTATGAGTTAACCATGGTATTCTAACACAATTAAAACATGAGCCTCAAATTAATCTACCATCTGAATAATTAGTGAATGAAAATTTGAAAAAATATTGTAACTCCTTCTAAAATTCATCAATTAACCAATCAATGATGTTATTCAGTAATTATTGATTATGAGGCATCTAAACATATATTAATTAAATAATATAAAAAATTACCTAAAATTATATGAAATGTTTTATAAGATAACAACTAACCATTAATAACATGTTAATAAAAAAATCAAAACATATAAATTAAAATTATAATTTACTAAAATCATACATGTTTTAAATTATAAAAAATCATGAATAATAACAAATACATTCAATGAATGAGGATTTATTATAGTGAAAAATCATTTATATGAAATTTGTAATATAATAATAATCAATTAAAAAATGTTTTTAGATCAATTGGCAACGAATTGTGTTGTTTTCTATTAATTATACAAGTATTTATTCATATTTAAGGACTATTTAATAATATAAACCATTTCATATACCATTGTTTTTATAAGGGATCCAATATATCATAGTGTGTTGATAGATTCCATTCCATTTTTTATTTTTAATCATAAAGTATGACACCTCATCCTGGTGAAAATGAGAATGGTATTTGATACCATTTGTTAAGTTTTTATAATATAATTATTATTTTTTCTTTAATTTTCCACAGATAAATTTGTAATGTGTTAAAATTAAAAAAAAAATAATAATTTTTCTTTAGTCAAATATTTGTGATCCAACATTTGAATTTAATGTAAGAGTTTTATAAATGGTTTGGTATATGATCTCAATAATCATTTACATCTTCCATAAAAAGTTTTTCACATGAGATAGTTATAGAATCGTGTATTTGTATTGGTCAATGAAAAATTCCGATGAGTAAATATCCATTAGAATCTGTTATTAATGTTATTTATTACATAATATCCAACTATTCATGGTCACTTCTTCTTCTGTTTGTCCCATTTAGAATTTTCCATAAACCTTAATATATAATAATTTTAAAGATCAGTTAATAATGGATATATTATCAATATTTATGACTTTTATTGTTCTATAGAATCTAATATGATTTAACTTATAACAATACAATATAAAAAAATAAGTTAATTTATTTTCATAACATCATTACATAACCAAGAATTTATTCAATTAAAAAGAGAATTTCACTTACAAAACAAGCAGTTTGTAATAGTGTCCCTAAAAATTATCAATATAAATTGGTTCATGTATAATGTCATCTGAATTTATGTAAAATAATAGGAACTGGAAATAATTCAGAGGAATATATGGAACATGGGTATAATATACTATAATGGAAGTAATGTAGGTATTGTCGGACATAATGGTTATATATGTGTCATACTAACGTTCAACCAGTGCATGAAACTTGTCTAATGTAGGGATTATTGGTTTAAAGAAGTATGATCTAGTGATAATGATTATTTACATTAATTGTTTTCATCATTCATACACATTAATATTCTAGTGTATATTATAGGTTAATAGAGAGACCCTACAAATTTATTCATTCACACTATACATAAGAACCTTAGTGTGAATGTAGATGTCCTGTTATATTTGAGGTTTATCAAAGGATGTGCAATGGATATGAATTGTTTAGGTCGACATCCATTTAGAGAGTGGGATGGGATGATCAAAGACCATGGCTTTAGATATAATTCATTATTTTTATTCCTTTTTAAATTTTAACTATGGGATCATTCTTTCATTTGATTAGTTTTGTTGTATGTTTTTATGTTGTATATCACTTAATGTGTACTTTTTATAGATTTATTATCAACACAATAATATTAAAGGTTTTTTAGATTTAATTTTTATTTTTTTATGTTGTTTTTATTATATAATAATTAATATTCTACCCAATGAATGTTTTAGTGCCTCACATCCATTATAAATTCATTTACATAAGGGGAGGTGTACCCGAAGTAAAGAATCACAGAATGAAAATATAAAATCAAAAAATATGGGAATTTCACCTAATCTGTTACCTTCTATTCTGTATGATTTTTTTAAAAAAAATATAAAAACACTTATTGATAAATCATAAAAAAATATTATAATCATTTAATATTTTATCAATAAGAAATTTATAGGTAGAACCGATGGAGAGATATAATTAAGGAACTCAACCTCTAGTCCATCATGGTGTAATAGACACACCTCATCCTCTAATATTAAAAATAGGAAAATAATTTTGGAGAATGTATACAAAATACATAAATTCTATTATTAATATGTAATGTTTTTTTACTTTTCCAAAATCAAATAATGAACAATAATATCATAACCAAACCAACCATGACATTACTAGACTCGCAACTCAAAACAGTGCACCATAGAACGGTCACATACTTCACACATAAAAATAATCCAAAAGTGTTCTAATCGATGTATATTAAATCACTATAAATTCCATATGTAGAACCAAATCCTGAAAATAAAAACTCCCATGATTTATAGTATCGACTCTTAGAAATTAATCATCACATTAATTTATTAAAATGTGTCAAAATTGATGAATATATTCACTCAATCACAGAAATAATTTAACATGAATTGAATTAATATAATAGAATCACTAAGAGGGTGAGGATGTGTTAGAGGTGATCTGAAGAAGGAGGTAGAAAGGCCACCTAGAAGATATATCGGTGGTTGGAGTTGAGGTGTTCCTCGATCGGTGGAAACATCCAGGGAGGAGGGTCAGATATGACAGATTGTGGTGGCCTTTCTTCATTCGGTGGAAGTGAGGGGTAGTGTCCCGAGGGGAACTGTTGGGGTAGGAGAATCAGGGAAAGAATAAGTGTGGAAGGGTGGCATTGGGGTGGGTGGGGTGGGGGTGATAAGAGAGGTAGCGAAGGGTACCAATTGGGGAGAAGAGTCACCTAGGTACTATAAGAGGGGGTCATGGGTATTTGAGGAAACCCGATTAGTTAAACCTACTGCTACAATTTTGAAATTAACTGTGGCTAAAAATTATCCTATAGTCATGGATCTGTATAACTATGGCTATAGTTACATGTATATAATTCTATTTTTAGTAGTGTTATTAATTAAACATCCATTTAAACATTAAAAATACATGTAAAGGATAAATGAATATAAACATGTATGATTTATAAAATGAAATTCCTCAGTCTGAAATTATGTTAGACTAATCCTTATGTCACATAATTAGAAGTAAAACTCAGTTGAACTATGTGTTTGACCAACCCTTGTTTAGATACTCAATTTTATATGTGGTGTTTTTATGATGGATTCTGGTTTACATAACTATTTTACATAAAGAGGGGTACCTCTTTCTAGACTTGGTGTAATTTGGAGTCAAGGGTTGAGAAATGGCATGTCTGATTTCTAGATTGAGCATTCCACTCAACGGATCAAGGATTTGTGGACCATAGTTTGAAAATCCTTTCCTACATATATACCTTCAAAATATCTTATCAAATTATTCTTGCAGTTAGGAAAAAGGGAATATAGATCCATGACACTACAATGTCATATAAAGTATACATTCCATGTTTAATTGTGAGGGATATTGGGAGTTCATAAAATAGTGGGAGAATTAATAAAAACTAATAAATTATAATTTCACACAAAATTTTAATCAATTAAAGTAATATTAATCTTCTCTATTAATTGTTGAATTAAATGACATTATTTTCATCCATAGTATCTGTAATTACCCACAAATTCTTATTGGCATGAGAGTAAAACGAGTCATTACTAGGCCTTAACTGACATCCCCAAGGCGCCAAAGGTGGGCAATAAATTTCAAAGGGTTTTAACACAAGTGGGGGACGATTTACCCTTTTAGAACATACCACATAACCAACAACCATAACCAAACTAATGAACTGAATGATCCTTGATAAAATCCAGGACAACTCAACCATTTATTTTATCATAAACCAACTAAGAGTACCATAGGGGAAACCAACACTAAATCAGAATATATAGCAAAAAGACAACCTAAAAGGCTACAATATGATAAGCTAACTCCATACCACACTATCTCTAAGGTCCTATCATCACGAACCAGTCGAATTATCACGATGTAGTGCTATAAACTTGTGACAGTTTACCTTTTCCAACATCCCAGTAAATAACATCTGCAAAAGCACAAACATGCCAAAGCAGGGGGTGAGTAATGAAACTCAAAAGGTTTTCCCCGATGACATCCAAACCCATGCCTCTAGGATAAAACATGTTAAAACATTTATATAAAAAAATTTATATAAAACAATTCCAAAACATTTCACAATATAACAAGTTCAATGTCAAAAACAATTTCCCGCAAAAACCATCTTTCTCAAGAAAGGAAACCAAGATAAGTTTCCAATCAAATTATCATTTCCAGTTTGGCACATTCATTCCATTTCAAAAATCCACACAACCAACCATGCATGCAACCTGGACCTCCCTATACTCATGAGTGGTGAGTTATCCTTCCGCTAAGTTGTCACATAGTGGACTACCTTGAAGAGGTACTTTACACCCTTATCCATCTCTTTTGATGGGGGTACTTCTCTCCCTTATACATCCAACCTTTTGATGGGGGTAATTATCGCCCTTATCCATCCAAATGCATATGAACATACACCACAACCCATGAAAATTCACGCCAAAACCAAGTGTGTGCAAAACCTTTCAGTAAAGAATCAAAACTTTTATTGAAAACCACTTTAATCAAGCCACAAAACTAAAACCAGTTTAAAATCACCATTTAAAATTCACATCAACAAACACTTTCCAAAAACACACAATTCACATAACCCGTTACTAAAAAATGGGGTTCAACCATTCTTTTACAGCAGATAAACCATCCATTTAAATCATGGAAAACAATTTGAAACTAATATTTTATGTTATAAGAAAGAGGAATCAAGAGTGAAGCCACCTACATCAACAAAATAAGAGAAACCAACCAATAACCGGGTCGAAACACCACGAAGCCTCCTTAGATTCCTTCCCCTATCACCAATATGACTATAACCTAATTTAATAGTCATCCAATACCTTATATCTACCCACCATTGATGTAGATATAGAGATCCATCAAGAGGGATGAAGGAGATCTTAGAAAACTAAAGGAAACAAGACTTTCCTCAATCAAATGACCTCTAAACACCAAGGAATCCCTCTGGATCACTTCCAAAATGCCTGGTAAGAGTTCTCCCACCTTCAGTAGAGAGAAATACCTATTTAGGGCCTTCTAAGAGCAAAGATGTGTGGGTTTCATTATAAAACGGATAAGATCCTTAAAAATAGTATATATGTTGACCCCGCGCACGGTTAGTCTGCACGGTAAGTAAAACCTTGTGCAAACCGTGTGGTAGTCAATGCTTGGAAGAGGTGCTATGCACGGCCTACTCACATGGTTTTCACAAACTGTGTGCACACCGTACGGTATCCTCTATCCAATGTGACACCACCTGCACGACTTCTTCATGATTTAATAAAACCATGTGAATCTCGTGCATCACCACCTTTTTCTATTTAACACTTTATAAGTCTCCAAACTTTCCCCAACCATTTCTTATATTCTTCATGTACTTAAAAATCATAAAACAAGGGTTACCTACTAGAAACCGGGGGTACTACATTCTCCCCACCATTGTCCTTTTCGTCCCCAGAAAGTAGAAAACCATCATTTTCCTAAAAGAGTTATGGACACTGCTCTTTCATTTCTCTCTCGTGTTCCCAAGTCTCTTCCTAAATCTATCCATGTTCAAACAAAATCAATAGTAGACCGATGCTTTTTCCACTCAAGACATTATCCTGTATAACCACAATATGCACCGGAATATGTACCAACAAAACATCTGGATCTATGTCAATGTGATCCCATCTGATCACATGGTAATGATCTGGCTGATTATTTATCAACTGTGTAACCTGAAACACATTATGCACTATAATGAACCATGGTGGTAATGCCAACCGATATGCCACCACACCAACATGTTCAAATTTCTGAAAAGGGAATATATATCTCGGAGATAATTTTTCCTGCTTCTCAAAATGATGATGTCCAAGCCTTGGAGAGATTCTTAAAAAGACATGATCACTCACTGCAAACGAAAACGGTCTTCAGCGATGCTCCGCATAATATTTCTAATGACTCTGTGCCATCTCCATCCTCTTTTTTTTAACTGGATCATCTCAATTGTTTCTTGGAAAAGGCTCAGCCCAACTAGGGAAGTCTCACCTGTTTCCACCCAAAAAAGTGGAGAATGACAAGGACTCCCATACAATGATTCAAATGGATCCATGTGTATCGAGGCCTGATAACTGTTTTTATATGAGAACTCCACTAAAGGAACGTGCACCTCCCATGATCCACCAAAATTCATTATAGAATCCCACAACATGTCTTCCAACATCTGTATCGTCCTTTTATATTGTCCATCTGTGTGAGGATGATATGCAGTACTCATATTCAACTGAGTTCCCAGGGCTTTCTGTAAGGATCACCAGAAACAAGATGTGAACCTCAGATCTCTATCTGAGACGATAGACACGGGTACCCTAGGCCTTTTTACCACTTCTCGGAAATAGATTTTTGGATGATCTCCCACCATATGAGTATCACAAATAGTAATGAAATGGTCCGACTTGGTTAGCAGATCCACTATCACCCAAATGGAATTGGGTTTCCAGACCAGTCTTGGAAGACCTGTAATAAAATCCATAACTATCTTCTCTCATTTCCACATTGGAATTGGTGGAGACTGCAACACTCCTACCGGCCGTTGATGTTCTGATTTAACTTGCTGACAAGTTCAGCACCATGAGACAAACTCGGCCTCATTCCTTTTCATTTCGCTCCACCAAAATTGTTCCTTCAACGCCTTATACATATATTGTGTTCTTGGATGAACATCCCATCTGAAATGGTGGTAATCATGAAGGATTTGTTCCTGAGCAGTTAAAGGTACAACCATCTGATCTTGAAACTGCAATGCTGAACTCCCATCCATCTTCCATCCGTCAATGGTATCCCCACCATTAAGTTTTTTACTCATTGAAACATAGTCTACATCGAATGCACATTCCTCCTTTACTATCTCGACCAAATCAGGAACAAGAGTAACTGGTAAGAAAATTGAAACATCAACTCGGTCTTCACATTCCATACGCATGTCGGCTGAGACTGACTTCAACTGCCACTCATCTGAATCGTATTTCTCCAACTGAGCATACAACTTTTTGCATAATGCATCGGCCACTGAATTTCCCTTACCTGGTGTATACATCAATTTGAAGTCAAACATCTAGAGATACACCATCCATCTCCTCTGCATCAGATTCAAATATTGTCATGAAAAAATATGCTTCAAACTATTTTGATCTATAAACATAGTTAATTTCTCACTAAAGAGATAATGACACCAAGTCTTCAAGGCATGGATAACTGAAAATAAATCCAAATCATGTGTTGGTTAGTTCTTTTCATGAACTCTCATCTTTCTTGAGCCATAAGCAGCTACATGGTCACCATTCATGAGAACACAACCCAAACCTGTTCCCGAAGAATCATAATACACCACATACCCCTGTCCTAATTCTGGAAAGATCATGATGGGTGCTGATTTTAGACGAACATTCAGTTCCTGGAAATACTTCTAACATTATTCTATACATTGAAATGTAGCATTATTCACCGTTAGAGCTGTCATTGGTGATTCTAGTCGTGAGAAATCACGCAAAAAGCATCGATAGTAACCAGGTAGTCCAATAAAACAGTATATGTCGAACACATTCTTTGGTGGTTTCCATGAGATAACAACTTCTATCTTTTTTGGATCCACTAAAACACCATTCTCAGAAAAAAACATGTCCAAGAAAGCGTACCTCTTGTATCCAAAAATCTCAATTTGATAATTTGGCATACAACTTATGGTCTCTCAATATTTCTAACACTATCACTATGTGTTTCTAATGCTCAACCCTAGTTCCTGAATACACCAATATGCCATCCACAAACACCACAACAAAAGAATCTAGATATCGCTGAAATATCTGATTCATCAATGCCATAAAGACTGTTGGTGCATTCGTAAAACCAAAATGCATGAATACATATTCATAGTGGCCATATCTTCTTTTGAAGGCTGTCTTCAGAATATCCTCTTTTCGAACTCGCAACTGGTGATATCCTGACTGCAAATCAATCTTAGAGATCCACTGATCTCCCCTTAATTGATCAAACAGGTCATCAATGCGTGGAATTGGAAATCAATTCTTTATAGTAACTTGGTTAATTTTACGATAATACAAACATAGCCTCAATGTAACATCTGCTTTCTTTGCAAAAACACGGGTGCTTCCCACAGAGAAACGCTTGGCAAAATAAAACCTTTGTTTTCCAATTCTTCAAACTACACTTTAAAATCCATTAACTCCATCGTTTACATCCTATATGATGGATGTGAGATAGGACTAGTCCCCGAAAGAAGATCAATCGTAAACGCCACTTCTCTTACAGGTGGTAACCCTGAGAAGTTTTTAGGAAAAACATCATGAAATTGATCCGCGAGTACTGGAAAACTATTATTCGTGATCTCATCCATAGATTCCAAGTTTAATGCAGCCAACAGGTAAGAGATCATTTCCACTACTGGTGCAAACAATCCCATTGCACCTACCTTCACTGTTCTTTCTTCTCCAATGAGATGCTCGACGCCATCCTCAGTCGCGAAACTGACTGTTCTTCTATAATAGTTGATGTGAGATCTGAACTCAATCAACCAATCCATACCCAAGATTATATCAAAGGTGTCCATCTCCAGCATAGAGAAATCCCAATTCAGGTCAGCTCCATCAACAGTTATAAAACATGCTCTACACACGAAGGCTCTACATTCTCTTTCACCGAGAGGGTTTTGATGTTTTATCACAGAAGTCATCATTTCAAGTATTAAGTTCAGTAAATAAGCAATACAAAAAGAATGAAATGAATGTGATTCACCAGTATCGAAAAACACTTGCATGAGGGTAGAATTCAAAATAATCATAACTCTCACAGTAGACGGTCCCGATTGGTCATCCACAATCACCATTTCCACTCCATATAATTGATTTGTTGCTGCACTTTGCACCTTATGGACTTGTTGAGATTGTCCTGCATGAGGAGTCATGTTATTCCTAGAATCACCATAGCTAGCTTTTTTCTACTAGCAAGATTGATTTTTCTATCCTCGCCATGTCGAAGCATAAGATGCTTGTGACTCCTGAGAAGTGTCACGAACACCCGAGCATGGAGCACTATGAAAATATCGCTGAAGGTGCCTCATCTTTATAAAATTGTGGCATGCTATTGGTGGTTCTATAACATCCCATTTCATTTGGTCAATCAAGCCACATTGAATATACATGGCTTTCATCATGGGTCATGGAGGAAGATTCATCGATTCAGCCGTCTGATTCTGATTCGCACTCCCACCTTGGAAGTAGGTGTCCCTCTTCTTCTTGTTCTCAACATTAGAGTTCCCACCCATTCTCATGGGTATAATCATACATCCTCCTCATATAACTATTGATATGTCTATTTCATCTACTATTTCACTTTTTACTATCACCATATAATCCATAATACAGAGCATAACTATCTTCGAACGAATCTGCTGTCGCAATCCTGGTTCAAAGATGTGTGCCTTCAGCGATGCACTAGGAAAACATTCCAGTGCAATGCACACTAAATTCATGATTTTAGTCGCATACTTCGTGACAGAGAGATTCTCCTGCTTTAGACCGGAAAATTTCTTCGTCCGATAGATATTGAACGTGTGAGAATAGAAATGTTTATTGAACAATTACTCAAATTCCTCCCAGCCCAGGCCTTGATCCACCTTAGCCTGCACCACTAGATCCCACCACTATCATGCAAGATCCTCCAGCATATATGTCGCCAACATTATATTCAGTTCTGCTGGTGTGCCAATGAAATCGAAGATATGATTCATCCTACTCAGCCACACCTTCGCCCTTTCTAGTTCAGAATTTCCCTGAAAGATGGTTGGATTCTGCTTCTAGAACTGCACAGAATGGTCTACATGCCATGACTAATCCCTCTGATTCCCCGTGTCCATAGCCTGAAATGATTTAACTATACTTTGGACTAGCTGCTGGTTCACTTGTGGCTCAGGTACGACCACATTCTCTGCAGCCTCTTCTATTTGGTTTCTACGACAACTAGTGGGTGCCATTTTCTATACAAACAGTGCACGCCGTTAGTCTCACTTCCTAAAAACTAAAGGATCATCATTTAAATATCTCTCAAATCACTATCACAACATTGATTTCCAAACATCCAGCTTTTCCCCATTTACCCATTTTTGAAAAATGTTTTCTTTCTTTTGAAATTCAATCCATTTTTAAAATACATCAATCATTCTCTTTTCAAAGTCTTTCATTTGAAAACAAGTTAAAAAATTTCAAAGATCTCAATTTTTCATCAAATCGTAATCCATTTCTCTGAATATTGTATGCACTCCTAGTGGGAAGTCATTCCTCTGATGCATGTCATGATCATCTCATTGGCTAAACGCATGAAAATTAGATATGTTATCATATAAGTGTCTCCAAAACACTTATGTACCCAACTCCATGGTAACTTGATGTTCAACATCAAAATTTTTTCTACGCCTTTTTATTCTCTACATTCCATGTTCAGACAATGATATATCTTCCTAAAATGACCTCCCAAAGAATAGACATGTCAGTATTTAATGCCAAGACCAAAAATAACTAATGACTACTTGTTCCACAAGGAAAAGAACAAGAAGATTGTATTTAATCCCCAAGGTTCGAACAAACTGATACCTTTTATAATGACTCTCCAATTCTCATTCTCTTGAGAGTACACCGTGTCATAACTAGGACTTAAGCGACATCCCCAAGGCGCCAAAGGCTGGAAAAAAATTTCTACGGGTTTCAACACAAGTGGGGGATGATTTACCCTTTTAGAAAATACCACATAACCAAGAATTGTAAGCAAACTATTCAACTAAATGATGCATGGTAAAATCAAAGACATCTCAACCATTTATTTTATCATAAACTGACCAAGATTACCATAGTGGAAACCAACAATAAATCAGAGTAAACAGTAGAAAGACAACCTAAAAGAATACAAGATGAAAACCCAACTCCATGCTCCACAAGCTCCAAGATCCAATCATCATGAACCAGTCCACATATCATGAATTAGTGCTATAATCATTCCACAATTTACCTTTTCCAACATCTCAGAATATGACATATGCAAAATCACCAATGTTATAATGTAGGGGGTGAGTAATGAAACTCATTAGGTTTTCCCCAATGACTTCTCATCCTATGCCTCTAGGATAAAACAAGTTAGCACATTTATATAAAAAAATTTATATAAAACAATTTCAAAACTGTTCAAAATATAACATGTTACTTGTCAATGACATTTTTCAGAAAAAAGCGTATTTCTCAAGAAAAGCATCCAAGGAACGATTCCAATCAAATTCTCATTTCTAGTATGGAACATTCAATACATTTCACAAATCATTACAACCAACCATGCATGCAACATGGACCATTCTATACTCACGAGTGGTGAGTTATCCTTCCACTAACCCATCACTTAGTGGAATACCTTGATGGGGGTATATCATGCCCTTATATGTCACTTTTGATTGGGGTACTTCTCGCCCTTATCCATACAACCTTTTTATGGGGGTACTTCTCTCCCTAATCCATCCTAATGCATATGAACACACATCAAAAACCAAGAAAATAAATTCCAAAACCAAGTGTGTTCAAAACCATTCAATAAATCATCAAACAATTTATTGATAACCATTTCTTTCAAGTAACAAAACCATAACTAGTTTAAAATCGCCATTTTAAATTCACTTCAATGAACAGTTTCCAAAAACAATCAATTCCCATCATCGGTTAATAAAAACGGTGTTTCAACCATTCTTTCATAGCAGATAAACCAACTATTTCAATCAAGGAAAACAATTTGAAACTAAGCCTTCATGTTCTAAGAAAGAGGAATCGAGATTGAATCCACCTACCTCAAAAAATAGGTTAAAACAACCATGAACCGGGTCAAAAAACCCCAAAGCCTCCTTAGATTCCTTCCCATATCACCAACCAGACCAAAACCTGACAAAAAGGTCATCCACTACCTTAGATGTACCCACCTTGGGCATAAAACTAAGGATCCATCAAGGGGGAAGAATGAGATCTAAGAAAACTAAAGGAAACAAGACTTACCTCAATCAACCAGCCTCTAAATGCCAATGAAACCCTCTGGATCACTTACAAAACACCAGGTAAGTGTTCTCCCACCTTTACTAGAGAAAAATCCCGAGTTAGGGCTATATAAAAAAAATGAGTGGGTTTAAATATTAAATGGGTTAGATCCTTAAAAATATGATATATGTTGACTCCACACATAGTTAGTCTGCACGGTTAGTCAAATCAATCCCTAACTGTGCCAAAGTCACTGGTTAGAAGGGGTTCTCTGCATGGCCTTCTCGCACGGTTTTCCCAAACCATGCACACACCGTGCAGTCTCCTCTGTCCAAAGTGACACCACCTGCCCAGCCTTTGCACGGTTTGGGCAAACCGTGTGAGGCATGTGTGCCACCACCTTTTGACCTTTGAAACTTTAAATGTATCCAAACATTCCCCAACCATTTTTCGTATTCTTCATGTACTTAAAATCATAAAACAAGGGTTAATTACTAGAAACTGGGGGTACTACGGTATCCCTATGATAATTATTGGATAATGAATAAATCCAAACTGTCAGAAAATTTTGTGAGAGTTTTAGATGCCTTTGGGTTCTTCTATGCCTATAATATAAATAGTACATGCAATAATAATCAATGCATAATCTTCCAACTCATTAGGTGGGTGATGAAGAGTTCCTTGTCTATAAAAAATATGATTTATGTCATCTAAGTTAAATGTTTTATGTTTTCATCGATGTCGAGTGAACTCATGAAGTCTCCTGAAAACATTGATGTGTATAGAATGCTTGAAAAACTTCTTTGTCTTTAACAGGAGATATATTGAAAATAATAATTCAATATTTATAAAGTCCTCTTTTAGTGTATGCTTGGATAGGGTTCTCTAAATGGGTCTCTCGTAGCCATGCTCATTTTCTTATTTGAGTTCCTAGAGGTTCTATGATTGAATATCTCCGATGAACCGAGCACATATCTTATTCTCTAATCACTACCTCAAATCATCTATTGTTTTGTGTTGATTATAATATGAAAAACTTTGAGAAGTCTCTTCTATATCATCTTATCCTCCTTCTCTAAGTAGATAAATTTATGAATATTGGAAATCCTTCTACCCCTATGGTAAACATATGAAAAGTGGGGGAAAATATAATTAATCCCAATGATAATACACACACATCCAAGGAGAAAAAGATCAAATGGGAAGCAAGGGAACAATAGGTTATCTATTTCACGTGTGTAAATAAGGTCTATTGGATGAAAAATTGCACCTAACTAATGAATAAAGGGGAATTATTAGGTTCATTTGTTATAGAGTAAAATATATCTATTTCTACAAATTTGGTACTAAATACTTCTTTTGGTTCTCTCATATGTATTCAAATATTCCACTCAGGTTGATTCATAAAATTTTACTAATGGTATGAATATCTATGAAGAGCCAATAGATCTAAATGTTCTGCTATAGATATCAGGGACTACCATCTCACTTTGCTGACTAGAATGATCTTGGATTTAAAGGGTTTTTATTATGTACCATCAATTACCAAAATGACTATTTCTATATCCAGACTATATAGTGTTGGATTCATTTCAAAATTAGAAATAAATGTTTCTTATTTTATAAAGATGACATTTGTATGGTAAGAAACATTTACATAATTGTTTTAATTTTTTGGATAAAATTGAACAATTAATCGGAATCGATAATGGTGTTACTTCTAATGAATTTAAACACATATAAATTTGGATTCACTTGCTAGGTCATGTAAATGGAGAACATTGGACATAATGAAATAAAATAGATATTGGTATTCATTCGATCTAAAACCACTTGGTGTATGTCACACATGTTTTCAAAGAAAAATGAACAAAGTTCCATTTAGAGGGAAATAAGAATAGGATAAATATCATGTTCAATTAGTTCCTAATGATGTGTGTGGATAATTTCTTATTGAAGCAAGGGGTGGGTACTCATAAATCATAATATTTAATGAATAATTTATCAGATATGTATATATTTATGTAACGTGGTAGAAATCAGATTCATTTGATAAATTTATGTAAAACAAGAATGAAGTTGAGAACCGGCTTGATTAGATGATTAAGAAAATCGTCATTGATTATAGTGGAGAATATATTAATAATTATGTCGTTGATTAATTATGGGTGATTGGGATAAAATCCTAACTCTACTCTCCTTACACACCTCAATGGAATGGTGTATGTGAAAGGTGGAACCAAACCGTGTTGGATAGGGTGGGATTAATGATGAGTTATTTGAGTCCTCCATTACCCTTTTGGGAATATGTGTTACAAATAGTGTCACACATACAAATCCAAGTATAAATAAATTGATAAATAGTTTTCTATATGAATTTATGAGTGAAATAAAAACCATTTTATCAAATTTATATATGTGGGGAAGTAAAGAACTTGTTAAGGACACTTTTGGATACAAACATACACCCCTTGTCAAAATGTGTGCCTTTATAGGATACCCTAAGGAATATAGGGGATATTTATTATAAGATTTATCCTACCAAAATGTTATTATGTTAAGACACACCAAATTCCTTGAGAGGGATCACATATCAAATAGAGATATTTGGAAAGATATAAAATTTGATGAAGTCGTGGATCAAAGATTAAAAGAGTTGGTATATGATAGGATTTCATAACTCCCCATTATAGAAGAAATTATTCTTGAGACACAAGTGTGATGTAAGAGTACAAGAGAGTTTAGAGATCTAGAATAAAACTGTTTTATAGTTACCAAGGATCATGATTAATTATTATTTTATAATAATGATCCTTTAACCGTTAAGTAATCAAAAAGTTGTATAGATGTTACCAACTGGCAATATGACATGAAAACTAAATTGGATTCCATGTACCTTAAGAAATCTTGGATTTCGATTAATACACTAATAGATTGAAATCACATTAGTTTCTAATGGTTATTTAATAAAAAATAGACCATGGAAGTAAAATTCAATAATAATAAGGTATGAATGACTGTAAAATTGTTTAAACATCTTCAAGGTAATAACTATAACAAAACCTTTTTACGAGTTGAAATGCTAAAATCCATAAGAATTCTGCATTCCATTTCTTATTACCATGACTGTGAGATTTTAAAAATGGATTTTAAAATAGACCTAATTAATGGGAACCATTAGAAATATGTCTTTATGAAATAACCTTAAGGGTTTGTTACTCAAAATAATTCTAATAAGATATTAATGTTTCAAAAATCCTTTAATAGTTTATAGAAAGATTTTTGGTAATCAATCATTAATTTTCATGTATGCATAATGGATTTTTTTATAATGAATTAATGTGACCCTTGTGTCTACAAACATTTCAGTGGGAGTGGAGTCATTTTTTTAATTGTGTTTTTGGTGAAATATTACTTATTAGAAATGAAATAATGGTCTTATAATCTACTAGGGCCTGGTTTAACAAATGATTTCCCATGAAAGGTATGGTTGAGGCCAAATGTACTATTGGGATCAATATCCATCATGATATTTCCAAGACGTTTCTTTGTATACGTCAACGTACATACACTGATAAGATATTAAATTAATTTTGTATGGAACAACCAAATAGATGATTTTTGTTAGCATCACATGGAATTCAACCTCTTATGAAAATGTGTACTCAGACCCATGAGGTAATAAATTGGATGGAAAGGATTACACACACATCAATGATCGGGTAAGTCTTGTATGTCATGATATGTACATAGTTAGAAGTCACCTACCCATTATGTGCTATAGGAAAACATCAAGATGATACAGATGACCACCATTGGACATCAGTCAAGAATATACATATTTATCTAATGCATACTAAATATATGTTCCTATTTTATGGAGGGAATAGATAAATAGTAATCAAAGGATATGAAAATTCTATTTTCCAAATAGATCAAGATGACATGAATTCATAAACAAGATACATATTTACATTGAATATAGGTAATGTGATCTAGAAGATCTCAATCTAGGCTATGGCTGTAGATTCAATAGCAGAGTCCAATTATATTACATATTCTGAGGTGACTAAAGAAGTTGTTTGGATAGAAAATTTCTTCTGAGAGAACTATGTTTCACATTACATAAATGATAACATCACAGTCTATTATGATAATACTGTAGAGGTGGATGTCATAAAAGAGCCAAGGACACATCATCAGAAGAGGAACATACATTGGAAGTGTCATCTCCTAAATAATTTTCCATTGATAGGTGAGGTTGTAGTGAAAAGTATATACATAGAATATAATGTTGTAGACCCATTTAAAAAATCCTTGACATGGAAAAAACATGATTATCATGGGAGTTATAATGTAATAGAAGTCACATGCAGTTAGCTCTAGTACAAGTTGGAGTTTGATACAATTGGTTTACTGGAATCAATTTTTTATACTTTGTTTACATGATTATATTATATATAAAATATTAACATTAACATCTTATTATATATTGTTCATTTTTCTTCATAACATTTTTGTAATAATTTCATAGTGTTTTTTTCATTAACAAGGGAATAATAGTTCCCCAATATGATGAGAACATTGATGTGATTTGAAAATATGCTTAATATATATCAATAGTTGAAAAATATACTATGTTGGGACACATTTTATATAGACTGTTAGGTTAGATTACTCGTAATAGAATGATATTCCATTTCATAAAATTTAAACTTGGTAATCTCTAAGACTAGATATTATGAGAATATACCTACCAGTAGGAATTTGATATGTTTTGGTGTTAATGTATATTCCTATCTATGAAAATTGGTAATGGTCCTTAGAATCTATGATTAACATTAATGAATTTCATTATTCACTCATGTAATTTTGATGATGAAATATATTATGCCATATAGTGGCATGAAGTAGTGTTGCTTGGTTGTATCACGAATGGAATGTTATTAATAGATAAGTCACGGAAGGATTTTTCCCTTCCATCTATATGGAAGTGGATATCTCAACCATTTTATTGAAATATAATAGTCTCCCTAAAATCCATGTCCATGCAGTAACAGAAATTTAATTTACTATATTAAAAGAATGATGTATCATGAATATAGGTTGATGACACCATTATTTACCTACATGATGAGATATTATGATGAAGTGGTTCTATTATACAGTGAGTGTTCTTATATGGTTTTTTTCATTTATAGTTCAATTTCTTATACTTTGGTGCCTTGACCTATTCTTAGATTATAATCATGGACTTTATGTAAACTCATCTAATGTTAACAAGAAAGAATCCTTGAGGGTCACATGCCAAGTGTTTTTGTTGGTTTTGATTAAATAATATTTGAATTTAATTAATTGAATTAATAACATTCTGAAGACTGAGGAATATATTTATTCGTGTTATATTGATAACATAAATTATACAAATGGTTATTCACTGGAATGTTAATAAAAAATTTGGGTGTTTTATTAAATATTTAATATATATTTATTTACTATTTTGTGAATATAACAATTATTTAAAAGAATGAAATATTATTTGGGTTGTTCAATAAATGATAGAGGAGTTAGAATTGTCCATGACTATTTCTAGTTAAGAAAATATTATTTATGAGCCGATAAATATTATTTATACATTTTGAGCATGATTGTGCACCATAAAATAACAATATTATTATAATTGTTTTGCGACATGGGATTTCATTAATGTTTATAATTTTATTCGTTTGATTTTGTTTAGTTATATTTTAAAACTGAAATCATAGCTTTATAAATATATAATTATTTGTATTGGTTAGTGAATTTAAAACCAATTCGAAGTATAAAAATAGAGAATTGTTGCACAAAATTAATTATCTCCTGACTCTAACTCCTCTCCTCCTCCTATAAGACTGAGAAAACCATTAGATAATTTCTTCATGATCACATAATGAGAAATCATTAATGAACTATTAAATACATTTGATTTTACTTACTATCACCCTAATACTGTTTGTTGTTTCATTGAAACTATTGGAGAACATGTGGATAACCGCTAGACGTATTCTACCATTGGATCCTCACAATAAAAAGAATGTAAATATGAAAGGTCCTTTTCGGATGATAAAAAATCATATACAAGGAAATTTATTAATTCAATGGATTAATTTATTTAGTAATTAATCAAATAAAATATTTATTTGACATTAAATTCCATCAATCTTCATTTCAGTCAACGATTTTTAAAAGAAATTTTAATATATCTCTATCCACCACAATGCTTCCACGACCCTGATAACCAATAAGCATCGCCCTCTGATTATTTCTATCAATATAAGAATGATAGTGAAATAACTAGTCAATATAAAGGATTATATAAAATACATTCATGTAAAGGGGAAACGGATTCCATACAAAGAGGTGTATTCCAATCTCAATTGGACTATTCTTATAATGATAAAATCCCTTTGACCAGATACCTAAAGTGTTAACTTATGTCATAATGACATAAAGGAGATCAATTTTGAATCCCAAACATCCAATAAAATTCTCATATATGAATGAGTGAGACAGAGCTCTGTCAAATAAATAATATACTAATATGTAGGATAATATAATATTAATTGATAGAGTAAAAGGTCTAGCACTCTGATCCTCTAACAGAGGCTGGAATTCATATGACGATCTTATAACTTGTTCCTATGTCACAGTTTTACATCCCTGAGTGAGCCCACAATGCTGGCACAAATAATCGTGTGTCTAACAACCTCTTACTTGTCCACCAACTTAGCTTAAATGGATGGTGTTACTTTAGCTACATTCCTATAATGATCATATGGGGCCCACTCTTGAGCATAGGATGAGCATAGATTTTCTCACTGGGAACTGATGGGAATGTTCTACTAAAAATTTGGATATGTCCCATCCTTCTACAGCTTCGTCACTCAACTAGATACTTCAATTAGTGAGGGTTACTATATCCATGATTCGTTCTCTGGTGAAAAATAAAGAAAATCTCTATGTGAGGAGCCCGACAACTGATATCTCTTTGAGTAGCCTCAAGAAGATGCTTTCACCCACTAGAAGAATAACTTATAGATTTATGTGTTGAACTGTCATAACATGCACCAACATCATTCTTTGTATTTTCCTCTATTATAAGGGCTTGGTTGATGATTTTAGAAATAGTTTTCAACCTGAACACCTAGAAATTTGATAAAATATTGTAAACCAGAACATCTATGAATCACCTAATGACCATAATGTCTTCACCAACTAGCATAGTAGTGATATTCTATTTTGTAGTGAAAATAGAATATTATCCCTTAAAAGACAATATCCCCTACTCGGGATTTATGAATTCTCTTCCTCTATCAGCCCACAAAGTCTAGGGAATGAAATGTGGATAGATGATCATCTGGAAATATACCTAGAGCATAATACGATATAAATATTCCCGTGTTATAATGACCTACCAGCTCTTTTTAGAATCACGTAGCATACCCACCACCTCTTTGTAGAATCACGTAGCATATATGCTGCAATCATGACCCTCCACCATGGTGGTGTCTTCCAAAGCCAGAACATAGGTAAGATGGATTCATGAAAAGAAACAACAATGTGTGGACCACGAAAAACCTAAATTGTTGGAGGATACTACTATTGTAATTCACCAGTAAACTCTTCCATACTCATTTAAATTCAAGAAACAACTTGAATATTCTAAAACCTACCTATAAATACCCCCTCAAAATAGAGCATCAATTCCGACATTGGAAACATGAAGAGGTGACACATGTGGATATTTAAGAATAATCATTATAGTATTAGGGCCTGCCACCTCATGTTCATGGTCATCACTGCCTTCATGGCGTGAAACTTGAGGACATTGTGGAAGTATGATTCTACATTTCCAAATGCACACCACAGAATAGATTTTAATAGCTGAAAAGGTTACCGATGATAAATCAGGATAGGTATATAGTCTTTCTAGATAAAAAATCACATCACAATGCCTACTCCAAAATCTAGGTCTAGACAATAGAAGATACAAAGATAACATAATAACAAAAGAGATTTCCCGCTATGAAATATATGAAGGTTCTGGGCATAGTGGAAGCGCTTGGGTGGATGTGCCCACTTGGATTTTTGTCAAGAGAAATGATCAATCTAGGATCAATACGATGATCAAAGCCAGTCTCCACAGATCGATTCATAGAAAAAGACAAAGAAGAATGTTTTTCCCAGAACCACAAATAAATATCATTACAGGTTGATTAAAATTAATTTAATTATTTTACAAGAAGTACCTTTTTGGGTGATCTTTCTTTGTTGTTGTTCTTGATCACGTTCAAATGTGATACATCGTTGCGTCGTAGAAGCCAAGGTTATACTTCCTCTAGTGGTGTTCTACACATGCACCTCATATATCTGAACGTTTCCAAAGGAGTCTGCAGGTGCTAGCATAGAGAAACCTTTTCTAGTGTTGTCCTCCTTAGATCATCTTAATCCGATGGAAGAGGATCTCTCTCGGTCTTGAGAGCGTTTATGGAGGAAGAGGTTCTTTCGGCCTTGAATGAATTATCCATTATTGAGGTGCACAATGATTCTCTTGCGTTGGAAAAGAGTTAGGGTTGTGAGGATATTTATAATTGAGTTTGAGGTTATAGAGTTATGATAATAAATAAATGCGTTACACGTTTCATTTATTTCATTAACTCTTGTTGATAACCCCCATGTCAAATAATTAATTCCTTGACATGACCTCATGCTAAATATGATAAATATTATTTAATAAAACAATATTATATCCTCAAAATCTCGACTACAAAAACTACACGGCGTGTATTAATAAATACATGGCATGTAATTGTTTTTCATTGAAAACTACACGGCTTGTACATTAAATGTACACGACGTGTACTTGTTTTCAAAATAAAAACTACACGGTGTGTTATAATTAATACACGGTGTGTACTTGTTTTCATTTTATTCTTCCTCCAACATTAAATGATTTAGTCTTCCTTGAATATTTATTAAACCACGTACATGAATAATCTTTATTCTACTTGATATACTTAAATAAACAAAGTGTGTGACCCTCTAGGCCTCTTTCTCATTGGAATTAGGTGGACATGCCTAATGTCCAAGATTACTGTCTAGAAATTAGTCAAGGCACCCAAGAGAAGGAAGTTGACACCGCATTAACGTATCACCACATATGAACGCTTACTATGTAATTTAATCCCTTTGTCTCGATATCATATCAAGCAGGTTTCATGGCATTGTCATAAACATATATGCTTGATCTATCATTCTTTGAATACCTAAAATAAACTCGTTGTTTACACCATGGACATGGAATTTAATGTGATGGTTCTATTTCAATCAAAGGGCCGAGATATCAACTTCTATAAATGGAAGGGAAAAATCCTTCCTCGACATATCCATTTACAACATGTCATTTGTGTAGCACCCAACGTACCCTACTTCACTCAAACTGTCTATATGATAGTTTTCGTCAGTAAATCTAAATGCGCGATTCGTGGAATGAGTTAATGATAATATTCTAGTCTAAGGACCATTACACATGCTCACAGATATCAATATCTGATGACACCAAGACATGCGGAATTACTACTGGTGGGTATGTTCTCATAATCAACCATCTTGGGGATTAACATGTGTGAACTCCATGAGAGAGAGTATCTTCTTCTTACGAGTACTCGCACATGATGGTCTACATACTATGTGTCCTATCATAGTATGAAATCTAACCACAAAACCTTATTTTAGAATATTGTTAGAAAATTTCAATGTTCCCATCATAGCGAGGACCTGCCATAACATTGTTAATGCAACAAATATTCCAGGACATTATTATATTATAGTCATGCAGAATAATGTACAATATTTAATATGTGAATCATGTAATCAGTGTACAAAACAGTTTGTTATTAGGACACCAACCCTTACAAACTCCCACTTGATCAAGAGCCAACTGACTACGACTTTCAGTCTGCTAGACCTCACATGATGATCATGTTTCTGCTGAGTCAATGCTATAGTCAAGGGGTTTGCCACGTTGTCTTTTGTGGAAATACGGCTCCTTGCAACATCACCTCTCTGAGAAAAATACCTCAAGAGATGATACTTCTTAAGTATGTGCTTTGTCCACTGATGTGACTTTGGATCTATTGCAAGTGCCACCACTATAGTATTATCACAATAGAGTGTGATAGGATCTTTACTGCTTGGTACTACATCCAACTCTTGGATGAAGCTTCGCATACATACTACTTCTTTAGCTGCCTAAGAAGCTGTGATATACTCGGACTCTGCTGTAGAATATTCCCCCATACATTGTTTTGAGATCTTCTAGATCACTACACCTCCATTCAAACCGAAGATGTATCCAGTCTGTGACTTTATGTCATCTTCATCAGTCTAGAAACTAGCATCTACATGTCCTCTGATGACTAGTTCCTCATCTCCTCCTTTAACCAGAAACATATTCAAAGTACACCACAGATACTTAAAGATAGTCTTGGCTTCTACCTAATGGAGGTCTCCTAGATCAGCTTGATATTTGGCTACTTCACTTAATGTGTAATCAACATCTTTCCTCGTACATAGCATATCATACATGACTGACCCAATCACAGATGCGTAAGGGATCCTTGCCATTTTCGTTCATTCCTCATGTGTCTGAGGACACATTTTATTGGAAAGATGAATGCAGTGTAACACTGGCAACAATCTCCTCTTGGGCTATTCCATACCGAATCTCTTCAGTATCTTGTTAATGCATGTACTTTGACTCAGGCCTAGCATTCTCTTGGATCTATCACGATGGATCTTGATCTCTAGAATATATGCTTCCTCGCCCAAGTATTTCATGGAGAATCACTTATGCAACCATTCCTTAACTGAATGTAGGACAGGTACTTCATTTCCAGATAGTAATATGTCATCAAAAAATAAAATTATGAAAACTACTGCACTTCCACTAAAAAATTTCTAGACACAAGGCTCTCATTCGTTCTTAAAGAAGCCAAATTCTGTTATGGCTTCATCAAAACGAATGTTCCATGACTTTGATGCTTTCTTTAATCAATAAATAGATTTATGCAACTTGAATACCTTGTTGGAATCCATTGGAGTCACAAACCCTTTATGTTGTGTCATGTAGACATCATCCTGGAGGTTCTCGTTAAGGAAATCTGTTTTGAAATCCATTTTCCAAATTTCATAGTCATGGTATGTTGCAATGGAAAATAGTATTCTGATGGATTTCAGCATCTCAACCGGTGAAATGGTTTCACCGTAGTCAATTCCTTGATGATGTCTATAACCTTTTGCAACCAGTCGTGCCATGTAGGTGCAGACATTCCCCTCCATGTCAAGTTTCTTCCTGAATACCCATTTATTACCAATAGGCTTTACATCAACTGGTTGATCTTCCCAAATCTAGACTTGATTTTTGTACATGGAATCCATTTCAGAATTCATGTCTTCTTGACACTTGGCAAAATCTGTTCCTTCAACTTCTTCCTTTTTGGTATGAGGATCATCATTTTCAACCAATAATGAGTCACCATCCTCGGTGATAAGAAAACCATATCATTTTTGTTCTCTCACCTCCCTCGTGATTTTATGTAGTTCTTGTGTCTCTGGAACATAATGTTCTTCCATGGGGCTTTGTGGAAAGAGTTCTTGTACCAACTCTTGTGTATCTTGAGCCTCGACTTCATCGAAGTCTATCTCGATCCCACTATCCCTTTTGGAGATGTGCTCCCTCTCAAGGAATATGGCGTGTGTTGCCACTATAACCTTTTTTTCTTAGTGTTTGTATAGGTAATATCCCCTTTTTCCTTGGTATATCATATAAAGATACACTTTGTGCCTCAGGGTGAAAGTTTGTTACCTAAAGAGGCCTTAACAAATTCTTCGCTACCCCACACATGTAAATTCGATAACATGGTTTTGCGTCCACTCAATAACTCGTATGGAATACCATTTATCGATTTAGTTGGTACTTGGTATAGTATGTGTGTAGATGTTTGTAAGGCATATCCCCAAAAGGATAATGGACGACTCGCATTACTCATCATTTATCACACCATGCCCAATAGGGTGAGGTTCCTCCTTTCAATTACACCATTCCACTATGGCGTGTAATGAGGAGTGAGTTGGGATAGAATCCCAAACTCCCGTAAGAAATCAATGAAGTCCTGATTAAGATATTCTCCTCCTCTTCTTGAGTGTAGTTTCTTAATGTTCTTACCAATCTAGTTATCAACTTAATTCTTGTATTCTTTGAACCGATCAATAGAATCTGACTTATACCTCATTAAATAGATATATCCATATCTAGTAAAATCATCAGTAAAAGTAATGAAGTATGAGAACTGACCCCTTGCCTCAACTTGAAATGGACCACACACCTCCGTGTGAACTAATTCTATAACGTCTTTATGTCTTTCAATTTTCCCACTAAATCGAGATTTGGTCATTTAGCCTTGTCGACACGCATGGCATACACCAAGTGGTTTTAGTTCGAAATAATCTAAATAACCATCTTCATGTAATTTTGACAAACGTTTTTCATTGACATGATCTAGCCGGTGATAAAAATATTCGGTGTGCTGCGAGTCATGTGAATTAACTTTGTCATTGATTTCCATTACTTGGTTAGTGTAGTCTAACACATAAAGGTTGTTATATAAATGTCCCCTACCAAAACATATGTTATCTTTATAAAAGTAGCAACATCCACGTCCAAACCTAAAGATGAATCCATCAGTATCTAATCTGGATAATGAAATAATGTTTTTGGTTATAGTGGGTACATAATAAAATCCTTTCAAAACCAAGAGAATCTCTGTAGGAAATGTGATATGGTAGTCTCCGACAGCTACAGCAGCAAGTCTCGATCCGTTGGCTGGTCGTAGATCTACCTCCCCTCAATCAATCATCTTGAATATACATGGTTCCTGTATTTGTATATAGATGTGTGTACCAAAATCAGTATCTATTACCCAATTTGTATAAATGGATAGATTGAATTCAATGACAACCGCACCTGAAGCTTCACCTAGCTTCCTAGGCTGGGTGCAGTTTTTCTTCCAGTGGCCCTTCTTGCCACATGCGAAAAAATATCCTCTTGTTATCTTTCCTCCCCATTGATCTTCTTTTTCTTGTTAGGCCTTGAAGATGCTTTGGGCTTAAATCTCTTCTCCTTCCTTTTCCTTTTATTCACCATGAGGGCATGAGGATTTTCATGCTTCATGTCACTATGTACTTGGTGAATAAGGATAACAAAATCCGTTATAGACTTCTCAATGTTGTTCATGTTGAAATTAACAACAAAGTTTGAGAAGCACTAGGGGAGTGATGCAAGAATGAGATCCGTACTCAATTCTTTGGGGAGTTTAAACCCCATAACCTCCAAGTGCTCAATATAGCCAATGATCTTGACTACATGAGGCCCGGCTGGGGCACCCTCTCCTAAATTGCTCTAAAATAGAGCCTTGGAGATCTCAAACCATTCATTTCTTTCTCTCTCCTCGGATAAACCACGGAGGTGCTCAAGTATGCTATAAGTATTAATGTCTTCATGAGACTATATGAGTTCACAAGACATTGATGATAGCATCAAACATTGAACGTTGAGAGCATCGTGCAAATGTTGATCATAGGCCAGGAAATCTTCATCACTCGCCCATGGGGAAGGAGAATCAGCATGTGAGGACTCCAACACGTAAAACTTTTGTTCATGGCGTAAGATAACCCAAAGGTGCCTAAACCATTCCTGTATGTTACTGCCAATGAGGATATTGTCTTTATCCATAATTGATTGCAGAGAAAATGTGGTTGACGAGTTTCTCATTTCAATTATACAAATTAAAATACCAGATTTATCAGTACTTTTTTATTACATTTTATGAAAAATAATAAATTAATTTATTAATTCTCCAACTATTTTATCAAGTCCCAATGGCCCTCACCATTGAACCCAGAATGTATAGTTACATTGACATTCTAGTGGCAAGGATATATATTACCCTTCACATAATCCCAACAAGGGTTGGTCAAGCTATTTTAATGTATTAATGAAGGCATGTCTTTTCCAACTGTGAGCTTATAGTTCCTTGATCTGTTGAGTGAACTCCCCAATCTTGAAATTCTCACTTGTATTTCCTCAAATCTTGCCTCTAATATTACATCAAGTCTAGAAAGGGCTACTTCTCTTGATGTAATATGGTTAAGTCAAACTGAAACATTTAATAAGGGATTCCTTTATAAAAGTTAGTGTCCCAACAAGGGTTGGTCAAACCCATAGTTTTATTGAGTCTTGCCCTTAATCAGGTAATGGAAGGCTTGGTCTGACTTAATATGTTATTGAGGGATTTTAGCCCATTATGCGTAGTTTCTCATTATCAAAAGATTGTTAAAATTAATTGATGCTTGCTTAAGTGATTATCCATGTTCTAATAATGTTCACACATAGTCCGGTTTTTATTTTATTCCATCTTTGCATGCTAGTTTACTTCGTTAATTATGTGATCGCGAAAACACATACATAATAAATAAACCATGCAATCAGATAGGAAAGATAACATGGAATGATCATGAGCTTCTATTGGTTAGCTTATCTAGCAGTTTTGATAAGCTAACACTGACCTAGGGAAAACAACTTGCACCCGATGGTTCGGTTTTTGCAGCTCCCACCTGTCCACCTTTGTATCTTCCTGTGTTGGTTTATCCTCAACTTCAGATTTTGAACCATCTCCTACAGCTTGGGAGATCATCTGTTTCATGGGTTTACATTAAAAAACCATGGGCACGCAGGCCCTAAATTTTATTGGAAGAAGGCTCGCAGACCAAAAAATTTAAATTTAAACAAATCTAAATGAAACCATACACATATACAAAGGGTCTTTTATCCAACTCATAATCATCCATAGCATTCAACAACATTTAGACATATTTATATTTCAAATTCATTTAATATCTATTTCATTTAAGATAAGTCACGCAAGAATTCAATTATTTATAATCTTATAATTAATCAATTATTTATCTTAAATTCCTTTCAGAATTTCCTTGAGATTATTCTCATCTGTATTCCTTTTACAGGTCTTTGTAATTTTGGAGGAAACCTGGTGAAATTTCTGGAAAAGTACACGTTGTGTAGTTTATATTTACACGGCATGTATTTCATTTCACCTTTTATCCAAAGTATACACTGGGGCTTTGGTGTTTTTCTTTACTTTAGAAATTTTGGAGTACAGAGCGTGTAGATAATTCATACACGGCATGTACTTCCTTGTTACATGGTTACCATCCTGGCAACCCCATGTAAGTGGTACGTGTCTTATCCTTGTACACGGTTTCACCTGGGCCGGAACGGACTACACGTCGTGTTGCTCCAACATACAGGCTGTGTATTCCAGTTTCCATACACAGTTCAATACTAGTCAACACGGCATGATTAATACTTAGGAATAATCAATTCACATGGTGTGGTTTAGTGGACTAGTGCCGGTTCGTTGAACCAATGTACACAGCGTGTAGTTTTAATTAAACCTTTGTAATCCCATGGTATACAGACAGAAAGAGTGTATCCTCCTAATGAGTTCATCATTTTTATTTTAATCATAAATTAAAATTAAAAGGCCTTTTCGGTGATATGAATCGAGAAATGATGGAGGAAGAATAGATCTCATTTATAATATATATAAAATGATTTATTTCAAATTGAATCAAATATAAATGCATAAATTATCAATGAAAATTAAATAACTATAATAAATGTTCTAACCTTCTCTAATACCATTTGAAGGTTTCGGGCACAACAGAAAAGAATCGGTGGATATAACCACATGTCTTTTTGTCAAAAGCGATGATCAATCCAAGATCAATACGACGATAAACGCCACTCTCCACAGAGAGAATCACATAAAAATACAAAGTAGAAGGGTAGTACTAGAAACACAAACAAGGATCATTACAGGTTGATTATAATTAATTTAATTAATTGACAAGAAGTACCCTTTTGTGTGTTCTGTATGCGTTGATGTTCTTGATCAAGTTTCAATGTTATACGTCATTGCGTTGGAGAAGCCAAGTGTAGAATTCTTCTAGCAGTGATCCACATGTGCACGTCGTATCTCTAGACGTTTCTAAAGGAGTCTCTGGGTGCAATAATGTAGAAACCTTTTCTTACATTGTCCGCCTCAGATCGTCTTGATCCGATGGAAGAGGACCTCTCTTGGTCATGAGAGTGTTCTTGGAGGAAGAGGTTCTTTCGGGCTTGAAAGAACTCTACAGAATTGTTGTGCACAATGATTCTCTTATGTTGGAATAGAGTTGGGGTTGCGAGGATATTTATAATCGAGTTTGAGGTTATAGAGTTATGACGATAAATAAATGTGTTACGTGTTTCATTTATTTCATTAACTCTAATTGAAAACCCCCTTGTCGAATAATCAATTCCTTGACTTGCGCTCATGCTGATTATAATAAATACTATTCAAAAAAACTATATTATATCCTCCAAATCTGGACTAGAAAAACTATACGGCGTGTATTAATAAATACACATTGTGTACTTGTTTTTCTTTTAAAACTACATGGCATGTACATTAAATTTACACGACATGTACCTGTTTTAAAAATAAAAACTACATAGTGTGTAATAAATAATACACATCATGTACTTGTTTTCATTTTATTATTCCTCCAACATTAAAATGATTTAAGCTTCCTTGAATAATTATTAAACCACATATGGGAAATATATTTATTCTACTTGAGATACTTGAATACACTTAGTGTGTGACCCTCTAGGCCTCTTTGTCGTTGGAATTAGGCGGGCTTGGATAAAGTCCAAGATTACTGTCTAACAATGGGTCAAGGGACCCAAGAGAAAGAAGTTGATGCCGCATTGACGTATCACCACATATGAATGATTATTGTGTAATTTAATCCCTTTGTCTCGATATCACATTAAATGGGTTTCATTGTAGTGTCATAAACCTATATCCTTGATCTGTCGTTCTTTGACTACCTGAAATAAAATCTTCGTTTAAACCATGGCCATGGAATTTAATGTGACAGTTATATTTCAATCAAAGGGACGAGATAACAACTTCCATAAATGTAAGGTATAAATCCTTCCTCGACTTATCCATTAACAACATGTCATTCGTGACGCACCCAACCTACCCTAATTCTTTCCATCTATCTACGTGACGGTTTTCGTGAGTAAATCTAAGTGTGCGAGTCATTAAATGAGTTAATGATAATCTTCCAGTCTAAGGACCATTACACACGCTCGCAAATTTCAATATTCGATGACCCCAAGACATGGGGAATTACTACTGGCGGGTTTGTTCTCATAATCTCCCATCTTAGAGATTACCAAGTGCAAAATCCACGATAGAGAGTCTCGTCTTATTACGAGTACATGCACATGACGATCTGTATAATATGTGTCCTATAGTAGTATGTCCTCCAACTGCATAACAATATTTAAGAATATTCTTATATAATTTCAAGGTTCCCATCATAGCGGGGATCTACCAGGACTTTATTAATGAAAAAAATATTCCAGGACATTATTATATTATAGTCATGCAGAACAATAATAAATATATAAAAATTGAATCATGTAATCAAAGTACAAAATATTTGGTTCTCAGGAAACCAACCCTTACACTATAGATTGAAGGTTCAGTATTATTTTTATGTTTTACATGTATAGGATAACTAATTTCAAATTAACGTCATATGAAATTTAGATTTGTTATTATTAAAATTATTAAATCACATTAAATAGAGGAATTAGGTGGGTTATAATTTATGATCCATAAGGTCCCATACGTTTTATAGACCCAAATATGGCATCCACTAAACCCACAAAATACCACGTTCTAGCCCATGTGTCCAACGGTCCCTGGAACAATGTTCTATAATACATTTATTATGAGTTATGCTTTAACAGATTCAATAAAAAACTATTAGGTTAAGGTATACACATTAAATATAAATTGTTCTTTCTAATCCCTATATTAAATGAAAATAAAATCAAATACATATCAGGAACATGAAATTTATAACTAGAAAATGCACGAGTAAAATAGACATTTCATGGAGAAATACCAGTTATATTTGTCTTATTATGGTTATAATGATGCGTGTAATGAAATTACCTCCTTTAATTGGGGCATGGTAAATAAATATCATTCCAAACAATATAAATAATAATAACATCATAAAATAAATTTTCCATGCAATGGTGAAGTTGTATCAACGATAACAGGTGAAAACAATAACATTAATTTCCCATTCCTAATAATTTCGGGTCCCCATTTAAGTCGGTTAGCAACATCCAAAAAGAATATCAATTCCAAATCAAATTATCTTCTACTATTTTATCTAATACATAATAATAATATAAATGAAAAAATTTATCACTAATACCACTTTCATACATCCCGAACTAAGAACTACTTAACTCGTGCCCCGAGACGGTGGGCCACATGGCCTCAAGCACACCTCCTCACATGCCATAGGATGATAACTATTATAGAGGGTGTAAATGTGGTAGATTTGGAATACTATAACCTAATATAAAAGTGTCAAATCATTTAATATAATAAACACACAACATCATAAGCTTATAATAGAAAGACAAAATAGATAAAAAGAATAATAATAAAAAACTGAATAACCAAATATTAGAAAAAAGACATTATTTTATTGAAGATACATTGATGCATGTAATTCCAATATAGAAAATGAGAACAAGGTATAAATAGATACAAACAACATATACTAAAGGTAAAAAAAGGACAAAAAATACTACAATTTTATCTCGAAACTATGATCGAACCCCTGCTCTTAGGACCCATCTAAAAATAAG
The DNA here is from genome assembly GCA_963277665.1 of Viscum album. Lineage (NCBI taxonomy): Eukaryota > Viridiplantae > Streptophyta > Magnoliopsida > Santalales > Viscaceae > Viscum > Viscum album. The sequence continues at coordinate 1,214,210,259 of OY728141.1, forward strand.
AATGTCAAGAACATTTAGAAGGGTACATTCCCTTATACATAGATATAAGAAGATAATATTCATGGGTACCGAATTCCACCTTAGTAGGTTATGAAATAAAAATTTCAGTAGGACACCCCTAATGGTGTCTACATGTAATTTGTGTACTGCTCAAAACTAAAAAAATGTGAAGGAATAAGTAATTAATTATAAATGTTTTATTAATAAATAACAACTTGTTCATGTCACGAACAGACACATGGAAGCTCTGCCTACATTGAATCATGTCCATAATGGTTTTTCAATCAGTCACTATATATATTGTAATTATATAACTATAGTATAGTCATACATTTCATCCCTCTACATGAACCATGTGTGGTCAAACATAAGTTTCAAAATACATATAATAATAGAATTTAGTTGGATACGGGTGTAACTTAGACATCCATAACCAGTATAAAAAGCCTATAATATCAAGAAATAGGTTACATTCACTCTATCTCATAGTGAGTGGTAAAAAACACACTCATAATGCGACATGGTGAGTGTTCCATCATATCAACACTAATCGAAGGGACATGGGGAATCAAGACCAATATCCAACTCCTTTCAATGGAATGGGACTTTATGATCAATGACTGATATAAGGGATCAAGATAATGTCATGCTGAAAAAAATCACATTCCATCATACCACATCCTATGAAAAGCAATAATCTTATAAATTATATAATATAGGAGGCATTACATCTCATATTTCATTTTTTTCATGTTAAATTATATACAATGCATGATAATACTATATGGGTATTTTTTTACATCATAAATATGTGGTGTGGTCTTACCACCATTTATAATTCATTACAAATATTAATTTATTTCTTTTAAATAATGTAAACCATCATTCATAATCCATTTCATATAATTTTATCCCATTATATTTATTAATCATGTAATATAAATTTAAATCCTTCAAAGGGAAAATTAAGAGGATCCTTAATCACGTGAGTAATCATCTTCATGGGTAATTATATTTTTAAGTTGTCCATGAACTAGGAAGGGGACCTTAGTTCAATTAATAAGTAACATTGCATGATCTATTAAAATAAAAAACAACTCCAAATGATAAATAGGAGTTCCATGTATTTAGAACTAGTAACTACAAGGGTCATTTCAAATTGGAACACCCAAGCGGTTTCCATAAATGGAGAAAACATCCTCCAATCATCTAAAAAGTGAACAATGGTGTGTATCAAGGTGCATTGGCAACTTTTTAATGAAGAAAATAATAAAACGTAATTGCTTGTAAAAATTGGTCATGAAGAATAATGACATAGATACATATAATAAAAACTCATTTGGAAAATAATCAGACCACCTACCTCAATGTTGTAGAAGAATACTTGCTCGATATCGAGCTCAATTTTAGAGTAGGGTGGAAGAGATATATGAAATATTCTAATGCCCTAAAAAAGTGAACATGTGACTATATCAAAATAGAATGATTGATTCAAAGATAAAAATTTATAGTAATAGAAATTATTTTAGAGAACACATTAAATAATACAATTCCTTTGACAGATCATGAATCAGACTCGAGACAAAAATGTTATCAAGGAGCCCCTATATGATGAGTTGTAAATCAATAAGAAGAGAAGGATGAGCAGCACAATTGAAATGGGTGTGGAATTAATGAATATAAGGCTTAATAGTTAAATATTTTAAAAGTTACATTTTACCTTCCAAAACAAGTGTGCATGTTTTGGGGCATGGTTGGCCAAACCGTGCACAAACCATGTTCCATTCATTGCTCCAAAGAAGAACACGACATGATAAAGTGCACATTTTTTCTAAACAAGAGAAGAATTTATGAATGGGTTCTGTAAGAAATTACGGAACACCCCATGAAAAAGATACCTATGTAAAAATATTTCATAAAAACCCTTTATCCCCATGGTTCCCACTATCTACAAATTGATAATTTTTTTAAATTGTGTCGGCTGGGTGACATGGTTTATTCTAACCATGTGGCCCAACATTTTCATAACATTTTTGGGCTTGTGGAAATTAATGTGCTTCATACACACCCAAGAGATCCTTGAAATGATTATGTATCGTTATTTGGGTCTTTCAAGATTTAAAATTGAAAAAAAAAATTAGTCATATCTTCGTGAATAGATCAGTCAATGAAAAAATCTTTAAGGGATGTGAGCATTATAACACCCAGAGATTTTATGAAAAATATTCTTTTTAATTTCATTAATGTCTTGTGTTATACGCTACACCAAAAGGATCTTTCACAACACGCATCTCTGACCTGGCTTGAATTACACGCAATCGAGACCTTCCACAATAGCGTGTGTTGTACGCAACACCAAATTTCGCTAAACAACAATATGCTATTAAAATATTATTAAAACTAGCCGTTATGAATAGTAATAAAAACTTTTTTAAATTTTGTAAATTTTATATTTCAAAATGGACTTTATTTTTGGATTTAGAATATCGAAATTAGCTTAGGGTGAAATTTTGGTGATTTTCGGATAACTTTCATATTTTGATGAATAGAGAAAATTACAAAATTTTAATTAAAAACAACTTTTTTAATCGAAATAATTAGTAGTGATAAATTATTACTTTGAGTGGTTTTAAAGTATATTTAGAATATAGTTTTACAATTTAATACAATTTTGGTCATTGGATGTAATTTCACATTTAAAACAGTTATAAACAAGTGTCAATCTTTTGATAGTTATTATCTCTTAAAAACACGCCTTTTGTTTTGACGACGGGAATTAATTTTTAAATTAACTAATGCAACTAATATGTTTTGAATTTGGTAAAATAGAAATCATTTTTGATTTCATAATTACAAATATATCTTAGGCCTAATTTTTGGCATTTTTCTGAAAACCTTCAATTTTTGATGAATAGTGAAACTACTAAGTGGTAGTTAAAAAACTAATTTTTTCATAAATCTTAATTTTACCACTTCTTTGATTGGAATTTCAAAAATCTGAGAGACACGGTTGATGTCAGTAAGTAAAATGTTGTTAAATCAGATGAAAATAATTTTTGGTGAATAATAACTTTTTACTTTTATTTACCACGGTTAAAAGTAAATAGGGTAATTAAGGGTAAAAATGATATTAATATTACCCTAACACATGTACTAATTCTATTTCACAAGTGTATCTCGACCAAAAACAACCTTAAGTGTAAAATATTATCATTTAGTCCCAGTTGGATTAGATTGGGACATTTATTTTTATTTAATTCAAAGAAGAGTTAAAAGAGTTAAAATCGAAGTGTATTTACTAAATCATTTTTAATATAGGGTTATACATAAGATAAATTCTATTGTAAGTATTAATTAGAAATATAAATAGATTTCTTACATGATGATATTTTATTTTTAATTTTTAGACATCAAATAATTTAATTTATTTATGACACAATGATAATGCAGTAATTATCTTATTAATGAAATATTGATATAATTGATATTATAAATACCAAAATAAATGTAATTTAAGACTTTTTATGAATTACACTAATTTTCTAGGTTACTTTGATATATTATTGTTGATTTAATCAACTTTGTTTGAACATATAATTCTGTTATGACTTTCACAAAAATCATATATCAAATAGTGTCAAAATTGATAGAAAATAGTTTTTAAATAAAATATTATATTATTAATTGTTATTTTATCCTAAAATTCTAAGGTTCAGCCAAATGACTTAGATAAGGATATATATATTAATAATAAACAATTTGGGGTTCTTTTGGAATTTTATAGTCGGTTTATTAACCATATAGTGTAAGAAAACAAAAAGACATAGTAAAAGTTAAATTATTTAACTTAGAGTTAAATCTAATTGATATAGTTAAAATAATAACCTAAACTTGTCTAAATCCTATTTGTTGATAGTATTTCGACCCATCCCCACTTTAGCTTAGAAATAAGACCCTTTGGAACCATTATAAAACGATTTTGACTTTAATATAAAATAATATTTTGAGATATTCCTAAGGTCCCCTCTCCTCCCTTATAAAAGTGCACCTACTCCCTCTCTTCCACACACAACTTTGAGCCTTCAAGCTCGGCCAACCCCTGCCAAAATCTCTTATCCACTTCCCTAGTATCATCCTAGAGGTCCTGGTCTTCTTAAAATATCATCCTTAGTTATTTTTGTGGAGGCTAAGAAAAGGCGCGCCAAAAAGAGGAGGTTCGGACACTTACGAAGTAAATCGGACCTAAGGTAAGGGAAATATCACAATCTCATTTTTATCAGAGATTGTTTATAATTTGGCATTTACTGGGGTGTATTTTATCATCCAAATCGATGTTTCCTCAATATGTAATATTATTTCCATCCACATACAAATTTTTAAATCCAATTTTACCCTTTGGTGAGTTTTTAGTAAAGGATATGAAAGGAATTTTTTTTTTCGTTTTTCGTACGAGGTACTTTTTTACTTTTCCAACAAAAGTATGAAGAATGTTTTTTTAACTGATACCGCATTAATGGATTTTTAAAACATTATTTCCAAGAAGCATCCTTTACAAGTTTTCAAGTTTATTTTTAATCATCTTCATTTAGTTTAAAGTTGTAAGACATGTTAAGAAAGAAAAAATGTTTTTGAAGAAGAAAGGATATTTTCCTCAAGAATGGAGTTCAAGTGTTTTATCAAAATTATTTTCCATCTAAGATAATAAAGGGTTCCGTTTTTATCCCTATTATTACATTGATTTGATTATGTGAATTTTTTTATGATGTCATGATGTTTAAGATTCCCATTTGTATTACATGGGTTATGCAATGATGTATGATTTATGATTTTGTGGCACACATAAGAATGGTTTCATTATGAGATGGGTGGGACCTATATCTCCCTCCAATGCATTGGGTAAAGATTTTATATCTCATGAGATATAGATGGCTGGAACGGTAGGTTATACCGGTTCAGTGAAACAGGACTGAAACGAGGGTGACTCGATTCAGAAAGGGACTTTGTCCACTAAGATAGTCTTGAAAATGAGTCTTGACTAACAAGAATTGATTCTCTATGATTATGTGTGTATTCTACAAAGTTTAATGTTTTATGTTATGATTATTGTGATTACATTTCACTGCCATGAGTTATCCCAGGTTATGAAATTATGATCTCTTTTACAGGTTAAGATTTCCAAAAGTTATGTGCTTATGTATATGATGTGATTGATATTTATTTTGTTTACCCTTATTGAGCATTTGAGCTCACCATTTTATGTTTTCTTTTCCCCAGGATATAAAGAAAGGTTTTAGGTAAAAAAAAGAAGATCTTTATGGGAGATGTTGAAGATCTTTCACCAGGATTAGAAGATTATATTCCGAGTTTCCAAAGACACTAACCTATTACGATCCTTGTGTGTGTGTTTTTGTTATGTACTAAGTATTCTGAAAATGTAATGTAATGTCGATGTACGTCAAGCTTCGGGTCTCTACAGTAGGTATCAGAGGAAAAGTTTAGTCAACCTTTGGAAACTAGGATGCGAGAATGTTAGTGATATCCCTAGAGATATTTCTAAGGTATGTCTAGGGATGTCCCTAAAGATAAGTATATGTATAGGATATAGTATTAGAACTATGTTAACGATATTAGATTAAACCTAAGATGTTAGATATTTAAGTTACTCCCCCTTTATTATGTTGTTTTCCCTATCATGATTTTTTCCTCTCACACTATTCTTTTTGGGTTTTATACGATGGCTGGAACCCGAAGGAACCGTGTTGATCAATGCAATGGAAAATGCAATGGTTTTCCTCCTGAACAAACAAATGTTATGGGAGATGGAGTGAAAAATATTATTTCTATACTTACACAAGCTAGGAATCATTATGGACTTCCAAATGAGCAGATAAGGGAATAATATTCTATTGAGTCCTTCATGAGGCAACGTCCACCATCTTTCTGTGGGACTTTCGATCCACTTGTTGCTGAACAATGGATCAGTACCACTGAAAAGATATTTTTAGTTCTTAAATATTCTGAACATGATAAATTCATCTTAGCAGTATATCGTTTGGAAGGTGAAGCTGATCAATGGTGGAATCTTATCAAGAATACGAGGCCACGAGATGAAATTGAGTCCATGGAATGGGACGAGTTCAAGAACAAGTTTATCAGTAAGTACTTCCCTCGTATTCTTCGAACAAAGATGGAGAATGAGTTTCTTGAACTAAAGAAAAAGGATGATGAATCTGTTGGTATATACGAAGCGAATATTACAAGACTTGCAAGGTATGCATCTGGCATTATCATCCAACCTGAAAGTAAATTTGATAGATTTTTCAGTGGCTTAAAACCAAGTCTTCGAAGGGAATTAGCTATAAGAGACTTCAGTAGCTATGAAGAAATTGTGCGTTGTGCTATCAAGGTAGAAATGGAAGTTGGTGTTACATATTCATCTCATGGTTTTGACATGAAACGAAAGATTGAGTTCAAGGAGAAATCTCAGAATAATGGTGAAAAGAAGATGAATGTTTCCTTATGCTCAAAGTGTGGGAAAAAGCTTGGTGGAGAATGTCTTAAAGGGACTAGAAAATGTTTTAAGTGTGGAAAAGAAGGACATCGAGTAGCTGAGTGTCGAAGTAATGGAAAAAGGGTTTCTAATGATGAGAATAAAGCAAAGACTATAGAGAATGCACCACCAGCACTTTAATGCTTCATGTGCAAGGAAATGGGGCATTATGATAATAAATTCCCTAATCCAAGGGTTGGTGATGATCAACATGAGCAACCACTTAAGGAAAAGGAGAAAGGTAAGTCACATGCGATCACTATTGGCGATGTTGAATATGATAACGATGTGGTGGAATTATTAAGTGTTTATGTAATGGGATTCCAAAATAATGTTGTATCATAAAGTATTGGAATATTTATGTATTGGCCTAATGTGGTATTCACAGTGATTGAGATATTTTCGGAAATAAGATGATATGCGCATAATGAAGGGAAAACGAGAAAACGAAATGTTTAACAGTATTCATGATCTCATGATTGATATAATGACTAAGTTATATCATGGTTTGAGTATATAGAATTTTGAGTATTTTCGTATGTGTAAAGTGTTAACTTTTAACTGCATTCAAGTTTTCACTAAGGTTAAATGGGTATTGAAGAGAATACATGATTAAGGACTTTGAATGTTTGGAATGTGACCAACAAAACATATCTTATGATATATGGGGTTCAATGATGGTATTAAATCTCTTGTAATCATTTTCACTATGTTATGAGAGTGGACTGCAGTATTATGGATAAGCCTAAAGATTGGAATGGATTATGTTGGACATAAGTTAGTATTGTTTAAGGATATATGTTTTTTCGATATTATTGATGGGATGTTATAGTAATATAGTTTTAGAAAAAGGACAACCTGCAGAACGGGCGACAACCCATCGCGTCGGACAAGGCTGTGGGAATCGAACCCACAACCGAAGTGCAACTGGCCTTTATCACCTACCACTGGCCTACAGGAAGTTCCTGTTTAGTAGAAACTAGTTTTATTATATTAAGCAGTATGATATATGAAGTATAAGTCCATTTTAGGAACCATATATGATTAATCTCATTATATAATGACTTATGTATATTTTATAACTTTTGCTAACCTTTTGTTTGAGACAAATGGAATGACTCGTCATTCTATCACATGATCTGCTAACACTTCACGAATAACAAATTCAACTTCATTTATTTAAGAGATGAAGTGGAAATTGTTCAAGGCACGAACAACAATGATATTGTACCAAAATAAAGTAAGTATTTATTCTAATTCAAATTCTTCAACTTTAGGGAAACAATCTTGAAAACCAAAAAAAAGTTTTCCTAGTGCTCTTATATCTGATTAATCAGATGGTACCTTAGATCATCACAAATTTATGGCTTTATGATTGCTATCTTTTCCATAGCCATGTTCTCTACCACTCTCCATCAGATCATGATGGTTAGATTTCTCTTCCATATCCATATTCTCACCTATGTGGAAACCCAGTGATTAGTTTATTTGGGTAACCGTTACGTTTCATACTTTTGTTTTTAAATATTGGTTTTGGTATTCCTTTTTACGATGTGGGTTTCGATTAAAGAAACTATCAAATAGTAAACAATTTATAACCCTGATGAATTTCGAGGGCGAAATTCATTTTAAGGGGGGTAGAATGTAACACCCCGAGATTTTATGAAAAATATTATTTTTAATTTCATTAATGTCTTGTGTTATACACTACACTAAAAAGAGCTTTCACAACACACATCTCTGACCTGACTTGAATTACACGCAATCGCGACCTTCCACGATAGCGTGTGTTGTACGCAACACCATGTTTCGCTAAACAACAATATGCTATTAAAATATTATTAAAACTAGCCGTTATGAATAGTAATAACCACTTTTTTAAATTTTGTAAATTTTATATTTCAAAATGGACTTTATTTTTGGATTCGGAATATCGAAATTAGTTTAGGGTGAAATTTTGGTGATTTTCGGATAAATTTCATATTTTGATGAATAGTGAAAATTACTAAATTTTAATTAAAAAAAACTTTTTAAATCAAAATAATTAATAGTGATAAATTATTAATTTGAGTGGTTTTAAAGTATATTTAGAATATATTTTTAAAATTTAATCCAATGTTGGTCATTGGATGTAATTTCACATTTAAAACAGTTATAAACAAGTGTCAATCTTTTGATAGTTATTATCTCTTAAAAACACGCCTTTTGTTTTGATGACGGGAATTAATTTTTAAATTAATTAATGCAACTAATATTTTTTGAATTTGTTAAAATAGAAATCATTTTTGAGTTCATAATAACAAATATATCTTAGGCCTAATTTTTGGCATTTTTCTGAAAACCTTCAATTTTTTATGAATAGTGAAACTACTAAGTGGTAGTTAAAAAACTAATTTTTCCAAAAATCATAATTTTACCACTTCTGTGATTGGAATTTAAAATATACGAGAGACACGGTTGATGTCAGTAAGTAAAATGTGGTTCAATGAGATGAAAATAATTTTTGGTGAATAATAACTTTTTACTTTTATTTACCACGGTTAAAAGTAAATAGGGTGATTAAGGGTAAAAATGATATTAATATTACCATAACACATGTCCTAATTCTATTGTACAAGTTTATCTCGACCAAAAACAACCTTAAGTGTAAAATATTATCATTTAGGCCCACTTGGATTAGATTAGGACATTTATTACTATTTAATTCAAAGAAGAGTTAAAAGAGTTAAAATCAAAGTTTATTTACTAAAACATTTTTAATATAGGGTTATACATAAAATAAATTAGATTGTAAATATTCATTAGAAAGATAAAAAGATTTCCTACATTATGGTATTTTATTTGTAATTTTTAGACATCAAATAATTTAATTTATTTATGACACAATGATGATGCAGTAATTATCTTATTAATGAAATATTGACATAATTGATTTTATAAATACCAAAATAAATGTAATTTAAGACTTTTTATGAATTCCACTAATTTAATAGGTTACTATAATATATTATTGTTTATTTAATCAACTTGGTTTGAACATATAATTATGTTATGACTTTCACAAAAATCATATATCAAATAGTGTCAAAATTGACACAAAATAGTTTTTAAATAAAATATTATATTATTAATTGTTATTTTATTCCTAAAAATCTAAGGTTCGGGCAAATGACTTAGATAAAGATATATATATTAACAATAAAAAATTTGGGGTTCGTTTGGCATCTTATAGTAAGTTTATTAACCATATAGTGTAAGAAAACTAAAAGACACAGTAAAAGTTAAATTATTTAACTTAGAGTTAAATCTAATTGATAAGGTTAAAATAATAGCCTAAAATTGTCTAAATTCTATTGGTTGATAGGATTTCGACCCATCCCCACTTTAGCTTCGAAATAATACCCTATGGAACCATTATATACCGATTTTTACTTTAATATAAAATAATATATTGAGATATTTCTAAGGTGCCCCTCTCCTCCCTTATAAAAGGGCACCTCCTCCCTCTCTTCCACACACAACATTGAGCCTTCAAGCTCGGCCAAACCCTGCTAAAATCGCTTCTCCACTTCCCTAGTATCATCCTATAGGTCCTGGTCTTCTTCAAAGACCATCCTTAGTTATTTCCATCCACCTACAAATTTTTAAATCCAATTTTACCCTTTGGTGAGTTTTTAGTAAAGGATATGAAAGGAATATTTTGTCATTTTTCGTACAAGGTACTTTTTGACTTTTCTGACAAAAGTATGAAGAATGTTTTTTTTAACTTATACGGCATGAATGGATTTTTAAAACATTATTTCCAAGAAGCATCCTTTACAAGTTTTCATGTTTATTTTTAATCAACCTCTTTTAGTTTAAAGTTGTATGACATGTTAAGAAAGGAAAAATGTTTTTGAAGAAGAAATGATATTTTCCTCAAGAATGGAGTTCAAGTGTTTTATCAACATTATTTTCCATCTAAGATAATAAAGGGTTCTATTTTTATCCCTATTATTACATTGATTTGATTATGTGAATTGTTTTATGATGTCATGATGTTTAAGATTCCCATTTGTATTACATCGGTTATGCAATGATGTGTGATTTATGATTTTGTGGCACACATAAGAATGGTTTCATTATGAGATGGGTGGGACCTATATCACCCTCCAATGCATTGGGTAAAGATTTTATATCTCATGAGATAGACATGGCTGGAACGGTAGGTTATACCGGTTCAGTGAAACAGGACTGAAACGAGGGTGACTCGGTTCAGAAAGGGACTTTGTCCACTAATATAGTCTTGAAAATGAGTCTTGACTAACAATAAATGATTCTCTATGATTATGTGTGTATGCCACAAAGTTTAGTGTTTTATGTTATGATTATTGTGATTACATTTCACTGCCATGAGTTATCCCAAGTTATGAAATTATGATCTCTTTTACAGGTTAAGATTTCAAAAAGTTATGTGCTTATGTATATGATGTGATTGATATTTATTTTGTTTACCCTTACTGAGCATTTGAGCTCACCATTTTATGTTTTCTTTTCCCCAGGATATAAAGAAATGTTTTAGGTATAAAAAAACGAAGATCTTTATGGGAGATGTTGAATATCTTTCACCAGGATTAGAAGATTATATTCCGAGTTTCCAAAGACACTAAACTATTACGATCCTTGTGTGTGTGTTCTTTTTTATGTACTAATTATTCTGAAAATGTAATGTAATGTTAATGTACGTCAAGATTCGGGTCTCTACAAGCATGCACCAAAAATCCATGTTTGTAAAGAATTTGAATCTATAATAATTAAATTTATGAAGGAGGTATTTTTTAGTACATGATATAGAATTATTTTACTGATATGATTTATCTAATTTCAATTTTGTAACATTCTTATTCGTATATACTAGATCTCTTAAAATTTATTTCTCATGGAATTAGTGTATTATAAAAGGTGAATAAAACATTAAAATAGTATTTCTAAATGATAAAGACTATTTGAGTAGTTTTATCCTTGAATTGATTAATAATGTAATTTTTATGATCATTCATGTCAAAGGTGATCTCATGGATGCATCGCTTCTATTTTATATAGATGAAATAATTCTGTTTCATCAAGTTTGATTAAAGAATATTAATCACAACAATGTGGTCATGGATCACTATAGATTTGAGGTTAATAGGCATATTAACTAGAAAAATGTGTTCTTATCCTCTAAATAAATACTATCCCTTGTTAATATAATTTAAATTTATAAATTTATCTATTCATTTATTATTTTAGAATATATACATAACTTGATTAAATTTATTATAAATTTATTATAAGATTCTTTTCCAGTGGATGATTTTTTCAGCAGAAAAATTTCAATGTAAACTCTGGTACATGTTGCAAGTATATCAAAGTTGGAGATTTGGGAATAAAAAAAATGGGAATATTCAATGATTTTCTACAACATCATTATTTTGGGATACATTTGAATCAAAATTCAGATAAAAATGTGTTCCTTACGATAATATATATCAAGAGGTTTAATTTTAGTGACATGAATTAAATATTATTTTATATTTGAAATTATTTAAAATGAATTTTCTTTGATATTATAGGATTTATTAAATGTATAAATTCTAATAATTCTAATAATATCTTGTATATTGATAACTTTTATGACTCCCCCATTTCATAGAAGTGGAAAAAACATATTTTAAGACCTTCCAGATAAGGTAATAAGTATTTTTTATGCTTCCCAAGATCACCAATCTAATTCTATCATGTAAGTTATTTAGTCTTATCATTTTGTACCCATTAATGACAAACTAGTCTCACAACCAATTATAAATTTATATCCCATATGAAATATCTACTGTAAATTATTAATTGGAAGGACTTCTATACATGCCAATATCTTGAACTTTTTTAATGAGCCATGGATTCATCCTTTAATGATTTTTCTCATCTATATGTATTCATATATAATATTTCTAACTAATTACACTTTTATGTGACCATGTTATCCTTCTATTATGTCTATAACAGAAATAAATAAGGTTTTGATTCAATCAACAATGTTTTTTCAATGCTAGTTTTCAAATATACTCTAGCGATTTATGATTATTATATTTAATGATGAACAATTGAAATAATTTTATATCACTTCTATTTTATCTCATAATAAAAATAAAAAAGGAAGAAAATAATAATGAACAATTTTCATGGATGTTTCAGAAGATTATTATTACATGATTTGTTGGAATTTTAATTATAATGGGAATGGAGGGTAGAATGTCCCAATCCCCATGGATATCAATAATATCTTGTATTTTATCAATGTGGATATTTATATAGAGGCTAGAACTAATAGAAAATATATTTTGGGGTATATGAATTTGATAGACTATGAATCATGGGTTGTATTAACAATTATATTGGATTTATATCAATTTTTTGGAATACCCATATTACATATTGGATTATGATAAAAACATATTATAAGACCCAACAATATACATTTAAAAAATAATTTATTAGTGAATAATTTAATTTATTTCATATTTAAAAAAATACCAAGTTTAGATCATTAGATAATTAGTCAATCACTCATACATAACATCCCATAATCAAACAACATGGATACAAAAAATAACAGTAACCATTTTATCCAGATATAATCTCTTAAAAAACACAGTTTCTTTTTTATGAATACTATTCGTAACATTCATCGTGAAATTATTACTTCACATACACATCCATATACATTGTTAAAAAACATTGTAACACCTGTTAAGAGAAAAAAATGTCAATAAGGGACATAAAAAATAATGAAAACAAATTTTATTCCATTAAAACATATAAACCCATGATTTTTTTAAAAAAAGATATAATTTTCTTCAAAAAAACATAATATTTTTAGCATAACTATTGAAATAATAAGATTCAAGTCAAAATACATTTAAACGTAAATCAAAAAGTTATAATTTATAATCAATGGCATAATAATCCTAAATTTAGGTTATCTCTCATGGATATATTGGGAGTATCCTTAGTGGTTACATTTTGAAAACCCACTACAGTATATTCCCTTCATTTTGTTGGAAAAACCCTAAAAATTTTCTAGGTCTATTTTCCCAATTCATTGCAGAGATATAATATGATTAACCACCATCCATTTTTCACAAAACCATCCACACTAATAATAATTTCTCAAGAAAAAAAACAGAATCATAACACATAAATCATTCATAAAATAACAAATTATTTTCCCACATTGAAATCAATTTTAATTTTTACATAGTCGCTCACTAATAATTGAAAAAAATTATTTGAATATAAAATAGTAAAAAAGTAACGGAAAAATAAAATATTTATGGTTTCGTTAATGTGGTAAAATATTTTTATGTCGTATAATTTATACAAAAATTTGTTCGTATATTGTCAAAATAGTTGAAATGTTTCATTTAATGTGGGTTTTTAATGAAACTCACTTACACTGTGTCTAAATCATCACGTACAATATTTATCTTCAAGAATTATATATATTATTTTATATTCAATTTCATGAGAAGATTTTTAAATTTTTTTATTTTTTTTATCACTTGTTATCATTGTAAAATAATTACACAATTATTTAAGTTCACGTTGGACATTTTGACAATGTTTGTTACTTGAGTCCAAAATGAATTCACTATGATGTAAATTGTCAAATAAGAATAATCCCATAATCTTTAGAATTTTATTAATTACATAATAATCACTTATATACATCATTTATACTTTTAAATCAAATTTTATTTGTATGTTTATGAAAAATTAACTACGTTATAATAATAGAGATTGCAGGTCATACATACAAGTGAGTAACATTTCATTTTTTCATTGATCATTATAGAATGATGGTAATTATTATTTTATATTTAAATAATTTCCGTAATATCATAAATATAATTATAAAAATTTTAAAATACTTATATATATCATTTATCTGATGTGGTTATAAAAAAAATCACATCCCTTCGTAAAGGTGATAGTTCACATGTATTCACGAATGACATTATCATTTTGTGTCCATGTAAAGGTAAGAAAATAAAATAAATATAATTTATAATTAATTATATTTATGTAATTAAAATAAAATATAAAACATAATTCAATCATTGTTAACAATATTTTGAGATCGTCATGGAAAACGAATTATATCGGGTCATGAGGTGGTAGTTTTCCATACACATGAATGAATAATTCATTTTCCTTTTGATGAATGTGTAGATGGATTTAGATGATGATAATAACATATTAATATATTAATTATATTTTATTTATATATTCATTATAGTTGATGACTCATTAAAGGATGTGGAAGAAGAAATAATACAAAAATAATTTTTACAAATAATACTTCTTCTTCGGACTATCTCATTTTTATGACACATTATGGCCACTAGTTTTGGTGTTATGGCTATAATAAGATCTCAAAATGTGTTTAGGGATTCTAGGAAGGAATTTTTGTAGATCGGGATGACAAATATATGTTTTTATGTGTAAATAATAGATAATAAGAGGACATGTTTTATAAGAGAAGAGAGAAAATCTCTTAGAATTTTTAAAATAATAAATTAATAAATATTAATTTTAAATTCCCAATTGATCCAAATTCAGCTATTTATAAGCTAATAAAATGATTTATATAAATAAATTCATGAAATGAAAATTTTACATATTATTTTTTTTAATCCATATTTTTTTATTTTAACCCTAATTTTACAACTTTAAATCTTACTATGAGATATTGTAAATTACACTTCGTCAGTAATATAAGAATGATAAAATGCCAAAAAACCAACAGTGGAGTCATTGATAAAATAATAAGACTTATTACTATTAGTTTTATGAATTTAATTTTTTCTAAAAAAATTTATCATTTATTAATTTTTTTATATTTTCAGATATCAATAATGTCAATTTTGATAATATTCATTATTTAATCTTTTTAATAAAATTAAACGAAACATGATAAATTCGAGACAATACTTCTAAAAAATCAATAACATGTAAAATTAGGCTAAACAATTCTTGTATAATATTAATAATAAAACATTATATTTATTTTTATATATGAAATATCATTTATTTAATAATTATATTAATTAAACAATTATGACACCATCATTTTCAAATAATTAATGGTCATTATTTATTCACAAAAAATTAAATATAATCTTCATTGGGGATGATAAAAAATTTATTTCTCAAAAAAAAATGTAATAGCTAAGAATATCTCTTATTAACCCCATAACAAAAATATTTCACTTCCTAAAAAAAGATTGCAAAAATTGAATTTTCATTAAATAAAATATTATAAATGGATTAATTTCATACAACTGTTTACAATAGATCATAAAATAATTCCAAGGATAATTTTGGAAAAAATAACTCATCCAATAACCTTAGTACATGTGTTATTGTAATTTTATAATTTTTATAATTTTTATAATTTTTTTCCCTTAGTTACTAAATTTACCCTTAAGTGCAGTAATAAATATTACCAACGATACTAATCATATTTTATAGAAATAATAGTGACCTATTTAATTAATTTTTATCTTTTTATTAAAAATATGGAATCTATTTTTACAAAATAAAATCATTTAATTAGTAGAAATTAATTTTTTTTTATCTTTAATACGGGACGACATAACATGTTTTTAAAGTAAAAATGTTCAAATATTTGATATTTTTTAATCCAGTTTCATTGTGAAAATGATTCCAATTACACATATTGTATTTAATGATTTGTATTTTAAATAATTATAATTTAAAAAAATCTACAATATAACATAAAGATATAAATAAATCGGATGAAAAATTATTTATCAATTAAAATACAATATCTGTTTCAATATTCATCAATAAATAAAAAAATTTAGAAAACAAATATAACCAATTTAAATTTTTTTATTCCATATTAAAAACTGATGTTTATTTTACCATATATAATTTATAAAATTAAAAAAAAATAGTTTTAAAAAAACTTCTCTATTAAAAGAAGATAAAAATTGTTTTTAGAAATATTTTGTTTTTAATTGTAGAACTATATTTAATTTATACTCTCCTGAAAATAGTATCTATTTTAATTTTCATATAATACATAATTTTTAATAAAAATGAAAAAGATATATTCAATCATTACATGGGTTTTTACATTATTCCACCATTTTAGAATTTTATTCACTTATGAAATAAGTGGGGATATTATTCCTTTAAAAAAATTAAATTATTGTGTTTCCTCATAAACAATAAGGTTTTTATATAAATCCTAAACCTCAAGAATAATAATATTCTACAAGACATTCTCTTTTGGGTCAAAACCCTGAAATTGTTGTTCCTCAGAAGAAAGATTCACTTCTAACTAATCTACTTCATGTCTTCAAACATGTGATGAAAGTGGAACAAATTAGCCTAACATTGAAGCCATAAAATCATTATGTATTGGGGTTAAACTCAGAAAAAAACCCACTCAATAGGAAATTGACCCAACTTTAATTGTGATTTCATTTCATCCAATGAACCATGAACTCATATTCCCCTTTTTACCGAAACCCATTACACTTTTACACATAGAATATTTGTGAATTACATGATTTTTACCTCAAAATAAATGTACTTCACCTAGTTATCCGTATACCTCCTCTTCTCGATATGAGAAGTCATCAAGTGTTTCTGAATCACCTAAACTTTCTCGGCCATTTTCTCTACCAACTCTGGTCCCATCACCTTCCTTTATCTTACCTCATACTAAAAATTTGGTGTCCGATGTCGCTTTCTATATAATGCCTCCAATGTTTATATATGTATACAGGAATAAATACAATTTTTATAATAAAAATTAATCAAATAAAGATGTAGATTCCAACTTCTCTAGTAATCAATTGAACAAGCCTGTATCATATCTTCCCTGTTAATGTTTTTTTTCATTCTAACTACCCATATTATTGAAAATGAAATGATGTTCTTATATTTAATTCATTAAAAAAATGAAATCATAATGAATTTAAAACGGTTAGAAATGATCCTCGAAGCATGATTAGATATAATGATGATATGATCTCCATGTAACAGAAATATCTTTTTAATATAAAACCAATAATGTTGATCTCAAGATAGAGTGTCTAAAATAGGAAAGCAATGTTCAGATTT
The DNA here is from genome assembly GCA_963277665.1 of Viscum album. Lineage (NCBI taxonomy): Eukaryota > Viridiplantae > Streptophyta > Magnoliopsida > Santalales > Viscaceae > Viscum > Viscum album. Next base: position 1,214,227,987 of record OY728141.1, read on the forward strand.
AGTCACTCGATCAATAATAACCCATATCACTTTTTTACCTTGAGCTTTATTTGGTAATACCACTACAAAATTAATGAATATACTCTCCCACTTGAACTATGGTACTGGAAATGGATGATGAAGCCCCTTTGAAAAATGCCATTATTCTTTGAAATAATGATAATTCAAACAATTTATTGAAAATTTATCAATATTAAATTTAATTTCAAACCACTAATAATACTCCCATGGGACTCTATAAATTATAGTGATGTCCAGATGAATATAAAACTAGTGAACTATCTTATTATATTACCATATGTTTTCAACTATTAATCACAACTGATAAATAACATATTTTGAAATCTCAAAACACAGTATTTAGAAATGTTAAATTAAGGGAACTTAGCATTTAAACCTATTTTATATTTTTCTGAAACTCATTGTCCTCCATATTTTTATGCCTAATTTTTTATGATTTATATACTTGCAATGAAATTTAAAATAAAGAACATGAATTTCCTAGACCGACCACATCCAATCCAAAATTCATCAAATTAGTAACTAAATTGTCATGTTTCAAATATATCATGATTAATGTAGAATTACTTTTCCATCTCCATTCATCAACCACTTAGTGTTCCTTTCAAATAAGATAATGAATAGGGAAATCATAATCCTTGATTAGTTCCATCCAACTTATCTACCACATGTTAAATTCATTCTGAGAGAATATATATTTCCAACATTTATTATCAGTATATATTTCTGATTTTACTCTATACAAATTATTCCTCTAAATTATTAATAAAAAAACAACAGAAGATAATTTTAAATCTTTTGTTATGTAATTTAACTCATGGGGTTTTGAATGAAATGAAAAATAATAAATAACCTGATCATTAGGAGCCATCAATGTCTATTCAACGAAGCATCACTGTATATGAATAATCCACTAGTTTTAGATGGAATGGATTGAACTGCAGTATTCACTAATCTACTTTTCAATTCCTAAAAAAACTCATCTCATTCTTCTTTCGAACTGAACATTAATTCTTTTAGAGTTTCCAATACAACTGTTTCATGTCTTCCATACTCCTATTTAAATATACAAAAAATCAAAATTCCCTCAATAAGCACTACCAACAACTTATCCACGATCTCACAAAATATTCTATCTATAAGATTCAAAACAACAAAAGGTTTATTATATAAACCAAATGGAAGAACTAAAATATTCATAATATTCAATTATAGTTTGAATCATAGTATTCAGAATGTCTACTTATTTTACTTTCAACTTATGGTACCCCAACCACATGTAAAACATCAAAAAATACTATTCTACCTAGAGATGATCAATATAATCATCAATATGAGGTAAGGTATACTTGTTCATAATAGTGATGTAATTCATGGATTTATAATCAAATTAATTTACATTAAATAAATTTTTATTAATAAGACGTGATCACTCTATGGTATAGTGATAGCTCAGATGAATCCTTTATCTAATAATTACCTCAATTATTTTTAGATTTTTCAATTATTACTTGAGTGATTCTATAAAGAGGTATAGAAATTGGATTAATATTAATAAATAATTCAATAGTAAATTCAAATTACAGATCAGTTGTAATACTAGGATACTCAATAGGAAAATCATCCAGACACTCATTTTCCACCAGCACCTCATTAATTTGTATAGTTTAATTGTCTTAACCAACATGTGAAAAATAACATTAATTTCTATCTTTTAATCATTTCACGGATTCATAATATGTTATCAATGGTATGGGTTTATTCTTATACAAAAATAGAAACAATTTCTATGTAGTAAATTTATTTATCTCTACTATCAATTATTTCATGGAAAATAGAAAGAAAATTCATACATGGAATAACACCAATATCTACTAGTGAAAAAACAACATGGTTTTATGGAAAAATATTTACCTAGATAATTATATTAGTACTATTTTAATTTATTTTATCCATATTATTTCCACCATACATTATTACCCTATTCTATTGTTCATTTCATGAGGTGGAATTTCCAATTTAGTTGAAAATTTCTCATAAATGAATTAATGTGTATACACTAAATCAAAATCACAATCTCATAATATAAAAAAACAATGTAGAGAAATCTAATTTGTTTTATGGCCCAATATCTGCTCAATTAGTTGCATAGTATTTCACTACAAGATTCTTCTCGTAGTCTAGTTTCTTCCCACCATTCAGGTTCTTTTTCGGTAACTCTTTTCCATAATGACCCATCTCATTTAATTTTAAATATTTTAGAGATGGTATACTGGAATTTTTCCAACCACTACCTTGAAATTCTCCATTACAATTATGAAATTTATGTGCCATATTACAATATTTGAATCACTTAAAAGAATTAAAGAGGCATTTCCCAGTGTGTGTTTACCGAAATTCTCACAAATTATAAACTTATTCTTTACCATAAAACTTATTTATGAATTAATAGGTTTTTCTTTAATCCCAACATAATTTTATAATGTTTTCAAAGAACATGTGATCATCAGAAAAATCCATTTCAACCTTCCCCTCACATCAAACATGTTATTTATAATTTTTTAATTTATGAGAAGCCAATGTCATTTAATATTTTGTCATCAATCTTCAGTAAAAATTATTGGTTTTACTATAATGATACTATTCATAATTTGGATCATATATTGATAGTCATGTGAATTATTCTTCATATGCATAAAATTAATCCCCCTCCTACCTCAATTCCAAGAAATTGTTTCCATATTAAGTTAAATTCTCATAGGAATATATTTCCCAACAAATATATTTTTCATTTCATCCCAATAAAAATCATAAATCTTCTAATTTTCCCTGATATTCCTATCCATCGACCACCACTAGTCTGATTCACCTTCAAAACATTATATAAAATGACAAAACATTTGATTGTCTGAACAATCCATTAGTTCAAAAATCTTTTCAAGGGATTTAATACACACTTCATCGACCATGGGATCTAAGATCCACTTAAATCTTGAGGATGACTCATCATAAAATTCCCCACTACTGACATAATCCTTTGTGGTTTATTTGGATATTCTTATACATGGATACCACCATCATTTATAGTCCTTGTAAACTAAATTATCAATGAAAAAAACTCTTCAATTCGGATTATATCCATATTAGGATGGTGATTTGGAATGACATTTTCTTTTTGATTCTTTCCCACTATAAATACCTTATTTACTTTTGTGGTAAACCATTCTGGACAAATATATTTTAGATAAAGAAACATGATAATCCTCATATTATATATTATTTGAAATTTCACATAATGTAAAAAAATTCATATCCTAACAACAATATCCTAGTATCTTAATGTCTCTAAATATACTTTTGATACCAACTATAAGAAACCAACCATAATCATTACAGAATCATGAGTTTTTGTGAATAATTTAATTTCAATAACAATGAGGATCTTTTCAGGTTTATATTTTTAGAGAGTTAGTCCATAATTAATTCATAACATAAAAAATTCATACATCCTAGATACTACTAAAACATTATTCAATTATTTTTAAAATATAATCTCTTAAAATAGTAAATGATTTCACTTTAATGAAAAATAATCATAATATTCAATTTTACACTTTCATATTCCTTACATTTCCTTATACCATGTGGAAAACATTTTAAAACATGGAATGATAACAAAAATCAAAATATGGTACATAAAAAGAGAAAAGGAAACCATTTGTCAATGAATACTTATAAACACATTAACGAAATCCTTGAGTTTTCCTTTTACACCCATAAAACAAAATATATTTAGCATTCCTGATGAAATAATAAGTTTTGTTTAACGATCTATTACGACATAAATCATAACAGCATCATGCGGCATAAATTACATACAACTCTTATATTTACGTTATATGTCATTGTTACATAGGGAGTAACCTTCATGGTTATGTTGGTAATACCCACCATAGTATATTACCCTAATCTATTAGAAGATACAATAAAGATTATCTATGATTCATAAATTAATGAATTGAATATCTATAATGGGATCAACCACCATATATTTATAATGGAACCAACCATACTCATTATAAAACATATCAGGAACCAAAAAATAATCATAACAAAAAAATCAAGCATAGAAGAAGAAACTAACTTCTCTACATTGAAATAATTCTTAACTTTTACAAAGATGTGAACATATAAATGCAATCCCAATATTTGAAAATAAATTTCAAAATTTTTAAATTAAACGACATATCATTATGGAATATAGAAATCTGAAAAATTAGTCAAGTTATAATAAACTATTCGTTTTATATTTTGAAAAAATAGTAGAAACAGTAACATTAATAGTGGTTTTTAATAGATACACCATTACATTAATTCCAAATTGTCATATTCAATATCTATCTCCCTAAATAAAAAAATAATTATTTACCTATTTTAAAGAAACTTAAATTATTATTATTTCTTTTTATAACACTTATTACCATATTATATCAATTTATTAATTTTTGAGGTTTTTTTAAAACATGTTGACGATATTCGTTACATGAGTCCAAAATGAATTTGGTATAATAAAAATATGGAAGGAGGAATTATTAAATCACCTCTACTATAATATTCAAGAAATAATAATAAATTTTAAATACCAATTATATTTCTAAATAAAACCATTATGTAGGTTTACGAAAAAATAACTATGTTATAATCTTAGTGACGGTAGGTCGTAAATACACAAGTGTAACAACTCAATTTTTCAACAATCATTTTAAAAGTAATGTAACTATTATATTAAATTTATATAAATATATAAATATAATAAATATAATATTAACAATTTAATTATTCTAATATATATCATCCATGTGACATGGGGATGAAAAATGAATCCAATCACATTGTGCAGGTGACAATTCACTATACGCACGAATAAAGTTATCAATTTTACGTGCACATATATGTAAAAACATCAATTCTATATTATTCATTAAAATTAACCTTATTTAATTAATATAATATATAATAATTAATTCAATAATTATAAAAATTCTTGATAAATGGTGATTGAGAAATACTTATATCGGTTCTCATGGTGCTAGCTTATTGTTCACACGAACGAATAATTTACGTCTAATTTGATGAAAGTGTAGAAAAATATATATAATTTTATTGAAATAATTAATTTTTTTATATTTATGATACTAGATTTAGTTTTCACTAATGTTTGAATCATATATGAATGAGGTTGAAGTTGAAATAATACCAAAAGACATGATTAAAAAATACATCTTGTTTGACTATCACCATTTCGGAACACCTTAAGACCATAATGGGTGGTGTTTTCCTAAAATAAGAGAACTATAATGTTGATATAGATTATAGGAAGGAATATTTTTAGATCATGGATAAAATATATGTTTTTATGTGTGATGAAAATAGAATAAGAGGTTCTATTTTATAGTAGTGGATAATGGGAACTAATAGATTTTTTTAAAATACTAAATTAATAAAAATTACCTTTCATTCCCAATTGGTTACAAAGATAGTTATTTGGAGGATAAGATTTTTATGGGATGATTTAAATTAAACTAAGGAAAATTATACATGATTTGATTTATTTTATAATCCTTAAAATTTTATATTAACCCTTATTTATACCCTTTAACTTTTACCGTGATATCATGTAAATTTCACATTGATGGTTAATATAAATTACGTAAAATAAAAAAGATCAATAAATGAGTAATTTTTGATATTTTAAAACATATACCTATCTTATGGAATAATTTTATAATTTTAAAATTTTTATATCATTTATTAAAATATTTTATAATTTTAAATACCATTAATGTCAATTTTGATACTATTCCTCATATTAAAATTTTATTAATTCAAAAAAACAATATACTTTAAAAAAACAAATAAAACATAAATAACAAGGTAAATTAATATTAAAAATTATTTTGTTACAATGATTATCACAAATTATATTCATATTAATATTTTTTATATCATTTATATAATATTTTCATTGATTAAACTATTAAACCATCATAATTATATAAATATTTAAATTGATAATTTCATCTAAAAATTTTAAAAATCAATCAATATAAAATATATAAAAATTTTATACTTCAAAATACTCTTTTTAATCTAAATTGCAACCATTATAACATCATATTAAAAATATTTTAGTTTTTAAAAAATGAATGTTAAATTTGAAAAGTCCTTGAATAAAATACTATAAATAGAATAATGTCTTAAATGTTTCTCCACGTTCTCCGAAAATTTTACCAATTATTATTTGGGTCCAAAATAACTCATAAAATAAAACCTATGACACAATTTATTGTAATTTTCTAATATTTGTATTATTATTTTTACCCTTAATTACATGATTTAACTTAAACTATGGGAATAAACTTTTCCAAAGCTACAATTCATATTTTCTAAAACTAAAAGGGAAATATTTAAAATGTGGTCATGTTATTCCAAAAGTGGTATCTATTTTAAAAACAACAATTCATCAATTTTTCATTAATTAATTAAAATTATTATAGTATATGAGACGAAACAACAGCATTTTTAAAATTAAATTATTTGAATGTTTTGATTGATTTTCTATCCAATTTCAAGGTGAAATCGATTCTTATAACTCTTATTATGTTTATTCATGTATATTTAAGCTATTTATACTTTAAAATGAAACTAATATATAATCTAGAAATATAAATATATGTGGAAAAGAATAGTTATTAATTAAAATATAGTATTTTTTCACTATCCATCAATAAATAAAGCTTATCATAAAAATACAGAAAATGTATCCAAATTAAATTTTTCTACAAATATTTCAAAAATAATATTTTTTTCATTTGTAATTTATAAAACTAACAAGATTTAGATTTAAACCCACTACACCATTAAATGTTAATAAAATTGATTTTTAGAAAAATAATGTTATAACTTTGAAACTGGATTTATTGTATATGCAATTGAACATATCATCTCTTATAATTAGTATATAATTAATAAATATTAATAAATATGATGAATACCTCTTGTATTATTATCTGATTTGTTAAAATTATGGTTCTTTAAGAGGAAATTAGATGCGTTCATGCTATAGAGATACTTTCAAGATCTTAGAAAGTAGGTCCCTATCATACTTTAAAATGAAAAATATAATAGCTATTTCATATGAGTCATAAATGTAGGGACTCATTATAGTGAATAAAATTTCAATGTTTCATTGGTATAAGATCATGTAGTTGAGGGTGGACTACATCTTCCTTGTATAAGTTGTCAATTTTAACACCTCCTCACCCTCCTTGAGAATGGTCATCACAATGGTTGATTTTATGAAATATTTTGGCATTATTAATTTGGTATTGTAACATAATTATTGTTAGGAATATAGAATACTTAATTGGTAATCCAACTTTAGGGGGATTAGTTTGGGACCAGTTTTTGGTCATAGGTTTTCATGATTCCATTGAAGAGCTCATGTTTGAAAATATTTTTAAACCATCTTTCTTTTCTGTTTATTATATTTCTCCGCCATAGAGTTTCGTATTAGGATGGATATGATTATTATTATTATTAAAACATAATTATATAATAAAACATGTTTCATTTGAAAATCTTTTTTTACTATTTACCAAAAAAATTATATATTTTAAAAAATTTATAAAAAATAACTTATAGTGAATATTGATCTATTGATTAAAAAACTAATATTGATTTTATCAAACTAATTTTATAACCAATGAAATTTTAATATTTTATTATTAAAATAAAAATAAGGTTTCCTAAAATATATGAAAAAATAAATACATTAAAAATATACACATTTACCTTCATTGTGTTTAGTAATTGATGTATTAATATTATTGAACTACTATATTTATATAAATATTATAAAAACTTCATTTTACTATTATATTAGTTAGGTTACTACTTTAGTTTTAGATTTATATTATAACTGTCATGTTATTCTTCAATCTATATTATTATTTTTCAAATTGTAATATTGGGTTTATACAACCTTTATATTACATTTATTTATATAATTAATCATATTATTATTTTACTTTAATGTTTATCTATATATTTTAAATAAATTACAATAAAAGTTCTACAAATTTTTATAGAGTTTTTCATAGTTGTGATACTTCCAGTTGGGCACATCCCAAGGATTTTTGAAATTATATATTTGATGTTTATTCATTTTAATGTAATAATTTTTTTATTTTATAGTGTATACTAACACTCTTTGTGTGATGTTATATATTGATGAAATAATTTATTTATGGGTTTTATTATGTAGTGAATGTGTTTTTTACTATATCATTTTCTTAAATATAAACCACATTTGTCTTCAGAATGAGAATTTCATATATAAAATTACATTCCATTACAAAATAAAATATATTTCATATGTCCTAATAGAAGTTGTACCAAATATCTCATGAAAAATTGAGATAGATATAAGTTTGGGGATGTCACAAGAATACATGTTCATCCTATAACTATTCAGGGAATACACCCTATAAAAGCACTATTCCATTTACAACTAGACTCTTCACGGGTTTTTTAAATTCCAAATCATACAATTCTGGTCATCACTTGTGTAAGAAGCATATCCCTAATGAAAATCACAATTAAAATCTTAATTTTACTCAATAATTGGTAAATTATGATTAACCTCTCACCTTGTCTACATGTTCAAATAGATTCAAGTACCTAAAAATTATGCTCTTTTTTATCAATAGGTCACAAAATTCAACACAAGAAATCTCACACTCATAATATTTAATTTATCAGTATGAACTTGTGTAATTCCAATGACCAAGTTCACTCAAATGTACCATACCTTGTACTTAATGTGGAATCAAGAGAGCCTCTCCATATACCTAAGTCTACCAACAAATAGTGGGGGTTTGATAGCCAATGTGGGGAGATTATACCATCTAGTATCATCCCAATGAAAAAAATGAATCATCTATAACATGTATAACATTTCTAGAAAAAATATTTAATTATTGTTTAATTATAACAATAAAAATGACATAAAAATTTTGAATCATGATATACACATATAGGGAACCATTATGGAATAATACAAGACCCCCCCATTTGTTAGTCATGTATATTAATGAAATAAAACTCAATGAATAAAATAAATGGATACCACATATCCTAATACTTTGTTTGAATTTATCTCCCAAAATCAAAAAATCTATCCAAATTTATTAATCTATACTAGGGATTTCTCCCAAACCCTAAATTCCAATATATTTTTTATCCACAAACCATTGTGCCTATATAGAATATGAGAATAATTATTTATATATCGCCAAAATATTGTTCCCCAGATACAGACCATACATATATGCATGATTGTACTTAATAGAATTATGTCATTACATCACATAAATACACCAATTTCCCTCTTGGGTACTCATATAATCACCATAATGGTTCACAAATACCTACTTTATAATGTACAAAAATATGTAGATAAAGAGTTATTTTTAACACCCCACAATTATAAATGAAGTATCACTGCGTATATAATAATACAAATGAATGGGTTATCATCATCTTTAATCACTAATTGAATGAATAATATCCATTATATTCTAACTAGGTGAACATTCCATAACCAATCTAACATCACTATGGAATGATACATACACTGGTGGATGAGAACTCACAATGACAAGGTGTATAATACAACCACACAACATATTCTTAGGTGCATGATATACCATGAGTACATAACTCAATTATATTAAACAATACTAAATCAATCATACTACAAGTGGATAAAAGACAACAAAAATCAACTCATCAGGTGGATAATACATTATTGTCTTAAATTTATATATGGATGACGTATTATGGATAATAATTACTAGTTTGTATATGGACAACTAGTATTAATCCCTAATTAGATGATGCACCACTAGGATAACTATCAATGTTGGATTTTATAACACTGACATGAATACATAGTTATATGATACACCACCATCAATAATCTCAGTGTATATAATATAAAACATCGATAACTTTCAAAATAGAAAATGAACCACTGGAAACACATCATATGGTGAATTATATTGATTAACCAATTTCATCAAATATTTTACATCTTAATAGATGAATATACATTTCATTTTACAAAATAATATCCATGAGGACTATATTGTTTTAGTGAAATTGAAATGGGAAATATATAAAAAAATTCATAATTGAATTACATCATCTCCCACTGTCATCTAAAAGAATATAACACTTTGTAGACAAGTCATATATAGAAATGTTTTTCATTTCCTAGGCAAAGAAAACAAAATAATGGGTGATATCAAATGATCTATAAGGGTAAATAATGAAGACAACAACATAACATGAGCATAAAGGCATGATAAAATAAACTTATGATTTTGAAACCATAAAATTCATATCATTTAAAATGTTATTGAGACATGGAGTAATGATTAGCATCTAAAAACCAGAATCATGAAGGAATGAAATAGAATAATCCATGATATCATAACATTGTCTTGAGAAATAGATTTAGGGAAAATAAATAAGAACATATAGTCATTTCTATAGTATAAGATGATTATTAAAAAATATATCATGGTGGAATGGGTTCACTCCTTAATCTATTACAGTTTTCAAGGATCACTCTGAAGACTATCATAGTGAATGGAGACCATTACTAAACTAGATTCTCATCTAATTCCATTACTATTTATCTCATGATATTTCAATAATTACCCTATACATTAATGGATAATATATTTCTAGGACCACCAATCACATAATGAAAATCATAGAAATGTTTTCCACAAGAGAATAAAACATTCATCATATCGTTACCCAAGGAAATTAAATGAATTTATAAATCATTTCATCATTTGATAACCAATAAAAAATAAATGAGTTTCACAATAATTCCATAAATTCATTATACCATAAACTATGTAAAAGGAATGGGTCTCAAAAAGATATTTAAATTATAATAAAAAAATAATGAATAAATATGGTATCCTTGGATTCATATCCCAGTTAAAAATAACTAACATAAAAGCATGAAATCCTAGATGGAAAAATATTTTAAAATATCACATGGAATATTTTTTTATGGAAATCATCCTCTCCACATTGAAACTTCATATTTAAATTCAAAAATTTTACAAACTATTAAATAAGAAAATATCTTTGAAAATAACTTTTGAATTATGTAATATATTTTTAATCATTTTGAATTCATGATACGAGGATATTCCATTTATACCATAAAAGTTAAAATACTGATTACTTAGACATTTATAGTAAAAAGGTAAAAGTATATTATTTAGAAAATGAAAATAATTTATTTTAAACAATTTTTTTATGAATTAAATCAAGGGAGAAAAATGAATTAAACAATCCTTGTTTAATAAAAAACGTTTTTTATTTTTTTTAAAAAATAAGGATATGGAATAGAAATGGTTTTGGGATGAAGAAACAAATAATGTAGATTTTCTATTAAATCAGTCATTGGAACTATAGAGTACCAATAATAGAAAATGAAGGGAAAATATTAATTTTAAAAAATAGAAATATGAGAAAAAATCATGAGTAACATTATATATATATATATGATATGGATTTTTAATCAAAAGCATAGTCAAAAACAATCTCAAAACACAACGAGATTGCCTGACAAAACCCTCACCACATTGGTATAATTTGAATCCTAAACCCCCATGAGAGAGGGTACCATATATGGATACGTATATCCATTAATTATCCTAAAATTAATAATAAATAAAATTATTGGTATGTATATATACCATGGAAATGAAAAAGTAGTGAATATGTCATTTGTCCCATGAAAATAAATGTTAGAAAAAAATCCTTTATATCATGTCCAAGATTTATTTTTACAAATTGAAAATACCTATATAACAAATATATATTCATTTCATATCTATTAAATTACCAAAATAATATTTTTCATACAATATATGATTTAAATACTAAAAATTACCACCCTTGTATTATCAATTATTTTTTAAAATACCTATTTCGGGTGATAACTACTTTATATTTAATGTTTTTTTAGTACATTTGTTGTGGTTGTTTAAATTGTTTAAAGTTATAAAATATCCATAATTTTTATGAGGATATAAATATAATTTTTAATCATTATATACATAATTTTATTCATCAATAGAATATAGATATAGATAAACTAATTACTTTATTCCTAGAGATGGCAGGTTATACGTATGGATGAAGGTTGTATTCATTTTTCAAAAAAATAGAACATAATATACAAATAAATTAATTCAAAATTAAAATTTACTTTTTATATAATGGATATTATATATTTTTGTTAAATATATCTTTCTTACCTTCCATTTAAAAATAAAATGAAAAACGTATCACATCACTTCTTGGATGTGATAGTCCACACTATGCATAACAACTTTATCTATTTACAACAGATTGGAATGCAATATTTTTTATGGATTATTATAATTAAATAAGTATAATTATTTTATAAATATCATAGAAATATTTGAAATTGATCATTTTATCCAACTCTGATAGGCGGTTATATAAGAAGAATTACAACATATCGTCTGTATGTAGTATATTGTACACAAAATAAACAATTTTGATTCTCATTTGATGGAAAAGGATATGGATATAGGTAAGGACAATAAAATATAGAAATATATGTATAATGGATATTTTTATTTTATTTATATCATTAATTTTTCAATAGTTTTTATGTAGGTAGAAGAATAAATAATATAAAATTTCTCAGTAGTGAATGCTACCTCTTCTCGAAAAATTGTCATTAGGATAGCCCCAAATAGAATTTTAGGATGGTTTACAAATAAATATGAGGCCTCTAGTATGTGGTTTTAGAATTATTTAATGTTTTATAAATGTAATTATTTATCTAAAAGGATTTTGAAGTGTTATGTGTTCTGGATTGGGGTTTCCTTTTATAAGTGGGGTAGAGGACACAATTGAAATTTTTTAAAAGAGAAAGATATACCCATTTTTTAAACACACCGATAGGATAAAATGTGGATCATTTTCAATCCTTATATAGTATAAGATAAATACATGTCCAAAAATTTAGAAAAATAAAAAAATTATGACATTGCAAGCCTTATCTTTTTATAATAACCCTCGTTCAACCCATTTTAACCTTAACTGTGGAAATAAATATTCACTATTTTTACAATTTATTATGAAAAAAATAGTTTGGACATATTATATAATTTTTATTATGAAAATTAATAATATTTTATCATTTTTAAAAAATTCAATTCATAGATGATCCAAAATTTCACTCAAAATTACACCCATAGAACTGATGAAAAATATGATTTCCAAATAAAATTATTCCTAAGTATGAAACAATTTAAAAAAATGAACATAAAATTTATTCCAAGGAACTAGATTGTATAGATAATTTTATAATTGAAGGGGTTTTACATATATAACCATATTTAAATAAAATATAACTTTATAAATTCATTAACTTTAATATATTTTTTAAATATAAACCTATATTTTTTTACAATTCATTAAAAAATTAAACATTTAATAAAATTATAAAAAATCTCAGATTAATTTTTAAACATTTATTTATTTCACTAAAATTAATATTTTAAAAAATATTTTATATATTATGAAAAAATTTAATTTCATTATTTTACAAAAAAATATTCATTTTTGCTGAAACTGAATCTTTGAAGCATATAAAATATACTAAAAAGAGTTTACTTTTTTGTCAATTTTTATTATTTATCTAAAAAATTCATACATAAGTTTGAAAATGTAATTATTTAATGTGTACTAAAAAATATAATCTCAATGTTTTAATAGATATGTTTAAATTTTATTACTAATAGTATATTGTAGTTCTTTAGAACTTGATGTTTTATACAGTGAATAATACCGAAGAAAATAAATTTATTATAAAAAAATAATTCCTTGAGGTATTACATTATACGACATTAGAATTAATTTTCCCCTAAAATTTTCATCAGGAGGATATAAAAAATGTAGGATACTTTTTCCTCATCATATCTACAGGTTCCTATGTATTGTCTTCATATTTATGTTTTTTCAAGAATACAGTTACTGGGTGAGTGGTCATACTTCATACTTGTTTTCCTATTTTATTTATATTTTCAAAAGTTTTTCCATCATAGGAAACATCAGGATATAGCGATACTGACTCAATGTTCAGTATATGTTAATGATCAGGTATGTAATTCTTCATGAGATATAAATAGAACACATTATGTACTTGAGAGATGTTCATTGGATGTTAAAAGTGATAGGAAGATATCCATTTCTGATCAAGAATATATAAATGTATCATAGTCATAGTGATCAACATTCCATTCATTCTAAAAAAACACAACCTTCTTCCATAGATAAATTCAATGGAACACCTTCTTATAAAATAAATATTCTTGAACAGATTGATGTTTGTCATCATAAATATTCTATAATTCCTTTATTTATCTTATGTGTTATATAACTTCATTAACCTTATCTACCATTTCTTTATCCATTTGTATTCCAAATAGATTTATTTCTTTAAATCCATCCCAACACATAGGATTTTTTACTACATTCCATTGAGTGATTCATAATGAGCCATATTAATGCTCTAGTGAACTAATTTTTTGTATGAAAAATCATCCAATTGAAGGTGTTGATCCCAAAAAACATTTAAACCCATAGAAAAAGTTATCATAATATCCTCAAGGGTTTGAATTTTTATATAATACATTCTCTCAGTCAGAGGATGATATAGAGTGCTGCTATATAACTGTATATCCAAATCATTATGAATAATTTTCCCTAAAATTGAGTTTATCCGCATATCTTGATTATATACAATTGATTTTGGTGCTCAATTAAACATTACAACTTCCTTAATATAAATTATGTTATAACGATACATTTGTAAATATCATCTAAAAGTGATGAAGATTACTAAATATTGATGTGATAAACAAAAAACTAAAAAAGAATTATGTACATTAGAATTATTTTAGAGACTAATGATAAAATCCATGATGATGTTTTTTCATTTAAAATCTGGTATGGGGGATGGTTATAGCATTCCTTAGTAATTTTATCATTCATCCTTAAATTTATAAAATACAAAGAATAGAGATTCAAACTCTACAATATCTATCTTCATTTTATCCCCCTATAAATAATTTTTTGATATCAATACATCATCATACATCTAGGATGAATAGAGAATGAACAACTAAAAACCTCCCCTAATAGATACTTCTTAAATTATGGTATATTTGGAGTATATAAACAATTCCAAAACATTATCTTTCCATTGTAATCATGGATAATATAAATAATCTAAACATTCTCTCTGTATATAAATATCTTACAACTAAACCAATTTAATCTTCACAAGTATATATCATTGGACACTGATTTGGGAAAGATAACATTTTTCCATTTCCTCATGATTTCATAATCCAACCACAGAAATATAAAATTATTTTATATCTTTTATCCTAATCATAGTAAAGTGGTCTTAATCCATTTGGATCAAATCATTGGCCACATTGTTCACATTAAAATGGTTATAATTTATTGAGTATTCATAATCATTAATTAGTTCTTTTTATATTCTTGAGGAACATATTCATCTCACTATATGTGAATAGATACAATACATTTTTATAAAAATTATATATATAACACAGTTCTTTATAATGATAATTTCTCAAATATTAAATGAAAACAAATTACCACTTATAGCTCCAAATATTTATTTGGGTGTTTTTAATAATTAATTATAAATTATCATAATTCATTAAATGTAACCATGCCATTAATCATGACAAATAATTCCGATCTTTTTCTATGCATCAATATAATTTAATAACCCTTCTCTAAAGTAATGTATTATACGAACATGTTCACTGACAAGTATTTTATTTATTTCCTTGAATGATTCCACAAATTCGTCAATCTAGAGGAACTATAATCCCTTCGTAGTTAACTCGATGAGTGAATTAGATAGTCATTAGAAATTATCCCAAAACTGCTGATAATATCGAACTAAATAAATAACAATTTGGATTTGATTAGCGGTTTTTAGTATTTTATAATGTTCAATAATGTATTCCATTGATGGATCCATAAATATACCCTTTATTTATATAGTATTACCAAATAATAAAGACTTATATATATCCAAAATTCACACTTTGTATATTTTTCATACATTTTATCCTTTCTTTGGTTCTTTATTATATTTATAAAGTGATCTTAATTTCCTTAATTTCTATTTTAATATATATATATATATCATCTATACTGACAACCAAAAACTAATCATGATAATCTCTAAATAAATTATTTATTAAATCAATTAAGATAGTAGGGAAATTAGTAAGACCAAATTACATCACTATATATTCATATTAATTATACCTCATATTATATGATATATTGGGCATATCATCCTTCATAACCATCAATTTATGTTATACAGAACAAAAGTGATTGTTAAAAAAGTATTAATCTCCATAAAGTTGATCTAAATAGTCATCAAATAGGATAGATGATACTTCGTCCTTATTTATGATCTTGTTTAGCTCTCAATTATCTATATAGAGCTACATATATCCATATATTCTCATAATGAAGAGAAATGTTTCCCTGCATGGTGACACACATAGATGAATTAAACCCTTTTCATTTTCTCCTATAGTTTTATTTTTAATTCTTTTATCTAAATTGGATCCATTTTATAGTGATTCATTAAAATTGGTGTAGTACCACTATTGAGTTTTATTGGGAACTTGACTTCATGATTTGGTGGAATACTAGAAAACACTTCTATAATGGCACCAAAAAACACTTACATAATAGTTTTATCATTAATGTTGAGAATCTCCCTAATATTCAAAGACAAACACTTTGTTTTAATACCAATCAAGGCCCATATAATGGTTTTTATTTTTGCCAATTGTTCATATTTATAATTATAGGAATACATGATCTTTGGTTGGTTTGTAATATCAAATGTAAAATTACATACTTGTAAATTAATGAGGTATTTATTTATACAATATCAATACAAGACTATTATAACAAAAAATTCAACCAGAGAAAGAATAATGATATTTTGAATATGCACAATGCCGCAAACTCCAACAAGAGAATAATCTTATAATTGAGATGCAATCATCATACCACTAGAGGTGTTCAAGGAAAATCAAAAACATAATCATTTATGTCATAGTCTAGTACCCATATATAATTTTTTATATATATAAGAGTGTGCAAAACCACATTTAAATAAGAAATTACTAGTTCAATATTGGATTAAAAATGTAACTTTCACCATATCATTATCATACACCACATCAATAAGAGTGAAAATACGAGTTTTCTGTTTTTCTGTTGACATAAATTTTTTTGATGTTGATCATCATAAATATATTTCATAATTTTGAACTGTTTAGCATAATACCTATATGCCTTTCGTTTTAAGAAATGTAGTGTGTGGCACATTCTGTAGAAAATTCTCCAAATTTCCATCAATATAGAATGGATTCACATCACATCAGAATTAAATTTTCTTATGAAATTACTCTATAAAATTTTCACATTTACCAGTACACTTTAGATAATTTTCTATGTGGTTCCTTCCGCACATTTATTGTAAAATAAAATATCATCTTCTTTCCACATAGTTTTTTACATGTTCCATTGTATTCCATCATTTTTATCTTTTCAAAACAATGACATTGTTTTGTAGTTGAAAAACCATTTACACCATGATAGTAGACAAAATTATTTATTCATATTTAAAGAATAACTTATTTATATCACTAATTTGATATATGGTTTTAATCCGTTGAAGGATCCATGATACTTACATTCATGTGGGATATTAATAACAGAAGTTTACACACATAGTCTTGTAAATTATGCCTCATAGGTAAAAAAATTAATTATTCTTCTATTTTGCATCAATAAATTTATTATAAATTTCCATATTAATAATATTTTTGAATTACATATTTAAAATTATTCTATTAAACTAGTCCCACTCTGTGGATTCCATTTCTTTATATTTTTTTGTTTTATTAATAAGAGCCCATAATTAGTCTACTTTTTCTCCCAAATGATAGAAATAAAAAATGTGATTTTAATGATCCAAGAATTGTAGAATGGAAAATATATTTTCAATGGTACTCATTGTATACTCAAAATAATATTTATCAATAGAACCATTAATTTATAGTGATGGTTTTCTCATAAAAGACTCAAATAAATACATTTCTATCCTTTTTTTATTTCGATGTTTTGTATGATCTAGTGCTCGAGAATGTTGTGTGAGCATATAATGATGATCTTTCAATCCAGGTTTGATAATATCTTGGTACTGGTAGGGATAATAATTTCATTTTATGTAATATTTATCATTGAAATTATTCTTTCAGGTTTCAGAAATTGAATAATTCCAAAAAGTATAGCGTGACAAACAATAATAGTTGTGGTAAACAATATATCCATAAAAGGACATTTATAGTGTTTGTAAATCAGGAAAAATTTTTACAATATATTAAAAATTATATTTATCCAATGAAATACGTAGTTATAAACTATTAAAATACTTCAAGATGTTTCAAAAATTGTATAATAATTTCAAAAACATATCCCAATATAGTTTCAAACTAGGGGTGCAACATGACCTATTATCGTGTATAAGTGATGGTTGAGTTAGATCCCATTGCACCATTTTTAGAGATATTACATCTAGGTACAACTATTCTTGATCCACATTCACTTTTTTCATTCCATTATCTATATCAATCACAAAACTTCTTTGATATTTATTTATTTTGTGAATTTTCAATAGGGTTCTAAAAAATGTTTTCTCATCATAGTATCAAATGGATAAATAAACATTTCCATTGATATCAATTATTGTATCATACCAGATAAATAAAGTGTCACATACATCGATTATTTTAAATGTATTTTAATTTTAATTTCCATTAATTCTTTGTTTTGGGGGTTTCCAACGATTTTATGGAGAATTTGTGAGTTTTCATGAATTGGGCCAAACCGTGAACCCAATTCCGGATTTAAAAATAAATTTTATTTCTTTTAGAACATTTAAATTTTTTAATATTATTTACTCATTACAACTCCTAAAATGTCCTCCCCTGATATATTAACACCAAAATTAAAATTTGGAGCCTTTGGAAATCCATAACCAAGGTTTATGTTGGTTCTTATTTAAGGGATTGGGCCTGCTCGAAAGCCCAATTCCAGTTTTAAAAATAATCATTGATTAATTAATAACTTATTAATTTTTAAGTATTGTTAGGTCATTCAAAGCCTCACATGCGCTCCTTGAGCCCAGACGCACGCCCATGATCTCTCTCCCCTCTTTGGAGCTCTTCTTCATCGCGATTTAGTACTGAACTTATTAGGGTTTTTAAAATCGGACAGATTTGGAGAGGTAAATTGATCCTTTCATAACTCCTTCATTTTTCATCCTTTTTCCCCATTTCAGTCCCCACATGACCTAATATGAATCCTCCGAACCTCCATACCAGTTTTGTGTACGTGGTGATTCATTATTTGGCGGATTGGGTCCGATTCCTTCAAGATATTTCAAGTAAGGGAATTCCTTCTTGGTTCCTTCCATCCTCTTTTAGTTTTATTTATTTTTTCCTGAAGTTCCTCATGTCTAGAAGTTGGGGTTCGATCATAATGTCTGATTTGGTGTCTTATGGGTAAATTATTGTGATTTGGGTCTAGATTTATATTCCTTTTGGTGAAACGGTGGTGCGCTTAAGGTTTCGCACCAAGTTTTGGGGGTTTCGACTCAAAAGGGTAGGTGATTCCATGTGTAGCCATTTTATGATGAGTTAGCTTGCATGGATTATTAATTTAGCATGTTTATAATCTGTTTTATGTGCTTTGAAAATAGTTTTGATGGATTTGGTTAAACATTTAATTTTTAGTTGCATTATAGCTTGAAATTTGGTACTTTTTATGTGTGACTCTTGGGGTAATGTTTGGGTTTAGTTTATAACTTATGAAAGTGATTTATTAGTCTTGAAAGGGGATGCCAATTCTGTTTTGTTAATTTTTTATTGTCATGTTGGCCTTGAAAGTCGGTTTTTTATGAGTTTAGTGTGTAAAAACATGTTGTACTTCTTGAAGATGATTTATGAAAACGTGTGTTTTTCATGTGTATGTTTGTGGTATTATTTGATGTATTTTTATAACATTTTGGGGTGGTTTAATAATTGTTTTAGGGATGAAAAATTCTGTTTTGGATTGGTATTGGTATGATTTTGCTTTTAAATGAGGGTTTTGAAATGGGTTTAGTGTGCGGACAATTGTTATACCTCTTGGGTTTGTTTTATAAAAATTGCAAATGTTTTATTTGGTTAAAAAAAGTTGGTAAAGGGTGTATATGTACTGTTTGGGTGAGTGTGTTCACCTAATGTGGGTTTTTGAATGGTAAAGTGGTGATTTGAGATGTTAAACATTTTTATAATTTTTTATAAATTGTCAAAATGTTTTACTAAATTGTGTTTTTTTTGCGAAACACGGGTGTGGGATATTTCATGTGAGTTTATTTATAAAATGAATTGTGAATGTGAGAAGGGTATTGTGTGACATGTGTGTGGGCTGTTATGTGAGTTGAATATCTTTTCATGGTTTTATAAAAAATTTTAATGGATTTGTGGAAATCTTAAAGAAATGTGAAAAGTGTTGTAGGCAATTTGGAGTGAGTTTGATTTCAAAATTCATTTGAATGAAAAGTGGAATTTTTGACTTGCGTGGTGTACATGGGGATGTTTGGTTAATTTGTGATGTGGAAGTGATATTTTCATGTGAAAACTATACTTCTTGGATTGCTGAACTTGTTTGAGCACAATGGGAAAACTCGGGTATCTAGGTGGGTGGATGTGTACTAGTATGCTAGTGAATCCGTGGGGTTTGGCCTCAGTTTCACTTAGCAAGATTGACGCTTACAACTCTAACTACACTATTATGATTATGATTGGGGACCACTAGGTTATGGTTATGTTCCCTACTAGTGGCTCTTGCACGAGAATGGATATTTGTGATGGTTACTCTCACCGAGATACGAGGTACCTGGGACCCACAACTAGCTAGTGCCTAGGGGTTATTTCCCATTGATTGTGCTCACTGGATACTTTGTTCTTACCGTCGGAATACAGTATGAGAGGCTGGAAAATTCAGTATATATGGTATTTAATTTAAATGTTTTTATTCTTTAAATTATCCCACCTAAAAACTGTTTTTATTTAATGTTTCATCTTTTAGAAATTTTAACTAGCATCTCATGTCTTTGGAAACATGCATGATTTTCGACATTAAATGTTTATCACATGGAATCTATTAGTGGTGGTATCCTACTAGGCTTTCGCTAACACCCTACATACACCTTTGGGTGTAAGTATATTTGCTTATTTTATGTCACAGGTTTGGGTACAAGATTTATGCCATTGATTCAGGTTTTTAGTTGTCCATTGGAATGCAGTGTCGTGGAGATAGCTTGAGGGCAGTGCCTCTTTCCTTGTGGAGGTTCTTGAGCTGTCCTTATTTGGTTATGTACCATCGTAATGGTCTTTAAACATAGTTTTAACTTATGTATTTCAATTCTGAAATTTTGTAAAATACGATTTTAGTTTAAAAATCCAGATTTGTTTTATTGGACTCTTTTGTCATTTTAAGTTTATAAACTCGGGTAAATCATTCCGAATTATCATTTTATGATACTCAGGCACTTGTTCCAGCCCGTGGGGATCAGGAACGCCCTTCGGGTCTTGCCATGGACCGGGTCGGGTGCGGATTTTGAAGGCGACCAGATTCGGTTCGTGACAAAATGGTATCAAAGGAGGTTCGCTCCATTTGAGTAATGTTATTTGGGAAATAGTCGGTATAGTATAGAGTTATGATTGTTGGGACATAGAATTATGGTTATGGGTAGTATGTTTGATCACCACTCCTCATTTCTGGATTCTAGTTGCCAGGGCAAGTTGGGATTTGTCTATGTATTTTGGTTTTCTTGTTTTGATGATGATTAGGGGAAATGAAAAGAGAGTTGGGTTAAGGGTCTCAATGAGCTCGCAGGGTCTGGAAAGCCATGTGGAGCTGGAGATATTCCCTAGAACACTCTCTGTGACAGTGAAGTGATTGGAATATGGCTGCCAACCATATGTCCAAGTCACCCACTGAAACTAGTTTCTTCTCGCATTGTCTTCTGTTCTTTAGTTTTGAAATCTTGGAACATTGGTTTTAAAGTGACTTGGTTTTAAGAAGTGTAATGTTTCGGAGAAATGATTCTGAAATAAATATGGAATGGTATGATATATGAAATTTTGGAACTAAATATTCATAATTATTTTGAAATAGAAAATGGTGTGATTACACCTCTTTTGAAGGCAGAAATTGTATTGAAGTTGGTTTTGAAAAGTGTTTCCAATAGAGTTTTCTAAACAATCAGAGTGTGTTTTAATGGGATGATATGTTTTGAAATTGATTTGAATATCTTGAATGTGAGTTATTTTCTAAATGGTTGTGACATTCTGAATATTTTTGTAAGATGTGAGTTGGGATTTTGATCTCGTGGTTAGCGGTTATGAGAAAAAAAGGATGCATTGGTTGACCGTTTTGGTTTTGAAAAGTGGAGAGAATTGTTGTTTTAACCTTTGGTATTTCCATTAGTGACCACATGCATGGGGTTATAGGGGATGATGGATGGTTGATGGCACGACTGGATGACTTCCGGGACGGATATGAGGAGGGTGTCTGGTGTGGCACAAAAACATGCATGTGTGAGGCCCATGTGGTACCATTGGTCGATACTCTTACCGCTGAACAACTTGTTTTCAAAGAAATGGTTTTAAAGAAAAACATGATGTCTTGATGAATAGTTTTGGGATGGTTTGTATTATGGGTCTTTGAAGATGTTTTTTTTGTGGGATGTTTATTTAGTTCAATAACCCCTCCTATTTGAACTGTGTTTTGGGATTATGTTTGGTCGGTAAGCTAGGTTGAAGGACCGGTTAGTAGTCTCCTCTGAGATATGTTTTGGGACACATTTTCGGTGGTTACCTTCATGTGTTTGGATCTGGTTTATGATTTTTTTTGACCAATGGACTATCTTGGTTGGGTCCTTGGGTTCTCCCGTTGGATAAGGTATGCCCCCATTTAGGGTTAGTGCATAGCTGAAGTGCAACCCATATTGTTTCTCCATTGGAAAATCCTCAAGTTGATCAATATAAGGATTATTTTATAGATCATTGTTGATTGAGTCTACAACCATTCATTTAGTTGATTTGTAGATCCTCTTGTAGTGGGATAGTTCTTGTGGAAGGTTGAAAGAGGCCTTGGTTTCTTAAGTTTCATGATTCATCAACGGTGGAAGTGTTCTTTGGTTGTTAGTGTGGATGAGTGTCATGAGGGTGTCTAAGAGGTCCTCTGGGTTCTTCATAGTTTCCTTGAAGAAAGAGTTATTATTAAACTACCAATTTTCAGATTTTTGTCCTGATAGGATATTGTGTCAACTTTTTGGACTTGTCTGTTGTTTAGGGACTTGGAATATGGTCATTTTCCATGTATTGTTTCTATCAATCACAAGGGTCATGTTCAGTGACGCATTGTGATGTTGTGTGCTATTTTTATTGTAAAGGTCAAGGTCACACAATCCTATTAGGTTCTCTGTTATGTTAGGAGTATGTATCCCTTGGGAAAAACATCAAATCCTCTATCTTAGAGGACGGTGTTTATACGTTTCCTACCCTTCTGTTGTTTCTCACCCAAAGAAACAAGGTGAGATGTGTGTGCTTATTCTGATCCCATGTTTCAGTGAAATGTTAGGTTTTGGTAAAGTGAGTTATGGAGTGTGTTATGTCCTGATGAACCCATCAGGGTATGTGGTGTAGTTGTTTGTGGCACCAAAAGAAGAAGTTCAACATAGGGGTTTCAACAGCCAAACTGCGTGGCCCAAGATGCTTCAATATTTTGAGCTCCAGCCATAGGTCCCGGAGAGAAGCTGGCGCGTAGTCAGGGGAAACCCTAGTGTCATTTAAACACTTGTACAAAGTCCTATCCTCAGTATGAAAGATAGTAAGAGTTTAAACCTATGGTGTCATCATATTTCTTCAGTTGTTCCCGTTCGGTGGAAATAGGTGGAGGGTTTTGTACCCATGTCATCACACAATGTTATTCCCTCCCCCTTTGGTTTCCATTGAGTCTTTGGAGAATGGTTGGAAATTTGGCTATACAAGTTGTGCACATAGTTTTCACATGGTTAGTTCTAACCATGAACAAAAAAAACATGCAGATATAAGGATCCACATAGTTATCGCACAGTTTCTCAAACTGTGCAGACTAACCATGTGACCGTCCAAACTCCTTAATTTTGGGGTCTTTTGTGTCGGCCCACGCCGGTCGGTTAAGATTGTTGGTTCTTATGGTGGGAAGACCCACCATGGGTATTGTGAATATTATTTTGTAAATTTCTAATGGATGTATACCCCTTTTACTAGGGATTCTATTTGGGACTTCCCCTATTAGTGTCTTGATTCTGTCTCGGGAAAACAATTCAAGTTGTCTCTTATGGCGGGGAGCCCATTTGTGTCTCTTCATACAAGTAACTCATGTTTTTCCTTGGTATTGTATGGGAGGTAGGTAATATAATTTGGAGATATCTAACTACTTACATCTTCCATGGGTAAACTTTGGGACTGGAGAGTGCCCAATGTATTAGTTAAAGTAAGGTATGTGTAACCTTGTTCAATGTTATTGTTCGTTTGGGTGAATTGCTTGAGTCTTGTTCGGATAGTGTTTGAGGAGTTTTATTTTTTGGATAAATTATGAATGTGATTTATTATTTCAGGAATGTGGTGTAAGTTTTCTTTGTGAGAGTAATCCTTCATTAATTGATCACTAGAGGTGTTTTGGCCTTTGGGGGAGAAACCTGACAAGGAAGTACCTCTGGGTTTCTCAGTTGGGTTTAGTTGTTACTTTGGCCTTGCTGTAACTTTCCGGGGTGGAAAGTTTTCATGGTGGGGATAATTGTCACATACATAGATTATTTTAAATGTATTTTTATTTTGATTTCCATTAATTCTTTGTTTTGGGGGGTTCCAAAGGTTTTACGGAAAATATGTGAGTTTTCATGAATTGGGCCAAACCGTGATCCGAATTCCAGATTTAAAAATAAATTTTATTTCTTTTAAAACTTTTACATTTTTTAATAGTTTTCACTCATTCCAACTCCTAAATGTCCTCCCCTGATATATTAACACCCAAGTTAAAATTTGGAGCCTTTGGAAATCCATAACCAAGGTTTATGTTGGTTCTTATTTAAGGGATTGGGCCTGCTCGAAATCCCAATTCCAGTTTTAAAAATAAATTTTGATTAATTAATAACATATTCATTTTTATATAATTTTCGATGATTCAAAGTCTCACATGCACTACGTGAACCCAGCCGCACGCCCAAGCTCTATCTCCCCTCTTTGGTGCTCTTCTTCATCGCGATTTAGTACTGAACATATTAGGGTTTCTAAAATCGGGCAGATTTGGAGAGGTAGCTTGATCCTTTCATAACTCCTTCATTTTTCATCCTCATTCCCCCATTTCAGTCCCTACATGACCTAATATGAATCCTTCGAAACTCTATATCATTTTTGGGTACTTGGTGATTCATTATTTGGTGGATTAGGGCCGATTCCTTGAAGATATTTCAAGTAAGGGAATTCCTTCTTGGTTCCTTCCATCCTCTTTTAGTTTTATTTCCTTTTTCATGAAGTTCCTCATGTCCAGAAGTTGGGGTTCGATCCTAATGTATAATTTGGTGACTTGTGGGTAAATTATTGTGGTTTAGGCTTGGATTTATATTCCTTTTGGTGCAACGGTGGTGCGCTTAACGTTTCACACCAAGTTTTGGGGGTTTCGACTCAAAAGGGTAGGTGATTCCATGGGCAGCCATTTTATGATGAGTTAGCTTGCATGGATTATTAATTTAGCATGCCTATAATCTGTTTTATGTTCTCTGAAAACAGTTTTGATGGATTTGGTTAAACATTTAATTTTTAGTTGCATTATAGCTTGAAATTGGGTACTTTTTATGTGTGACTCTTGGGGTAATGTTTGGGTTTAGTTTATAACATATGAAAGTGATTTATTAGTCTTGAAAGGGGATGCCAATTCTGCTTTTTTAATTCCTTATTGTCATGTTGGCCTTGAAAGTAGGTTTTTTTATGAGATTAAGGTGTAAAAACCTGTTGTACTTCTTGAAGATGATTTATGAAAACGTGTGTTTTTCATGTGTATCTTTGTGGTATTATTTGATGTATTTTTATAACATTTGGGGGGGGGGGGTTTAATAATTGTTTTATGGCTGAAAAATTATGTTTTGGATTGGTATTGGTATGATTTTTCTTTTAAATGAGGGTTTTGAAATGGGTTTAGTGTGCAAACAATGGTTATACCTCTTGGGTTTGTTTTATAAAAATTGAAAATGTTTTATTTGGTTAAACAAAGTTTGGAAAGGGTGTATATGTACTATTTGGGTGACTGTGTTAACCTAATGTGGGTTTTTGAATGGTAAAGTGGTGATTTTAGATGTTAAAAATTTTTATAATTTTTTATAAATTTCCAAAATGTTTTACTAAATTTTGTTTTGTGTGAGAAACACAGGTGTGGGATATTTCATGTGAGTTTATTTATAAAATGAATTGTGAAGGTGAGAATGGTATTACGTGACATGTGTGTGGGATGTTATGTGAGTTGAATATCTTGTAATGGTTTTATAAAAATTGTTTAATGGATTTGTGGAAGTGTTAATGAAATGTGAAAGTGTTGTAGGAAATTTGGAGTGAGTTTGATTTCAAAATTCATTTGAATGAAAAGTGAATTTTTTGACTTGCGTGATGTACATGGGGCTGTTTGGTTAATTTGTGATGTGGAAGTGATATTTTCATGTGAAAACTATACTTCTTGGATTTCTGAACTTATTTGAGCACAAAGGGAAAACCCAGGTATCTAGGTGGGTGGTCGTGTACTAGTATGCTAGTGAATCTGTGGGGTTTTGCCTCAGTTTCACTTATCAAGATTGACGCTTAAAACTCTAACTAATCTATGATGATTATGATTGGGGACCACTAGGTTATGGGTATGTTCCCTACTAGTGGTTCGTGCACGAGAATGGATATTTGTGATGGTTACTCTCACCGAGATACGAGGTACCTGGGACCCACAGCTAGCTAGTGCCTAGGGGTTATCTCCCATTGATTGTGCTCACTGGATACTTTGTTCTTACCGTCGGTATACGGTATGAGAAGCTGGAAAATTCAGTATCTATGGTATTTATTTTAAATGTTTTTATTCTTTAAATTAGCCCACCTGAAAACTGTTTTTATTTAATGTTGTATCATTTAAAATTTTAACTAGCATCTAATGTCTTTGAAAACTTGCATGCTTTTCGCAATTATATGTTTATCACATGAAATCTATTAGTGGTGGTATCCTACTGGGCTTTCGCTCACACCCTACTTACACCTTTGGGTGTAAGTAGGTTTTCTTATTTTATGTCACAGGTTTGGGTACAAGATTTATGCCATTGATTCAGGTTTTTAGTTGTCCATTGGGATGCAGTGTCGTGGAGATAGCTTAAGGGCATTCCCTCTTTCCTTGTGGAGGTTCTTGGGCTGTCCTTATTTGGTTATGTACCATCGTAATGGTCTTTAAACCTAGTTTTAACTTATGTATTTCAGTTCTGAAATTTTGTAAAAGACGGTTTTAGTTGAAAAATCCAGATTTGTTTTATTGGACTCTCTTTCATTTTATGTTTATAAACTCTGGTAAATCATTCCCAATTATCATTTTATGATACCTAGGCACTTGTTCCAGCCCATGGGGATCGGGAACGCCTTTCGGGTCTTGCCATGGACCGGGTCGGGTGCCGATTTTGAAGGCGACCAGATTCGGTTCATGACATAAAGAATAAAAAAATTTCTTATTTTTTAATATTTACGAATTAAATATTAATTTTACTTTAAAGGGGTTTCTATGTTTGATAGTTCACCCAATACGCAATAAAGAGTTTCTTTGAAATATTACATTGCACACTAGTAATAAAATAATATTATTTTAAATGGAAGTTAACACGTAGTTGTTGTATTGGCGGGAATGAATAGAAATAACTAAAATATGATTATATATTTTTTTCAAATGTTTTTACATTTATCCAATAAAGGATAAAGGCTTAAAATACAAAAAGAATTCAGTTTTAGGCATAGATACTCTAATATTCACTAAAAGGTTGAACTATCACCTTTTGATGGTGAACCCTATTTAAATATAGTTTTGGAAACTCTTATAAATTTTATTGGACCAAATAAAATTCTTCTTTAGAATCAGGACATCAAAATTTACTTTATGTTAATTTTTGGTATTTTTCTGATAAAGTTCATTTTTAATGAATAGTGAAAAATGTTGTATTTTAATTCAAAACCTCTTTTTAATCTAATTTATTTATATGATTAGATTATATTTTGAATTGGTTTTAATGTGAAATTAGAATATATTTTTACTATTTAATCCAATAGTGGTCATTAGAATTAATTTCACTTTGAAATTGGACTTAAACTAGTGTCAATCTTTTGATACTTATTGTTTCATAAAAACACGTTATTTGCTCTGACTGCGGGAATTAATTATCAAATTAATTAATGTAAAATATATGTTATTAATTTTGTAAAATAGAAATCATTTTTGAATTTGAAATATAAAATATAGCTTAGGGTGAAGTTTTGATATTTTTATGAAAAACTTCAATTTTTGATGAATAGTGAAACCACTAAATGGTACTTAAAAAACTAATTTTCCATTTAAATGAAATTTTACCACCTTTCTGTTTTGAATTTCCAAAATCTGACATAAATTTTTGTCATTAAGAGGTAAAATGTGGTTTAATGGGATTAAATTGTGTTTGGTGAATAGTAACTTTTTTGTTTTTAATCATGATTAGAGATAATTACTGTAATTTAAGGTAAAAATAATGTTTTAATAATATGAAATGACCTAGAAACATGTCTTAACCTTATTCGATGTGTCATGGCCCACCAAGTAAACCCATGAGTCAATTTTTGGGACCCCATGGAGCCACTTGGGTAAGATAAAGTCATTAATGCCTTTTATTTAAAGTAAAAGTAAAAATGTCACAACCAAGAGTCGTTTTACTAAAACAATTTTTAAATGGGGTTATACAAGTAATATTTTTGAGTATAAATAATCAGTAAAAATCTAAAACGATTTCCTACATCGTGATATTTTTTTATAATTTTTAGACATTAAATAAATTAAATTATTTATGACACCATGATGTTGCAGCGATGAACTCATTTTTTAACGATTTAAATAAAATGAATATATAATGTAAAATCTAATACCTAAACATGTCAAAAACTTAATGGATGGGTGTATTTCGAACTATTATCACCTTATCCTAGAAAAATATAATTTTGGGACCTTTTAATTCCGAAATGAATTTTATAATAAAGTATCCTTTTTAAACCTTTCCAAGAGTGCCCCTCCTCTCCTCTAATAAAAGGCCCCCACCTCTACCACCATTCCCACACTTCCAAAGCCATTTTCTCGTCCAAACCCTACCCATTTTGCCTCTCCACATCCCTCTATAACTCCTAGAAGCCTCACTTTTTTCAGAAGTCTTCCCAAAGAAGCCTTTGAGCTCAAATCAAAAAGAGTTACCCGATTTAAAGGTAGTGTCTTCTCTTGTGTTCTTATGTTTTATTTTGCTTCTCCAACCCCCTAAACTCTTTTTATTCATTTTTTTCGTAACAACACCAGTATCTTCCATATACGAGGATGTTTTTTTAAGAATTATTCTATCTACACTTACACAAACCTACATCTAATGGGTAATGAACATAGTGTTTTTGTGGATGGAGAATTTCTACCTCACAATACGATGAGTGTTCAACACTCATATAACACCTTCAAAGGTGGACATTAAGTTGCCAATATTTTTATATAATATATATAAAATGTTTACGTTTTACTTAAGCTTCCATATTTTTCATTTATGGCATACCTTTATGGTTACCATTATGGGTTAAAGCGATATCTTCATTTTAGGAAGTGCGGACTATCGCCCCCTCAAAGTGATTTGATTCGTCAATGCCATATGTGGGACGTATGAAAGATTTAATTAATGATATTATGTATGATATTATAATGTAATCATAATATACCTTTATATCTTTATGATTCCATCCATAAAATACGAAATAGAAATGAAAGTAGCATTCATGCGTACGTACGGCTTACCATCCCAATGAACGGTGCATTTCATTTCTTACCTCTAAACGTTAAGTAATATTAAAAATGCATGTATATACTGGATATATTTGATATATATTATATCTACATCATGAGTATAGCTCTGGATATAATGGATACATGAAAAACATGTAATTATAAAGAGTTTATTTTTGACTCAAGTAACAATGATCGTTAAAATGACCGTTATTAACTTAAATAATTACATAGTGTTAATGACATGGTAATAAGTGATATTAAAGGAATAATGAACCTGAAAAAGGGTCTTTTGCAAGTAGAAATTAACTCAATTTAATTATTTAAAAGGTTAAAGAATGATTGAGTCATGTCGGACCTAAGGTATGGGACTCCGTCTCAATCTCCTTTCATTGAGGCTTATTTTGTTTTATACACAAACATATTTTATACGGTGTATAAACCCCCTTTACATTTATGTTTATCCAAAAGGAATCATTGTATATTAAGTGTTTTACTTAATAACAAAAGGGAATGTTTTTTTCATACGTATGCGGTGACAACGACTTCTCCGCCACCGTGACCATTATTTGAGTTTCGGCTTCCTCTACAAGCCATACCTTTTTTTAAAATGAAAAATAAATACCATGTGTTACATTTATTTTATTTTTGTATTGAAAATGTTTTCCATAAAGTTTTTATTATATCAATTTGTTGTATTGATATCTTGTGATTGAAATTTGGAAATTCTATGTTTCCTTTATGCATAATTTATGTCATGCGATGATGTTATGGTTCTTGGGAATTGTTATGAAGACGGGTGTTTCCATGATAAACTAAGGGTCGGTGAGCTCGATATAGCTCTCCAATGCATTGGGTAACGTGAAGGAGTTAAACATTAAGGTTTATCCGAAGAGATTTAGGGAATATACTATGATGGGTATTCCAAACGTATCCAAGTGGGTTACTACCTATGTAAGAATGTTATGAATGACTCAAGTTACCTTTATGACTTATGATTTCTATGATTTATTAATGATTTGATGAGTTATGTTAATGTGATTATTTTTTATGAGTAGATTATGATTTCATTGATTCTTATGTATACATGTAGTCATGTTTCCTTTCCATATTTTTAGATCCCTTACTGAGATTTTTATGCTTATCCCAAGTTTTTAAAATGTGTTTCACAGGTCAAGGGAAGGGTATATGATATGATGATATTGTCAAGGAAGTGTGAAGAAAGAATCAATGTTTTATTTTAATTATGTTTCCCTTGATGGGAAAAAATGAATATTATCTTTTATTGTAACCGCTTTTTTTAAATGTGGGATGTAATTCATGTTTTATGATATAATTCTCTAAAACTATATACCTGAAAATATACTCAATGTGTAATCTTGTAATAACTCAGGATTAAGTATGGTTTAAGGTTGTGGACATATAGTTGGTATTAGAGGTCGGTTTAGATAACATTAGGAGTTATAATTCTATTAAATGATTGTCCAAAAATATTTTTTTTGTGTCAAATTGAAATGATATAGCATTTAAAGATTACCATGTTGGTTCGCCTAAGATATTTCTATAATAAGAATGGTTTTCCAGAGAGGAAACATAGAAGATTTTCTAAGAAGGCATACAGAGTATAATGACCTTTCGAATCAGCAACCAGAGATGGTCGGAATCAGAATTGAGTAGTTTACTGCACTGATGGCTCAGTTGAATCAGGTGATAAATGGTGTTTGTGTTTATTGATGATATTATTTTGTTTTCTAAAAGTAAAGAGGAGCATGAAAGACATTTAAGGGTTATTCTGCAGACCTTTAAAGAAACGAAATATTATGGGAAATTCAGAAAATGTGAGTTTTGGTTGTAACAAATTTCTTTCCTTGGTCATATTGTTTCTAAAGATGGAATAACAGTGGATCCTGGAAAAACAAGAGTTGTTGAAGAATGGACAAGCCCCCCGAATGTAATTGAGATCTGTAGTTTTCTTGGTTTGGCAGGTTACTACCGAATGTTTGTTGAAAATTTTTCATGGCTATCTAGTCCAATGACTAAGTTAACTCGAAAGGCTGTTAAGTTTTTTCTGGAAAAAAGATTGTGATGATTTTTTTCAGGAACTGAAAAGAAGATTGGTGAATGCTCCAGTTTTGGCACAACCTTCCAGGAATGGGGAGTTTGTTATCTACCGTGATGCTTCATTGAAGGGATGTGGTTGTGTCCTTATGCAGAATGATTAGGTAATTGCTTATGCTTCACGTCAGTTGAAAAATCATGAGGTAAATTACCCTACACATGACATAGAATTAGCTGCGGTTGTTTTTGCTCTAAAAATATATAGGCATTATTTGTATAGAGTAAAGTTTGAAATATATACTGGTCACAAAAGTTTAAAGTATATATTCACTTAGAAGGAATTGGACATGATACAAAGGATATGGTTAGAATTAATCACAGATTATGATTGTACAATTCATTACCATCCAGGAAAAGAAAATAAAGTTGTTGATGCTTTAAGTCGAAAAATTAATGATTCATTAACAATGTTGTGTTTGCAACATGATACATTGGTTAAGGATTTGAAGAACATTGGCATAAAAGTTTTTGGTGCAGGATGTCCTTCTATTTTGTTTTAGGTATCAATGAAATCTTCTCTATTAGACAGAATCAAGCAAGCACAGAAGAAAGCCAGTGAGTTTTAGAAAAAGGTAGAGCTGGTTCAGAAGGGTACGTTCCCTGAATTCAACATTGATAATAATTGTGTTTTGAGATTTGGGAAGAGATTGTGTGTGCCTTGTGATTCACAGTTGAAGAGAGAGTTGTTATGTAAAGCTCATAGTTCTCTGTTTTTAGTTCATCCTGGTAGTACTAAGATGTACAAGGATATGCGGGAGTATTACTGGTGGGATGGAATGAAAAGAGATATTGCTGATTTTACTGTGAAGTGTTTGACTTGTCAGTAGGTTAAAGCAGAGCGACAGTTACCGAAAGGGATGCTTCAGCCATTACCAGTGCCAGAGTTGAAATGGGAGAATATATCCATGGACTTTGTTGTGGGATTACAGAAGACATCTCAAGGTAATAATGCAATCTAGGTTATTGTTGATCGCTTGACTAAATCTTCTCATTTCCTTCCTATACGAGATGATTTTTTGCTAGATCAACATTCCCGTTTATATCTTAAAGAGATATCCAGGTTTCATGGAGTTCTACTATCCATTGTATCTGATCAAGATCCCAGGTTTACATCTAACTTTTAGAAAGGCCTCCAGAAGTCGTTGAGTACTGAATTAAATTTTAGTACAGATTTTCATCCGCAATTAGATGGGAAGTTAGAACGAACAATTCAAACCTTGGAGGATATTCTACGAGCTTGATCGATGGATTTTCAGGGAAGTTGGGACCAACATCATTCTTTGGTTGAATTTTCATATAATAACAGTTTTCATTCTAGGATACAGATGGCACCTTTTGAGGCATTTTATGGGAAGTAGTGTCGAACTCTATCTTTTTGGGATGAAGTGTGTGAAAGGAAGCTAATTGGACCATAATTGGTAGAAGAGATGGAAGAAAAAGTTCAGTTGATTCAGAAACACTTGAAAATAGCTCAGAGTAGACAGAAAATTTATGCAGATAACCAGAGGAAGGATCTATCTTTCAAGGTACACAATGTTTTTCATGTTTCAATGTTAAGGAAGTACGTGCCAGATCCATCTCATGTTTTGAGTTCAAAGGTAGTTAATATGGAAGAGAATCTATATTATGATGAACAAATAGTCCAGATTCTTGACCGAACAGAGAAAGTGTTGCAAAATAAGGTAATTCACCAAGTAAAGGTTTTTTGGAAAAACCATATGGTTGAAGAGGAAACGTGGGAATCTGAAAATACTATGAGGGATAAATACCCCCCACTTATTTTGATATGTGAATAAAATTGTGCGGACGCAATTCCCAAAAGAGGGGAAGGATGTAACATACCAGGTAAATAAAGAATAATACATTTTTATATTTATTAATATTAACTAATTAAATATTAATTTTACTTTATTGTGGTTGCTATGTTAGATAGCGTACCTGATACGCAACAAAGAGTTTCTTTGAAATCTTACGTTGCACACTAGTAATAAAATAATATTATTTTAAATGGTAGTTAACACGTAGCCGTTGTATTGGCGGGAATGAATAGAAAAAACTATAATATGATTATATATGTTTGTTAAATGTTTTTACATTTATCCAATAAAGGATAAAGGCTTAAAATACGAAAAGAAATCAATTTTAGGCATAGATAATCTAATATTCACTAAAAGGTTGAACTATCGCCTTTTGATGGAAAACCCTCTTTAAATATAGTTTTGGTAACTCTTATAAATTCTATTGAACCAAATAAAATTCTTCTTTTGAATCGGGAGATCAAAATTTACTTTTTGTAAATTTTTGGTATTTTTCTGATAAAGGTCATTTTTAATGAATAATGAAAACTTTTGTATTTTATTTCAAAACCTCTTTTAAATCTAATTTATTTATGTGATTAGATTATCTTTTTAATTGGTTTTAATGTGAAATTAGAATATATTTTTACCATTTAATCCAATAGTGGTCGATGGAATTAATTTCACTTTGAAATTGGACTTAAACTAGTGTCAATATTTTGATACTTATTATTTCATAAAAACATGCTATTTGCTCTGACAGTGGGAATTAATTGTTAAATTAATTAATGTAACTTATATGTTTTTAATTTTTTAAAATAGACATCATTTTTTAATTCATAATATCAAATATAGCTTAGGGTGAAGTTTTGGTGTTTTTCTGAAAAACATCAATTTTTCATGAATAGTGGAACCACTTAGTGGTACTTAAAAAACTGATTTCCCATTTAAATGATATTTTACCACCTCTATGTTTTGAATTTCAAAAATCCAACAAACATGGTCGTAATTAATAAGTAAAAAGTGGTTTAATGGTATTAAAATTTTTTTTGGTGAATAGTAACTTTTAAGTTTTTAATCGCGATTAGAGGTAATTTGTGTAATTTATGGTAAAAATAATGTTTTCATAATATGAAATGACCTAGACACATGTCCTACCCTTATTGGATGTGTCATGGCCGACCAAGACAACCCATGGGTGGGTTTTTGGGACCCCATGGAGCCACTTGGGTAAGATAAAGACATTAATGCCCTTTATTTAATGTAAAAGTAAAATTGTCACAAACAAGAGTTGTTTTAATAATGAAATTTTTAAATGGGGTTATACAAGTCATATTTTTTACTATAAATATTCATTAGAATTATAAAAATATTTCCTACATTGTGATAGTTTTTTATAATTTTTAGAAATTAACTAAATTAAATTATTTATGACACCATGATGATGTAGTGATGACCTCATTATTTAACGATTTAAATGAAATGAAATGATAATGTAAAATCTGAGACCTACACATGTCAAAAACCTATTGGATGGGTGGATTTAGAACTATTATCACCTTATACTTGAAATATATAATTTTGGGACCTTTTAAATCCGAGAAGAATTTTATAATAAAGTATCCTTTTATACCTTTCCAAGAGTGACCCTCCTCTCCTCTTATAAAAGGCCCCCACCTCTACCACCTTACCCACACTTCCAAAGCCTGTTTCTCGGCCAAACCCTGACCATTTTATCCCTCCACATCCTGATCTAACTCCTAGAAGCCTCACATTGGGCAGAATTCTTCCCAAGGAATTCTTTGAGCTCAAATCAAAAAGAGTTACCCGATTTAAAGGTATTGTCTTCTCTTGTGTTCTTATGTTTTAATTTACTTCTCCAACCCCCTAAACTCTTTTTATTCATTTATTTTGTAACAAAACCAGTATCTTACATATACTAGGATGTTGTTATTATATGTATTTGAGCTACACTTACACAAACCTACATCTAATTGGTAAATAACATACTGATTCTGTGGATGGTGAATTTCTGTCTCACGAAACGATGATTGTTCAACACTCATATAACATCTTCAAAGGTGGTCATTAAGATGTAAATATATTTATATATTATATATAATATGTTTATGTTTTACTTAAGCTTATGTATTTTTCATTTATTGCATACCATTATGGGTAAACGTGATATCTTCATTTTAGGAAGTGCGGACTAACGCCCCCTCAAAGTGATTTGATTTGTTAATGCCATATGTGGGACGTGTAAAGGATTTAATTAGTGATATTATGTATGATATTGTAGTGGAATTATAATATACCTTTATATCATTATTATTCCATTCCATAAAATACGAAATAGAAATGAAAGTAGTGTTCATGCGTACGTACGGCTTACCGTCTCCATGAAAGGTGCATTCCATTTCATACCTCTAAACGTTATGTAATATTATAAATGCATGTATATACTGTCTATATATGATATATATGATATCTAAATCATGAGTATAACTCTGGATATAATGGATACATGAACAACTTGTAATTATAAAGAGTTTATTTTTGACTCAAGCACCAATGATTGTTAAAACGACCGTTATTAACTTAAATAATTACATAGTGTTCATGACATGGTAATAAGTCATATAAAAAGAATAATGAACTTGAAAAAGGTTCTCAAGAAAGTAGAAATTAACTCACGTTTATTATTTAGGAGGTTAAAGAACGATTGAGTCATGTCGGACCCGAGGTATGGGACACTGTCTCAGTCTCCTTTCATTGAGGGTTATTTTGTTTTATACACAACCTTCTTTTATACAGTGTATAAACCCCTAGGACTTTTACGTTTATCCAAAAGGAATATTTTTATACGAATCGGTTTAATAAATGTCTAAAGGGAATGTTTTTGTCATACGTATGCGGCGACAATGACTTCTCCACCGCCGTGACCATTATTGGAGTTTCGGCTTCCTCTACAAGACATACATTTTTTTAAAATGAAAAATAAATACCATGTGTTACTTTTCATTTATTTTGGTATTGAAAATGGCTTCCATAAAGTTTTTATTATATCAATGTGTTGTATTGATATCTTGTGATTGAAATTTGGAAATTCTATGTTTCCTTTATGCACGTTTTATGTGATACGCTCATGTTATCGTTCTAGGGAATTGTTATGAAGACGGGTGGTTCCGTGATAAACTAAGGGAGGGTGAGCCCAATATAGATCTCCATTGAATTGGGTAACGTGAAGGATTTAAATGTTAAGGTTTCTCCGAAGAGATTTAGGGAATATACTGTGATGGGTATTCTAAACGTAACCTAGAGGGTTACTCCCTACGTAAGAATGTTATGAATGCCTCAAGTTACCTTTATGTATTATG
Organism: Viscum album; assembly: GCA_963277665.1. Taxonomy (NCBI): domain Eukaryota; kingdom Viridiplantae; phylum Streptophyta; class Magnoliopsida; order Santalales; family Viscaceae; genus Viscum; species Viscum album. Next base: position 1,214,265,734 of record OY728141.1, read on the forward strand.
ATTTCTATGATTTATTCATGATTTGATGAGGTATGATAAATTGCTTATGCTTTATGAGTATAGTATGATTTCCTTGATTCATATGTATACATGTACTCATGTTTCCTTTCCATATTTTTAGATCCCTTACTGAGAATTTTATGCTCATCCCAGGTTTTTGAAATGTTTTTCACAGGTCAAGGGAAGGATACATGATATGATGATAGTGTCAAGGATGTGTCAGGAATGAATCCATGTTTTATTTTAAATATGTTTCCATTTATGGGAATAAAATGAATACTATCATTTATTGTAACCACTTTGTTTAAATATGGTATGTAATGCATGTTTTATGATCTAATTCTCTAAAACTCTAAACCTGAAAAGATCCTCAATGTGTAATCGTGTAATAACTCAATATTAAGTATAGTTTAAGGCTGGGGCCTTATAATTATAGTTGCCCAATCATTCATAAATAGATAATATATATATTTATTGATTAATATTCATTTCATTATATAGAAAACATGCATAAAGAACCTAATGGATTAGTTTATTTGGAAATTACAATCCATAAACAACTATTTCATAAGTGATATACATCATTTGTCACTATAATATTCATGAATAGATCCCATCATAGAAAAATCAGAAATAATATTGTTCATTATAACCAGGGGAATGGAAGTATAAGAATGGGTGAGAAAAAATTCCTAATAATGGTAATCAGAGGAGATATTAATATTACATAACAATAACTTCATGAGACCATGAGTGTAACATTTAAAACCCACACCCTGCATATGAAAGATCATAATCCTAATATAGGGAATATTGGTTTATTTTTATAATTCATTAATAAAAAATGAACCAAAGAGAATAAGTCCTAAGGAAATAAAGAATAAGGCGTATATTTCATGAATACACATAATCATAGATATTCATTTCAGTATTTTTCATGGACCATTTAAAAAACATCCATAGTGGAATTGATTCACTCCAAAAACGTTCATAGTATCCAAGGATCACTATAAGTAAAACCATAGTGAAATGATTCCCTTACAAAGATGGTTTCACTGACAATTCAAGTCATGTTTATCTCAAGATATATCTATCATTACCTAATGCATTGGAAGGACATATAATTATAATGACACCCATAACATAATAAAAACAAAAAAATTGTATTCGAAAAATTATAAAACATTTATTATATCATAACGCTTTATAAGAAAGTGTTTTTTTAAATTTCATCATATCAAAACCCATTTAATAGAAATGTGTTTCATAATTATTTCAACAATTAATCATAAAATAACTTTTGGAGAAGGAAAATAATTTATAAAAATATTTTCATAAAAATTATAAACCTTATAAATAAATAATAAGTATATTTCCATTTAATTTTATATTAGTAATTCTTATGTAACTTAAAATGATGGAATCTAAAATGGAAATGATTCTAATAGAGCACATGGAATATTTATGAAGGAAAATATATTTTCCACTATGAAATATATTATTTATATTCTATAAATTTCACAAATTTTAATGAAAATTATTTCATTTAAAATAATAATTAAAACATGTAAATGATTTTTTAAATACATGAGTAGTAATGATGGCAGGAAATACCACTCAGTTAATACATGTTAAAACTAAAATTCCCTTCACATTTTCAGAAAAATGTAATAAGTACCTCATCTGTAATTTGGCATGATTATTAATTTTAACTCCTTTTTTAAAATAAATCATGGTAAATATATATTGAAAATTTTATTTTATATGACTATAAAAATTCATTAAAAATATTACAAATACATTGACATGTATATAAAATGATTTTCAGCCGATAAGGGAAATAATGATCATTTTCATTAAAAACATTCTTTATTACTAATGAGTGGATAAAAAGAAGAAAATGAAATGTAAAAATTAGATTAAATTTAAATAAATATAGGGTATAGAAATTAATTTTTTGTTTATAGATTAATTATAGTATTTCATCAGCAGAATCATAATAATAAATAATCCGGATATGTAATGAGATTTCCTCATACAATACTTAACTCAATGGAACCATTTCAATCATAATACCCATGATATATAAAACCTTATATGAGTACATATATCCCAAAATATTCATGATAATATTCATAAAACACTGTAATGAGAATTACATACACCACACAAAATAAGCAAGTGGTGAATATGCCATGTGCCCCATGTAAATAGAAGAGAGTTGAAAATCCCAAATCTAAAGTGTCTACCCTGTTTGTATACATTTGAACCTCCTATGTAATAAATTAATGTTTATTTTACATATATCCCATATCCATAAAAATTTTTATCATACCATATATGATTAACTTATAAAATTTTAAAATACATTAACGAACAAAACATTATTAAAATCATGGTTTCTCATGATAATTTCATTAATTTTTATGTATAATTTTGTTTGCTAATTTTGGTATGTACATAATGATTATGGTTGTAAAATATAACGAATCATTATAATTATATAAATGTTCTAGAAATTAATTATATATATAATTACATTCATCCATAAAAGTATTAAATATAATAATTAATTATCCAACTCCTAGAGATGGTTGCTCGTACATAAGAATTGACATTGCTTTCATTTTTTGATGGATGAAAAAAGAATGGTAAATATTAATTCAACATCACAAAATCATTTCTATATAATATATATCCTCTATATACAGAAAATATAAACTAATTAAAATATATTTTTAATTAAAATGAAAATCATATCGCATCACTTCATCGATGCATCAGCCCACATATACACATGAGTGAGATTATCGTTTATGAACATATTAGAAGGTTAGAAGGTAGATGTGATATTACAATTCTAGTGGTAAAATTATATTATAAATAGAATATTTATAGGTCAAATCCATCATTATATACAGCTGTGAAACATGATGATGGAAAAAGTTATATCAGTTCATGAGGTGGTTTTCTGTCATAAATATGAGAAATAATTTCATTTCCCATTTCACTCAATTGGAAAAGGAGATAAGTTATTCTAATAAAATTATAAAATAGATGAATTTATTATAAACTCATTTTAACATTCTTCATTTTATAATTTCATACTCTTATGTTTATTTTTTTCAACTGTATTTATACAAAGGGTTCTCTATGAGCCTTTTGGAGAAGAATAGAGTTTCTGGGAAAGGCAGCAGATAGGGTTTGGATGCTGCATGGTTAAGATAAACTACGAACCTATAGGGGAACTATCTGGGTCTCATGTTTAGTATCATGAGCATGAATCCTCTCCTAGGAAACCAATCATCATTTTTCCTCATAGATAGTGAAGAATGAATGTTTTTTACATGGTTAGGAAAACTACTTGGGAAAATCGTGTGACATGACAATATCATTAAATAGTGGAAAATTTGTCTTCTAAAATTCTTTCATTTATCCCCAAATCACCTATAATCTAAACCGTACAGCATTTACCTCCATGATTTCTTCCTCCACACCACCTTGGACCTCTTAAGCCTCAATATTTTGGTAGTTTAACTTTGAATATTCAATGAATAATCAAGTAATCCATTTATTCATTGTTTTATCTCATATACTGGGGTTAATATTCCCTTTTTTGTGTTTTTCTATTCCATTGGGTTTTTTACCTACATAGGGTTAAACCAATTATTTTTTGTTGTAATAATGATGTTTATTGTTTGATATTTCTTTTACAGGTTCTTTTAATTCTGCGATAGTGGCTTCACACCAGGTTCTAAAACACTCAATTAAATAGGTAGGTGGTTACATGATATTACATTGTTAGATCATTTTGGGTTTCGTTATTGGTGTTTGAAATGTGTTCTTTGGATTATTTTTTTATCAGATATACGTTTTCAAAAGGATATAAGATGGATATGTGATGAATTTTTATTTTCTAAAGTAATGTGGTTATGTTTTATGTGTGATTCATTATGGTGCCTCTCAAATGTGTTTTATTCCCTTCTTTAAGGGTATGAAATATGTTTTCAAAATGAAATTGATATGGGAATGAATTGAATATCGGTTTTCCAATGGTAGTAGATTTTGTTACATGTTTTTCTTTGTTCTTCACATATATATTGGTTTTTTGAATTTTGAATGTGATGTGAATCAAATTTTAATGTTTATTTGGAGTTCATATGGATTTGAAATGAGGATTCTTCTATAGAAAAAGTTGGATTTCTTATTTTCACTTCTTATTGAGTTTCCAAATGGGTTTCATGAATTGTTCTTGTGATGTGAAATATGTTTCCAAATGGTTTTAGTGTTCATAGGAAATGGAAATGGTTTTATTGTAGAAAATGGTGGCTTCCATGTGAGAATTGACAGTTTGATCAATATGTATTGTGAATGTGGTGATTCCCTTTTGTGCTCATGATTCTTGGAATGAGTGTGTTAATGTAATTATTGATGTGATATGTTAAAGGGAATTTGAGCACAAATTTTTCATTGGTATCTAGGCATGCATTCTATAACACTACACTAAACATCAGATATAATTTGATTTCACTTGACCCTAGATGGGATTTCCTCTTGTAGCTCATTCACAGGAACACTGTTGGTATTGACTTATTATTTGGTGACAACTAGACCATGGGATGCATTCCAATATAGTTGATCATTCATGATAATGATATTGGTATTATATGGAGGATATTATCACTGAGGTACATGTTTTTTGGTGTCCCACTTTTTATTGTTTCCTATAGTGATTTCCCATGGTGCTATATTTTGTGAAGTTATTCTTACGTGATATGGTTATAACCATTAGTATAATGTTATCCTTGTGTATATTTTCAATTAAATCAAGCTTATTTGGAGAAATTTTTTCCTTGTTTTTTCATAAAAAATGTTTTCATAAAATTGTTTCCAATGAACTAATGTAAGTGTGAATGATTATTTGTATTATAATGGTATATAAAGGAATCATTATTTTAGGGGAATCCTACTAGGCATTGGCTGGTACCCAACATACACATTTGGGTGTATGTAGTCTGTGTTAGGTATGACCCAAATAAAATAAATATGTATCATGTTAGTGATGGTGGATATGGTTTCTAGTGTCTCGCATCCTAAAGGTGGTGGTGGTGGTTGCTCATGGATTACGACCCTCTTATTTCATAGAGGTTATTGGGATGGTAAATTTTTTCCCATTCCACTATTCTATTTTTTGTTGACATTGTAAATTGTTTTTTATTGTACATCATTTGGTTATGTTTATCAATTATGTAATGATATATTATTCTTGGTAGTTGTTTATGGTTATATATTTGGCTGAAATAATTCCCAAATAGTATTTTTGATACCCATACTATAGTTTTTAGCCTCTATGGATTGGAAATAACCTTCAGGCCAAGACACGCGTCAGGTCAGGTGTAGTGTTGGATGAAATCTTTGAATTTTGTGTGATAAAATGGTTTTAAATTATGTTTCAATATATTTGGTTCACATTATTTTGGATGTATCTCGATAGACTAGATTAAGGATTGTCAGGGCTTGAGTTTCTGGTTGCAAGTGGGGTGTCTAGCCATCACACCATGTTATAGAACTCAGTTCCCCATGAGATAATGAGAATTTGGTTTGAATTCCCTTTTAGGTGATACATTGTAGTGTCTCGAAAATTATAACATGGGAATAAAATTCCCCCTAAATCACATTCGGATGGAAGAAAATCCTCCTACAAATCTAGCAAGGTGAACAGACTCAAATTAAGTTGTACTTTTTGGAAGAAACAAAAAGTTACAAATTTTTTCCAAAAAATTGTAGTGGCCCACATACCTTCACTGACAAAGCAACATGGACAAGCTGGATCGAAAACCAATAGGTACATTGATCGATCTGCGAATTGATGTCCCACTGAAGCGCTGGCCCACGAACAAGGCCAACCCTGAACTATGTCACCAAAGGATTTTTGTTCATGAAGTCAATCTGTGTACCATGTCATGAACCCATTTGTTCGAGGACAAAGCAATGCAGAAAGGTTCCATGAACCATTATAGTGAACTGAAGCCTCTCTAAACCCCAGATTGACCAATTCATTCATGGGTTTGGATATCGATTCATGGGAATCCGAAAATTGTGATGTGTTCCCAATAAATACATTTGGCCTAATCATCAATAAAATGTAACATCGTAGAAGTAATATAGGATAGATGATGAAGGCTAAAATGGGACTCATAGTTTTGTAGAATGATTTTATGGAAGACATCAACTTACTTCTTGATTCATCAGTGATGCCAAAATAGTGAACCACTCCCGCCATAGTACAGCCATCCATAAACCATAAAATATGGGAGTTGAAAAATAATAGAACTGCAAAGATACGTGGTGAACCACGAACCGTGTACATCTCATGGAAGAATTCCCCTCAAACGATAATCCCCTAGACCCTCCTTCAATATGGTTATCCATGTAGTGCACCGCTGCGCAGACTAAACATGGCACTGTGTACTTTTTCAGTATGTGGATAGAACCCAAAGCGGCATTATGGGCCACAGACCAGTATGGTTCTTGGTGGTATATATTCGTGCCCGCGTAGCGCTTTGGTACGCAGATGGCTCCTCTTCCCGCATACGACTACAGTATGCTGATCCTCCCCCATCCCACATAAGAACCCAGTATGTGGAATGAGGAATTTTTGTGTATTATTCCCTCCAGTACAAACCACACCATTCCATTACCATCCTGTCATCCATGATTCCTATGCAATCTAGTCCTTTGGCATTAGGCCAATACCTCCTACAAACCTACTGGACCCGTATGATCAGACCATCGGGTGCATCAGTGTGCCCCTTTGAGACTACATAACCATAGTAATTAGAGTCATAAAGTCTCTCCCTACAATGTTTCGGGCATCAAAAATTCATGTGGGTAAACACTACCATTGTATCCCAGAGTCAAAACATGGAATTCCAACGCGATCCTCCCAGTTCTAGGGATTAAGGGTGATCACATGCTTTTCCATTCAATAAGGAATAGTAACAAGTATAATGGGTTATGTTCAATCCCCCTTTAATGAGGATGAAACTCCTCCTCTGCCCAGAATGTGATCTGGGGACCTACCACTAAGGTAAGTCCACAATCATTCGAGGCCAGGCCATGTGACCTTCAATGTCATTTAACATTTAGTGGTTCATAACTTGATGCCCTTGCCCACGAACTCCCATTCATCTTCCTCCAAAGGATCTACCTCCCCCACCTACATTGGGGGAGGCATGTGAATTGTTGAATCTCTCAAATTCCCTTGTTTCTCACACTTACCATGACTCATGTGGGGTTAGATGTTTGTGAGGATTACAACATCTGCATGAGTATGAACTACAAGAAATATTATTCTTTCTCGTACTAGGATATGTAAGATTCTTACCAAAAGGCCCAAGCTCGAAAGGGTTACCATTCAAGATTGTCCACCCGGCCATGCCTCCTCAATGGGAATCTTCTATGTGTATGCCCCAAAAAAACCAACCTACATGTGTTCTGATTCTTCTCCTGAGGATACGTAGGAAGACCTTATTATGGTCATGATCCCTATATCAAGTCACCTTCTTTCCCTCCTAGATGATGATAAACTATAGATCACCTTATAATATAGTTCATGTCAGTATTACCTCCATAGAATCAAATATATTGGTGCCTGTAATGATCCTAAAAACCAAGCGTAGCCCACAAAAACACTCTTTGGGATTGAACCCAGGATTCACAAACATATGAAAACTAATTAAATCGATAAGAGAGTCTCACAACATGCAACAATCTTCCCCAGGATGGGTGCGATGATCCTAAGTTCCCATCCTATCAACCAATAAATTCCTTATGGGTCATTGGCCAAATCATCAACCAACGAGTGCCTGCCTTTGGAAATAAAGTCAATGAATCATGTATAATAGGGTCATTGGGCATTCTTGGATCCACAAATAAACTCGTTGGACACAATATGTGGATGTTAAATCTAAGAAGGTTTGATTGTACAATTACTTGACCTCCACACAATCGCCCTCTAGTACCAACAGTTCCCATAGGGTTAATTCAACCTTCGTTAAAGGATAATGATGCTGAATGTGTCAAAAAAATAGTGAATTAGACAAGAACTATTCTCTATAAAAAATGGGATGGGTGATGATCTTCATCAAACCATTTCAGCACTACCAGAGAACGTGCCAGCTTAGAGGCGGAACACAAATGGTGAAGCTAACATGAATCATTAACCTATGTGGATGTCTTAACCCACTAAATCCCCTTCAACTCACATTAAAAAAATAGAAGGTAAGGGGGCCAAGCTGAATCTTCATATACGAACATGTTTAACAGAAAGAAACTTTGATGATGTTTTCTGTTTTATACGTCATATATTTATATTGCAGGTTCATGTAGGAAAACCTTCATTCCAAATGACATCCCAATGTCCAATGAGGACATGTACATCCACGATCCCATAGGTGGCAAGGGTGCCAATGATGTGTAGGACCCCTCACCTACCCAACATTATCAACACTAGGTATCCAGCATGCGGATTAGAGAGTACCACCGAAATGGTACACTCTTCACGCTTGAGGCCGCAAGATAAGCTCTCTAGTCTACAATGCTCTAGCCTAGACCTCTTCAGCCGATGTCAGTACCCCAGTACAAGGAGACCCCAGTGGTCACCTCAAACCATTTCAAGAGCATGTCCCTGCAACGTGGCAATGAGTACCACCGTTATCAAAGAGAGGCAGATGAATTTGATGCTGACAGCTTCATGTAAATTGCATAGGGGTCCTAATCAATGTCCCCCTCCAGAGATCATCGTCACTGACACAGATTGATCATGCCTCCCCTAGCCAAATAAAACCCAATGCTGAGGGCATCTTCTAAAATCTAGGATACCCATGCCCCTCGGACCACCTGCCAAGAGAGGAAATATATATAACCAGGAACACACTATCACCCTGGTTCTTGAGGAGTAGCTCTACTGTACTAACACGGTGACATTAAACATGAAGACATACGACTATACCCATTCCAATAATTCCACCATAAAAGTAGTGTGGGACAATACTAGAACATGCATGTTCATGCCAGTTCTTGCCAGTCCCTCCATGTAGATAGAGAGGAAAACTATAGGCCAATGCAGATGTATGTTGATACACAACAAGCCTTCCATATAAATAGAGAAGTAACATGATACACTCATGCACATACACCAACATATGTAATTCAATCCCACCATCCAAATAGGGTGCAACTAGATACACCCATGTACAAATGCCTATTGATGCATTTCAATCCTCCCATTTAAATATGGAAAAAACTAAATTAGAGCAGAGTCAAGTTCTTGTAGATGAATACAAAGCCTATGAAAATAATATAGCATCAAGAGAGAGTATGAAAATCACCCATAATGAATGTGAAATCCACTAGTCTACTATACTGAAAACTGGAGGACAAAATTGGTGACAGAATCGTTCCTCTATCCTGGCATAGAAGAACATCCAGTATCTATTGGAAACTTATGGATGACCAGAGTGGGCACAAACTCATGATCCAATATAATAATCGGCCTTCATACCCATTAAATCCAATGATGTATATCATCATATCATGGAAGTGATGGAAGATCAAACATTGATTCTAGACCATATCCTCCACACATGCGAAGATATCATTGAACCAGAAAAAAAGGTGAGAAATATGTCCTCAAACATATTTAATCAAATGGAATGACCCACTCCAAAATTGTTTTAGTTACTTCGGAGAATTTATGAATCCCCCATTCAATCTAGGTTGTTCGAAGATAATATATTTTTATATACTAACAATTGGACCAAAAATGAATCCCCCTTCAAACTGTGGGTTGCTGGTCCAATGTGGTGGCTGCTGAAAGGAAGGCTTATATCCCTGCCAAAACTCAATATGATCATCAACATATCCCAATGACAACACGGGACCCAACATGACAGGTTCTCGTATATAAATGCCATTACCAATAGCTAGACTTCCCTAGTAACCGACAAAAGAGTGCCCAAAATTGAAAAGTGAAAAAGGAAACCATAAAATGAAGAGAACATACATGAATCTTCTCTGCTTAAAGCTATGGTTCTTAATTACCTCAAATATATATCATAAAATCCACAATTCAATGTAATTTCATTACCCAATTAATGATGTGGCCCAGCAGTTGTGATGGTCCTTCCTACAATGTCGCTACCAGTAGCTCTGAAGGTCACCCACTGATCACCCTTGGGGGTTCACTCTATGGGACAGAAATGATCAATCATGATATTCTATCTCCTGATGTGCATTAGGTATCTCTCCCCTCGACTATAATATTAAACAGTAAGAATGTTCTCCCCTTGTTGGAATCCACCATGATTGTCCTCCCTTGGTTATACGCTGCAGATATGCTTCTCCATGTAGTCGGAAGTCATGTATTGATAGTAGTAATTTCTAAGATGAAAATTTTTGTGACGGTCCTCCCTAAAATGAAAGATATTTTGATGTTCCTCCCCTCAGTGACATCAATCCTTACAAAGGTCCTCCCATTTACAGTATCCCACCCTGAAGGTCATTCCTAGTGTATACACCGTAGAGAAATTTCTCGTGGTCGGGCATCAAGTTGCAATAGTATCCCTCACCAGTGAAACACCAACTGTAAATGTCCTACCCACAATCTAAATTCATACTATAAAGAAGTTACTCCCCTTGTCAAAACAAATTTTAGGAAGGCCTCATAAGTCGAGTCACTTAGAATGGAGTCAGACACATCAGGAACACTATCTATAATGAGGGATTTTCTTTCTCAACCAGAGGATGGCCTGGAGACATGCTCATCTTCTGGGCCACCCTCGCACCATACTCAAATAAATAAGCCTCCCCCAATCCTATTTTCGTGGAATGAATTAATTAAGAAGTGGCAGAGTTGGGAATATCAAGTAAAGGATCCCATGGGAGAAAAATAGTAGGATTTGTTTCTTGTAATAAGACAACTATCTAGGGATAATATACCAGTGATGTATTGGCCTATGGCCACTTCTCACTTTGACATACATGGAGTGTTTTCAGGGGAATCCACATATGACATTTTCTTCAATTTATGGATGACTCTTTATAAGATGAAATAAAAATTTCTACCCTATGAAGAGTATGCAGACCATGTCAGCACGATAGGGGAGATTCAACGTCTAATTAACCAAGAAAACCTCCCATCTGTATGACATTTACAATCAGAAAGGAAATAAGAAAAACCTTGAACTGCCCTACATCCATGCACTACATAATTTGTGTCTCCTCATTGGAAACACCCCTAATGGAGTTCATATTCGAGGATGGGGAAAACATTGAACTCTAAACTTCATCCAACATCTTGTCCAGTAGGCCCATTAGAAATGACATCCTACAATGTCATTTCCCATAGGAAACAATCAAGTGAAACCCCTACCCAGGAAATGTGGGATAATACAAAAAAACTAACCAGGTGTATGTCTAAAAAGTGTTCGTCCCAAAGGGATCAATCCACAAAAATCTTCTAAGTCAAGAAACCACGAAAATCAAGTAGGCTTCATGCCTAAGGGAATACAACCAGAAATTAGTGATCCTGTCTGTAAAACACCATAGACTATGTACAGTCCCTATTCCATACTCATATCACACCCACAAGGGAGTATGTGATATTGAAACCGTGGAAATAGCGGCGACTACCACCACAATATTGGAACAAGACTAGCCCACAGGGATGGGGGATTTTTTAAATCAAAATTCCCCCATAAGACCGACAAATCCATGATTTAGAACATCGATAGGAGAATGGGAAAAACCTCAGCCCACAGTGTTGGGATCATTTTTACCTCATGTCCCAACACATGGGTCTTCCGTCTTCTACAGCTTATGAAGAATGATGGAAAGAGGGGTTACCCGTTCCACCAATTCTTGTGGTTCTCACCCTCCGTGGCAATGTCACATTATGTGGACGAACTAGGGATCCCTTCGGGTCAATATTCACCATGAAAACTAATGAATACCACACAATGGAAGGAGATAGTCCAACAAAGGGTGTGGGAAGCCTTCCAACCATTTGGCATCGGGTACACAACCCCCAATGCTTTATGCTTTAGTGAACATGGTAAACCTCAACCCAACATAGTTCATAGGAAATGATGCATAGGGAGTATATGTGAAAGAAGATGGTTTCCCCCCAAAGGTATCCCACACTGAGCCTGATGGTGTGCATACTCAAAACTACAAAGAAGTGCTAAATTTGGGGTCACACTTATCTAATCCGTCACTAACTTCCCCATGAAACTAAAATAAGGAGAAAAATAAATCCAAAGTCATATATGAACCACCTCCTCCTCAATATGAAAATGTGTCCCTCACTCACGAATAGATGTTTTTGAATTATAAGGATGAAATGAACAATATTTGGAAAATTATTACTGAGCTGGGTTGAAGGAGCTACCTTTCCTTATGTGTTCCCCCGCAGAATGTCAGCAGGTTCTCCCAAAAGATGTTCCCATTCCACAGGCATGCATTCTGGTTAATGTATCCAAGTTAGGAGGCCTGTAAAACCTATTCCTAGAAGGACATCAAGACATCCCCATAATAGGAATACATCCATAATATATCTAGGTAAACTAAAAAAGAAACCCCAGGCTGGGTATCAATGCCAAATTCCAGCTGCACCGGCAAGCCTAGTCATGGACATTATCACACCAACCCATGCTCAAGACTGGCAGGATATGAATCATGGGATCATAAACACCATCAAGCAATAAACAATTTGACTAGAAGCCATAGTGGGGAGGCGCACTCTAATACATCCATAGCACAAACCCCACCCTGAGTGATAAAGAAATGAACCACCACCACAAAACATTGGGAACCCCATATTCCGAGTATTCAATAGCTCAGGGGACTCAAAATAGAATTTAATGCACTATGCCTCTAATTTTTATCCCATGATGGGATATTTGAAGGAGAAAGATGTATTAAATATCATTTTCTTCATATGAACATTGTAGGGCTTGTCCTACGTATGGTATACAATAAGACCTTCCAATTCAATCATAGGATGGGAGGACCATCAGCAACAATTTATCTTCTATTTTAGATCAAAGATACCTAATATGATGGTCAGTGATCTCATGAACTGAAAATATTGAGGGAACGAAAGAGTCTGAAACATTATTTTTAAATGGAAAGGCCTAACATATTCATTGAACCTATCGTACCCACATGATGAGATGCTTGACATGTGCATTGACAACCTTTGGGATAAAATCTGAACACCACTAATCCCAGTGAACTATAAAAGTCGGTTTTGAATCATCAATTCCATTTTCCAAGGGGCAAAATACTTTAATGGAAAGACCAATCTCAAGTCTTGAGTAGCCCCATCAGCCCTAGGGAAATGGGAGATAAAAGAGAATGCATCTTCTGTCACATTTTTTCCACCCCCGACACCAGCTCATGTTGCTAGGCCCCCAACAAACTGCATGCGACCCCATGGATGCCTACATCCAGCCCAACCTATTAATGATGATTCATGTGATTCTAAAAGAAATCCGTTCGAAAAAATATGAAATAAATTTTACTCGTTTTGAGATGACCAGGTTCAAGAATGTTTTATAGCCACTATGAATTGAAATTTTCTATTCCTACAAGAGCCAAACAAAGCTGATGAAGTGGGTCTCTAATAACATCCAAATTATTATCCTTAATACTAGATACTAGGACATACCATCTAATGATGCTTTTTTCATTGATCTTCGGCAAAAGTTGGGGGATTCTGTGCATGTCAAGAAGTGTCTGCCGCTAAAAGAAGTGTCATATGTCTCCACCTCAGACTTAAGAGAGGAAAAGGAATGGAAAAATATCATTATTATGGAGAAAATGTTTGACAATTAGATGACATAGAAGATCATCAATTTAGTTGTTGTCATCCTCCAGGTGCAGTTAAAACAAAAAATTGTGCCCCCAAAATCTCTAGATACGATGCAGCCATCTTCCTCGGCCCTATGGCCCATTAAATTATAGAAGGGCGGAAAGAGAGAGGAAGAAGATGAGTTAATACTAAATATGAACTTAGTGTGGATGCATTCAGTCTTAATTCCATCAAACTGGGTACATGGGGCATGCCCTACCAAATCGTACAATGGGAACCACCTTGCCAAAAAAAATAATTTTCATCACCCCACCAAACGACACAATCAGAAGGAGACAACAACACAAAAATAATGTTGGATCAAGAACTGATCTATGGAACCATTAATTTTATTCGCCTGATGGACCCCTTCTTGGATGGAGACTATGGACACGAACCAAAATTCTCTACACCCAACCGGAGAGCTAGGGGAAGAGGTTTTAGAGGATAGAGGTTTCCTAGATGGCGTAATCACGAAATGAGTCAAATTCTCTACCACGCCACAATTCAGACCTTTAACATCGTGGAAACTTGCAAACGAACCCTTCGGAACACAAAAAAACTAGAATGATCTTTCTCCCCTTCCTAAATAATCCAAAGCTCGGTTACCATGGAATATCTATCATGGGAAGAGAAAATTCAAAACCTCTCAAGGCATACAATGGGATCAATTTAGCCCAAGCTGGAAATGAACATTGTACCACCAACTCTGATAACAGAGGCCAAACCAACTACGTCCAAAGCACGAACCCCTAATGTTTCTATGAAAGAGAGACCCCTAGAAGAGAAGTATCAAACTTTAGAGAAGAAGTATGTTATTATAAAGTAGCCGGCATCAGTAAAACAATGTTATCCATCCTTGATGTGTTATTCTAGTATGTGGATCATAGGGAGGTACTCATCAAAGCCTTACTATGTTCCTTGGAGTTAATGGTTGATGTAGCATTAGCTGATGCCTATCGAATGGATACTAGTCTCGAAGAATTCCATGTTGTCATATCCTATGCTGAAAGGGATTAAGACGCCATCATTTAAGGGAACATAAACCCTTTATATGTTACTAGAAAGTTAAATGGGATTTATGTCTGGACGATCATCATCAATAGCAGATCTGTAGTCAACCTCTTCATACTACGAACACTTTGTCAAATGGGTTATGATGAAGACATATTGAGTCCCTACACCACAACTCTGTGAGGTAATGATAGAAGTAAGCATAAATCATTGGGAAAATTCTCGCAGAAAACTTGGTTCTGAGATCTCGTGTCAAATTATGTGTTCTTGTTAGTGTGGATATGTATGGACTTCAATGTCTTGTTATGGGAGACTTGGTTGCATCAACATGCTGAAATTCCATCATCATACCATCAAATTGTCAAATATTTCACAAATGGAAAAAATGGTATGTTTCACACTGATAAATCCCCATTTTAGTTCTATGATACGTACTTTAACAATGTAGGGTTCTATTAATCGGAAGAATTTTTTTTAAAATCTAATGACATTGATTGGATCAGTGCCTCGAATAGGTTGGATATGGCTCCAACCAACCCCCTCTGACAACATGGGGAAGAGTACGTACTACACATCAACCATGTTGAATGCTTAAGTACAAGTCACAATATATAATCAATTTTCAGCATGATCTCCCATATGGCCACCAAGTCCAAGGAAGTTGAACATCGTGATGACCCCCACAATGTCAGGAAAATCCAAATCATAGATGATCTCGGCCCATCTGCAGGACTTGAAACTTCCATTTCATTATTCATTATTGTAAAAGATTATTTCTTCCCCATAATTGGATAGTTCATCTCCAAAATCCTCTATCCATCAAAATCTTCAGAATATAAACATGAAAAAGAAGATGAATAAGAAGAGGAATACATCAATGATCCCCTCCCGAATTTGAGGAAGGTGTTTCCACAACAATCTTTTAAAATATATGAAAAAATATTGGTACAAAAAATCACCTTTGGCCCACTCTAAACAGTGTGGCTATTCCTATTGAGGAACAAGAGGCATAAACCTCCTACCTAAAGATTAATGGAGATGTATTTTCGTGGAATTATACAAAAATTCTAGGCCTCAATACTAAGGATTCCACTCATTATCTGGGATTACCAAAAGATCCTTAAGGCAATTAACATGCATCTAGAAGAGCCACCCATTGCGTGATTCCAAAATAGAGGCTGATGTTGACAAGTTGATCAAATCCAAACTCATATGGGTGGTCCAATATCTGATCTGGATGTCAACCACAATTTAGATAAAAAAGAAGGATGGATATATTATAATCTTTATTGACTTCAGGTACCTAAATCGTCATTTCCCAAAAGAATACTTCCCAGTCCCAATCATATAATTGTTGATCAGTGCGATAGACATGTATGATACACTCTCATTAATGGATGGCTATTCTTGATACAATAAAATCTAGATGGCCCGAGGATTTGAAGAAGCTAGAACTTTTAGGGCCTCACAGGGATTATTCTGTTATAAATTGATTCTATTTGGTCTAAGTAATGTCAGCACCACATATCATTGTACCATGCATCGCATCATGAAGCCCTTGATGGGAAAATTTTTCGAGTGTTATGTCGATGATTTGGTAGTTATATCACGACAGTTCTCGAACAACCCGACTGATCTTGAAACAGTCTTCAAAAAATTATGACAAAAAATATTTAAGATGAATCCTTTAATCTGCACCTTTGGCATTACCACGGGAAAATTCCCCGTCTTCTTCAAGTGACATTATCACATCAATGTCGATTGTGAGAAGATTAGTGCAATCATGTGCATGTCATCGCCTCACAACATCAGTATGTTGAGAAGTCTCCAGGGGAACCACACCTACATTTGATGCTTCATGTCCAACATAATAGTTAATTTTTTACATTTCTTCAGGATCATTAAGAAATGAGTTACATATGAGTTGGAAAATGATTTTCAAGAATCCTTCAATAATCTCAAAATATATCTCCTAATCCCCCTAGTGCTCATGCATCTAATTGAGGGGAGACAACACATTTTGTACATAACTACACTAGAATGGTCATTAGGTTCCTTTCTCACATAGAATAATGATGCCAGTAGAGTGAAAACCCCTATTACCTCAGCCGAATAATTATTGATGTCGATACTCAGTATTCAAAAATTGAAAATAACTTCCTAGACCTAATATTTGTAGTCCAGAAATTTATGAATTATTTTATGCACCATGAGTTTTACCTATATTCCCACTAAAACCCACGTAAATTTATCCTCAGGTGTCCCATGCTAAATGGGAACCTATCATAATGGGTGGACATTCTACAATAGTTTTGAAAAACTATGTGTGCCCCAGAAGACCATCAAAGGCCAAGCACTAGTAGACTTCCTGCCCGAGCACCCCTCAAAAGAAAAATCATCATAGGAAGCTTGTATTACACATGAATATGTGTTCCCCATCCGGGAGGAACCCCAATCATGGGAAATGTACTTCAATCGTGATTCACAAATCCCGACAAGGAAAAAGATAGAGGATCACAAATCTACAACGTGGGGTTGTGAATTATACTTGTATCCTCCGAAAAGGGAATCTTGACTTACTCTATCATTTTACTGAAGGTTGTAAAAATTTTGGAACATTATATTAGGCCCTTATTGATGTTATGGAACTGAAACTTCATGTAAAATCTGAACACCTAAAAATAATTGGTGATTCAGAGCTAGACATCAAATAGGTCAATGGTTACTACACAATCAAGAAAGAGGTATCAATCCCATTGATGAACCATATTCAAGAACTGATGGTAGAATTCCCATCGAAACCTAAGTGGATTTATGTCCCTTGGTCACAAAATGCTCAATCTGAAACATTGGAAAATTCATCCACATCCTTGGATGAGCCAGAATAGGATGAATGTGTCATTATCATTTCTCTCAACTAGATGGTATTTCCATTCATGCAGAGATATACTGAGGAAATCAACAATATTAGCCCCATTCCTGAGTCTCATGGTCATAACACCAGCTGGATGATGACCATTTAAAATTACCATTGGAATGGGGAACTCCCACCAGATATGGATAGAAGAGAGTAGATCCAAATAGGGGAAGTCATCTTTTTTAAGTAAAATGGTTTGATATAATAGCCCTGCTCATTATTACATACTTAAACAAGATTTATTACATAAACACCACTTGATCAATCATAGAAGATCGAGAGGTCTAGTGTCTATGATCCAGAAAAACATTACATACCAACACAGAACATAAAACAAAATACATCTTTATTGAAATCTTTTTTTACATGACTACATCATTCCATCTTACTTAGCATTTCATGGGATAACCTATGGTCACACATGAGAAGTGGTTGGTCTATAAAGCTCATTAAGGGAGTAAACATGGAACAGCATGAATAATAAAATACATGATAAAAAATAAAGGAATTCTAATGTATAATAAGAGACTCATTAACATGATGGTATGACATAGCATGATTATCATATAATGGAAATGTGGAAACAACACTTAACTTGGTATTAGCCTGAGGTAAGGCTTATTGCACATGGAGAAGAAGTAAACCATCATTTCAATTGAATTATCATGAGTAATCCTCCTTGAACATGGATTATAATGATTAATCCATCATTTCACATGATGTATCATGATACTAATCTTTACCAAAGGCATTGGAGCTCTATCAGGGCGCACCCTCTATAAACATTTAATTTCATGAATAAGTGTGCCACATGGATCATATAACATTGATTCATAAAACATCATCATTTATTCCAAAATAAAAGAATGTCTAATTATTACATTAATCTCTATAATAAATATTTAAATGTTCACAAACATTAATACCCTAGATAGATAAATGGGAATGGTCTCCACTATAGAATGGCTTTGACTTGGAAAATCGCGGTGCAATTTCTGCAACATAATGGCGTGACAAAAGAGTTTATAAAAATGGTTGATGGGAGTGTAAGGGGTTTCTAATTATATTTATTATAAATTTAGAGTATGGGGTTTATATATATAAATTTCCCATTATATGTAATGAAATTTTATTTCTAACACAAGAGAATTGTTGAATGTAAAGATGGAGAGAGAAATCCTTTACGGAATTTTGACAGGGGAACGTGTATACATATAAGGCATTAATGAGAGATAAAAGGTGTCTATCATCATAAAAAAATAATTTTTCCAATATGGGTGTGGTTCCAAATCATACCCCAACAATTTTAAATGAAATTAAAAGGTCATAATAACATATTGAAAGTTGGACAAAAATAAGAAAGGAAGAAATCCCTTACTTGGATGTGTGATCCTAATGGTTTGGGAGGTGATTGAGAGAAGATTATTTAGAGATTTGGGTGCCTTGGGAGGATTATAGAGATAAGTGGGAATAGGTTGGTCAATCACCAAGGGAATTTAGTGAAGATGAAGTGGGATCATGGGTGGGTTTATATAGGAAATGAGAGAGGATTCTTTATTATTTAGGTTCTGGGCATCACACATTAAACTAATCAAAACCAAAAACTATTACAAAGTTTTTGTACATATTTTTTGAAAATGGGGAGAGGAAAAAATATTATATTATTCTGATGTCCTAAATTCATAAAATAATAGGTTTTCTTATGTAGAGGTGAATCACACTCTCAATGAAATTAATTTAAAAAGGTAAAATGTTTTATTAGTCTTGAAGGGTCCACTAAATCTTTGGAAAATAAATCAAACTAAACTAAAATCACATTATTTTAATGGGAAAACATATAATGGCCGAAAATAATGTTTATAAAATTTTATTACATCTATATTGGGTCATTATAATGTCATAAAACACATTATTTATTTAAATGTTATTTAATTTTTAACAAAAAATTCGAATTTCTCATAAAAGTATGAAAAATTCACCATTGGATAATTTCAATATCTTGATTCCAAAAATAATATTCATTTTATCTAAATAATTTTCTAATTATGTGAAATTTTACCTTTAAAATAAAAAACCGATATTTATCGAAAATTCATGGGTTTGGATAAAAATTACTTTCAAACCTTATTAAAAAATACAATATTATTCGTAATAATTATGTGGTAATTTATATTATATAAAATTTAATTTACCAATATTAGTTAACTAAAATATATTTAAATTACAAAATCTATTAATTCATAAAAATAGATAAATTATTTATTTAAAAAATTACATTTTTTCATTAAAAAAACTATTTATAATGTAAAAATAATAAATAGGATGTATGTTATCTATATAAAAATAATGTAAATTATCATAGTACTAGGGTCCTATTACATAACCCCTTATAACACACGCATAAGACAGAAGGGTATGGTGTGTGATGGTGACAGACTTTTGGGGTGGCCCAGATAACATCGCTCGGGTGGTAATCTCTCTTATATTCCACTTCTCCTATAGGTTATTCCGATCGAGCATAACATGTTGAAGCTAATCATGGGATTGGTAAAGAGAGAATCCTAATGACTCCACCTCCATTTCGAGCTCAAAAAATGGGCTTCGTACAGGGAAAGTCTATTGGATGAGGTCATCACATCCTTTGTATGAGTATGTTTTATTTGTTAAAGTCATATATTTATACTAATCATATGATCATTGTTCAATGGCTACATATTCTACAGTAAAAATTCATAACACTATTTTGAAATCCAAAAACATAAAACCAAGGATGTGCATATTTTATATAACTATTTTTCATAATAAGAAATTTATTAGATCAAGATGAATTTTCATTGATAAATGTTTCGGTTGTTACAATATTCCCCCTTAAGAAATTTATCCCTTGAAATTTCATTTTCCCCCACTAAAAAAGATGAAGGAAACTCTACTTTATCACTTCCTCTGATTCCCACTCTTCCTCATCAAACTTGTGGTTTATCCCAAACACTTTCACGAGGGGCATTGTCTTATTTCATAGAAAGTTTTACCTACGATCTAAAATATCCACAAGATTCTCTTCAAAGGAGATGTTATTATACAATGGTACCACCTCTCGACTGATTACATGTAATGGGTCAGGTCTGTACTTCCTCAATAGTGACACATGGAATAAATAATGTACTAGAGATATGTTTGGTGGGAGTTATAGTCGATAGGCCACAGATCCAATGTGATAAAGGATATAAAAATGGATGATGTACCTTAGAATAAGCTTTAACATCTTCCAAAATCTCATAACTAGATTCTACAGTGATATGTGAAGGAATACAATTCCCTTAACATCAAACTCTAGGACTTGTCAACGATTATTATCATAACTCTTTTGTCAACTCTGAATAGCAATAATGTGCTTCTAGATTGTTTTAACATTCCCATCCATTTCATCGACCATTTCCAGACCAAGTAGTTTTATCTCCCCAACTTCATTCCAACATGTCGTTGTTCTTCTTCTCCTCCCTTAAAGGGCTTCATAAGGATCAATTTTTATTCTTCAATGGAAAATATTTTTGTTAGAGAACTAAACTTGAAAAAGATGTTGATCACATCTTCCTTTTAATCCCATTGATCATGCTCTCAAAAAGTACTCAAGTGTTTGAAAAGTCTACTTATATTGGACATCAGTTTTTTGGTTAATTATCCTTAATGGAGTTTAGATTAGTATAAATATCATGTTAATGACTCTTCTAATTCATAAAGGTGAGTCATGGATCTTGATTGGATACAATAGATAGTTGTAATCCATGCAGCCTTACCACATATCTGATGTATTTCCATTCCAGTTCATCTTGGGTAAAATTTTCTTGAATAGAAATGAAGTGTGATGTCTTTATAAGATTATCCAAAACAACCCAGAAATCATTGTTTCCTTAGGATGCATTCAGAAATTTGGTGAAAAATTCCATGGTGATATTCCCCCACTTCCATGTTGGTATGTGTAATGGGCATATCACACCCTTAGACTTCTGCCTCCTAGCCTTGACATGCTAACATACCAGGAACTTTGATATATATTTAGCGATCTCTTTTTCATGTTATCCCACCAATAATGTTATCAGAGATCGTGATACATCATTATGTATTCTATGTAAAGAGAAAAAATTGAACTCTGTGCATCATCAAAAATTTCTTTCTTTAACTTCAGATTCTATAGAACACATAGTCTTATCCCAAATCTCACAGTTCTATCATTATTGACATTGAACTCCGAGGATTTCAATTTTCTGATAGTTTCAACCTTCTTCTAAATTCCCACATACTAATTTTGAGCATCATTAACCATTACAAATGATACATTTGAGGAATAATTTGTGAAATAATTGATGATGTTCCCTTCTTTAGGATTCTCATATCCATATTCCAGAAATTGAAGAGGATTGAATCAATTTCAATTATCACTAATGATAGAATTACAGGGTCCTTTCTACTTAGAGCACCCCCCACCATTTTTTCTTATCTAGGGTGGTAATGGAATGATCAGAAATAGTCTTTGATCAACTCTAACCATCTTCATTAACTAATGTTCAACTCCTTCTGTGTGAATATGCACTGGAGGATTTTTTGGGGTGTATATATTTTATAGTTCTCCCCAAAGAGTTAATTCTACCAAAATATTAAACTGAAGATCACTGCAGCTAACTCCAGATCATATGATGGATAGTTTTTCTCATGAACTTTTAATTGACTTGAATCATATGAAATGACATTTTTATTCTTCACGAATAAACAACCTAGGCCATTCTTTGAATCATTACTAAATACAACTAACAAATCTCCACTTGTGGGTAATATAAGCATGTGTATAGTGATAATCCTCATTTTCACCTCCTTGAATCTCTCTTCGCATTAATTACTCTAAACAAACTTTACTCCCTTTCAAGTTAACTTGTTAAAAGGGTTGGACAGTTGTGAAAAATTTTACACAAATAGGTGATAATATCCACCTAACCCCAATAAGCTATGGATATCAATTAACGATGTTGGCATCAACCATCCCACTAATGTAGCTGTCTTGGAGGGACAATATATATCCTATTTCTTGGGATGATATGGCCCAAGAGTAAGACCTCCTTCAAACAAATCTCACACTTGTTGTACTTTTCATATAGTTTCTCCTTCCGCAATGCCTCTAGTATAGTTTTTAGATGATCCTCATGCTCCTCCTTGGTTTTAGAGTATATTAGAATATGGTCTAAAAATACTAAAAAATCTTTTTCAAGGTAATATCATAAGGCTCTATTCATCAATTCTATGAAGATTGATGGAGAATTAGTGAGTCTGAAAGGCATTAATATGAATTCATAGTGCTCGTACATTGTATGAAAAGAAATAATCGGTATATCCTCCTTCTTCACGATTACGAGGTAATATCTTGACTTCAAATCCACAATGGAGAAGTATTGTGCACTACATAGCTGACCAAAAAAATCATCATTTCATGGCAGAGGATACTTGTTCTTTATCGTGATTTTTTTGACATCACGATAATCGATGCAAATACGTATCGACAAATACTTCTTCATGAAGAAGAGGACTGGAGCACCCCATGGTGATGCACTTGGGCATATAAACCAATTATCTAGATTCTCTTGTAGTTGTTTCTTCACCTCATCAAAATCCACAACAACCATTCTATATTGAGTCATGAATATTGGAAACTCCCCTAGTATAAGGTTAATTGATAATTCAACATCTCTTATATGAGGAAGTCCAGGAAAGTCCTTGGGAAACTCTTCTGGAAATTACCCCACAATAGGCTTGTCTTCAAGGATGGTTTCATGTTTCGAATCAATCATCTAAGATAGATACGTGCGCTCATAGGGCAGTAATATCCATGATTGAGATGATGGTGCTAAATAATATTCATCTTCATCCTTGCACTTTTATAGAATCATGGGTTGATTCTCAAGATGGAGAGATATTTTCCTCTCATGAAAATTTATGTTGGCTTTATATAAGTAAATCCAATACATGCAATGAATTTCATCAAATTCCACTAACGATATATGATGAGGTTCTCCAGGAAGTTCACTCCAAAAATAATGACAGGGGAGGAGTTATATTCATGGTACGCAATGATTTTTCTGTTTTCTCAACTCTACGACATCTTTACTTCTAGGATTTCTGGTGGATTTGGGATTGTTATACTAAACATTTCAGATATAAAAGAATTCGTAGAACCAGAATCTGAAATAAATTTCACTAATATTGAATGAGTAACTAGTGTATATGTCACCACTTCGTTATCAGGGCTCTCTTTGGTGGTAGTGATGGAAAAAGATCGCACTTGCTGCCTTGGAGGTTGTTGGTTTCCTCAAAAAACCCTTGTCTTAGGTCACTGATTTGCATGGTTACCTGGATATTTATAGTTGAAATAGTGAACAACCCATTTGGGGTCTAACGGAGAAGCATCCAGTTTTTCTCATCGATAGTTAACAGCTTGGTTCCCCTCTCGTCCACAACTAATGAATTTTCTCATCCCCTTCATGAAATTTTCGGGGTACTACTTTTTGCGCCTTTGGCATGTGGGGTGTTTGATTTTCATATGACCATTGGATATATCTATATTCCCTCTTGAATTGATGTCAACCTTATGATTCTTATCCCTTTGATACCGCAAAGATTCTTTGATCACCATTTCGACATTGAGGGCACATCAGAGGGGTAATGTAAAATCCAGAGGCGTGTAGTGCAAGTCTTGTGAATTTTTCCTCATACTCACCAATGGATTTGTCGTCCTTTTTCTTGATGGAAAGTATGCACCATTGTATATTAAGTCGGAGGGTGCACATAAAATATTTATCGAAAAACATTTTCTAGAAATCCATCAATTCAAACACCTCGATCTCCTCCTCTGTATTCGTATTTTTGATCAATGTACACAATTTTCTCAGATTCACAATCTATACGATAAGAATTTATAAGAACCTTAACTTGTTCAGATCATTAATGTATATATAATATCATTTTAATGGAGTTGATCCATTGTTTAACAATTGAGGGATTATATGGTCCTTTAAAATCAAGAGGTTTTGTCTCATGAAGCTCTCCATTGAAAATTGTTTTTTAATGGGGGTTAAAAATTCCTCTTAACCCATGTTACTATTCAAATCTTGAGTAAACTTAGAGACTATCATCTCAATTTTCATGATTCTGGCTCCCATTGGATTGGGAATCTCATTAGAACAATCATCACTTTGATCTTTGCATCAGTTGTTAGCTAGATTCCTCCTATTACCAGCCATTTTTTGGATTAATGGAATTTTAGGGGTTACACAAAAAGGGTAATCCAAAGACAAAAATAGCTGAAATATATATTAATTTTCTTTCATTAACTTATGAATTTATAGCCTTCAATATATGTTATCCATGATCTACATCACAACATATATTTTTAGAGGCATTTTTTTATTCCCATAATTATGGTTCATAGTAAGATTGAATTTAACAAAGCTTATTCTCTAGGAGTGTCATAACAAATATTGAAACATGGACCATTTTCATGTACCATGATTCCACGGGTCCATCCCAAAACTCCTTGTCAGAGTTTTCACTCCTAGGTACATCTGTGCAAGACTGCCTCAACCTGCACTTACCCAGACATGGATGTATTTTTTTAAAAACCACTTACTCAATACTCACCAAAATTTCTTGATGTTTTTATTATAATTAGTCTTATTTATATGGATTTCACAATTTTTTTCTAATCCAAATCCCAATAAACACTAAACCTACCCTATAATACAATCTATAACAACCCTGCTCTATATTACATAATTTAACCTGATTTATTACATAAACAACACTTGATACAACATAAAAGGTCAAGTGGTATAGTGTATTTGGGGGATAGAAACATTAAATAACGTCATAGAACATAAAACATACAACATCTTTATTTAAATCTTCCTTTACATAACCACAACATTCCCTCGTACTTAGAATTTCATGGGATAGCCTGAGGACATACATGTTAAAAGGGTGAGCTATAAAGCTTGGTAAGGGAGTAAAAAAAGCATAACATGAAAAATAAAATACAAGTTAATTAATTTGAATATCAATATATTATAATAGAAACATGAAGATAAATTCATGATATAGAATGATTATCTTTACATGGAAATGTGTCAACAACACTTAACATGGTATTAGCCTGAGTGAAGGCTCATTGAACATGGAACATGAGTAAACCCTCATTAAACATGAATTAGCATGTGTAAATACCTATTTAACTAGAATTATAATGATTAATCTGTCATTTCACTTGACATATCATGATACTAATCTTTACCCAATGCATTGGAGCGCTATCTGGGCGCATCTTTTGTAAACATTTCATTTCATGCATAAGTGTGCCACAGAAATCATATTACATGTATTCAGAAAACATCATAATTTATTCCATGATACAGGAATGTGGAATTCATAAATGAAACTCTATAATCAATAGTTAACTGTTCACATAGGTGAATACCCTTAATAGATAAATGGGCATGATATTCACTAGACAGTAAGTTTGGCTTGGAATTCGCGGTGCAATTTTAACAGTATAATGGCCTGACATAAGATTTCATAAAAATGGTTGATGAGAGAGGAATGGGTGTCTCATTTTATTTAAATTAAATGGACTGTAATTGGGTCATATTGATACATGTCCCAACATATGTAATGGAATTTTGATTTGCAATACAGAAGAATTTCTTTAATGTAAATGAGGAGAGAAAAATCCCTTACGGAATTTCAGCAAGGTAACAGATGTATGTGGGAGGCATTAATGTGAGATAAAAGAGGTCTATCATCATTGAAAAATAAATAGGGCTTTATGGGGTAGGTGTTAAATCATACCCTAACAATTGTAATTAAAATTAAAATGGAATCACAACATAAAAAAGTTGTACAAAATGAGAAAGGAATAAATCACTTACTTGGAAATGTGATCCCAAAGGATTCAGAGGGGCTTGAGAGAGGCTTTATGGGAGCTTGGGGTGACTTGGGAGGATTATTGAAATAGTAGGGTTGTGGTTGGTCATGCTCTAAGTGATTTTATTGAATAGGAAGTGGGACTTTTATTGGGTTTATATAGAAAAGAAGTGAGAATTTTTTATTATTTAGGATTTGGGTATCACACATTAAACTAATCAAAACCACAAACCAACACATGGTTTTTTCCCTTGGTGTTTTTCAATGGGGAGTGGAAAACTATATTTTATAATCCCAATATCCGAAATTCATAAAATAATAGGGTTTGTTATGTGGAGGTGAGTCACACTCTAAAAGAAAACAATTTAAAAAGGTGAAATGTTTTGTAAGTCTTGAAGAGTCCACTTAAGCATTGTAAAATAAATAATAAAAAACTATAATCACATTATTTTAAGGTCAAAAAAATTGGCTGAAAATAATATTTATAGTGTTTTATTACATCACTATTGGATCATTATGATGACCTAAAACACATTATATATTTAAATGGTATATACTTTTTACCCAAAAATTTTACTGTTTCATGAAATTATATAAAATTCATTTTTGGATAATTTTAAGATCCTGATTCCGAAAAATAATAATCATTTTATCTAAATATTTTTCTAAATATTTTATTTTTTACTTTTAAAATAAAAACCAACTTTTATAAAAAAATCATGGGTTTTGACAAAAATTTCTTTCAAACTTTAAGAAAAAGATCACTCGTATTCATAATAATTATACACTCATTTTTATTATATAAAAATTAATTTAGTAATATTATTTAATTAAAAAATTATTTAATTCAATAACATATTATTTCATGCAAATCGATTTATTAATTATCTGATAATTCTATTTTTCCCTATTTTTTTCGAAGTAACAATAATAAAACGAAATAATATTCTATATACAAAAATAATGTACATAATAATAATACTATGGTCTTGTTAAATAACCCATTATAACACTCGCATAAGACCGAAGGGTAATGTGTGCGATGGGGACAAACTCTTAGGGTGTCTCAGATAACATTTTTCAGGTGGTAATCTCTATCAACTTCCAATTCTCCCATAGGTGATTCCACTCAAGCTTAACGTCTTGAAGCTCGTCATGGGCTCGGTAAAGATATAATACTAATGATGTCACCACATTTTCGGGGTTCAATGAATGGGCTTCGTATGGGGAAAGTCCACTAGATGACGTCATCACATTATTTACCTGAGTAAATTGTATTTGCTAAATCCCAATATTTATATTAATAATGTGATCACTGTCTAATGGATATATTATAAATTGAAAAATTTTATAACTATATTTGAAATCCAAAACCATAAAACAAATGAAGTGAATATTTTATATAACAATTTTTTATAATAAAAATTTTAATTAGATCATGGAAAAATATCATTGATAAAAGTTTGTGCCGTTACAGGTAAGCCAAAAGAAGGTTGTCTTCAAAAGAGGCCTTGATAGAGTCCCCCTCGTGTGCATTGAGGGAGAAGAGACTACTTCCATCATGAAAGATGTTCACGATGGAGCTGGTAAAGTGCATCAACTAGCCACCATGCTCTCTCACCAAATTTGAAGGTATGGGTATTACTAGCACTCTATGATGTAAGATTGTGCCATATTCCCCAAGAGGTTCCACTCCATCCTTGTTCATGCTAATTTCATACACCGACCCCAATAGTTACTTCCCAGAGCCAAGTGCTCATTGCCATTCGTTTCCAGGGGGTGGATGTTATGGGGATGAATCCTCCTGCCATAGCCTGACAAATTGTGTCCATACACATAGAAAATGAATTATTTTTTAAATGGGAGGAATCCATATACCTTAAAGAATTTTGGGTGAAAAAATAATCAGATTTTTTAAGGCCAACATTATTACAAGATTTGATGTCCCTTATACATTTCTAACAGACAATGGCACCAAATTATGCTCTGCTGAGTTGGAAAAGCAATACCAATAGTGTGGAATAAACACAATGATTCTTCTCATTACCACGCGGTGTCCAATGGGGAGGTAGAGGATTTCAACAATACTTTGTAAAACATACTCCAAAATATGGTTGATGGGGATAATAAATTGTGGCAGGAAAAGCTTCATCATGCTTTGTGGGATTATTGGACAACCGCCCGCGCTACCACCCATGCAACCATGTACTCACTAGTATATTGGGAAGGGGATATTATTTCAATCTAGAAGAAAGTTCAATCACTTCTTGTGAACATTTTTTATCAGATTTCCATGGATGAGAAATCCAAGATATGGTTTGATGAGTTGGGGTATCTAGATGTAAAAAGGCTGAACACATTACACCATTTGGAAATATACCCAAACTAGATTGCACAAGGATTCCACAAAATTGTTCTCCTTCGATATATCCTCGAAGGAGAAATGGTGTTATTACTCATAACCCCAATGATACTCAGGAAGAATCCACCAAATCATGCAGAATAGTGGGATCGATCGTACGTCATACATGTGGTCTATTTGAAAGGAGCATACACGCTAATATCAATAAACGATCAGCTCATCACGACTCCCACAAATTAGAAGTTCATGAAAAAATAAATCACATAATATCAACAAATCCATGTTACCATCCAAACTCTATGACATTAAACTATGTGTAATATCCAACCTTGTTATGGTCAAAGCTCTATGACCCTAAAATATGAGTTATAATACCCAATAATC
This sequence comes from Viscum album, assembly GCA_963277665.1. Lineage (NCBI taxonomy): Eukaryota > Viridiplantae > Streptophyta > Magnoliopsida > Santalales > Viscaceae > Viscum > Viscum album. The sequence continues at coordinate 1,214,295,284 of OY728141.1, forward strand.
CAATGTTCAGACACTAAGACCATAAAATATGAGCACAAATGAAGCCAATGGTATAAGATCTATGAATCTAAAATATGAGTTATAAAACCTCCAATGATGTGGTCTCAACTCTACAACCCCAAACTATGAGTTTTTTTCCAAACCACATAACATTAAAATGTATGGTATTAGTCCATACAACATGACATTGAATGATGTTATGGTCTAATCTCTACAAACCTAAAATATGGTAAATAATATGATAATCCATGGTCCAAACACTATGACCCTATAAAATGAGTTATATAATCAAGGCATATTACAGAATAGAAGACTTTAAACTGTGAGACAATTTTTTTCACATGATGTTAAATTGTATGGAACTTTTCCGTGAAACATGACATTAAATTGTGACTCATGTACTTGCGGTATGATGTCAAACTACATGACAATTGTTTTTTTAATTTCATCAAAAATAACTACATAATCACTCATAGAACTACGTATGACTTGATTCCTACCCTCGCAGAATACGCAGTGACAGTTTGATCTTCAATATTGCCCCATTCCCACAATAAAATGCCTCCATCATGCCCCCAATATACCCATATTTGTAAAGGAATATCATATCACTTCTTATTTCTCACATTGAGTATAAATAACATGATCCTAGTTTCAGTGGAAGGGATACTCTTTCGAAAGCCAATTATAGCGTAACATATCATACCTAACAATTGTGATGGATATAAAAAAAATTCCCCAACCCCTGGACAGAGCCAAATCGGTACAAGGAACATTCAGAACAATATATGCATTGATTTCTTCCCTTGAAGGATAAGTAGTGATGCTCAGATTTGGAATCTTGTCCTATCCATAATCATCAAAAAAATATATGCCCTCACACGTCCTTACATGTGAACTTAGCCGAATTGGTATAGGGTACATACAGAACTATGTACGACATGAAGCTTACCCCGTAGGACACGTAGCAATGCCTCGATCCTCGATCTTGGTCCAACACCACCATGAATGAAAAATAAAATGCTAACATCATATCTGTTTTCTCCCAACACCTATGAATGAAGCCTTGTGTCCACTTCTTATTTATCATAATGATTATAGATCACGTGGGATTATGATTAGTGGTAAGGATTCTCCTTTTCAAATATGTGATGGATATGTATGGTGGTCTTGACACGCATAAAAAATGATTAAAAAATGTCCCTAGATATGGACCAAGCCATATCAGTACATGGTATGTTATGAAATATGTATATATTGATTATTTACCTTGTAGGATATGTAGTGATGCCCAGATTTGGCATTCTGGGCCAGCCATTTTCCATCATAATAAATGTCCTCAAATGTCCCTACACATTGAGAAAACATTTGTAGGGAAAATTCAAAACTATGTATAGATTTATTCATGCCATCAAAGGATACGTTGTGATACTCAGATATGGAATCCTATCCCAACCTCATCATCACAAAAATATTACCTCACATGTCCTTACACATGAACCAAGACTACTCGGTATAGGGTACATACCAAAATATGTACAGACGGATTCCTACCCCCATGGGTTATTTAGTGATGGCTCGATCCTCGATCTTTTCTGAGATAAAACAAGAAATAAAAAAGAAAATTCCCACATCATATATTATACCTCCCAACATCTGTGAAGGAAACCTCATGTCCACACCTTGTTTCTCACAATTAATATGGATCACATGATCATAGGATCTATGTTAAGGATTATCCTATGCAATAAGTGATGGAGAAGTATGTTGTACCCGACCCCCTTTGAAAATTAAACAGAAATGTACCTACATATGTACTGAGCATGTTCGATACAGGGAATGTAAAGAACTACATGAGGCTTGATTCCTTCCCTTGTAGGATATGAAGTGATTCTCGGATTTGGAATCCCGGACCAGCCAATCACTATCATAAAAAAATCACTAAAATTTCCATATATGTTGAGAAAAAATTTGTAAGAAACATTCAGAACTACTTATGGCTTGATTCTTGCCCTTTCCGGAAACATAGTGACTCTGATATTTGGCATCTTGGTCCAGCCATGATAAAAAAAAATCATTTCCCCCATACATTGGTCAGAATTTTACGAGGATCCCCTGAAAGTTCCTAATTTCAGGAAAATAAACTGTGAATTTTATTTAGAGTTATGTATGGTCCAGTCCTCGGTGTTATGTGATCATGAACATTCCCACCACTCATAAGAAGTAAAAATAGCTTACTTCCCTCTCAACATATGATTCAAATCTATGTGAATGTTTCAGTAGGTCATGAGTAATCACGATCTTGATATTCCCTCTGTTCCAAAACACATCATTCCCTTTTTTCACACACCATACCTCAGGAAAACATGGATCCCAATAGTCATTCAAGCCTATCTGAGATGGAAGGCCAGTTTCCTATGGTAACCTTTATTTGACTATGCACGTCATGCCCTGGTGGATGTGAATATGTTTTCTAAAAAAAAACAATAATTAATCAAAGGAAAATTAGTCCCCATGATATTTCTTTCAAATCTCAATATGCCAAAAGGCTTCCAAGCCCCATGTCATCCCTCCTGATTCATGTTTCCACCTAGAAAATGGTAGTCACATTCTATCATCACTCATTTCTATGTTATTTCAAACAACCTAATTAAAATTAAATCAGAAATATTAATGATCTTTATGATAGTATATTCTCATTCTATGACATCAAACCGCACTACACCATGACCTCTCGGCATGACATTAAACTACGAGACCAAAATCATCCTTGTTGTATGATGTTAAACTGTGTAGCATTGGATTAAGCCTAATGTTCCCCCCTAATGATGATAATTTAATTTTTACGAAATAACCCAGAATCCTTATAATCCCATGTTTTTCCATTGATAATTGATCACGAGAGATTTGGGATCTTAGTGATAAATACACTGTGACCTTATGAAAAAACAACATTGGAATTTGGACCTAGTAGCATGCCCCTAAAAGGCATGTCGTGGTTTCCTATCTTAAGAGGAACCCCAAATCTCAGCCTTGTGATGTTAAATGACCAGGTACCGAATAAATCGTATAAGATCCTCACCCTATGTGTGAGATAGATCTATGAAATAGATACATGATTCCATGAGTGAATCATAGACCAAATGTCCCTGATATGTCTGGATACACTCTTTCCATATTTCAAACTCAATACATTATGTGATCTTGAATCCACATAACCCTCCAATTCCATTTGAGATGGAAGGCTAGTGTCTTGTGGACCCCATTGTATGAAAATTACCATCATGACCTGGTTTCTCTGTATATGTTTCCCACAAAAACTGCTTTCAATCAAAGGAAAATTCATCCCCATGGGAGTCCTCTTGTATCTTAGTATACCCAATGGATTCCAAGACATGTTCCATCCCACCTAATTGAAGGTCCCTCAAAGTCATGTTTTACATTTTACTTCATACACAAATCCTGGATATGTCAAAAAATACGGTCTTTAACCATATCTGTACTCATCTAAGGTTTCTATGGAAACCCCAACCATATGTGCGATGTTGATCTGCATACAAAATATGAGTTCCTCCAGTAATTTCCATATTTCACCCAAATATGTTCAGTTAAAACTACCATTTTTTGTTTAGGTCCACCCCTTGTAGAATGTCACATAACAAATTAAAAAAGTTCCCAATCTCCATAATCATCAATACATATCAAATATGGAAGGCATGTGTCAGGAGGAAACCTTTGTTTGACTATGAACATTATGCCCCCAGGGCTCTGTGTATGTTTCCCACATGAATGGTTGTCAATATAATAAAACTTTTCCCCCAGGGGAGTCTATTCCATGCTTTTATCAACTCAAATGACATCCATGTCCTGTTACACACTTGATTTGGTAAAAATCCTGAATAACGAATTATGTTCCATATTCTTTCCAAGAACCCCGAACATAAAACAGACTCCTAACAAAACTGATCATTCACCAGCTCTCCCTCATGCATGTAAGAATCATGCGAGAACGGTTGTCCAGTCAAAGAAAAAATGAAAGTCCCTAATGTTTTTAAACACCAATACTTAGGCTAGCCACCATCTGTGGCTCCCAATATTGAAATAAATTCACAATGTTGAATATACCACCAGGCCATCGAAAATAGATTGAAACTGTCCTGTGGACACCTTTGATTGACTATGAGCATTGTTCCCTAGTAGTTATACATATGTCTCCCACAAAAACAGTCATCAATTAATGGAAAACTCATCCCAAAGAGAGCCCTTTTATACCAATGTATGTCCAAAATGGCTCTAGAGCCTCATCCATGTTCAGAAGATAAAAATAAAGGGTCAACAAAAATCCTTAATCCATGTTTGAAGAATGCTTAGAAATTCTTGTCTGAAGGTCCCAAATTAAATCCCTACTCTGCTATGTTTGTTCGTAGAAATTTGACCTAAAACATCATTAATAAGTTTGATTGGTAGGACTATTAACTCCCAGTGAATAAATATCTATACATACCATAGGGAAAGTCTAGAGAAGGAAGCTCTGGTTAAAAGTCAATTATTGGTTCGTTAAAAAAACATTGAGCCATCAGAAAAGGCATAAAGCATATTAGGTCGAAAACCCACAAAGGGTGGCCTAATGAAAAGTCAATATATACCCTCTAAGCCCATGTCAAGGGGGGTTAGGAAAAAAATTGGGTAATGATGAAAAAGACATAAAATTTAGTGGTGTTTTCCATGAGACCCTAGTAATATGCGAACGACGATCACTGAGTCCCGCGCATATGAAAAAAATTATAGAACATTTTTATTTTATTAGTTTACCAGTTTCAAGTCAGGGATTAAAATTAATACCCAAATAAAATTTATTATATTTGAATGATTTATCATTTGAAATAATAGTAATATGCAAATAAAGATAATTTTAAGGAATGTTGGTTCCATCATATACGATTAACATATATGGTGGGAATCCATAGCTTGGAGCTTCTCCATGTATGAAATAACTGAACATTATAAGATACATTCACCAGAGTCACAAAGTTGCATCAATTATTGGTGTGAATCCTCAATAAATTGTTAAATCATCAAAAAATTCATAGTCACGACCTGTTTACTTTCTCGTAGTGCCATTGATTCCCTCGTGGATTGGAGGCCAGTCTATTCTCCCTCTTATATTTTCCATCTCCCCTCCTCAACGGCAATTGCGGCCCAGGCCAGTTTTGGTTTGATCTATTCCAGTTTCAGGATTTTTTGATCCACATCCTAATGAAGTTGTTCAATCAATGAATTTTTCTTCATGAGTTCATTTTGCATCTCTGCAACCATTCTTGAATGTGTGGAATCTTCTTCAATATAGTTGTTCATGTAGAAGCTAGATAAGTCATCGACTCTACTATGGAGAGTCTAGATTCATGTTCAACTGTTTCTTCGTGACAAGAAACAAACTAAATTACTATATCATAAATTCCATTATGATTTAATTCAAAAAATCCCAGGACTAAAAAATGGCAGTGTAACATTGGAAATTTTTCTAGCATCTCATCCAATGGAGTCTAGAATATTAGTCTCCAAATATTCCTCCACACCTTTTTCCAAGTGGGATGAAAATTGACTAGGGTTTCTCAGTCAATCTCAAAATCCCTCCATGATAATGAAATGAAGTCAAGAATGATCTTCACCAGAGAGGGACTTGATTCGGCAGCTAAATCACATCATGACCTCACAACAGCCTCGTCTCTGTTAATGGTAATCGATTAAAAGGTAGGAGTGTCCTCCATTTCATAAAAATTAAGTTCTGATTCAGAGGATAGAGGGAGATAGAAATCAATATGTTCTCCCCCTGTATTTGTACCACATTCTAAAATATGTGGTGCTGAATCATCAATCATGAGTGACACCACGTATATATGTATGAATAATGATTACCTAGGGCCATGCTTGGATGAAACAATATCCCTCAGGGGATCTCTCAAAAGTACGATGGTTAATATAAATCCTCTAGAGATGGTTAGTATCGATAAGGATAATAGCCTCTGAATCCTAGGGTCAAAAAACATATCCCCTCTTAGAATTGGAAAAAGGGAATGATAGCCCGCTCCAAATTCTTAGGGTTCAAAATATCAGCCTCCCCAATTTTGACTTCCACAAACTCACCATGTGTAGACGAAACATCCGTCATTGAAGTGACTCCCTCTATTGGGGAAACAGCTACTCGATCGAGATTGATTGGCACGTCAATATTCAAATACCCTTCATGATCCTGCATGGCCTGGGGATCATCACATGACTTAGCCCCTACCATAAAGACCACCCATCATCTCTCCATGAGATTAGACTCAACACGGTCAAGTGATCTCTCCACTACTTGATGTCTTCCCTTTTTAATAGAAATTATTTTTCAAGAAGAAGCATAAACACGTATTGTCTCTTCAAATGGCCCATCATCCCTATTTAGATCAGCCACAAAGGTCAGCGACCCTTCATCTTCCCTTAAAATGAAAGGAGATATAGATTTTTGAGTGGTCATCGTCTGGTACCCAATAGGCCATACGTAAATGTACATATATGTATCAGTTTGTTAAAGAGATAATGGTTCTTGGTTCAATCACTATATAAACAGACAGTTACTAGTGATCCCCAATCAAATATGCTAGGACAGCTGAGATGTATTCTTACAAATATTTGACTAGAGAGCAGATGGATCCAGAATAAGATCACCTATAGGAGCTGGAAGAGGAAAATACCTTGATGGGTCTGCAATAACTTATTCCATAAGTTCTTAGTCTCTTTGGGATCATTCTTTAGTACCCCATAATGTTGATGGGGTGTACATCCTAGCCACAGTACCTTTGGGAGATGAAGCCGAGGAAAAACTAGTTTTCCGATATCCTGTAGGACCCTGCAAAAAAAAGAAGGAAAGGGGAAAACTTTTAGAATCACCAAAATAATAGAGTTTATGGATGGAGAATGAAAATAAAACCTATCCCATAATCCATGGGAATACATCCATAAAATCCATGTGGTCCAACTAGAAACTCATGTTTGTAGGAGCATGATGGATCCTATCCATTTATGTCATTTATGATGCCACATCATCATGCTCTTCATCAGCTGAAATACAGGTAGGTGCAATGGCTCCCCCAAAACCCATAATATCGAAGTGTTCCCTCTAAAGAAACCTCCATATATCTTTATCTGAAAAACTCACCATCAAATAATCCAACTCTCTAATCCTTTAAAAATGCAACTGTAATTGGGATGGACAGTGCTGGGAGGATGGTACAAGGTAGTGGAGTGGGTTTTGGAAACCAAAAAAGTTTCTTGGGTGCCCTTGAAAACTCACGAGATTGAGAAGAGGAATGTGAATTGGTCGATTCGATAAAATATGAATCTTTATTGTTGCATCTGTAGTATGCAAGACAATTACATTTTCATCCTCATTCTGGTCATAGTATGGAACGTACCTGATGCAAGTACATACGACAACCACATTGAGAGTGGTTGAAAGTATCGAGGTCCTTAAGATAGCTACTCACCTTATTAGGATCATCATCGAAAAGAATGTTAGTCGGTGCCGAAAAATAGCCAATGTCAGTAAAGAGAACTTCCCTAGTCTAAAAGATATACCATAAATCATATGGGACTAGTCCTGGGTAGATAGATGACCTTTCAAAACGTCTCTTTTCCTCCAGGCCACTAGAAAATCGGCCTCAAAAGGAATAGATAATGGACTCATGGAGACAGCTCCAACAGCTTATTTGGTCACCCGTGAGGTCACTACGCCATCTCTCAAAACATTCCTGGGGGAGGGGGAGTGAACAGACCATTAGAGGACTATTCTCAATCGAGGATGCTCAACAACTCCATTTTTGTTTCATTTTCCCTTCGTCTTGGATTCCTTGGAAGTTGTATTAATGGGCATAAGGTCAGCTAATTGTTCATCAAGATATGAAATAACCCAGGCCTCGACATAGTTCTTGGTAAGGAACAGAAATTCATCCCAAGAATTCGGATGTCTCTTCCGACTTTAGGAGTCCTCCTTGGTGAACATTATATATAATTGGTTATCTATCATCAGATTTTTCTCCGGGAGATCATTTTTAAGAGGAGGAGGGCACAACTAATGAAGACAATTAAATTGTTGACTAAATATCCATGGGGAATAGCCCTTGAAATTAAGTTCCTCTCTGATACGGCCTACTAAGAAGCCTTTGAACTGAGAAAATAAGTAACCTCCGTTGATGAAGTATTTAGTTTCTGTATTTTTAGTGTAAAAAATGGTATTAAGAGATACATTCGTAAACATTGACACAAGAAATTATGTCCTTCTCATTATTTTCAGTTTTTGCTACTTTCTAATTCGGTGAAGCCCAAGCCGCAGTCATGACCATACTGGTTCATTAAAGGTATGGTCGGAAAAAGGAATATAGAATTAGTATTTAATTAATTAAGTAATAACCCCTTATGTGGGCTCTCAACCAACTCCAAAAAATTTGTAAGGGAAAGTCATTCGGTCATGTGACGCCCCTTTACTGATTCGACCAAGTAGGTGGTATATCTTTGCCAACAATACGATAGAGAATTTGATGCATTTTTAAGTGGAAAATTGAGTGGACATGATAATAGTCAAGGAACTTATACCACTATATTTATGCATTGGTAGGATCCACCTAATCAAGAAACATGGCCAAAAAAGCGGATAGTCTAAATAATCGATTCACGCCAGGGATGACCCCCATCCCCATTTCTGAAAATCCCCCTCTTCCAAGTTGGTCTAGGAATCACCCACTTCTCTCCTGGTGGTTTTGGTGGGACAAGTCTATGTTCTCCATGATTCAAGCTTCAGACCACTATGATTAACTAAAGTGCCAAACCAGTCATCAAAAGAAGCATCCTACTTCGGACAAGGACCGCTTCCCTTTAGAAGTACGTTCTCTTGGATGATGAGTTTTTTGGATGGGGGTGGGTCTTTCCACATCATCACAAGAATATAAGGGAGGAAGGAATTCATCCTACATTTCCACGACAATAGGGACTCCCGAAATCAATAGGATATCCCATAAACTGATGCCAACCTCCCTATGGGTCATGTAAAAGGTATTGGTATCTAGACTCCACCTGCTTAAGATCATTGAAATAAGGGTAGTTGGATGATGGGTGTATGTCTGAGAGACCCTAGCAGACTCATACAGTCCCACAGTCTAAAACTCAGTTCGTAATTCTTCAAATCACTGGCAAATCCATGAAGTACACCCCTAGTCCAAGCCGAATGAGTGCCTCAGGTGAAGGTCCCACCAGGAAGACCATTTATGCTGATAATTTTTTGTAGCCTTCCTCACGATGCTCTGGTAATAGTGGGATATCTGATTAGGCTTCCACTGCACCCCCTCAAATATTCGAGGTATGTAGTTCTGTAAAGACTAGGAGGAAGTATCCCTCTATTTGTACCTCTTCTTGGCTGAAATCAAAGCCTTTAGAATAGAGGAATAAATTTTCCCGTTTGTAGGATGATCAATCATAGTTAGTGTTGGGATTACTGTGTCAAAAAAGAGACCAAACCTATAAGAAGGAAGAATATATGTGACTAGGGACTCCCATTGGCACGTCGTTAGTATATTAGCCAGAGATTGGTGAAGTAGAATGGAAAATATTTTTTTAACTGAATCAACCATGCTCATCGATCGCTCATCGGAAGCAATAACAAGTGCAACAATACTAGATTTAGAAGAAGGAGAAATGTCAGCAGTAGCTTCTGAATTACCCATTGTATCCTGCACAAGAAGATCCTGATGAAAAAGAAAATCAGTCCAATAAAAAGTGTTGGGTAAAGGATATGAATAAATGTCTAATGGACTAAAAACATTCCACAAAAAACTCCATATACGGATTCCAGAAACAGTACATTATAGCCACATCCAGTGTATTCCATAGTGTTTGGAAGGTCGAATCCATTTAATACATGATATAATGAGGTAACCTCACATATAGCTACGGTACGTGAATGCCTCTCCCCATATACAACCATGGTAAGAAAGCCATCCATGAGGTGCTGACCCACATATCATTGGCCGAGGAATAAGAATGTTCATAGAAAGTGGATACCACGAACCTGGGCCTTGATTAAGTTCACATTCTTAAATTCCATATTAATTTTTAATGTTCGGATTTTGGGTTCTTAATTTTTAGTTCACCAATCCATTTTCGGTATGCAGACAAGACAACCACATATCTTCCTCTTATGTAGAATTTGAATATCACCGTTAAAATTTCACACGACTCTTTGCAGACTCCAAAATATGGTATGAAGACATACAAATAGTGAGGATATCGGTTTGTGGTATGTACAAAGTAGTTCATGAATGAGACTTTCAGAAAGAGAAAATCACACGAGAGTAGAGGAAGCTGGGAAAATCCAGGGAACTTTTCACTGCGAGAAACGGTAAAAGAAAAATGAAATGGACCCCAATATATAGGTGTGGTCCCCTCAAACCAGGTTCATCTATTATTCCGCGAACCATTTTAGTTCATGACCACTTCTACATCATAATTTTACTCTTTTCATTCCAAACGTACACCATTCTAATGGGGGTTTTGTAGGGTACTGAAAATTATTCCAAGGGAAGAATCTACCCCCACAATCACTTTTCCAATAGATTCATGTACTCTTACATGTATAACAATGATAAGAGACAAAATTTATGTTTTAATTTTCAGACAAAACATGAATTAATTCATGTTTTCAATGATATTCATGTGGCCCACATACAATTATCAGAAAGGTATGCAGACTATCTGGATTGATAATCAACATATATGAGGAACGATCCACGAACTGCTGGACCACTGAAGCGATAGCTAGGGAAGAAGTCTGAATGCGAACCGTGTCACCAAGGGAGTTGAGGAGGTGAATTCAATCCATGTATCATGCCACGAACCAAACAGTTTGTTGAAGAAGGTAACCAAATTGGTTTCGAGAACTATTATCACATACTGAACCCTCTGCAAACCCCTAATTGACTGTGTCCTCTATGGGTTAGGATATTTCATTATGGGCATCTATAAATGGTGCATCGTTCCCAATAGATACATGTTTTCTAATAAAATATAAAATGGATCACAATAGATAGAAAAAATATGGATGAATAAGGATTTCATGAGGATTAGAGTTTGTAGAATGATTTTGAAGAAGATTATGCCATCCTTATTAATTATTTGTCTAAGCCCGAATCATGAACCACTATCTCCATATGTATAGCAGGAAATTAACTATAAAATTGGGGAATTAAATTACAATATAATAGTAAACCTAACTGATGAATAGTGAACTATGTACTTATCACAGATGAACTCCCCATGAATGATAATCCCCTTGATCCCTCTTCAATATGGAGCTCTACATAGTGCACCACTATGCAGACTGAACCCAGCGTCGTGTACTATATTAGTACATGGATAGAACCCAGAATGGAATGGTAGACCACATACCACTATAGAATGTGTTGGTATGTACCCATTCATGTGTTCCAAATCGGTATGCTAATGGACCCTCTACCCGCATACTACTACGGTATGGGGATCCTCTCCCATCGTGCATAATAACCCATTACACAAAATGGGGTATTTTCAACTATTATTATAGTCAGTGCTAACCTCATCCTTCAATTTTTGTTCAGTCCTCCTTGACCCCCTACTATCCAGACCTTATTAATCCTTCCAAAGACTCATCCAAAGCCACCGAACCCATATGATCATACCATCGCACATATCAATTCACCCCATTGTGTCTAAATACTCATGGTATGCAGAGTCAAAAAGGCTCTCTCCACAACGGTTCGGGCTTTAGGAATGCATTTCGATCTATATTCCCATGGTAATCCAAAGTCTATACTTGGGATTCTACCATGAACTCCATTTTCTAGTGATTAAGTGTGATCACTTGATTTTCCATTCAATGGGGAATAGTGAACAGTCGAAGGGGTTAGGTTCGATACCCATTTGACAAGGATGAAACACCTCCCCTTCCTAGAATGTACTCCATGGCCCTCCCACTAATGTAAGTATCCCATCATCCATGGTAGGGTTGTGTGACAATCAATGAATTTTCACATTGAATGGTTTGTTTCTTTGTCCCCTTATCCATGGTCACCTCAACATCTTCTAATATGGGATCTCCCTACCCCAAAAATAGGGGAGGAGGCATGTGAATTGTTTAATCATTCACATCCACTTGTTTCTCAACCATGAATGACTCGCGTGAGCTTAGAGGTTTATGAGGATTACAACATTCTCAAGTGGCTAAACTAAAAGAACAATGATTCCTAATCAAACTATGATTCGTAGGATGCCTACCAAAAACATTGAGCTCAATAGGATTCCATCCAAGAGGGTCCACACATCCATGCCCCATTAATGGGAAGCATATATGCATAATATCTACACAATACGAACTACGTGGGTTATGATTCCCCTCTTGAGGATATGTTGAAAGAACTTTTAATGTGCCCGATCCCAACATCAACTCACCTTCAGCCCCACCTGAATGATGACAAACTCCAAAGTAACTTATAATATATATCAAGTCAATATTAACTATGTAGCATCAAAAATATACATGCCTATGATGATCTTGAAAACCAAGGGTAGCATGTAGTCACACACATTGGGAATGAACTAAGGATTTACAAACATAATAACAAGACTTAAATTTATAAGAGAGTCCCAGAGCATGAAACAATCCTCTCCGGACGGGTGTAGTGAGCCAGAACTCTCATCCCCTCGACGAATGGAGTCCTTATGTGTTATTGGACAAATCTTTAGCAAATGTTCACCTACATTTGGAAATAATGTCCATGAATGATGGATACTAGAGTTGTTGGGAATTCCTGGATCCATGAATAAACACATTAGGGACCATCTGAGGAAGTTATATCCAAGAAGTACCGATTTCACAAGTACATGACCCCCACGCAATCACCAGTGGGGGCCAACTATTCCCACAGGGTTAATTCAACATTCATTAATGGGTAATGATGCTAAAAACGTGAAAACAAAAGAAATGGGGAATTAGACCTGATCCTATCCTTATATAAAAAGGGATGAGCGATGATCCCTATCAGACCATTTCTTCCCCACTAGGGAACATGCCACCTCAGACGCGGAACATACATATAGGCGATAGAAAAATCATATAGATCAGGAATGGGTGAATTGGTTTGGCCTGTTATTTTTCTGGATATTTTTTCTTATCATTAATGGAAGTGTTTCTGATTTGTCATTTTTGCAAAAAAAAATTATAATCTTCATAGAACGTTGAGTTGATGTATTTCTATTTTGAATGTTTCTTGTTGTAGTAAAATTCCACCCTAGTGAATTACTATGACACCATAGGAATTTGATTGAATGATTTATCTCATATTAGTAAATTATATATTATTAGAGGTAGTGGTTCAAGAAGTCATGGATTTAGGTCAAGGAGTTGTCTATGGTCCTGCTCTAGTTATAGAATCTGAACCAGGTCCTAGAAAGGAAAAATAATAGTATTTCCTTATGGACATGCCTCCTTCATTCTTGAGGTATCTTGGATTCCTAGGTTTTAGAGGATGTGATTGAGAAAAAAGAGTGGGGTTTTTTTTATTTTATTGATACTCCTAAGGCAGTCAGATTATAAATCACTTAGTTCATGTTAGAAGGTCCTATTCGGAAGTAGTGGAACTCAATGGTTCATGATGGGAAGCACAAGTAGATGGGTTGGAAGGATTTTATGTTCATATTCAATGAGAAGTATTTCACTACAATTTTGGACTTCTCAATAACCCTAATGTTTTTTATCTTCAATAGGGATTCCAGACTATGATGGAGTACTATAACCACTTTTCAATGTTAGTTTGGATGGAACTGAAGGTTTTCTCCATTTAATATATAAAGGAACATAATTCCAGATTGGGGTTGTAGCCAGAAATACAATCCCCGATATTTTTTATCCTTGTTAAGTATAATTATTATGTGTTCGATCATTATATGATGGTACAAAATGATCATAAAGGCATGTCAAGTTTCTCTGGAGTAGTGTTCGCAGTGGGTAGTGGTAAATCATCAAATATTAAGAGGATGTTGGATGAGAAAGAAAAATTGGGAGGTTGTAGTTCAGGCCATCCTTTTGGATGTATTCATTAGTTGCTTCAGGTGCTTGTTCATTCGTGTTCCATCTGTGTGGGACTGTAGGGCACATGAAGTCTACATGTTCACCTCCACCCATTCCATTACACCTATGTGTTACGATAGGTATGTTGAAGTGTTTTCACAATGTGGTGCAATAATATCATAGCGGTGTGGGATCTATGGATTCTAGAGGGTTGTCATCCCTCTAAGAATCATCCAATATAGTGGGATTTTGGATTTGAGGTCATGAGTCAAGGATGTATCATCTTCAGGGTTGATTCAATTTATGTTAGTTCTGTAGCCTAGTTTTCATTCTCAAGACCAGGAAGAATCAATGAAACATCATGTTGTGGATCGAGAACAAGTGGAATCGAATGCAGTACATGTGACCGTTTGAGGTACCATTTTTATTTCATCAACATTAGGTACTGTTTTTTATATTGATACACCTATTTTTTAATTTTATTCCAGTATTTTATATGTGTTTATGCTTTGGATCAATCTTATTCATTATGCGATTGAGTTGGTAATGTTTTGTAGTAAAAATTGAGATAATGGTTATAGGTGTCTGTATTTCACCCACACCATGTTAGGGGTAATGTTGGGATTTTATTTCCTATTTATCCTTATGGACCTATTTGAGGAGATTTATAGTATGTATTGGATCATGAGTTTTGAGGCAAAAAACGACTATTATTGATGGTAGGTATGTTATGAGGCACGAGAGGGTAGTCCGCAAGTCATTAAAAAGGAATCTGATCCTTGGTCGGTATTTTTTTGACCATCACTTCTAATGTTGGGAAATATCATTTATTAGATCTCATCTCTCATGTTGGAGGATTGTCGTAGCGGTCCAAAACCTGGATTACCTTCCATGGTGGATGAATTTATATAAGTGTTTCCATAAGATATCACATGTTTCCCCTAGAGCATGATATGGATTTTACCATTGATTTGGCACTAGGAACACAACTGATATGTATTCTCTTGTACCATATAGCCTCCACCTACATGAGTGAATAAAAGGTACAACTGGATGATTTTAAATCCAAATAATTAATTTTTTCAATAGTATCCTCATGGGTTTCATTAGTTCTTTTTATTAAAAGGTAGATGGATATCTCAGTTTGGGTGTTGATTATCGAACGTATAATAAGGAGACAATCAAAAAATTTATCCCTTTCCTTACTTTTTTGAACATTTTGATTCTATTCAAAGGAAAAGGTGGTTATGCTAGATAAATAATTTTTTTGGGTATCACCAAGGTAGATTTACGAAGGTATATGTTCTCAAAACAATCATCCAAATAAGGTAAGACCATTTTGAGTATATTGGAAATTCCTTTTAGGTTGAAAAATTTTCAAGTCGTCTTTATCGGTCTCATGAATAGGGTGATCCACAATTATCTCAATTATTTTTCCTTGTTATTCATGTATGAAATCCTGGTGTACTCAAGGACTAAGGATGAGCTTGAGAGGAATTTGAGAATTGTTCTATGAACCCTTCATGTCCTTCTCTCAAATAGATGTCTTCTAAATGCACCTTCTAGATAATGGAAGTGAATTTTATAGTTCATGGGATCATAGAAAGAAGGGTTTTCGTGGACCTTGATAATAATAGTGAATTGATTATTCGATACTAACCAATGAATGTCTTTGAAATCAGAAGCATTTTGGGCCTGACTAGGTATCACTTGAATTTTTTCTATGATTTTTATTGGCTTGATTTTTCCATGAAGATGCTCACCCAGAATGCAGATAAGTTGAATTGGAACCCTATGATACATGTGTCCATTGAAGATATTAGGTGAAGGTTGGCCACAACTGCCATTTTGATCTAGATGGAGTCTATAAAGTGATATGTGGTCTATCATCATACTTCTTGAATGGGCCTTAGGTGTGTGATGAAGCATGATGACCATGTGGTGGTGTATGGTTCGCTCCAACTCCATATTCATGAAAAGAATTACACCAACCCTGGTATGGAGATAGAATCAATCATATATTCCTTAATGGCTTTACGCCATAATATTTTTAGGGAGAAATTCTAGTTTATTTTTCTCATAAGTGTTTAGCCTACATTTTTTCCTAGGAAGATATTAAATTGAGGCAATGTCTCTTTGTTCATAACCATTAAGGATTTGTTTTTGATATCAAATATACCCCAAGAAAAGGGATTGTGGTTGAATATTCCATGGGAAGGATTTTTCTAGTGTAAGCATTGAAATATTCAATTTATGAGCGGAAATTTATGGTTCTTTTTTAAAATTGTATCTCGAGGCTATGGAGCATGGCGGAGGTGTGTTCATTCACATTGTTCATATAACACATTCAAATATATAGTGGATTCATGGGAGTATCCTAGTGATGAGTTGTGGTAATAGTGTAAAAAATTCCAAAATTATGGGTAGGTATCATAGTGGGTAGTTGGAATTTTTTTTGGCAGGGATAGTCTCTTAACCATGTTTTTTTGGGAAGGTCATCTAAGGGAAACGGGGTTGGAGGTCAAGTTGATTAAGACATACCACCCTAAAAACTATGACTAGATGGAGTGGTTGGATCTTATTTTGGAACAAATTCTCTAGGTATGTTTCTTGGATTTCAGAGGATCATGGTATATACATTTGGGTTGGTAGAGTTTTCATATAATATTTGTTACCAATAATCGATTTGTATAGAACCCTTTGAGACACATTATGTTCGGCTATGCCAGTCCCCTTAAATCTAGGCAGAAGGGGTGAGACCACATTGTTGGGACTAAACATTGTGCATGAAACATTTTATAATGTCAATTTTATCTCGTAGTATTTATTAAGAACCCATAACATCCTTTAATTATATGTTAATCAGAGGCTTAGAGAATTGTTTTGTTAAATGGGTGATTAGGTGTTCTTTATTGTGGCAACTTGCCTGGGTCACCATCATTTGGGGAAGAAAGATAATGTTACAATATGTTATATATGATCTTTTTATATTACCGATAATTTTAATAATGTGGAATTAATTTTAGTATTATCTTCTTAGTTAACATCATTCTATGATGTGTTCTGTGTCTGTGAATCGAAATGTATAATTCCGATATATACGATCATTTCAAAATGGTGGAGTTTCAGTTAGAGTAGGATTTTTCCATGTTTGACTTTCTTGTATGGATTTTGTAATCTCATGAAAAAGTTATTTTTTGGAATCCCATACCATTAGTCATAGTTATTTTGGAGTATGGAAGTAATGATCATAATAAATCAGAGTGTAATTATTAGAGGAGGAGTATCTGTTTTTCTTTCAGATTAGTCTCTAAAGTGATGTTCTATGTGTGGAAGGTTTTCAGGTTGGGAGAATGTTTACACCTGTGATTTTATTTTCAGCTATTTCATTGTTTATTTTTGGTCTTATATTTATCCCTTGGGTTATCCATGAGTTGTTGGAGAAAAATAGAATTTGTGGGCATGGATGTACGTGTTCACGGTTGGTGCTCATTAAAAGAAAACCATGAACCAAAAAAAAGGAAACCATGCACATGGGAAATTGGCACAATCCCAGTCACATAGCTAGGAACATGGGTGTGCACCATCCTATAAAAAACTATGTATCTAAATTTATCTTCGATGGTGAGGTATGCACGGTTTCCCTATTGTTTGGAAAACTATGCCGGATGACTATGCAACCTATCAATGTCATTAAAAGTGGAAATTTAACATTAAACCAATATATGATTGAACCCTAAATCACATAAAATGCAAAACCAAAATTATTTTTATCCTTGGTGAATTCATTCACAATAACTTGGACCTCTTATTCCTCAGTATTTGTGGGGTTTTAACCTTATATATTTATATAACATTAAATTATGTCATTTATCCTTTGGTTTTTCCTTTCATCTAGGGTTTCTCTTCCCCCTTTCGTGGGTTTTATTTATTCAGTGATTAATTTAAACAAATGATTGTATGATCTAGTGTTGTTGTTTAAAATTATAGTGGGTTTTGTTTTATATTTACTTTATAGGGTCTAGTTGAGGTGGGGTTGTGGATTCTCACTCGATCCCATAATTTTCCAGGCATGAGGTTCTATGATTTTACATTATTATATGACCTTCTTGTACTTTCTTGGTGTTAAAAAAAATATCTATGAGTTGGATGGGTGGTGAAAATATGTTTTAAAAGTATTTTATATTTTTATGGAGTTTGGTTTCCTAATGTATTGTGGTTAGGTTTAATATGTACATAATTTGGTTTCTTCTTAAACGTGTTTTATGCCGGGTGCAAAAATTTCTAAATATGTTTTCAAAAGAAACATGAGGTGAGAATGTGTTAATAGTAGGTTTTCCAATATAAATTGATTTATTTCATGTTTCCTTTTTTTAAAACTTAAATGTAGTTTTTTTAATTCTGAATGAAATTTGAAGCAGATTTTAAAATTGATTTGGAGTGCATATGAATTTGAAAAGAGGCTATTCATACAGAAATGGATGGATTTCATCTGTGCACATCATGATCTCTATCATAATGGGTTTCATGAATTGGGTAATAGATATGAAATGTTTATTCAAAAGGTTTTTGTGTGAATGAGAAATTGGAATGGTTTTGTTTAGAGAAATTTTGGTTTCCAAGTGATCATTGATTATTAGATCTATGTGAATTGTGAATGTGATGATTTAATTATGTGTTCATGATTTTAAGAGTTTTCATGTGCATGTGATGATTGATGTGACATGTGAAATGGAATTTTAGCATTGAGGGTGTCCTGATATCTAGGCACGTGAACAAAAACTAATAATCCAGTTTATACTATTTGGCCGAGGCATAGCATCTTCTAGTATTATTAAATATAGAACATTAACTAAACATTTGTTATGATAAGATACCAATAGACCATATGATGATATGACCTCTAGTGGCTCATGCATGTGACTGATGATAGTTTTTTATTATGATTTGAAGACCACTAGACATTGGTATGTGTTCTCCTATAGTGTATTATACATGATAACACTATAGTTATTGGTTGGGGGAGATTATAACTATTTCTTGAGGTATCTAT
Source organism: Viscum album (assembly GCA_963277665.1). NCBI lineage: Eukaryota > Viridiplantae > Streptophyta > Magnoliopsida > Santalales > Viscaceae > Viscum > Viscum album. Next base: position 1,214,314,468 of record OY728141.1, read on the forward strand.
GTTACCACTTGTGATGGTTACCTACACAGATGTCCCATGGTGATCTCATTTGTGACGTGATGCATATGTGATGTGGTGCTCTCTTTTAGTATACAGTTAACCTAGTGTTCTTTTTAATTTCAAGAAATATTCTATTATGAAATATTTTCTTGAGAAATGTTTTCCTATATAAAATAATGTTTTAAATTTTCTTATATAATTGTGTATATTGATTTGTCTTCTAATGTTATAGCATGGAATCTTTATATCGGGTGGAATCCTACTCGGATTTTGCTCACAAAGTATATAGAACTTTTTATCTATGTATAAATTATTATGAATGAACTTGGTATTAGAATGATTAATCATGGTTGTTAGGGTGGATATGGTTTCTAGTGTTCTATTTTTTTAGGGGTTAGTGGTGGCAGCTTGAGGGAGATGACCCCATTCTTTCATGGTTGGTTTTGGGGGTGGTTTAATTATTTCAATTTATATGGTGCGCTTTGCTTTTGGATAAAGTTGAAACAATTTGAACTTAAAAATTAGTGTACCTCATATGGTTATGATTATCAGTTATGTGATGATGTATTATTCGAGTTGACTGTTTTTGGTTTTATAAATGTTTGAATTCCATCTTAATTTGTATTGTTGATACTGAGCCACTAGTTACCAAGACATGGGGATCAAGAATTCTCAATGGGTTATGCCATGCGTTGGGTAGGGTGTTAGGTTGGATGGAATCCTATCTTGGATCCAGACACTCATGCTATATATCAAAATATTTTAATGGGGCATAAGAAGAAATAAAAAACCCTCGACTAAGAATGATAACTCTTCTTTGATCAAATTCTATATATTAGCACTGATATCCTTCGTTTGATTTGTTTCTAATTTAACTATGAACTCATGTACATTGGTAGTTATTTTAGAAATATATTTTGTTTGGTATTGGAAAATAAAATAGGAATTATAATTCTAAATTGGATATGAGAGGGGTGTACATTTAGAAGTAAGCGGGAATGGGAATTTGAATTTTTTTAATGAAAAAGATATACCCATCTTTTAAAAATCCCACATGGCTCAAAAATGGATAATTATAGTACATAATATGATATAATATCGATATATGATCATAAATACGAATTTGAGAAGTTTTCATTCAATTTTAACCCTTTTCATTTTAGGTCAACCCTGACAAAACCCATTTAACCAAAAACCGTGATAATTAATTTTAACTATTTTTACTAATAAATATTTCCGACAATTAAGTTCCAATTATTATATAATATAAATTATCATGATCCCAAATATAGAATAAATTTTTCCAAACTTAATTCATATATATATTTGAATTTTATTTTTTAGAAACCGTCAAACGTTATGAAATGTTATTTTATAATAAAAATAATTTCATAAGTAGAAAAACATTTCATGTCAAAATGGAACATGGAATTGATAATAATAAATTAAAATAGATTAATAATTAATTAAAATTTCTATTTTTTTAAACCATAGAAAAATTAATTGTATAAATTTTTAAATGAAAAGGTGATAAAAAAATGATATTATCACTATTCCTCAAAAGATTATTATTCATAGAAAACACTAAAAAATTGACCCTTAGATATATTTTACAAGAATAATTTAAAAGTTAAATTCATTTATTCAAATGAATTTTTTATCTGGAAAAAATTAACTTCATTATTTGTTCAGGAAAATAATGAAATTCATTTTTGAGGGAAAATATATTTTGCAGCATAAAATGATATTACCAAAAATTATGTATTTATTTATCAATATATTTTATTTATCTAAAAAATTAATAAATAATATTTAAAAAAAATTATTGTATTAATACTTCCATGTTTAATGTATATATTATAACTTTTATTTTTAAATAATTATATTAATTGTGTATTGAAATTTTCTAAAACATGGTGTAGAATGTTACAAAAACGATCAAATAAAATAAATTTAATTAAAATACAATTTGATAAATTCACAATTTGTTATGTGAATAAATAAACACCTACATACCATCTACAGGTTGAAGAGTAATAAATAAAATCAATTTCAAGGTTGATGAATGACCACAAAAAAAGTTGTTTTAATGAACAAAATATCACAAAACAAAAACAATTAGCATGAAAAAAGAATCACTGGATGAATGCGGTATCACACATAAAAGTAAATGTGAATGAAATATAATTTTGGTGTCTAATATTCCACAAAATCCAAAAATAATGTTGAAAAATCCATTACCAATTAAAATCTCTAGTGGATTGATCTATCAGAAACACAAAATCATGACTTAGGTGATGTACCACGACAATAAAATTTACTTTTGAATAACATGTCACCAAATAATATCATGATGGATGATGAATCACTAATTTAATGAGGTATCACCCTTAAAAATGAGAGTGGGAGAGTTATCACAAAAAAAACTACTATGGGGGACGATCAATCATTACAAGAATAACCAAAACAAGTGTATGAATTGTTAACATTATTATATGAAACTCATTATAAATCAAATCCATGGTGAAAAGGTTACCACCCAAGGACATGGTCCCACTAGAATAATTAAATATTTAGGATACCGTTGTCTTTAATGTTCTACACTAGGAAAACATTAACATGTATTAGTGTTCCTTGGAATGTATTGGAATCCCGTATTCCTACCCATATCACAAGGGTCAAGACATAGCGACATTAAGCACTACAATGTGTTGTCACTAGGACTACCCCCACTAGCGTAATTCATAGTCAATATTCCTTCCACTAAGGAATTATGAATGATTAAAAGTATGGAATATAACTAAAGAAAGGGATAGTAGAACACACTCTAGGTTTCTATCCCAATGATTATCCCACTTTTTAGGAATTATGGAAAATAATAAACACGTGATCATCATACTAAATCCATGGGTCCTTCCATTATTTATATATCCAAACTAATTATTCATGATATAGAAGAATCCCATTTGGTTAAAAAAATCCCATTCAAAAACCCCTCTCTAATTTGTATCTCATATGACCGATATCATAATAACAAGTAGGATCATCTTTATCCATCACTCCATGTGAGAACCACTAATCCCTATATTTCCCACCAAAGTTATAGGATTCATATCTCATGTGATAGAAACCAATAAAAGTGTTATCTATCTCTATCAAAGCCTCAATTAAAGAAAAAACATCCTTTCAAAAGTTAATCCAATATGTGTGAACCTTAAGGGCCTATTAAAATTAAATAATACTCACTTGCTTCACCTCTAAGGAAGGAAACCACTCATGGTTCATAATTGGGTCACCAATATCCCATATACCGATGCCTACACGATAGACCATAAGTGCATGATATTATAAAAAAAATAATGAAATGGACATCCTACTTTAATAAATTATTATTCTCTCTAATACGTTTCTCTACCTACATTTATATTTATAAATAGATATACATCATCCACTAAACATCGAAAAAAGTCCCTAACTCTAACAAGATATCATTTTAACTATTTATTAAACATTTAAATTTATTAACACAAAATTTTCAATATTTAATTAATTTTTTATATTCATAGAACGTCTTAAAAAAATTCGTTAAAATTTCATAACTATGATAAATTGTTTTTTTATCACTCCTAATAAACTATTACTCTCATGAATAAGAAAATCATGAAAATCTTATAGCAATTCATTAGTTGATTCCATCCAAAATTGATTAAAAAACATGAATGTTAAACATCGTGGTGACATTACTCCATGAAAATAGGTGAAAACTGTTGTGTTGAACCTCTCAACACCTATTATATACATGAATATCCAAATACCCATCATCGAATCCAAATTATACTATCCTATAATGAAATAAATATCAAACATGTTACATTCTTTAAAAATTTACCGTTATTCCAATTTTTTTGTTAAAATCTCTTCACCTCAACCACAATTCGTTTTCAATAAATGAATAGAATATTATACATCATATCTTATTTTAAATATGGAAATATAATATTTTTTTCGTTTTATGATGAATTTTCAACCCATTAAAAAAAATATAATCATGATTCACTCATATACTTTAAAATAGAAGAATTTATCATGTCAGTAACTGAAATTCTATAATGTTTCATGAATTATATACCATCATTATATATTCATTATTCTTTAATCACCATTCATCGACATTGATTCATTGCTAAACAAGGGACATAAATAAGATACCACTGAAAATAATAATGGATATTGGTATTGAGTAATGTTTGGGGGCAATACCTCTATTTAAATATTTTCAAATATGTTGTTACCAGCAATTTTTTAACATAACATCTACAGTATTTTAGTAAAAGTATATTATTTCAATGATTTAAATTTATTTTTAAACCCTCCATTATATTTATTGATTAATACTTGTGTCACCACATTACCCAAAATAAATATTACTATACTATATCATCTAATATTGCATTAAAAATATCTCCATACAATTTAATACAATTTATGTATAAAAAATAGCATGAAAATAATTAATTATAAAATTCCATAGTTACATACATTTATTCCAACATTATCCAAAATTCCACCCAAGGGTAAATTAAATCCATTGAGTTCAATAGATAAAAAATATTTTATTCATATATTTGTAAAAACATTACGTTACACTTCAATATAAAAAATGATGAAAATTACCTCAAAATTTATCAATAATTAAAAAATTAAAATATGGGACTCTATGTTCATTCCCACACATTATCAAAGGTATGGTTATTATAACTACATCCATTTTAATTTTAATGGACTATTTTGTATAAGGGGTTGATAAAAAATAAATTTCCTGGGTCTGAATAACTCAAGGGGAGAAAATTTATGTTTTATGAATACAATACAAGTTTTTTTAGAAATAGATGGATTTATATGTGTAATATAGTTCAGTAAAATGAAAAGATGATAAAATAGGTAGTTTAAAATTGATAAAATTATTAATAATTAAAAATATTAAATTTTAATGATGTATTTGGAACTTTAAAAAATCCCCTTATCTACTATAACTATTATAAGTTATTCTTTACAAAAAAATTATTTAATAAGTTGAATTCAATGGCTAAATTTTATTCGCATAAAAATATATGTGAATTAGTAAAAATATACTTTAATTATTATTGAGATCAAAATTTTCTTATAGAATATATCAATTTGATTGATATCTATAGGTGTTAATAGAAAAGATTGGCAGAATTAAATTCATTCTTTCAAGAATAGTGGTGTGTATTATTTTATAAAAATGATGAAAATCAATCAAACTATAATTAATTAATCTACTGAAATTCAATTCATATTTTTATATCATTTATAATTTATATAATAATATTATATAATTTGTTTTTAGGTCAATTTTATTTTATAAGGAATAATAATTGGTAACTGAAATATAATGACTAATAATATATATAAATCATTATTGAGACTACTAGTTAGTATTATTTTTCACATTTTTAAATTAAACATAAATGAAATATTTACTAACTTTTTATTATAACAGAGTGTGGAGGATTTATTTAAGGATTTAGTAAAAAAAATATCTTGTCACATCACAACATATAATGCCTTGTTTGATTTTTAGGGTACTTTAAATCACGCTTTTTTCTTTTTTGTTACATAGGAATACAAATTTATGGTTTACTTTTTGTTGTGATTACTATATTTTTATTGAATATACTAGAAATATTTTCTAAAATTTAATTATATATCTGTGGTTATTTATCATAGGTTTCTTTTTATTTATAATTTATAGTTTTCTATTGTTTATTTATTTTTTTATATCTAAAAATTATTATTTATATATTTAAAAATTTTATATGATATAAATAAATTTTTCAATAAATTTTTTATTTACATTATTAATTATAGTTATTTTTTTGGATAAAACCTTACTTTATCATCAATCTTATCCAACTACTATGGATATTAACCAAACAATTCAATTAGATACTATTTAGGTAGATAATCAATTAAGATATTTTTATTCTTTAAATTCAATTGGATAATAGTAGGTTAGTTTAAACATGTTCTCTAAAAATGTTCAAAATATTTTTAATATAATGAAGAGGATATGTAACTACAATCATGGATGATTATGTAAAAAAAATATTTTAACTGTTATATCTTATTTTTTCCATTAATGTCATTTTATATATATATATCACTTTTATTATAATGAAATAACCCAGGTTAACAATACATGTAACCCTTGACAACTCGCTCCAAGGTGGTGATCAACCATACATCCAAATAAGTCTCATTATTAACAAAAATGGGTAAATCAATCAGAGTATACTATTGAAGAAAAATAACCATAAAGGAGACATACAAGGACAAGAAATATAGGTTAATGCTCAAAATAAAACATCATTAAATGATTTTATGAATTCATGTGACAATATATAACGACTATACCGAATCACTCTAAAGATGATAATAACAAAAATAAGTTTACATGCCACATTTAAAACTTCCCTTTACCTATATCATATAAACCCAAGAGTACAATTACCAAATGATAACGTTGTGATTGAGAACCACACTCGGAAGTATTCCACCAAGAATAAATTCTATTTTTGTCAAAATGAATCCCATTTTTTATTTTTAATATAGCTAGTTAAAAATAAATTTCAAAATAAAAATCTTTTTTTGAAACATCAATCGGAATCTTATTAAAATATCCATATTCCAATCCATATAAATTTGAATAAAAAATAATCAAATGAATAGTTAAGTAATAAAAAATAATATATCCTTACAATTAATATGGAATGTATGTAAAGGCTAGTAAATTAAAGTACTCAAGACATTAAAATCCAATTGAGATGTCAAATGTTCAAAACCTATAAGAACAAATATGTGTTTATAAAACATATGACCCACATAAAACATGAATTCATGAATCATATTGGGATCTAGAAGTTGAGAATTTGAAAAGGATAAAAATGACCACTATGCCAACAAGTGAATCCTAATGATACCAAGTTAAGTCACTGGTTTGTCTACCTCAGGCTACCTAATATTACATTATGTCCTAATGAGAACATATATAAAATCACATGTGGTGTCACACATAATTATGATAATTTTTTCCATTCCAATGGATTTAAAATGTTACCATGATACATATTTTAATAAAAATAATCATTAATCATACTCATTTTTTAATAAATTGTTTTCAGAAACAATGTATCCCCACTACCATGCATTATGAATCCACATTCAAAATAATGAAACATATTAATAAAATTTTCATAAGTGAAACACCACCACTCCCATGCATTGAAAATATATTGTAAAATGGAAATAATTTATCAATATAAGTTTCATAAGAGAATCATCACCACTGAAAATCATTGAAAATAGAATTTAAAAAATATAACATTTACCATTTTCATCCAACCTAGATCTTAATATATTATTTTAGGAGAAAACACCTTCAAAAACATTTTCCAACCACTCGAGATGGTATATTAGAAACCTCTATAACATAACTAATACAATAACTATAATTTTTTATAAATAACATTATATGATAATAAATACTCTCTCCAGTTTTATTAATTAAATTATTTTTTAATAACATGTGAAAAATATTTTCAAAAACATCTATTATTTCACGAGTTAGAACCAATATTAATGGAATCCTACCAAAAAAAGAGGAATAATATAGTATATCAAAATGCATCTCCTAGAGAGAGAGATACACAAACATAACCAAATTATGTTATACAAATAATGTACAAGTAATAACAACATTTAATACACTTCTGGTAGTTTTTCAGTGAGGATAAACATTAAAACAAGGAAATACCTTCAACATCAGTAATCAACCCACCTTTAGTTCAATTAAAAAATCATTGGAAGTAATGGTTTTTGTGTTTTATAATAAATACATCATGTGATCTCGTAAGTATTAAAAAAACTAAAAAATTAAATAAACAATTTTCTTTTCTTTTTTATTCAACCCATAAATGCAAATAATTTATGAACTCTAATAGTGGGGTTATAATATTTTATATAAGATAATATAAATAATCCTTTGATTTTATATATCTATAATAATGATAATTTTAAATAGTCATTATAGAGATAAAAAACACATTTCTACCTATTTTTCTACATAAAATAATGTGGTGATAGTGTAACATATATTTACTCTTATAAAGCTCATAGTTTTCATGTGACGATATGAATTTAACCTTATGTAACTATTTAAAGGAAAAACATACTCTTACACATATCATGTTTCCCATTACAAAACTATGTTCAACTATTATTCATGACTGGATTACCCTTGATCAAATCCTGAAACTAGAGAGATACCCATATATTAGTCTGAAATGACCCTTATATATCACTTATAACAAAAGGGATAACCATTCTTGATGATCAAATTAAGCTTACATAAATACTATGAATTTGTTATTACCTTTACATAATTATTAATTGCCTTTAGAAAATTCAGTTGTACCCATATATAGTTTACCACACCATTACATAGAGTGTAGCTTACACATACACAACCCATTTAAATAAGGGTTTACCTTTATCTTCCCAAAGAAATTAAGGGTTTACCCTTAGGTAGACCATTGAAGCCCCTTCCTATGCGTACAAAAATAATTTAAAATAGATGTTACCATTATATGACTCCTAAAAACCACCCTATGTATGGGTAGAAGAGAATTACCATAAAAAATTCCCCAATCAATGAGAAAGGTATAAAATTATGTTAATAAATAATTGATTTCCTTAAAAAAATTCAAAATTAATTAAAAAAATAGTTTATATAATAATCAAAATTCGAATATTAAAAAAAGTTGTTAGTGAAATTCTCCCCACTATAAATGTCTTTCCCCCTAAAAAGAAGAAAATATTTGGAATTTGAATAGAGAGAAGGCTGATACTATATAAAAAATTTATGTTCCCACATTACATTGATATCTTGTACGTACGACCATAATACATTGGATATAGAGAATATTTTACTATGTTATAACTTATCTTAGTAGTTCATAATCAAAATTGGAAGTAAAAACACCGAGGAGGCATGTTTTATATAATAGTATACCCATTTAAATATAAATCTAAATTTTCATTCATATTATATATATATAAACAATGAAAAAAACATCAACCAAGTTCATTAAAGAAGATAAGTCCAACAAATTAGCTATACATCCAATATGATCCATGATATCTGAAGGTAACAAAATACCGTATTACCCATATAACCTACTCACTAAAAAATCATATCACAAATGAAAATAGACACGATCATTCACCACTACATTTATCATGAAATGATGATTGTTTTCAAAAGATTTGTGATGGCTCAGAAATGTATATAACCTTTTTGGTGATGACCTTAACATCCTCATTTTCCATGAATAAGACTTAGTTCCTATAGAACCCATTCTCCAACACTTTCCTAACATCAATATCATTCAATATCCTCCCATATATCACATTTAATATCATAAAACTAATCATAGAGTATGATATATATGAACCCAAAAAAGCTAATGAAAGCAAGAAAACCATGTAACATCCCAAACCCACCAAATATAATGTTCATTATTTTCAAACATAACTAGATAATTGGTAGGAATTAATTAAGATGATTTCAAAAATGATTTTATAATAATAATAATTGTAACACCATCCCCATAAGTATTCTATGGGTTTAAAATTAAAAATTCAATGTATTCAATATCAAACATTTCTAATGTAATGGTTATGCAAACACCCAAATGGTAGGGCTATAGAGTTCCTCTAAACTTTTTTACGATGCATGGTTTTATATCATACCGGTTTCTACTAAGCATCTCACTTTGACCACAAATGTTGAAAACAAAAAAATTTAAATTTTTTTAACCTTATAGTTCATGGAAAAAATTAAGATAAACTTATGATCCATAAACTCTTCTTCTTGGAGAATTCATAATAAACAACTAAATTAGAAGACATAAGGCATATTCAAATGAAAAGAATATAAAAACTAGATATCTCTACATGATAAAAGGATATCTTACAATGTTGGAAAATGCGTCCCTCTACCATCAGGATGCACATTTTATTATATTGAGAATGACTGTTTTCTAACCACTTAAGAACAAAATAAAATCATATCTTCAAACACAACGTTGATCATTTGTACAAAACATTTCCCAACAGTCCCTAGTTATTTTATCCATCAGATCTCTTATAAGTAATAACTCTACCTGAGGTGTCTATGAACACACCTATTATCCAAGTATATTTTAGAATATTGTAAAAAAATGTTTTAATTACACCTAACTAATAATATTTATCATAGTATCAAATTCCCCTTTGTATATCTGTATATATTTTCAATATCTCTTCAGCTGACTAGTTAAAAATTGTTTTATTTATTTTATAAAACTTCTATAAACTAAATGTATTGATGAGATTGATAATTTCTTTTTATTAATTGAAAAAATCCTTAGTCCATCACCAATTTTATGAAATAATATATTCAAACAACTCTATGTATATATATTGAATGTGACATAGAAAAAACACATCTACGTATAGAATTAACAAAAAGTGGATATGATACTTGCCTTCATTCCAATTAATCAGTAGATTCTATAGTTCCAGATTATCGAAAAAATGATATAAGAATTATTGAAACATTAAAATTTTCTCCCAATTATTTTAATTCAATTTAAAATGGTGAAACAATATGTTACAACACCGACCCAAGTGGGCATCAACAAGAAATCCTAATGGTTCAAATTTCCAAAAAAAAGAAACAAAAATGGATTTATACTTATGAAAAAGGGAAAATATATTCTATCATATGGAAAAACCAAGGGAATAATAGCATATGCTTAAAAATGTAACCATTTCCATGAAATCTGAAAAATATCTACTTCAAGGTTCATTATGAAGGTGAAATCCAGAACAATGGACCCTCCTAGTCTTGTAAAACATGGATGTTGTTCAAATAAGTACACCTCTCCATGATAAATTATATAGAACTAGTCTTGGGTATTGAAAATTAATCTATGGAAACACATGTTTACAATTCTCAACTTGCTAGTTCCCACTATCCAACCAATAATAATATATCACCTATAGATCTCTTAACCAAACCTTATGTGAGTTTAAATCTTGATTCCAATTCACATACCCATGGTTCAACAAGTCTTGGGAACCAAGAAACAACATGGAATATATTTTCACAAAATTATTTCCTATGAAATAAATTCAATTTTTTAATAAAAAACAAGGCTTTATGAATAATGGAATGACCACCCCTTTTAATGAAGAAACCAAATGAAGATATCATCTATTACACCAAATCAGGGATATCCCAAAATTATAACATTTGTGAAACTAGAGAGTATAAATTCAAATGGTTCAATAAAAAAATAAGTTACACCCAAGATACCAGCATCATATAATAATATACGAAAACTATAGAAATTAGAACATAAATAGAATACATCCAACCAAACATAGAAGATACTCCACAAAATGCACAAAATGTAATCATTTTGATTTTCATCAAGCCAAAAATTCATTATAATTTTTATAGATAAGAAAACCCTTTCCACCCCATTTTACGTCTAGGAATGTCTAAAATATGAGGATAAAGGATTACCCTCATGGAAATACTCACACTCTAACTCATGAACTCATCATAAGTATCACTCAAAAAACACTAGTGGAGGTCTTCCTATTTTCATTTCTTTTTGAGAACACCACATTACTCTAAAAATATATAATTGTTTATGCAAATAATTCAAGACACCAAAGAAGGTAAACATTATTTAATAATTTTTAAATCAAACCTTTTCAAGGATAATAATGAAATTTCAAATGTTAATTATTTTGAAAAATCATTTTACAAATTTTTAAAAAAAATTATTTCATAAGTATAAATCTTCCATTACCTTAGAATAGGATTTATAAAGAGAAATATTTCATAGTTCCATAATTACATGAGAAATCCATATAGAATATATGAAAAAAAAGAATTTAATCGTGATTCATTTTCATCATTTATGAAATTGTCAATAATTGTTGTTCAATTTAAATGAATAACTATTAAAACTATGAAAAATTAGAATTCTGTTGAAATTTATATATATTCTTTTAGTTGATTATTACAATTTTAAAAAAATTACACTTCAAGGTTATCATTTTGAAAAAACAATAGATTATTTTCAATAAAATCAGAAACCCTCCATTATAAACTTCTTAGAAAGAAATAAATTTATTGATAAAAATATAAATCTTTTTTAAAATATTATTAAAGGATGTGAAATTCTTCAGTGAAAAATCATTAATATGCTTGAAAACCAAAATTGTTTCCATGTTTTAATGAAAAAAACCATTTCTAAAAATTTGAGTATGAATACAAAAATTATTCCACAACTGTGAAATAAAACATCACTTTAAAAAATATTAATTTTCATGAAATCCAATTTCACACAATTAACAATTTCTACCATCCATACACAATAATATCAGGATTTCAAAGTTAGTAATACTTATTCTTGATAGAAATATATCTTATGAACCCTTGGTACATTTATCAAAAATCAATGTCACTCAAAAAAATTAAAGAATCATAGGTTCTAGATATAAAAAAAATGGATGTGGGGTCCTGCTAAACATAGCTAGTTTCGTGATGGCTAGGATATAACAATGATAAAACCCCTTTAATTCAATCAAAAACAATGTTTATATTCACAAAATGGCTATCCCTGACATCTAGATTGAATTTTAAACATAATACTCCATAGGCTTATATGAAAAATCTAGTATATCCCTCAAGGATGCCAACACATTACTATAAGGATCATAATTCATCACATAAAACCATAACTCAAGAAAGTATTCAAAAGGAAAATATATCTTAGCCACCCATGGTTACTAATGTGGTGTCAGGAAAGGTGGTGACTGATAAACTAATTTAAATATACACATTGATCTCTACATTTTTACTTTCACTAGTCTACCATAGAAAATGAACCAAACCTAGGAAGTGTCATTACAATTTTTGAATGGTTTGGAAAAGATACCATTTTATAATTCTCTATTCTAGGTCAACATTAAATGATAAAAATGATGGCCTGATATAATGTAGTGATCAACCAAATAGCCAAACAAGTCTAATGAATTCCAAATCAAGTAAAATATTAGAGTACAATGTAAAAGTAATGTACATATCCATGAAAAATATTAGATCAAGAGAAAATTACAAACCTAAAAATAAAATAAGACAAGATATATCTAATTACCCATGTGTAAATACAATATCACCAACCCAAATCACTTGGAAGAAGATAATAACAAAGATAAGACATCATAACACATGATTTCATTCCCATTACATGTAAACCGTTAAACGAAGGCCATAAAATTCCAAAAGAAATATTAATTTCTCATGCATCATTATCAGAACATGAGGATTAATATACCATATATTTTCCCTGTTATATGTAAATAACTATGTGCATTTCATGTAGAATTATTTGTACACTGGCTGTTATATTTGTTTTCTGAATATAAATTTAAGAGGATTAATTAAATAAATTAAACTATTTATTAATGTTTACATATCAACTGAAATGGATTTCCATAAATCTTGATATTTTGACCTTAATTATCTATGTATAATGTTTTTGAGTCATGGAACATTGGTCTAATAAGTTGAAACAATAGTTAGATACACATAAACAAATTCTAATAACAATTTAAATATTTTTGTGCCACTATAAAAAGGGAATTCTGATCCATCAAATTGAACAATCATAAAATTCTAATTCGTTTATATGTAACTCCTTTGAATCATATAAATTGTTGGAAATTATAACATTATAATGACAGATGGATCTAAATTATCCTCAATATATATATATATATATATATATATATATTCTTATGTAAACACTTATAAAATTATGGTTTCTAACGTTTAATGGGGTTAGTTTCCATTAAATATGGATTCCAATTACAAATTAAATGGCGCTTTCAGTAACAACACACACTTAAATGTTTATATTGAGGAAAGCAATGAATGAAAATTAAAATAATTTCATTATAGTGACTTTATATATTGTGTTAGAGGTTTAGTATATTTTGGGGAGTATTCCATTATATGTATACTTATACCATGAGAAATTATATTTTTATATTATCAAGTTATAAAGTGTATTCAGGAAAATTAAAGATATATACCTTCAATGACATTGGTTTTACTGTTTTGAAGATGAAAAAAACCATGATATTAATAATATGTGACCTAACTAGCAATTACTTCTATATAATGCACTGACATTTAAAATTGTTTTGGTACTAAAACCCCATGAACCCCTAGAATTTAATTATTTTCGATATGTACACTCCATAAATCTAATTTTTCTACAATATTGCCTCCCATTTAAGTGGAAGAAAATCATTATTTTTGTTATACTAGTGGTTTGAAGGTGGATGTTTAAACTCCCCTAGAATGATCAGACTCTCATACGGTGAAAGGGGTGTTATAAGAGGGTTCATTATTCAATGATATTCTATTTCTGCCTCCTCCTTGACCATCTCCTCCACAACCACTTCTGGAAATAATACAAGTGATTTTACATGTAAATCATAGTAGATAGAATCTATCTAGTCATATTCCAAAAATATTTTTTATTTGATGAATAGGGGATTATAATGTGGACCCTAGTGGATTAATATTGGAATGATAAAACCTCTCTTCATCCCATTTAGAATATCATGGAAAATTTGGGTATTGATGCTTCGGTAAGGATTTTGATGTTGAACTCCATATCATTTTGGGCGGTTCTCCCCTCTATAGATGATTTTTAAAAAATCATGGCCTCTTTATACTAGATATTATGGAATATGGATGTTCACTCTATTTTCATGGATTCTTGTTGTTCATTTTATTAGGGATCATTACAATGTAGTCTTCTAGAATGAGTTACCTAGTATCCCTCTTCCCTTCTATAACATGGATTTTTTTTTGAGATGGTAGGGACTATATTAGATCATTTATCTACATATAGCAAATCACACTACATATACTTGTTTTTAGAAAATCATAATTCTATTTGGAACTTAAAATTTTCAATCCCAATCCATGGAAAATTATTTTTTGTGTTGTTGAGAGATTCTACTAGTAACCGGATATCCACTATCCTTCTCTAGCTAAGTTTAATTCTTTATGTCATATACATGAGAATTTTATCATAGTATTTAGAAGATATAAACCTCCTTATAAATCCATTATTCAATGTTAGATCTCTATAAAATCTTCATTTTTGGTGTAGTCTTCAACAACGCAATATGTATATATTCTAATAATTTACTCGTCCATGGAAGAAGTAGGAGATCAATTCTAAATCAATATAAGATTTTTCATGTCTTGTGTATCTAACAAATCATTTACTCTTATTGGATTCTGAGGATACTCCATGTTACTAATTTGTGGTCATCGTGCTATGTTTTCTTTATGGTGGTCTAGATTTTGTTCTTCATTCCTTGTTTTTTAGATATGGGAATGTAAGAAATAGTGTAATGTTAGTAAATACCCCCATTCCATCACTATCTGATAATATATGTAATAGTCCTAAATCTTCAGTGGTTACACCCATTCATACATTGAATTCATTCAATTTCTGATCAAAATTCTTACTTACATCATGTGGTGTCGATGGATCTATTCAAGAAGATAGTGTTTAGTTTATCTAACCACTGGTATGTGAACCATGTCTCAAGTTGAACAATAGATTATTAATATTTCTCAAATCCCATCAAGTAGGATATCAATTATTGTAGAAAATTCCATTAATTTTTCCATTCATTTATCTCATTCATCATTTAGAATTCCCCTGGTCTAGGTTCCCAGGTGAAATATAAAATCCCTGTAATTGAATCTTCTCATCATAAATCCCCTATTAAAATCATCCCAGGACCCGAGTAGAAGGATTCATGATTCCATGATTTCCCTCTAATGTTTGGTATGTCTAATTTCATTCATGGTAATCCAACTAACAAATAGAATTGTATATTTTTTAATCACAAGATCAACATGGAATAAATCAACTTATAAAAAAATCAATGATGGTATACTTGGGAAATAATTTTTTCTTCATGTCATTTTTATGAAAAATGTGACTCTATTGAGAGGAAATTTTTGTGGCATGATAATAGATTATTCAACTCAATAGGATATCGTTGTCAAATTAGTGGTGATTTTAATATATTTTTAGATACATTAGTGAAAAATGGTGGTGGTCATGTACCTTGGTAAACTAGACTGGGTTTTTCCTCCTTCATGTCAGGAAATGGTTCAATGTATATGTATTATTCGAGTGACAAGTATACATGGTACAATAATCAGAAAAGAATCTGTTTCACCTAGAGTAGGATTGACTAGTGTTTTACTAATATTAATACATTATCATCTATTAGGATATCTTATAGATCCAATTATTTGTGATCTATATTAAATCACTAACACATCTTTGTCTCCCTCAAGTATAGTAGATGTGGAAATAATCAGTTTTTTTTCACATTGGTTGGTAGTGAAACCCTTTTTATAAAATTTGTTTTATAAGTCATGAATCATTCCTATTAATGATCAATCATTTTCGGTAAATCATTAAAATGTTATTTAAAATAAATCTTAAAACATGGATTAATAATCGCTCTTTGTGACTAAAATGTATCGAGTCAATAAAAGAATGATATTAGTTGTGTTAAGGCTAGTTTGGGGGATGGTTAGGATGAGTATGTATTCAAATATATATTTTTTAAACAAAACAATTTAACAAAAAGGTCATAGAATAATATAGGGTAGCTCATGAATGATCTATATCCTTGTAGCATAAATATGTATATTGAAATTTATCGTATTTCCATGCTTGAATTAAAGATAAGAAATAAAAAATTTCCCCAATAATAATAAGTGATAAATTCTTATAATAATGACCTAGATGCATTGGGGGTATAATAGAGCCCCATTAAAATTATTTTATTGAAAAAACTATTTCGTATATATAAACTACTAACCTGACATGGAATTCAGAAGTCCTTGATTTTATTCCAATGATGGTAACTGATCCGATCAAATTTTTACTCTGAAAAATCCTAGGAGAGGATAAGATTAAAGAGGTGGTTTGTTTACCCAACTCTGAGATTTACCTAGGACATGATGAATTCTAATTATCCTTCTTTATGGATTCATGGGAAATCCTAAATAATGATATAGTAAATAAAATCCATTATTTCTTTAGGGGTGGTAGACTTCCAAGGGTGACTTTTGATACAGCCATGGTTTTTCTTATAATGGTAAAAATTAATTCTTCTACACAGTGTTTTAAGGATATATGTATGAAAAAAATATCTCATATGTTTTTGGATATATTAATTAATATAATACTTTTTCCTCACGTGAATAACTAGATTTTATTAGAACAACCTAGTTTTAGCAAAAGAAAATCTTTACAAGTTGCTCTTTTTGTGGCTTGGTAAATGTTTGGTGATATCAATATTAAAATTCTAGGTTCCAGAATTTATATTAAGTCCTACATGGATATGGTGTATGAAATAGTGTATTATAATTTCATTATCTAGGTTATTTCAGGGATGTGTTTCTCTAATTATGTAGCCAATGTAATCTTCAGGTGATAAACATATCCATGTCTATCTATCATTATCATGGTAAAAGTTGGGTTTTATTAATTTAGTTAGGGTCCGTAGGTTGGGTGTTCCCCTATCACCAAACAATATCATCTTGTTTCAAGACTCCATTAGTAGATATATCATAGAAAACAATAATAATGTAAGAATCCTTCTATTATGATTCAATATAAAATATATTCTTCTTTTTCATCTTTTCTTTCAATATGATATGTTGATCATTGAAAGTAGGAATAATAGATCTCACTAAAATTTTAATAATATTTTTTTAGTATATCAATTGTAGTGGCCAAATTCTTAACTAAAATAAAAGTAATGTATACATTAATAAAAAATGCATTGAGAGAAGATAAAAAATGATTTAAAATGATATCAATTTTAGTATATATAATTCTATTATGAAATACATGGTTTCCACGATTACCCAAAAAATATTCTTGTACATCAAGTTAATTTTTTGTTAAAAAATTTAACCACATCATTAATTAGAATAATAATTTTCTCCGATTTGGGGGCACATTACTCTTTCAAATAAACTAATTTCTTATATTCCAAATAATTTCCAATCCAAACATAGTTTTCTGAAAAATAGGTATTATGAATGTATAAATTCATTGTAAAATTTATCTTGGATGTGCTTAATTAATACTAGTTTAATTGGGATGTTTTGGGTATATAGGACAAAGATCTAGAGAAATGGGGCATTAATCTAACAAGTTTAGAGGAAACCAAGAATGCATGAAAGTGATGTTGTCCTGGGAGGATCTAGAAGGAAGATACTTATGGGAGAGTTTAATTTCTCATAAGTATGGACCAATCCAAGATGAGGTATGTGGAATAAAATCATTAAGATGTAAACATATACATGGTCCCGTTTAGAAGCTCGATCAATATTTGAGTTGAGTCATTGACTTTGTGACGTAAATTTCTGATACAAAACTAGGATGGATCATCATTGGTTTTTTTGGGTGTCCAAATATTAAAATATCATTCTCCCAAGATAGTATATTCACTTATTTTATTCATCTGATTATTAAACTACATCATCTAGGTCATTTTAGGACTATTATATTGAGTAACGAGCACGATAAATTAGTATTCAGGAGCTCCTCATCTAGAATATTCAGGGATAAGGAATTTTGTTCTCTGAGCCATGATTTATCTTTACAAGATGTGTGGGGGAATCATTTGGTACCATGAGATCCTTGAGAAATATTGTTTCATGTTCTGCCTTGTCATGGCTCAGGTAATATCCATGGAGGAAGAATTCATGTTTAAGGGAATTTCTCTTTCTTCCAATAGTTCATGTTGCCGGACCACAAGGAAGAAATGATGGTTCCAATGTTTCTTCATCCTATCTGGGAGAGAACAATGTTGAAGAATGTAGGGTTATTATATGTTTTCAAATTTTAGAGTGGCTTTTTCAATGGGTTTCATCGTATATGGTTTATAAGAGTTTAGAACAACAAGAATGAGAGAATCTATGGTGGTTCTCCTAAAGGAGGTCTAAAGTAGTATATAAAATGCTATTAATAATGAAATCAAGGTTGAAACCCCCATTTCGTGGTTGTATTTTGTTATTAGGTCATACAGTGTGATAATAGAGCATGAAATCCTTCTAAATAACATGGACATGACTCCTTCTCAGAGGACACTTTTGTCTTGAATAACATCTCCAACATTACTTTACAATATGAATATTCATGGTATATATGTGAAATGGAATCCTCCATCTCTATGTATCAATCATAAAATGATGGATCCTATATGAATTCATTATTTTGGGGGGATGTGATTCGTGATACAAGGGGCTCTGCCATCGATATTTTATCTACTACTTATGGTTATGTTTAATACCTTCTGGTGGATACCTATGTAATACTCAATGGTATTAATCTTTGTCAAGATGGGGAACTATTACTAGATTCATTAGAGATGGAATCACTGGTCATCCATAACTCTCTCATAAGAATTCATTTTTATATGGTCTATCAACTACCTCATTTAGTGTATTTTGTTTCTTTTGAATTGCTGGGTGTAGGTTCATCAAACATTAGATTAAGGTAGTTTGGATTAGTTTTTTCCTTACTTCCCAGAGTCCTCAATATGTTCACATCATTTAAATTTCTATATAGGGATCCTTTATTTCTATGTATGTGGATTGGTTTAGGGTCAATTCCCTTTGTTTTCATTATTTTCATCCTCCTTGATATAATTTATTTTTGAGTTGATCTCTAGTAATCGGAAAAAATATTAATACTTTTAATGTTGAATTGGGTTCATTATGGTTAATGAAGACCAAAAATGGAGCCCCACAACCATCCCCTACTATATAAATGATGATGTGTGGGTACCAATAATAGCATTCATAAATTTTTTTGAGCAATGGTGTTCACTAGGACAGATGGATATGGATAAGGGAAATGCAATTTATCTATGAGTATATAGAGACACAACATAAATGTATGGTCATTCGTAAATCATAGATGATTAATTATTCATCCAAGCACTGGTAGGATGTTATTAATCAGGTATCCCATCATTGGGATAATGAATGGGGATATATTATATATTAATTTTGTAGAGAATTTTTTCTATATATGTAAAGGTCTCACCATGGAGGTAATATATTCACCTTAAGAAACAACCACTATCAATTATTGATTATTCAACTCTCTATATATAGATTCAAAATTTTGAACCAACATTCACCATATATGATATTTATAGGGTGAGAATATTTGATGATGGGATATAATATTCAATATAGTATTCATTAAATTTCATCCATTTTAATAGCAATTAAGAGATTGTGAAGAAAATCCTTGATTAGTGATTATAATTTTTGGGATTCTTATGGTACATGGAATGTTGGTTCTGCACCATGGAATGTTATTATTTTATCAAATGGAAGGAATTTTTATTTATATGGTTCATGATAGAGCACTGAAAAAAAGTATCCACTGTTTTATTTCCATGATATTCCATTAATGTGGATGGTATGGTCATATAATGTCTCAATATGACCGAGAAACAAGTAAGTTTCGAACTTGTGGAAGAATAGGAAATCCCTAGTAGTTTTTCAAAACCATCCCATAAGTTTTTAATGGAGGATGATCTTCATAAGGTCCACCATTCGAAGATGGTTCAATGGATTTGGTCTAGGCTAGAACAAGGATTACCCCTAGTCATATAGCCTGAGAAGGAGGAGAAGGCCCTGGAGTCCAAACTCATGATATGCAGCACCAGATGAGTGGACCCACTCAAAAAAGTTATGCTATATATTTTGTTCATAGATCAGGTATGATATTTATATTATATCCCATACCTAATATTAAGGGTGATGGGTCTTCTACAATAAGAGGTACGATCATGGTAGACTCTACTTTATTATCTACCATGTATGATATAAGTGTATCACATTTATTTATATCTATCAAAATCATGGAATGACATGGGTTGGTAATTTAATTTTTTATTGAGTGATGATTTTGGATACTCTGTTTGGGTTATGGTCATAATCTGTATGCCAATGTAGAGAGTCACCCCTTGATATTGGTAGTTATTTCTTCCATTAGGACCCCTTTGATATCACGATGATGGGATTTGGCATCATTATTAGGATGTCCTAGTTGGTTCCCTATCATTATCATATAGACTTTCATCTATTAATGTAGTCATTCATATCACCCAATTATAGTAAATTTACTCACAATTGTAAATGATTTTTTTTAATTCAAGCTAGACCAGAGCATGGTAGTCTATGTGGAGTGAACTCCCCGATTTCTAATATTCTTATGAGGGAATAGGGAAAGAAATTCACTAAAATACACCACTTATAGTGATATAGAGGGATGTTTTATGTAATTAATTTTAGATACATTCATTTGAGAGTGATGTAGACTTTACAATTGAGCTATATCTAGAAGTAGCACCCGTATCTACACCACCTTATAGAATTACATCAATCGAGATTTAGGAAATCAATATGTTGTTAGATGACCTATAAGAAAAGGTGTTTATAATACTATGTATTAATTCTCTATAAGGTTCAACAGTCTTTTTATCCTATAATGAATATCGTACCCCCAATATTTTCATGGATTATTATCAGTTATACTTGCTTGATATTAAGAGTCATTATCATCTACCATGCTTATAGGACCTCTATGAACAACTCTAAGGATTGAAGGATTTTTCAAATAATGAGTTAAGGATAGACTACAATATGATGTATATTAGACCATCATGTATACCCAATACACGGTTTTGAAGATGTTATAGTAATTATGAGTATCAATTTAGTTCATTTGGGATGAATAATGTGACTTCCATATTCATGAATCTAATTAATCATGGTTTCCCTGGAATATGGATTCATTTTTTGTAGTCTTCTAGGAAGACATCTTTGTGTACTCAAACATTTGATATCACCATTCCCAATATATTTATATGGTTTTCAACAAAATGAGAGTGCACCAGTCATAATATAATATTTATACATATTTATTTTGGATTGAAAAAGTTATCTTTCAGGGTCACAACATCATTGATGTAAAATTATTCCTTGATTCATATATGTTTACGGAAGTTGGATATTGACAATTTAACAATAATGTATTTGATATGTGGAGTTTATTTGGAATAGGTGAATAATATTAGAATTTCATACAAGAATATTAATGCATAGAACCACATATTATGGGGTGAGAAAATAATGACATAAAATATTTATGGTCTAATATTCTGATAGGAACATTCAAGAGCTAAAATAGTGTTTTACTCATCCACGAATCATGATTAAACCATATCTAGGAAGAAGAAATATTGTTTATTATGATGTATTATATATCGACATGGAGTTTTAAAAGACCAGTGAAATAAAGGGAATTCATTTTCTTAATTTTCATTGGGATTTTACAAGAACTCAGTTTCTGACAGCACCTGATTCTGAGGCCCAGTGTGCCTGAAATCATTTTCCGAAGTTTAGCTCGGGTACGTTTAGTGAACGAACGAGCGGTTTTTCCTAAATTTTGAACCGGTGCTCGGAATCGAAATCAGAGGACACAGAGGGAATAACAGCGCTGGTAATTTCTTAGGAACACTTTTTCCAGAGTTGCGTTTTCTCGGATGTGGTTACTAATTTTGGGGTTAAGTAAATGAATAAAATAAAATGGGGCAACCAATTTATTTTATTTAAAGTTTTTTAACCTAAGATAAGTGGTTGGAGTGGGACCCACTATATCCTACTCCACTAGGTGGGATATTTGTGGGGTGGGGGTCCACATGAGCCCCACCTTTTCAACTTCCATGAAACCCCCACCTTTAATTAGGTAATGCACCTGCACCCCCCTTTAAATGTAAGTCAAATCTTGCATTTAAACTGAGTATTAAACACATAATTAATTGGGAGGTTTAAACTCCACAATTAATTCATTTAATTGATTCAATAAAATTTGGAATTTCAAAACGTTTGGCTTGTGTGTTAATAAAATAAGACAAGTCATATTTTATTATAGGGGTTCGTTGTGCGAGAGGTCTTGGGAGAAATCACTCAAAGCCTTGAAGCACTCCTTCCTCGATGAAGAACGTGAAGAACGTTGTCCTCCGACGAAGGTCAACAAGAACGCATGATCCTCGGAGATCGATGACACGATGCCGACGAATCCTTTCTCTGTCGCGCGATGATCCCCCTTCCGCGATGCCTTCTTCCACGATGTACAATTCCGCGACGAACCTTTTTTCAACTTTTTCTTCAAGGTAGGGGATTATTTCTTTTTTTGTTCGTGATTACTTTCATTGTTGGTTATCATATTTATTCGAGCCGCATGATATCGCAATAATGAGAGGTGGTCGGACCCCACGAACATGGCCGACCCTCCTCCCCCCTTGATTGTTGATTTGTTTGTGGCACAAACAGAAAATAATAATTATTGGGCGAAGAAGTGTGGCGCCCTCGCACCGCACCATTGAAGTCGAACATGCCGTGGCACCGTCGCGCCGCGCGGAGTAGGGCCGCGGCGGAGTGGCGCGGTACCATCGAGCTGTGCCGGTCGGACTAAGGCCGCGGCCTTTGGCCACAACGGAGCAGGAAGTGGCTGCCGGCTTCCGGCCGCCGGCACCGGAGTAGGAGAGCGGGACCCCGGCCGTCTCGCGGCGGCAGCAACCGGCCAGCCAGACCGGGCCTGCTGGCTTCCGAGAAGGGCCGGGGGTCATAACCCCCGGCTGGCTAGCAGGAACGGTCCCCCTCATGGAGGGCGCAGTTTCACACAGGGGGCAGCGCGCCCCCGCACCATTCCGCTCGGCCGTTACGGCCGAGCCGCCTGGCCACGCTGGCCAGGCCAAGTGAGCCAGGCCGGGCCGCGCTACCCAGACCGGGCCGCGACCTAATGGGCCGGACCCGGACCTGGGTTAGGTCGGCCCGATTCGGGCCGACCCAGGGGGTATCGGGCCGGGTCGGACCGGGCCCGAACCCCCTATTCGCGGACCTCTTTCGGTATTTTGCCTATAACATGGGCTTCGGGCCTCTGATCGACACACATTCAGCTGAGATACGATCTTTGGATCGAGACGGTCGTTTCGTTATATTACAATCAAGGTTTCAGAGAACTTGGGTTTCTGCCGGGTTGGTTCGTTAACGAAACCAACCCGGCCCTCAGAACGGAAATGCTTATAACATGAGCTCCGGATGTCTGATTGACGTGTCGTCGACTTTGTTTTATTCCTATTAGTGAGAAGGACTTTTTGGCTTATTCCAATCGAGGTTTAGACGCAGTTGGAGTATGGTCGGGTTGGTTTTAAACTTAAAAACCAACCGGGCCCCGGGGACAAAATAGCCAACAACTCTCAGACCAGGCGTCTGATTGACGCGCCGTCTGTGACGTTGAGTTTCTGTTGACGATACAGAACATTCGGATACGTCAACTCTGGACTTCATGTCAGTTGATGTATTAGTTCCTCGGCTCGTGGAGCGGACCCTCCCGAATGATCTTGCTGTGTGCGGGAACCCTAGAGCTGGTTGTGACTGCGATGACTATGACGACTGTACAGAAATCCTCCGTGGATTCGATGGTGACGACTACAGCACTCAGTGATCTTACGTGGGTCAGTGATACCGATCCTGTGTGGGTCATATCCTGTGTGGGTAACACTCAGCAGTCCTGTGTGGGCCAGCGCATACCGATCCTGTGTGGGTCAGATCCTGTGTGGGTCATTTCGGGGGTTAATAACTATCGATCCTTTGTGGGTCATTGCGGGGGTTAGTACCTATAGATTCTTTGTAGGTCATTGAGGGGTTATTACCTATCAATACTTTGTGGGTCATTGCAACGGTTAGTACCTATCGATCCTGTGTGGGTCCAACGACTTAGATGAATAAGTGGCTACATCTGATCATCTCTATCGTCTTACGAAGAAGTATACCTATGTGAGATGAGACTTGACATTCAATATTTATCTTTGATAAGATAGACTTGATATCCTGTGTGGATTACGTTATGATTTCTTGTGTGGATTGGGTTATGATTTCCTGTGTGGACTGGGTTATACTTGGGCTTGGATTTTGGATCCGAATGAGAATTGATTACTTAGGAATATGTATGGGTATATACCTAAGTAGTGTCAGATGTTACTTCGTGATTGTATCATTACATTGTGAATTCTGGGAGACCTTCAAGGGACTCGAGGTCCCTACTGAGTAGTGTATACTCACCCCTACACGCGCTATGCCCGCACTATGTTGTCTTGGTTGCAGGCGACGGACATCGCTGATCGTGGTTGAGGCTTGCAGAGTAGGTCAATACCTAGAGGTGGACCTCTGGGCGAGACGTACTCAGAGCATACTGATGGACCTGAGGACCTATGGAAGCTATCTATACCCACCCTTTAGGTGGGACTTCCAGTGGACGGCTCGACGTTGCGGCTTTACTTTTCAGTTGTCGTACTCCCTTTTTCAGAAGTACTTTAGTTTCATTTTGGGTTTGTATTCTGGCCCACTTTATTTTCCTCACGTACTATTATACCCAGTTTTACTTAGTTTTTACTTCTTCTTTCTTTCTCTGTGGTGTTTTTTTACTTTACAAAGGCAATGCCTTCCCTTTTTATCAGGAATTACTCCTTGGTTCTAGTCGCCAGCCCCTGGCCTATGGAATGAGGGCTTGGGGTAGTCAGGGCACGGGCCCCGAGGACGGGCCGTGAAAAATTGGCATCAGAGGAGTTTTGTTCTGCCGCAGAACTCAGAAATATGATATTTTTCTATGTAAAGCAATAGTGTTAAGGGTATTGAGTGTGGTTATCAGTCTAGGGAGTCTAGTGTTGGTGCGGTGGCCGACGTATCCGTACACCAGGACCATGACTTCTAATTTCCGACTTAGTGCACAAAAAAATTGATTGCACATGTGTTTCATGTTTTATTTGTGATTAATTTGTGTCAGCTCACCAGGTATACTGTTTAACCGTGGCACACATGTTTCTTTTCAGGATGGCCCCACGATGGCAGCCAGCTAGGGTTCCGAGTTTTGTACGTGATGACAGCCCACCGAGCGACGAGCCCTCGGTGCAGGGCCCTATTACTGCGGAGGCACCAGCTGTACCACTGCCGCAGAGCCACCGATGCTACTAACCCCAGTCGCTGAGAGTGCACATCGCCTTAGTGCACTGCATGAGTTCCAGCGTCAGCGATCGCCCTGGTTCCATGGGGAGATGGACACTCAGGCAGCCGAGGATTGGCTGGAGGAAGTTGTACGAGTTTTCCGTTTGGTAGGGACACCATCATACCTCATGGTGATCCTTGCAGCGAGTCTCCTGCACATGGAAGCAGGCAGATGGTGGATCTTGATGCTCCAGGTGCACGACAAGCCATCTATCCTCTGGAAGGACTTTGAGAGCCACTTCTGCTCGTAGTTATTCCCAGCCACTATCTGTGCGGTGCACATCCAGGAGCTTCTATAGCTACGTCAAGGCAGCTTGATGGTCACCCAGTACTCGGCGAGATTTACAGACCTTTCGCGCTATTCGACGAACATTGTATGGGAACCATTCTTCCGGGCCAGGACCTTCGAGCAGGGACTGAGGCATGAGATCAGGGAATCGCTAATCTCTCTAATCATTCCGACAGATGAAGAGGTACTGGAGCAAGACCTTCTCATTGAGAGCTTCCTTGATGAGCCTACATCAGTAGTGAGACCTACCGCATGGCGGCACGTAGCAGAGTCTTCTACAGCAGGCAGACACATGGGTTCAGGCAGACCAGACCCTCAGGCAGACGACCTCAGGACACTAGCACAGAGGTGTGGGGCACACATCGTAGATCCAGTCTTATGAGAGGCAGACAGTGCTACGCATGCGGCGGGCATGGCCACATGGCTCGTGACTGCCTGACCCGCCGTGCCGAGGAGCAGCAGACGGTTGAGGGACCACCCAGGCAGAGGCAGAGGGTCGACCGTGGCGGTTCGCAGGGTGCAGGCGGATGAGGCAGAGGAGCTGGTTGAGTAGCAGGTGGTGGGTGACACTTTCAGGCTCTACCAACACCACCACCAGGAGGTCCTCCCCGACCACAGGGTGCTGGCGGGCAGAGACAAGCACAGCTCCAGGCAGCGGAGGCCTACAACCATGGCGCGCCCGATGTGATTCGAGGTACTATCTATGTCTACTACACTCTTGCTGTAGTTCTTATAGACACAGGATCAAGTAATTCTTTCCTAGCCGCTGCCCTTGTTCGGAGCTCAGAGATTCCAACGGAGCCATTGGCTCGATCCTTACGGCTAGATACATCTACAGAAGTAGACTTGATGATTACACACGGGTTCTGGTAGTGTGAGCTTTTTCTAGGAGGCAAGAGCTTCAGCTAGGATCTTCTTGTAGCGGCGTTGAGGCCTTACAATGTCATCTTGGGAATGGATTGGTTATATACAGTCCATGCTCAGATTGACTACATTAGGTGCAAGGTGTGGTGTGTTCGCACCAATGGGAGCAGGTTCACCTACACCGGCGAGAAGGGAGCCTTTACAGCACAGGATGGACTCTCTCAAAGGAGAGGACAACCCATAACTCATCAGTTGGCTAGCCCCATCCTAGGACCAGTTGACGTGCGGAGTCCTGGTTTTCCTGTAGTGGTGGATCAGTATGCGGACGTTTTCCCCGATGACATCCCAGGGATACCTCCTCGTAGAGAGGTAGACTTTTTTATTGACCTGTACCCCGGGACAGACCCGATATCCACTCCAACATATCATATGGCCCCCACTGAGCTTTGAGAGCTACCGGTACAGTTGGAGGACTTGTAGGACAAGGGATTAATCTGACCCAGTGTTTCACCCTGGGCTTCCCCGATACTGTTCGCCAAGAAGGAAGACGGGAGCTTGCGACTTTGTGTCGATTATCATTGCATGAACTAGGTGATCGTGAGGAAGAAGTATACACTACCAAGTATTGTTGATCTCTTCGATCAGCTCAAGGGAGAAAATTGGTTCTCAAAGATAGACGTTAGATCGGGCTATCATCAGCTCAGAGTTGGGGATGAGGACGTGCAGACGACGGCCTTTAGATATCGGTATGGCCACTATCAGTTCTTGTTTAAGCCTTTCAGCATGACCAATGCTCCAGCAGTGTTCATGGGCTGCATGAACAGGATCTTTCGGCCATACCTCGATCGATTTGTCGTGGTCTTTATTGACAACATTTTGATATACTCGACCATTGAGGAGGAGCACGCCTACCACTTGCGGGTTGTACTAGACACACTCTGAGAGCACCAGCTTTACGGAAAGCTCCCGAAGTGTCAGTTCTGGTTACATGAGGTCCATTTCTTGGGACACATCATCTCTGAGGCGGGAGTTGCGGTGGATCCTGTGAAGATCAAGGCAGTGCTATCATGGGAACCACCCAAGAGCGTGATAGAGGTGCGGAGTATCTTGCGGCTAGCTGGACATTACTAGAGATTCATGCCAGACTTTTCCAGAGTTTCGGCACCACTCTCAGTTTTTATGAAGAAGGGGAAACCCTTTGTGTGGTCAGACAGATGTCTGTAGAGATTACAGGAGCTAAGGCAGAGATTTTCCAGCACGCCTATCTTGACGCTACCAGGGGAGGGAGTTGGGTACGTAGTTTACTGTGATGCATCAGGGACCAGAAATGAATGTGTCCTAATGCAGGATCAGATCGTGATCACCTATGTATCAAGACAGTTGAGGCAGCATGAGCAGAACTACGTAACCCATGACCTAGAGTTAGCAGCAGTGGTCTTTGCACTGAAGATGTGGCGACACTATCTAATGGGAAATCTCTTTACAATCTATTCTGACCATCAGAGCTTTAGGTATATCTTCTCAGAGAAGGACCTAAACCTGAGACAATGATGATGACTCTTTTTCCTCCAGGACTACAAATTTGTGATAGTCTATACTCCTAGAAAGGGGAATGTAGTAGTCGATGCTCTCAGCAGGAGGATGAGCATTCATCTACTTGTGGAGGCGACAGAGCAGCTAGCCGCTTTGTAGATATCCTTCATGGATAGAGATGGAGCAGCCTTTCATCAGTCACTCCTCCACTACTGCAGCAGGTCAGAGAGGAACAACGTGGGGACACCGACTGTGAGACGTGGCATGTGCAGATATCCTCAGGATAGGCACCTAATGGATTCTCTTTTAGAGGAGAGGTTTTCGTCCTTTTCACGGGATGTACCATGGTTCCAGTTACTTTACAAGAAGAGGGGATGAGGGATTTTTACATTTACCCTTTAGCGGTACATCCAGGAGTGGGGAAGATGTACCAGGACCTCAGACGACGGCACTGGTGGCCGGATATGAAGAAGGTTGTGGCAGAGTTCATTTCTCGATGTCTCACCTGTCATCAGGTGACGGAAGAGCACCTGGTACCAGCAGGCTTGGTACAGCCCTTGGATGTCCCGGAGTGGAAGTTGGACGGGATATCTATGGGCTTCTTGACTGGACTTCCATGCACTTCCAGATGTCACGACTCCATTTGGGTGTTTGTCGACCGACTCACCATGTCAGATCACTTCTTACCCATCAGAGAACAGGGCTTAGTGGAGAGCATGGGACATTGCTACATTCATGAGATTGTACGGCTTCGTGGAGTACCATCATCTATCGTCTCTGATCGAGATGCTCACTTTAATTCTCGGCATTGGAAGGGGTTGCAGGAGGCGTTCAGGACGCAGCTACGTCTAAGCACCGCCTTTCACCCTCAGACAGATGGTCAGACGAAGAGGACCATTCAGACTCTCGAGGACATGCTCCGTGCATTTGTCCTCCACTTTGGTCGTAGCTAGGAGGACCACCTACCCTTGGTGGAGTTCGCGTACAACAACAACTACCACTCCACCATTGGGATTGCACCATATGAGGCATTGTACGACCGACCTTGCAGATCACCGCTGTGATGGATAGACCCTGTGGAGTCAGCACATGTGGGACCAGAGATGGTCCAGGCCACGACAGAGTAATTCCAATTCATCCAGGAGCAGAAGAGGACAGCTCAGAGCCGGAAAAAGTCTTTTGATGATAGGAGGCGGAGGCCACTAGATTTCGAGGATGGAGACCACGTCTTCTTGCGGGTCTCACCACGACATGGATTACTGAGATTTGGCTGAGGCGACAAGTTATCTCCACGCTTCATCGGACCATTACAGGTCCCCAGTAGGATTGGCAAGGTGGATTACCGCCCGGTTCTACCACCCCAGTTACACCAGGTGCACGACGTCTTCCACATATCTCAGCTGAGGAGATACGTGCACAACCCAACACATATCATTGACCATGGGAAGCTGCACATTGATGATGGGGAAACTTTTTAGGAGGTCCTAGTGGAGATAGAGGATCGATAGGAGCAGGTCCTACGTGGATGGTCGATTCCTCTAGTGCGTATCAGATGGCATCATAGGAACCTCCAAGAGATCACTTAGGAGAGGTAGGCTCATATCCATGCTCAGTACCCACATCTGTTTCCCTAGTTCATGATGGATCATTACGGGCATGTAAAGCACTAAGGTGGGAGTAATGTAAATACCCTTAAAATTAAAGGGAATTTTTTTCTTAATTTTCTTTGGGATTTTACAAGAACGAAGTTTCTGATGGCACCTGATTCTGAGGCCCGGTGTGCCCAGGATCATTTTCCTAATTTTAGCTCGGGTACGTTCAGTGAATGAACAAGCGGGTTTTCCTAACTTTTGAACCTCTGCTCGGAATCAAAATCTGAGGACACTGATGGAATCACAACGGCGATAATTGCATAGGAACACATTTTCTGAAGTTGCGTTTGCTCGGGTGTGGTTACTAAATTTTGGGTTATGTAAATGAATAAAATAAAATGGGGAAACCAATTTATTTTATTTAAAGTTGTTTAACCTAATCTAAGTGGTTGAAGTGGGACCCACTATATCCTACTCTACTAGGTAAGATATTTGTGGGGGTGGGGCCCACACAAGCCCCATCTATTCAACTTCCACGAAACACCCACCTTTAATTAGCTAACGCACCCGCACCCCCCTTTAACTGTAAGTCAAAGCATATGTTAAAATTCATTATTAAACTCCTCATTAATTGGGCAGTTTAAACACATTAATTAATTCAATTAATTGATTAATTAAATTTTTGAATTTCAAAACGTTTGGCTTGTGTGTTAATAAAATAATACAAGCCTTATTTTTTTAAAGGGGTTCGTTGTGCGAGAGGGCTTGGGAGAAATAACTCAAAGCCTTGAAGCACTCATTCCTCGAAGAAGAACGAGAAGAACGCGAACAACGCTAACCACTAAAGAAGGTCGAGAAGAACGCCAAATCCATGGAGATCGACGATGCGACGTAGATGAATCTTTTCTCCATGATTCGAAAATCCCCCTTCTTCGACGCCTTCTTCTGCGACGTGCAATTCCGTGATGAACCTGTGTTCAACTTTTTCTTCGAGGTAGGGGATTATTTCTTCATTTGTTCGTGATTACATTCGTCGCTGGTTATCATCTTTATTTGAGCCGCCTGATATCTCAATAATGAGAGGAGGTCAGACCACACGAACATGGCCGAACCTCCTCCCCCCTTGATTGTTGATTTGTTTGCGGCACGAAAAAGGTAGCGCGGTGCCGATGCACTGCGCGGAAAATAATAAAGATTGGGTGAAGAAGCACAGCGTCGTCGCGCTGTGCTATTGATGTCGAACAAGGTGGGGCGTTGTCGCGCCGCGCTGGAGAAGGTCGAAGAGGACGTGGCCGAAGCAGGGTTGCGGCAGCCGGCTTCCGGCCGCCGCCACCGGAGAAGGAGAGCGGGACCCCAACGGTCCCGCGGCGGCAGCAACCGGCCGGCCGGACGGGGCCGGCCGGCTTCCGGGGAGGGCTGGGGGTCGTAACCCACAGCTGGCGAGCAAGAGTGGGCCCCCTCATGGGGGCCGCAGTTTCACACAGGGGGGATGTGCGCCCCCCGCACCCTTCCGCTCTACCGTTACGGCTAAGCCGCCTGGTCATGCTAGCTAGACCGAGCGAGCCAGGCCGGGCTAGGATGCACGGGCAGGGCCCGGCCGCGCCCTAATGGGCAGGACCCGGACCATGGTCAGGTCGACCCGGTTCGGGCCGACCCAGGGGGCATTGGGCCAGGTCGAATCGTGCCCAAACCCCATTTTCGCGGACCTCGTTCAATCATTTGCCCATAACATGGGTTGTGGACCTCCAATTGATGCACTGTCAACTACGATGTGATACTTGGATCGAGATGGTCGTTTTGGTATATTACACTCAAGGTTTTGGAGAACTTGGGTTTCGGCCGGGTCGGTTCGTACACGCAACCAACCGGGTCCTCGGAGCGGAAACGCTTATAACATAAGCTCCAGACGTCTAATTGATGTGTCGTCGACTTTGTTGGATTCCTCTTAGTGAGACAGACCTTTTGGATTAGTCTGCCCAAGGTTTGGACACAGTTGGAGTCCGGTCGGGATGGTTTTGACTTAAAAACCAACCGGGCCCCTAGAACGAAAAGGCCAATAACTCTCAGACCGGGCGTCCGATTGACGCGCCGTCTGTGACGTTGAGTTCCTATTGACGATACATAACTTTTGGATACATAAAATCCGGACTTCGTGTCAATTAATGTATCATCCCCTCGGCTCGTGGAGCAAACCCTCTCGAACGAGCTTGCTGTGTGCGGGAACCCTAGAGCTGGCTGCGATTGCGACGAAAATGACGACTGTACAGAAATCCTATGTGGAATCGACGACGACGACTACAACACTCAGCAATCCTACGTGGGTCAGTGCTACCGATCCTATGTGGGTGAGATCCTGTGTGGGACAGCGCACAACGTTCATGTGTGGGACAGTGCATACTGATCCTGTGTGGGTCAGATCCTGTGTGGGTCATTGTGGAGGTTAGTAACTCTCGATCCGTTGTGGGTCATTACGGGGGTTAGTAGCTATCGATCCTTTGTGGTTCATTACGGGTGTTAGTACCTATCAATTCTTTGTGGGACATTGCGGGGGTTAGTACCTATCGATCTAGTGTGGGTCCGATGGCTTAGATGAATGAGTGCCTATATCTGATCATCTTTATCGTCTTATGAAGAAGTATACCAGTGTGAGCTGAGTCTTGACTTTCAATCTTTATCTTCGATAAGATTTACTTGATATCCTATGTGGATTATAATATGATTTCATGTGTGGATTGGGTTACTATTTCCTTTGTGGACTGGGATGTACTTGGGCTCGGATGTTGGAGCTGAACGAGAATTGAGGACTTAGGTATATGTATGGGAATATACCTAAGTAGTTTCGGATGTTACTTCGTGATTGTATCTTTCCATTGTGGATTATCCTTTGTGGATTCAAGGAGACCTTCGGGGGTCTCGGTGTCCTTACTGAGTAGCGTATACTCACCCCTGCATAGGCTATGCCCGCACTACATTGTGTTGGTTGCAGACGACGGACAGCGCTGATCATGGTTGAGGCTTGCGGAGCAGGTCGGTACCTGGAGGTGGACCTCTGGGCGGGACGTACTCGGAGCGGACGGCTGGACACCAGGAGCTATAGAGGCTATCTATACCCACCCTTCAGCTAGGACTTCCAGTGGATGTGTCGACATTGCGACTTCACTTTTCAGTTGATATACTTCCTTTTTTAGTTGTACTTTACATTCAGTTTGGGTTTGAAATCTGGCCCACTTTATTTTCCGCACTTACTATTGTACCCAGTTTTACTTAGTTTTTACTTTTGCTTGCTTTCTCTATAGTGTTTGTTTACTTTATAAAGGCAACGCCTTCCCTTTTTATCGGGAATTATGTCTCAGTGCTAGTCGCCAGCCCCTAGCCTATGGAAGGCGGGCTTGGGGTAGTCACGGCACGAGCCCCGAGGACGGGTCATTACAGAATTTGTCTTGATGAAGGAAGATTGATTCATGGAATAAAAATCACATTCATTGAAACTAATTGAGAGGAATTTTCCCGAATTTGATCTCGAGTTTTATTAATAGTTCAATCCATGCATTAGTAGAGATATTATTTTCATGGGGAATGGTTTGTGGTTCTTGCAGACCATAGGATAATCAAATACATCTTTAAAAAATGTGGCCTAAATATCATATTGTGATGGTGGGTCAAGTATGAATAGTACTTCAATTTTTAGATTTATTATAAACATCGCAAGGGATATTTTCTTAACATTTCTATGATCCAGAGGACACAGATGTTGGTGGTTATGTAGGTTAATATTAAGTAGTAGGTGATGACCATATATTTTGAGATACACATAGAAAAAGGGCATTATCATGAATATAATAATATTAATCCTATAATAGTGGCCTATTCACTTCTAGATAGAGTTAATATGTGACAATTTTTAGAACCAAATGGATTAGTCCCAAGGGAGAGTGTTTCATGTGATGACCTATAACAGTTCTAGAATTTTGTTAATGATGATGATATATTTCACATTCATGGATTCTTATAGGTTACCAAATTTGTGTGATATGAATTTATTTGAAAATATATTTCTTATTTTTTGAGTACTAATCCTCAATCTTACACATACATAAAATGAATTATTATGCATGTATTGGGGGTCTGGTATGCAAGGAGAGATAACTAAATTTTTCACTAGTTTTTCCACCTTTCAAAAAGTGAATGTGGAACCCCGAAAACTAGTAAGGAATTCACATAC
Organism: Viscum album; assembly: GCA_963277665.1. Classification (NCBI taxonomy): domain Eukaryota; kingdom Viridiplantae; phylum Streptophyta; class Magnoliopsida; order Santalales; family Viscaceae; genus Viscum; species Viscum album. Next base: position 1,214,349,327 of record OY728141.1, read on the forward strand.
ATTTCAAATTATGGTGTAAAAATGGGATAACATCACTATTTTCATAGTTAATTTCTTATTTAGATACCTTTGAGGTAGTATTTTGGTTTAGGTGTTCGTCAGCAATCTTACAATGTCTGCTCAGTTTCTACCTATTATATATACCTATTCATTAGATGAGTATAGAATGATTTCTGACCATGATATTATATTCAATCATGGATGTAAATGGAATATCATATCAGAATGATATTCTTGGTTTACATCTATTTCCTAGTGAATTATATATAAGTTTTTATGTTCAAAATAAATTTTAGTACAACAAACCATCCTTAAACTGACAGAAAATTTTATTATACAATTCAGGTTTTAGAGGACATGAATATCAAAATAACCATTAATTATGGAGGTTCATTTGATAATTATATACCATATTCCAAGTTATATTACAATAATATGTTTTATGAAACAATACAGATGTCTCCTTATAAGTACATGTACAGTAGGCCATTTCTTTCACCATTGTACTAGTAAGAGGTTATAGATGAAGCACTACTGGGACCTCAACATTTTCAAAATTCATAAAATTTTCTATTATGTTCATTATATAATCTTAGTATAAAAATATGTATTTTATCAAGTGAAATTAAATACCCCTATTTTTCTTGGTTGGAGATCATGTATCACATAGTGTGTGGAATTGACATATTTATAAATAAGGGAAGCTAACACGTTGCTTCATTATACCCTTCCTGATTTTGGGGACAATCAGGTTGGTAACCTATCAGATATTGTAAACTAATAAGTACTAATACATGCATGAAATATTCCATTTATTGAATATTTTCTGATATCATAACAACACAACACATACCATTGATCCTAGGGTTTTTTTAAAGGATTACACTTATTATATAGGAAATCATATTTGTAATGGCCCGGACCTCTCCGGTCCATTACATTGTGGAATTTTGGTGTTGGAGGTGTTCCGGGAGGCCAAGGGGACTTATCCCCAACACTTTTCCAATTTTCTAGTTCTATGAACAGTGTTTCCAGTTTTATGAACAGTAATAGATCGGTCTCACCGATCGGTCTGACAGATCGGTTTCACGGATCGCTGTGACAGATCGGTTTCACGGATCAGTGTGACAGATCGGTTTCACAGATCGGTGTGATAGATCAGTTTCACAGATCAGTGTGACAGATCGGTTTCACAGATCGGTGTGACAGATCGGTTTCACAGATCGGTGTGACAGATCGGATTCACAGATCGGTGTGACAGATCGGTTTCACAGATCGGTGTGACAGATCGGTTTCATAGATCGGTGTGACAGATCGGTTTCACAGATCGGTGTGACAGATCGGTTTCACAGATCGGTGTGACAGATCGGTTTCAGAGATCGGTGTGACAGATCGGTTTCACAGATCGGTCTGACAGATCGGTTTCACAGATTGGTTTCATAGATCGGTTTCATAGATCGGTGTGACAGATCGGTTTCACGGATCAGTCTGATAGAGTGGTATCAGAGGTCTGGTTGAGGGATAAGATAGAGTTTGGAGTTAGGCACAGGTGAGGATGCATGGGATGGTAGGGCAATGGTGTCATTCATGTTTAGCAAGTGGGGTAAACACTGGAGACCGGCAGAGACATAGGCGTTCAGGGCCCCCTATGATCTGTTGCACAGACCTTTAAGTTTACGATGGCTACTAAACAAAGTGATACTGGTTGCAGGGTAGAGACCTAGGAAAGGATCATGCATCATTATTCTTTGCGTCTGTGTATGAATGAGTAGACCTTGGGATAAGTAACCTAAAATTAATAAAACAAAATAATTAATTAATTAATGTTGAGTCTTCCATATTCCAGGCTTAGGAGCTCTAACGGTTGTTATTTTACAGGTATGGCTCTAGGTCGACGTCCTCGTCAGGTTTGCGCAGAAGGTGCCCAGCAGACTGTTCCAGCAGATCGCCGCCGGGTAGAGGTTGACGACGATGACACTTGGAGGAAGACACTCCGAGTGTTTCAGCGCCAGAGTCTACAGAAGTACGAGGGATCCGTTTCAGATGCAGTCACAGAAGACTGGTTGGAGGAGGTCGAGATAGGCTTCAGTTCGATTTGTGCTCGGAAGGAACACTGGATGTCCATGGTTGTGACGATGTTGCGTGGAGCAGCGAGACAGTGGTGGTTCCTATTCCTCGGGGATCGTGAGGAGTCAGCGATCTCATGGGAGGAGTTTCAAGACAGGTTTAGAGTCGAGTTTCTTTCATCGACTGCGAAGGAGTCCAGTCGCCAGGAGCTACTCACCCTTCGACAGGGGAGCTCCAGTGTTCGAGAGTTTGGAATCCATTTCAGGAACCCTCTACGATATGTTTCAGACCTGTTACCAGATGATGAGGCCAGGGAGAGGCATTTCGAGGAGGCTTTGCGTCCAGAGATCCTGCGCCAGGTCACCCCATTTATGCTGAAGACATATCTTGAGGTGTTGGAAAGGGCAGAGGTTGTTGAGAAGACTTTGACTAGGACCGGATTGTCACGAGAGGGGAATCGTCATGATTCCTCACGAAGCAGAGCTGTGGTCTGGGGTTCCCGGTTTTCAGGACAGAAGAGTTTCCGTTCACCTGGGGGTAGGTCCCAGCCCTTCCCATCTCGTTTCTCCGGAGGCAGCAACTCTCAGGCCTATGCCAAGGGATCAGGCGCTTGTTTTTCATATGGTGGTCGTGGTCATCAGCAGCGAGAGTGCCCGAATTTTCAGAGCAGTCATCGTGCACCAGGCGCTCCACTCCAGGTTCCTCCGTTGAGGCAGTTCCAGCCGAGGCAGCAGCAGTAGGTTGCACCAGCTTTAGATCACCAAAGGGTAGATGGAGCAGGCATATGAAAGCCCCATGATGCTCCTCGTCCTCAGAGAGCAGAGCGCAGCCGTGGTGGTGGTCGTCATCAGGGTCAGAGAGGCCGTGGAGGTGGTCGTGGTCAGCTTCATGCTCTAGCGTTGCTAGCTCCAGGTGAGCCAGACGTCGCCGGAGGTACCCTTTGCTTGTTTTCTACCTTGGTGTATGCCTTGTTTGATTCAGGAGCGACACACTCCTTTATATCCCCTACCCTTGTCCATGTTTTGGGACTTGAGGTAAAGAGGCTTCCAGTGCCCTTGGCGTTGACTACGCCAGTTGGAGGTTGAGCTAGCTTGTTTGAAGTATGTAGAGACTGTGAGCTAGTGTTGGGGCAGCACCGCTCTTGGGGAGATTTCCTATGTTTACGAATACAACCATATGATGTCATCCTTGGCATGGATTGGTTGTTTTCGGTGCAGGATATTGTGGATTTCTACAGGAAGAAGGTCGTTTTCTTTGATGAATATGGAGAGGAAGTAGTGTTTTTTTGGTGAGAGAGATCCTCGGATGAGTCATAGACGAGTTTCTCCTTATCATCCATGATGGCAGGGATGATACTGAGTTCTTCAGAGGATCAATAGTTGGTGTTTCCTAGGGTCTTAGAGGAGTATCCTGATGTCTTTCCAGAAGAGGTTGTATCCTTACCCCCTCGACGAGAGATCAAGTTTGGGATCGAGCTACAGCCAGGAGCGTCTCCTATCTCTATGTCTCCGTATAGGATGGCCCCTTCTGAGTTACGAGAGCTACGTATTCCGCTCGATGGTTTGTTGTAGTGTGGTTTTGTTCGGCCAAGTGTGTCACCTTGGGGTGCACCAGTTTTGTTTGTGAAAAAGGCTGATGGCATTTTGCGGTTGTGCGTCGATTATCATCGGTTAAACAAAGTGACAATAAAGAACCGATATCCTCTCCCGCGGATTGATGACCTATTCGACCAACTGAAGGGTGCAAGTTGGTTTTCAAAGATAGACTTGTGGTCAGGATATCATCAGATGCGTGTAAAGGATGAGGATATCCTGAAGACTGCTTTACGCTGTCGTCATGGGCATTATGAGTTTGTTGTGATGCCATTCGGCGTGACAAATGCTCCAGCTGTTTTCATGGGGTTGATGAATGCTGTGTTCCGTGAATTCCTGGACAATTTTGTTGTGGTTTTCATCGGCGACATCCTTCTGTACTCCACATCTGAAGAGGAGCATCCAGAGCATCTACGAGCCGTTTTGGGAGTTCTTCGCCAACATCGGTTATTTGGGAATTTGTCCAAGTGTGATTTCTGGGCTCTAGAAGTTCGTTTCTTAGGGCATGTTGTGTCCCAACAGGGAGTAGCTGTGGATCCTTCAAAGGTAGAAGTATTGGTGTCTTGGGCAGCCCCCAAGACTGTGTCAGAGGTGAAAAGTTTCCTTGGTCTCGCTGGCTATTATAGGAGGTTTATAGCCAATTTCTCCAGAGTTGCGACTCCTCTGACAGCTTTGACCAGGAAGGATCAAGCGTTCATATGGACTGATCAGTGTCAGACAGCTTTCGAGTATCTAAAGGAGAAGTTGGTAAGTGCTCCAGTCCTTTGTCTTCCAGCGGAGGGAGTCCAGTTTGATGTTTTCTGTGATGCTTCACATCTGGGGTTAGGCTGTGTTCTCATACAGAAGAGGACAGTTGTTTCTTATGGGTCCCGACAATTGCGTCCCCATGAAAGCAACTACGCCACCCATGATCTTGAGTTGGCAGCCGTGGTGTTTGATCTGAAGTTGTGGAGACATTACCTCATTGGTGAGCACTTTGTGGTTCTCACCAATCATAAGAGTTTGAGGAATGTTTTCTCCCAATGTGACATGAACTTGAGGCAGCGTCGGTGTATAGAGTTCTTGCAGGAATACGACTTTGAAATATCGTATACACCTGGAAAAGGGAACGTTGTAGCTGATGCACTAAGCCGAAAGTCACGTTATGATGTTGTGCGTGAATCTGGTGATTCCTGGAGAGTGATGGAAGAGATATCAGCTTTGCATCTTGATATGGGAGAAGTTGGGGGAATAGGTTGTCTTTTCCAGATGACGGTGCAGTCATCCCTGATGCAAAAGGTGGAAGAGTCTCAATTGGGTGATCTAGAGGTGGAAGTTTGGAGAGACAGAGTTGTTTGTGGGGAGGCACCTGATGGTTGGTCGGAGGATGAACAACACCGAGTGTTGTATCATGGAAGGATTTTTGTTCCCTTGGCGATGCGCGAGACGGTTCTCCGAGAGTTCCATAGTTCACCCTTGGCGGTACATCCTGGTGTGACGAAGATGTACCGATCCTTGAGGAGTCAGTTTTGGTGGCCTGGGCTGAGGCGTACAGTTGCAGAATGTGTGTCTCGATGTTTAGTCTGCCAGAAGGTGAAGGCCGAACACCGTGTTCCTGGTGGTCTTCTCCAGAACTTAGAGATTCCTCAGTGGAAGTGGGAGGACATCTCAATGGACATTGTTACAGGTTTACCTCGAGCTCCGGGAGGACATGATGCTATATGGGTGGTAGTGGACCGTTTAACTAAATCGTCCCACTTCATAGCAATCAAGGAGTCGAGCTCAGTGGAGGTTTTGTCGAGGCAGTATCTGGAGGAGGTGGTGAGGCATCACGGAGTACCTAGGACGATCATTTCTGATCGAGATCCTCGTTTTACCTCTAGGGTGTGGAGAGGTCTCCAGCATGCTTTTGGCTCTCCACTATGCCTTAGCACTGCTTTTCATCCTCAAACAGATGGTCATACAGAGCGAACAATCCAGACTCTTGAAGACATGTTGCGCTCTTGTGTTCATGATTTTGGAGGTTCATGGAAAAAGCACTTACCTTTGGTAGATTTCGCTTACAATAATGGTTTTCACTCTACCATTGGCATGACACCATTTAAAGCCTTGTATGGCCAGCCATGCCGTTCTCCGTTGTGCTGGACTGGGGTCGGAGAGTCAGCAATTCTCGGACAAGAACTAGTGTAGAATACGACAGAGATGGTTCAAGTGATTCGTGAGAGGATGAAGACAGCACAAGATCGTCAGAAATCTTATGCTGATCAAAGAAGGAGACCATTAGAGTTTAATGTTGGGGGACATGTGTTTCTAAAGGTGACTCCCCGTCATGGGCAGGGAAGGTTTGGTCGTGGAAGTAAGCTTTCTCCCCAGTTTGTTGGGCCTTTCGAGGTATTGGCTCGTGTTGGAGCTGTGGCGTATCGAGTAGCACTTCCCCCTCAAATGAGTCGGATACATGATGTTTTCCATGTATCACAGCTCCCTCGTTATCTTCATGATGAATCTCATGTTATCGATTGGGGAGAGATCGATATTGACGATGATGCAACCTTCGAGGAGCGACCTGTGGAGATCCAAGACTGTAAGGAGAAAGTGTTGCGTGGGCATTCTATCCCCTTAGTTCGTGTCTTGTGGCGACACGGTGGCATGGAGGAGAGTACCTGGGAGCGTGAGTCACAGATACGTGCTCAGTACCCATAGTTTTTTAATGTTTAACTCCTTTCATGTAATGATGTTTCCTCTCTGGTTAGACCTTTCATGTTTTATTTATGTACCTTGGATGTGATGTTGTGAATGAATTGTTTGGGTATGGATTGTTTGTTCCCAGATGTCATAGTTTTGTTCCATCTTTCGAACAACTCATGGTGGGTTTTTCCTGAGAGGTATCTTATGGGGTGGTTGTTAGGACCCCTCTTCTCTTCTAGGTTGGTTTTTTTTAATTCTCGAGGACGAGAATGTTTTGAGAGGTATCTAATGTAATGGCCCGGACCTCTCCGGTCCATTACTTTGTGGAATTGTGGTGTTGGAGGTGTTCTGGGAGGCCAAGGGGACTTATCCCCAACACTTTGCCAATTTTCCAGTTCTATGAGCAGTGTTTCCAGTTTTATGAACAGTAACAGATCGGTCTCACCGATCGGTCTGACATATCGGTTTCACGGATCGGTGTGACAGATCGGTTTCACGGATCGGTGTGACAGATCGGTTTCACGGATCGGTGTGACAGATCGGTTTTAGCGATCGGTGTGACAGATCGGTTTCACAGATCGGTGCGACAGATCGGTTTCACGGATCGGTGTGACAGATCGGTTTCACAGATCGGTGTGACAGATCGGTTTCACAGATCGGTGTGACAGATCGGTTTCACAGATCGGTGTGACAGATCGGTTTCACAGATCAGTGTGACAGATCGGTGTCACAGATCGGTGTGACAGATCGGATTCACAGATCGCTGTGAAAGATCGGTTTCACAGATCGGTCTGAAAGATCGGTTTCAGAGATCGGTGTGACAGATCGGTTTCACAGATCGGTCTGACAGATCGGTTTCACAGATCGGTTTCACAGACCAGTTTCACAGATCGGTGTGAAAGATCGGTTTCACGGATCGGTCTGACAGATCGGTTTCACAGATCGGTGTGACAGATCTGTTTCACAGATCGGTCTGACAGATCGGTTTCACAGATCGGTTTCACAGATCGGTTTCACAGATCAGTCTCACAGATCGGTTTCACAGATCGGTCTCATGTACAGTAACTGTGGGTGAACAGTGTTTCCAGACTCCTACAGTTTTGCCCCTTTTGACGTTTCTTTTGACGTAAAATACATTTAAAGCCTTATTTTTAAGTGCTCTTAAGGCCGATTCAAATGCCAAATCCTATATTAATTATTCCTAAGGCTTGGAATGTTTTACTTGGTCAAACCGCGTGGGTTAATGCGATCTGTTTTTAATGGAGAATTAACCGGATCTTAAACCGTCACCTCGTCAAATCTTAAAAAAGGGACAAGATATCATTATCCCTTTTTCTTTTCCTTTGTTCTCAACTAAGAGGTGCTATAACCTTTCAATCCTTTCCATAGAAGTTGCACAATCAATCTTTACTCCTAGGATTGGTTCCTCTTTGTTTTGATGCAACCAAGTTGTGTCGATCAATCTTCGATATAAGGTATGTTGTATCATCGTTCTTTTGGGGTTTATCTTCTCCTATCCTCCTTTAAATAATTATACCATGTATTCTCCAAGATTCTAATGGGTTTTCTTGGGGTTGGATGGTACTTTCGTACCATAGCATCCTCCGGTGGATGCAGTTGTCACGAGGGGAGGATCGTGAACTTTTGTGTGGATAAAGAACGTGAGGAACTGTTTGAGGTAGGGGATTCATGGCTTCTCTAATTGTATATGTGCAATCGTAGGATTAGCATGATTTATCCCTTTGGATCACAATGAAATTGACCTAATTAAATACTTGAATCGGATTAAAAGAATTGGTTGACCCCATGTTGTTTCCTTATACCGTGATAACGGTTTGCCTCATGTTTTCCTAGATATAGTGATATCTATGTTTTCTTTAATTAGTTGCTCGTTCATGATGGAAATTGATAAAGAACGTAAAGCTGGAATTATTTGTTAAATAATTGGCTAAAGATAAAGAGGCATTTTAATGAATCTTTTAATTCAAGACGGATTAATGAACTATTAGTTCGATAATTTCAAAGGGGTTCTGAGTTACCCGATTGCTTGTAAGGCTGAATGACTTGTGGTTTGGAGCCCTGAGTGCTCATTTTGTATTAAGGCTGAATGCCTTGTTAAAGGGCCGAGAGCCCATTTTGTGATCTTTGATTTCCTGCTGCTTGTGATTTGATGTGAGCCTGGATGGCTGTTGTGATATGTGGAGGCATGGGGACTTGTGGATGTGGCAGCGGATGACGCCTAGTGTGGCGAGATGCATCGGTTTATGCATTTGGGTGTCGGGGGGGGACACCAGGGGTGATGGAATGGGATGGATGTGGTTGCTGGTTGCTTACGGTTTTCTTGAATATTAATCTGCTTTGCTTTTCCCCACTGCTCAAGGCAGCTGGTCTTGCTACCCTTCTTCCGAAGGAGGCGAAGACGCGCGGGGTATGCCACGTGCTTTCCGTGTTTAGCCTCTCGAGGGAGAATGGGTATATGATCTTTCTATATGCGGCAAAGACTCGACGGGTAGTATATCTATTCACCGTGTTGATCCTCCTTTGTGTTTAGAAGCATAGGATGCTTTTCTAGAATGCCTGGGAATGTGGAAAAGTAATTCTGTAATGAATGTTTGATTAAATGGTGAAAATCTGCGGGGATGGAGATGCTGGAATTTAAAGGTGATGTGAATCTTAAAAAGGAGCAGTTGTTTTTGAGTTTGATACCACTCTGTCACAACCCCCTCCCCACAAAGTGTACTCCTCCTGGGCCGGCAATGTGAGAAGGGAGATAATGACCCCCCGAGTCCTGCCTCCAGTAGGCCCCGGGTTGGCGACTAGCACCTAGGGTATAATAAACATACAAATGGGAGGCATTACCCTCTATGAGAACACATGCAGAAGAGAGAGATAGAATAGACTCCGATCAACTCCAACTCATAACTGAAATATAAAAGAAACCCAAGTACATATATGAAATGTCATGCAAAAGTAATACAACTGAAAGGGAAAACTAAAAGTACCCAAGAGAAAGTAAAACAACAGCGACCACAAGCCCGAACAACTCCTCCTCCAACCACAATCTAGTAGTAACCTGTTTGATCTCCAATTTTCTTCAAGTGACCTGAAAAACAGTTTATATGTACATAGGGTGAGTATACTGTTATACTCTCCCTATGTACATATAAACTGTTTTTCAGGACACTTGGAGCAAATTGGAGATCAAACGGGTTACTACTAGATTTCGGTTGGAGGAGGAGCTGTTTGGGCTTGTGGTCGCTTCCGTTTTACTTTCTATTGGGTACTTTTAGTTTTCCATTTTAGTTGTATAACTTTTGCATGACATTTCATATATGTACTTGGGTTTCTTTTATATTTCAGTTATGAGTTGGAGTTGATTGGAGTCTATTCTATATCTCTCTTCTGCATGTGTTCTCTTAGAGGGTAATTCCTCCCATTTGTATGTTTATTATACCCTCGGTGCTAGTCGCCAACCCGGGGCCTACTGGAGGCGGGACTCGGGGGTCATTATCTCCCGTCTCACATTGTCGGCCCAGGAGGGGTACACTTTGTGGGGAGGGGGTCGTGACAATATTCATATTATTAATTCGACCATGACATGACTATAATAATGGACATTTAATTTAGTTTCAATTCCATGGAATAATAACCCCATATATTAGAAGACCCATGAGATGTAAGATTATGTATGATCATTATAGATGGATTTATTTTTATATGGTTATTTACAACCTTTAGAAGTAAAACACATGGACGCGTTATCTTGCATGAGGGAGGTTCTATGATTCCAATTTTCTTATAATATATGATTCCATTAATTTTATGTTTAAAAATTTATATTTATCGATATAGAAATTTCTTATGAGTTGATGAAGTCATTTGGAGCATCAAGGACATTTTTAGAGCAATATTCTCTAGTTATTCGAATATAAATTGAGGTGAATAGATGGAAATAGGCTGGTAGAAATTGTGTACCTCAACGATATGACCCAAAAGATGGGGTACATGGTTTGAAAAAAAATCAATGTATTTTCACACCCATGAGAATAACTATATACTTGTTACATAGTTATAATACAGGTTTATCATGTGGTTCTTCTAAATTAATTCCTAACCATGTGAGGATGTAGCTCCCTTGGATAGTATTGGTTCTTGATTAGTGAATAGTTTTCCTAATGGTGTGACTAAACTACGTGCATCTTAAATGATGGGGTAAATTGAATTTTTCCCCTCAAATAATTAAAATAATTTTCCCACACTTTCCCCAACACTTCACATGTGTTTTGGATCCACCCCACCATGAGATATTCACACTCATTCAACATAGGCATTGAATAATACCCCTCATCAAGATCCTAACTGAGAAATAGTTTATCAAATTGTTATCGATTGGTATGTGAAACATCCTATTACATTCCTTCTTTAGTAAACTTAGCCATCAATGGATTTATTTCTACCTAGAACAATATTCCCTAGTATTCAGAATTCTTATAATTTATCTATTTTCATCCATTCAATCACAAGTCAAGAGATGATACTGGATGAGGGTTTGTCACTCTCTATATGGTAGGTGGTCAATAAAAGTACTTCAGGTAAAATGATATATAAGTTTAGTTGTTGTGATATGAATTATTTTTACCCACACATTCCCCCTAAAATGAATTTTCCATTAATTTGATGCCAAATATGACACCCTAACATCTTAATAGATCCCCCTGTTGTCAATGTTGGTCAATAACCTCACCAAGGAAATAGTTGGGTGATATATTAATATAACCACATTCCCGATTTGTATAATATTTTCATAAACACCATTTAGTGTGTTTGGTTAGACATCTAGAATGTAATTTCGTTAATTTAAATTTATGAACTCTTCAATTGAGATATGAAAAGCATGTTCACCTCGAAACAGAAATTTGAATTAACTTTTTAGTGGATAGGTCCTCCTATTCACCATGTTCATTAATAAATGAAAAAGAAAGGGATTTAATTAAATAATGTGAATAAAAAAGAATGTTTATTACATTCCAAAATAGACTTTCTTAAATGTAAGGAACATATTATTAATATGGACATTTATCCTATAAAACGAGTGAAAATATATGAGTCAGCCTTCTATTCCTAGGATAATTCCTTAAGCACTAAAAGAATGTCGCACTGTTTCATTGAGAAAATTTCAAATGAGGATACCCAAAGTTTAACATGGTCAGATTGTAGTAGTAAATTAATAGATTATTGTATTACTAATTATTTACTATATTTGTATCTTAAAATTAGATATCCCTAGATACACTCCTTGGATTAAACATGGTTTCCTCAGATAAAAGGTGCCTTGGATTCTTCCCCTACTCCCTAGTTATGTATGGCCATATATTTATAATAGAAAATATTTATTGATAAGATTGGACAATTTTCTTGTGTGATTACTTATAATTACCCCTTAAGTAACACTTATACTCTTATAACAATGTAATATGATTTATTTCTAGGATCTAGATTTACATTCTAACGATAAGGAATCCTTGGATTCAAAGTGGATCTAATCCTCAATATTATAACTATTTGGATTCCATGGTAATACCTTGTGTTCCAAATTATATATATCATATACTTAGACACGTTGGTTATCTACTTTAGAACCTAATCATTTACAGTTCCCTAGTTCTCACACTTCAAAAATAGGCTAATAGAAGTATGGTCAGTCAACCATTCCATGAGGAGCTCAAGTCCGAAATAGTTAGTATTTTAGGAATTTTTTTACTCTACATTCCCATATACCACTAGATATGTTAAATTTAAACACACATTGTGGAAATGCCCAAGACAATATTTGTGGTGGAAAAAAAGTATATCAGACACCCTATTCAGAACAGTAGTTGATACCTGAACACACATCATGGATGTAGGCAGGGATAAGGGAATGATCCTGGTGATAGATTCTTGATTTTCTTATATAATGGGTGTTTGGAGAACATGAATGAGATTAGGATCATGATGCTATTGAAGATATTTTTTGTCTTTCATTATTTTTTTGATACTCATTTATTATATGTATTACTATTTTAATTTATAATCTTATCTTTTAAAGAGTACCATGGACCTGATGTATTTTATTGTATGGTGATGATGATTATTATTTGGTTTTTTATTTTGTATATATTTTTATCTATTCCATGGTAATATTTGATAAGAATTATCATTATTATACATTATTCTAGTATTATATATATTTTATTCACAATAACTGGAGGGAATTGTCTTTCCAGGGATAAAACATAGTCCCACAATATTAGTCATCAAGTTATGAAAACTAAGGAGGTGATCTTGGAACCATGTGGAGAATCGGGTTCAATTACATTTGATTTAACACATCAATAATGTGGAATCACATTATTTATTGGATGTTGTAACCATATAATTTCTATATTACCATGTGTTATTAGAACTAATATTCCCTTATTGTTAATTATGATTCTCTATATCTCATTGTGCTCAAAAAAATAGAGACTTATATGCTATTCATGGCACAGTGAAATCATAGGATATGCTATAATAATAAGTACTAATATATGATTTTCAGAAAAGATAACCTGACTACCCCTATTGGGATACCTGTAATATTGTATGACATTTTGACTAAATCCCCCTTGTAATAGAATCTAAAAAACCAAATTTCCCAAATAAGCTACACTTATATAGTATATTTATTATCAAAATTATTCTTTTGAATGATTATTCAGATAAGATTTGGATGTTTATTTCACGTTATATTATAATTTATATTCTCTCTCATATTGGACATTCATACACGGTGGCTAGTAAATGGGAATTAAATTTATGAATCATATGAGAATTCCATATTATTCTTATGCTTTCTCAATTCATATACATTACCATCATATCAATTTAATGTGTTTTTTAAGGTATGAACAGCATTATTTACGATTAGATGGACAATAAACACGAAATAATCAATATTATATATGATTTGTATAATAAATCCAATGAGAAAAATAATAAATAAAAATGTGATCCCATCACATATATTAACTAAATAATATATGGGTACATAAAAATAAAAAAATATATAATTATAAAAAATTGGATATCATCACGATCACAAACATAATCATTTCAATCGTATACAATATTATTTACCATGGTCAATAAAATTTCTCATGTAAAAATCAGAAGAATATTTAAATTCTAATTGAAAAATTGTTCTTCTAAACTAAATTTAATTTTTAGGCACCTTTCTATTAAGAAATATATATTCTACTATTTGTTCAACTCATGAATATAATGTACCTTTAATCCCTAAAATTGATCTCTCATTAAAATATTATTTCATAAATGGATTTTATCTTTCTTAATAACATTTCTGATAACTCTATAGGCTTCCTTATATTCAAGTTTCATAACATATAATAGTTATAGAAATGTATCATTCATGACAGAATATAATGGTATATCTAGTGGTTGAACATGATTGGATTAAATATGAATAAAACATTATTAAAATGATGGTATGGATATTTAAAAGCACTATTAATGATTTAAAAGAATTAAAATCCATATTATGCACCTCTATCAATCAACATTAAAATAAATTTTCATAGAAAATATCCAATATGTAATAGAGGTTCATTATTTAGTGATTATAGTATATGAACCCAACTTTTCTATAACATTTTTTCTTCAGAATCATAAAATAACTTTATATTTTGTATAGTTTTTTTCATAAACATGTTTATAGAAAAAAAGATTGTATGGTATTACAATGGTTATGGAAAATTCTGTTAAAAAATATATAATGGGATACTCCAATCAACATTACATTAATGAAACTTTTCTCACATGAATCATAAAAATAGTCCTCCCAATCAAATATATAATAATTTACATTATATAAGATACATTAGTGTTGGTTATGTGAATATAACTTTCTATTAATGTGTCAAACTATTATATATTTCTTGGATTCTAAGGGGATAATATTAAATTTTCAATTTTAATGGAGGGTTAAAAAGTTGTTTTTATTTTTAAAGGGCCTTTCAAAATGATACCTCAATTATTTTTAACCCAAATAAATACCTTTATGTGTTTTTATAAGAAGAAAAAAATAATTTATTGGCCACAATTTATGACTCCATACTCTCAATAAAAAAGTTAAATGAATAATTATTTCAATAAAATTATAGAAAATACATGAGGAGGTGAGATAATAAATGGATAACACATATGCACTTGAGTTTCATATTTAATAATTGTTAATTAAATTTTAAAATTTCTTTCTAAGGGGAAAAATCATTTTAGTAGTTATTCAAAATTTTGAATATTTAAATCTATTAGTTTTTCTAAAAAATACTATGTAACAATGTTATTTCTTTGGTACTCATTCACATCAATGTATCCATAGAAACACTCTACAAAATAAAATAAAAATAAAAAAACATGAAATCCAACTATATGATGGTATCCTCCCCCCACACTCATTTATTTTAAACCATACATAATTATACAAACCTGATCATGAATATTATGAACATATAATATAATCTTATAAATAATAAGAATTAAATAGAAGTAATGAAATATTATAATGGTTATTCAAGAAATTTAAAATAAAAAAATTAGCCCTTCTAGATATATGTTATACTCACTACCCATACTTTAAACTATGAAAATAAAATCCATATAAATTAAAAATAGTTTTACTACAAGATAAAATATTTAAAAAATATACATATGGGTAAACTCTCCAATGAATCTATTTCATTTTGACTATCCATCATTCAAGTAAAATTTTATTATTCTAAATTTGTGGATGGATGTGTGCTGACATACATATAATGGGGTTTGAAAAAAATATTCACTTATATTCTAATTATAAATATGTATATGGAATTATTTTTCTCACATAAATAGCATTCAAATATCAAATACTCAAAATTCATTATCTAGTGTTGTATAGTTTCTTCTATTTTATATTTTTTAAAATCATGTAAACATAGGGTCTGAGGTTTTGGAATAAAATTATATATTTTAAACATGAAATCCAAATATAATTAATATATAAATAAATATGTTTGGAATGATGGAAATTTACTCTTTAGAATTACCTATATTGGACCAACATATCATTAAATAACATTAAACCCTATCTATCGAACAAACTCTACCGTATGAGTGATCGTCATCTTTGTATATGGTTGTGAATAGGATGTTCAATAATATATTTAGATGTACATTACTAATCTAAAGCCTCATAAATGGGGAATCAATTTTGAAGAAAAAGAAAACCCATATGTTTTTTTGGAGACACTAATGTTTTGTTACCAACTAATATCCCCCACGATATATCTGTGAAAAACATAAAATGCTATACATAGATGTGAAAATACATGGGTTTGATCAATATATCACTACCATATGAAATAAATCATGTTTTATCTCATGATATTGGGTTCAAGATATCAATATGATTTTATAATATGTATAAATGGTAGAGGGAGAGAGAGTGTGTGTGTTGGAGAAGCTAGAACACTATTAAAATATGTAGTTTGAATAAAAAAATATACCAGAGAAGAAAAAGTCTAAGAGAAATACCAAATAATCTAAATTTATAGAACAAGAGTATATTATTTTTGCTATAATGACCAATTATAATATATAGATTGTTTGTTCCTTGGTCAATAATTGAAACATGACTATTTTAAGCTAGTAAAACCCTCAAATTTTCATTTTTCAAATATGATTCTTTTTTTCCTATTGTTTCAATTAATTATCATATCTCTAAATAATTACAAGATTATACGAATCGAAATGTATTTAAATGGTTTTGAATAAAAATAATCCATGTTTTAATCTGTGCAGAAGCCTTTAATTATTTCTATGAGTAGTTTAATGAAAACCCAATTTTTCATTTTGATATGTAGGTGAGTTTCACAAAGCCTTCATGTGACCATCCATAAATTTATTTTTGGAACACACATAGACTTAAAATGAAATGAAAACCACTAGATTTACTATGACATAATTTCACTACAAGGAAGAAAATTTATAATGTTGTAGGTTCAATTTGCGGTTGACATGAATGGTTATCTGGTCAATCAGAATGAACATGTGGTCAATCATTTAATATGAAAGTTTCAATCTGAATATAGCCGATCATATAAAAAACCACACTTTTTACACATACACAGACACTCATATATATATATCACATGGTAATTTATGATCATTCGTTACAAAACATTAAATCTATTGTAGAAGCATAGAGTTCTTGTATTTTTTTGATACTTGGACATGTAAACAACATATTCATAATTTAACTACTTCATCTCCAACTACGTTGTTAATATCTAGAAACCTTTATATACATAAAATATATAATACCATTCGTCATTACCTAGTGAATGGAAACAAAATAATGGGGGATCTAATATGTTATATAGGGATATTCAATAGATATATTAATAATCACATAACCAAAACATATTCATAAGGGCATGAGAACATGATCTTAATGTTAGAAAAACATACCTTACATATCATAGATCACATTCTTGAGTCATGAAGTAAACATTGTAATCTATAATAAATGAATCATAATGTAATCATAAAATATAATCCATTAGATAATGATATTATCATAAGAAATATATGTACAACATACACATAAGTATATAAAATCTTATGTCATGGATATCCACCAAGACATTCATAATAGATTTTTATTATGCTAACCTACCATGTACCTACTTCAGTCATCAAATAACATCCCATGTAACTTATTTTGGTAATTGAATATCCTCCCATGTACCCTCTTTTAGTGGGATTTGAATAAACTATTCATGTACACTAATTTTTGGTCTAGGGATAAACACATGATTACTCTCTTTTTTTATCATGGCAAAACAAATCATGTAATCTTTGATCAAATAAATCATTAGTAAATAACCAATTAATTGGAGGGATATATAATTCTAGTCCTTCCTATCAAATATTTAAAATCATACATATTTGTTCTACAAAATAATTTGTCATATCATTACTAGTGATAATAAGTGAGGTTTCATAAAAATTTCATAAATGATTAACATGTGTGAATGAACTGGATTTCATAAGATCATCCAATAAAATAATAATCCCTCTAGAAAAAGGTAAATTATTGTTTCATTTGATCATATCCTAAATAAATCATAAGTAATATATATGGTTGTTGTTATAAATTAAAATAAAGAATCCTAAAAATATCAATAAAATGTTCTTGAGGAAAATATACATTCCAAAAAAATCATGATATAAAATCTTAAAAAGATGAAAATAATATTGGATGTTAGAAATGTAATAATTAAATCATAGAGAAGAAATGAAATTGTTAAAAATATTTTATGTCATAAATGTCATAACAATGATTTTATTTTCATTTTTATTAAAAGTAAATAATTACTGAACCCAGAAAATGATAAGAAGATTCAATTTAAACCATGTTATTAAAATATAATAGTATAAAAATGAAATTATACAATCCTTAGAGAATAAAAGATAATTATTAGTTTTTTTTGTAATAAATTTACATGGAAGATAATGGATTTATACTAAAGAGTGAAATAACATCAATTTTTATGAAAAAAAATATTTTAGAATCACAAGTAAATATAAAGTTTAAAATGAAAAATTACCAAGTAATTTATAGAAATAACTTGTGTATTAGAAATTTCATGGGTTTATTGATAGATGGTTCATAAAAAATATTTATTGTAATCTTAATAATAAACAACCTCGATTAAAAATGGTATTGGGATGCAAAACCCATACCACTTTTCTAACTATTCATTCAGAAGTCCCATATAAGAAAAAAACCATACATATATATGTCTATCTGATAATAATCACTATAAAGGTATTAAAATACATTCATCTAAAGTAGGTATACTACACAAAATAATTATGTGTTGAATACAACATGTGTCCCACAAAAATAAACTAAGGCAGAAATCCCCAACCATAATTTTTGAATTCCATCATAATTGTTCAAAACTCATGTATAATATGTTTATTTTTATATTTATATTTTATAAAAATATACTCAAATATATCATACCAAATAAGATTTACTTTTAATATTTTGTTACCCGTTTATTATTAATTCTATATTAAAATAACTATTTCAGGGAAAGCTGATTAATATTTCATCTATGTATTGGTATAATAGTTTAGTTTATTGGAAATTAATTATGATCCCATTATCTATAAAATGATAATAATTATATATATATATATATATCATATAAATTAATTATATTAATATTAATAGTCTTATATAAAAGACAATGTTATGAAAATGAATTAAACATGCCATTGAGATGGTAGGTCATATGTTTGAATTAATGTTGTTTCCATTTTTTCAATGGATGGACTAAAAAAATAATATAGTAATTTTATTAATTAAAATAAATTTTCAATCCTATATATTATATATATTCATTAAATCTATCATTATTACTATACATTTCTAAACAAAATGATTGATGTATTTCATCGCATCATGGAGAAGATAGTCCACACGTAAAAACATGTTACTTAATCATTTATCAATGGATATAAAGGTAAGATGGTATATGTGATATTATAATTATAGAATAATAGTTAATTTATTTTCTTATATATAAAACATAAATACATCATTATATTCATCTATGATTGGATTTTTTGGAAAATGAAATACATCTGTTTATGAGGTTGTAGTCCACTGTACACATGATTGACTTTTTCTAGTCCCATTTGATAGTGGAGGATAATAATAAATATTATTACATAAAAAATAATAGCATTTTATTATTTCAGAGATATTGGGGTTATTATTTCATCATGTTTGGTGAATATTTGAAGGTGATGGAAGAAGAAATAAACAAAAATGTATTGTAAAGAACATTACCTCTTATTTGGAGAACCTCATTATGTTTATACATAATTCCTTCTAATGATGGTTCTATAATCAATAAAGTGATTATGGGAAATGGGGTGGGATATTATAATGGTTTTTTGTTATTTATTTTAGGATATAAAAGGCTTTATTGATTTTTTATTATGGGAGGAGAGGGGTTCCCTTTTATAATTTAGGTGACTAAAACACTTGTAAATTTTCAATGTTTTATAATAATTTCATATAACTTCATTCATAAAAAGGAACCAAAATAAACCATTATAAAAACGTTTATAATATAATTTTTAAATATTACCATAAATTAGTAATTGGATATTTTTTGGATAATTTAATCCATTTTCTTTTCATTTTAACGCCATAACAAACCCATTTTATCCCTAACCACATTAATTGTCTATTTTCATTTTTACTATTCATTATGACCAAAAATTAAATTATCCTTATTATATAATATTAAATTTGACTATTTATAATATGGAATCCATTTTACCAATTATTATTTTACAAAATCTATATAATTTAATATAATATAAAACTCACATTTTCATAGAAAAAGTATATATAACATATTCACAACATGATTATAAAAATCAGCATTAAAATATTTGATGAGTGATATAACATTTTTTGAATATATAACATATAAATATCATTAAATTAAATCAAAATTAGTTAAAAATTTATTTTATTAATATAAAAAGACAATATGTATATAAAAACTTTTTGTTAATCATTCTTTTCACTTACAAATGATTTTTATTTTCATTTCTAATCAATTTATAGCCAATAAATTTATTTTATTCATGTCTAACCCATATTATATTTAAAATATAGTTATTTTTATTCATTCCAATAAATTTAATCATTTTTATATAGTTGTCATATTATATAATTATATTTTTATAGTATATCCTTGTTTTTTTAACGTGGTGTTATGTGTAATGTAAGATATTGAAAAAATTAAGTTTATTTGAAAAAAATTATTTCATAAAATGTAAAGGTGTAACTTTTTACCACTATTTACAAAAATTATCCCATGAAATTACATTATTTGGATACAAATAACTAAGGATACATATATGCCATCACATCCTCAAGTTACCATGTTTATTCTTCAAATTGGTTGTTTCTCCAAAACACATTGAATAGGTGAGTTGTATTGTAAAATAAATCATTATGTATATGATCCAAAATCTATACCATTTATTCCTAATAAAGATGAACCTTATCTACTGGTATGACCTTTGTGCTTATTACATGTGAGTGCACTTGTATGTACTTCCTCAAGATAGATACATTTAACATATCATGAACTTGAGAGAGGATGGTTTGAAACAACATGTTATGTAAAACCATCAGTAATAGATAATGAATATTGAATGGGAAAATAAACCTATGTAACAAAATTTCGTTTATTCATGAATCTCATAACATTATTTCCTATAAAAATTAATCGAAGAACATTTTCACCAACATTGAACTCTAGATCTCACTAATGATTGTTAGTATAAATTTTCTATCAACATTGTGTTCCCCTTATGTGATGATGAATGACATTATAATTACCTAAAATTTAATCATATAGATCATGTATCATTATATTTATTTCTCCAAAATCATTCCAATATGATTTGGTGCTACACATCATTCCATATATTGATTAATAAGGATCCCCCTGAATGATCAAATAAACATTGTTTTTGTATGAAAACCAAACTGGGAAAATTTGATGATCCCAACAACAATTAAAATAAATTAAATATGATATCATCATATTCTATAGTTTATAATGATTTTATTACACAAAAAATATATATGAGGATTATTTTTTTATTAAACTCAGATTTATATCAACATATTAATTATGATTTTCCCAAAACAATGAGTTAAACCTAGGATCCCAATCATATATAATAAAATGTGATATTCCATAAAGTCATAAAACTTCATTAATGTATATAAGATTAAGATAACCATGAGAGGGATATGATCCAATATAAATTAAGTGTGTTCCCTTTTTAATTTGTTTGATAATGGAAAAAATATCATTATGGACATTAAAAATATTAGGGAGTTTGATGAAAAAATCTATAGTGATGTTTTTCCATTTTATTTTGTTTGGTTAGTTTTTATAACATCCCCTTAAATATTTTCACACAACCATAACTTGTTGATATACCATGAATCAAGATAGAAAATAAGAAATAAATTTCATAATGTTTCCCCACCAGTTATACCTATATATATATAATCACTACTCCAATATAAATACATGATGAATATCAATGATCCTCATAAAAAATATCATTCAGTAAATAATATTGTATATAAAACATACATGTTTAATAAACCATATTATTCTATCAAAATCAATGTTAAACTTAAGAAAATTTCTGAATTTCTTATATATCTTTATTCATTTTTTTGTCATCTTTAATCATCAATTGGATATATGATTGAACACTCCTTTGAGATATAAAATTTCCCCATTCTGTAATTATCTCACGATCCATCCTTAAAAAATATATCAATTTTAGATATTTTGTAATCCTTATCATGGATAATATAATATTATCCTTTCTACTCAAAGCTTCAGCCACCATGTTAACTTTCCTTGGTCGAAAATATATTGACTGGTCATAAAAATTAATATATATTTACCATTTTATTCAGATATTGTAGGACTCATTATATATAAATGTATAATTTAATATTTTATGATCAATATAAATATCCTAAATTTCTCCATAAATATAATTCATTCATATATTTAATAAAAATTTACAAAAACTAACTCTAAATAATGATTTGGGAAATTCGCACATATTCATTCAATTGATATGAAGAATAATCTATGATAAATTAATTATTCATGAGAATAAATCGTATTACAAAATTCAATTCATCACTATAGATTATACTTCCTTCATCCCTATTGGGTAATATAAGAATATGTTCAATGGAAAATTGTGTATTTAGTTTCTTAAAATATATTTATTTTCATATGTCAAATGGAACATCTCAACCTTCTAAGTTAACATAGAGAGACAATTGGATATCATAGGGATATTATAAAAAATATATATTATCCATCCAAACCATTATTTCTATACATATTTTTAAATGTTATTGGTCTTAGAAAACATTCCCTAAATTTTGTATTTTAGGGATCCATAAATATACCCTCTCTTGATATTATATGATTGAAAAATGAATCCTTTAAAAAAAATTAAAAATGGTAACTCCTACATAAAAATATTATATTTTAGGGTATTTATCACAATTTTTATGTGATAATCATGCACTTATTTTTTCATTGAATAAATAATAATAACATTTATTAATATATCCTCAAAATAATCAATCTAATATCTGATGACTATATTAATTAAATCCATAAAAATTAGATGAATTAGTATGACCTAATGGAATAACTATGTATTCATATTATCATTTCCTTGAATGGAATATAATATTAGTTATATCCAAATTTTTGACACTCAATTGGTGATACCATGAAAGAAAGTCAATTGTTGAAGAGTGCTGATCTCTATATAGTCTGGTTTAAGAATCATCCATTTGGGGGTAGATGATACTTATAACTGATTTCGATCGTAGTCAGTTTTCGATAATCAATTCAAAGATGCATCAATCAATAAAACTTTTTAACAAATAAATATGTGCACCCTAATGTGGAAAACATTTTGAAATTAATCCCCATTAATTATTCTCCTAGTGTTTCTTATTAAAATTATTCAATTTGTTGGGTCTATTATATAATGATTCTTTAAAATTCATTTGAAACAATGTATGATTCCTATTGAGAAAAAAACATCTTGATCCAGTATTGGTCCAGGTATTTCATTGAGGATAAAATTAAAAAACTCCCTTATCATAAGCATATCGTCGATGTGGAGTTCTCCACTGACAAACTTTGTTAAAAACCCATTTTAAAAAGGAATCAAATACCATATAATGAATAAAATTTCAATTGTGATTTCATACTTATTATCACTATGATATGTGTTCATAATTTGTTTTAGAATACCCAAAATCAGATATATTACAAGTTAATCGATGTGTCATTTTTAAACAGAAAGGAAATCCATTCCCAAGAAAACATGAAAATGAACTAGAAAGAAAATAATAAGATTTCTAGAAAAAACGTTCCCCCAAACATCAACTAAATAAGAATCATATATTTTAAATGATACAATTTTACCAATATGGGGTTTTACTGTTAATTCAACATAAAATTAATGGGTAGGAATTTTCATAACCACAGGAAATCCTTCAGATATAAAATAGTCGGTACATATAGATTGAAATAATTCAATAAATGTTATATTGTTTTTGGTATGTAAACTTCTCATAATGTTGTTATCATATCCATTATTAGAAATAACGATGGAATGTGATATATGATTTTCTCTCAGAAAAATAGGAATATGACCTTGATCATCATCATTGATCATCGAATTTGAGCACTAGTTATCCTAATGACCATACTCCTTTAATGTGAAATATTAGATTTATGGTGGTGAATTATATGGATATTATTATATATTTACATCATTATATAAATTATTCCCATCACTATAGCATTTTTCCACTAGATAACACTAATAGTCACAATTAAAAAATTTAGTAGTCGCATTTTGATAATTTATTCCATGTTTCATTCCTCACTTAAATATTGAAGGAATGTTCATCTACTTAAATCCATGGTTTTCAGATTTTCATTCAATTTGATATTTCTTTTCTTACCAAAACCATATGATTGATGGTTAACTCTAATATCTATTTCCACACTGATATCACCATGAAAATGTATTAATTTCCACTAAAATAACTTATGGAAAACTTCATATAGATCTCCCCCTTAATACACTATTAAATTGGTCAACCTTACTTATAGGTTGGATTAATATTTCTAAATCATAGCTTGCAATTTTTTAAATGTTTCCATAGATGTACAAATAATTTCGTCATAATTTTTCATTAGCTTAATAAATTACTTATACATTTTCATACAATGAATAAAAGTAATGTAAATATTAAAAAATTATCTCATAAACTGATCCCACTCAATATATTCAAATTATTGTCATTTCATCATATTCTTGATAAGATTACACTAGTGATAAATTTTTTCTTCCAAATTATTGAAAAATAAATAAATTTATCAGGTAATAAATAATATATAATGTAAAATATAATTTCCATGATTTTAATCCACTACCCTGTAATTTTTAGTTTTTTAGAACTAATAAAAGAAGTTGGATGATACGTAATTAAGGAATTAATATAATATTTTTCCGTCCTTTTCTAATTTGGAATTTTATAATAATTTATATATTGAGAAATTTGTGTGAGAATATAAAAGAGATTCTACATTCCTAATCCAACAAAATTTTGTTTCTCAAGAAGAAAACAAATACATAATCCCTTAAATTGAACATAAATAATGTTTCATTAGTTTTAATCCATAGGCTAAAATTATTAATATTTTGTGAGAAATAATAAAAAATATGCGGAACTATGTAATCATGAAAAATCATTTATATGATGTATAATACATGATTCCTTATATTAAACAAATAATACCATTTCTTTAGCGTAGGTCATTCTTAGTCCCCATCTATTCAAATCGTTTATGAATAATATTAATGATTTTATGGATTTCAAAAACATATCTCTATGGACTTTCAAATGATGTGTACATTAATTCTAGGATTCCTACACTTTGTGATAATATATTCAATGACTAATGCAACCAATTCTATGTTATTAACCCCATATACTGCTCTTTCAGATCCACATCTGCCTTTGGAATATATATTGGGGTTTAATTTCATGGAAACCACTCACTCTATCATTCACCAAAATTTCAGTACTTTGTCCAATTCTATGACTTATCCATTGGGTTTTTAGTAAGGTCTTTTCATCCTAGAGTGCAAAGGATCAACAAACTATGCTTTGATACCAACTATAGTGACCAAAAATATTGAAACAAAAATATCACAACATTATTGATAAATGTTAGTTACATAAGAAAATTATCCATACAAATATCATACAGGTATAGTATTTTTTTGAAACTAACACTTGTAGACAACTAGTTATTATGTAAACTACATCATTTAACACTACATTATCCATATATAGTACCCTTCTTTGACATATCGATTATAATATCATTCATTATAACATGTGTAAAGGGATCATAATGAATGGGGATCTTAGATGCTCGTTAAGGGTAAAGCTAGAAGATATTAATTATATAATAATCATAACATGAGTATAAGGTTATAAGAACATGAACTAAACATTTAAAAACCACACCCTACATATTGAATAACATAATCATTATTCCCAGAATAAATCTTGTAATTTTGTAATATGCGAATCATAATAGAATCGAATAATATAATCCACTATATAATAACTTTTGAATAAGACATATATTTTTTGAATCCACATAAGATTATAAAATAATATGAAAATGATAAAAAATAAAAAATTCATGAACTATTAGGCATGGGACAGTCATAATTATACCTAC
The DNA here is from genome assembly GCA_963277665.1 of Viscum album. Classification (NCBI taxonomy): domain Eukaryota; kingdom Viridiplantae; phylum Streptophyta; class Magnoliopsida; order Santalales; family Viscaceae; genus Viscum; species Viscum album. The sequence continues at coordinate 1,214,375,167 of OY728141.1, forward strand.
CTCAATCATTGGAACACTCTCATGTAACCTAATTTGTTAATGGGATAACCTCCCATGTACTCTTTTTTTGGTCCTAGAATAACATCATGTATACCCTCATTTTTGGGTGTTTGGATAACCTCATGTGTACCATATATTATAGGCATGGGGTAACGTCTCATATACCCTTTGAGCTCATAGAATATTAATAATTGAAAAATTTATTAAAGGTATATATAAATCTCAGCCCACCACTCAAATAAAAAAATTAGACATATGTGTTCCACCAAGCAATTCATCATATCATAACCCATGATATGAAAATGGGTTTCTAAGAAATTCCATCACTGTATAACTATGTGAAAGAAATCAGTGTCAAATAAATCATAATCACACATCATCAAAATAAATAATATGGTTAGTTTCATTATATCATATAAAATTTAAATCATAATATAAATTTGAGTATTATTTTTTAATGAATATAATTACAATTAAAATATCATAAAAACATTTTTAAAGAAAATATTCATTAAAATTTGAAAAATAAAATTTGAAAATCTAAAAAATTCAAAAAATATTAATGTAAAACATTTCATCTAAGATAAAATTATATATTTTTAAATTAATCTTTTTATCATTGAATGATCATGTCAGCAAGAAACATTTTTCATGTCACGGATGTCAAAACAAAGATTCATTACACATTTTTAGTAATGGGTCAGTCATACCTCATTTAGAAAATGACCAAAAAAATACATTTAAAACATTAAAAAATTTAATAAATGGTAAATATTAAATTTGAAAATAAATGTAGAAAATTTAATACATTATTTGTTACATTTTAAGAAAATAAGGACATGGAAGAGAAATAATGTCTGATAGAAGAGATAAATAAAGTCATTTTTTATAATAACATTATTTTAGACTCATTAATTCATAAAAAGAGATAAAATGAAGGAAGACACAAAATTTTTATAAATAATTTGAGTAAAATAAAATTAATCATTATTTTTAGAGATATAAAATATGATTTTATCATAAAAACACAATAATAATAACCTTGATAAACAATTGGATTGTGACATAAAACACATAACTACCTGAAAAAATTAAAATCATAATAAAAATGAATAAAAAACTATATATATATGTTTATATCAATTAATATTCATGGTAAAGATCATAATAAAAATTATTTGGAATTATATACACCACCAAAACTTAAAATGAGGTGAATATGGCTTGTGTCCCACATAAATAATGTGAGATGATATTCCCTTACTTGAATTATCGACTTCATTTGTAAATGATAGAAACATGTATATAAAAAATATAGGTTTATAATAAATATATTATATAACCATAATAATATATATCATACAATATAAGACATACTTATACCCTGTTATCACCCTTTTATTAAAAATTATTTATCAAAATCTTTGTAATGGGTGACAACTGCTTTGTGTATCGTGTATGTTTTTTGTTCGGTAGTTTCGCTTTATATGCCTTTATTATGGTTTCATAAACAACATAATATTACTGATAATATAAATATAAAATATATTCATTATAAAAATATTTAGATTCATGAATAAAATTTTCATATTGGAAAATGAACTACTCTATTCAAAAAGATGGTCGGAAGTATGTATGCATGAACATTGGTTCTGTTAATTCAACGAATAGGACAATAGAAGGTTATATAATAATTCAAGTTTACAGAATTGTTTTTATATCAAATATATTATATATGTATATTAATTCTATCTTTATTACATACATGTCAAAATAAAATGAAATATGTAACACATCGCATCATAGAGGTGATAGTCAACACTTACATAAAAGTGATGTTATAGTTTTTCAACATATTTAAAGGTTAAATGATTGATGTGGTATTTTAATTTTAAAAGTATAAATTTTTAAATTATATAATATATATTCATTATTTAAATATAATAATTATATCAATTTGATACAGGTGATGATTGAAAATGAATTACATCGATTCTCAAGTCTGTAGTATGTGATACACAAGATCGACCGTTTCATTTCCCATTTGATAGACGAGGATATGGATAATGTTTTTTGCAATATATTTTTAATATCTAATATTATTTAATATAATAATAGTTTTATATTATTTTATGTATAGAATATTTTATATAGAATCAATATGTAATAAACTGATAAGGCATGATTATGAACATACAACTTCTTTAGAAAACATGTTTATATCTATAACTAAAACCATCATAGGATTGATTTATAATTAATAAGGTACTCTATGAATTGTCTAGGGATGTATGGAAATAATTTTGGAATGTATTAGGTGAACTAGAAGTCCAATTATATGTGTATTGGAGAGTATATGGTGTTATTATTTTTAAATTATGTTTAGTTTTTCACTTTTAGTTTTTCAATGTTTTATAATAATATCATATAACATTCAAGTAAAGGAGACCCCCAAATGACCCATTATACAACCTTATATGATAAAATTTTGGACTATATCCACCATAAAGAGTTAGAAATGTTTTTAGGTTATTTTTACCGATGTATTTTTTGTTTAACCACTAGAAAAATGGTTTTAACATTTACCAAAATAAATATTTTTTATTGTTTTAACAATTCATGGTTAAGAAAAATTAATTTGGTATTATTAACTAATATTAATTAAAATGATTAAAAAATTTTAATACATTTTATAAACTTTATTTTAAATTGGTATCATAATTTATTTAATAATTAAACCCATGTATGTGATAAATGTTTTTTTATTGAAAAAGTATTATTAATAATATAAGTTTTTACATCGAAATTCAGCATAAATTTTTTTACAATTACATAGATTTGATAAATAATATAATATCTGAACAATTTGAATTTTTACAAAACTATTATACTAGACTAATAATTTCAAATTAATTAAATGTAAATTTACTTTTTTTAAAAATCAGTACTTTTTAATATTCAACAAAAAAGTTAAATTTTTTAGAAAATTATAATAAATTATTGATAACATAAATGTTAACAAAAATTCTTAAAAAAATTCAATCTTCAGATTAATTTTATAAAATTTTTTAAATTTAATTTCAAATTAATTGTTCAATATGTAAAGAAACTACATTTACAGAAATACTGGTTTTTAGCATAAACCTAGAATTATTTTTATCACATGCCGAGGAAAAATATTTAATGAATAATAAAACATTTAATGGAATATATAATAAATAACTTTCATAAAAAAATTATCCAATAGTGAATAATTTAATATCTTAATATATAATGATAGTATTTGGTTGAGAATAATAATCATAAAAATATTTTCTTTACTTTGAAATGATTTTTATTTTCATTTATAATAATTTTATTATTAATGAATTTATTTTATACATGTGAAAAATATATAATTTTATTTATTTATCTTTTATTATTCATACCATCCAATTTAACGGCTATGTTATAATTTTCTCCTAGAAGATAAAAATTTGAATAGTATAATAAAATTTATTTAAACATTCTATTTCTTTTATTTAAATATTATAATGAAATAAAAAGTTTATGAAAAAATAAATTTCCTAAAATCATTGGATGTTATAGATCAACAACCCCACATTCAATTAGGAATAATTTCTTTTGTCCAATCTTCAAATTTTTAATCATTTTCCACATGTGGTCAATCATGGACATTATAGTTTAGTGAGAACAACTTGTAGTAGTTGATCACTTTATGGTCAATATAATCTTTATTTTGGTGGATAGATCAACCATATTGAGGAATGATTACTAAATGGATATATAAATATGTGGTGCATTGATGAATTCATCAAATTTATAGCCATGGTTTATTTTATAGGACAATTATAGAATTTCCAAAAATAACAATGAAAATATTTGATATAATTAAATTTAAACCCATCGACTATAAATAGTCATCAAAAAATCCAATATTAAATGTAGTATTTATTCGAACATATCTAAATATTTGTGTAAAACCACTAAATCCCATCATTAAATTTATTTCCAAAATAATGCCCATAATTCTCATATAATCTACATAGGTTATAATTTACCATAAATATTAAATTTTTTCATAAATAAATCATGAAGATAATCAATGGAATGGATGAATTTATAGAAACTATCATGTTTCCCTCACAAAAGAATTATAATCAAATAAATAATCACATATAATGAAGAAACATGATTTCTCAATCATTAACAGAAACTATTTTTTATTCAAGAAACCAATAAATTATCATTTCTCCTTAATGGATTTCACTTAAATATTTTTTCATCGTACACAATAATTCGTTTAATATCCCATTAATTCGTAGAATAATGATGTCTTACCAATCTATAAATTTAGTGCTCCTTACTCAAGGGTTTTTAATTAAGTAATTTTTCATTATTAAGATTCGTAATATCCATAGGATTGATGTTATTATAGTACCTATACGTCATATAATAACAATATTTTTTTAATTATGTGGTATTTATAGTGGTTTCATTAAGGATGAAGAGTTTGTGGTACTCAAAAGTAAAATTAATGAGGCCGAATGAGGAGTCGTTTCCATATTTTATTTTAAAATAAATTAATAAATTTATGATCATGATTATGTTTCCAATCACTATGCTATTATATATATGTCCTCAAATATCCTATTGCTTGTATTGAGGAGTCCATGTGTTTAAATTTTTATCATCAAAGGATATATTTTTTTCCGCCTCAATTTCTTGTAGAATTCTATCATCTTATATTTATATCTAGATTTCACTTCAGAATCATTTTTTAGGGATGGGAGAGGTTGGTTTATAATCTTCATTAAGTGGTTACTTAGAGGTTAAACATTTACCCACATTTTTTCATCCTTGCACATTTCCACCATTAAAAAAAATACCCCAAAAAACAACAAAATTGTATAGTATCTCACAAAATTATTATGATGATTTCGTATTTAGAAATGTCTCCCTCCCTCACACATGAGTTCCTAAAAATTTGATAAATTAAATTGCAATATTTGTATATGGGGTTATTTTTATATTAACATGGTGGATAAAAATGTATTTTAATAGTTACTATTTAATTTTTAAAAATCTCAGATTTGAGGGAAAGATTGAAAATATAGATTAATGTAAAAATTAGTCTTCCATAATGGTTTCTAAATTATATTAAAAATATATTATAAAATATAATAGGTTTTACAAATAAAAAATTATAAGTATATTTAATTCCAATAATTCCTCAATATAGTGAAGAAAATTGAAAATCGATTGAACATGTGAGAAAAGTCTAAATACCTATCAAAATTTTAAATTTTTTATCATTGTTGACATCAGTAATACAAATTGAGTTTCACATTTATTCAAAAATAATTAAATGAGTTAACAAAAAATAATTAATCAACATTATATTGTAGTAATCATATAGATAAATATATGTTTAAATAAATTGTTTTTTGAAAAATATAATGATAGCCAACTTTTCTCATATATTTCAATGCAGCTAATTGTTCTTATAAAAAAATCCAAAAAAATATATAATACAACATGAATCTTTTAAAGAGGTGTGTACAAATCCTCCCCACATAGACAGTTGCTACCCATTATGAATTAAAATTTATTTCCCCAAAATTTGTATGCAATTAATTTATGAAAAAACATGTAAAGTATAAATTAGAAATACAACCTGAAATATTGGATGTGGTATCATTGTGATAATCTCAATGGTATAACTCACTAGATACATGAAATCAATAATGGTAATGTTATGGAATATTCTTCAATGTAATAAAAATAGATAAATTAATTGAAAAGAAAATTATAATTCTATGTTTTTCTCCAATGTGGTCCATGATATTTGACTTCCCCCAGATGTTTATATCTAGATATTATAAATAATCAAGGAATGGATATTATTTTTGATCTTATTATTCTTCTGACACAATATCTTGACATCTTATTTAATAGGGTAAAATTATTTTCTGTTTTCTATTTATGCAATGATTATTATGTCCTTCATTATAAGATAATTATTCATTGAATTTAATATATCAAATCACACATATAAGAACATAGATTTTTAATTGGTTCACCCTCACTGGTATAAGTCCAAGTATCATACAACATTAATATGTCAACGTACCAAATCCACTAAAACCACACTAATGTTTACAATGTTTGTAGTGGGTTTATTGTCCCTACTGGTTTACAAAAAAGCACAATTTCAAATATCACTACTCTAACAACTGATGTGGGATCACTTCTTATTTTGAATATCCACTTATATCTTATAGACTGCTAGGTGTATTCATTATCAATATTGAATTCAACCTCCCTTATATTTAAATGCTATTTTGATGTTCCACATTAATCCAAAGATAAATACAACTTTACCATAGCTGTATTGGGAAACATGGAACATTTTTGAAACCATAAAATGACCTACACTCTTCTTTAAGCACGATGGTCATGTTTCATCTAAGAACATTCACGACTCTCACTTCTGAAACTCAAAACTTGGGCGACTCACACCCATTTATTCCCAAACCAATATTGGCACACAACTACCAATTAGCGCACAACTTATAAAAAATTCCATACTTGTGTGACCAAACCCCATATGTTTTATGAGTTTAATGTTTCTCTATATGCTGATCATTCACTAATATTAGAAGGGGTTGACTTATATTTATAGGCATTTGGCCCCCCTGAACACCGTGCACAACCTTCATCTAGGTGTTCTAGTCCATTCTCCCATTCCTATGTCACCCTAGTTACCTTGCATGACAAACTCAAAACTTGTGTACAATTCATTAATTATACAAATTCGGATATTCTGATATTGAAAAAAAATATTTTTTTCATCATTCCATGCCTCCAAGGAACTTTCACGGAAGTCCCATTTCCAAAATACATTTTTTTTCCATTTTCCGATTTTGAGTCCCAATGATATAAAAAACATTAGAAAACACACCACCATAAATATACTCTTTTTTTACCAACATCAGATCATCCATTTATTTTAAATAGTTCTTTTTCAACCTAGTATGTCAAAAATATCTATTCATCTTGACAACATACCATGGAATCCATCTTTTTTAACAAACACCATCAACCCAAAAATTATTCAATGTTTCCCTGACGTATTTATTCAAAACATGATGAAATAGATTACACTTATTTGAATATAATTAAAACATAAATAATCAATATCAATATCTCTAAATATATATTCAAAAATATTATATTGAACTATTTATTTAAATACATGAGATAATCCTATTATAATTTCTCTAATAAAGTATTAATAGTGATGGGGAGTTCCATGTGTTCCTCAGCATGTGATTCTCTTTGTACTTCCTCATCCTCTAATGAAAACCTTGAGTTACCTGATTCATTAGAACTATAATAGTGAGATTTAAATCTTAAATCAGTTTAAATATATTTAAATGAAATTGATATATATAAAATATAGATGCATTTGGATGATTTGGATTAATATTATATACAGTGGAAAATAATTCATGGAGTTGGGTTTTCATATATGGGGGTAGGTAATCACACTTCTCCAACATATCATAAAATTTAACTACTTCAGTTCTTAATTATAACCAGGATAGATAATGTTATAATGATTTTGATTTTTCTTTTACAATGATGCTGATATCATGTTTCAAGTTACTTTCAACAAAATGATTCAAGTATTCTTACAAAAGTGTTGATCGTCCAAAAGTGTTCTAGTATGCATGTTCTATTTATGAATCTCATACAGTAATGGATAATTTAATTCTAAAGATATCATTGGATTAAGGAACTCATTATTCCTCTCCTTGGGTTATTTAATAATTAAAATATCTTGTAAATATTATTCCATCCTAGGTTTTGGCTGAGCATATAGTTTCTCAAACTATTTATCCTATGACACACAAATGTATCCAATTAATGATTCTATTTAGATCACCATCATCATTATTTCTTCAAAATGTTCTTACAATTGGTCCTTTCATTTGATTTATTCTACACATTCTTATTATTGAACATTTTATTGGTTATTCCATGCATAAAAATTATAATTTGAATATAAATTGGAAATTATTTTAAGCTACATTTTTATAAAAACATGGGAAATATATTTATAAACGATTACTAAAATTAGTGACTAAAACCCAGATGGATCCCAGAAAATAGTGACATATTTTACTAAAAACTAATCCCATGATGTGTAAAACATATTTACTTACATCCCCATTGTAACACAGTGGCAGACCAATACCATCCCACATCAAAATCATTAATATTTCAGACATTCACTGTTCTTAATCACTTATTGTATTTATTTTTTGGGTATTTATTATTTTATAATGGAAAATAAACATAGGGTTTTTGTTTTTGGAATGGGAAAAATAATAATTTAAACCTGAAATGAAAATAGAATGAATACAGACATAATAAAGTTATAAATAAAGAAAATTCTCCTATGTGAATTTATTAAACTGATCTTTTATCACCCCAGATGAATTTCATATATAGTTAATGCACACTCTACATACTATGTGTAAACATCCTCTTCAACTTGGTTCTTCAATATTCAGTTCCCTTTAATACCACTAAGTATACTGCACATCCACCTCCTTGATTGATGTAAAATAATGCAAAACAAAAAACTAGGTATCAGGAGGAATGAGGTGAACAAATTCTTACATTCCCACTAAGATCACCCTAGTCTAAAAACTATGTAAACAAGAATCATTAAATATGTAATCATGGATATATTGGTTCAAACACATGATTACACCTTAAGATGATTCCTCAATTTTGTCACTCATGATCATGATTAAAAGTGATCAGAGTGAAGAACGAATATGGAAAAATATGATAAGGAGATAGAGATAAATGATAAAACGTATTTAAAATATACCTTATAGATAAAAAAATAAAAATTAAAAAATAATAAAAAATAATCTATATTAAATTGTTCATTAGTATGGTTTTTAGGGTAGTGGATGATTCTTTACAATGCATTGGACTCTATTTCTATATATGAATTATTTTCCATCAATAAATATTCAAACACCACGTCATTTTTGGTAAGTAAAACCCTCTATAATCTTCTATTGGAATTTTTGGTTGCTTTACCTTTTCAATAGGATTTTATTTTTCATTAATCATCAAATAAAAAAGAGGTATATGGATGTGAAAATTCGTTATTTTGTTTTTATTGAAATATTATTCAAATTTTAATCATTGTGGTACCCTTCTATTAATGGTAGGAATGAGCTGGTGGTAGTCTGGTGTTTTGTTTTGATGTGAATGTGAGTTTTACAAAGCCGATACATGACCTTACATAAAAAAATTTATGAATTGAATTTTATTCAATATGATGTAAAAATAATTAAATTTAGTACGATGGAATGAAAACAAAAATAAAAAAAGTGACCAAGTGGTTGGTTCAATATGATATTGATTTTAATGGTTGTGTTGTTGAACGAAATTAATAGGTTTTGACCATTTTCCTTAGTAAGGGGAATAAATGTGTGATATATTAGATTAAAAATGTCTTCAATCAACTTCCTCATAATTATTTGATAAATTCTTATTTTTGATCATCACCATGTTTTTAAAATTAAGCATAAATTAAATCATGTCATCTACATTCAATTAAGAACATTATTTTGTGCTCAATCCATTCACATTTAGTTTCATCACTTCCTGTAGATGATGGATCATACACATGTAAGATATTTTTCCACATGGAAATTTTTAATACATGGTTGTTAATGACCTAATTTAAATTTTAATATATTGTCAATTATCTATATTAATTCAAAAATTCCATGATTTACCCAAAAAACATTGATTTATTCATATTTAATCACATCCACTTGAAATTTAAATCAAATCAACCAAGATAAATTCATATTTTATTAAAAAATTACAAATATAATGTAATATAATATAAAATCATGTTTTAATTCATATTTCAAAAATTACAAAATACCCCTAAAATCTAAATGTGTGAAGACTAATAATAAAGTGGTTAAATGGTTGGATTCAAATAATAAAAATAATAATTAAATATATGAAATTATTTACATAATCAATGGAGTTTTCTAAGAATGAGCAACTATACTATTCTTATTATATTATGTTTTAACCAATGTTTTCATAGTAACATTAGAAGTCTCATATCCCCTTGCACTAAATACCTCTTGAACTATGTAACAATTACATATATCTTCAATCTCTATGTAGTTCGAAAATAGTGGGGACATGAATGTAGGTTCCTCAACCATGACAATTTCTTTCTATTCTACAATTAAATGATATTTAATTACAACGATGAGCATATTTTTTTCTTCATTAGATGATAATTATTCAAATCATTATCTTCTAGAGGCATCGATCAATTTATCAAATCTAAATGAAAATCAAGGGTGTAGTGAGTTTGAAATTATTCTTCCTTAAAAAATAAATAAAATGAACTCATTTTTAGTCATCAAATAGAAAATCTCTTGTACCCTCTAAGGAGTGTGGTGTTCCTATGATTATTTAACCCCATAATATTATTTATTATCATTTAAATCCATTAGTAGCCAAATGTATTTTTATTTATTTCGATACCTTTAATTTTTTTTCATTTTTATAAATAAGAAAATTATTTCAAAGAATCACTCCCTCATAATAATGTTGGATTAGTGGATATAGTTTATCATCAAGATATTATGAATAGTATTTCAATTACACTTAGAATGTGGTATTAGTGCATAGTAGGGCCATCCCCCAAAGAGATTTATTCAAAGAGTCTACTCTTGATTTTAGTACTTATAATAATTAAATTAATTAAAAATATTTATAAAAACTAGGAATAAATAAATGATATGTAATGGGATAAAAGATTCATGTGGATAAAAATGAAATAGTCATATAATGAGAATAAACACAATGCATAATCAAAATATAAAAAAACAATTCCATGGAATGACATAAGGCACCACAATTATCTTCCTCAACTATTTTCTAATCCAATTATATAATAATGTTAATACCATACACATAATAATCCTTGTTTCTCAAATTTTATGAACAAAAAATACAAGTTGGAACCCTTTGTGCATTGCATTCCATTGTCTCTGAGGATCACGATACGAAAACACCTCAACAGATTTGAATGCTTTACTTAATTTTCACTAGTTATAAACACTATCCTAATTCATCACTCAATCACTGATTCCATAGTATATCAATATATGAGATATAAGGGATGATGTGGCCTTTATTTCATGTATTTTTTCACATAACATTACTATTTAAATTAACATTTTAATGGTGAAATATTCAATAATTCAATTAATTTATGTGTTATGTTTAATTTTCATGTAAATTATTAAATCAAATTAATTTATTTTTATTTTATTATTTTATATTTGGTTTTTAATTGGTTTTGATTTTTTTATTCAATATTTAATTTTGAATATTCATTTGAAATATTAATCTTAAGTTTTATATAAATATTTCAATGTATATATCAATTAATCAAATTTATTACTGAATTTGTATCAAATTTATAAAATTATAATTTTAAAGATTTAATAATTTGAATTTTTAATTTATAATATAATAATTTTTTAAAATTTAATGAACAATGAGTATAGTGTTTTTTATTTATTTTTAATATTTTTAAAATATTTCTAGGTATTTTTTTAAAACTGTGAATGAACGGTAGTGAGGGCCTACCGCCTTTCAATCTCGATCCACCTTTTCCTTGGATTATTGACATGAAAAATTCTCATGTGGGGTGGTCACCTTCTTCCTAAAGAAAAAGTAAAAGGTGGATGGGGTGAACACCTTTCACCTAACATATAAATGAAAAGAATCCCTCCCCTATGAATTTTCATTTAATGACCTATAAAAGAGGACCCCCTTCTCCTCAATTAAAATTTCACTCATATCTCTACATTAAATCGTCTAACAATCCTGATGAAATATTCTTCACGCGTTATGGGTCATGTGGTCTAAATGAAGACACAATTTTTTCTAAAACATCGGTTATAGGTTATTTCTTATTTAATTCAATGTTATTTATTTCGTTAATTTAATTATTTTTAGTTAGTTATAAATATGTTATTTATTATGTAGTATATATAGTTATACATTTTTTGGAAATAATAGTTTATATAATTGATGATTAATAATATAATAAATAATGACTAACATAGTATTGAAAATGATTTCATAAAATGATTAGCTATTTATAATTAACTAATGAATATCTTATGCTTAACTTTTTATTAAATCATAATTAATTATGTATTAAGTAATTTTTAACGATTGATTAAATAATATTTGAATAATTATATATTTTTGATAAGATAATGATTTATTTTTGATTAAATTATGATCCAATTATGATTAAAGTAAGATTAAAATATGATATTTCAATTATTATAGATTGAATAAGTATTTATTAACTATTGATTAACTATTGATTATATAATAATGCACTATTTAATATGTAATGGTTAATGATAAATTAATTAATGATTAAATATTAATTAAGTGATGAATAATAATAATAATTAAATGGTTAATGGATAATTATAGAATCATAAAGGGATGATTACATAATGATTAATGGATTATTAAATAATGATTATGGGATAATGAAGGGATGGTTAAGGGATGATTAAAGAATAATAATGGAATGATTGACCAATTTTTATATAATGGTTAAGTAATGGTTAAGCAATATGTATGTAATGGTTAAGTAATTGTTAGTATTATATTTTTGGATATAAGAAAACATTATAAAAATTTGGTAGCATAATGATTATTTGGTTATTAAAGAAATAAAATCCTTATCTGGATACAAACAAGTGGATATGGCTCTAGAACATATTTATCTATGAGTAACAACTCTAACAAGGTGTCTTGGTCCTGAATCGGGGTATCCTTGTACATGAAAATGGTCCTTGATGCACACCTAGTTTGACACCCATGGGGATATGCTGTTGGTGATTCATATTTTCTTTATAATCTGCTAAAATACCTTTATGATTGGTATAATCTGTACTAAGAAACAATAGTATCATATTTTATAATATAATAACATGTTCTAAAATTTTAGTATCATAATGATTATATGGTCAAACCTCACTGTCAACAGTATTCATCGAATCTTTAATAAAACAAGGTAAAGATAAGTATAAAAACAATATCTATTTATTTATCATTGATAAAATGATATTTATGATCTTATAAAAAAATAGAGAAACAAATACACATTAAATGAAACATGAATGTGTTAAATCATAAAATAAAGACCTTGAATTTTTTTAATAGTGTATGGTTTGGATTAGATGATCCTCATTTCAGACGTGAAGCATAATCCAGCATATTTTTAATTTGCATATTAATAATAAATTCTCAACGTATGTAAATAACTTTTGATTTTTCACATATTTTCATCTTTATAATGAAATATAATTTGACAACTAATATATTTTATTACATGGCCAAATGTTTTTAATAATAAATATGTTAAATTCATAACATAAGAATATATTACTAAGCTTCCAGTTATAAATAATCTATATTTTAAAACACGTCTAAAGTGAGGATCAACTCATCCAACCATAGTTTTATTGAAAAATGTCAAGGTATTTGATGTATGTTAAAAATAATTGACGTTTTATTTAATGAGTTTATATTTATCCATTTCTAATTATATAATCATAAAATACATTTTATCACTGATAAATAAACTGATTTGGTGTATACTCTTCTTTTTATAATGGTTTCCAATAAATCATATGACTTATATTCTAATAATCATTTATATAACCAAAATATTAGTATCATATTTTAGGTTATAAAAATATATTCTAATAATTTAGTATAGAAAATATATTATGGTCAACCATAATTTTCAATATTAGTTACACTATAATCATATGAATCGAAAAATATTTGGGATGTGGATATTCATGTTTTTCTTGTGAGTATTACTATGGTAATGTTATTCAATTTGAGAAAGGAAATTCTTATAGTAAAACAACTACATTATTGATTTATATATCTTTTTTTGTAACCACATGTGAACTTTATGATAGAATTCTCGTTTCCATAAATTTGGGACCCAACCAAGAGATCATGTATATGAGCTATAGATATTTTCATTCCAGCTACACTATTTCATATAGTTTGTCTGTAGTTTCTTTAGTGTACTGGGTTCATCCAATAAATTTATTTCTCTAATGGTCAGATTGTAACATTATGAAGTTTTATGTTGATGTTTCTACTGTATAATAACAACGTCCGATTGTATGAAGATGTAGACATACTATAGTGGTTGAAGAAGGTCTATCATAATAAATTAAGGATGTTCCATATGATGTGGAAGAGAACATTGTAGATAATCTATTGGATATGCATGTAAATATAACATCAAATTAAGATTTTTATAATTATAGAACAAATGATGAAAACAATATTAATGATAACAGAGAAACAAATGGTAGGGTGGATGTTTCTAAAAATTTAATAGTTATATAAAAACCCAATCCCTCAAAAAAACATCCACAAAAAATCTCATCCAGGTCAGATGAAATGGAATGCCCTCTTGTATTCGACAAAATTGTTCCCACAACCACAACTGTGTTTCCCAGAGTTATATCATATTGTTTTATTGGGTTGTACAAAAACTTATATGATTTAATGTTTTTTCCATTTAAATATACATTAAAAACATGATAAAGATATTTCAAATTGGGAGGAAATACAAATATATATTTCTATAATGAATCCAAAGAATATATCTTATATGGTGTGAAAAGTGTGGGGATGATATTAGATTCTTCTTTAGGGTGATTCTAGACATTTCTTTCAGAGGATAGATAATCTTTAAGAATAAGTTGTCTTACACTTTTATTCCTCTAAACATAACATAGTATCATACCTCACCGTTTTCTTATTTTTGAAATACATTATCACTAAAATGATTTTTACATGCTGATATGTACCTATATTACTTGTTCAAGAGAGGATACAATATAATTTTAGTTATATGATTTCCTATAACAACACATGGATTGAGAAACAGATGTAAATTTTGAAGGTCTATGTTGATTGAGATGAATCGTATTAGGTGTAGATGGAATTTATAGTTATAAATAGATAAAAAATATGTTTCATCCATCAAATATAAATGGAAATTTGTCTCAATATAACTAACTAGATCCATCTCATGTTCAATTTCTCTAGTTGTTCTGTGCATTTATCCCCTGTATCATCAAATATATATATTTTTTAAAATTATACAGATAGATGAAATGTTTCTGTACTAAAAATAAAAATGATTATATGTTTTTTAATAACCCCAAGATAGAAACCATTCCTCTCTTATATATTCCTTTTCCACTATGGATAAGGAAAACAACAAATGATGGAGTTGGTTTTTGGCATATATGAGCTCCCATTTCACCATTATAGGAGGTGTTTGTTTGATATATGATTAGTTTTGGGAAATAAATGAAGAAATCAATGAGGAACCTAATACATAGTGGCCCCCAAAATAAAATCATACGTATTACATCAGAAACATTCCTTAAAAAATGAATAAAACATTCCATAATGAACCTATGATGAACGTATTCTTGAATATTGGTATGAAATTAAATTTTTATTTTTTACTATATAAATGTAAAGATAAAATCAATTTATGTGAAATATGATCCCTAAGATGTATTGTATGAGTCATATAAATTGATTATTGAAGAATATTTCCAACAAATCTATAGGGCTAATCAAGAATAGTATGATTATAAGATGTATATTCCAAAATAAAATTAGGCAATAACATATGAGGGGTGAATGATGTATGAACAAATGACAGCAATCATTGTGGAGTCTGTCAATTGTGTATTCAATGGGATTTTCGAGTTACATATAACTTCCCTAGTTTAGGATACATTTTATCAGAGCTGAAAGTACTTCTTTGATAGAAAAAAATACCCTTAGATGCGATTCAATATGGGAAATGTAACAGAAGTCACAATCAACAAGATACTGAACAAGACATTGATGAATATTCTCATTATCATATCTCAATTTTCCACCATTATGACTCTTAATTTTATGTTCAAGAGTGTTCAGACCCCATAAAAAATTTCATTCATAAAAATTTCTGGTATTACTAGATATGACTAAATATCCATGTGAAAACTTACATGCCTTAGGATTCCTTGAGAAGATGCCATCACATCATGTGCCTTTGTGAACATACCATGGGATGAATATGTTGACTCATTGTACTAGTTGGAAACCAATAGTAATTGTTATGAAGCACCATTGTAACATATTAAGGAGAATCGATATTTCTAAATTCTTAAAGTCCAGCTAGTTGTAATACCTGACATCAAAAGATTATGTAAATGAGGGAGACCAAAGTCCAATAGATTCCGAATAAGATGAACTAGCCTCATGAATAAGGTATTATTATGAGATTTACCAATTGTTATCAAGAAGGTCATAATACCAAATGATTCCCTAACATTTCTAGATCGAATTCACTCTTTCATTCCTAATGATTTATTTTCTCTACTGTGATCTTATAGCATTATTAATTATATGGTTTAAATATATGAATCTTCATTTTTTAGAATTATCTTAGGTAAAAAGATAACATTACTTTCTAATAAAAAAAATTCATATTAAAATTAAAATTAATATAACATTGGAATTTGATGTTACATTAATTCATAATCAATTTATTCATTGAGAAACCACAAATAATGCATTTGAAAATTCAATCTTGAAATATACAATAATGTGAGAAATGATTAATTAATTATAGAGCACACCATTTTATAAAAATTATTTTGATAACAAAGACAATATATATATATATATTTAAACCATATCTATTAAAAACATATTTCTAGGTAAAAACATAAATTGAAAACAGTTTAGAAATATTCCTGGATAAACATGATGACCTTCCCTTTTATTTTGGTAAAAACATTCATCATAAAACAATGTGAATAAACGTTTCATGTCTTATATTAAATGATTCGTAATATTTTCCTAACCATTATGTTATTTTTTCATTTTACACATTAGAGTCATTTAATTTTTTTACATACAGATGTAGGAAAAAATACTACTAACTGAGCATACTAGGAATTAATTCTAGGTTATGCTATATAGTGGTGAGGTTTGACATATTCGAGTGCATCGAGTGCACTATTTTCATCACACACTGCCTCCACCCATAATTAAACCATATGTGTGTTGTGTTGGTTTCTACGGTGTTGGAATATCTAATTTCTCATTAGATGACTATCACCAGCTTGATGCCCTTATGGAGAGGTGAGGACAAGGTACACACACATTCCACCAACCAGAGAGAGATATTGGATTCACTCTTGAGGATAAGGCAGTCCTTCTCTATCATTTTATCCATGGGTGGCCATTTTTTCACCCTCAAGCATACTATCTTAAGCTTGTTGAAATATTGAAAGGTGGAAACATTTTGCAGACCCTAGGGCCATATATGGTGGTTCTATATCTATGACCTAGAATGAGATACATTTTTTACATTTACTTGATGGTGGGGATTAGCATACTGCCATGCGTCAAGACCATGCATATATATTAGGGAACATTATAGGGACTATGTGAATTGATCACTCAGGTATCCATGTTCACCCGATGTATCTAGGGATTTTTGAGGTCTTTTATCAGGCCATGTTGTGTAATTGGGAATCTACATGCTTGGCTTACTCATACAGAGCATTATGCACGACATTCTGTTGTTACTCCACAAATCTCATGGGATGCAACATCCTTTTACATGTATGGAAATAGGAGCTCATTCCTTTACTCTACACTAATCATGACACTCTATTGTTTTCTATAGAGGTAATACATGATTCAATGCATGGACATCAGTATGACCACTCAACTCTATTTTTTATTCTATTATGAGTTATTGAATTTAATTTCTTATTATTTATCACTTTAGATATTGAATTTTATAGGTTTACTTGGAAACACTACCTCGTCAGCATTCTGACATACCATTTTGGTTCATATCATCTTATGTTGGAAAGTCTCTTAACATATGAGGTATTTATATAAATTCTATCATTTTCTAATAATAAAAATATTATCATCAATTTGGGTTTATAGGAAGGAACTTTTTTTTTGAGAAATCTCACATGTCATTTCAGATTTCATTGATGCCATACTGGGGTTTATTGGACTATTTTCCATCATAATGAACTATTTTACTTCATGTTTATTTGGTTGTGAAACCAGTCAATCACTTTTATATTATCATTTGGAAGTATCCAGATAGATTCATGCACCAGTTTGGTTATGTTAAAATGATTTCATTTCTACCGCTACAGACACAAGCGCTTTATGTTTATTTTTTTATTATTTATGTAATTAATATTGAGAATTCAAATATATATTTACACACACACACACACACAGATATATATATATATATATCTATGTGAGTTGGATGGTAAGGTTTTAATTTTGATATTTATTTTTTTTAGATGCCACAAAAGATCATTTGATTACATAGCTAATCCTGATTTTCAATCTTCATAGTCAATTTCATGGTTGACCCACATAATTTTTTTTAAGAGGCCGTCATGTATCCAAAATCAATCCCATATAATAAATATGAATTAATGGATGGAACCATGTATTATAATAAAAACAAAGCCTCGATTGCATGCACCTCAATTCCTGATCTACATGTATCCATGTTTTTGGATTTAATCGATTTTACTTTGAAAAACTAATAATAGATGATGTTGAGACAATAGAAGGGAATCTTGGTTCACAAACATGGTCATCGAATATGAATTGACACCGACATTGATAAACCAGAGTGTGTAGAAGATGTTTTTTCTTACAATAATTACTGATAATGACTGGATAGGGTGTTGTTGCTTGAATAATTCCGAATACATACAAGTTTAAAAGGACATAATATTTTTTAAGACTGAATCTCATTAGAGATTAATGAATATATCAATCTGCACCTGCACTGCTCAACTATCTAATTTCATGAAACTAGTTTCATGAATCCTCAATCAGAGAAGCTTGAACACTAACACTTCTGGATTTGTAATAGAATTTTTTGGATGGAAACTGAATCATGGGAAATTTTTTTCTAGATTATTGGATATTCTTTTCATTTTCAGTTTGGGAATTATGATCGTTAATGTGCCTTAAAATAACATTTTATCATACCTTTTTTGATGAAGAATATCACATTAAACCTATTTTTTTTAATGTCCTAACCAGGTCTATGTCTAATGTATGTTGAGAGGGAGGGACTGAATGTAGAGCCACTAGTATGAACATTGAATGACCATTCAACAATAATCGATAGTGGAATTATATAATTAAAACTGGAAATAAGGATGATTGGTTCAACAATCATTTAATGAATGAAATTATTACTTTTTAAGGCCATGTAATACTCAAAGATACATGGAATCCACTATAATAATCTATAGTGTTGAATATTATGTCCACAAAAATAGTGTTATGTATAGATGAGTTATACTCTAGTCGTATCATAGAGAATAGAATGGTATGCATTTTTTATTTTTTCAAAATATTTTATTTTTCTTCTCATTAAATATGGGGGTTTAATTCTTGATTGAAACATCATATGGTTGTCATTATAATTTTTCTTATCATTGTATTCTATATCTCTGTCGACAGTAATTCCAAATTTAAAAATAAAATGTTTTTTTTGTTTTTTTTCTCATTTTATGATCTCTTACCTCCAAACATGGAGGGGTAATTTCTGAAGCAAGATCTAATAGAAAAACATGATTATCCTAAGATACTAAATATCTTTCAATTCGTTTATTTCATCATCGCTCTTGGTAAATTATAAATTTTATGAGAGTAGATGAATCAAAACTATAATTCATAAGAACCGTATATTGAGGATTGGTGTTTTTTATTTGAATACCTAGGAAATTTGTAGGTAGTAGAGATACTTTAATATTTTGGATTCTTTTTTATGTTTTCATATAATAATTTCACTATTAAAAAAAAATTATTTAGAATGTTTCTGATTTTAAAATTTCCTTTCATTAAAGTTTTCATTTTTAAATTTTAGAATATATTGGTAATATCATTTATAATGGAACACCATTCTTTAAAAACATGATATTGGATGAATCATGGTCATGTAAATATGAATGACTCACCTTCCACTAGAATAATCACTAATAAATGGAGAACAATATAGGCATTGTTTCACACACTCATGTGATTTTTTATGATCAAAGAAATTATTTTTGGACATACTATTGAAATTTCTCACTACAATGTGTATCATTCTTACCGAATATTCTTCTTAATTATTTAGCTTATCTTTATCAACAACTTAGTTTTTTTTAATTCAATTATAATTCATTAGAACTATTTTCTTAATTTAAAATTCCACTTTCCAAAACCATAAATGAAAATGAATATTTTAGAAGATTCATTAAGATAAACACATTGCTTCATTGAGACCGACCATGAGGTTAGCCATTCTAAAATATATTTGGAGAATTATAAATGTATATTTGAAAAGGAATTATTATATACTATTTGGGATAATCCACGTTTGAGAATCAATGTGGAATTAAATTCATTGTGGCATTTCATCTATTCCATTTTGATATCCATTTTCTATCGTGATATTAGACAAACTGATTTCTTTGAGAACAAGTAAAATCTTATATCTTGGAGAATTTTATGCAGATATAATTTCATAAACTTTTCACATAATGTTTTTATTTAAATTATTTTATAATTATAAATTATTCATTAATTACATATTATATTTATTTATGTAAGTTTTAAATTAACTTGTAAATTAATAAAATTGATATTTATTTTATGTTTGTATAAAATATTTATAAAAAGTGTCATGTTTTTTCAGTTTTTAATTTGGAAATCTATTTTAAAATAATAGTCTTAATTTTGAATTGTTTTATTTATCAATATTTTCTATTTAATTAAACATTTAATTGTAGATTAATATTTTATATAATTAAAAATTATAAATATTTATTAATATGACTATTAAAATTTAATTTATATATATAATAATTTTAATCCATATATGTCTTTTAATTATTTATTTTTTTATTATAATTTAATTAATTTATGATTATTTTATAATTAATTAATATGTTATTTTTTGAAATCAAATATATATGAATATGTGATGGATTTTTTTAATTTTGATATTTATTTTATTTACATGCATAATCAAATTATATGAATATATAACCAAATGTGATCTGTTGTCTATGTTGTCAATTTCTTAGTAATCCCGCATAGAAATATTTAAAATGGTTATCACATGAATAAATTCTTTCCCAATACATGTAACTGAGTTTTAAGAGCGAACATTGTATTTGAATGTCCATATAGACTATCTCTCAAATAGAAAAATTCTCGGGCCACCAATATACATTTTTTTGAAATTTGGTGATATCATTTTGAAGAATTGTGTATGGATGAAATTGATATTATATGCGGGAAACATTGTGCATTAGATTGGTCTGTGAATATGAATGGAGACTCTCATCACCAAACCTGAGTGAAAAAAATATTAGTTTCCCTATAAATCTTACAGATTAAGATTGGATCTAATGTTGTTGTTCGAAGAATTATGAATCAATGCTTGTTTAAAAAGGCCATACAATTACTGATGGCCAATGATTTTTATAGATTTAATAAGATGTTGAAAAACTACCATGTTGGTTGACTATAAAATATCATGAAACCAGTTAGATGAATCCTCAAAAAAAGTAGCTCGAACCATATGCCATTGAAGAAATTTGAAATAGACAAAGGCCGAGATGGATTTTGATGAGTTGAGAAAAAAGATTGTATGTTTTTTTAACATTCACAATACTAATGATCTATGAAGACAATTCTTGAACATTATTGTGTGAACTATTCAATCTGATATCTATCAATAAATAATTCCATGCTTGGTCGATTTGGAAAAGAGCATTGAACTGTAATTTTTTTTATCAAATCATAAATCTTTGTTGTCCCATATAATAAAAATATGATGTATTTCATTATAAAAAATTGAATGAATAAACTCCAAATAAACCAGCCAAAGGACTCATGGATCTATGAATTAATATCAACTCAAACCGTGGTTTTATTTTTAATTCCAGTTTGAGGTAAATCTTGAGGAGTTGTGATCATATTTATAGAGGGAAAATAAAATCATGGAAGATGATTTTTCTGTTATACAAGGCACTTATTTAATTGTTTGATTTGGTTTTTATAATATTTAAGGGTACTAAACATTATTAAATATTACAGTTTATAAAACAAAAGATATTTCAACCATCTTGTTTGTTTTAATTATTCAACCAGATCCCTAACAGATGTCATCAAGAGAGATATATAGTCTAAATTTTTGTTCACCAGTCTGAACAATGATAGAGAGTTCAAATATGGTTATTAGTGGGATTCATTAACGAAAATTGAAAATATAGAATATTACACCACCCATAATTCAATAAAATTGTTATTTTTAAATTATTTGGATATTCAATTCAACTATAAAACCTTATATGATTATATAGAGTTGGTAATTATGTCTTGAATCTAACAATGTTAATTCTAGATGGGGTTTTCCCATGTCGCGTATTAGAGGACGCAACAAGATAATGGTTGAAAAAATGTGTGCTCTGGATTTTAGATTTGTTTGTAATCATTTTATTTGTATTTTGTTTAAATATATGGATTTATTTATTGACTAAATCCATTAAATGGCCATCATTATGAATTTTTAAATACTCTCTCTTCTCTCTCTACATTTATTATACTTTTCTATATAAAACAATGTGTTGATTTCTCTTCCTCCAAGTATGTGATTTATTAACTCTAATCATGGATGGATATTTTCAAGAGTAAGATCAAGGGTGACAGTTTTAATCTTCCTTGAGATCAAATTCATTCTCAATCATCGATTTTTTCTTCATTTTTGGTTAATTTTTACGAAATAGTGATTACATATTACCACACACTCATTCACAAGAATGTTTTATTGAGGTCAACTATATTTTTTTAAATATATAGTTTGTGGATTAGATGTAGAGATGTAATAAATGTTTTGATTCTTTTTTACATTTTCACATAATCATTTCTCCATTACATAATTTTTTTTGAAAAGAAATTTTTTTATTTTAAAATTTTTTAGGCCACGATTGTTATTTTGCAAACATCACAAAAATTCCGAAAGTTCTATTTCGATTATATGTCATTTTTAAAAGATTCATTGGTGGATAAATATTGGAATTGGTAAGAAAAAAATTCATCCTTAATTTGGATAAAATAGTAGGAATGGGAGAATAATCTTGTCATTGTTTATATTACATATGTAGTGAATTTTATGAGTATGAAAAAATTCATTTCTACCATACAGTAGAAATTTACCTCAATAACATTTATCGTTCATGATTAATTGTCATCTATATATTATAATCATATAATAATATATATATTCTTGTATCACATTCATATCTCAATTTTCAACACTAATTTAATGAATTCATTTTATGTTTTCGAAATAGTTAAATTAAAAAGAATATTTTATAAGTGTCAATGAGATAAAAAACACAACATACATGAGACTGAACACAAGACTATCTACTATTCTATATCATGGGTGAATTATTAATGTATAATTTATATATAAAATGATATTTTATCAAAGGTATCATATTGGTAGTGTAACATGTAATAAAACTAAAAAATACAAATAAAATAAGAACTATATCCAGCTCCTACCATGAAATCATCTATAATTCATTGAATACTATAAAAACACTCCAACAGAGTGATATTGGATAGATATTTTACAATCCCTTTAGGAATAACCTATGAGAATTGTAATCAATGAGTATAGTGATTATATATTGTATTCAATGGGATGAAATAAAAAAATCAATAAAATAATAAGATTTGATTAAAAAAGAAAAAAATGAAAAATGAAATCTAAATAAACGTAGATCATAATGTATTAACTTCCCTTATAAAGGAATAATTGGGATGCTCATGTTTTTTTCTCCATGAAAAAATTTAATCCATACAGATAGTTCATATTTGGTGATGTTTTCATTTGTGTCTCATTAATAAAATTTATATGGATGAATGATTATTCTTCTAGGAATTCCACATTCATCTACCGATGAAATAAGATGGACATAGTCTAGGATGATTGATATGTGGTGTGATCAATTATGAATTTCCAAACATGGGATGATTATGAGAATGATGATAAATTATTTTTCCTTACACCCATTTTTGTTGAGAATTTGATATTTTTCATGATCCCACGATCACCTTTGATCATTCAATGGTAGTCATATGTGCCCTTGAATAGCCACAAACTGTCATATAATAAATTTATATTTCTGGCATGATCATATGATTGACTATTATTTATGATTTTTTATGTGATAATTTGCATTATTTTTATTATATAAAAAACTAAACATGAATCACCCAACTATTGTGTATGATTAGATATAGTCATAGATTATGGTCTATAAGGAATCTATTGATATATCACGTTGTAGTGTAAAATATGCATTACACATTTATTGTTCTATCTACAAACCTAGTGAAATATTTCTAACTTATAGTCATAACCAATGACTGGACCTAGTTCCTATGATTTTAACTACTGAAATATAACCTTGTTATAGTTATGATTTTCTAAATTGCAATGTTCTTCGGCCTAAATTATAGTGACCTGTAGTATAGTAATGACTTTATGAGATCATTTGATTTGTTCTACTCATAAAAACTAGTATGTTGGTTTCATAAAAGATGAATCGACTTCCCTAATAGTATTTCAAGTCATAGAAGATGATATAAAACACAGTAACCCCTATGAACATACACTTACACATCAAATTTCCCACCTATGTTAATATTACGTACCAACATCTCTAATAGAGTTATTCATATTCATAGTGTTTTGGATTAACTATCACTAGTTATCCACCTTTTATTTATACATTTGGGATCACTCAAGAAGGTTTTTCAACAAAATGGTTGGGAGACAAGATTTCAACTAAATCGGACAATGAAAAATACACATTATTCTTAATAAGTATGCATATATTAACTAAATTTTTTACATTACATGAAAATGAAAAATAATAAAAATTATTAAAAATTAACATATCATAAATCCTACAATATTTAAAATGTTGATAATTTGGTAAATTTTTTTGACTTTTTTGTGCAATAAATTAACAAATAGGGGAAAGTAATTTTTACTATTTATCACATAGAAAAATATTTATTCTAGTGGTGGACACTAATTATGAATACCCTTACAAAGGTATATATCATATTTATTGAATAGGGTGATTTAAATATTTTTTTAAATATATATTTTCCCAAGAACTCTCTATATTCAAATGGAGAGGGAATTTATTGGGATCATTAAAAGGGAAGCTGATTCAACTATGTGGTTTGAAACCAACATAAAAATGACTTTATTGTATGCCTCTAGTGTACACTGTATGATATTTTAGTATATTTATTATTCAATAAATTTAATCTATTTTATATCTTTCTATACGCAGAATCTTCAGTCTAAATGAATTGTAATATAGTATACTTGTATAGACTAGTTGTTAAATTAGAGGATATTAATAAGACTAAATAAATCATAAAATGTATATGTATTACACATGTATTTATAAAAATTATTTTTTTTCAATTTAGTTAAAATGAAAATAAATATAATTTTGAAGTAAAATAAAAATTTTCTTAAAAAACTATTTTTGTGTGTGCAATGTGTTTTCATATTAATAATTAATAATAATGGACATTAATTAAATATTTTAAAAAAATTAATATATTATATATTAGAAAAACTTTTATCATCCATCTAATATAATTTCTAGGCATAGATAGAATACAAACCTTATTTTCTATTCTAAAATAATATTTTCTTAAAAACAGTTTTTATCATTATTTTGATATGTATTTTAAAATTTATTTTAACAAATTTCAGATAATTTATATGAAAAATATTTCCTATATTTTTTAAATCAAAAATTAATATTAAATTAAAATTAAATTCGGGATAATTCTTGTAAATGTTTAATTTTATTATTTAATAATGAAAATAAGGATTTTTTTAAAACATCCTTCTCAATTAAAGAATTAAAATAGAACCATTTTGTTATAAAATTAACTAATATTAATATAATTTAAATAATATTTTTATTCAAAAAATGTAAATCATTTGAATAATTTTTATGATGAAATTTTCTTTAAAAACATTTTGTAATTGGGAATACATTTCTTGGGAAAAAAGGTTTTCATCACATGTGCTGTTTTTATTTTAAATTAATGTCTTTCACATATTTGGATTTTATTTGAATAAATGGATTCTATATTTGGAATATTAATAATTATATTATATTATAAGTTCAACATAATCATTATTCATAATGAACAGTGAATACAATGAATATTAATTATTGTGATTTTTGTTCAAAAATGAGTTTTCACGTTACATGCACCTATGTTAGAATTAATTTACCACACACTGAGGTCCTTTACATAATAAAATGGTCTTCATATTTAAAATAAATGTGACCAAATCATCTAATAATAATCCTTCTATAATTTATAATTAATTAATAAATTATGTAGGTAAATAAACAAACTTGTTACTATATAGAAAACTGAAATGGAAAAATTGAATAACCTTGGAGGTTAATTGAACATCATGTTTAAAACATTATTGATTTTATATTTGTTTTTTTCTAGATCATACATAATTCCCCAACACTTCTTTTTTTTATTAATATTTTAATAATTATTTTATAGGGACACCCTATTATTGAATAGTTTTATTTATTTATAAAAATACCACTAGTCCTCAATTATAAATGGGAACCTCCTACCCTCACACGTTCACCCATAATAATGAAATATTGATAAACCGAAAACTACAAAAGTATTTCCCCAAAATCCCTATAAATTTTATTGAGCTTCTTGTATTCCCAGAATACCAACCCTGGGGCCCTAAATAAGAGATCCATTTTTTAGGCGATGAAATTGGTCTTCACTCTGATTTTTTTTTACATATTCTCTTACCACCTAAAATCAACTATAAAAAATAATATTAGAATGAAACAATTATATTAAATATAAGGATATGTAATTATGTTTATAGAATAACGTATAACTATCTAATATTCTATCAAATGGGAAATAAAATAGTCGATCATGTGTAAATAAAACTACAACCCCATGAACTAATGTAATTAGTTTTCCATAACCACCTATCACACATAGATATAATTATAGAATTAACGTAAATATATTATATATTCATGAAATAATTATAATTTTTTAATTATAAAATCACTACATAAACCCTTCTCTTTATAAAAAATTAATACATGATTTATCTTATAAAATTTCACATAATAACACCTCGAATATTTATAAGACTAGTGATTGATGATTTCGTACATTACATAATATTTTATACAGAAAAAAATTCTCATTTATTGAATATTTCCTTATCATGCACACACAAATTAACTATGTGGGATAAACTGGGGACATACCTATAAAAATTGGGTGATATCTAAATCCCAATAAAGATATAAGAATAAAATAATGTAATGAATTTTATAAAATAGGCATATGATATAGGATTAAAAATAATGATAATCATAAATTGAAACAATGATACATGATGTAGCATGACAATTATAAAATGAGAAATGTATAAACGACATATAAAATTAGATAACAATCATATGTCAAGGATAACTACCATGAAATCATGATAATTAAATTCATATAGTAGAATCGAGATCAATTCATATCCCAACATGCCATCTCATGAGACTAAAGATTTCTGAATTCATCAGAGCTCTATATAATTTAGGGCAGACCTCTCATATTCATTTCATTATCATGCTTATGTGTGCCACACAGATTATACAACATGGATTCATTCACCATAAAATTTTATTCCATGATTATTGAGTGCAGAATAAATACATGTATGTTACATTCCAATTATGTATTTGTGTATAATTTGGAATACCCTTGACATGAAATGGGTTTGGTATTCACTATACAATTGTTTTCGCATGGAAAATATCGGTGAAATTTCAGCAGCATTATGGCGTCACTTAAAAATTTATATAATCGGTGAAGGATAGTGACAGGGGTATCTAATAATTTGAAAATAAATTGGATAACAAGAGGGATATATAATATCATATATTTTCATAATTTAATGAATATAAAAGTCATAATGTAAATAATATAATTGAAAAAAGAGGACAAAGGATAATATCCCTTACTAGAGTGTGTGACATGATACGATTTGGACGAGCTTCATGAGAGAATATGGGTATATTTAGAGGACAAAAAAGTGGTAAGGGAAGACTAAATATGTGCTATAAAAGTTTATAATGATAATAAATGGGATTCTGGTGGGTTTATATAGGTAATAAGTTGGAATTTCATTAATATTGCTTAATCTTATGTTTTGGAATATATATAATAAAATTACCAAAAGAGAAAAACACTGCCTTGGTTTTTTTCTAAATTTTTCATCTAAATTAGGGTGGATTTTATTATTTTATTATTCAAAATTCATATCATAATAAAATAATATGCATTTTTATGTTGATCAGAGTCATACTCATAAAGATATGATTTTAAAACCTTAAAATATAAGATTAGAGGACTGAAAAAAGAATTATTAAATTAACCAAATAAACATAAAACCAAGTTATTTTAAAAAAGGAAAATATATTTGTTCATGGATACTATTTATAACACTTATTTCATTATATATTGGTCATTATGATTTCATAATACTCAATGTATATTTATACGGTATTTAATTTTTATGCGAAAATTCAACTGTTTCCGAAGATTATGAAAAATTCACCATTGGATAATTTAAACATTCTTATTTGAAAATTATTAATAATTTTATCTAAATAATTTTCTAAATATGAAATTTTAAATGTTTAATATAACAACCGATATTAGTTGAAAATTATTGGTTTTTTGGAAATAACTATTTTTGATCCCTTATAAAAATACAATTTATATATTAAAAATTATATGATAATTTATGTAGAATAAAAATCCTATATTTTTTTTATTAAAATATAATTTTAAAAAAATATATATTAATTCATAAAAATGAACATCTTAATTGAAATTGAATTAGAAAAACAATTATTTTCTAAATGAACAAAAATAAAATTAATTTATGTGACCATAAAATGTAATAAAAAATATTATT
The DNA here is from genome assembly GCA_963277665.1 of Viscum album. Lineage (NCBI taxonomy): Eukaryota > Viridiplantae > Streptophyta > Magnoliopsida > Santalales > Viscaceae > Viscum > Viscum album. Next base: position 1,214,404,535 of record OY728141.1, read on the forward strand.
ATATAGGAAATAAAATATAAATATTTATATAATTATTTTATTGAAACATATACTTTTAATACACCATCAAACACCATATGGGTAAGGTGCATGATAGTTTGACTTTTCTAGGGTGTTTCAGTGAAAATCGTTTTGGTCGTGATCTCTTGCAGATTGAACTTATACCAAAAATGGTTCTGCTCAGGATTAAGTTTTTATATATCAGCATGGTATTGGTCATGAAAAAATACTAAATATGTTATCTCCCTCAGATACTCTGGTAAATTGGATTAATAAGTTTCAGTCCTATATGTTGAGGCTATTATATACACTGTCATTGTCAATTGGATTTCTTAAAGCCTATATTTGTACAAATCATATGATCACTAATAAAAGTATTTATTAATAATACTAATTATTATCAAAAATATTTTATATCTAATAAAATATAATGAATCCAAATAAGATCATTTTTTCTATACCGTATTACATAATAATACATTTAATAAAATCATAATGTAAATTATATTTATTATAGTTTTGGTCATTAAAATCTCCCCAAGAAAATTCACCCAAATTTATTTATTTCCCACCCTAAAATAGATGAGGATAATTAAGATTCATTAACTCTTATGATTACTACATTTATTCTTTAATATTGTGATTTTTCCATAACACTTTGACCAGGTGAATTTTCTAATACCACAGAAAGTTGTCTCTATAATATATGATCTTCCCTAGTATCTCATCACAAAAAAAAACTTCATTATCCAATTTTACAACTTTTTGATTGAGTGAATGTTATAATTTGGGTATGTACATTCTCAACAGAGATACGTGAAATACATCATGTACATGACCTAGGTTAGGTAGAAGTTCAAGTTGGTATTCCATTTTTCTAATGTGATCAAGGATCCCTAAGGGGTCGGTTTATCTTGGACGAAGCATTCCCATATGTCGAAATCTTCAGAGTTTCATCCATGGAGATATATATTGGAATACCATATTTCTAACATCAAATTTTATTTCTCGTTTACTATTGTCATATAGCTCTTCGGTTGACTCCGAGAACCCTTGATGAGTTGTTCAATGGAATTAACATCTTCTTAACATTTATATAACATCATATTACTATTTTTATGTATTCATAAACCCCTAATTTTGGACTATTGTTGGTTGCGTTTCATTTGAGATTAAATTTTTTGATTTTCATAATTTTTTTGTGAATTTATGGGCTACTTCACGGTTGGAAAATCGGTGGCACATGGTTTCCCCAACTGTGTTTCATCTTAATAAAAAAATTTCTAAATTGGATAGTGGGATTTTCACGACATGAGAATGACTTACCTAACCATACACCCTCCCATGAGATACCGTGTGACCTAATTATTACTAGTTCATAGATTGTGGATGGTTTAACTAAACCATGCTCCTCCTCCTAGGAAACCCTATGGATGGGTTTTCCATAATCCTTTTTTATCACAAATCTTAAACAATGCATTTTATTTGTCGATGGTATGATATAGACCCAAACCAATTTACCCAATCCATAGATCCCCCAATAAGTTTTCATGACCCCTCATACCCCTCTTAGAAGTAATTCCTCTCTAGTATAAAACCCACCAATATTCTCATATATAGTTTCCACCCCTGTTCTTATATTCTGGATGTATTTCGTTTTCCCTCTAGGTTAATGTGGATCCCCATTTTGATATTCGGATCAAATACCCATTACTTTTCTTTTATAAACCTAGTTTTTATCCTTGTATCCTAGTTTTCATGATCATCATTCGTCAAAGAAAATTCCATATTAGGGTTTGACGTTTTAAGATCCATTGGATTCAAGGATATGTGGTTTTGTTATGATGGCCAATATAAAATAACCCCAAATTTCTATTCTTTTTATTTCAATTGATGATTAAAATTAATTTTATTAATATTAGTTAAATATATTTCAATTATTTTATTGGAAAAACAAAATTAAATTGAATTGTTGTATTTAGAGAAAATGGATTTCATGCATGTAATTGGAAAACACCAATTCCATTGAATTGGGGTATGTTTATTGAATTTTTCCAAAATTTAAATTAGTTAATATAAATTTCGGTTTCAATGGAAATTATTTCAAATGAAATTTTTATTTTAATTATAAAATATATTTAATAAAAAAATTTTAAAATCCCAATTCTAATGAATAGAGTGGATTTAGAAAATTAATGGATTTTTTTTGAAAACACAATTATTGATATTAGTATGTGGAATTGATTTTGTAAATTGGATTGTTAATTTATTTCATATTACTATTTCTAAAAAATATATTTAAATGGTTTTTATAAATACATAGTGGTTTTATACGTGAAAAGGCATGTACTTGATTAAAATCATGTTATAATTTATAAATGGAAAATTGGAATACTTGAAATGGGTAATTGAATTGAATTTAATTTTAATAAGTCTTAAACTAAATATCTCATTATTTTTTTGTAATAAAGAACATGTAAGCCTTAGTTATTTAGTGAGTAATTTTTGGCAGACATTACAGCATATAACTCTCAAAACCTCGTATCAGTACATCCCATCCCCTAGTAGATGGTGATGGGTCCCCTATACCTTAGGCCCAACTGTGTGTATGTACTTATTTTCCATTTCCTAGTTTAGGGTCTATATAACCAGTAAATATCATTACTTATTTGGAATATGACCATCTTTCTTGCATGTTTGCATTTCGAAGGTATATATTGCATTGTTGTAAATTGTTTTACATGCCATATGAATTTATATATGTTTTTTATATTATATTTCCTATTTATAACCTTTGGGAAAAGTTCAATTATAAAAGAAATATTCATTCAATATAAATGTAAATAATTATTTGAATGTATTTTCATAATTTTGAAATGTGATGCATGAATTTCTTAATGATTTTAATCTTTTATATTTTATAATATGATTTTTTAAACATTATCATGATTAAAAACAATATTCATTTGAAATTGAAAGTATTTAACTGGTTAATATTTTTTTGGAATCTTTATATGGAACCTTTGGGGGGAATCCTATTATTCTTTCATTCACACACAACTTGTTCCTTTAAGAGTTTTTGGATTACATCATTATATGATCAAAAAATGGATAAGGATATTTTGGAGGTGGTTATAGTTGTTGATTTGTGGACTTTGTGAGTTTCTTCCATTAGGGCTAGAGTACTTTTCCTAATTTTTTACATCTTTTGTAGTACATTGGGATGTCTCACTTTTTGAAATCTAATTCATAACTCCCATTGGATTTTCTTTTGATATTTATAGTGTCTTATCTCTTTTATATCATAATTGATAGTGGAATATCATTGTCACAATCTTTTGTATGATTTTAGGATCTGTTCAAAGACCTATATGGACCGGGAATACCCCTCATGTTGTGTCGTGGTTGACATGGTTATCAGGTAACCAGGGTACCCATGATGGTTCGTGATAAGGTGGTATTAAAGGTCCAGGTTGAGCTTTATGTCTTTATGTCATGATGACTTTTATAGTATTGTCATGTCATAGGAGGTAGTTTCAATTGAGTTTATATTCAACTCTCACATCAATCAACTTTATGTCACAATGGTTAGAGAGTGGATGGTGTCTTATAGATTAGTTCTAGTATTTTCTCTATTTTAAATTTGATAGATTCAAATGCAAATATTTTCTTTTCTATTTGGGTGGCTTTATCTCCATTGTTTCTCTTTTTGAGTGTAAATAAAAGGTCTTCTTTATTGTTTTATAAAATTTTTGTAGCATCATGCATTTAATAAGTGATTGGAATTAGATCCAAAAGGTATATGATAATGAACCTTAGTGAGAGAATACCATTGTGGACCCGAATCTAGTTGATGTGATTTTGAACACTATCCAAGCTCTCAGACATGTACTATAACATGTTCCCACATAGGCTCCAGTTGTGAAACATCAGAGGGGAGTACTCAAGATTTTTTCTCAATAATTCCATGACCAGAATCCAAAACTATTCAACGGATCAAATTATCCTAATGAGGATGAGGATTGGTTGACCAGAATGGAGCATTTGTTTGGTTTTTTAGACACCCCTGATGAAATGAATGTTACGTGTTCCACCTTCATGATGGAAGGACCGAGTAAGAGATGGTGAGACCGGATGATATTGGATTAAAAGTATTAGGTATTATAGTGGAAATAATTCAATGTTCTTTTAACCAATTGGATCAATCCAATGTCGATTCTATTAGACATGTCCATTTCTTTCTTCAAACTCGAGCAGACTGACATGATCGTAATAGTGTATACAAACCATTTTTCTATGCTATTTCAATTCACACATGAGATAGTTTCTAATGAAATGAATATGGATTGAAAGTTGGATTCAAGACTTCATTAAGATATTTGATATAAGGGTTTCTTACTGAAGTTGTATTGTTATGTTGATTTACTTATAGTGCACTAGTGGTCAATATTGATCTGGTTGGAAAGATAAGGTTATCAAGAGATTCTTTTTAGACTAGTGGTGGGGTGAATTCCTTTAATAAAAATGAAATCATCATGATTCTAATTATTGTAATCAATTTTAGGGTTTTTACAAACATCCAACAGTTCATGGTAGAGGTCCTTTTGTTTGTTACCAGTATGTAATGACATGGGATTCAAAGAGGCTTTTCAATGAGATACCCATAAAGTTTGGATTATACAAAGGTATGGGTCACTTCCAGAGTAACTTCCATGTGTATTCTACTATATTTAGAGGGATGGGGTCATCTACAATATATTTAACTATAGCTCAATCAGATTCTTCATATGCAATTGGTTTCCAACCACAGGGATCCCAAATGACTATTCGTCACACATTGGAAGTGTCTCTAGAGGAACTGTATATGGGTCATGTGATTGTAAGATGTACTATTACTATAAATTCTTCATCAGTGACTTCACTATTTGATACTGGTTCACCTCATTTATTATTATTTACCACATGTAGTTTATCTACTAAATCTTCCTTTGGAGATTTTATCTTGGGCAATGGATATTAATGCACCCCTTGGTATGAATAGAGATCAATGTCTCTGTAGTCTTATATATGTTTGTTCTCTGTTAGATGTTGATCATGATTTTAATTTTATAGTTCTGAACATGAAATCTCTTTACAAAATTTTTAGGATGGATTCACCTATTTACAATAAATACCTAATTGATAGTTATCTTTGATGGATCATCATCAATACATCATATGCTATGTATTGCGTCTTTCAAGGACAATGGTTCCCCTGATCAAACGATTCCAAAACATTCTATCCAAGGATGGGGAAAGTATCATTGGTATTTACCTTTGACCTGGAGGATGAATCTTTGAGCGGTGTTCTCCCTCTAGTTGTCTTTGTGTTTTTTGATATGTTTCCTTCAAATTTCCCACATTTTCCCCTTGTAAGGGAAGTTGAGTTTTTATTTACATAATTCCAAGTACTAAAACATTTTTGATTCCCACATACAACATGGTTCTTGATGAAATGTAAGAGTTGAAGTCATAGATGGATGATCATTTAGATAAGGGCTTCATTTACCTAGGTGTGTCACCTGGTGTGGTTCTAGATCTCTTTACTAGGAAATATGATGGTACACATCACCTATGAGTTGATTATAAAGAGCTCAATCATGTTATGGTAATGAAATAGTAATCTTTTCAATGGATTGATGATCTGTTTGATCAATTCAATGAATAAATGTTGTTCTCGATGATTGATCTTTGATCTGGTTACCTTTATTTGGGGATAAAGGAATTTTACATTCTGAATAATGTTATTTGGAGAAGGTACGACCATTATGAGTACCTTATCATGACATTTATTCTCTATAATGATCTTCTAATTCTCATGGATTTAATTAATATGATATTAAATGAGTATATAGAGACATTATTCCATGTACATGTTATTGAAATCCACATTTACTCTTTGTCTGAGGAGTATCTTTTGTATCCACATAGAATTGTTTTGAGTTTTCTGAGAGATCTCTGAAATAATTTAATGCTTACGAAATGATATTTTTGGATGTGGGATGAATTGTTCTTGGGACTCGTGGTTTAAAATATATGGATAGTATTTGATCCTGAAAAGTTGAATGTTGTTATTACTTATGGGGATCCATGTATCTTCATCGATATTAAGAACTTCTTGGGATTAGCTAGATATTATTTTCGGTATGTGATGGACTTATTGAGGTTGGATTGTCCTATAGATACCTTATCTTAAAAGGGAGTAATGTTTTATTGGGAATAATGTTGTGAGAATTATCTTGTTGGGATGAAATGTATTTTTACTACAGTATTGATTTTTACTCAACCAAAGGATGGAAAGGGATATGTGGTCTTATGCGGTTCATTAGGTTCAGGTTTGGGATTTGGTCTTATTTAGAGTGATCATATTATTTATCATAGATCTTTTTGTCATTGGAAACACAAGACTAATTATCAGAACCATGACTTGGAACTTTTCGATGTGATGCAATCACTTAATTGTTGGTGACATTAACATTACAGATAATGGTTTATAATTATTTCATACCACAATAGATTGTGTTATCAATTATCTAAAAATTATTTGAATCTCTTCCAGAGTCATTGGGAGGAGTCTCTAATTTATTTAATTTTCGAAATTGGATATAACTCTAGAAAAGGGAATTTTGTTGAATGTGGTTTAATCAGGAATGATTTTACATAGGAATTTAAATAATCATCAAATGATAAGAACATCACAACCTCTTTGTACGGTTGCATATTAGAGTTTGCGAATTTGAGGTGGAGGTTACCATGACCAATCAATAGATAACATCCACTCTTATCTAATCGATTCAACATGAACAATAACTTGATGATGACTTTTGAAGAATTATAGGATCTCTTAATAGTGGGAAGACTATGCATGATTGGTCGTTCTCCATAGAAGTCGCTATATGATTTCAAAACCATGTTGTTGTTCTGAATTTTGAAATGAATGATATAGTGGTGGATTTCCATAATTCCTACTAGGTAGTGAATCAAGATCCACAAAGTTGTTCTGTTACATGTGGTGGAAGTTCTGGTGTTCTAGTATGAGATAGGAAGTGGATGAGTTTTTCAATCATTGCTATAAATTACAACAGTTTATTATCGATCACATGAAACCATCGGGTTTTCTTTAGCAACTTCGAGTCCCTACATGGTAGTATGATGTTGTCTCAATAGACTACGGGTTTGGGTTTCCTTATACCCATAGATAGACGAATGAAATATGGGTTTTAATATTTAATGAGACTTAGATGTCAAAATTCATACCGATTCGGGATACATCTAACATCGAGGAGTTATGAAATCTATAGGTTAAAGATATTATTCATTTCCATGTAGTTCATTCTGTTATTTTTTTGATATAAACCATTTGTTAAATTAACACTTTTAAAGTGGCCTTATAGAGTAAATAGAATATCAAATTTTTTTGAGTATGACATACCATCTTCTATCGAATTTCAAGACAAAACGATCTATATAGATTCTTGAGAATATGCTTTGTGCTTTTGTTCTTGAATTTAGTAGAGATTGGGATGATCACATGGGGATGGAATTGTTTTCTTATAAAAATAGTTACCACAAAGTGATCATAGTAGCCCCTTTTCTGGTCATGTATATCCATCCATCAAAATATATATTTTTAAGGTTAGATATTGGTGAATGTTATTTGTTTGAGTTGAGTATGGTCAATGAAAAAACACCGAGGATACTGTTGATTCATCATAGAATTTTTATGGTACAATGATGATATAAACTTTTTCTAATCTGAATCATTAAACATTGTAATTATAAATTGGTGACTAGGTGTTCATGAATGTTTCTTCTCGGTTGTGTCATCGATGACTTTCTAAGAAACCAAATATTGATCCTATTTTTTTCAATAATTTGAGGTTATTGAAAAGGTTGCCGTTTTTTTGTATTGTATAGCACTTCCACCATATCTAACGACGATAAACAATATTTTCCATGTATTACAGCTGAGAAAGTATCAATCTGATCCATATCATGGTGTGAGTAGTAGTGTTCTTGATGTTCAACTTCATTTATCTGTGACTGAACGACCAATCATGATAGTTTATTCTGAGACCAAGGTACTTCATGGGAGGAAAATACCTTTGATTGTCGTCAAATAAAATCATTTTTCTTATTCTTATTATACATAAGAGAGGGAGTCATTATTGAGAGATCATTGACATCATATTTTTGGAATGGAAAATTTTTTGACGGATTTTTTGGGATAGAATTTTTTAATGTTGTGGAGGTTGTCACATCAATTTAATATTTACAAGAACTCTTAAATAACTTTTTTGAATATATTTTTTTTGGGTTTCAATTGGGGGTGAATCAGTTTTCTTTTTTAATGTATGTTAAATTTTTTGGCTACTGTACGATTGTTTGATAGGTGGTGCATTGTTTCAAAAATTCTGCACCCTCTTAATCCAAATTATGATAAATTGGATAGCAGAATTTTTACGGCATGCACATGGCTTACCTAGCCCTAAAACCTCTAAGGATAAAATATGTGGTCCATTTATAATTATCCCATGCCTTGTGCACAGTTTAACAAAATCATGCGCCTACGCCTAGGAAACATTACTTACCATTTTTTCCTAAATCTTATTTTTAATTAAAAATTATTGAACCTTCCATTAAGGTCATCTATATACATCCTTCAACCCATACCAATTACTCCCATACTTGGTGCTCCTATGATGGATTCTTGGCCCCTCAGACTCATCTCAGAAGTGATTTAAAGCTATATGAACACTCTTCGATCATATCTTTGTTATCTTCATCCTCTTGTTCCAAATATCTTGCTGTCTCTATTCTTCTAAATAGTGTTTCCTGGATCCCTCTTTTGATATTTGGCTCAAATACTAATAGTTCTGGGTTTGTAAACCTCAGTTTTACACTTATCTTCAATTTACATGATCGTTGTTATTTGGGGAAAATTCCCTATTAGGGTTTAATGTTTCGAGATCCATTATATTATGAGGTTTGTGGTTATATTATGATTCCAAATTTTAGTTAACTCTATATTTTTTTTGTTTAATTGTAATTGTTTTTGCCAATTCGATATATAAATTTTTATTAAATGGCATTTATCTTTTTTTTACAAAACACCGATTTCATTGTAATGGGGTGTGTTTATCAATATTTGTGGATATTTAAATTGTTCTATTTAATTTGTGGTTTTGATTTAAATAAGTTCAATTATATTTGTAAATTTTATTGTGAAAATGATTTTATGGAAAAAAGTGAAAACCCTAGATTCTAGTGAATTTAATGTTTGTAATAAAATTGATTGAATTTGATTGAAAATTTATTTTTGAATTTAGTTTGTGAAATTAGATTTTTAATTTATTTCAAATCCATATTTTTTAAAATTACTAATCTTTTTTTGAAATAATCCTAGTGATTTTATCGTGGAAAGGGATTTTTTTGGATAAAAAACATGTTATGGTATTTGAAATATAATTTTGATTATTGGAAATGGTGAATGAAATTATATTGTATTTTAAGAAGTCTAAAAACAAATTTTCCATTGTTTACTAGATAACATGAAATCCTTAGTTAGTGAATGAGTTATTTTGGGAGGCACATTACAACATACAACATTATTAAACTTCATATTTGTGCATCACATTCTATATGTGATGGGGATGGGTAACTTTTGCCTTTGGCAAAAATGGTTTTTTCCAAAAAAATTTGTTTCATTGTGTCAAGACCCTATAACCTAGAATTATCATACCTTATTAGGCATATGACCATGTTACTCTCAAATTTTTAAGTCAAATATATAAATTCTATTATTGAAAACTACCTTACATGCACTATAAATTTATGTATACTATTTCATATAAATGTTTTTTTAATCCATTAGTGCAACGTACAATTTTTAAAAAAATATTCCATCTATTAGAATTTAAATCATTGTTTGAAATTATTTCCATCTTCTTGAAATTTGAATCATTAATTTAAAAATTATTTCCCTATTTTAAATTTTAAATAACAACTTTTGAAATGTTCTCTTGACATAAAAATAGTTTATTTTAAAACTAAAATTATTTATTTCGTAAATTTGATATTGGGATATTGTTATTGAATATTTGGGTGAAACCCTACTGGGATTTATCTCACACTCTACTAATTCCTTAGAGTGATTGTATATTATCTCTCTCTAGTATTTGGAAATGGGAAATTTATTTGGGAGGTCGTTCTTTCTGTTGATTAGTAGATCTGGTGAGTTTCATACTTTGGGTCTTGCACCGTTTTCCTAGTTTCGAACAATTTCTGTAGTACTTTGGAATTTTTTCATATTTTACATTAGGTACATTACTTATAGTGTATTATTTTATGATATGATAACTATAATATCCCTTTTAATTAAGTGTTATTGTAAAATCATTCCCACATTAATTTTTTATGATGTTTGGTGTTAAATGGTGACCCATGGCGATCGAAAATTACCTTTGGGCTATGTTAGGGTTATTTTGGTTATTAGCTTACTAGGATAACTGGGGTGGTTTATGAAAATTTCTTCAACCATTTAAAGAAATAACCTATTTATTCAAATAATTCATCCCAACATTCAGGTTTTCTGCATCACATCTCCCAAAGGGATTCATATGGATCCATGCGAAATCTTGCATGGATACCATTATTATATGAGAACTCTAACCAAGAAAGATATTAATTTCATCCTCTGTTGATGCCAATTAATAATTCTATCAAAATTTACTCATGTTTCTGGATAGTAATATCATATTTTCTTTTAGTTTGAGGGTTATAAAACATTATAAAATTCAACTCACCATTTAAAGAATGTTAGAGACTTTTCATGAAAATAGATGTGATTCTCGAATCTCCATCAGATACAATAAATAATTGTACTCCATGCAGCCTGACAACAACTATAATTTATATCCATGAAAGTTGATCTAGTATGATGTCCCCTCAAATCATAATGATGTGTATAGTATTTTTAAGAAAATCCACTAGAACCAAGATTTTTTTATTTAATCTATATGCATTCGAAATCATAGTGATGAAGTTTATGGTGAGGTTTTCCCATAAACATGTTGGTATGTGTAATGGTTTCATCATACCTGTAGTTTTTCTCATTTCTATATTCACTAGTTGACATACAAGAAATAGTGATTTATATTATATGATCTTCTTCTTCATATTATCTCACCAATAGTGTTTCAGAGATCTTGATACATCTCTTTTCTTATAGGGTCGATAAGGAAGGTTAAGCTACATGCATTATCCAAATCCCTCTTCTTTAACTCAGGATTTTACCATACACAGTCTTGAAAAATATCATACCACATGTTCTTCATTAACATTAAACTCAAAGGTTTTCCATTTTAATATATTTTCTATATTCATTTGAATTCTCACTTCATCTCTTTGAGAATCAGATAACATCTCCTATTAAAGGTATGAGAAATCATTATGGAAAGGATTGGTGATTTTCATTCCTTTATGGTTATCATTCCCAGACATTCAAAATCAAATAATATCTGATACCTCTCAATTCTCATAAATTATTCAATTTATTGATCATTTTTACTTAGGTAATCTTCTACATTATTCACATTCCTAGAATAATTGTTAACTGAGAAGTCATTGTCCTTGATCTCCTATTACCATCACTGTCAGAACATATTTAGCTCTATCTATGTGAATATATACTTTAGGATTTTATGATATATATGAATTTCACTCCCCCCCCTTGAAAAGATATAATGCTTCCATATTTCTATGTGAAGATCACTACCGCCAACTCTAGATCATGTTTTAGAAATATTTGTTCATGAAATTCCAACTACCGTGAAAAATAGGCTATGAATTTGTTATTATTCATTAACACACATGCAAATTCTTTCATCAAAACACCAATGAATAGTATCAACATTTCTCCACCTGTGGTAACATTTTGCATTTGGGTAATGATAAGCCTCTTTTTTAGAACCTTTAATCTCTCTTCACATTCATCATTATATTCAAACTTGACTCCCTTCCATGTTATATTCTATATAATTTTTTAAAATTGTGAATCAATTCTCAAAACTTGGAGACAATACTCAACTAATCAATGGAAACTCTGTAAATATTACAAAGATGCAGGCCTTATGCATCCTTGTATTTCGTTTTTCATTTAATGGTCTCTAGATTTCCCATTTGTTGTGACTATAAAACAAAATAATTATACTTAAATCGATCAAAACTCACATTTTATATACTTGGAATAAAGCTTCTATTATTGTTTGTTCTCTAGCACAGCGCTTATATACTTCTCAGGCTCCGACTTTCATTTATATTATGTTATTATATCTTTTATAAAGAAAACCACAAAATTTTTTGAGGTAATTTTTAAAGAAACTATTCATCAAGTCCATGAATATTGAGACAATAATAGGGAGTCTAAATAAAATTAAAATGAAATCGTAGCTCATATACCTTGTACAAATAGTTATCTTAGGGATATCATCCTTATTCACCCTTACATGGTAATATCCTGACAACATATCCATCTTGGATAATTATTACTATCTACATTTTTGGTCGAACAATTCATCAATTCATGGTAGAGGATTCTTTTTCTTTATCGTGTTCTTTTTTAGCTCGTAATAAACAATGCAATGGCACATTGACCAATCCTTCTTTTTAATGAAGAGGATTGTTACACCCCATGTTAAATCACATTGGTGTATGACACCCTTACACAATTTCTATTCTAGTTGTTTCTTTTCTCTCATCATGTTTCACAATAGCCATTCTATATATATTCATGTATAATGGTCAGAAACCAGGTATAACATCGATTTAAAATTCCACCCCTCCCCTAGGGGGAACACTTAGTAATTCCTTAGGAAACTCCTCAGCGTGTTCCCTAATAATGAGCATGTATATATCTATGCTCAATAATTTGATATAGATATAATAAATTGTATAGAAATAATATCCATGCATGATATATATCTCTCAAAGAGGATCCGTTCTCCTCCTTTTACTTGATTATAATTGAAGGTAAACTCAAAATTAAAATATTGATTTCTTTCTCATTTTTTTTGATCCATATATGGAAAGATAATACATTCTCAAAAGTGCCTGAAATTCCACCAAAGAAATTATTAAAAGGTTTACGTGGATGTTCCGCCCAAATATTTTGATACGAGGAGAGTCATATACATGATATTTAATAATTTTCTGATTTCCCATTTTGATAGGCATTTATATATATTTATGATTTGTGGGGGTGTTTAAATATTTATAATAAACATTCGTTATATTATTGTATGTGTAGAAAAAAATAAAAAACTATGTTTTCTATTAATGTATGAATAAATAGTGTACCAGTCACCACTTCATTGTTGGGATCCACCATAATGGTAGTTATGGAAAAATAAATCTCTTCTTACGTTAGAGGTTTTTATTTGTTTATGAAAACCCATGGATTGTTGAATTAGATTGAAGAGATACATGTTTCATTTATATTGATGTAATGGAAAATTTGTTGAGGGGTGACTAGATCATTTCTCTCCTCCATCAAATTAATGGTTTTCTCATTTTTTCATTCAAAATCTAGGTATCCTTCCTTCCCCCATATAATGTATTTCATCATAACCTATAGACAATTTCTAGGGTGTTTTATTATACACCTTTGAAATGTGGGATGTTAAAACATCTTTGAAATACTAAATTTCTCTATCAGTTTACCAGAATAAAACTCCACTTTACACTTACTATCCACATGATACCCAAGATATTCACCCATAAAAATTTCAAATTTGGGGGAAAATCTGAAAATTTTCTCACCACAATTGATTTCATGAATCAATTATGATTTTTTTATTACCTTCAAACCCACCAAAGAAATTCTGATGCATTCATTCAGGGGAAATGAAAAATATAGAGGCATATAAAAAATTATTATGAATTTGTTTATATACTCCCTAATAGATTCATCATCTTTTTTTTAGGGAAAGGAAATACATTTCAATTTATGTCAAATTGTGAGGAAAAATTTATCAAAAGTGTTCTATTATTCTTCTACCCCATCACTTTAATCTCTTTCAAAAGAATTTTATTAATGAATAATTTCCACCACTATTCATGTCCTTCCTCCATATGATAAACAGAAATTAGAACATTCGCTTGTTCGTATCATTGTTGTATGGTGAATTTATTCTCAATGGAGTGGATCCATATTTTAATTATTATGGTTTCATACTATCCATTGAAATTATGTGGACTTTATCGGATTGTTGTCTCAATTACAACTTGTTATTTCTTAGGTTGATTTTTACAATCTTCTTCAACCAGGAATCTATTTAGTTCTTGAGTCACCTGATATAGTACCCCCATAATTTTTGTGAATCCCACTTCTATCGGTATGGGCATCTCATTGGGGAAATCACCACATTTCCCTTCTTATTTGTTATTTACTCGATTTCCAATATATTATTCCATTTGATAGAACAAAATAAAAAATAGGGATTATTATTTTTAATCTATTAAACACATAAAGGGATAATCAAATGAAATAAAAGATATTACTTATATATTACCTTTATTACATAACTTTTGAATTTCTATGACTTAATATATATTATCTGGGATATATTTATTATCATACATTATTATGGGATTTGTTTTGTTCCCCTAAAAATGGATCAAAATTCGATTTTCATATTACCATAACATATATACGAGGAGTGTCAACCCTTGTGCATAGTAAGGCATGTGGTAATGTACTAGGTAACACTATGTCAAGCCCGACTTACCTTTCCAGTGTTGTTACCCTTACGTATATATGTTCCAGAACCCCAACCACTTGTTGAATCCACACAATGATGTATTATTTTTGGAAAACAAATTATTTTTTAATTACCCTTATTTGGGTATTTTTTCTTCTACTCAGCCTTATCCCTAAAGAATTCACAAGATTTTTCAAATCCAAATCCCTAAAATTACTGAACCTTTTTTCGGATACCAACTATAAAATCATGAATTTTTCTGCACATTTATACATTATTTATTATATAATAGTATACTAAATATAACTTGGATTACCACGATGTCTAATTTCATTAAGAATTCGATACATTACATAGAATTTTAAAATGTTTAAAACACCATATTTACTGAAAGCATCATTAACTTGCTCACAGTTGAAACATCATAGGATAACCGAGGGACAGACATATTATAATTTGGAGAACTACAAATCCAATTTATAGAATAATCATATAATGAGGTATTAAATGAAAAAATAGGCATATCAATGGGTAATTAAAGGATTGGGAATCCTAATCATGAACAATGAGACATGATATAGAAAAATAATCATATCATGGGGAATATGGAAACAATAGAAAACACTGAATCATAAACATAGGTTAGTGATAACTACAAAGACATCATGATGGATAAAGTACGATAACTAAATCAGTTTCACTTCCAATTACAATATTACATATCATGAAACTAAATGTTACCCACTGCATTGGATTTCTATATAATTCTGGGTATACAAGTCATTTTCATTTCTTCTAATGCTTATATGTGCCACATATATCATATAACACATATTCATTCAACGAAAAATTTTATTCCATTATTAAAGTGTGTGGAATACATAAAGGTATTTGCAAACTCAAACAAGTATAAGTGTATAAATTTTAATCCCCTTTATAGTAAATTAATATTCTATTAAATACATAATTATTTTGGAATGTAAAATCAGGGTTAAATTATAGCTTCATAACGATCTCGCTTAAAAATTCATAAAATTGGTTGACGAGAAATAAATGGGTAACAATTAGTTAGTAAAAAAATTAGATAGTAAGAGGAATATGGAGTAAAATATATCTTCATAATGATATGATGATAATAGAAATATGTTATTGAATACACTTGAATAAATAAGATAAATGAAATGATCTTTTACCTGAGTGAGTGATTCAAAATGATTTGGAGGAGCTTCATTAAAGATTAAATGAACCATATGAGGACAATAAAGATGGGTGAGAAGAGTATTTACATTATAAAATCTTTTTTATTAAATATAAATGGGAACATGTGTGGGTTTATATAAGAAATGAGTCGGGATTCCCTTAAAATTCTCAAACATAGGTTTTGGGCTATATAAAATAGAATAAGGAAACCACAAAACAGCCCATGATTTTTCCCACGGTTTTTAAAGAATGAGATTGATTACTATTATTATTTTACAAGTCCATGGTATGAACATAAAATAATAATACCATTTATTTTTTTATGTGAGTTATACTTTTTACGAAAAGAATTAATAAATATAAAATTTTTTAATGGTTTTATATGTTCACAAGGTCCTAATAAAATTTATAAAATCAAATAAAATCAAATTATCTTAAAGGTAAAATATATATTGTCTAGGACACCATTTATAGAATTTATTTCATCAATTTGGGGGAATTATGATGTCAGAATACACAATTTATATATATATGGAATTTAGTTTTGACATTAAAATTTGATTGCCTCTAAATATTATGAAAAATTACAATTTGATAATTTCAACATTTTGACTCCATAATAAATATTCATTTTATCAAAAATAATTTTAGAAATATTGTGATTTTTATTTTTAAATTAATTACAGTCATTTATTGAAAATGATTGGTTTTTTTGAAAATAAATATTTTCTAACCTTTATAAAAATTAAAATTAAATAATAAATATTATATGATAATTTATATTTTATAAGAATCATTTAATAATGTTATTTTATGAAAAATTTACTCTTTTAAAAAATAATTTAGTTCATCAAAATAAAAAACACTATTAGAATTTAATTAAAAATATAATTAATGTTTTATTGTATGAAAACCTAAATCATATAAGTAACAATAAGATGTAAAAATAAACATTATTCTATTGAAAATAATATTTACATATTCATATTTTTATGGTCTTCATACATATATCATTAATACATTAGAAAATGACCCAAGGGTACGTTGCATGATGGTGAGAATTTCATGGTGTGGTGTTGTGAACATGGATTGGGTTGTGATCTTGATAATCCAGAAATTCTATAGTAAATAGTTCCACCCATTATTATGTTTTTTTAGATATTTGGACTAGTCAAGGGAATATTCCAGATAAGTTTTCTCCCTCATAAGCTTCAATAAATCGGTATTATAGGGTACAACCCTACTGGTTGAGGGCATTATTTCCTTTTTATTTGACAATTATATTTCATAAAACCATATATTTAGACTAATCACGTTATCTCTATTCAAGGGAAATGTTTTCAATGTTAATGATGCCTAATGGTATTTCAAATACGATATAATATAATACAACCAATGAAGGATAGGTGTTTTCTATAGATATATCACATAATTAGTCAATTAGTAATATCAAAAGGGAAATTTTATTTATTAAAGCTCTGTTCATTATAATCACAAATATCTTTTCACCATTCAATTTTTTTTTGGAAAACATAACATCTCTCGTGTGAACTTATTTACTACCGACTCCTAGAAGGTATATTGTTTGTTTTTACTTTTATTTTTACTTGGATAGTAAAAAAGAATTATTTTAATAAAATATATGATTTACATTATATAATAATTATTGTAAAATAATTATTTATTATTCACATTCATTTATTTTCATTCTTCAAGAAATTAGATCAACATTAAAGGAAACATACAACCCCTGATCTCTATGAATAGTGTAACTCGTTTTTTTATTGAAACAGTTATGGAATTTTATTAAAATTATTTTAATGAAAATATAAATTATTTATATAATGGTTAATATTATAGATATTATGGATCCGTGATAAATGTATGACATGGAAAACTAATAAACTAGTACCAACAAAAAAACAATGCACTTATTGTCAAAAATAGTGATTTTTATATGAATTTTTACTAAATGTGTGATAATAAGTTGTAATTAAATCTTATATGGAATGACATATATGATTATGGGTACCTAATATAGGTATAACAAATATATATTTATTATGTATGAGGTTTTTACTTATATAAAAGAAATCAGACCAGAGGTAAGAGTTTCTCATTTCACTTTTACTTTTGTGCGACATATGTTGTATTCAATAATTATTTCTTTTGTGTTGTTTATATACTTCCCATGAATTAATTTTATAAAAGAACATATGATTAATATGTGTTTTTATATTCCCCCATGTATGTTTCATTTTAATTCCATCAATTATACTCTTACTATTTACTCATATTTTATTTTATGAGGTTGATTATCATATTGGGGTGCTGCTAAATGACCACTATTCATGTAACAGGTTTTCATTTATTTCCATGGTTTAATTTTTCTTTGGGGTTATATTTTTCATAACATGTGTATCTCATTATCTATATCATTGATCATTGATGGTCCACTAGTTTTAGTTACTCCTGGTTGTGTTTTTTTCCTTGACTCTGATCATGGTAATTACTTTTGTGCCAATCACATGATTCCTTTTTCACATCCAGAAAAGCATCCTTATATTAGGGGAACCATGTCTGCTACCTCCACCATCCATACTAAATTCATCCCACATACCTAAAATCTATTCCCTATGAATCCTTGGATCCATTATTTTCAAACCAATGTGACTTGATTTGAGACAATCCATCTTTTCTGGTTTAGGGTGTCCCGTGGTTAGTCTGGAGACCTCCCAGTGCGAGCATCTACAAAAAAAGTGACAATAAAGAAGAATAATAAGGAATAAGAGGTATTACAAACAACCTAACTCACATCCATCATGATTGTGCCACATCCTAGAACTGAAGTATTACTTTTTTAGAGATTCATTGATGGTCAATAAGATTTTGGGTCTACAATGATTATGCACTAAAGGATGTTCTCGATCTTAACATCCTTCTATCATAACTGGGTTTAGTTTATGATTATTCCCTTTTTATGAGATTAAATCTATGGATACCTATGAAAAACCTAATAATCACCTTCCTTTGGGAATAATTCACGTAATATTTTCTTCTTTCCACAGTCCACGTACATTTCATGACAATCCATGTCCTCTGAGCTTCTTAGAGGTACCTCCATTATTTTCCATCACTTGATATCTCTCTTTCTCTAGAAATTCTATTCTAACTCAGTTTCATGACGTTGGAATCCCATGGGAGAATTCATGAGAATCATTTGGAGAAATAAGATAATAAAATATGATAATAGAATATGATAATTAAAATAAAATGAAAGGGGGTTTGAGGATAACCCTAGAACCAAACACGAGTTAGTGCCTTAAATAGAAGAAACCCCCCATTTCAGATTCAATTGTGGATATATAATGTACGTTTGATTCTATAATCAATATATATCTTCAAAAAATGTACAAATAAATTAATATTTCAATAATAAGATATTAAATATTTATTATTCTAGGAAAATTTGAATGGTTAGTAATTCCACCAAACTTATAAAAAAACTCTATTCAGGGACTGAAAAAGTGGTCAAAAAATATCTAATATCACAATCTCCTGGAAAATGATCGTTTTATCCCTAATAATAATCTTATGATGAAATTAATATTTCAACTGAAACTCTTAATCCAATAAAACATGGCTTATTTCTAGTAAAGTATATATTTGGTTGTTCTGCAAAAATATAAATCATTTTAAAATAATAGAAATGTATGTGGATCTATAGAATTGTACCTAGTGTTAATATCATTGAAAATATAACATTTGGCATTGAATTTATCATCACATGGTGCATAACAACATGCCTTTAGATACCCCAGGTTTGACACTCACGGGGAATATGATAGGGTTAATCCAAGATTTCCTTATGAACCACATAATTTATTTGAATGGATATTTACCATGTATAAACTATGATAGACAGTCAATGTCATATATTGAAAATAACGTTTGATTATTTTGAAATCCTATAAACCTTTTTTCTTAATAATGATTTTTTTGATCACCTAATGATATATGTTATTAGTCAATGGATGGAACCATGAGTAATGATGTTGACAATAAATTAGACATAAAATTTAGTGATTTTGAGGAAAAAAATATTGATTATGATTGATGAAAATGATATCATGAATTGTCATAATCAGTTTCTTAATATATGATTAAAAACATTAAACATCACCATCTCAAGAAATTAACTGAATAAGGGAATGAAGGAGCCCACTAAGAGCTATAATGCTGGATACAATTGAGGAAGTAAATACCAACATATGTTATGTTATAAATGTGTAATTTGAAACCCTTGTTATTGTCAAAATAGGGAAAGAAAATATTTTATCTGTGGACAACAAGGATATAGTGAAATGTTTTTTTGAGGAAAATTGTGGTGTTCAATGTAGAGAAAAATATCATTCTAGATATTTGTTTTTTGTTTTATACCTTAAATGTGGGGAACATGAAATTTTTGTGAGTTAATTCCCTATCTTAAAGTTTAAATTATACACCAAATGAGGGATTATTTTATTCCAAGAATTGATGTATTAATTTTTTCAAATAAAAGATCTATATTGTAGATGTATTTTTATCAATGGCACTTTATGTATAAAAATCAAATATATTCTAAAAATTTTGTTTATTATTGTAAGAATATACATCATAGATTAACTTAAGATTTTTGGATATCAGAATATCAATGTGATTTTAGGTTTGATCATGTATTCAATGTATTGGAGACCCCTTTTGAGGATTTAAGTGGTGGCATTTTTATGTGATCAATGACATTATTTGAGGTATTAATCCATTTTCAAATGATTTAAAAAAATATTTGATGGGAATATTAAAAATTTATCATCGTAATGATTATAATTTTCTAAGTACCATTAATGTCATGAATGATATATAATTTTATGACGTAATTTTTATGATGGAGTTATACAATATTGAAAGAAACTATTTCTTCCAACTATACATGGGCTGATTATGAAATTTTTAGATGATGGTCATTGGTCAAATTTCCGGTTATAGACTCATAGAACAATGATGTATAGATATTTTTAATAATAATATTATTGGATAATAATATGTTGAATATTACTGATTATAAATCCATATTGTTTTTTCAATAGGTGATGTTAAAAATATATCATCATAGATTATTCATGCAAAATGTACCTATTATAATATGGAAATGGTATTTATAACTATGGATGTTTTCCCAATATTTATAAATAATATTATAAATTATGATTCAATATGGGTTTTAATTTATCTCTTAACTATATCAACACATTTTCTCAATATAAGATATGATTTACCTCTTGAACACCCCATATGACTCTATAATAATAATGTTTTGAGACTTCATGGCACATATCATTCAGTTATTCCACATCTAGATCCATGATTTATATTAAATATTTACATGGTCTTGAGAAGGATCTATATGTTGAGAAACATTTCATCATCACTAATAACCCTCATACTGATGGTCTCTTTGTAGGGAAAATTATAACACTTCAATGCATGTTGATGTTAATATCTGATTACATTTATGGATTGTAGGATATGTAATTACCATTGGTGGATTATTAATATGAAAATATCTTTCTATCAAGTATTCAAATGGTTCCCTGAGAATAATTATATTAAAAGAGATTTCATAATCCAACCAATTTGAATGATTTTGGTTAAATGAATGAAGTAAGCCTAAAACTTTTAGAGGATACAAATAGAAATCAACATACTATACAAAACAATATCAAAGAATTGCAATGAAAGAAAATAACTATGCTTGTAATTAGATGTTGGATTTGATATTTCTTGTGGGGGATACCGTTTTATTTATTGTATATCCATGGAAGGTTGTTATATGGTTTTTTAAGAAAGATAAACTAATCCCCAGGAACATCGAACATTTTGAAATCCTGAATGCATTGGAGTTGAAACTTTCTTATTGTTAATACCACCATCTCTCTCAAAAGATCATGAGTTTTTCCATATATCATTTCAAATGATGTTCATGAAAGACCCAAAGCATATTTTTATCTATTAATAAATTGAATTGTAATATAAACATTCTTACTGAAAAAATACAATACAGATTTCGGATACATCATGACAACTGTTAAGAAATCTACTGACTTTGCAGGTAATGATTCTCTAGATAAACTATTAGGTATAAGTGGAAATGTGGGTAACTAAAAAAATTAAGATGAATAACTACCAAAATATGCTCATGGTGTGACATTTTTTAAATTTATAGGAAGAATATTTGGAATGAGGGAATAATTTAATACTTAGGGATTTTATGCTATATTTCTTTTTAAAGAAATTAAATTTTTTCAATATATTTTGATATAAACAACATCAAGTAGAAATGAACTGTAATATAGTATGAAATTATATATTTGACCTTAAATCAGTGGGTATAAATATGAATAACTAAATTATAAATATAAAATGGTCTACACCTATATTAAATAAATCATTTTTTATTAATTAATTTTAAATTAAAATAAAAACTATTTGAATGTAACAAAAATAAATTCCTAAAAAAGATTACTATGCGCACAATTTATTTTATATGAATTAATTAATTTAATATCTCTTGATCTGTTTTTTAATTAAATGTAGATAATATATATTTAATAAAATTTTGAAGATGTTATCTAATTTTTTATTATATTTATAAGATAATAAAAACCCAAGATTTATTCTTATGACCAAGGTTCATTTAAAAATATTTTTTGTTGTGTGTGGCACACAAATATTAAAATTTATTTTTAACCACTTTTATAATATTTTTTTTATAAACATAAAATATTTTTTTAAATCATTATTTAAAATTTATAATTGGGGATATTTTTTGTGAATTTTATGTAAAGATTAATTTTTTTATGAATAATAAAATATATATATTTTTATTGAGCACTTTTGTTTTGTTTGATTAATTTAGAACGATCCATTTTATTTTAATGTGTTCATGTTCGACTTGGGATTGGTCCATAGAGAATCCCAATGGAGCCACCTATTTTTTGAGCTCTGACAAATGGGCTTCGTACAGGCCAAGTCTACAGGATGAGGCCATCACTTTCTTTGTCTGAGTAAATTGCTTTTGTTAGAGCCCTTTATTTATACTAATCATGTGGTCACTATTCAAATACTATATTATCAATGGTCAGAATTATTAACAGTATTTTAAAATCATGAAACATAAAACTATTGAAGATCACATTTTATATAACCATAATAACCATTTAATTTTGATCAAAAGGAATTTCCATTAATGCATGTTTTGGTCTTTACAATCATCCCCCCTTAAAAAAATTTCCCTTGAAATTTCCTTTTACCACTCTATAACAAATGTAGGTAACTCTGCTTCATCACTTCCTCGGATTCACACATCACTTCATCACACTTTTGGTTACCCAAAATCACCTCAATGAAGAGAATTGTCTTATTTCATAGAAATATTTCTCTACAATCTATGATCTTCACCAGTTTTTCCACATAATAATGACCATACTCTAGCTATACTACCTCCGAAGAGAGTACATGTGAAGGGTCTGGTATGTAATTCCTTAAGAGGGATATATGAAATATGTCATCTACTTCAGATATAGTTGGTATAATTGATAGTCGATAGGCCATAGGCCCAACACAATCATGAATCTTGAAGGGGCCGATGTACCTAGGACATAACTTCACTTTATTTTCCAAACCTCATGGCCTTCCTCTATGGAGATATGCATAGAAATACCATGTATCTATCTTTAAATTAAATGTATTATCGACTGTTATCTGTATAAATCTTCGTTCGACTATGGGCTGCCTTGATGAGCTGCTAAATGGTTTTTACCTTATCCACCATTTCATCAAGCATTTTTGGTCCTAGCAGCTTATGCTCACTAACTTCTTCCCAACATTCCAATGTTCTAAACCTATTCCCATATATGGCTTCATAATGTGTCATTCATATGCTTGAGTGGAAACTGTTATTGTTGGAGAATTCAACCAGTGGAAGATGTTGGTCCACCCTCCTTTGAAGTCCATAGAACCGGATCTTAACATATCATGCAGTGTCTGAATTCTTTGCTCAGATTGGCCATCAGTTTGAGGATGATAGTTTGTACCAAATTTCAGTTCAATATCCAGATCATTTTGAATACTCTTCTTAAACAAAGAGGTGAATCTTGTATCTCGATGGAATACAATTGATAGTGGTACTCCATGCGGCTTTACCGCTTCATTGATATAATTATATGCCAGCTGATCCCATGATAAATCTTCCCAAATTTAAATGAAGTGTACATATTATTTAAGATTATCCACAACAACCTAGATTGCATTTTTTCCTTTGGATGTCTTCGGAAGTCTAGTGACAAAGTCCTTGGTGATGTTCTCCCATTCACATGCTAGTATGGGAAATGGTTGCATCATCCCCTTAGAATTATGCATATATGCCTTCGCTTTCTAACACACCAGTCACATTGATGTACACGCAACGATCTTTTTCTTCATATGATCCTACCAATAATGCTCTTTGAGATCTCAATACATCTTTGAGTTCCCTAGGTGAATAGAGAAATTTTAACCACGTGAATCATTCAAAATTTCTTTCATCAGCTTTAAAATTTATAGAACACATAGTCACTTCCCCAATATCACAATTATTTCTTCATTAACATTAAACTCCGGGGATTTACCCCTTATGATAGCTGCCACATTCTATTGAATTCATATATCATCCATTTGTGCATCCTTTATCCTTTCCATGTGAGACAGTTGAGCTATCATTTGTGAAATTATTGACAATGTTCCCTTCTATATGATTCCCATGCCCATATTCATCAAATATAAGTAGATTGGATGCTTCTCAATTCTCATAATTGATAGAATCATTAGTTCCTTTCCACTTAGAAAATATTCCGCCTTGTTCTCTTTCCCAGAGTGTTAATGGATTGAGCAGTCCTAGTCTTTGATCAGCTCTAACCATCTCTGTTAGCGCATGTCCAACTCTTTTTGTGGGTATATATACTTGAGAATTTTGTGGTCTGTATATATTTCAATCATCTCCCCAAAGTGATAATGACTCCATATTTTGATAGCGCATATCACCGTAGACAACTCTAGATCATTTGTTGGATAATTATGTTAATGAACATTAAATTTCCTTGAAGAAATGGCAATTACTTTTTCATTTTTCATCAGCACACATCCCAGACCCTACTTTGAAGCATCAATGAATACAAAAAAAATGTTCTCCACTTATTGGTAATGTGAACGTGGGTGTAGTGATATGCCTCCCTTTTAACTTCTTTATTCTTTATTCACATTCATCACTCGAGAAAACATTAATCCCTTCCGAGTTAGATTGGTAAGAGGGTAGGACAGTTGTAATAACTTTCTCATAAATCATCGATAATATCAAACTAACCCCAAGAAGCTACGTATATCCTTTATCGATGTTAGCCTCGACCATCACTAAATTGCATCTATTTTGGAGGGATCCACAGATATCATATTTCTTATGATGATCTGGCTAATGAATGATACCTCCTTCAATCAGAACTCACACTTTATGTACTTTTCATTGAGCTTCTCCTTTCGCAAGGTCTCTAGTATAGTTCATAGATGCTCCTCATGATCCTTCATGGTTTTGGAGTGTATAATAATATCATCTATAAATACTACCACAAATTTGTCAAGGTAATCCCTGAAGAATATATTCATCTTGTCCATGAAGATTTCTGGAGCAATAGTCAGTACGAAATGTGTTAATATGAATTCATAGTGCCCATATCATGTACGTAAAGTATTCCTATAGATATCTTCCTTCTCCACAATTATTTGATAATATCCTAATATAAAATCCACCTTGGAGAAGTATTGTGCTTCATGTAGCTGATCGAACAAGTCATCAATTCATGGGAGAGGATACTTGCTCTTTATCGTGATATTGTTAATCTCACGATAATCGATGCAATGGCGCATTGACCCATATTTCTTCTTGATGAAGACGACTCGTGCACCATATGTTGAATAACTTGTGCATAAAAGCCCTTTATCTAGATTCTCCTCTGGTTGTTTATTCAGATCCTGATGATCCAAAACTGACACTCTATACGGAGTCTTGGATATTAGAAATGCCCCATGTGTAAGATCAGTTGAGAATTCAACATCTTTTCTTGGAGGAAGACCAGGAAATTCCTTGGGAAATGTTTCAGCGAATTCCATCACAATAAGCATGTCTTCAAGGATGGTTTCCCACTAAGACTCATCATATGAGCCCGATATGTGTGCTCATAGGGAATTAATAACCACACTAGAAATTATGGAGCTAAATATGATTCATCTTCCACTTTGCAATTGTATTGAATCGGTGGTCGATTCTCCACATGGAGAGTGATATCCCCCTTAAGGAAATTTATGTTGGCATTATATAAGAAAATCTAATAAATTGAATGAATTTCATCAAATTACATCAGAGGGAATATGAAAAGGTTCTCCAGGGAATTTAATCCACAGATTATGACACGAGAGGAGTTATATCTGTGGGATTTAATGATTTCCCCATTTTCCATTCTCACCAACATATTTAATTCTATCATTTGTGGTGGTGATGAGATTGTTCTACTAAATTATTAGTATATAAAACAATGCATAGAACCAAAATCAAAAAGTATGTTCACTATTCATGAATGAATAACATGTGTTCATGTCACTAATTCATTTTTGGGGTTCACCTAGGAAGTAGTGATGGGAAAAGCTCTCCCTCGCGTCCTTGGAGGTTGTTGGTTGTCTCTAGAAACCCATGGATTAGGGCAGTGATTTTCAAGATTCCATGGTTTATTGCAGTTTATGTAATGGACAACACATTGAGGTTCGAATGAGACATACCTCTCCTCTAATGAATCCGTGGGGTTTTCTTGTCGGCAGTTAACAGCTAGGTACCCTTCTCCTTGATAGTTAAATAATTTCTTCTTCCCCTTCAGGCAATTTTCAGGGTGCTTATTTTCTCACCTTTGGCATGTGGGGTGTTAGATCTTCTTAGAAACATTGGATTTATCCCTTAGACCTCTAGAATCGAAGTCCACCATACGCGTCTTATCCCCATTATACCCTTACGATTATGCGATCTCCATTTCAACCGTCTGGGCATGTCAGACAATTTCTTCATAGTTGTTGAAGTCATAAATTTCCAATGCTTTCTGTAGGCTAGGATACAGTCCACCAAAGAAGCATTCAACCTTGAATTTGGGGGTAAAACCCAATCCATAGGCGTGTCGTGCATGCCTTGTGAAGTTTTCCTCATACACTCTGACAGATTCATCATCTTTTTTCTTAAGGGAAAGGAATACCCTTTCAATCAAAAGTCATAGGGTGTGTGGAAAATATTTATAAAAAAACATCTTCTCCAAATCAATCCATTCCAATGCCTTGATCTCCTCCTCGGGCTTTATATTTTTGATCAATTTCCACCTTTGACGAGCATCACCCTCCATATAATAATAAGCTAAGTGAACCTTATATTGTTTAAAACATTGAATGATGGAGAATAAATTATCAATGGAGTTGAACCGTTGTATGAAGATTGAGAGATCAGATGATCTACTAAAAGATGTAGGCCTTTGTCACATGAAACTCTCGATAGGAACTTGTTCTTTGATAAGGTGGTTTAATGTTCCTCTTGACACATGTTTCTTTTCAAATATTGAGTTAACTTAGAAGGAAGCCTGACAATGTCCATGATTCCCTCTACCATCAGATTGGTCATCTCATTAGCATTGTCACCACATTGATCTTCATATCAGTTGTTAGGTTGAGTCCTCCTATTATAGGCCATTGGTTGGAATAAAATAAAATTTAAGTGTAACACAGAAATGGTAATCCATGTACAAAAATGTTGAATTATAAATAACTCTTATTTCTATAACTTATGAATCAATAGGTTTAAATCTACGATATTCATGATCAACTATCTAACATATATTCTTCGGGGAATTTTCTTCATTCCATTAATAAGGTTTTATACTAAGTTTGTGAATTTACCAATGTATATCTCCCAGTAGTGTCGTAACCAAGAGTGTAGCAAGGCCCGTTTTTATGCACCGGTTCCTGTTTGAGTCTAGGTTAATGTAGTTTTTTCTGGTTTTATCCCTAGGATACATCCATGCCAGAGCCTCCTCTTTCTGCTCGTATCTAGATAGGGATTTATTTTCTTCATAAACAACTAACTAAATATTCTACAAAACATAGGGATGTTTTTATTATACTTATTATTGTCTATAAATATTCACTAGGGTTTTCTAATCTTAATCCAAAAATAACTAAACCTATCATCTGATACCAACTTTAACAACCCTTATTTTTATTAAATACCTAAAACCTAATTTATTACATATAATATAAACCTGATACAACATATAAAATAAATAGGACTAGTTTTTTGGGTCATAGGAACACCAAATAAATGATTGGACATAAAACAAACAATATATTTATTGAAAACATCCTTTACATGACCACTACTTTCCCTCGTACTTAGCATTGCATGAGATAACCTTTGGACAAACATAAGAAATAGGTGAGATATAAAGCCCAGTAAAGAAATAAACATGGAATAACATGAGGAATACAATACATGTTAGACAATAGGCATAAAAATATAGGACAATATAAACAAGAACATAAAGACATGATAAGTCATGATAATCATAACATGAAAATGTGGAAACCACACTTAACATTGAATTATCATGATCCATGTCTCATTGCACATGGGGCATGAGTAAACCAACATTGCACATGAATCATGAGTAAAACCTAATTGCACTTGAATTATCATGAGTCAACACTCATTTCACATGACGTATCATGATACCATACTTTACCCAAAGCATTGGAGCACTATCAGGGCACACCCTTCTTAAACATTTAATTTCTTGCATAAGTGTGCCACATGGATCATATAACATGGAATTAATCAACATAACATGTTATTCCACAATTAAGTAATGTGGAATAAATACATGAAAGAAAAATTCAAAATTTATATGTTCATAAAGTTGGATACCATTGATAGAGACATGGGTATGGTATTCACTACAGAATGATCTTGGCATGGAAAAATGTGGGGCAATTTTGACTGCATAAAGACGTGACATATGGATTCATGAAAGTGGTTGATGAAAGAGAAAAGAGTGTCTCATAATATGTAACTGAAATGTATAGTAAGGTGTTCAAATGGATACATGTCCCAACAAATGTAATGGAATTTAGATTAATAATACAAAATAATTTCATGGATGTAAATTATGGGAGAGGAATCCCTCACGGAATTTCAGCATAGTAATGGGTGTACATGGGAGGAATTAATGACAGAGAAAGAGGTCTCCCATCATCCAATCATAATGACGAATGAATGGGGGTGGTGTTAAATAATATCCCACCATTTTTAATTAAAAATAAAAGGTCATAACAACTTAATAAAAATTTGGAAAAAATGAGAAATGAAAAAATCCCTTATTTCGAAGTGCAATCGCAAATGCATGGAAGAGGCTTCAGAGAGGCTTCTTGGGAGATTGGGGATCCTTGGGAGGACTCTAGAGAGATGAGGGCAGAGGATGGAAGAACTGAAAAGGCTTTTAGTTAAGAGAAAGTGGGATCTTTGTTGGGTTTATATAAGAAAGGAGAGAGAATTCTTTATTATTTAGGTTTGGGACACCTCACATTACGCTAATCAAAACCACAAACCATCATATGGTTTACGCCCATGGTTTTTTAAAATGGGAGTGGAAAGAAATATTTAATAATTCCAGTGGCCCAAATTCTTAAAATAATGGGGTTGCCAATGTGGAGGTGAGTCACTCTCGTGGAAAACAAGTTAAAAAGACAAAATGTTTTAGAAGCAATGAAGGGTCCACTAATGCTTTGTAAAAGAAATAAAACAAACACAAAATTACATTTTTTTATGGTAATACATATATTAGTTGAAATTTAAATTTATATTATTTTATTATATCACTATTGGGTCATAATGATGTCATAAAACAATTTATATATTTAAAAGGTATTTAATTTTAACCAAAACTTTTGACTGTGTTAGAAAATTATGAAAAATTAACCATTGGTTAATTTTGATGTCCTGATTCCAAAAATAAAATTCATTTTGACTAATTAATTTTATAAAAATGATAATTTTTTCTTTTGAAAAATTGGTATTTACCGAAAATACATGGGTTTTGACAAAAACAACTTTCAATCCTTAATAAAAATTACAATTGCATTCATAAAATTATATGATCATTTATATTTAATAAATATATCCCCTTATAACACCCACATATGACCAATGGGTTAGGTGTGCAATTGTGATAGACTCTTTGGGTGGCTCAGATAACATCACTCGGGTGGCAATCTCTATTATCTTCCACTTCTCCAATAGTCAGTTCCGCTCAAGCTTAATGTGTTCATGCTCAACTTGGGCTTGGTCAAGAGTGAATCCCAATGATGAAACCTATTTTCCGAGATTCGAAAAATGGGCTTCTTACGAAGAAAGTCTATTGTATGAGGTCATCTCTCTCTTTTATTGAGTAAATTAGATTTGTTAAAGCCCTATATTTATACTAATCATGTGATCACTGTTCAATAGCTGTATTAGTGGCAATCACAATTATTAACATTATTTTAAAATCCAGAAACATAAAACCAATGATGTTCACATTTTATATAACCATAATAAAAATTAAATTTGTTCAAGAGGAATTTTCAATTAATGAATGTTTGAGTCAATACAAATAAGTTCAACATGACTATATATATTCCAAGAAAATTAAATAATGAAAAATAATAATAATTTTTATGTTATAAGTTTCTCTAGTTTTACCATTCCCATATTTATCCTACAATATTCATTCATCCACAAAAATTATTCATCGATATCCCATAAATTACACATGACAATTTCCATTTATAATACTCAAAATTTTAATACAATTCCATATATAATTGATTTTTTATTCATAAAATTATATCTTATTTTAAAACAAGTTAAAATAATATTTTATACTTATAAATATTTTTGTACGTTTTAAAAAAAAATTAGAAACATATTAAATTATGAATTGAGTAAATAATTAAAACATTTTAATTTTCAAATAAGTAATTTATGTTTACACAATGAAGGATGTTAATATAAAAATTTATCAAACAATAAGAATATTCATGTTAACTACTACTACTTAAACAACACTAAAATGTTCCTCAGGCGATTTTTAAATTTCTCATGTGAACCAAAATTTCTACCACCATTATGTAGTGATCCTAAATTTTTTTATTTTGGTGAACATGGCATTACATTAACAATTTTATATTAATATTTTAAAAAAGGTGTCTTAGTTTAGTCATGTTACACATGTATTATACAAGTTCAACACAATTTCCCCTACTGGGTAGAATATGGACACTAATTTTTTTTGAAATCTTACATACTACATAATTTCAAATCTCAAACTATCCATGATTCATAAAGTTAACATAGATTTTCTTAATGACATGTAAAATAAACGAAATAATCCATGTAATTGTATATTTGGAATTCTATATGTGGTGTGATGTTAGTAATATATTTTTTCCCAGTATAATTTATTAACGAAACATATTTTATAAAGGTATGATTTTTTTCATGAAACAACCCGGTTTTTTCTTTTGAAAATATTAAATGTTGTTATATTAATATTCAATATATTTCAAAATTAGACTTCTAAGATCCATAATTATTTAGTAACTTTAGTGGTTATGTACACAATCATTTTATTTCATGAATGATAATCCCCATCCCACATAAAGATCTTCCCACATGGGACACATCATAGACATACCCTCAATAAAACCATTATTTGTAACTTGGGGAAAAAAACATAAGAAAGGGTGAGCTCATAACCATATTAATGGTAATAATGTGAGATATCAACATAACATGGTCATAAAGGAATTAAAAAATTAGAATAGAATTTGAAACCATATCCTTCATATTATAGATAAAAAACATGGGTCATGTAGTAAATTATGGTCATTCACAAGAAATGAATCATAAGGGAGTCAAAGAACACAAGACATTAAAACATAACGTTGGAATACAAATAATGTGTTTTTCATACATAGGGTATTAAAGCATTATTAAAATTTATATATAGAAATAGGACCACTCATTATGTTAATGACATTAAATCTGGTCCTAACATAACCTTATGAGCATCAAATCCAAGTCGATGCCTAAGCTTGGGATCATAAAATCATTTCCACACAAAACATATTTACCTAATGATTAATCAATAATTACTAGATGAATTACAGGTATATATAGATCCCACCCTTCTGTGGTTATAACATGACCACCATCCTTGGTTACAATGTAACCACAATACTTGGTTAAAATATAACCACCATCCTTAGTTAAACCATTACTGTCATCCTCAGTTAAAACGTAACCACCATAAAATAAATGATACCATACTTCTTTTTTCAACATGATCATAAAACAATCATCATATTATAAAAAAATATAATTAAATTGGCTTCATAATAATTTCCACACTTAATAAACTACGTAAAAGAAGTAGGTTCCATTAACATTTAATCATTTCATAAAAGAATAAACTATGAAATATAGAAATGTTTTCATAAATATATCATCGTCAAAATCATAAACAATATAGTTAAATAATATGGATTTTATCATTGTATTATATCACATATAAATATTATGTAACATCAATCAATGTAATCATAGATGTAAAATAATTTTGAAATATCACGTGAAGAATTTATTTTTGAAAATAACATTTCAACATTGAAAAAATTCTGTTAAAAACTATAATTTCGTATAATATTATGTAAATTATATTAATTGAATTTATATTTGGATTCATATAAATAAATCAATAAACAATTGAGTGGAAATGATGTGTGAAAATACTTTTCATTCCATACATGTTAAAATATGTATTTTATTCACATTTTCTGTAAAAGGTAAAACCACACTATTCAGAAAATGAAAAATGATTCCATCACATTTTAAAAAAAATTCAAACATGGGTGAAGATTACATCTAAAATTCTTAAAAAAAATAATTCTTAAAATATTTTTAAAAATTGTGATCATTTAATAAAATGGATTTTCAATCGAAGAGTTAAATTAAATTAGTTCTTATTAAGGACATTCTTTTAGACTACTCAATAAAAAATGGGAGGAAAATGAAAATAATTTTTTTCTATTTTCAAATATACATGAATTACTTTATATATCGATCATAATAATTTACTATTAGATGCATATTCATAATCAATTCAAGTAAATAATGATATTGTAACATAAAACCATTACTCTTTGGTAAATTTTCATTTGTAAACCCCATTATAGAATGAAATCATATGAAAATTTAAATATTAGTAAAACAATTATATTTTCGAAATAAAATGTCAAATGGGATATAAATACACAAGAAAAAAATTGTGAATATTGCATATATCTATTAGAATTAATTAAGATAATGAGAATCCATTATAGTAAGTCGTGAAATTTTTTGTACATGTTTGGACGTCCTATATAATAACTATATGGGTATTATAACACTATTACATATCCATAAACATATATATCATATAATATATGTTTTAGTTATAAACATTAAGAACAAGTTTATTAACAATTCTTTATAAAAATCACATTTTGAGTAATAATTTATTCATTTTTCATGTATGTTATTATTATGAATTTTTGGCCCACATAGATAAATAAGGTTATTATAATTTCAATAATTTGAAAAACAATATAAATATCATATATATTAATTATTTTATATATATATTAGTCTATAATTTTTATAGATAGGAAATGAATTACACCGATCATGGAGAAGGTGGACCATAAATATATATGAATATTGTTTCCATTTCCTCAACATATGAAATTAAAAAATGTTAAATATTAATTCATATAATTAAAAAATATATATCATAGATATCATATATATTTAGTTAATATTCTTTAATTACATTCTATGTGAATATAAAATAAAAAATGTATAACATTGCTTTGTGGAGGCAGTAGTTCGCACATACACAAGAGGGACATGAACATTTTCCAACTGAATGGAAGGTCATGAAGTATGATTGATATTAAAAAAATATATTTATGATAATTTAATTATTAAAATATCATTATATCTAGCTGTGATATGTGGTGATGGAAAAAAATTACATTGGTTCTTGAGGGAGTTGTCTATCATACACATGGTCGATGGTTTCATTTCCAATTTGGTTGAAAATAAGATGGACATAGGTTATGCCTCTAATATATTAAAATCACAATATAAGTAAAATAATTGTTTTATTATACCATCATATTTTAATAATACATTAAGTTGGTGTATGAGTAAATAAAATGAAAAAAAATGTTTAATAAGTTTACCTCTTCTTCAGAATACGTATTTATGATTATACCAAAATTTGTCTTATGAGGGTTACCTAATTTAACTATGTACTTCTAGATGTGGGGAGGAATGTAATAAATTTATTTGGGTATGTATTAGAAGTTACAAAATTCATTTTGTGTTTGGATTGTTGAGGTATTTGGGTGTCCTTTTATAAGTGGCGGGAAGACGCACATGAATTTTTTTAAAAGAAAAAGTTACACTCAAAAATTTCACATGCCTAAAAGAATAAAAATTTTACATTATTAAAAATTATATGTTATAAGGATGAAATACTTATATGCATTAGTAATTTAAAAATAATTATTCTATTTTAACACTTATATTTTTATATAAACCCCTGATAAACTCATTTTAAACATAACCATTGTAATTGAATTTTACTATTTAAAATATTTATTATAAATAAAATCCATTGGATATATTATATTATATATCTTATTATAGCTAATAATATATAATAATATTTTGATAATTAAATTCACATATGTTTTGGAATTTAATTTAAAATTAAATCCTTAGAGATGACTAAAGTGTGATTTTACAAATAAAAACAATCAAAATATAAAATGATTGAATATCAATATTCAAAAGGAAATTGATTGAAATAAAATAAATTCGGTCAAAAAATATATAATTAGAATAATTTTAATTTTATAAAATCATATAAGATTATGAATAAAATTAATTATTTAATGAAAATTTAGTATTTAATAAAATTATTATTTGTTTTAAAATTCATTGAAACATTATTCTTTGTAGAAAATTCAATGAAATTCCATAAGATATTATTTTGATATGTAGAATAAAAAAAATATTATTTTTCTTTGAAATAAATTATATAAAAGTGGGAAAAATAATTTTTCTATTATTCTACAAAAAATTAGAAAAAGAATTTTTTGAACCTCATAATGGCTTTACAACAAATAATCTAATTTGTACTGATATGTTTTCATTATATAATACTATTATACATAAATTTCAAAACAAAAACATATTCTTATTCATATGGACATGTTTAATGGATAGGTTATAATATTTATTTTTTAATAATAATATAAATAGTATATTGTATGGGGAATGATTAAAATTCATATAGCATTATTCCCTTTAGACATTTTGGGGAGTCTGAAGAATAAAACTAGGGTGATGGTTTTCGACTTCCATTCTATTATTTTTAATGATAGTTAATCCCCCTCATACATTTTCTTCCCTGTCTTAAAATTCATACATACCTAGCACTGAGTAACAAACTGCAGAATATCTTCCTTCATGTTATCCTACCAAAATATTTCCTCCAATCCTTTCTAAATCATTTTACATCAAGAAATAATAGATAATGAAGAATAATAATCATCCAATAACTTCTATTTTCTTAAAATTATAATTAAGGGTGGAAAACTTGGTTTATGAACCTTATCATTCTAACATAGTAATGGTTTACATTATGATCATTTCTAACATTATTTTATAGATATACATCATCTGTATGAGATATATTACTATTAATATTTAATGATTCTTCAACACTCGTTTTTGAAAGGAAAAATATCTCACATGATATTAGGATTACAATATCTCTGATATTATAATCAGGAAATCTTGGAATTATAACATCCATTGTTTTTAAAATAAAACACTATGTTCGATAGCGTACAATATATTCCACATCATGTTTAAATGAACAAGAAATTAATCTTATTTAAATGTTACCATTATATCTTTTCCAGTATAATTATTAGTATGAACATGATTCACTAAATTGTGAAAATATTTTTTACACATGTATATATAATTAATTGACCAGAGAATCATAAATGAATGTAAAACCCATTTAAATTAAATTGTTATATTTTTTGTAAAAGCGTTGTAAATGTGCATAAGTGTGTTTTATAACAATAAAAACATAAATTATGTTGGATTATATTAAATAATTATTTTATAATTAATATACGTAATCTTATTCTTAACATTAATATATTGTGTTTTTTAGAAATAACATAAGAACTAATCAAATATTATATGTAAAAGAAGTATTTTTCTTAAAAAGAAGTTTTGACAAAATTTTACAGCATCCTTATTTTAAATCATGTTTTCTATGATTTTTTAAAATCTATTTGGAATAAAAACAATATATATTAAATCTATAAATCAAAATTTAATTTGTTTTTTTTTCTTATAAGTTTTTTGTTTTGATGAATAGTGAAAAATACAACATTTTAGTTGAAAAAAACATTTTCATCTAAATAAATTATAGTTTTAAATAATATATTTTTTCATATTAAAAGTATATTGATATAAATTTCTCTCATTTCATCCAATGTAGGTCATTTTATTCAATTTAATATTGAATTTGGATATAATAAAATTTTTATCTTTTTAATGTTTTCACTTTAATAAAATATTTTCTCACTCCATTAACATGATTAATTTAAAAATTATTTTAAGACAATTATGTGTTTTTAATTTTGAAAAAATGATTATTTATTTTTAATGAGTGGGATAAAATTATGCATATAGTCCCCTTTTATTTTAGGTCATTATGAATAGTAATGTTAGTAATTTTTATTATCTTGGTTAAAGAAAAATAAAGTAATTAAGGGTTAAAATAACATTTTAAATTTTAGAAAATTACACTAACAGTTTTTATAATTTTATTATATTAATTATTTTCTAACTAAATCATCAATGGGATGATTATTTTATCTCTTTGAGCCACTTGGGTGAATTTAATCTACATATAGTGTTTTATTCATACAAAAGTCAACTTTTTCATACTTTTGTTTTCATCAATTGATAAATTTTTAATATAGGGTTATATTGGGGATATATTAGACTGTAAAAAAAATTGAAATTAAAAAATATATCATGATATTTTAATTTTATTTTTTTGGGAATAAATAAATAATGTAAATGTTTTCACACCGATGATGTGTAATTGTTTAATTAATATAAATATTGAATAAATGTTATTAAAAATATTAAATTTGTGATTTTTTTTAATAAATTCCATTCCAGAATTTTATAGACGTCAATAACATTTTAGTAATAATTTTTATGTAATTATAACAATTTATATATTTTTATATTTTTTAAAGAGACAAAATGTTAAATAGTTTAAAAATATACATTAATGAAATTTTAAAATAAATAATAATTTACTACATGATATAAAATTAATAAAAATATAAAATTATACCATATTATTAGTATATTTCTTAAAATAACATCAATGACACATTTAATGATTTTTTTTCATTTTATAGTAAATATATTAACCCTAACGATTTAAATTTCATGAAATCAAGGTAAGAGTTAAAAGGGATAAATAAGTGTTAAATAAAAATGAAAATTATTGATAAATTTTTTTAAAAAATAAATTTTATTTTATGATTGTATTGAAACCCACCTTCATATTATATTTGAAATTAGTCATGTTGGACCAATTTTTATAGAAAATTATTATATTTTAATTTAATATTTTGAAGAATTCCCCGAGAGGTGGTCTTTTATCAATAAAAGGGAACACCATATTCACTTATATGTAAAAATAAAAACCTATTTTTAAATACCATTATATACTTAAGTAACATCATAGAATCCATACACACATTATATAGCTCTCATTTTAGATATAAAACCACCCTTTGTGGACTTAAGGTTTTTAGAAAAGGAGATCATCTGAAAAATTGGTATCATTTTAATCATGTATTTCTATTTTATTAATTCATATAATTTTTATAAATATTAATAAATCCTAATGAAAAATATCTATAGTATCCTCAATATATATATATATATATATTATGTTAACGTCATCACTTAAATCAATCTCCACTTCTTTTAAATGGGAAATTAACTATCATTTGTATATATATGGAACTATTGTCTTGCGAACTGATATATGTTATTTCCCATAACCATCTATCAATAATAGTTATAATTATTGAAAAAAGAATATATATTTTATTAATTATATATTTAATATTATCAAAAGAAAATATATCATTTATTTTCTTTCCTGTCCATACACAGAAAAATGACATAGTCATTCATGTGTACGTGTGAACTATCACCACCAGAAAGTGATATGGGTCATTCTGCATCACCACAACACATGAATGATATATATAAGTATATTTAAATGATTTATAAGATATAAATGATATAATAATAATTAATAAAATAAAAAATTATAGTTACCTTCATTTCATAATGATCATTATAAAATGAAAACGTTACTGATGCGTACGTATGGCCTACTATCTCGGTGATTATAATATAGGTCAAATTTCATGAACATACCTAATGGATTTATTTAAACATTTAATTCATGTATAATAATTATACTAAATTTAATGACTATTAATATAGTTATTATGGACTTATGACCACTTTGACTATTGACATCATAAAGAATTCATTCAATGCTCAAGTACTGAATATCAACAAAACATCTCACATGAATATAAATAATTAATTAATTGTTATAACATGATATTATGTGATATAAAAGTAATATTAAACATTAAAATGTTTATCAAGAAACTAAATAATTACCCTATTTTTTTATTCAAGAAGATAATGATTTTATTTAATGATACAGACTCAATTGAAGGGACTTTTTCTAAAGATCATTTTTTAAAGTTAAAATATAAACTATTTTTACAATAGAAAAATGGGATATATTTTTGGAACATATAATTGCTAAAATTAATTTATCTATTCCATGTTTTATAATGTTTGTATGCTTCATTTGTATGTATAAAATTTTATTATCGAATAATTTGTTTTCATTGGTTTGTGAATGGATTTGTAAAAAATGTAAAACTGTTTTCATATATGAATAGATATTTTTATTTAATTCATGATTTATTATTTATTTTTATTATATAGTTAATGGTAATTTATTTGGAGTGTGGGTGGTTCAATGATGAACAAAGGGAGGGTGATCCAGTGATATCTCTCTAATAAATGGGGTAATGGGACAGAGATAATCATTATGTTTGCACGTAAGAGATTAAAGTAATATATTATTGTGGGTATTCCAAATATAACAATAATGGTTACTCTCTATGTAGTAGGGATAAATTAAATAAATGTAATAGTGATGTGTAATTTATTCCAAAGGTTACAATTATGATTTACTTTTTCTATGGAGTTTTTGGGAGGCATATTTTTTAATGTGGTAATCTAAAAAACATATATTTATAGTAAAATGTATATGTTTTTGAAAATTATTTCATGGGTTTATAAGTTTACATGGACTAAAATTTTATTTATTTATTTTTATGTATCGTGCTGAGAATTCTGTGATCATCCCAACTTTTAAATTTGTTCCCTAGTTTGTTAGAATAATTAAGCGAATGTATGACGTCAAGTCAAAAGTTATGGATATTTTTCATAAAAAACATATCATGTATTAATTGAAATTTTTTAACAAAATAAATGAAATTGATAATATTTTAGTATTATCCAAATTTTTTTAAATGGATATTTTTTATTAATTATGTCCTTAATCTTTAAATATATAAACCTATAGGTATTCTTAATATAGAAATAAATTAAATTTTCATCGAAAACTCAATTTTTTGAAATGTTTATGGTCATGTACATAGAATTTATATCAATGGATGGGTTAGATTAATTTAGAGGTTAGGATGCTATTTAATTATAAGTCAAATTTCATATATAACCATAATAGTTAGTATGTTCGGAAGGGTCATATTTATATTATATAAATTGAATTAGATTACAATAACATGAATTTGGATATTTTAGTGTTTATAATCCTCATAAGGTGGTATATAAATATTTTATTGATTAAACTAAACAATTTTGTTTTAGTAAATGTATTGATCTACCATGCACCAAAATAACAATGAATGTGAAGGAATATGTGGTAATTCTATGAATAAGAAACCGAATAAATTAGGATGTGCAATGATATCTCTTGTGGTTATTATAAAATAAATATCATAAGTAATGATTAACCACAATAACCTTGGTGAGTTTTCAAAAGCATCATATATGATATAAATGAGTCCATGTGGATGTTCCTGTATTAATGATAAAAAAGGTAAATATATTCAATGATATATGAATCATGGATTTGAAACTAACAACCTAGGAAAATGTATCAAATAGGAATGTAGGATGTTTTAAAAGTGTTAATTTATTTCATAATGTAAAAATACACAAATTAGAAAGGAATAATTCTATTATCTCCATGAATTGAAAAGTAATTATTCCCAAGTTATCAGTAGAATGTTTTATATGTGGGGAGTATGGTCCTTATGAAAATCAATATATTAGAAAGAAGGAACATGTATGGGATCACCTGGACCATACATGTATCTATTGAATAATACCTAATTCAATTAAAATTGAAAAGAGGAAAATGAGAATGACATATAAACGTTATGGATTATCTCTTATATCATGTTGTGAAATTATTGAATCTTATGACATGATTTCTGTTTTTGTGTGTATGCCTAAAGTATTAAGGAATATTATGGAAAATAATTAATAAGGGATTATGAAGAACACTTAACTATTACGATGTAAACATATAATGGATTCAATCTTTATTGTAGACTGAAGGAATGTGAAAAGTATAAAATTATTAATACTCTTTTGATTATTTGAGTACTTTAGAATCTTTTTATAGAATTTGTGTTACATGTAAGCCATAGGTTTGTAAAATGAAAATGATAATTTATTAATGATTCTATTTTTATTTCATATACCTAATTATAATGATATGGATAAACATTAGGTTTTATATGATCTTTGATTTTGAGGTAATTATGGAATATTAATTTTTTCAGATGCAAAATTAATGTTTTGAGTAACCATTAAGGATAATAATTATTATGGTTATTTTTAATTATTTCATAATATTCTGGGAATGTTAGTAGATTAATATATAAGAAAACTTGTAGGATGGGTGACAGAATATCATTTTCAAAAAAGGCTTCAGGAATATAAACAACAACTGAAGGATGAATCAGGTGAATGGTCTACCACTGGCCAATACGAAGTCCTAAATCGTAAGACCTTTTATATTAGTTAAATTATTTTATGGATGAATATTAAGATGATTGTTTGTAATATATGTTTTATACAATAGATAACCTTTTCATTAGAAAATGATTTTTTAATTAAGTAATTATTGTTATTTTGGAAGATGTTTACTATTTTAGGAATACTTAATGATTTGGTAAACAAAATAATTTCAAATTTTATTTGACGAATAAATGTTAAATTATATTTTGGAATCATATATTTTTTTATAATATAATAATGGTGATTCAGTTTATTTATAACTATGGTTTGTGTATCGTAAATGTTACTATGTAAATTTCTTTTAGGTATAAAAACCTATTATTAATTTTTTTAATTAGAGATAATTATAATAATTTATCTTTGAAAAAAAAAATTACACTAAAAGATTTAATTTTATTTTAATTTTTAAATTCAATACCTCTAATGGTTTATACTTCACATAGAACAGAGTTTATAACTGTAATATTGTATTAAATATGACCACTAGAATAGTAATAAGACTATTAAAAATTTTGAGATTACCATTAAAATAGTAAATTCACATATAAAAGTAAAAAAAATTAAATATTATAAATAAAAATATAGTATATTTAAATAATTTAATATGTTAATAATTGTTTTAAAAAATATAAGTAAAGTGTTGGCATTTTTGTGAAAAAATATATATTTATCATTTTATAATTCGTATATTTATTTAAAAGGATTATTTTTCCTAAAATAGAGTCATTAATTTATATTTTTCTATCTTAATATTGTAAGATAATTTTATGAGTCCTTAACTAGTTTTTCAAAGCGCCAAAATAACCTTTATAATATTTAAATCTGATATTTTTGAGTAAATAGTGATATTATTAAAAAAAAAATTAATCATATTTAGAAATTTTGATTCATATAACAAATTTCATTTTTTAATAATAAATTTCAAAAAATGGTTTGGGTGATTTTTTTGTATATTTCAAAAACAGCCGATTTTTTGTATATAGTTAAATATAGTAACTTACGATAATAAAAATACATGAATTATTTAATCCTGGAGGATATTTGGAAAATTGATTTCATAATATCAAAATATCATTCTCTATTTACAGTTTATATTGATTGGAATCAAAACCATTAATAATATTGATCCAAAATAATAAACAGAAGAATAAAATAATCAAAAAACACCCCCGCCTCCAGTATAATTACCACTACTCACCACCTCTTCTCCTAAAACGTAAAATACATTGAAGTTTGATAAATTTATAGACAATAACTATCCTACACCTCTGTCTTATGTTGTATTATTTTTGGTATCACCCTAAATATAATTTCAATGTTTCATAAAGAGGTTCACCAGGAGAGGAATTCAATAGGCAAAATCCCCTTCGATTATTTAAAATTTCATTCAATTTCTTTTCGTTTATTATCCTTCCCATAAATATTATATATAAACATGAATTATGAAAAATGTAATCATTATATAGTTTAATTTATTATGTTTCTTTTATACCCACATGAAATTATTTTCTCTTTCCCTAATTTTATTATAAAAATGAAAACATCGTCTGTGAGGTGCCGATTTATAGTATTTGTGGATGAAGATTTCCCATGTTTCGATTATTTCTTAAAATATGGTCAAAAAAATTTATAATTAAAAAATACTATAATATATTTAATAATTCATAATTAATGTTCTATAACAAGTATATATATCTAT
The DNA here is from genome assembly GCA_963277665.1 of Viscum album. NCBI lineage: Eukaryota > Viridiplantae > Streptophyta > Magnoliopsida > Santalales > Viscaceae > Viscum > Viscum album. Next base: position 1,214,447,793 of record OY728141.1, read on the forward strand.
CATTAATTCTTAACACAAAACTAGTTCTTTATGAATAAAAATTCAAAAATAATCTAAATGGTTATAATTAACTCTATATCTAACAAATGATCTTAATATCTGGAAAAAAATGTTATATATGACCAATAAATCATATATAATTTCTCTAATAAAAATAATTTCACTTTGGGATAACTATTCCAATTTTAATAGATCTTTTCATTCTTGAATACAAGCGGATCAATAATGAATATAAAAAAACAAACACTCTTGAATAATGAAATTGATTATTATATCTCATAAAAAAGTCATAAATGAATTTAATACAATTTCACTAAAAAATTACACGTTTAAAGTCTTATAAATTAGATTATTAACTAATATAATTTCATTATCTAGGAAATTTATTGATATTTTAGAACACTTCATACATAAGGCAATGGACTCTTCCCGAACTTCCATCTTTCTTTCATGTTACGCTTTATCTCTCTTTACCTCAATATAATTCTTCTTTATTTTTATATAAATATTTAAAATTACGTGCATATTTTTCAAACCCTTGTATCATGATTATTTAATCATTATCTTATGGGAAATTTATGATTTTATAAGATTCCTTTCTCAATTATTCTTGATAAGAAATACCGGTATAAGAGAACTTCGTAATTTCATACCCATTTTCATGTTCAGTCCATTATATTTATTAATCCACTATAATTTTTATAACATCACTCATTTTATCCTAAAAAATATATTTTTTCCTATTTTTATACAAAAAATTTTCCCTTCTCTATTTTAAAGACACTTTTTTATTTTATATTAGACCATACTAAAGCTGCTCATTTCTAAATTTTCCTAAATTCTCTTTTTACATGATTTCACTTATGTTGTAAATAATTTATTCCAAAATTAAAATTTCATAGTTAGGTCCTTTTTTTCTATGATATACATTTAATAATATGATTTTATGGAAAATACATATTATTTCCCAAATGTACTCCTCTTTCCCAAGTAAAAAATTGTTTTTCTCAAAAGAATTTATTGAGGGTTTTATTAGGTTATTTTAATTTATTTCATCTCTATATGTTGAAAATTACTCTTAATTTATATTTTTATATTATGTTACCAACTACTATATTTTTTTAAAATGGTTTATGATCATCACGATGGGGGATGTGATATATTTTAACCTTTCACTATATCCCTAAGAATGTTTTGTGATTTTGTTTAGTCATTTCAAATATTATATACTTTTCATAATTAATTGATTTTCATAATTAGAAAATTCATATGAGGAATGAAGTGGACTTATTATGTGATAATAAGGAACCTCTCTATCACCTCGATGTTTCAGTTGGTTTTATTTGATGAACTAGACTGGGTTTTAGCTGAGGACTTACCCATTTATTTTTGGATGTCTTGGTCGAGGACTCAAATATATGTTTCATATTTCTTAAATTATTGATTAGATTATTATGGTATTTAAAATTTACAATTCATTTGATTATTATCATAATAGAATATCCATGGTTGAGTTTCATTCTCATATGATTCATTATATTGAACTAATTAATCATCTTTTATTCATGTAATGTTATACTCAATATTATGATTTAATGGAATGTTTTTTATGTTATTCACATTGTCTTATTATTATTTTTGTTTGTTTCCTCTATATATCTAACCCTTACTGATCATATAAGCTCACCTATTTCATGAGTTTTATTTTCCCCATGATGTGAAGATGTATATTATGAATGTCTTTTATATATAATCTAACAGTTTATGGGTGAAACCTATTGAGTTTCTACATTGTTTTTTCTTTTGAATATGTAATGTGACAATTACATTCATCAAGTTTTTTATATATACTAATATATTTAGTCCATTAGCATGAAAAGTATTGTTCACAGTACCAATAAAATATTTTATGGAACCAACTCTGAGCTATTGGGGTTGAGGTCTTTATAGTTTGTATCAGATAATGTTTATTAGAAACAACAAAAATTATATATAAAAAATATTGTTCAGGGAACATAACCACAATAAAGACATTGAGGGTTACAATATAAGAACATCCTATAATTTTGGTCATTTATAGATTATGTGGGTCATCTTATAAATAAAATTGTATCTTGATATGATTAGTGGATTTGGTTTGGGTATAGATGTATCTAGTGGTAACAACTTTGGAAAGTTGCATCATGCTAACTCAAAATAACCTGGTACCTAAAATTAGTCTTACTATGCACCTAGGTTGAACTCCCATGGGATATGACTAAGATAATTTAAATATTATTTATAAACCATTATGAAGTATATAAAAGTAAATACTTCCCCAAAGAATCCAATTATATTATTATGGGATTAACTATGCCTAAATTTTCAATTTATGTTATGTGTTATGCTTATTCAAAATGATGCATTATGATTCATAAACTAATTTAATGTATTCCATAGTTTATAAATGGAACCTACTATAGGGAATAGAATCTATATCAATGCACATATTCTATGTGGGGATTTGCCTCATATGAATGATAACGATGTAGGAGAAGGAATTAATACTAGATTGGAACAACCTATAACTATATTGGGAAAACAAACCCATCTTTTGAGATATAACCATAATCTCATGGATCAGCTCAGTACAAAATGTGGTGTAAAAATGTTATATAAATTTATGTTATAATATCTTCTATCATTGAATGATAGTATGGTCCCATTTTTAGTTTGGGAATGGAAAAGTAAAATATAGATGATATTTCTCTCTTTGGGAAGAAACAAAAGGGGAAATGTTAACATGATAGTTTATTATTTCTCACAAGTTTCAAATCTGTGGTGGTTATTAAGTCAAATAATAAAGGATGAGGATGAAATTGGAAATATATAATCTATATATTTTTAAAAAATTCTTATAAATTAATTTCCTTCACAAACATCGATCAGATACGGAGATAAAATTGTAATATCTAAAAAAAGAGGTTAAAAATGTTTCAATTTATGAATCCATATTTACCAAGATGTCAATGCATATTATGGATTACATAAGAAATCCAATGATCAAGATTTATTAATTCTATGATAGGTTAAAACAATTCTTTCTAAGTGTAATGGTCTCCCAATATTTCACATCATATGAAGATATCGTATAATATTCTATAAATACAGAGAAATAATTATATAGTTCATATGAAGTTAGGTGGAAAAAGGGAAGATGGTGGTGGAAGTGAAGATAGTGGATAGATAGATGAATAACAATGGGAATTCTCCAATGTGTGATACTTGTAGAAAAAAACACCCTAGTTCCTACGTAAAATAAAAAGGTCTTTTCTTCATGTATAGTGAAAAAAATCCATCATGTTTATAATTTCATGGGAAATAAAGAGGCATCCAACGATAATAGCTATATTTATTAGTATATGAGACACTTTTTAAATGATTGTCTTAAGCATTGAGGAATCCTTCCCCTGAAAATGCCAAGGGATTAAGGCAACGATTTTGTAATCAAAACTATTATGTTTTATGTTTCTATTGATGTGTTTGTTAAGAACATTAATCATTTCATTCAACATAGAAAAAGCTTTATTTGATTATAGATCATTTCATTCTTTTTTAATTCCTAGTTTTCCTCGAAAATTGGTGATTTTCATTTTGATTCTATAAGGCGTAATTAGTAAAAACATATAAGTGTAGTATAATTGCAACAAAAGTGTGTCAGTTACTCCCTTGTATGACACATAAATGTGTTTTATTTGGTGAATTTGTGATTATACCTATGATTAAATTTGTTATAATCTATTATATAGACATTATTTTCGAATATGATGAAATAATTAACTTAAAAAAACGAAATTAGTATTTGTGAGGAAGATGAAGAATACCATATCATTAGAGAAGAAAATTAATCATCTGATTCTTTTGTAGATTCACTATCAGTACCTATAATACTAGTGACTGTTAGAGAAGATTAGAAAATAAAAACTAATATTAAAAACGGTGATCATCAAATTTAAAATTTACCAATTTCACAAGAATACATAGATGTATTTCCAATGTATTTACTTATACATCCTCAAGAGTGGGAAGTATATTTTTATATTTTTTTAATCCATAATGAATATTCTATAAAAAAGACTAATTATAGAAGGACACTATTGAATTAGTGGACCTACAGGAACAAAAAGAATCATTGATTAGTATGGGGCTTATTCGCTCTAGTATTTCTCAATTGGGAGGCCATATTATCTTTTTTAATAAGAAATATGCATCCATGATGCTATTCAATGATTAAAGGTAAATTAATTCCGTTAAAATGAATATCTAGTATCACTTTCTATGCATTGATGATTTATTTGATCATCATCATAGAGATAAATATTTTTTGATGGGTTACCTACATTTTGGATATCATCAGTTGTTTTCTAAATAAGTATAATATTCCAAATATATAATTTCAAACAATGTATGGATGTTAAAAGATTATAGTAATGTGATTCAGATTGACTAATATAACCTCTATTTTTATGGATCTAATGAATAGTGAATTTGATGAATATCATGATGATATTTTTGGAATTTATTAATGATATGTTGATATAATAAAAAAGCTACATGGACCATGGTACTTGCATGTAGATTGTTTTTAAAAATCATAGAATAAAAGTGTTATATGGTAATTGTTTCAGGTCTGAATTACAACTTCAAATTTTCTATATTATTTTCAATATCTTCTATATAGATGGAATCTACGTCATTCCTATGAAGAGAAATCAAGTTCTTTAATGGCCTACAATAACGAACATAACTGAGGTATGTATCTTCATTGGTTTAGCAGGTTATTATCGATTTTTTTGTTTTGATTTATTCTATATTAGCTGACCCATTAACCTATATAACTCATTAATGGGTTTGGTTTATTTGGATAATGGAATGTCAATAATTCTTTAAAGAACTAATGAATATATTGGAGAATTTTAAAATATTTACTCAACCATCAGAAAATTCTAGATTTTTTATTTATAGTGATGCATCAAATAAATGAATTGGTTTTGTACTTATTAAGAATGGTATGATTATTTAATACTTGTCAATGTAGTTGAAAACTCATGAATAGAACTATCAGACTCATGATATTGAGATAAAATATGCAATCTTATTTTATGAAGTTATAGAGACACTATATCTATAGTGAAGGATCTGATAAATATACAAATCACAAGTGTTTACAATATAACTTCTCATAGAACTTAATCATTATAAAGAAAATGTGATGGATAAATATACTCATGGATTGTTATTTTTCAATACACAACCTCCTAGGGAAGAAAAATAATATATTCCATTCATTGAGAAGGAATGATCATGGAGTTCTAAAAAATGCTTATTGACAAGGATCTTGTGTACATGGATCATGTAGCGATGGATACGAGAATTATAAATGGTGGTGAAACATCACTACTACATAAAATTATTTCCAATCCATATTTATTAGAAAGGATTAGGTGATATCAGTATGATGATGAGAATATTTAAAAAAAATTAACACTTCGAATGATTGAAAATTAGTCGAATTTGTATATATAGAAAGAATTTTGATATTTTTGGGAGAGGATTGGCGTTGCCTCTAAACCTAAGCTAACATGGAATTATTAAATGATGCCCATAGATCAAATTTCTCTATACCCACTAGTATAACTAATATGTATAGATATTTATTGAAATTTTCTAGATGGATAATATGATGTGGGAAATTGATTATTATATATCATGATTTTCAGTATATTAGTAGGTGAAGGCTGAAAGAAAACACCATAGAGGAGTCATGCAACCTATGCATATTCTGAATTCTAACTGGGGTGACATTTCTATGGATTATGATTGAATACATGAAATAATGATGTAATATGGGTAAATGTTGATCTATATAACAAATATTTATTGTTCCGATCTATATGAGATTATTTAACACAAGATCACATTACCGGACTCTATATTAATGAAGTTGTAAGACATCATGGTTCATCGCTCTAAAATTTTTAAGACATAGACCAATGATTTACATAGAAATTATAAAAATATTTCTATAAAGATATGGATACTGAGATTTATTTGTGCACTTCATATCACCCTCAAATCTAAGTCTAGTTTGAAAAAACTATTAAAACATTAAAAGACATTTTAACATCATCCTTACATGTAATTAAATGTATGTGGGATCAAAATTTACCATTGGTAGAGTTTTCATACAATAAAAGTTTTTATTCAATGATTAAAAAGGAACCATATGAAGCATTACATGGAATGAGATGTTTTACTCTAAATTGTAAGGTTGAAGTTGATTAAAGGAAGCTCGTAGTCCCATAACATGTGGAGGAAATAGCAATAAAGGAAAATTCTATTCAAACTCATATAAAAGAATCTCCAAGATGTAAAAGGAGTTACAATAATAACTAGAGGAAGTATTTGGTTTTTCACTTAGTATATCATGTATTCTTGAACGTATCTCTAGTGTATCATACCATAATATTTTGAAATAATGGGAAACTAAGACTTATATACATTAGAAGTTATGAAATACTGGAGAAAATTGGATCTGTTTCTTATCATTATTCAATGAAACCTATCCATTATAAAGCGCGCAATGTGTTCTACATCTCTATATTAAGGAATTACATTCCGAACTCCACATATTTATTCATTTCTGAAGGAATATAATTAGATCCTAAATAATTTTACTATGAAGTGATTATCTGGATTCCCAACAATAAGTACAGGTGTTGAAGAATCATATTTCTCAGTTGTTAAAGGTACTTTTGAAAAATTATAAACTCGAATATGAAACATGGGAACCAACGAAATTTATGATGAGGAACCATTCAAATATTTTTATTGGATTTTATTCTGAAAATTTTGAGGGAAAATTAATTTTTAAGAGAGAACGTAACAGACCAAGATTTTATTGTATGAATATATTAAATTTATTATCCTAGAATGTTTATTCTTAAAAAAAACATTGAGTATATAAATGTAATTTTCTATTATATATGAACTTTAGAATTGAAATCTAGCCATTACGAATAGTGATATGACCAATAGAATAGAAAATTATCCTATAAAATTATAATTTAAATTTGGGTGTCTTATAAATTAAAAATATGATATATTTACATCATGAATAATGAAAATAAATGTTTTTAAAATGACATGTAATGTGTTGGTATTTTTGAGAAACATTAATGACTATTTGAAAATTTAAAATTAATATAATCACTAAAATTAAGGTTTAATTTCTTAATATATGTTCATAAAATAATATTTAATTGTCTTATGATTAAATATTAATCTTATGACACCATACAAAAATTTTTAAAGTGTCAAAAAAGAGTAATAATATTAAAATTTTTATTTATGGAGTTAATGATGATTCTATCTAATATTTATAATTTACATATTTTGAAAATAATTTTCAAAAATTGATTACATTTTTATTTTCTACAAGTCTATAAATTGTTAGGATCATTTTTTATGATTTTTCAAATAATAGTACAATTTTTATTGAATAGTTAAATAGGGTAATTTATGTTATTTTACAAATAAATGAGTTATTGAGTCATATTTAATTGATGGATGATTTAATCACCTAATATCAAAATATAACTAACTAATTACTTTATTTATTCATGGGAAACAAAAATATTCATATTCTGAATCCCGAAAAATATTAAGTAATATAATACCTAAAAATACCTATATCCTATTCTATAAATACAATATCTCCCCACCTCTTGTGCTCAAACATCTAAAGTATTAAATACAATCCAATTTCATAAAAAAAAACTCTTCAAATACATTATCCCATTATTTAGTCTTAACGTTCACACCCAAATTATTTTTTTCATGTTCTTTTATTAGGCTCTCAATGGGAGGAAATGGAGATGTAAAATCCCCACTCGTTCTTCTAATTTTCTAATAATTTCTATTATTTTCTTATCCTAAAATTAAATACTATGTAAAGACATGAATGATACGTCCCGTATCATATATATATAATTTTATTTTATTATCATAATAGAATGATCACCATCAATTATTATCTCATCCCCTCTTTTTATTCTGAAAATTAAAACATAGACTATGTGGTGCCGATTTACCGCCTTCATGGACAATGGGTTTTAGTTTTTCAATTTCTCCTTAATGAATAGTCATAAAAACCTTTGTATGATTTAAAAAGGATATTAAAAAATGTATTAAAGCTTATTTAATTATTAGTAACTGGTATATATAAATAATAATAACTCATAAGACAAAAATAGATTATGATCATCAGTAAAAACCCCCAAAATAATATAAATGGTTATCATTAATTACTTATAAATTGAATCATCCTAATATATAGAAAAAAAATTATATAAGACCATTTGATCTCCTTTAATTTCATTAATTAAATTTAATCACAATTTTTTATAATTATTCCCATTTTACGTGATCTTTTGTACATGTGTTCAATTGGATCAATCATTATCATCAAAGAAACGAACACTACTGAATAAAAAAATTAATTTTATAATTCATAAAAAACAATTTATAGAATCCTAATAAAAATATATTAAATCAAATACACGTATAAAGGATTACTAATTTTTTATTAATGAATATAATTTTATTATTTAGAAAATTGAGTGAAAGTGCAGAACACTTTCGAACAATAGGTAAGGGATTCTCCCTAGTCATACATTCTTCATTTAGGTTTCACATTTACTCCCATTACCCTAATGATATTCATCTTTATATATATATATATATATATCTTGTAAATTATGTTTTCTAATTCCAAAATTCTAAATATTGATCATTTCATCTTTCTTTGATATGATATCCATGATTTTATTAGGTACATTTCTCATTTCTTTTTGATATGGAAGCCCGATTTAAGGGATCATCCTAGTTTGTTACATATTTTCATGTTAATTATATCATGTTTTTTATCCAAAATTATTTTTTAAAAATAAAACACATTATCATGAAAAAACTATTTTTTCATTTAGGGTTTTGTAAAATAATTATGACATTTTTTGTTTTAAATCCTCTTTGGTATTTTCCCATAATTCATACTAAAGTGACTCATTTATAAAGATACATAAATGGTAGTTTTATATATTTTCACTTCAATTGGAAATAATTTATGTCTCAATTATAATTTCATTGCAAAAAAATTTTATTTACTATTAAATAAATGTCAAAATAGGATTTTATATAATTTTGAAATAATTTTTCAAAAGGACACTTCTTTCAAATGTGAAAAACTTATTTCTCACATCAATTCGTCGATGATTTTATTAGTGTATTTTCATCTATTTAAACATCAATTTTTGAATATTATTATTAAGTGGGATTTATCTGTTATGTTTTTATATACAATATTTTATTAAATTTTTTATGATTAGTTTCACTGAGGATGTGTTCCCTTGATACCATTCACTGTGTTATTCAAAATGGTTAGTGATTGTGATTACTGATTTGGGAAAGTTACATATAGTTCATATTTATATGTTTTTTATGATACACCCCAATAATAAGAGGAATGAATTGGACTTAGAGTGTGAGGAGTGGGGACCACTATAACACCTCAATGAATTAGTTGGTCTCCTGAGACAACCCATATTTTGATTTTGATGAGGTCTTACAAATTTATTTTCAGATGGCTTGGCTGAGCCCTCAAACAAAGGATTCTGATATCCAATATTATGCATTGCATCGTTATGATATTAAAAATGGGTAATCCATTTCATTATTTCACTATTATATTATCCATATATATTTTTTATTATAATATAGTTTTTATATGGAACTAATGTATCATCTTTTATTCATGCCATATTACGCTCAAGATTATGTTTTAAGATTTTTTTTAGTTACTCCACCTGATAGGGGATTATTTAGGTTATCATACTATGTATTTATTACCATTACAGAAAATCTATTATCACCCATTTGTTATATTTTTTCTTTCCTAGGATGAAATATGTATATTATGAATTTTTTATAGGGATTATCTTGGAGTTTATAAGTTTTTACAATATAGTAGATACAATTTTTTCAATTAAATTTTCTAATGTTACAATTATGTCTATTTTTAGTTTTCTATATATAGTAAACTATTTTCTTATTTTTTGTGTGAATAACTACTCATAGTACTACTGTAACAATGTATGTGACCTCCTTTAGCCTCTTAGGGTATGGTTCTTTAAACAATGTGCTCCAATACATTATGATTTTCGGTTTTAATATTAGTTTGTATTATTTCCAATAATTTCATGGAAACTATTTTTGAATTGGTCTTTGAAGAACTGTGGGTCTTACTGTTGAATTTTTGGATATTTAATTAGATTTTAGTCATATAATAGATTTTTATTTTTAATGATTTATATTATTTATCGTAACCTTTTTTTATTATTGTTTCATTTTAGGAGAAATAAAATGTTAATAATTTATAGATTTTTTGATTCTCTGAAAGTTAATTCTAGTTCTTATTGTTTGATTGTTTGACCTTAAATACTCATTTATTAGAGAAGAAGATGATTTTGGGGTTGCAATTTATTAAATGATAAAGATATACTTTCATGTAAGTAAATTTATATATATTCATAGTCTAGGTACTAAAATAATTCCTCAACTCAATGAAAATAATCATAAAAAAGTTATCCGTTTATTTTTCTTACAATGTAGTCAATGACCTTTTGACACATATAATATTTATGATTATATGATTGTTAAAATTCTCATGACCATGTTCTACATTACTCTCCATCATAACAGGAATGTTTTTTTTCTTATATGGCTATGTTTTTAGACATGGAACCCTAGTATGTGTTATCTTTGGTGACCTTCACACTAATCATTATTTCTTTTAATGTTGATTGTTTATTTACCCTTTTTCCAGTGTTGTATTTCAATAATGATATATTGAAAATATAATCCCTGATTACCAAGGGGATTCAATAATTGAAAGGACACAATTAAATTAGGGTGCAGGGGATGTAATTGTAACACCACAAGATTTTATGAGAAATATTTTTCCTCATTTCATTGATGTATTGTGTTTTACAATAAAGCATGATTAGATTACGCTATACATAACACCGTATTAGATTTTAGTATACGCAAACACTATTTTTGGCTTGTGTTGCCCGCCAGAACGACCTTCCTCAATAGCGTGTGTTGTATGCAATATCGAGTTTCACTAAACAGTGATATATTGTTATAATATTAATATAATCTAGCCATTATGAATAATATTAACTGTATTATGAATTTTCTGACATTATAATTCATTTTAATCATTTTCTAGAACAATTTTTGAGAACAAAATCAATTTTTTGTATAAAGGAAATATTTTTCCAAAAAAACATTTTTGCCGCCTTTTTATGGCGCACCAACATTAAATCTATTTTTTGAAACGTTTATGAGTTGAATTGGACAAAATAAACTTATTTATTCAAATAAGTATATAAACTTTTACTTTGGATGATTTTGTAATATTTTTCTATTAACTTTCATATTTTGATGAATAGTAAAAATATGCTAAATTTTAATTTAAAACTTTTTTTTCATCAGGGTAAATTAGATGGTTAAATTATAATATTGAATGGTTTTAATCTATAAATAGAATTTATTTTTGCCATTTAATATAATGTAAGTCATTAGAATAAATTTTACATTGAATTCAAAGGTAAAAACATTTCAATCTTTTGCAATGTTTTAACATTAAAACCCCATTTTCATAACAGTGGGATTAATTTAAAATTAAATACTGCAACTTCTATGTTTTGAATTTGGAAAAATGGATTCAATATTTGAAATTAGTAGGTCCAAATTATGTTAATATTATACTTTTTATATTTCGATATTATGAATAGTAACTACAGTAAATTTTATTTACTTCAATTAAAGGTAAATCATGTTATTAATGGTAAAAATAAGATTATAAAATTACCATAACATCTTCCAACATTATATTATATGAATAAAAATCGACCCATATCAGCTAAGTGTCAGAATATATTAATTTCATGGACTTTTGATCATGAAAAGGATGTATTTATTATTATAACCCAAGAAAGTGACAATATGTCACTCTCTTATAACTTATAAGTGTAATAATTTTAGTTTAGTGATAAAATTCATAAAACTACAAACATAAATGGTCACCCGATATCTAGTAAAATTATATACATTAAGTAACTTTATTTAAAAATTTTAAGGACTAAATAATTATCATTAATGGTGACACAATAGAAATGTAGACATTATTTTATTGATTTAAATATCAAATAAATGGTTTTAAAAATTATAAAAAAAGTATATGAATTAATTAATGTGATCCACGAATTTTAAATATGAATAAGACATGTTAGAAATCTATTAAAAATTTTGTTTCGAATAAATCTTTTGTGTGAATGTTATTTAAATTCAAATAAATGTATAATGTCAAAATTGACACTATTGATATTTTATAAAAATTACACATTATTAAATTGTTTAAAAAACACAAAACTATTTAAAATTTACAAATTAAAATTTATATGGTCTCCCATGTCATAATGTATCCAATTACGTACAATTAAAAACACATAAGTAAGTATTTAAAACCATTTAATATTTATGACACTATTACCATAAATAAAATAAAATAGATTAAATAAGGATAAATCAAATTGATTTGGTTTAAAATAAAATAAATACCTGTATAAATTTTATTGGTTGATGGGACTACAACCCCATATCATATAATCTTTGAATTTCAGTCATTGTGGAAGTATTTATGTGGGTTTTTTGTTTATTATAAATTAACATTTTTGAGAGTTTCCTAAAGTGCCTCTCTCCTCACTTATAAAAGGGAACCTCCTCCCTCTCCACTTCACAACATTTTGAGCCTTCAGGCTCAGCCAAAACCTATCCATATATCTTCTCCACATCCATATAAAGATACATGTGTTCTTGTTTTTTTTCAAAGTCAATCCTTAGTGCCCTAAGAGGAGGTTTATAATATGTGTGTCGAAGAAGAGGTAATATCCTTTACCGATTCTTCAAAATTTATTTATTCTTTTACTCACTATTCATTAGTTGTTTCATTATAAAGTAATAACATCAGTATAAATAATATATTGATATATTATTATAAATATGAGAGGACCCTATTTCACCTTCTATCCATCCTACGAAAAACAAAATCACCGCGCTAGCGTACGCATGCCTTACAGTCTCCACGCTGTTGTGTAATCTGTTTTTCCATCACAACCTTACATGGATGTGTATAATGTTGAAAATAATAACTATATATGATTATTATAACATAATACTAATTCTGATATATTATAGAATCCACTCCAATTCCATTCAATAACTTCGGGAACGATATTATTGCTCATGCGTATGTACAGATTACCGTCTCCACGACGCGATAAGATTTATTATCTGTGTTAACCATTCAAGAATGATGATAAAGTATATATAGTAAGTATTAATGAAATATATTACATAATAATGATACTAGATATATATATATATATATGTATATATATGTCATTTACTTCCATTCTATTTAATAAAGAAACGAAAAAACCATTCATGCATACGTACGACCTACCGTTTCCATGAACGGCGTATTTCATTCCATTTATCGATCTAATATATATATATATATTGTGAATATATATTATGCATAAATAATTATTTACATTCTGGGATTAATTAATAATGATCTAAGTAATCATATTAATAATTACACGTCAAAACACATACGATGAAATAAATAATTTTCAAAGATATTTCTAAGGTATGTCTAGAGATGTCTCTAAGGATAATGCTTGGGTCTTCACAGTTGGTATCATAGGAATGGTATAGCTATCCTTTAGAAAATAGGATACTGAATCTTTAGTAGAGCCTTAGAGATATTTCTAAGGTATGTCTAGAGATGTCTCTAAGGGTAAGTATAAGTATAGGTTACAGTCCTAGAAATATGATAAAAATCATGAATAACCTAGGATTTAACCTAAGATTTTAGAGAATGAATGTGATTTCCTTGATTATGTTGTTTTCTTAGTGTGATTTTTTCTATCAAACTATTCTTTTTTTGTTTTAGATAATGGATAGAACCCGAAGGAACAGTTTTAATGATCAATACACTGGGAAATGCAATGATTATCCTCCTAAAAAACCAAATGTTATGGTTAATAAAGTGAAAAATCATATTTCTATACTTACAAAATCTATAAATTAGATTTAATTTATTACGTGGAATTATATATGAACTATAACTCCATTTTTTGGAGCCATATACGATTAATATAACCATATACAGACTTATGTATATTTAATAAATTTTTTTAACCTTTTGTTTGAGATCGATTGAATGACCCATCATTATATCACATGATCTGAAAACATGTCATGAATAAAAAATTTAACTTTATTTCATTAAGATATGAAGTGGAAATTGTTCAAGGAACAACCAACGGAGATATTGTACCAAAATCATGTAAGTATTTCATCAAATTAAAATTCATCATCTTTAGGGAAATGATCTTGGAAACCAATAATGTTATCTTAGTACCTTCATATCCGATGAATCAGATGTTACCTTAGATCATCACAAATTTATAGCTTTTTTATTGGTTACTTTTTCAAAGCCATGTTTTCTACCACACTCTATCAGAACATGATGGTTAGATTTCTCTTCCATATCCATATTTTCAACTGTGTTCTCTTATGTGAAAACCCAGGGATGAGTTTCCTTGGTTATCTAGTATGTTTATAACGTTTCTTTTTAAAATAATTTTTTAGTCTTTCTTTTTATGATGTGGGTATCTATAATAGAAACTTTCACGTAGTAAACCATATATAACACCAACGAATTTTGAAGGCGAAATTCAATTTATGGGCAATATAATGTAACACCTCGAGATTTTATGAGAAATATTATTTTTAATTTCATTGATTTATTTTATTGTACTATGTATCAAGATTATCTTGCGTCATACACTACATTGTGTTAGCTTGTAGTGTACGCAAACACTATTCATGGCTTCTGTTGCATGCAAGAGCGACCATCTTCAATAGCGTGTGTTGTACGCAATGCTGAGTTTAACTAAATAATGATATATTGTTCTAATATTATTATGAACTAGCCGTTATGAATAGTATTAACCATAGTTTTAATTTTATAACATTATAAATCATCTTAATCATTATCTAGAACTATTTATGTGAACAAAATCATTTTTTCGTATAAAGGAAATATTTTTCCAAAAAAACAATTTTGTCGTATTTTGATGGCACACCCACATTAAATATTGTTTTTGACACATTTATGAGTTAAATATGACAAAATAAACTTCTTCATTTCAATAAGTATATAAAAATTTACTTTGAATGACTTTTTAATAATTTTCTGTTAACTTTCATATTTTGATGAATAGTAAAAATATGCTAAATTTTAATTAAAAACAACATTTATTCATTGAGCTAATTTAAATGGCTAAATTATAAAATTGAATTGATATAAAGTATAAATAGAATATATTTTTACCATTTAATATAATTTAAGTTGTTATCATTAATGTTACCTTGAATTCATAGGGAAAAACATTTCAATCTTTTGCGATGTTTTAACTTTTCAAACATGTTTTCTCATTATTGAGATTGATATTAAATTAAATACTGCAACTTCTGTGTTTTGAATTAGGAAAAATGGATTCCATATTTAGAATCAGTAGGTCCAAATTATGTTAATGTGCTACTTTTTATTTTTAAATATTATGAATAGTGACTATGGTATATTTTATTTACTATAGTTAAAGGTAAATCGGGTAATTATTAGTAAAAATAATATTATCAAATTACCCTTAAACCTTAAAATATTATTTTGGAAGAATAAAAGTCGTCTCATATCATCTAAGGGTCGGAATAGGTTTATTTTATGGACTTTTGACCATGAAAAAGATGTATTTATTATTAAAACAAAAGAAAGTGACAATATGTCACTCTCTTATATCATATAAGTTTAATAATATTAATTTAGTGATAAAATTATTGAAACATAGAAAAAAAAATTCACAATAAAGATAATAAAATTTTATACATCATTTGAATTTATTTATAATTTTTAGAGTTTAAATAATTATCATTAATGGTGACACAATAGTGATGTATAAATTATTTTATTGATTGAAATATCAAATAAATGTTTTTAAAAAAAATAAAATAAATATTATATGTACTAATTAATGTATACCCAAATTTTATAGATGAATAGTATATGTTAGGAATATATTAAATATTTTTCTTCAAATATATCATCTTTTGGGATTTTATTTAAATTCAATTAAATGAATAGTGTCCAAATTGTTACTATTGAAATTTTAAAAAAATGAAATATTATTAAATTATTTAAAAATCAGAAAAATATTAAAAAATTACAAATTAAAATTTATATGGTCTGAAGTTTCATAAATTATCCATTTATGTACAATTTAAAAGCACACGACGAACTATTTTTTACCATTTAAAATTTATAACATTATTACCACAAATAAAATTAAAAAGATTAAATAAGGATAAATCACAATGATAAGGTCTAAAATAAAATATAGACATGTCTAAATTATATTTTTTGATGATATTAAAACATTATCTCATCTAATCTTTTAATTTGAGTCATTTTGGATGTTTTTATGTGGGGTGTGAGTTTATTATAAATTAACATTTCTGAGAGTTTATTAAAGTGCCTCTCTCCTCTCTTATAAAAGAGAACCTCCTCCATCTATTCATCACAACATTTTATGCCTTCACGATTGGCAAAAACCTATCCATTCTTCTTCTCTAATTCTCTATATATGTACTATAGGTCATGGTTTTCTTCTAAGACCATATTTAGTGCCCAAAGAGGAGGTTTAGAAGAGGCGCGTCGAAGAAGTTGTAATATCCATTACTGATTCTTTCAAATTTATTTCTTTTTCTAGTTAATCTTCTTTAGTTTTATCATTATAAAGTAGTAACATAAGTATTAATAATATAATGATATTTTATTATAAATATGAAACAACCATATTTCTCCTTCCATTCATCCTAGGAAAAAAAGAAATCGTCGAGCGTGCATACGTACAGCTTACTATCTTCACGCCATGGTGTAATCTATTTTTTCACCACCAACATACTTGGATGGGTATAATGGTGGAAATAATAACTATATATGATTATTATAACATAATAAATTTTTTTGATATTATATCATTCACTCTAATTCTTTTCAATAATAGTGGGAATGATATCATCGCTCGTGCATATGTACAGATTACGGTCTTCACAACGCGATGAGATTCATTCTCAATGATAACCATTGAAGAATGATTATAAAGTACATATAATAAGTAACCATGAAATATATGACATAACATTTTTATTGTATTTATGTATATATATATGTCATTTACTTCCATTCAATTTAATAAGGAAACGAAAATAGTGTTAATGCTTACGTACGGCCTACCGTCTCCATGAACGGTGTATCTCATTCCATTTATCAATTTATTTTATATATATATTATAAATATATATAATATATAAATCATTTTTTACAATATGGAAGTAATTAAACATTATCTATGTAATTATATGAATAATTACAATTAAAAACATGTACAATGAATGAAACAACTTTACCCAAAAAATTTATTTAACATAGAATTGAAAAATGAACGGGTAATATAAACTCATAAGTGAATCATATATGATATCATAAATATTATTATGGTACCGATACAAGTTAATAATATGTATAAACCCACTATATAGGTGTCTCTGACACATATGGAAGAAATTGGACATAGTGTAAGAGATAATAATTCCAATCTCATTCTTTTCCAAGATTTTTTATTCGTAATTATTTACTAGGGTATTGTATATCATTCATGTCCATGTTTTCTAAAATTTATTTCATAAAATGGTTAGTATTCATCCTTATATTTTTAAAGTAATTTTCATCTTTTTATGACTTTTACCACAAGGTATGGAATAAATCTTTCTTTTGTTTACCATACAAGTTGCTTTTTGACTTTTCCGGAAAAAGTAGGAAGATAATGTTTTTTTAAATTATACGGAATGAACGTATTTTTATGGTTTCATAACACCTTATTTTCATGAAGATTCGTCTACATGATTTCATTATTATTTTTTTAAAAAATAATATTCTTTTAAAATTTAATATCATTTTGTGAAAAGAGAATTTTTTTGAAGAAGAAATGATATTTTTCTCAAGAAATCATATCGTCTGTTTTATCAAAACTATTTCCCATATAAGATGAAATTATTTAGTATAATTATATTTCAAGTATAATGTATCTATTATTAACATTGTTTTATTTTTCTCATGATGACATTATATTCATTTTTTATATATAGATTATGTTAAGATGGGATGATGTTTATGAAACCCATTTTATTCTTCGGGTTATGATGAATGATTTATGATAGTTTTGTGGCACACGTAAGAATAAATTCAATATGGGATGGTTGGGACCTATATATCCCTCTAATGCATTGTTAATGATTTATATCTCATGAGATAAACTTGGTTGGAATAAAATGTAAACCATGTTTAGTAAGATGGGGCGGGAATGACAAGTAAACCTAATTCAATAATGGACATTGTCCACCATGATGGTCTTGGCAGCAATGACTTGGCTACTATGGAAATCATATCATATTCTTAACGGTTTTTCACAATTACATGTTTTATTCCAATTCTATTTTATCATGATTAATGTAATTTTATGATCTATTCCTTATGTACTGCCATGATTTTTGTCATTACTCGTGATTTTGATGATTTATGTTCAGGTTTTTACGTTCAAATGTTTATGGATTGTTTTGTGTTTTCCATGTTTACCCTTAATGAGAATTTGAGCTCACCCTTTTTATGTTTTCTTTTCTCCATGATATAAATAATGGATTTAGGAAACAAACCAAAATGGTAATAACTTTATGGGAGATGTTGAATATCTTTCACCATTATTAGAAGTCTATATTATGAGTTTCCAAAGACACTAAACTATTACAGTCCTTGGGTTTCTATTTTTGTTATGTATTAAGTATTCCACAAATGTGATGTAATTTCCATGTACGTCAGTCTTGGGTGTCTATAGTAACATACCTAATTTTTAAAATGAAACACAATGTTTGATAGCTTACATGATACACCACAAAGATCATAAATGAAGTGCTTATTATTACTATTTATATGTTCCATTATAACATATCTAGCATAATGATAGGTAGGAATATTATTAACAGAAATAATAAAATATTTTTTTCACTTCTATATATAATTCTTTGTGAAATTAATTATAAATGAATGTAAACACCTTTTCAAAATATAAGGAAATGATTTTCTGAATAACAATTGAATTGTGCCAAAGTGAATTTTATAGCAATAAAAAAATCACACATAATAGATTATACATATATATATATATTGTTAATTATTATATTTAAAATTAATCATATGTGTATTTTAGACAAAATATAAGAAAAATCAAATTTTACAAATAAAAGAATTACTTTTCTAAAAAGGCATATTTGTGGTATTTTTGTTGTATGATATTTTTAAATATAGTTTTTTAAATTCTTATAAATTTTATTTGATAATATAAACCTATTATTTGAAATATTTATATCAAAATTTACTATGTTTTAATTTTTTTATTTTTATGATAAGTATGATGTTTTCATGAATAGTGACAAATACTACATTTTAATGGAAAATAACTTTCTTATCAAATCAATTTATACTAATAAGTTATACTATCAATTGGTTTTACATTATTTATAGTTAAATTTTATATAATTTAACCCAATTTAGGTAATTAGAAGGAATTTATTATTGAATTCATATATAAAAATTTATCAATCATTTGAATGTTTTCACTTAAATAAATTTTTATCTTATTCTATCAACACGATTAATTTGAAATAAATTGTCGGAAATTCTATGTTTCTGGTTTTTTTAAAAGTATTACAAATTTTAAATTAGTGAGTTAAAATATTTATTTACTTCTATTTTATTTTGGGACATTATGAATAGTATCTTTAGTAATTTTTATTACCATAGTTATGGGTAAATTTAGTAATTAAGGGTAAAAATAATTTTTTAAATATTACGAAATTACCCTAACACTTGTTATAACTTATTGGGTTTATTTATTGACAACAAAAATCATTACTGGTATTATTTTTGAGTTCATAGAGAAATATAGATTACTTTAATCCATTTCTATAATTTTATTCAATAAAAACACCATTTTGACATACTTTTTTGAAGAATTTAAATATTTTTAATATAGGGTTTCATAAAAAATCTTTTCAACTATAAATATTATTATGAAATATTAGTATTTTTATCATAATTTTGGTGATTTTTTTATTTTTAGGGAATAAATAATTAAATTAATGGCTTTAATAATGATAATAAAGTAAATTTTTATTTAATAAAAATACCAGATTATAGTTATTAAAAATACTAAAATAAATTTAATTTGTTCAAATCAATGGAATAAACAAATTTTTTAAATATCATTTACATGTTTTTTATATTTTATATGTTTTTTAATTTATATTTTTCACTCATTTTTTAAGAGGAAAAATAAGGAATAGTGTCAAATTTTACATTAATGATATTTTAAAATAAATAATAACTTATCAAAGTATATAAAATTTATAAAAATTTATAATTCAACCTATTGATTATGGAATGTCATATAAATTCATCAATTACTCATCTAATGGTATTTTGTCATTTTATTGTCATTATATTACCCATGAAGTGTAAATTACATGATATTATGGTAAAATTAAAAATGGAAAAATAATTGTTAAGACAATGTGATAAGGATGAAAAAAGATATTAAACATTTATAATTTTCAATTTTATGAATTTACCTCGACCAATAATTATTTTATATTATAAATACATAAAATTGGATCCTTTTTTGAATTGAAAATCAGTTTATGTTTATTTAATATTTTGAAGAATTTCATGATTACCCCTAAGCTCTTTTATAACAGGTAATCTATTATTATTTTTTATTTACACTAAACAACTACTTTTTTAGCCAATATCATCCAAAATTCATTACTGTAATCCCTAAACAAATTCTTGATTTCTTATTTTAGACATAAAACACCATTTACTGGTATTATGGTGTTCATAATTAGATATCGTTTGATGAAGAGGTATTTTTTTAATCTTTCTTTGTTGTTTTATTTCCTCTTCCACTTCCTTAAAATATTCTTAAACCATGATAATATAATTGATTCATTATATTCAACATAATTATATTTTATTATTTTAAAATTATCATTAAAATCCATCTCCAGTTCCATCAAATTGAATGTGAATTATCGTTTGTGTGTATGATGAACAACCACCTCGCAAATTGATATAATTAGGTTTCCATAAC
Source organism: Viscum album (assembly GCA_963277665.1). NCBI lineage: Eukaryota > Viridiplantae > Streptophyta > Magnoliopsida > Santalales > Viscaceae > Viscum > Viscum album. The sequence goes on from OY728141.1 coordinate 1,214,469,287, forward strand.
CGTTTATCATGAATGGATATTATGGTTATATTAATGTTAATTTATTATTTTAATAAAATATTTACAATTATGTAATGTTAATATATAATTTATTTTGTTACCTTTCCATGCTCAAAAAATTATTACATTATTCATGCCAACATGTGAACGATCACCTCCACAAAGCGATGTGATTCATTTTTCATCAACACATAAAATGAATGATTTATATAAGTATATTTAAATTATTAATATTCTATTAATGGTATCATTATATTTTTTTCAATATTAAATTATACATACCTTATTTTCATAAAGATCATTGAAAAATGAACACATTACTCATGTGTACGTACAACCTACTATCTCATGGAATATAGCGTAGTTCATTTCAATAACAATTCATAATGGTTTGATTGAAAATTATAATTTTCTTCTAAATAATATAATCATTTCATTAAAATAATTATATATATTATTTAATAATTACAAATTTGATTATTGACATCATACCAAATTCATTTAGGATTCATTTACCGAAAATCTACATAGCATCCGATATGAACTTAAATAATTAAATAAATGAGATAACATGATAAAAAGAGATATAAATAAAATAATAAAATTTATGATGTTCTCATGAAATTAAAAAATTTACCTAATATAATTCTTCAAGAAGATAAATATATTATGTGATGAGTAAGACTCAAGGTAATAGACTTTCTTCAAAAACCATCTTTTATAGTTACTATATAACCTATTTTTTAAAATGTCAAAAAGAATTTATTTTCCTAACATAGAATTCATGATCATAATGTATCAATTTATTGTCAAATTAATGTATTTTCTCCCTTTACATGTTGAGAATTTTATATTTAGATAATGTGTTTTCTTTTACGAGTTCATAAATGTTTAAAAATGAGATGTGATTTCAAATAAAAAATTTTATTTTTATATTATGAATTATTTTTTTGTATGCATATGTCATAGTTCTTTTGAATTGATTATGTGTATGGGTGGTTTCGTGAATACCCTAGTTATAGTCACCCCATAATATCTCTCTAATAAATTTGTTAATGATATGGATTTTACAAGTAGGGCTTCTCTTATGAATTTAATGGAATATATTACAGTGGGGATTCCAAATGTAAACATGGAAGTAACTCAGTATGTCAAAGTGATAACATCAATAAATGTAATAGTGACATGGAATTTATGTCACAAGCGACATTTTTTATTTATTATTTATATATTGTTTTATGGGAACCAAATGATTTCATGAGGTAAGATAAAGAGATTATGGTTAGGGGTGAAAAATACAACATTGTGAAAATGATTTAATAGGATTTTAAGTATTCAGGGAAAACCCATTTATTTATTTATTTATTATTTCTAGTTATAATATTTTTGTTCACGTCTAAAGATTTAAAATGGTTTCCATAGTTTATATGAATGTGTAATAGGAAGAAGGATGTCATGTTAAAAGATATGACGAATTTTCATGAAATGGAAATCATGTTTTATTTTAAAATTTTTAATATTATAAAATAAATAGAAGTATATTTAATAGTATACAATTTGTTAGAATGTGGGATGTTATGTATAAATTATATCTATATTCTCAAAAACAATAATCCAAATATTATCCTAAATTTGAAATAAAATCAGGTCTTGAGTAAAAAACAATATTTTATAATCATAATGTCGGGTGTTTACAATGAAACTTTTGATCCTCAACATGGATAATCTAGCATAATCCAATCAACTGAAAGAATTGGAAACCTTATTCCCTATCACAGGGTTCTTGTGTATTGAGAATTAATAATCTATAATCGGGTATATCCATCTTTCCTAAAACGTGTTCAACCCCTTAGGTGTGGATATATAGATTTATATTTTTTGATCTTCATATATGTAAGACTCTACCCCTTAAAAATGCATCTATATATTGAGGGAAATAATTAGAAAAAACACTCAAAATATTTAGTTTGGTAACTTTTTACTTTAACTCAATTTTCATGACATATAAGAAATTATTATGTATTTATTCTTGAGAATTCATATCAATCCCTTCATGGATGAATAACAATTGATTATAAAAATTTAATCACTATAGTGTAGTATAATAATATGAATGATGAAAAATCTCCTCTTCAGTTCCGTGAAATTTTTCACATTTATCCTTTAATAGGAACAATCATTCCTTTAGGGTTAACCCATTGAGTTGAATAGATATTCAGGAGAAATTTTCCGTAGACCATTGATAATATCAAACCAAACCAAGAAAAAATTGGATATCTTTTATCGTGGTTGGTATAGTTCAATGTTTAATTGATTATTTAGTGGATGTGTCCAATAAAATACCATCTCTTGAGATTACATGAACCAAAAATGATTTATTTTATTTCCAAAATTCATACTTTTTAAATTCTTCATAGAATTTTTCCATCCTCAAGTACATTGGTATAATTCTCAAGTGGTCTTTATTTTCTTCCTCACACATTAAATAAGTTAGAATATAATATATGATGATTATATTAAATTGATCAAGTTTATTTCTAAACAATGTATTTATTAAATACTATAAGATATTTATGGAATTATTAACACTAAATGGAATCACCAAATAATCAAAGTTTCCATACCTTGTACGAATCATTTTATTGGGTATATCATCATTTTTCACCAATTGATAATATATATTATAATGTTTAATCTAGGAAAAGTGTTGGGATATATATAGTTAATCAATCATGTCATAAATATGGGGTATATGATACAGTTTTATGATTTTTACTTATTTTAGTTAATGATAATAAATAATAATTCCCATAGATCAATCATTCTTTTTAATCAATTTCACCTAATGGTGACACATTTTGCTACAAGAATTCGTTTTCAATGATATCTTGTTGTTTCTTGTTTATTTATTGATACTCAATCTTGAATATTATATATATAGTATTTGAAATAGTTGTAGCACAAGTTATTAGTTTATTAAGATGCTAATATCATGTTTCGGTGGAAGACTATAAGGCTTCATCAGAAAGGCATCGAAAAACTAATAAAAATTAATAATATTAACCATGCTGATTTTCACTATAAAAATTTGAGATAAATATCCATATTGAATGGGAATCAAGACCCATAAAATGGATGTAATTTCCATCTAATGTTATATTTATCATCTCACACATAGGAGATCATAGGTTAGTTTTTAATATCAATTGTCACTTATATGAAAATTGATTTTGGATTTAGGTAAAAAATCCAATCCACAACTAAGATGAGCAAAAATTCTTCTTAAAGGAAAATAATGATATATTTAAGAAGAAAATTCCCAAAAAAAACAAAATTGGAGAAGAATCATCGGATTGTGATGTGATCATCGTACCTTTTTATATTTTCACTATTATTTCAATATTTATTATTAAGGGATATTAGATAACATTTTTATGTACATTTTATGAAATAATGGAATTTCTATAACTGATCCTAAATAAGAAACATCAATATTTTACCATTATTTTCACCGCAATAACATTAAGGTTATATCTTCTATAAATTATTAAAACAAAAATATATTTATTTACCATCATGATTCATAGATTATTGTGATATATCGTTCATAGGATGTATATACCATAACCCCATATTTTCAGTTTATGACAGATCTACTTGGGTCATTCGTGACAATTATTTAAATCCATCATTACTATTCCTAATGTGATTGTGAATTTCCAAATCTTATTTCCGTGGAGTTTTAAACTAGGTGTGTAGAAAACCCGATTTTGCTGTACTATGTGATGATCAAGTCGAAACCAATGCACAATTTTTGTTGTTATTACCGCATAGTAAAACAATGCTAGATCCACATCCACTTGTAGTATCAAGAAAAACATGTAATTTTTGGATAACAGTAACACAATAATTTACCCAAATTCTAAGCTACTTTCATTCAACTGGTATTATACTAATGGTTTGATCTAACATTTTTTGATCCTTGTGTCTAATGATTAACTATTACATTACTCTAATATGAAAAATAATGATCCTGAATTTTCAAAACTAAATATTACATTTTTTCGATGGATCATCAATACATTTCAATAATACATGATCAAGGACTATAATGGTTAAGTTTATTTATATACTACCAACATTATCATCATATTTCATGAAAAGATCATATCACATGGAAAACATTATAGATATACCCGATATATGGTCTTTCTTCATGGCCTATGGAAAGCATATATAAGAAAGGGTGAGATCAAATTATCTGTAAGGGTAATCATGGGATATATCAATATAAAATGATCATAAGTTAATGGTAAGATGATAATTACAATATAAAATCATACCCTATTGATCATTGATCATAATATTGAGTCATCGCAAACATTATGGAATTTTTACGGCATAACTCATAAAGGAATCAATTAACATGATCCAAAAGAACATAAATTTTTCATAATACATTTTTTCCATACACATAACAATAAAAAAATTTCAATATATTAAAATATAAATTGGTTCCGTATTAATTTAAGGACTAAAATTATGTCATAACATAATATTGTGAACATCAAATCCAGGTCACCATATAAACATGTCAATATGAAATTAGGTTCACACATCACATAGTTAACTCATGTGTTATCAATATTTACCCAATTATTTGGAGGAAGATATATGTCTCACCCATCATTGGATATAATGTGACCGACTGTTTTGGTTATATCATTGCTATCATCACATTTTATAACATAACCACTATCCTTGATTATAACACGACCATTGTCCATGTTTATAATGAAACCACCGTCACATAATGGAATCTGTACAAATGTGTGAAAAAAGATAATAAAAAATTCATCATATTAGAACCCAATAAATTTTTTTAAAAACATTTCAATATAACTTTGAATTATAAATGGTTTTCTTTAAAATTTAATCATTTTATCATAGAACAACCTCATTCAAAAATACGATATTACATAAAACACAATTCAACATAATAATACCACATATTGAGAGATAATAATCATCGAATAGGTTAATTATAACATAATTAAATATTATATAACACCAAAGGATGTCATCATATTTTGAAAATGATTTGGAAATATCAATTCATGTATTTGTTTAAAAAATGACCATTCATATTTAAAAATCACCTTTAAATAACAATAAAGTCAATTAAAATTATAGAAATATATTTTCATGTCAATAAAATTAGAAATAAATAACTAAATATTTTTAACATTTATTGGTCATTATAGAGAACCCTAGTGTTCATATCATATATATGTAAAAAAATATTCCATTCATAATTTCCAGAAATGTCAAGAATACCTCATTTACAGAAAATAAGAATATTCCTCTAAAACAATTTAAAAAAAATTAAAAACATTACAAAAAATTAAATTAATAAATAATCATATAATAAGAAAAACATTATTTAAAAAAGTTGTATAAAAAAAAGTCATTGAAGAGAAAATATTTTAAACCGAATATAATAATATATTAATTTTTCATTAGTCACATTATTTTTGACTCCTGAGTTTATAATATGAGGAAAATGATTGAGAAAAATTTATTTTTTTAAAATAACAAAATGATTAGAAAATCTCGGAATTTATTGAGTGAGATATATTAATATTTCATCATGGGAAGAAAAATCACAAACAGTCCTAATAAATAATGAGATTTTATCACAAAATCATTTCCACTTTTGTAAATTCATATTCATTGGACCCATTGAACTTTAACATAAAATTAATATTTAAATATCATTAATATATGTAGATTAATTATATAAAATGTAATAGGGGTAAAATATACATTCCACAAATGAATTGAGTGGTGAATATGTTATATGTCTCCAGGAATTTAAAGAGAGATATGAAATACCTTACCTTAAGTCTTAATTTACATTAAACATATTTTAACCTACCGTATAATAAATATCGGTTTATAATACCTCTTTTACATAACCAAACACATTTGTATCATAAAAGTTATGATTTAATTATAACCTTTTAACAATTATTTATCAACATTTCTTTGTTAAAATCTACTTTTTATTAAATAATTGCTTCATTTCCATGTATGTTTTTGTTTGGTAGTTTCATTCAGATTAGAAAAATCAAGATTCAATATTCTCCAAAATTATTACAATATATAAATATAAAATTTAATTATTATATATTTTTTTATATTTATCCATAAGTGTTATATATAGAATATTAATTACAGCATTCATGAAGATTGTAGGCCATACATATGCATGAATGTTGATTCTATTTCCTCAACGGATGAATCAAAAGGAAGATAAATATATATTCACAAATTAAGAATTATTTTTATATAATATATATCAAAAATAATCATTTAATATATCTATATTACTATCAATATCAATATTAAATGAAAAAAAGTATCACATCGCTTTATGGTGTTATTAGTCCATATATATGAAAGAGTGGTGTTATCTTTTTCCGAATGATTGTATTTTAAAAAGGAACAAAAGATATTATAATAATATATGTTTAATAATTTTATAAATATAATATATTTACATTTAATCCATAATTACCTCCATCCATGAGAGGTGATGATGGAAAACTAATTACAGTGGTTCGTGAGGCAAAGTCATCCATACACATGATTAATAGTTTCATTTCCCATTTGATAGGAATGTACAATTATATAAGATATTAATGAAATAAAATAAAATATTTTTATATGATTGATAATTGTGTTATTATATCATCATAAATAAATAATATTTTATGTTTTTGGAAGAATAAATACAATCACTAGTATTATAATTTTACCTCTTCCTCGATGAATATCTTCATGTTTAAATCTAAAGCACTACATGAAGGATTTTCAAATAAAAATAAGTCCTATAGAATATATGTAGGTCCTTAAGAAATGGATTTAGAGCAAAATTATATGATCCAAAAGTATTTGTATGTTTAATGTGTAATGTTGATTGGTTGGAATTTTAAAAGTGGGTGAGATAACACACATGAACATTATGAAAAACAATATACCAATGTCTTTACAGAAATCATGGATGAAAATTGACAAACACAAAACTATATATTTTAGAAGGTACATATAAGTCCATCTAAAAATAATTTTACATGTTTCAATTTTATTTTAGCAATTATATTAGTAGTTTAACAACTGGTAAACCTTTTTAACCTTAAATGCTGTAATTAGTTTTTACAATTTTTAATGTTCATTATAAAAAAATTAGTATAGACTAGCAATATAATAGCAATTATTCTGATTCTAATTATGGAATCAATTTTCATAATTCATTTCATGAAATATTATGAGGTTAATTTTAAATTTATCCTGAAAATGTGATGTAAAAACTATTTTCCAATGAATGTTTTTCAAAAGTAGAAATTTTTTTAGTATCTAAATTAAATTTTAAATTGTTTCAAATGAACGATGTTTAAATATTGAATATATAATTTGAAATATTATAATTTTTAAAACATCTTAAAATAAATTTGTTCTAATGAATTATAAAAATGAAATGTCAATTTTTAATATAAAATTTTAATTTATACTTATGATTAGAAAATTAAACTGTGTAAATCATTCATAAAAATCACACAATAATAATTTTGATTTCCTATTTTAAAAGAGATGTTTATTATTTCAAATAAATTTAGAAAATGGAATAAAATTAATTTTCTATTTCATTAAAAAAATTTATAAAAACAATTTTTGAGAAAAATCAGTTTTCAAATAATATAAAGAACATATTCAAAATTTTGTAACTTTGTATCATGTGTTTTTATAATATAAAACTAGTTATATTAATTTTTTAAATGTGGATATTCCTACTAAAATAAAAAATATTTTCATATTAGTTATCACATTTATGTTTAAAAAATAATATAAAGTGTATATTGTGCTACATTAAAACTCGGCATTTCATGTAATTCAAATTATTGATAAAATTAAATAAATTAGAAAAAATATATTTCAAAAAATCTTTTTGGTGCTAAATATCTGCCTAGAGGAAACATCAATATCTAAAAATGTTATACAAATTGTTATACCTTATTTTTAAATTTAATGAACTATAATAATTTATGTAAAGTTAAACTACAGAAACATTGGTAAGGGTAAAATATCATTGATTAAGGGTATAACCAAGAATCCAGAATAGTTTATCGGTAAAAATAAACAAATTTTTTTTAAAAACTATTTCACATATAATTTAACCAAAATATTAAAGAGAATAAATAGTATTGATAAATAATTTATATATGAAAACTAAAAAATTAAAAAAACAATTAATCAGTGAGTAAATAAAAATTAATAAAATCATTCGATATATAATTAGTAATGAAATCATTAAATATAAAAAAATTTATACAGTAAAAATTTTCTCTACATCAAACTCATTACTAGAAACCAAAATCTACCACTTTTAAAAAAATATAAAATTTAAACATGATTTTTAAATATTCCACCCATTTTTTTAATTTATTATAATTTTAAAAAATAAATTAAAGTATAACTAATTTCTTACAGGCATGAAATATATTTTTATGCAAATCATGTTTTATATAAATAATGTGAAATTTAAAATAAACCCCCAGTAAATAATTTTAATTTAGAAAAATATATAAACATATGTATAACAACAATTAAAACTAAATATCCATCATATAATGTTAATATTTTATTTTATCAAACATCATAAGAAACCATTTTTTAGTTAATATATTATATTTTTTTAGTTTAATGAATTAAAAATTAGTATCAATGTTTTTTACATATTATTTGATAACATGAAAGATCATTTCAATATTTTCTAATATTGAATTCACTAAAGTGTAATTTAATATTGAAATAAAGGAACATTTTTCACAATAAATAATAGAATTTATTAAATTAAAACTTAATCCATAAAATATTATGAAATATGTTGATATTGATAACTACATGAGGCAAAAAATGAATGTATTAAAATTCAAAAGTAGATAAAAAAACTATGTTCTGGTTCATTAAACTCCATGTATCTATAATTTTACTATGTATATGAAACAAACATGAAATACTTTTCCTATCATGTATGAAACCTCCAAAATCATAATCATAATAAATTATAAAATTAATATATTTATATCTATAATATAACATTGCATAATTTGTAGTCCATTTAACGTATCTTATAATTCTTTAAATGTATTTTATGTGTGGCTCATTAAGATAAGATTGAAATATTTCACATAAAAACCGTAAAAAATAACCAGATTATAAAATGTTAAATAGTATGAACCTACAATCACAACTCTAAATAGTTTAAAATCAATGTATTATATATATTAATCTAATTAAAATTTAAAAGTTATTCTAATATGGGTTTTAATGTTTTACATGAATTATGTTCAAATATTTCATTTACATATACACTTTGATTCCAAATTATTGCATCATTTAATTGAAAAAAATAAATCCACCAAAAATATTTTTATTTCAATCATAAGACTCATCTCAAATTCATTATATAAAAATTTTGAAAAATTTATACGAAGTAAATCACATGTAGATTCAAAAAGAATTTTTTTGTATAAAATTAAATTATTAAAAAAAAATTTAACTCCCTTAATCATTAATATAGGATCTATATTATTATAATTAAAATAATTTTTACCATTTATAAATTATTTTGTTCACACCAAGAAGAAGGATCATTCTTATGATGATATAATGATTTCGAAAACATAAAATCATGAGAATAAAACAATTAATATTAAAAAAAATTGTGGATTAAAATAAACATTCATAGAAAGAGAACCATCTATAAAAATTTATAAACATAAATTTGAAATAATTAAAATCATTGAAAAACAAAAGAACTATGAATATTCATATAGATTTAATCCTAGAAACATGTGAAAATATTACACAAAATATATACATTCTTATTGATAATAACCCTAAACTACAATTCAAGCATCGTGCATAATAATTTGACCTGATTAACACATTTTGTTTCTAAAAGTCCATTTACTTATAATGATTTATTTATCTTCTAGTGGTTTAACAAAATTACAACAATTATTTATATTAAATTTATTAGTTTTATTTGTCATAAAAATAATCCAATTATAATATTTAATTACATCATAAATATTAATTGGAATTACATAATAAAATAAAGTAAATTTAGAAAAAAAATAAAAATTGCTTTTTTATTTTCAATTCTAGAAATATTATTTTAAATAATTTTATCAATATTATATTCCTTAAGAATTTTCAACGAGTTATTGATAAATTGAGATTGAGTATTCTCCACCTAAATTGTTACATTATTATCTTCTCCTTCCTCTTCAGCAAAATTATTTTCTATAAATTCATCTTGAATATTATCTAATGATAAAATATATTTCAAATTATGTTCATCAAATTCAATATTAATAAATTATTGGATAAGAATGGTTCTTTATTTTAAAATTTACAATAATTAAACTGATTTGAATATCCATTACAAATTAAATAAATAAATTTTACATAAAGTTTATATAAATTATCATTATAATTTAAAATAAAAAAAAATAACTAAAAACTCTAAAAACATCGAACATTGGGTTTTTATCATTAATTATCACATATATTTTTTTATTAATTATGTGATGATACAAAATCTATGTAAAATATAACAATAAATATTTCATGAATAAGATAAAAAATATTTTGGTAAATTATATTCAACAAACATATTTTTATCGCTTTATATAATAGTACTATTATTTATTTTTACTATAACTTCTATGGAAGAGAAATGTTTTTTAATTGTCTATAGTATAATTATTTTCATAAAAAATCTAATTCAAATTAAAAAATTCACTTCCATTGTGAGTTATAACAGAAATTATTACATATCTTATTTATATTAAACAACATTAATATTACATAAAATTAAATAAGTTTTCAATTAAAAAAACATAGAGTTTGATTAAATGAAATTCTAAAATCATAAAGAATTAATAACCTAATTCATTTATCCGAAAATTATAGTTTTTATAGGTGTAAATAATTATAAATGAATAATTTCATGTGGGAAAACTGTTTTTTCTTAATTAATAGATTTATAATTATATTCTATAATTTATTCCTTCTAAAAATAATTACAAACCAAATGAATGATAATTTTCAAATATAATTATTTTGACTCATGTAATCTCCTTGATAGCTAGTAAAAAAACTAAATGTTCACATGTATGAGCCTTATATACCAAAGTATAAAATCATATTAAATATAATTAAGACACCTAATATTCTAGTAAGTTAACTCTAGAATATAATTTCAATAAAAAATTTCTTTCCTTTTACATAAAAAATAGATTCATTATTTAAAAATAATCAATTATAATATTAAAATTTAACCCTTATCGCACCATTACATGGTTTTTAAATAATAACTAATTAATTGAACAAAATTTCAATATTTAATACTTAAAAAACTATAACTAATTTAGATATACCTACTTCCCAAAATCCTTCTTTCATCACATTTTGTGTTTTCTCCAAAAGTTATAGAGCCTCCATCATAATGATAATAAAATAAAAAGTAAAATGTGTCACCAATCGAAACAAAATAATAATAAATATCCATGTCCCATGAATCCATGAGACTCTTGAGAATTGTTTTTTGAAATATCATAATGAATAAATATTTTTTGTCCCCCATGATATCTTAGGTCCAATCATGCTAGTGTATTAATTTTTCGAAACACAACATGATTTCAAACATGATTTATTGGTTAATATTAATGATGAATCAATATAAATAAATTTTTTGGTGTAGACTAACTATTTATTTAATTTTAATTAACAGTAATTTCCTTAGTTACCTATCATGAAACATTTAAACTATGTTCCATTGGATATAATCCTTTTATAACATTTTACAATTTACGTCTTCCATAACGTAGTTATTTTTTTCTTATATTTAAATCTATGCATGTATTTATTTGGTTTCATCAACATAATAATTTTTTCATACATATCATGAGCGTGAAAAAATTACCTAATGTTTATAATCAATATGTATTTTCATTCTTAAAATTTTTCAGTCAAATTTTTTAAATTATCTAAATTATTATAATTTTCTTCATTTGAACATGAATCTGTATTTCTAAAAAAAAAATTATTTTAGTTAGTTTATTATATTCATTAATAATCCCCTTACCTTAACCTTTTAATTTTCATAAAAAAAAAATAATATATAAAACATTCTTCTATAAACTTTCATGTTCATAAATTAATTATTCCATATTTTCTTGTTTAAATTTATAACAAAAAATGATCTATAATTTTATTAATTAATTCCCACATTCATGATTATTACCATTACTTATAACGTATCAATATCCTATTCCTTTTAAGATTAAACAATTAATTTGATTCAACTCTAAAACTCTTATTGGTCTTAAATCTATTTCCATTTATGTTATATTTCATTTCATTTATTATAAAAATTATATTTATAATATCCTTATTTATATGTAATTTCATTCAAAAGTCATAGAAAAATGGTTCAGATGTATCGTAATAATCAAGTTTAACTTTTGTATGTCAATAATATTTATCATTATCCCATTTATATTGATTCTTATATCCTTATATTATTTTCATTATTTTTAAAATACTATTCATGAAGTGATTTAGTTCATTATTTCATTAATGTGATCCAAAAATAGAAGAGTTAGAAAGAAATATTTGTATTTGATTTAACTACAATGAATTCGTTCATTAAAATATCATCCTCAACTATGTACTTCAACTCTTGTTCATATTGAAGTCACAAACTAATGATTTAATCTAACATATGTTATTTCAAATTCTCTTTCTCATCAATTTAAATGTTCATCACATGCCACTTATAGGGTGGGGCACTGATGATTATTATATCAAGAATAAGAATATACAACATTTCTCTAAGGGAAATCATGCCATTGACATTTATATTTAATATATAGAACATCCTTTTAATACATCCATCTTCACTAAACATAATATCTTGATACATATCCTGTTGTATTCCATGAATATTTTCTATCATCTTATCTATTACAATGGAAGTAAATCATAATTTTTTTGATATTTTATGATTATTATTATAAGTAGATACATAAATAAAAAATTATTGTTAATTTCATAATATTAAATAATTAAAACTTTTTAATTAATGCTTAATAAAACTATAAAATTTATTATAAGATAACATAGATCTGCATATAGTATTGTGTATGCTTTATCTATATTCGTCCCGTGATTGGTGATTAATTTCATGAGAAATACATATATTCAAGATTTCCATTAATTTATTTATTTAAATTATAATATGGTGTCTTATATGGAATTAAACCATTATTTAGGTTCATTACTATAATTTTCTAATGATACATTCCCATAACATATAATTTCAATGATATTCAGCTCAGTAAAATAAAATATAAGTAGGAGAACCTATATCTAAGATAAATAAGCTTTGATACTATGTCTTATCTCTTAGTTAAAATGGTAAATGGTTTTGATGAGATTGAATAATGTAGTTTTTAATTTTAAAGTATTCAATTAAATATAAATGGTAAATATGGAAATTTATTAGTATCTGATATTTGGGAAATTAATCAATGAAATTAAAAATAGATAGGAAATGGAATTTTTTTTGGTAGTGCTGATTAACGTGATTCTTCATATACTCTTCAGACTACTATACACATTTACAGTGATGGTATTGACTAAATAAATAAATTTTATATTGGATTAATAACATTATTATAACATACATTTCATAATTGGGGAGAACCCACAATGAAAAAGTTACATTTAAAGTAGAGTCATATCCTGTTAAAACACATGCCTCATGAAAAGGATATTACATACCCTAAAATTGAAATAATTTATTCATTAACCAATCATATAAAATTATTAATACTATACTCATAACCCAAAAATATATAAATTAATTTTTATGGGAAACCCATAAAACAAACATATAAGTTCATGAGAGAGGATGGAAATAATTAAATGAAAAATTATCAAAGAAATAGTTGAGGTAGATATAGATGAGTAGTTTTTTACAGCATGAAAAATCCATATAAAGTGAGTCATAAAATACTCCCATGGTGGTAATGAATGTAGATATATAATTATTTAATTAGAATTTATTGATCTTGTTAAGTATTTTTTTCAATATTATAAAAATAATTATTTTACAAGATTAGCGAAGTGAAATTATGTAAGTTCATTCATAGAATATTGTTCTGATTTATTAATTGGATTCTAGGATCAATTAAATAAGTATTATCATAAACAAAATATATTTTAAAATTGTTAAAATAATTAAAAATAAAATTTATAATAATAATAGAATTATTTTCACAATTATCATTCTCCTAAAAATCCTTGAAGCTTCATTAATCCATAATAATCCATCATAGAGATCCCATAAATCATGTATAAATGTTTTATTTAACAATATAAAATTATTTTATATTTTTCCATATATATTCTTATTGATATATAGAAATATATCCTATAGTAAAATACTTAAAAATAAAATTGAATAACGATAAATAATAATTTTATACTTAAAAAATAATCTATATTCATATAAAACAATTTAATTAATAAGAAATAAATACATTTAGATTTGGAAACAACTATTTTATGCTTCTATAATGATGGAATCGCATCAAAAAATATATATATATAATCAAATGACCACAACCACATCCATATCTTACACTACACTGAAAATATCCCCATCGAAATTTTAAATTTCTTTTATAGACCAATGATACCACCACCATGAAATGGTGATCATCTTGTTCCTATTTTTGTGAGCATTATATTCCAATCACAATTAATTTACTAATATAAAAAAATACTCATTTTATTTTTTCTATTTTACATAGGTAATATCACAGTTCAACACATTCATCATTATAGAGTGTTCTACGAAAATTGATTATTTTGGTAGTTTTCCAAACTGTGTAATGGTATGATTCAAAAATTATAAAATAAAAAAACGTAACATGTATTTTATTCATGATATATAGTGATAAAAAAACAAGTTATATTGATGTATGTTTAAAATTATATATTCAATATAAATTTAATACAAGAATTTTGTTTTCTATGTAAACATGTTTCGTAGAATTAAAATTCATATCTAGGTATAGGTAACATTTATTTGTTTATAATGTTATACTAATGTATATAATTTATAAATTAATATAATTAAAAAAAATATATAATGTTAAATTAAATATAAAAAACATGTTTTAAGGTATAAAATTTTTATGTAAGGGTATACCAATGTATCTAGAATAAAATTTGGGTGAAATTAATATTGAATTTAAAAAAAATCAAATAGAATGTGACCAGAATAATAATATGAAAAAATTATAGGAATAAATAATAAATAAAAAATGAAATAAAATAATAAAAATGTAATAAATTACTAAATAATGATGAATTAAATCAATTTAGGTATTTTTAATAATCAAAACATAAACTACAAACAATATTTAAACCCAAAAATATCACAAACTAAAAATTAAATACCAGATCTAGTAGTGAAATTATTTCATTTCTATCAGATAACACATCCAAAATTTATATTTCCGAGATAAATCATTCAAAATATCTTGTTATGATTAATTCTTAAAAATTCAATACTATATTGGGAATGTACTGTCTATCCTTACATAGGGAATATATAAAATATTATCATATGAAAATCACATTCCATTTCGGAAACCATGCTATGATGATATATAAGTGGAAGGAGAACATGAAAATAATTTTAAAGATACATATCAATTATATATGTTACTTCTTAATGACCATTATCTTATATTCTAATTTATTTAAATAAAAGAAATTATTACCCTTAATGATAGTCCAATAGTGACAGATTGTTTCAATGTTTTCACCAATGAGTTCTTTTCCATTACTTTTTATCTAATGGTTGAGTTATCTATATAAATTAAACTTATATATATACTAATATTGAATTACTAAAATATAATATCCCCCATGAAACTGGGAGTGTTGATGATGACATAACAATAGAATTTATATTAAGGTTATATACACTATGAGTATTTATTATGGGTTCCCTGTTCATATTTATCAAAATTAATCATGGGTAAATGTATATATTTATAAATTATGATAATATGAACAAGAAAATGATTATTTAAATGTATAATTTACAATAAATCGATTAATTTTTTGATCAACAATATTGGGATCAGTACTTCTCGAAGGTGAGTCTTTAATTAGGATTTCTTATATAGAATATAAAAAGGATAATATTTCATTGATTTACTTCCATACACGATATGTATTCTAAAAAATCATAATGATGCTATTCAAACTCACCAATTATCTATCTTTTATTGAAAGGATAATAGATTCCTTAGAGATTAATTCTACAAATTTATAAAATATTATATTGATTAAATTCACAAATATTAAAAAATTATGGAAGAACATTAAAAAAACTCACTATATTGTTAATCCCTATTTAAAAAGATATGCTTTACGAGAAATATAACAAATATGAATTTTCATTGGAGAATGTCATATTCATGGGTCATGTTGTCCTAATAAAAGTAAAATTGATGGATCCTTTATGGTCAAATATGAATTTTGAATGTCACAAACCAACAATGAGGGATATCTGTAGTTTCAATGGATTAGAAGGGTACTATCACCAATTTAAGTGAAATATATCAAGATTTTTATATCTATTGACCAAGATAACTCATAAAATATTAAATATTATCAAAATAAGAAAAGATGATTAAATAATTAAGGATTTTATGATAATGTTATTCGTATAACAATTACTCAATCTACCAAAATGTGGGTAATTATTTTAGATATATAAAAATTCATAAAATAAAGGATTATGTTTTGTATATGTGAAAAATGATTATTTGAGAGCCCAATCCTCAAATAAAATTATGGTTAATGAGAAATGTTACCAAACACACGACAAAATAGTATGAATCTTTTTTTTATAATTTATAAGTATTATCTATATAGATAAAATAATGAAATATATATTGATGAAAAAATTATGTGTGTACTCACATACAAATAGCTCAACATGATGTATGTACTCTAGTTATAGTTAATCAATGACTATGTATAGTCAACCCCATACCATAAATTAAAAATACAAATATTATGATGCTCTATATAAGAAATATCATATAACCTTAACAACAATTCATATTAATGTAAATGTAATCTTTATAGACATGTAAATGATGGAAATAGTACCCATTAAATAAATTTGGACATCATACCATTCATAAATTGTTTCCAAAACATCTATATTTGAGAATTTATGGTTTTCAAATAGATGATTTGTATATACCAAATATGATGTAAGTAATAATAAATTATAAAATATTAGTGTTTATCATCGATAATGATGGAGTTCTAAGATTTTGGACATGATTATAGGTTCCATCTGAGGCTATAATAAATAATGATATACATAATGATGCTCATAGATAAACATTATTACTCCACCATGGAATCAAGAATATGTATAGTGGTATTCATGATAATTTATTGTAGGGTAATATGATGATTTGGATTGACGAGTGTACATTAATGTTCTTGGAACTAAAATTTTTTCCTAGAAAAATAGTAAAATTATAATTGAATAAGGAAATAATTTCCCATAACAACATGAAAATGGGAAAACATCACCATAGACATTTTTATACCTATTATAAATAAGTTTTAAAAAATAATTCCACATGTGTTACACTGTATCATATTATAAATACTATGTGCCTCTTCTCCATTCGAAAAGAATTCTCTATTTACAATCCTTAAATTATATATATTTGAGATGTGAAGATTTTGTATTGAACACCAATATTTATATTAATAAATCAATATTGAAAGATTGCCTAAATTATTGGATGTGTTTATTCAAGGACTGAAAAATATAGTTGAACTTTAGTACCATATATCATCCTTAGATAGATGGTAAATCTATAAATTCTATTAAAATTCCAGAGATAATTCTCAGATATAATTCATTGAAAATTTAAGTAGGTATCTATTAACACCTGCATGTGGTAATGTTCCTATATAATAATAACATTTTTAGAGGTATTAATTTATCTCAACATTATTCCCTTTATAGAATAAAATGTTGGACATTAAAGTCCCTTTATTAATTTATAGAAATAATATTATTTTGAAATGAAATAGTAAAGTAAATAATAAATTAGGTAATATTTATTCAATAACACATTATAGTAGCATAAAGATAACAAAAGATATATATAGAAAAACATAGGCTGATCCGAGATATAGAGACCCAATTTTTGTATTGTAAGAAAATGGAATATTTTTAAATATATTTCCAAAGCCAAGAGCTGAGACAGCGTGCAATTTCGAATCTCGGGGTTCCCAGAATAAATTATTCAAAAATATTAAGTCTTTTTGTACTATTCGCACAATAGTAATGAGATATATCATAAACGGTTGATCATATCCTGAATATGAGACCACAGTTGTGTTTGGAATGCGATGTTCACCATAGGAGCGACATAATGCATGTCACTGTTGGATGTTCAGACCCCTCTCCCATTAGCGGTTAGTAAATGGATGAATTAATTTACCATTTCATTCATATAATAGCTCAAAGACAAAAAAGTCTCAAACTATAACTTGGATCCGAAATCTGAGTCCACAATTGATCTCGAAGCATGCCATTTACCCTAGGAGGGGTGTAAGCTTTGTCTGTGCAAGACTGCTATGAGAAAGGTCACTCAGGGAAAAAATCATTATTTTGGAATAACAACATAGTGATTTTTAACAGTGGAATTCTTTCCGAATAACATTTGAACGATGGATCAGAATTGAAATATAAGACTTCTATTATGTTAAAAATGGGGAGTATTGCCAATGGGAAACATAACATGAGAGGGGGTGATAGTTCTAGATTCTGCTCTAAGTGAGGTTTTCTATAAATAGAAAAATAGTATTTTGGAGTTATGGTTTTTCATTCTATCTATTCTATGTCCCTCTCTATACCATTATTTTGTATTCATTGTTGTTCTTCTCCATATTGAAGAGCGAACTCCGCTAGATTAAAGCGGTATCACAGCGAGTGCATCTCAAACATCAAACTACCAAATTGATGTAGGATTTCTGATGATTTGCGCATTTTTGGTTGAATTTCATAGTTTTCTTCAAATTATTCATTTAAATTCTATTATTATATAATTTGGACGATGTAAAATGAACATGACCATCATCCAAGACCTGTTCTATGTCCCATGATTGACATGTTCTTTGTCATTCTTCATCTGAATTTTAGGATTCACCAAAACATAAATTGTTCTTTGATCAGTGGTAGACTTTGTGAAGGCCTCATCCCGAGGATCCCAAATCTACATTAGGATTTGAAATATGGCCACTAAAGTGGTTGTGGTGGCCGAAAAAATCCCCAACTCCAGTAAGGTCGGTGGCCAAAGGTTGAGGTGGTGTAGTGGTGGAGATGGGCAGAGGTTGCAGTGGGAGCACAGGACTTTGGTGAGGAGGCACCAGGTCGGACGACAACATTGACTGGAGGCACGCGGCGTCGAGGAAGGTTGATATCGAGCTTCAGCGCGGTGTTTCAAGCTGCAGTAGATCCTAGAGGGATGGTGTTGTCATGGTGTGCAGTTGCTGGTAGCCTAACAGAGTCCGGGGGTCTTTAGTGTGGTGTCGTAGGGAGAGGCCAGGGCTTTAGGTGGATACGGCGGCGTCGACATGGTGCACTATGATAGTAGAGCTCGGAGGGAGTCCAGGTGGCGGGGCACTATCATGCACAGAAGGAGGGAGTGTCGATGTTAGCACCTCAGGGGAAGCAATGAAGAAGGACATGCATCCCACTAGTCTGGCTTTTTTGGTGTGTGGATAGAGGTCCAAAGAGAGCTAGGATGGACCCACAGCAGGACGGCGGGTCTGCAGTTCGGAATGGGCCGGCCGAGATGGACCGGCCCGATTGGGCCCCTTCACGTTCGATGAGGAGAAAATTCTAAAAGGTGTGTCTGTTTGATGAACCGTCAATAGCAACAACTCCATCTCATCAAGAAGGTCATTTTGAAATACTTTTTAGATATTTTGAGTTCATTCCCCAAATACGGGTGGCTCGAAATGTTATCTTTTAAAAATAATAAAATATTTATTACTATTTTCAACGGGAGTATCTCAGGAGCTGAACGTCTGTTTGATGTGCCATAATAGTTGTTGTGACATTAGAGTTGAGAAAATCCTTCAAAAGTTAGTCTGAAAACAATTTGGTTTGGTTTTTTCGCTCGGTGGCAAGAAACACTTAATGTGAAAAAATTATTAATTATTTCATTATTTATTCTTATGTCAGAACTAACTCATGTTTGAGAAGTTTGATTGACGCGCCGTCAGAGGAAGCATGACCCCAGTCCTTGAGTGGGGTTTTTGAGATGATTTATAATGTGTTCGGGTGGGGGAAAATTTGCAGGGCGCACATGGCCTAGATCACATGTTTTATAGTGAAACGTCATGTTTTCACCAGACATCTACATGGGGTGTTTGTGTACCCTCTTTAGAGTGTTTTTATGATGGGATTGTAACATCGTAATCTGCCAGCTAAAATTCAGGGCCGAGGCGTGGGCCCCACAAGGTGACTTCTGGATGTATGCTTTGTTTTCTGACTTATGATTCATAATTCCATTCAACGCAAATGAATATCCTATTTTGTATGTTTATATGAAAGGATCTCAATTCCACGATATGTGTGACGTGTTTCGGGATCGAGGTGCAGGACCCATGGGGCCCTGTTTTTGTATAATTCTTCGAGATGCAACATCGGAAACAAGAGTATGTTTTAGATGAGTAAGTAGTCAATCATTTAAGTTTTCCCCATGTATTTCGATGGTTCTATCCTTTTGGATGTTTGGAGCCTTATTCATGATCTCATTAAATGTGGAAACATGAAAGGAATATCATTGGAATATCCTTTTGATGTGTTTGGAGAGAATCCATGACTTTGGTCAGCTTTGATTCTTGTAAGAGTGGAGAAGACATGTGAGGAGATACAGTTGATGTTCTGGGACTGTTTGAGGAGGCATGTCTGATAATCTGTGATTCTTACCCTCTGTTTAAGCAATGAGCATCCTCTACTCTTCGGCTTTATGATTATTGTGGGGTGTACTCTGGGAGTACCTATACATGCCAGGTGGTATTTGTTCACCCTTTTTATACACAGAAATGGTTAAGTACATGGACAGATGATGATAAGGGGTCACACGTCATGTGGTCCCCACATGCGCCACGTACCACTAAATTTTTTTACCTCTTTTATCTATTTCTTATGAACTTTTATTGTTTCCTATGCGTAGCCTATCATTAGTGTTTCTCTATCTACAACATGACGTTTCCCTATATAGTGGATTTTGAGGTATGATAAAAGATGTTCTGAGTGTGGTTCCTGTCTGAGGTGATGATTGATGATGAAAATGGTGGTGGTGATGTTTCCAGAATCACAACAGCAATCTTGTGTTACCCTCCAATGAGGCTATGCAGTGAAATTTATCTTTATATTTCGAGCTAACACTTCAGCGAAGCTGGGTAGTGGTTTTCATCATTCCCTTTAGGACATACCCTACAGTGAGGCTGGATAGTGACGTTCACCAGTTAATCATTTAGGGCGTACCCTCCAGCACAGTTGGGTAGTGGCATTAGCTGATATCTTTCAAGGAATACCCTTTTGTTTAGCTGGGTAGTGGCTTTCTCCAGTTACTCTTTAGGCCTTACCCTCCATCTAGGATCAGCAATAGTGTTCACCAGGAATTTTTATATCTATATCCACCAGTAGGGCTGGATAGTGGGTTCACGACTCTATGACATGATATATCGAATGAGGGAAGTAGCAATGAGATGTACATGACATGACTTTGGACTCCCATTAATGAGGGGTTCTCTTCCCACCATGATGTGTCCTTGTAACATGACCTAAGACCATTCATTCAAGATAGAACTGCCCAGAGCGGATAGTATCAAGGTGTGGTGATTAATCCCATATGACATCCATTTCATGGAAGACATGTGGGATGTTGGGCATCTATGATGTTTTCTAATAATACTATTAGAAACTATTTTCCTAAGATGATATAGTGAAATGAATATCCCCTCACCCTCTCATTTGGGTTCCTTTGGATGAGCATATATTAAATGTATTTTAGTATCCACTTCTTGGGCTTCTGTTACTCTCCTTCCAAGAGAGGTGAAGACGCACTGGGTATTCCATGTTCTTTTTATTTGTAGATTCTCGTTGTTGGATGAGTCTACGCTTCTATTCTAAGTAGTGAAGAATCTACAAGAAGTTAACTTTCTTCCTATTTCTAGCTCCTTATTTTTGGATTGGCTTACTCCACTTCTTTTGGGTTGAGATGTAATCTTTTATTGTACATTGTTCTATCTACTAATTCCCTCTTCAGTACCTCACTTACTTCTCCCATGAGCCTTTGGGGCATCCTACTAAGTATTTATATACTCACCCCATCTTAGGCTTTGTTTGCACTCAGTGATCCCCTAAAGATGATGGACCAATGGATCATGACATCAGAAGAGCATAGGGATACGGGGTGCCTGGGCTGTGTGCGGTGGTTCTAGATTGGGATACAGGAGCAGGGATCTCTCAGGTGTTTTACTTATCCACCTATTATTGGGTTCTGTCACTTTAATGTTTTCGCGTGTATTATTTTCATTTCCCTTTCTGTTTACCTTTCTGTACATGGACTGACTAGAGGTTGATGAATATTTGTTGTTTATATATAGTAGTGTTGTATCTTTTCATCTTTTCCCTACGCACTTTTCCAATGAGTTGGTTTCACGTGTGTGTAAAGATACATAGGAAAAAGCCTCCTTGAGTTTAATATACTTTGGTGTAGGTCGCCAGCCCCTGGCCAATAGAGGCAAGACTGGGGTAGTTGGGGATTGAGCCCTGGTATGGGTCAGGTCATGACAAACTGGCATTAGAGTTGGTTCGTTCCATATGAAATTCTTCAGATATTCCCCAAAAATAAATTTCTTGGGTTTTAGGGAAACCGTTTCAACATGCCAAGAATGTGGCTCTCAGTCCAAGGAGTCCAGTGATGGTGTGGCGGCCAATGTAGCAAATCTCCTGGAGCCTAATTACCCACTTGTATACTCGGTGTGTAGAGACACTTATTGTAGAGAACATTGTTAAATGTATCATATATTATTTAGTCATTTACAGTCCTTCTTGAGTCTTCTTCCCATCATTGTTGATATATATATATGTGTGTGTGTGTTTTTGTGCTAATTTGACTATAGAACTCTTTGATTGGATTCAAGATGCCTCCGCAGAGATATGATGTCAGGATACTAGCTCTGGTTTATGATAATGATTCTTTGAGTGATGAGCAATCATTTCATGATCCGTCATATGATAATTCATCCTCCTTGAAGACAAAAAAACACCACCTCCACATGTGGGGTAGTAGACAGTTCTGGTAGTGATGGTCGATGACGAGTGCAGGCTGAGCACACTACAGGAGTTCCAGCTTCAAAGACCACTGATGTTCGGCGGTGAGCCATACCCACAAGCAGTGAAGGTTTGTCTAGCATCAGTGGTTTTCCTATTTAGGATTTTTCATGCACTAATAGGTTAGATGGTGGCTTCGATACCCAATATTTTTCCTCAGAATAGTTCAACATTGGAAAATATTAGTTACTCATATGCACAATGTGTCGGTACTCTCAAGGGATGACTTATAGAAGATTTTTTGGGAGGAGTACTACCCCTCCTTAGTACTCTCCATACTATTTCAGAAGCTATTGGGGATTCATTGGGGAGTTATGGCACTGACTGAGTATGAAACTAGGTTGGCAGACCTTACTCTGTAGTTTTTTGAGGTGGCCCATGTCGACAACTTCCGAGTTTTGAAGTTTGAGATGGGTCTCCATATAAGATATTTGGGCCAGCGTGGTGGCCTTGTGCAGCCTTACCCACCTCGGGGTGCTGGAGCAAGAACTGGTGATAGTGAAATATGTATTAGAGGGGATCCAGATTGATGGTTTTGGAAGCAGGGGCAACCGAGTTGGGACTTATTCTACCACTAGCATAAGTTAGTTGAAAGGCAATCAATGGAGGATTATTCCCCTTTATATGACTCAGCCACATGTTAGGGGAAACCATTGAGCACTGAGATAGCCCAGAGAGGGATAATACCATGTTTTCTATGTGTGGGGTAATGTGGCACAAGACTACCTAACCATATTTGATGAGTTTTCGAGGCAGTTGGTAGATGTGCCTCCATGAAAAAGGTAGTGTCATGATCAGAGCTCTCCCATGGGACTACTGGATAGTCCCTATGAAGGCAGAGTAGGAAGAATAGTCAGAAAACATGTGGTTGGTGAAAGTTTTTTCGAGGTCCTTCCACAACCACTAGGAGGCCCTTGTCAGGCTATGGGAGCTTGTGGCTAAGGCTGTGGGAAGTTGCGTACTTATGATGTTTATAATCATACAGTGCATGAGATAGTAAGCGATACTCTCTATGTCTTTTCTTCCTTTTTCAATAGAAATCTTTAGACACTGCGTGTGGTTCTATTTTCATCCTTCTCCTTTCTCCAGGAGTTTACAACGGTGATTTAGGGCGTTAATGTATCCATGTGTTAGTCTTTTTCGACATATCCTTGAATGCACGAGAAAGTGGGGTTATTTCCCCAATGAGAAATGTTTTAGTGACATGAGAAAAATCATGAGGGAAAATCGGTTCCACCCAAAGAGAATAGTATCGAGGTGTGGTGGATGATTTCCTATAACTCGTGTGTTCATGGTGGGGTTATGCAGAGGTGTGTCAGAGCAGGTCATGGCTTTTCCAGTGGGTCATTTCTACATGACATCCCTTTGCATGAAGTAACACTTGTGGACAAGGAAGAGTGTCTATTTTGGGGGTTACTCTCCATCTGAGAGAGTCCAAGACGTGCACGGTATCCCAAATTATTTTCATCTATATCCTCTTATGGTTGGATGAGTTTTCTCACCTTCTCTGTTTTTCGATACATAGGTTTCTTTACATCAATATTGATACTTTTATCAAGTACATACTTAGGTGATGAACACCCCAAAAACAGAATTACACGACTCACTATGTTCTGATGGAATCGTTAGTCTTCGCCATGAGAATGTAGAGATGATATATTTTGGGAGAGTTCTTTGTGGTTTTCCCAAACCACCAGTGTATCAGGTGAGTCTCCACCCAAAGAGACATGAAGCTATGGTGATGGTACTATTTGAAATTCCTACAGTATTATGACATCGAGGTTGTCTATTATTAGGAAAAAGTAAGCATTGAATCATGTGCCCTTTGTAGAGAGACCCAGACTCTCCAGGTGCTGGAAGATTTGTAGAAGTTATCTTCCCTATAGTTGACCTTATTTGAGCAGGAGGGTGCAAATTTTCTACTGTCGATTATGTTGACTCCCTCTCTCCTCAAGCATGTAAGAGAGTCTTAATTGTGATGAACTGAGTCTAAAATCCTGTGTGACTAGATATCCTCTACTGTTTCACCAGATAGATATTTTGAAGAAGGGAATAATGAGACAATGATTCAAGAATAAACTGTGATTCTGTTGGTGACATGGAATATAGAGGTACAGTGAGGGAAGTCCCTTGAGTATCTTCGGGTCATTCAAAATCATGGAAGAGATGGAGAGGTTGCCTACCACGATGCTCGACCCTCCCAATAGTTGTAGGTGGTGCACAACGTCTTCCACGTTCTGAAGGTAATGAGATGTGTGCATGTTTCAATGCATGTCATTTATGTTTTTAGACCTTATGAGGAAGTATCATCCCATTGGTTCGTGTGTTGTGCTAGCATAGGGTCGTACAGGTCTTCTAGAAAGCGGGATAACGATGTGTGATCATAATATCCCAAATTTTTTCCATAATTTTTCATTTCAGGGATGAATGTCCTATTGGATGGAATGATGTAGAGAAACAGTTATTTGTAAGTCTTTTTAATATTTCTACATATATTTTCTGAGGCAGGCGTTAAGACTGTGAGAATTTCTGAGGCTCAGTGTGCATAGAATAAATTATATAATAGTATTATGTGTTTTATTAATATTCATGAAATAGAAATGGGATATCTCTTAAATGGTTGATTAGATTTGAAATCTAATAATATGGTTGGGTATAGAATGTGGTGTTTACTATAGGCATGACATAATGTATGTTGTTGTGGGATGTTCAGACCCCTCTCTCATTAGAGGTAAGTAAATGCATGAATTAATTTATTAATTTTTTCAATTAATATCTCAACCCCAAATAACACTCAAAAGGTAACTCAGATCGGAAATCTGAGTCAACGGTTGATCTCGGACCATGTCGTTTACCCTAGGAGGGGTATAATCTTTTCGGTGCATGATGGATGTGAGAAAATTCACTCCGGGGAAAATTTTCTTTTTGTAATAACCACTATGTGATTTTTATAATTGGAGATCTTTTCAAATAACATTTGAACGAAGGATCAGAATAGAAATATGATACATCCATTCAGTTCTAAATGGGACAATTTTTTTATGGGTGACATAACATGAGATGGCGTGATAGTTTCGAATTACTTGCTAAGCATGTTTCTCTACCAATAGAGAAACATGAGTTTGGAGTTAGGGTTTTCAATTCTCACTATCTCTCTATATAAATCTCTCTATACTGTTCTTTGGAATTTTTCATAGTTCTTCATTAGATTAAGGATCAACCTCTATAGGATTGATCCAAGATCACATTAGGCACGTCAGAAATGACAATCAACGGAATCAAAGTAGGATTTCTTTTGATTTTCCAACTTCTGGTAGAATTTCTCAGATTTCTTCAAATTCGTCATTTAAATTCTATTATTTTAGAATTTGGAATATGGCCAAATGAACATGGACATCATCTAATACCCATTCAAAATCCCATGTTCGACGTGTTCTTCGTCATTAATTGTCCGAATTTTCTTATTCCCAAAACAATAATGGATCATCAATCAGGGGTAGGCTCTATGAAGTCCTCATCTTGAGGATCCCAAAACCACCGTTGGATTTTGAATCAGGTGTCCAGAGTGGTTGGGGCAGCCGATGGAAGCCCTAGCTCTGGAAAGGGTGGTGGGTGGAGGTCGAGGCAGTGCAATGGTGGTGCCAGCCGGAGGTTGTAGCGGCAATGCAAGACATTTAAGAGGTGGCGCTTAGTTGGATGGGGGCATAGAATAGAGGCGATCAGTGTAGAGGTAGGTCATGGTGGGGAGTCAACATAGTTTGGTAGGTATAGATAGATCTTGAATTCTTTGTGTCGGCACGACGTGTGGCGGCCGGAACCTGAGTGGAGTCTGGGGGTATTTGTCGTGGTGCTTCGGTGTGAAGTTGTGGCTTCAGAAGGAGATGGCGGCGTTGGTGCGGTGCAGCAAGACGGTTAACCTCAGAGTTAGTTTGGACATTGGGGTGCTGTTGTCCAATGTAGTTGGGAGCCCCAAGGTCTGTTCCTCGAGGGAAGAAATAGACAATGACCCACGTCCTGTAGGTGCTGCTTGAGTGGCTTGCTAAGAGAGACTAGTCGTGCGGCTAGTCTGAGCTGGAAAACCAAACACGCATGTGTGGTGGTGTCAAAATGGGATGTGTCTACATGGCCGTGGTGAGTTGGGTCGAACTTCTGGTTGGAACATGGGCTGGTGTTCTGGACCGGCCTGACTGAGATGGACTGGCACAGTTGGGCCCCATCACAGTCAAAGAGCCATAACTTCTAAATGGCGCGTCTGTTTGATGCACTGTCTATTTCCATGGGTCCATCACATCAAGACCAAAATTTAGAAATAGGTTTCTGAGATTTTGAGTTCTTTACAGGAATACAGGAATAATGAAACTCTTTTTTAATAAAATAAAATTATTATTATTATTTTTAACGGGCGTATATCGTGAGATGGATGTCCATTTGATGTGCCATTAGAGAAACTCTTACCCTGGAGTGGAGGCGATCCTTACAAATTTGGATCATAGCATTGCGTATTGGTTTCGTCACTCTATGGACCAAAATTATTAATGGGAATAATTAATTAATTAAATAATTAATTATTCTTTTGTCAGAGAAAACTCCTATTTGGTATGTCTGATTGACATGTCGTTAGTGGAAGAGGCCACAGTGCTCGAGCAGTCTTTTTGAGACACATTCAAAATTGTTCAGGTGGGAGAAAATGTGTGGGCCCCACAAGGACTGGTTTGCATGTTTTAAGGTGAAACATCATTTTCATGTGACATACATTGGGGTATTTGAGTACCCGTTATTTGAGTATATTTCTGAGGTAATTTCAATGTCACAATATTCCCACCTATATTTGGGGCTGAGGCATTGTCCCCATGAGGAGACTTCTGGACATAAGCTTCATTTTTACGACATAAGCATCAAAAGTCCATTCAGGGAAAATGAATATCCTACTTGGTTTGATTATATGCAAGGATATCTATGTCATGACCTACGTGACGTGTTTCGGGATCGAGGTGTTGGCCCCATGGGGCCCCATTTTGGTATGACATTGGGAGATGCAACTTTTACATCAGGAGTCCGTTTTGGATGAGTCAGTAGTCGATCTTGAGTTTTTTTTACAATGATTTTCAATGGTGTAATCAGTTAGGATATGTAGAGCGTTATTCATGATCACATTAAATGTAGAAATATAAAATTAATATCAGTGGAAGATCCTTTTAACATGATTTGAAATAATCAACGGTTTAGGTCAGCTCTGACTATTGTAATGGTGGAGAAGATGTGCGAGGAAATACGTTCGATGTTCAAGGACCATTCAAGGAGGCGTGTTAGCTAATCTATGATTCTGACCCTCCGGCGAAGAGATGAGGGTCACACACTCATCGTCTTTCTGACTATTGTGGTGTGAACTCTGATAGAACCTTCAAAAATATAGAGGTACTTGTTCACCATTTTTATACACAAAAACCATTAGGTACATTTCCAAGTGATGAGTAGGGGTAACACATCATCTGGGCCCAAAATGTGTCGTGTACCACTACTAATATTTTACAAATCATCTCTCTTTCTTCTGAACTCGTATTTTGGATAATGATTCACCTATCCTAAGTGTTTCTCCACATACAACGTGATGTTTCCCTTCATAGTGGAATTTGAGGTACGATGCGATATAATCTAAGTGTGGGGAATGTGTGCGGAGATGCATGATGATGATAGTGATGGCAGTGATGTTTTCAAAATCACCAGAGCAATCATGGCATACCCTCCAATGAGGCTGGTCAGTGGTGTTCACCATTCTCTTGCATGCTTAACATTTAGTGAGGCTTGGCAGTGGTGTTTTTCATTCTATTTTGGGCTTCCCCTCTAGTGAGGCTGGGAAATGGCGTTCTTGAGTTATTCTTTTAGGGCATACCCTCTGCCTAAGCTGGGAAGCATCATTCACCAATATCTTTCAGGTCTCTCCCTTCTGCATAGCTGGGAAGTGGCATTTACTAGTTACAGTTTTTGTCATACCATCCAACAGGGCTGGGTAGCTGCATTTTCCAATGACTTTTATAAGTATAACCTCCAGCAGGGCTAGATAGTGTGTTCACAACATTGTGACATGATCACTTGATTGTGCGGCATAGCGATGAGACCTATATGATGTGACTTTGGACTCTCATGAAATAAGAGAATTTTTCCAAGGTAGATGTGTCCTTTAGACTCATACTAAAATCGTACAAGCGAGACATAACTGTCCATAGCTGATAGGATCAAGGTGTGGTGATTGAGCCCCTTTGACATGATGTTCAGGGAAGACTTGTGGGATGTTGGGCATCGATGATTTTTTATTATAATACTATTGGAGAATCATTTCCTTGTATTTGATAGTGTTATGGATGTAAATACCTGTAAATTTTAAGGGAAATTTTTTTATTAATTTTCATTGGAATTTTACGCATATGCCGTTTCTGACGGCACCATATTCAGAGGCCCGGTGTGCCCGGAATCAATTTCCAAATTTTAGCTCGGGTACGTTCGGTGAACGAATGAGCGGGTTTTCCTAACTTTTGTAATGGTGCTCAAAACCGAAATATGAGGTCACCGTGAACCCACAGTGCCGGTAATTTCTTAAAGACTTTTCCTGGTGTTGCGTTTGCTCGAGAGGAGGTGTTAAAAAAGTGAGTAATAAAAATTAAATTGTTGAAAATTTATTTTTATTTCTTTAACGATGGTAATGTGTTGTGGAAAAGAGAGGTGAAAGGAAGATGGGGTGGGGCCCACACGAGCCCCCACCTCCTTCAATTTCCCCAACACCCCATTAATTATCCTCTCTAGCAATTAGTTTGAAACTCATCCACTTTAATTTTACATTCCAATATAACTCCTCATTAAATAGGACAACGCATGTTAATTAATTCATGAATTCAATTTCATTTTTGAATTAAAGTTGGCATGTTTGCGTGTGAATAAAATAAGACAAGGTCTTATTTTATTGTTGGCAGATTCGTTGTGTGGATAATAGAGGAGAATACTATTGCGCTTTGAAGAACTCTCCTTCCTCGTTGAAGAATGCGAAGAATGTCAAGACCTCGATGAAGAATGCTGACATTGCAAAGGAAGACCGATGTGTCGTCTTCTCTCCTCTCCGCAGCTGATGAGAGATGCCTTTTTCAGAGAACGGCGACGTGCCGCTTTCTTCATCGGGCGAACACCGACGACGTACGGAGCCTCTTTCGGCGACAACGTCTCCCGCGACGCTAATTCTCTGTGAAGATCCTCGTTCGATGACTTCTTCGAGGTAGGGAGTTTTTGAATAAAGTGTATGTGTGAATTATACCCTCATGCATGAGTATTTTAATTTCTGGGTGTTTGAATAATTTTTCCTTGAAAAAATTATTCCCTCGTTTAGAGCATGACTTTTAAATATTTCCAATTGAAAAACACCTAATGCGGAGGGTGTGGGCCAAATAAACACAGCCCGACAACCCTCAACAGTTTGTTTATTGGTGTGCGGATCGACGAGCGATGACAAAGCGGGCCAAAAAGGCGTTTTGAACCCTTCGTAGTAATCTAGGGGTCCCAGGAGAGCCGTAGGGGCAGACGGCTGGCAAAACAGACCACCGGAGCATGTGTGGTGGTCCGCAGATGGCATTGTCGGTGCGGCGGCATCGGGGTGATCGGATCCCGTGGTCGTGCGAGATCTGGGGCGGACGCGGTGACCAATGTCGCGTCTGCTAGCAAGGGGGGCTTCCCCCCCCCCCCCCCTCGCGTCTACTCAACGCGCGGCACCCGCCGAGCTGGACCAGCCGCACCGGGCCGGACATGGACCCGGGTCAGGTCCACCCAGTTTGGGCTGACCCAGGGGGGTTGGGTCGGGCCGGGTCGGGCCCAGACCACCCATTTCAGATTGTTTTCAGTCATTTTTCCATATCTTGGACTTCAGACCTCCGATCGACACACCGTTAGTTGCGTTGGGGACCTTGGATCGAGAAGGTCATTTCGATATATTACACTCAAGGTTTAGGAAAACTTGGTGTACGGCCAGATTGGTTCGAACACGAAACCAACCGGGCCCTCGAAGCGGAAATGCTTATCACTTGTGCTCCAGACGTCCGATTGGTGTGCCGTCGACTTTGATGGATTCCTCTTAGTGAGAAAGACTTTTTGGATTACTTAGCTCGATGTTTGGATGCAGTTGGAGTATGGTCAGGTCGGTTTTGACATTAAAACCGATCTGGCCCCTGTAATGAAAACGCCAATAACACTCAGACCGGGCGTCCGATTGACGCACCGTCTGTCGCGTTGTGTTCCAATTGAAATGACAGAACTTTGAGATAAATCAACTCAGGTCTACATGACAGTTTATGTATCGGCCTATTGGCTCGTGTAGCGGACACTCTTGAAACGACTGTGTTGTGTGTGGAAACCCTAGAGCTGGCTGAGAATTGACGACTGGTGTCTGATCAACTCGGAGTGTTTCAATAGCCTAGTGGGGAGCGCTTGGTTGTAGAGGAAGACCCATGACAGAGGAGCGCTTGGTTGTAGCGGCAGACACGCAGTACTCAACAGAAGGAGTACCTCTGTAGGCTATGAGGGGGAGCGCTTGGTTGTAGCAGTAGACCCATGGTGGGAAGTGCTTGGTTGTAGCAGCAGGCCCACAATACTCTAAAGTTGGAGTACTACAATAGTCCAAGGTTAATGGGAAGCACTTGGTTGTACCGGAAGACCCACTGTACTCGAATGAGGAGGAGTTACCCAGAAGCTATGGGTTCGACAGTGAAGACTATCGTACTGGAATCCTCCGTGGGTTCGACGATGATGAAAACTGTAGTGGAATACTTAGTGGGTTCGACGGTGAAGACTATCGTACTGGAATACTCTGTGGGTTCGACGGTGATGGAAAATGTACTGGAATCCTCCGTGGTTTCGACGGTGATGGAAAACATACTGGAATCCTTCGTGGGTTCGACGATGAAGACTGCACTGAAATCATTTGTGGGTTCGGCATCGATGAAGACCGAACTGAAATCCTCTGTGGGTTCGACGGCAATGAAGACCGTACTGAAATCCTCTGTGGGTTCGGCAGTGATGAAGACCATACTAAAATCCTCTATGGGGTCGACGGCGATGTCTACGGTTCATGTATCCTACATGGGTCTGGCAGTGTTTGACTCTGTTCTTGCTACCTTGCGTGGGTCTGGCAGAGTAGCTGGTATGTATCCTATTTGGGTCTGACAGCTTAGTTAGTTTAGTATCCTACATGGGTCCCAGCTTAGATGAATTATTGGCTATATCTGATAATCTCTATCATCTTACGAAGAAGTATAGCTATGTGATCTGAGTCTTGTCTTTCAATCAATATCTTTGATATGATTGACTTACTTTCTTATGTGGATTGGGTTGTGCTTTCCTGTATGGATTGGATTGTACTATCCTATGTGGACGTGATCGAACATGGGATCAGATGTTAGAGCTGAACTAGAATTGATGACTTAGGTATATGTATGGGCATATACCTAAGTACTGTGGGATGTTACTTCGTGATTGTATCTTCCCTTATTGGATTATCCTTTGTGGATTCTAGGAGACCTTCGGGGGTCTTGGGGACCCTACTGAGTATCGTATAATCACCCCGACACGGGCTTTTCATGCACTACATTGTGGTGGTTGCAAACGACGGACATTACTGATCGAGGTTGAGGCTTATAGAGATTGACGGTTCTCGGAGGAGGATCACACGATGAGTTAGTGCCTGGAAGTGGATTTACGACGCATCGGTAATTGGAGGTGGACCACTGGGCGGGATGTACACGGGGCGGATGGGAGGACCTAAGGAGCTGAGGAGGCTATCTGTACCCACCCTTTAGGTGGGATTTCTATTGTACGGCTCGACGTTACTGATTTATGTTTCAGTTGATGTACTTCCTTTCCAGTTGTACTTTACTTTTAGTTTGGGTTTTTATTCTGGCCCACATACTTTTCCTCACTTACTGTTGTACTTATTTTACCTAGTGTTTACTTTTGCTGCCATACTCTGTTGTGTTTTTTACTTTGTAAAGGCAATGTATTCCCCTTTTTTTCAGGATTTACACCTTTGGTAGTAGTCTCCAGCCCCTATCCTATGGAAGGCGGGCTTGGGGTAGTCACGGCATGGGCCCTGAGGACGGGTCGTGACAAATTTGTATCAAAAGAGTTCAGTTCTACCGCAGAACTCAGGAATCTGATCTTTCTTCTATGTGAAGCAATATTTTAAGGGTATTGAGTGTGGTTATCAGTCTAGGGAGTCCAGTGTTGGTGCGGCGACCGGCGTATCCGTACAACCGGACCCTGACTTCTGATTTCCGACTCAATGCACGAAAACATTGATTGCATGTGTGTTTCAAAAGAATTCGTTGTGATTACTTTGTGTCTGCTCACCAGGCATACTGTTTCGACCGTGTCAAACATGTATCTTTTCAAGATGTCCCCACGATGGCAGCCATCTAGGGTTCAAAGTTTTGTGCGAGATTACAACCCACCGAGCGACGAGGCCTTGGTGCATGGACCTTTTTCTGCAGAGGCACCGGCGGTACCTCTACCTGCTGAGCCACTAATGCCACCATCCTCAACTGCTAAGAGTGCACGTAACCATAGTGAACTGCACGAGTTTTAGCGTCAGAGGCCACCATGGTTCCATGGGGAGACAGACCCTCAGGCATCTAAGGATTTGCTCGAGGCGGTTGTGCGAGTTTTCAGGTAACTGGGGACACCACCTGACCTCATGGTGATCCTCGTAGAGAGCCTCCTGCAGGAAGAAATAGGCAGATGGTGGAGATTGATGCTCCAGGTGCACGATGAGGTATCTCTCCTCTGGACGGACTTGGAGAGCCTCTTCCGCTCGGAGTTAGTCCCAGCCACCCTCTATGCGGTGTGCATCCAGGAGCTTCTACAGCTGCGGTAGGGCAGCCTGACGGTCACCCAGTACTCTGTGAGATTTACCGATCTCCTGCGCTATTCGACGAACATGGTATGGGACTCGTTCTTCAGGGCCCTAACCTTCGATCAGGGGATCATGCGAGAGATTATATCCTCAGTTTCTCCTCACAACATCGCGTTTCAGAAAGGGGTGTTGGAACGATCCATCTTAGTGGAGAGTTTCCTTGCTGAGTAGTCTCCAGCAGTTTGACCCACCATTAGACATCATGCGGTCGATTCTTCTACAGTGGGTAGTAGACAGATGGATCAGAGGTCCAAGAAGACCATACCTATAGGTGACTGACTGCATGACACAAGATCATGTGTATGAGGCTCCCATGGTTGGGAACGACTTACCAAGAGCGGGCAGTGTTACTCCTACGGTGGGGTTGGTCAAATGGCTCGTGACTATCCGACTTGCCATACAGATGACCAGAAGATAAATGCAGGACCTCCCAGTCAGAGGAAGAGGTTCGATCGTGGTGGATCGCAAGGAGTAGGAGACTGAGGCAGGGGAGATGGTCGTGCAGCGGGTGGTGGGAGATGATTTGAGGCCCTACTACCACCACCACCAGGAAGACCTCCCTGACCGCAGGGAACGGGTGGAAAAGGGAGAGCTTAGCTTTGGGCAGCTAAGGCCTACTATCATAGATCTCGGGGAGCAGATGGAAAAGAGTGGAACTATCTCCAGACATGGAGACTTTTGTTCATGTTGTTCTAGATTTGTTGATGTTTGTTTTTAGATGCTTTGCGTCTTTGTACTTTGAGTTGTAGTAATAAAAAGCACCTTTCTTTGTGTCATTTACTTTCATGTCCTCTGTTTTTGTTGTTACTAAGAGGTTCCGGTTTAAAAATAGTTTAATTGACCCTCACTTTTGAGATACCTACTAGAGGTGACTTATGGACCATACACTGATGTGGATAGTGTGGCTCAACCCTTGGAGGCGAGAGCAATGATTGGATCTCTTGGTAGTAGCATCGAGGCCTTACGACGTCATCCTTGGTATGGATTAGTTTCATCCATGTCAGGATTGACTGTATTCGGCAAAGAACGTGGTTCATCCAGGGGATGTGTCCGTATTTCTATTATCAGCAAAGAAGAAATCTTAGCAGCTCTTGTAGAACCAGAGAAGGTCCAAGTCATCCAGGAGTGGATGAGGACAGCTCAGAGCCAACAAAAGGCTTATGATGACAGGAGGCAGAGACCACTAGAGTTCAAGGATGGTGACCATGTCTTTTTGCGAGTCTCACCTTGACATGGATTACATATATTTGGCCCTGGCGGTAAGTTATCTCTGTGCTTTATCAGACCATTCCAGGTTCTCTGTAGGATAGGCAAGGTGGCGTACCACATGGATCTACCACTTCAGTTGCATCGAGTTCATGAAGTCTTCCATATATCTCAGGTGAGGAGATACGTGCACGACCCGGTGCATGTCATCGACCATGGGGGGTGGAAATTAACGATGGGGTGACATTTGTGGAGGTCCTGGTGGAGATCGAGGATCAACTGGAGCGGTCCTACGTGGGCGGTCGATTCCTCTAGTGCGCATCAAATGGTAGCACGGGGACCACCAGGAGAGCACTTGGGGGCGGGAGGCTCAGATACATGCTTAGTACCCTCATTTGTTCTCCTAGTTTTTGATGTAGCTTTACGGGGACGTAAAACCCTGAGGTGGGGGTAATGTAAAGACCCATAAATTTCAAGGGAATTTTTTTATTAATATTATTTGGAATATTACAAGTACGCAGTTTCTGACGGCACCTGATTCCGAGGCCCAGTGTGCCAGGAATCAGTTTTTGAAGTTTAGCTCGGGTACGTTCAGTGAACGAAAGAGTGGGTTTTCCTAACTTTTGAACAGGCACACGGAACTGAAATATGAGGGCACTGATGAAACTACAATGCCGATAATTGATTAGGAAGACATTTCCCAGAGTTTCGTTTGCTCGGGAGGAGATGTTAAAGAAGTGGGGAATAAAAATAAAATTGTTGACAATTTTTTTTATTTCTTTACCGATGGTAAAGCATTGTGGAAAAGGGAGGTGCAAGGAAGTTGGGGTGGGGCCCACACGAGCCCCCTGCTCCTTCAATTTTCCCTACACCCCATTAATTATCCTCTCTATCAATTAGTTTGCAACTCCTCCACTTTAATTTTATATTCCAGCATAACGCCTCATTAAATGGGATAACACACGTTAATTAATTCATGAATATAATTTGATTTTTGAATTGAAGATGGAATGTGTGTGTGTGTGAATAAAATAAGACAATGTATTATTTTATTGTTGGCAGATTCATTGTGTGGATCAAAGAGGATAAGAATCATGCGCTCTGAAGAACTCTCCTTCCTCGTTGAAGAATGCGAAGAACGCCAAGACCTCGACGAAGAACGCCGACACCGCAAAGGAAGATCGTCGTGTCGTCTTCCCTCCTCTCCATAGATGGTGAGAGACTCATTTTTCAGAGAACGAAGATGCACCTCTTTCTTCATCGGGCGAACAACGATGACATATAGAGCCTCTTTCCACGACACCATCTCCCACGACATCGTTTCTCCTCGACGATCCGTGTTCGATGACTTCTTATAGGTATGGGTTTTAGAATAAAGTGTATGTGTGAATTGTCTACTAGTGCATGAGTATTTTAAATTGAGGGTGTTTGAATAATTTTACCTTGAATAAATTATTCCCTCATTTAGAGCATGTCTTTTGAAGATTGCGATGTCAAAAACAACTAACGCAGAAGGTGCAGACCAAACAAACACAGCTAGACAACCCTCCGTAGTTTGTTTATTGGTGTGAAGATCGACGGGAAATTAGGAAGCAAGCCGCAAAGGAGTTTTGAACCTGCCGCAGTAATCTATGGGTCTCGGGAGTGCCGCAGGCACAAACGGCTGGCAAAACGGACCACCGTAGCGCGTCCGACGGTCTGCGGAAGGTGCTGCCGGCGTGCCACGCCGGCGCGGCGACGCCGATGACCACCAGGAGAAGGCAGCGCCCCGACATGCCACCAGAAGGAGCCGCCGCGGATGAAGCGACGGCGGGGCTGGGATGACCAGATCCCGCGGCCGCCCAGAATCCGGGGTAGATGTGGCGACCAACGCCGCGTCCTCTATCAAGGGGGGGGGGGGGGCAGCGCACCCCCCACCCCCACACCCCCGCATCAGCTCAGCATGCGGCCCCCGCCGGCGGGGCCAGGCTGTGCCGACCTGGCTGGCCCACACCCCAATGGGCAATACCCAGACCCAGGTTGGGTTGACCTGGTTCGCGCCGACCCAAGGGGGGTTGGGCCGGGCAGGGCCAGGCCTAGACCCCCCCATTTCAGACTGTTTTCAGTCATTTGCCCATATCTTGGGCTTCAAAACTCCAATAGACACACCGTCAATTGAGTTGGGGTACATGGATCAAGACGGTCATTTATGTATATTACACTCAAGGTTTTGAAGAACTTTAGGTATGGCCGGGTTGGTTCGAACACGAAACCAACCGGGCCCTCGGAGCGGAAGCGCTTATAATTTGAGCTCCGGACGTCCGATTGGGGTGCCGTCGACTTTTGTGGATTCCTCTTAGTGAGATAGACCTTTTTCCTAACTCCGCTCGAGGATTGAATGTAGTTGGAGTATGGTAGGGTTGGTTTTGTCTTAAAAATTAACCGGGCCCCTGGAATGAAAAAACCAATAACTCTCAGACCGGGCGTCCGATTGACGCGCCGTCTGTCACGTTGCGTTCCTATTGACATGATGGAACATTGTGATACATCAAATTTGGTCTACATGACAGTTGATATATCAACCTCTTGGCTCGTGGAGCGGACCCTTCCGAAATGAGCGTGCTGTGTGCAGAAACCGTAGAGCTGGCTGAGACTTGACGATTGATGTCCTATCGAATCGGAGTGTTTCAATAGCCTAGTGGGGAGTGCTTGGTTGTAGCGGCAGACCCATGGAGGAGGAGTGCTTGGTTGTAGCGGCAGACCCATGGTACTCAACAGAAGGAGTACCTCTGTAGGCTATGAAGGGGAGTGCATGGTTGTAGCAGCAGGCCCACAGTACTCGACAGGTGGAGTACTACAGCAGTCCAAGGTTAGAGGGAAGTGCTTGGTTGTAGCGGCAAACCCACTGTACTCAATGGAGGAGGATTTCCTCAGTAGCTATGGGATCGACAGTGAAGACTATCATACTGGAATTCTCAGATGGATCAACAGTGATGACAGCCGTACTCGAATCCTCAGTGGGTTCGACGGTGAAGACTATCATACTAGAATGCTCCATGGGTTCGACGGTGATGGAAAACGTACTGGAATCCTCTGTGGGTTCAACGGTGATGGAAAAAGTACAGGAATCCTCCGTGGGTTCGATGATGAAGACTGAACTAAAATCTTCCGTGGGTTTGGTTGCAGTAAAGATAGTACTGAAATCCTCCGTGGGTTCGACGACGATATAGACTGCACTAAAATTCTTCATGGGTTCAGCAGGGATGAAGACAGTATTGAAATCCTCTGTGGGTTCGACGACGATGACTACTATTCTTGTATCCTATGTGGGTCTGGCTATGTTTGACTCTGTTCATGCTATCCTACGTTGGACTGGCAGAGTAGCTGGTCTATATCCTATGTGGGTCTGGCAGCTTAGCTAGTTTAGTATTCTACGTGGGTCCCAGCTTAGATGAATTAGTGGCTATATCTGACCATCTGTATCATATTACGAAGAAGTATAACTGTGTGAGCTAAGTCTTGAATTTCAATCATTATCTTCGATATGATTGACTTACTTTCCTATGTGGATTGGGTTGTGCTTTCCTGTTTGGATTGGGTTGTATATCCTATGTAGACGTGATCGAACTTGGGATTGGATGTTGGAGCCGAACTGGAATTGATGACTTAGGTATATGTATGGTCTTATACCTAACTAGTGATGGATGATACTTCATGATTGTATCTTTCCTTTTTGGATTATCCTTTGTGGATTTTGGAGACCTTCGGGGGTCTCGGGGTCCCTACTAAGTATCGTATACTCACCCCTGCACGGGCATTGCCCGCACTACATTGTGTTGGTTGTAGACGACAGACATCACTGATCGAGGCTGAGGCTTGTAGAGCTCGACGGATCCCAAAGGAGGATCACACGACGAGTCGGTGCCCGGATGTGGATTTAAGATGAGTCGGAACCTGGAGGTGGACCACTGGGCGGGATGTACACGGGGCAGACAGCATGACCCGAGGAGCTGAGGAGGCTATCTGTACCCACCCTTTAGGTAGGATTTCCAGTGGATGGCTCGGCGTTACTGCTTTACTTTTCAGTTTCTGTACTTCCTTTCCAGTTGTACTTTACTTTCAGTTTGGGTTTGTATTCTGGCCCACTTACTTTTCTGCACTTACTGTTGTACACAGTTTACCTAGTGTTTACATATGCTGGCATACTCTATGGTGTTTGTTTACTTTGTAAAGGAAATTTCTTCCCCTTTTTGTCGGGATTTATGCCTTTGGTGATAGTCTCCAAACCCTGTCCTATGGATGGCAGGTTAGGGGTAGTCGCAGAACGGGCCCCAAGGATGGGTCATGACAATGGAAATCCCCTTACTCTTTTGTTTCTGTTATTTTGGTTGAGCATATATATAGTGTATTGTCGTACACACATATTTGGATTTGGATACTCTCTTTCTAAGAGAGGCAAAGATGCATAGTGTATTCCATGTTCTTTCCATGCCTAGTTTCTCATGGTTGGTTGAGTTACTCTCCTATGGTAGGTAGCGAAGACATGATGCGAATTTCACCTTCTCACCATTTCAAGCTCCTCATGTTTGGAAAATATTATTTCACTTATTTGTTGGGTTGAGCTACACTAATTTACTATATCTTATTAAATCTACTGCATCCCTCTTCAGTACCTCACTTGCTGCTCCCTTGATCTTTTGTGGCATCCTACTGAGTATTTATATACTCACCCCTATGTGGATTTTCCCGCACTCGGTGTGCCCTTGCAGACGACGGAAGAGGTGGATCGTGACATCAAAACAGAATAGGGATACATGGTGATTGGACTATGTGAGGTAGTCGTATCTTATTATCCAGGAGCGGGGATCTCACAGCTGTTTTACTTTTCCACTTTTTGTCAGGTTTTTTCACTTTTCTTGTTGCGTGTGTGTTTTTCCCTTTTTCTTTCAGTTTACATTTCTGTACTTGTAATGATTAATGGGCAATGTATATTTTTGGTTTATATATATAATTTTTGTGCCTTCTTTTCTTCTCCCTCTGCACCTTTTCATTGAGTTTGTTGTGTGTGTGTGTGTGTATAGACACATACACAATTTTCTCCTCGAAATTGTTATTCCATGGGCGATGGTGGGAATCTCCTAGCCTATGGATGCAGTCTTGAGTTAGTTGTAGCTCCAACCCCAATATGGGTTGGGTCGTGACACTAGAGATTGGGGTTAGTGATCATGTTTTCTTCAATGACTCCATCGAATAGATGTATGGGTTTTGAGAAGAAAGGAATAAAATGACCATGGTATATAGGCTCCTTTGAGAATCATCATCATGTCCTCTCTATTTCATATTGTATCTTTCTACCACTATACATATCTAATACTTATGATGTGTTCCATGTATCTATCATAACGAAAATTCCTACCAATCCCACACTTGTACTTAATTGGAATGTTTCATTATTGGAGCGTGATAACCCTTACAATGAGAATCCTATAGAAATGGTGTATAGTAGATAGAATGTAATATGAAACAATACCACCCATATATTTAAGGTATAATAGTGAATTCATAAGTTTGAAGAGGCAACATGGTGACCTAAGGATTTAATGATACAAAATTTCCCTCATATATTTTAAAATTTGGGATTTAGTTAACATTAATAAGGACAAATTTCTTGAAGGGGGAATAATTTAACTCAATAAAATTCATCAATATCAAAATCAACCTTATTTATATATATTTATTGTATAATATATAGTATAAATCACACTGAAAATAAAAAAACCTAAAAAATTATTTCATCAACATAAATTAATACAAATTTCATAAATAATTAATAAATTTAATTAAAAAAATATGGGGAAATAAAAAATTCTATGGTACATAACTAAAATTTGAAATATGAGTGTGTCATAATATCATATAATTATCCCAAACAAAAAAACACTATAAAAAATTTCTAAATAAGGTTTTTATTTTATAAAACTAAATTATTTTGATATAAAAATGATTGAATTTATAATGATGTAATACAGGATATTTATAATAAAAATAGTATGTATTTGTTCATAGTAATAATAGGAGATAATTGATAATAATAATCAACCATTGAAATAGTAACGTGACTGAAAAGATTAGTAAAAATAATAAATAAATTATTCAAATGAGAAAACTATGTAAATATTACTATTAAAATTATATAAAATGATTTATTATATCATATTACTTAATTAAAAATTTTAATAAATTTTATAAATAGAATTTTTATCTTATTTATTAAAATAGGTAATTTATATCAAAAAGTAATTATCTAATTTTGAAACATAATTATATATATATATATATATATATA
Source organism: Viscum album (assembly GCA_963277665.1). NCBI lineage: Eukaryota > Viridiplantae > Streptophyta > Magnoliopsida > Santalales > Viscaceae > Viscum > Viscum album. The sequence continues at coordinate 1,214,511,371 of OY728141.1, forward strand.
TTAAATTATCAATCTTGTTCAAATTAATAAATATTAAAAATGGAATTGTAATCACTCATGTAAAAAATTATTTAATCGAGAAAATTAGTTTTTTTTACATTTTTAATTTTTTGAAATAACTATTGAATTTATATTTTTTAAAATTTGAATTTTATAAAGTAGAATTCCATTTTAGAATCATTTCATTGATATTTTCAAAAGGTGGTAATATTCTATATTTTTTAATGATTAGTAAATAATAGAATTGTATGAATATTATAAGATTTATGAAGTCATCATTACTGAAAATATGGATAAAAATGCATACATTATAAAACATTCTATTATATTTAAAGTGTAAAAAAATTAAAATAAAATACTAACCTATCGAGCATATAAATCTATTTCAATTAAACTACTATATATTTCAATTAAAAAAATATTTGTCCATATTGTATGGACAAATATAGATACATTTTAGTTTCAGTTTAGTTAAATTATATATAACCCTCAATTTCTGATTACAACACTTATCAAATTCATAAGAATCAATAATTTTAAATATATTTTACTTTTATAATAAAATAATCAACAACCAATTATAAAATATCCTTCCTCATTGTCTATATATACACCCCTCCTCCACCACATTCTACTCACCTCAAAATAAATTTAATTCTACACATTTATACCCAAAACACAATCTAAATTTTTTTATCGATATCCCCATGCCCCTAGAATGACCAAAAGTCTCTCATATGAAGAATTTATGCTAAATACAGTGCAGTAAACCCAAGTTAAAAGCTAATGATTCCAAAATAGGTTTTCTTAGTAGAATTCTACTCTCACCTATTATAAAATAAAAATAATAATTAAAAAAATTAAAATATATTTTTTAAATAATTTTTTTTATTAAAATATAATATTTGTCAGTTTACATATTATTTATAAAAATATCATAGATATATTATTTCACCCATGCTAGTTTTAGGCCACCTACGTGAAATAGGATTTTAGATTTTTCACATATTCATTTCAAGGTTATTCTATGAAATTAATTTCACGATTGAATAGAAAATTATATTTAAATAATATTATTTCTATGGTTCCTGAATTTTATTATATGCACATAAATATTGGTATTAAATTTATAAAATTTATTAATTAATAACAATCAATAACTAGATTACCTTGTAATATTCTCAGAATATATTACTATTTATAGATTAATTTACATATATAACGTTGGAAATTATGTGAGGCATATATAATGACACTACTGATGATTATGGAACTAATATTTATTTTTAATTCATTTTTACTTCCAAATAATTGGTAATATTTTGAAAAGTAATATTCATTACTTATTAATATAAATTAATTATATTTTATAGTTTTATATTAATTATAATAATATTATATAATTTTTATGCCAAAAGAAAAAAATTGTTATTTCTAACACAATTAGAATTTTATACATTATATATTTTAATATGAAATTTTCATTAAAATTTATGTAATTTAAATTTCATTAAATGATCTTTATTTTTAAACTATCCGTTTTTATTTTAACTTCATATTATTATTTTTTATTTTCCAAACATTATTAATATTCAATGAATATATAATAATACAGATTTTTAATGAAAACTGTCTTTCATTTTAAAAAATTTAACATATTTAATTTTGATTTAATATTTTTGAAATGTAAAATCAGTTATATTATATTGTAATTAATTCAATTGTGGTATTTTTAATGAATTTAATTTTTTTTAAAAAAATCACTATACATAAAAAATGCATTTTCTAAATAACTATTTTTTATTATAGTTTATATTTTTAATATAAAATAAATAATGAAACTTTTATAAATTTAATTTGAAAAAAAAAATTAATTCCATATTTTTAAAATAATAAATAATATATGGTACAAATATCAACATGTTTTTTTCATGATAAATATTAAAAATAGACAAATCTGTTACTGCGTTTGTAGTCAAAACTTGTTTAATATGTTTTAAGATAAGAGAGAAGGGTTAAAAAGACACTTATAAAGAATAAAATAAAATTATGAACTTATTTATACACATTGTCATATAATACACATAAATGGAGTATTTTGGGGTCATTTTTCTTCAGTAAGACATTAATATATTTTTATATTTTAATAATTTCTAAGTGTCTACTCTCCCCCACTTATAATAGAAATTTACTATCCTCTTTTAGCAACACTTATAAATCCTTTTAGTATAAAAAATCTATACAAAAATACCTTCTTAACCCCCTCCCACATCTTAGATCCCTAGTTTGAAAACAAATTAAACATGGAAATGCATTAGGTGTCAACCTAAAGAGGTTGCTGAATAATTATTATGGTTTATAATCAAGCATTTTTTTAATTTGTTTTTCAACTTACATAAAAATTTATTCAACCATGTTAAAATAATTTAAACCATATCTTCTATATATAAATAATTTTTCAAGATAATTTAATAACCTATATACATCATATTCTTCCGTAAAATAGGAAACAACATTAATGTTCATTTGTATAGAGGATTACCACTTAACGAACCGATGCCTCACACAAATGGTTATTGTTATGAATTTCATGAATGTAAATGAAATTCAATAGATTTTTATAATTGAATAAATCTATTATAACATCTAATTTCATACATTTCCATCCAATAAAAAATTATATTGTTGTTCATGAATTAGTGTGTATTACATCCTCCACGGAGCGATGTGATTCATTTTTCATAACCACATAACATAGATTTTATATATTTACACATTTATAGAGAAAATATAATATTTATGAAATAATAATAATTATGTTGAAAATAAAATATAAAAACATATTTTCTATCTTGATTTTTTAAAAATTGAAATGTTACACCTACGTATATATGACTTACTGTCTCCATGACTGAAACATATTTAATTTTACATGACCATATTTGATGGATAATTTCGAAAGAATAATTAATATTTATAACTATGTTTATGTAATTATTATTATAATATAAATTATTTAATAATGATAACATTGTCCATAGTCTCCCCACCAAATTCATTTTGGGCTGATTAGTTGAATATCATAAAAAAATTTGATGTGGATTTAACCAAAAATGTAATTAAATATGTCATTGAAATATGAAAAATAATTTTTTTACTAATAATGTAACAAACATATACAAGTTTATCGACAGGGTAAATAACTAAGAAATTATTATTACACATGAGATAAAGAATGTATCTTTTAATTAACACATAAGGTTAGGGAACATTAACATAAAATATATATTTATTATTTAAAATTTTAATTTTAAAATTGTTCTCATTCATGTCCCCATTGATAAAATTATTTCATAAATGTATTTATATGGAAGGAAATCAATTGTAATGTTCATTTTAATCCACATTATTTTATATTTTTTTTAATTAATCATTTTTTGTATTTATACATATTGTTTTGAATTTCAATATAATAGGGAAAATGTTCAATTTTTACAAAAAAATATATCAACCACTTTTCTCATCACCATAACTGTTATATGATGCTTTTATTTTATTAGAAGATTCCATGTTTCATTCCAATGAAAACAATCGTTCCCATTATTCTATGTGTTTTCAAAATTGGTTTTAAATGGAATGAATATTTCGATATCTAGAAAAGTGTTTTATAAGTGTAATTAATTTGTGTATGTAATTAATAAATAAAATGAAAAATTTCATGTTTTATAATTAAGTTTTGGTTCCTAAGAATTGTTTATTATTACGGTTTTGTATATTATATCTCATAGAAATTGTTGAACTCGATAGGGGTCATGATGATGGGTATGACCAATATAAATCACTAACGCATTGGGTAAAGGGAAAGTGGTAACATATTAGTTTTATCCTAGGAGATTATTTGAATTTAAGGAGTAGGCAAGTCCACTTGTAAGACAGATTGTATAAGTGTTATGAAAATAATTTACCAATTAACATAAATTATTAGTATATTATTTCCATATTTTTATGATAATATTATTATTTCACACGGTATGTTAATGATCATATGTTTAATGACTCATTTATCATACTTCTTTTGAACGAAAAATATAACATTGTGAAAATGTTTTCATGATAATATCATGTTTGAAAAAAACCATTATGATTTTTATTTTTCAATTTAAACTTATTATTATATTTTTAGTTAAAATATTTCCCAATTTTATTTATTTTATTTGGTATGAAAATATAATATTAATCCTAATAATTAGTATCAAAATTGGAAATTTTTAAGAGTATGCCTGGACTACTTGTTTTATTTATTTATTTCTTTGTGTCTCATACATGGAATTTTTTTCTCATCATACATTTTGAAAATTTTTCATAATGTATTAAATATTATTAATTAAAATTATGAGACTAATATAAAAATTGAGATGATAATTCTTGAAAAATTATATTTTTATATCTAAAATGTTTTCTTTTGTAAGAAATAATGAAAATCAGAGAAACTATTCAATTTGGGATGTTTTATTTATACATGCAAGGATTAAAACTAAATTATCAAAAACTATAAAACAATAAGATCTCTAATGAATCCATTTTACGGATTATTTATGGTCGTGTCCTAATAGTTACCATTACATGAGGGTGTTTTTTGAATTTTGGACCAAATAACACCAACAAAACCAACACAAACAATGAAAATAAAATAAAATAAAAATAAATTAACATAATAAATACTAAATACTAAATAAATATAAATAATATTTTTTATAATGTAATTATTGTATGTAACTTACCTATTTAGGAACATATTAGAGCATCAAATCTAACCCCAAATCATAGGTAAGAAATATTTTCTATTCATTATTAATCATCACCTAATATATCTATATATTAATCATTATATTATTATTTAATTACCTATTTTATTCAATTTTTTTATTTCTTATTGGGTATATGAATTCCATCATGATATTATTTTCAGTTTTGTCTTTAATTAATACCCTATAAAGCATATCTGAGAATCATTTCATGTTTTTTTATTTTATAAAATTTTTTCTTATGTTGTTACTATACCATTATTAATACCATAATTAACTAAAAAATTTATTTTATGAGTTTATTATATCCTTTTATTATCATTTATTTTATATTCCCATTTCATTTGTTGTATTTACATCTCTCACCTCTTGACATAGCGTTTTTACATCATTATAAAACTCATTAATTTCTCATGAATTTGTTTAATATTTCTGATTAATAGAAATTTATTTTCAATATTTTATATGGATTTATAAATTATTATGATGTAATGGGTATGCCAAAAATTATACATTATCCCAATTTAATGGGTAATACATACATCTCATGTGATACTATATATGGTGTACATACAATGGTCATAGCATGTTATGTTATACATTCTGGGAAGTAAGACTTGAATTATGATAAAATATATTATGTTTGTAGCCCATTAATAGGTTTATCATTATTATCATAATTATATTAAATTTTTTTCATATCAAGTTTATACAAGTGATGGTTTATGATACTTCTATTTATTGACTCTATGTTATGTTTATTAACCCTTGTGATTTGCTTACCCCACATTGACCATTTCTCATTCTGTTATTGGGTTTTATAGACCACCCATAATTTTCTACATGTCCCAAGGATTTTTCATGTAATGATAGGAATATAGTGATGCCATGGGAATTGGTATAAATTAGTAAATAAATATTATGCTATCTATCTAATGTGTATTTTATTAAGTACCTAATTTCCAAAAACCTCAGACCTCTACAAATTATAGTTTTTTTATTTATTTAATGATAAAATGGTAGAAATATACATGAAAGGGATGTGGATCATCATTTTACGGGGAATAAATGGTATAATGTAATCCAAAAATGAGATCAACAAAATTGTGAGTATGTATATGAAGATGTTTTTATGATTTTTTGAATACATTATTGAAGAAGATGATTAATATTGTAGGAGAGTTGAGTATATTTGAATATATAAAACTCTATTTTATATGTCAACCATTCGTGCAGATTAGTTATTTTCCCTATTATATGTAAATTCATTATAAGTGGAACTCACTCCATGCTACATTAAGGCATAATGTTAAAAAATATTTCTTTACTAACACTAAAAAAAATACTAATACTAAAAAATGCGATCAACAAGTGTTGGATATTTTTATAGACATATGTATAATAGTGATGTTAATTATATCATTTAAGGATTTTATTGAAGGTAATAGAATATGGCTTTGAGTAAAGTAATAAATGATGTTGTTTTTTCTACTCTATTCCATATGGGCCTAAATACTAAAATTGGAATCACATATGATATAATGTAAAAATATTAAGTAAATAATACATCTCTAATATGTCACTCTTGCTTGAACACATTTGGAGTTCAAATAAATGTAGAAATAGAATGAAGAAGATTCTTTTTTATCTAAACAATAGTACTTGAAAGGGTATTCATGTGGAAATATTTATTTTTTAGAACACCTTTATGTTCCTATATTTACTACACATCCCTTAGATAATCATATTATGAAATAATAAATTGTAATCTCCCCAACATATTAATTCCATTAAAAATTATGAAACATATATTAGTTAAATTACAACATTACTCAAGCGTCGACCCTCTCTAGCTATTACTATTACACCCTAGATGATCATTAGTATGAATTTTTGACATATATATAACATTGTTCTACTCCATGGAATAATTAACTGATAAAATTAGATATTTGTTAGTCTAACTCCTAGGTATTCATTACTATACCTTAAATTAGAGGACCTATATTATCTTGGGAACAATTTGGAAAAACATTTGTTCTTTGGATTATAAAATGAGTTGTGTGGAATCTATTTCCTTTTAATTTTATAGAGATATATATAACATAACATTGTAATATATTTTTTACTAGAATCACAATTTTGACAATGTGATTGGACTCAAAATGGATAATAAGTTCTAGTTATTTGTGAAGAATATTTCTAGAAGAGAAGGCTCATCATACTCAATGTGGGTCCATAAAATAATTTTATGATCATAATAAAAAGAGCACTGATGTATTACTAGATCCAAAAAATTATTATAATTATTTTTCAATTTGTAATTTTTTCAAACTCATATGTTTTATGAAATGCTTGTGATTAAAACTATATTAAATAATGGGAGAGAAACATTCATATTAATCAAATTGAAGATTGTTAGAATGAAATAAGACATTAGAAGTATGATATGTTATAATGACTTATAATTAAAGTAAGGGGATACTATAATTATCCTAAATGTTTAATAAGTCATAAAAATTCATTATTATAAGAGAAATGTTTTATTAATACGATCGTTAATGATTCCCATTATTAATTCACTAGCGTGAGAACACCAGACACATAATTGTTGTTTTACTATGATATTTTTTTCATATTTTTAGAAGAAACTGATTCTTGTTTTTAGTCTGACCAATTACCCAATATATACAAATCATAAAAGAAATATGTTTATTTTTATCTTAATAAAAAAAGTAAATAAGTTTATGAAGCCAAATATGCTGACACAATTATATATAACATGTTTTTCTACTAATCATTGGTGTGATCCTAACACTAATAATTAGATCCTATGATGATTGAAAATGGGAATCGTTGGAAGAAGAGTTATTTGATGAGTATTAGTAAGTGGATTTTTAAAAAAAAAATTAATAGTAAGTAATTGGGACAGATAGTGGTGAAGTTATGTATATACTGATCCATAAAATGTTGGATGCACCAATATCTTCATCGGATGCAAGATCATCAGTCTAGGTAAAATAAGAAAAGAAGAGCTTTTTAAAGTAGTTAAAATAGTGTTTTCAAAGTGATCATGAAATTTAAAAATTTATATTTCTATCAAATAAGAATGAATATGATGTTGAAGACCTCTTTAGAAGTATTATAATATTTATAATATGTCACTCTATTTATGAAATAATTTTTTAAAATTATATATCATACAGTTTGTACAATGAATTGGAATTATATGTTTTTATTATTTTATTTTGATAATTGTAAATAGATGAAAAGTGATTCTCAAATACATCAAATGAAGTATTTATATATAATGAAGAATCTATGAATCATATGTCTTCTTGTTAATGAGGAAATTAGAGTGAAAATCAAAATTATACTGGATAAAATTTAAAATGTCTAAAGAAACATGAAGTGTTCAGAAGATTTTCAATGGTTCTAGAAGAAATGAGAAGAGTTCATAAGTGACGAATATTTCCAAGATGCTTTTTAAATTTATAGAAAATTTCTATTTCATAAAATTTTAATGAAAAATAAAATAATTCAATATACTACTTAAACTATATTTGGAACACCTTTAAAGATTAGGAAGTATATTTTACCAGTTGTATTGTTCATGACTGAAGTGAGAAGGGGAAGAACTATATTTTTTAAAGAGATAGTGTTTCTAGATTGAGCACTCATGAGTGCCTTTTACAAATAGAAGAAGAATGATATTCAATTATTATGATTATCATATCATAATATATCATAAAACTAGAAAAATAGATTTGGATTTCCAAACAGTGATAATAGTAGTTTAGAGTTCTTTCAGGGGTATTCCGATATATTATATTTTCAGATCGATTATTTGAATTGATGAGACAGACTGGGTAGCATATTGAGTATCGTTATGAATTACACAGAAGTTCTTACCTACTATTGGGTAAGAATGTGACAAATTTATTTAAAGATAATATTAGTTAATGTTGAAAAGGAATCATAGTAACATGTTTTAAATAAACCGATGAATGTTTCATAACTTGTAACACAAATTGTATTACATTATTTCATGAAACATGAAGTGGATTCCCTGTTTTAAGGAAAATAGTTCTAAATATGTGTAAGGGAATATCTTGTTTTTAGTTTCCACATAAAATGAGTATTTTATCTTGATTTTATGTTATCATATTTTTTCTAAACCATTATAAATATTGAGATACTATTGTTGAGTAGTTATCCTTGTAAAATCTTATCTTCATAATGATGTGTACTTAATGTTTTTTCATAATGAGGATAACTCTTTAACAGGAGGTGGAGATTATTTTATAATAAATGAAACATAAAATTAATATATATCACTAATTCACCCCCTCCCCCTCTCAGTGATTCATAGATCTTGTATGGGTAATTAATTTTGTAATCCGAGAATGTTACCTCTATTTATTCTTTCCTAATGATTTTTAATAATCCTCATGATGTAAAATTTTAATTATGTGTAGAATAAATAGATTTTGGTTTTCTATGGTATGAAATATCATATTTGGAATGATAGAATGTTTCTTTATCAAATTTCTCTTTGGTATGAAGTTCATGATGATGAAATATATGGGTTTTCTACTATTTATGAAAATGTTCCTCTAACATATGTTTACACAAATAATCATGAAATGATGGAAGAGATAAGATTTTTTTAAACTCATCTCATTTTGAAAGTGTGTCTCTAAGAGTGAAAGGTGTTTCTACTACCAGAGGTGTCTGGGAAAAGCTGAATAACATCAATCAAGGCAATACAAAATTAAAGAATGAATATTTTCAAATTAGGAGGTTATAGTTTTCAGATCTATATGTGGGTGAGAATGAATATATTGGTGACATCTCTAGTAGGGTAAACTACATTATTTTTAATATCATATTGTTTGGTTTAAAGTAGAAGGATTATACTTTTACTGAAATGGTCATGATAATTATTCCCGATAATTTTAATTCCAATGATTCTTCTTTATATTATATCGATCTTAAAACGATATCTCTTGATCATTTTCTTAATTTTTTCATTACATATAAAATTTCAATGGAGAAATACATAAAATTAAAAACAAAAGTTTATAGAGAAATTTATTTCAAGGAAACCAATGAAGAATATCCTAATAATATTCATGAATAATAATATGATGATTCTTATTTTGAAAATTAGTTAGGTAAAAATTTGATGAACATTAATCCATGTTTAATGAAAATTTAAAAAGTGTAATATGTATATAAAAAAAAAATTGCCTGGAAATGTTTTTAATGTGGATACATTGGTAAAATTGTGCCTAATATCCTTCAACGAATGAAATAATAATACAGTGAAGAAGATGAAATATGTCCAAAAATATCATAGGGGAAACATTGTGATATGTTTAAATATTATTCCAATTGAAATTATACAATGTTATTGATGTAAAATAGGATAATTTTTGTGGATAAATATGATGACGATTGTAAAGACAAATTTGAAATTTCAATTAATAATTTTGGAGATAATATTTTCATTTCAACAGTTAACAATGATGAGTTTAGAAGAAGTAATTATAAAGAAGGAGAAAATAAATTAGAATATCATATTAAATATTAATTGAAATAATGTGTGAGAAATATTGGATGGATGGAGAAAGAAATTCGAAAATTGAAAAATATATGTTCCTCAACAAAAATTCATGAATGATTTCATGATAATGATGATAATTTTTTAGATTATATTAATGATTTATATAAGTAAATTGATAAATAAAAGAATCATAAATAGTATCTTGAAGTAATATTAAATGAAGAAGAATAAGAGTTATAAGTTTTCTAAAAATGACTTTCAAAAGCTAAATAGAGGGTAATAAGTTTCCAGAATTATACCTCTAAATTTTGTAAAATCTCTACAAAGGATAAACCTGATAAGTATTAAATGATAGATTCAATTTCTGAGAAGAAATTTGAATTTTTTTTAGAATAATATTGATGATAAGGTTATGTACGTGGTCAATAACAATAATGTTGAGAGATTATAAGATTCAAAAAATTCAATGTATGAAAAAATTTCAACTGTTTCTAATTCTAATAAGGCATAAGAGAAAATATTAAATTAAAAAATTATTCTTGTTGATTACAACAATGTTGGTGGAGAACAAAGCATCAGTAATAATGAAAAAAATATATCTGAAAAACATGCTCACAACTCCAGAAAGACTGAAATTTACAAAGGTAAACATTATTTCTATGGATTCTTTTACTATTTTAGGGATTTATAAATACAAAAAAATATGTTTTGGTTTAACCAAAAATATCAAAACTTTTAAACAAGTTACAAAAGGAAAAGTATGAGAGAGGTCCAATAATCTCAAAAGATAATTTATGCGAAGGATGTTTTGAGGTAACATGAGAAGGAAGGTGTGAAAATTAAAAATAGTTTACAACTATTGGATACTATTTTTCAAAGATTTTCTAAAACTGTAAATCTTGCAAATATATGTATTAATTTTTCACACAAAAAATATCAATAAGTTAATGATGATATAAATGAAGAAAAATAAAGCGAAAGAAAAGGCCCTTATTATTGAAATTTTCACTCAAATATATAAAATGCCAACATCATAGGATCGTAAATATTAGATGTTATTCTCATATGATAAGATACATAATTTTTTTTATAAATGTAAAAAATTTAATGGAATAATGAATAAAATATGAATATTATGAATATATCAGAATTAATTATGTCAGATCGGCCATCATTGTGGAAGAAAAGATGAAATCGAATTTTTTTTTGTTTTTTGAGTTATTGAAACAAATATTTTTGTGTCTCTCAAAAAAAATTCATGAATGGAAACAATTTAATTTTAAAAAAAATGATATTTTTTTGAAAAGAGTAGAAGATTAAAGGAAATTTTCAAGTGTCCAATGTACATCAAAAATCATGATCCATGTTCTTGAGATTCAAAACATGGGTTACATATTCAGGTTAGAAGAACCAATTATGGGATGAAAGGGTGGGACATATGTGTTAGAGAAATTTAAGAATGATTCAAAGAAAATAAATGTTCATTTAATTTCTAATATGTCATGAATAAGATATTGGTGTTGCACAATTTATCAAAAGGTAAATATTAAAACTCTATACATAATAAATATGATATATGTTCAAAATGGCCCTTGGAAGTTATTCATTCTGATATCATTGGGCCAATGACACACCAATATGGTCATAAAGATAATTAATTAATAACTTTTATTATTGACTTTATATGCATTTCTTGTGTTATGTACATGAAACATAAGTCATATTCTCTAAAAGGGATTAATTTTTTTTGGAGTAATTTTAAGAATGAATGTGAGTATTCTGTAAATAATTTTAGAATAGAAATTGATGGTGAATACAAAAATGAAATGTTTGAATATTATCTTTAGAGACATAAAATTTGACATCAACCCAGTACACTATAATACAAAAAATTTAATTGTTGAATTGGATAAAAAATATTTTGTTGAAAGAGGGTAGTCTTTGTTTCTTGAATGTGGTATCTGTCAATGATTTTTGAGGCATGCCATTATTAGTTCAGTTGATATTCAAAACTGATGTTTCTAGAGGTCATACATAGATATGAATCTATGGGAAACATTTTAATTCAAAACTCCACATTTGAAACACATAATTGTTTTTTTGAGTCCATGCATCATAAAAATTAATGGTGGAAGACTCAAATATATTAAGGATATCGGTTATGATTTATTTTTTCATGGATATTCTTTTAATGTAAAATGATATAAATTCATCAATAAATAAACTATATTATTAATTGATTTTTTATTTTAATGTTATTTAAAATGATAACTATGATGCTAAAAATACTTGTACTGGTAAGGAAGATGAACTATATGAAATAATTTATGATAATGTTTATAATATGGATACACGAAAATGAAATATCACTCAAGGAGAAAAATTGGAGTCAACTATTTCTAGTGAGGATGAAGAATCTAAAAAATCTCATCACATGATATGGATGAAGGTGGAAGAAAAAATAATAATTAGTGGTCAACATAAAACTATAAAATTAAGAAGAAAATGAAAAGATGTTATACATTCTTCAATGTAATAAAAATATGAGTTTAATGTTGTCAATGAATCTTTTAGAATCTGGAATGTGTTTCTATTATTAATAATGCGTTGGATCAGTTAGACAAGAATGATACACAAGAACTAAAAAAACAAAATAAAAATAATTATCGATACAAAATTTTTATTCTAGATAAATATGAATGAAGATAGAGAAGTTATAATAGAGTAAAATATTAGTATTTTATGGTTACTATCAGATAGAGGTTATTGTTTTTATGATTGTTTAAATCTATTAGAGAGGTTAGAAAAATTTTGAATATTTTGTTTTTATTAATGAATAGTGAAGATGAATTTTTTTCATATAGATTTGGAATCTTCATTTCAAAATGGTGTCTGGATGCAGAGTATTGTATAGACCAAAAATTTACATTTATTTTTGGGATGGATTAATTTTATGTGTGAATATGAAATAAATCCTTATATGGGATAACGTAATATCTGAGGTCTTGGTATTCTTAATTGGATACCTATATATAAAAGATATTTTTTAATAAAGTAAGATATTATAGTAATATTTATGTTAACAAAGGTTAATATTTTTCGCTCATTGTAATTGTTTATATTGGTGACATTTTAATTTCTAGGAATTATTAATAAACTTGTGAAATAGTTGTTGAAGAGATGATAAAGTTGTTTAAAATGATCATGCTGGATTAGATAAAATATCTTATTGGGTAAAAAATATCACAAAACAATAAAAAAGCTTCTATTTCTCTAGAAAAAATTCAAAATACCATCTTATGATGTTCATAGTTGAAAACATGAAACCAGTTTCCACACCAATTTCTGTAGGAACCATGTTGACAAAAGATGGAGAAGGAAAGGATGTTCACTTTAATGAGTTTTTGAATATGATTAGAATATTTTTTTTATCTTACTACATCATGACATAGAATTGTTTACTCTATTAACTTATGTGAAATATTTCATAGTACCAAAATGTAATAACATATATTGGCTCAAACAATAATTTTAGATATATCAAAGGTACATAAATTTAGGAATTATGTATGATATAAGAGGAATTATCAATTTATTTGGGTATTAAAATTCTGATTTATAAACAATATTTATGATATAATATCCACATCTAGTGGAGTATTCCTTCTAAGAAATAGATGTGTATGTAAAAACACTAAGAAAAAAATAAAAAAAACTCTTAGAATAGATAAAGCTGAGTATGTTTCTTAAAATTAAGACACTAGCCAATTAATGTTGATCAATGCTCAGTTGTACGACTTACTTATTTAATTAAAGTTCCCCATTATCATGGTTAGGGATAATATATGTTCTATAAAACATAGAAGAAACCTAGTAAAAAATATTCATTCAAAATATTTTGACATCAAATATCATATCATAATGTGAATGTGGAGAAGTAATTATTCATTTTAGAGTATGTTCCTACATCAAAAAATGTTTTAGAAATTTTCACAAAATGTTTAATGAAAGAATATTTTATAAACTATGGTTGTAAATGGGTGTCCAACCATCTTGTCATCAAGTTTGAGGTATGTGTATTTTCCCATATTAAATCATTTATTCTGATTTTGTAGTCATTGGGGATAATTGTTTCATAATTATATCTCTTGATATGTACTAAAAATTTTAAGAATCAAGTATGTTGGGGGATTCTTGGGTAAAGCTTCCATTCATTAAGTTTGTGTGTGAACTATTTTAACTATTCATTTGAGTGGTTCTTGGAAACTTTTTATTTCATGAATGATAAATAATTAATAAAATAATTGAATAAAATATAAGGATGTTTCATGAGTTGCAACTTTTGGACAACATGGTTTTGATGTCAATGATACTACATCCCTATAAATAGCTAGCTCAAGTAGGCTTATAACTGATGGTATTTAATATATATATTAAGGTTTCAAAGTTCAATGATTTACGAATCATGGTTGAGAAAAAAATTATAGGGGAGAATTTTGAAGACCACGTTAAAAATAACATGTTTTTTGGAAGCAGAGTTGTGTTCATGTTGAATGTATAGTATTTTTTAGATAAAATAAATTTCCACACTTTGGAAAATGTGTTCGATCATACACGTAATGGTAATTGGGTTATCGGAATCAAAAATCATAAAAATTTCCAATGGCTTGAGAAGAATTTTTCTCAAAGAGAAGGGCCATCAGACTCACAGTGAGTGTGCTGTTTTGATCATAAAAAAACAAGAGAATTAGAGTCGTCTTAGATTTGATTAAAATATGATGATTCATTTTTATTGTGTAAATTCTCAAAATCATATATATATTCCAGGATACATGTGATGTGAGTCATAAGAAATTAATGGGGGGAAATATTTCTTACAATCGTATAAAAGCTTTTTTGGAAATAGATAATACTATGAAATAATGACATGTTTAAGTAATATCAAATGACATTGAGATGATTCTACTCCAATGCAATTTTTTAAAAAATTCGAGAGGAATGATTTAAAAAATAACATATTTTTGGACAAATAATGTTAAATCTTTATGATCTCAGTTCACATGTGTGATAGCACAATACAATGAATTTTTTGAGGGCTATGAAGTTTTTTAATAACATGAGAAGATGAACATGTTTGTTCTTATTTTAAAAAACTATCGATGATATAAAAATAGAAGAAATGAGTTTATGGATATCATAATTAGAGAAGGAAAAAAGTTGATGAAGAATTAGATATTGAAGAAGGTGTATCAGACAATGTGTTCCACTAATCATTCACTTGATCCTCAAACTGCACATAAAATATAATTTCCTAAACAAACCTGAGTCATAACTAAACAAAAAACATGATATGATCCCTGGAAATTTCCAATGGGAATTTCTAATCCCTCTAGGATAGAAACTATTGATGGGAATCAATCAATTGAAATGATTGAATGATTGTCTCTAACTAAATATGGTTGCCACAGATACCGGCCCCCAACCCAGCACATGACAAGGCCCAAAGGGAGTACCCTATCCCCACTAGCTGGCACACATGTGTGGGTATCATTAATTTATGATTGGGAATGATTTACCTGGGTATGAAATCGTAAAACATTAAAAACCATCCATAATATAAATATGAAAATATCATGCCAAACGAATATTAAGAAAAAAAAACCATAACTGAATAAATTCGTTTAAATAAAACAAAATCTGCCCAAATAAAAATAAAGAAATTAGTACGACATCCCCAAGGACTCTACATGACAATGAGTCATCACCTAGAAGTTGTCTCCACAACTCTGCACCAAAGATGGGAACTAACACCCCGAACCCCCACCACATAATGCCTTTCCTTTACCTGATTCAAACATAACAATGTCTATATAAACCCATGGGGAGTAATAAGGGTGTGATATTATAACCAATAGGAAACTACGCAATAATTTAAATGTACATGAAATAAAATCTGAAAAAGAAAGGAGGTTTAGAATGAAAATAAAAGTAGTTATAAATTCCAAGAAACATAACATTCAATTGAAAACAATTTTCAAACTAATACTTTATTAATGTTAAACCATTTAAATAATATATTCTATATACTGTACATTACATCCATCAAACCCTCATTATCGTAAAAATAACACAAATCCAATGAGCAACAAAATTGGGAACACCCCTAGGCACTATATTATCTTAGGCCATATATACCTCGTACCTCGGTGTAACGTAATCATAGAAAAATCATTTATCGTGAACGAGCCACAGGTATGGAACATACCCATAACCTATTTGTTCCCAATAATAATCTATAATGTCTATTTATAGTTTCCTTTATCCAAATTATATGTGAAATAGGGACAAAACACATCTGGTTCACAAGCCGTACTAATACAAATCTGCCCACCTAGGTACCCGAGATGCCGCCTTTGTGCTCAAAAAATTTAATAAAGAAACATAAATCTCTTTTCATATATAACCACATTTTTTTCACATAAAATAGTAATGTACCACTACACACATTATACAACTTAAATCACACAACAAAACATTTTTATTTTTTCAGAAAAAACTCCAAAAAAACAATACTTTCCACACAAATATCCCCTTTAAAACCCCACATTAAACACTGTGTGAATAATAATATTTTCCAAAGATAAATTTTAAACACCCAATAAAATTATATAAACCCATTACATGAGTTATAAAACAACCCCAATAAGCATCACATTTAATATCCATGTAAAACACCAAATTTGATACCAAATTGGTACTCAAAAAATCATTTTCTTAACAAACTTCACCCAAAACCAATTTCTTAGAAACAACCAAAGGAGAATAAAAAATTATTTTCATCCATAATATATTTTAATAAAATAAACTAAATAATTATAGGGTAGCCCTTAATGAACCAATAAAATATTTATATGAAAACCCCCCAATTTCACCCAAAAAGGCACATAAAATCATATGATTTATAAATTCCACTAAATCCAATTTTTTCAGAAACAATCAAATGAAATAGACATTAAAATTTCATAACCACAGCTTCTAGGTCACAAATATTTCATACTAAAGGGAATGACCTACCAAATCAAAGGAAACCCTTGAATCACTGTATGAAACTCAAGTTGCACCACCACCACACCCAGAGGGGCATAGATTGAACATAAAACCACAAGAATTGGCCCTGAAAAACCAAGGATAAATACTAGGTTAAAAACCCAAAGACCCTTTCATTTGCGACATCATGGAAATTGAAATAAACATTATGGAATGGGAAGGAACTAAGGAGTAGTTACACTTACTTGAGATTCTTTGAAGTTCCTCAACCAAATCCCCCATAAAAATGGGGTTTCAAAGAGGTTTTGAGCAACATGTAGGGATTTAATATATAAAAGGTTCTAAGAGGTTGAGGATGGGTAAAATTAGTAATTGTAATAGTCAAAAAAGTGTAATAATTGAGAGAGTTATGAGGAAATAAGTTACCTCATCAAATCTATACAATTTGAGAGACCCTATAATGTTTGCCACTAATTCGTGATTAATACTAGGTCCAAAGAGGGGGGAAAGTGGATGACCATGAGGATGGGTTCCCTATGCTCTAATGACCCTTAGAATCACCGAAAAATCTTTAAAATTGAATATGTTATTAATTAAACAATTTTTTTAAACTGGAAATTGGATTTCGGGTTGGCCCAATACGTTAAACAAAAACCCAAATCCACCATTATTATTGTTTTGTAAAGGTTCCATATTGATATGGTGATTTTAATAGGTTAGTGGATGCCATTTAGAAATTTTAATGGGTGAAAAAAATGAAAACATGAAATTGTTATAAAAGAGTCAAATATGGTTTTTAAGAGTGAAAATGGGCTCACGGTTTGGTCCAAATCATGAAAACTCACCCTATCCTCCATAAAAGCTTGGGAAACCACCAAAACAAAGAATTAATGGAAATTAAATTAAATTTACCATTAAAATAAGTCATTTATGTGAAAATTATTCCCACTTTTAAAAACATTCTACCCCCAAAACTGTACCTGAAGCTTGACTGGAAACCAAAAACGAGTACTCCTCCTGGACCCATGACTTCTGCTCCGATGTCTCATTTGTATCATTCCAATCCTACAAAAGAACCCAAACTAACGGAATGGACTTCCCTTGAAGAACATTCTCTTGGGAGTCCACTATTTTATTTGATCACTCAACAACAGACAAGTCTGTCCTAATCTCCAGTTCATCCCAACTCAGCACATAAGACTGATTAGGGTTTTATTTCTTCAACATGGTTATGTGGAAGAAATCAAGGATGAATGTCAACTGAGATGGTAATGACAAACCATATTAACACATTCCAATACACTCTGTGATATCAAAGGGCCCGACATACCATGGTGTAAGCTTCCCTTGCTTCCCCAATCGACGATGGCCCAAATGAGGGGCCACTTTCCAGAATAACCTTTCACCCACAGAAAACTATAGGTCTCGATGCCTTCAGTCAACATATGATTTATGGAGACTCTGAGCTATCAATAAGCATTTCCTAATCATCTTGACCTTCTCAGACATCTCCTACACCATACTTGACCTCAGTAGTGAGGTCTCACCTACCTCAGCCCAACAAAGTGGGGACTGACAAGGTCGACCGAAGTGAACCTTAAAAGGAGCCATTCAAATTAAGTATGGGTAACTAATTTTATAAGAAAACTAAACCAGACCCAAATATCTATCGCAAGAACCTCCAATGTCTTGGACACATGCACGGAGCATGTCCCCCAAAATCTGATTCGCCCACTCTATCTGATCATCCTTCTGAGGATGGAATGCCGCACTTATCATAATTTGAGATGTAGAAGCCTTCTAAAGGCCTTCCCAGAGCCCCGATGTGAAACATGGGTCTCTATCTAAGACATTTTTTGATGGCACACCATGTATTCACACCCCCTCCTGAATATAAAAACGGCCCAACTTATCCACTTTAGTTGTATCTCTGATCAGAATGAAGTGGGCTGATTTGGTAAGATGATCAATCACCAATAAAATGGAATTCAAACACTGAGGTGTATGAGGTAATCCATCAATGAAGTCTATGGTGACATCTTCCCACTTACAATTATGAATGGGTTATGGATGGAGAAAACTGGAGGGCCTTTGATGCTCTGCCTTCACCTACTACCATGTGTAGCATCTCGACAAAATGTCCACTATGTCTCATCTAATTCCAGACCACCATAACATCTGAAAGACATCATAATACATCTTGGTGTCACCCATATGGACAGCCCACTGAGTCTGGTAGATTCCTTCCATCACCACCTTATATAGAGAGAGTGGTACTACTAAACGAACCATGAAGCACAAGATTCCCTTATGAGACGATGACCAATTTGAGGATGCCTCCCCACCCTAAATAAATTGTTTCAACTACTGATAAAGCTCATCAATGGGTTGTTCCCACTGAATCAACATTGACAGATAAGGAGTCAACTGGACGCACGCCAAGAACACACCTCCAATCTGTTCCCTGGTCTCAACATGCATCTGAGAAAGGATCCCAATCATAGTCCACTCATCACTCGACTTCTTCAAAGACTGAATTGAAACTCTTCGTGTCAGAGCGTCAACAACCACATTAACTTTTCATGGGGTATAGACAATGTCAATGTTGAACCCCTACAAGTACCCAATCTAATGAAGATGCCTCTTGTTGATGTCCTTATGCAAGAAGATATAGGCTACACGTTTGTGATCATATTAGACCACTATCTTCTCCCCAAAGAGGTTGTAACACCAAGTATTCAAAGTGTGCACCAATGCTGTCAACTCCATGTAATTGGTCAGGTAGTTATTTTGTTGTGGTTATAGTTGTTGAGAGTTATACTCCATTATGTGATCATCCAGTATAACAATTCCCCCAATACCCATACCTGCAGTATCACCATAGACTACCCAACCCTTTATAGCCTCTCGAAAAATCTGCACAGGCGTGCTAGTCTACCGCCTCATCAGCTCCTAAAATTATACCTAAAATTCTGGTCCCCATACAAACTTCTCACCTTTCTGGGTGAGGGCAGTCATCAATGAAGAAAGATGAGAGAAATCCTGAACGAATCACATGTAATAACTAGCTAGGACAAGGGAACTCCTGATCTTGAACACATTATTTGGATTCTCTCGTGACATAACATCACTAATCTTCTCAAGGTCCACTGAAACCTCCTCCTTAGAGATTACATGCCCCATAAATTTCACTTCCCTGATCAAGAAAGTGGACTTTGACAACTTTGCAATGAGGCAGTGTTCCTGCAATGTGCCCAAGATGATTCTAAAGTTATGTTTCTATTCCTCCTCAGAGCTATAGTATATTATAATTTCATCCAAGAACACCACAATGAATAAATCAAGATACTTATGGAACACACTATTCATGAGTTCCATCAATATCGCTAGATAATTGTTCAATCCGAAGGGCATGACCAAATTCTCAGAGTGGTTATTTCAGCTTCGGAATGTTGTCTTTGGGATATCTGATTCCTTTACCCTGAGTTGATGATACACATAACGTAGGACTATCTTTGAGAACCATTTTTTCCCCTTTATCGAATCGAAAAAAACATTTATTCTGGGAAAAGGGTATTTGTTCTTAATTGTTATTTTATTCACCTTCTGGTAGTCAATGCACTATCAGTGATATTAATCAGCGTTTTTCGCAAACAACATAAGAGAGACCCAAGGAGAGATGCTCGGGCATATGAGTCCATTGGATTCTAAGTTGTCTAATCGTATCCTTAATTTCGTCACCTCAAAGGGGGATATATGATATGATAGAAGAGATATATGTTGTGTTCCCAGTGCCAGATCAATTGAAAATTCCACATCCTTCTCTAGAGGGAAAACATGAAAAATCATCTCGGAATACCTCCAGAAACTCATTATATACATGAGGTAGTGAACATTCAAAGGAAATAACATCATGCTATGGAATAAGTGATGATAACTGGAAGATAAGATAGCACAACTCTGGGAGTGGAGGCCATGCACGACCCGACAAAGGATCCTATTCTCTCTGCTAAACTTGACAACTCCCATAAGGTGCCATGAAACTCATTTTACATCAATAGAAATTAATGTGTTCTTCGAAGTGTACTAGCCAATCCATTCAATGTATTATGTCAAACAATTTCCATATCTAGGACCAAGAGGTCAAACTCCATCTCATCTCCTAACACAGAAAGAGCACATGAGGGGAACCTGAGACCCTTCTCTTTCTTCTTCCCAGATGCATCCCCAAATCTATCACAAAAGAAATCAACTCAGTTGGTAAATTCAGCGTGTCTACACAGGTGGCAGAAATTATTGAAACAGTGGCACCAATATCAAAAAGGGAAGTATCTAATGATGTTGCATTCAAAATGGTACCTCGAACTGTCAACAATTCCACTTATGTTCCTGTTGGTACATAATCCACCATAAGGAGATGTTCGGTGTCTACCTAAGGACGACCTCTAGTCTGTGGCTATGCCCTGAAATAGCTCTACATAATAGATAACCCAAACCTACTACCACATCATCTAAATCTATATCCCTAGTCTTCGATGGCTCGGTCTATGTTGGCACTTATCGTGATGCCTCTAACCCTACCCCACCCGGATGTGAACGTGCAAACCCACAGAAGTGCTGTAAATTCCACATGCCTCCTAACTGGTTACAAGGTTTCAGAGGAAGTGGGAATGATGGTCGTATGTTCCCAGGCATCCCACACTGGTGGAACATGACTGATCTCGCATAATAAGCCCGAGATGAAATCTGCTTTGGAAGAGTGGCCTGATCTGCCACCTTCATTCTTCACATGTTCTTCATGCTACTAAATCTCCTCTAAGGAGCTGCCACTAATCAATTATGATACTAATCTAGAGAAACCAACCATAAAATTCTTTTTAATCTCTACCATATATTCCTGGTCAACAACCTCATCATAGGTACCCATCTTAATCAATAAAACATGGGGGTATATCTCTGGTCGCAAGCCTTTATTGAACATATCAGCCTTCAATTGTTCATTAGAGACGAATTTATGGTAATACCAAACCAAAATAGTTAAATAGTTGGCATACTCAATCACAAAATGTTTCCCATGAACATGGTCACTCAACTCTCTAGACCTGGAATATGACAAGACCTCTAGGTAGTAATGTTCATTGAAGATGGTTATAAAATGTACCCAGCGCATCTGCTCATTCTTCCCAGTTTGAAGCACAGACTCTCACAACATACGACTGGGACCCTCCAACGGAAAGGTGGAATACGTCACCCTGAGCTCCTCATGTGTCTCCATGAAATCAAATATATACTTTATCTTCTCATTACATTCCACTATTTCATAGAGTTCTAAGATGCCTCAGATGGTAGAAGGCTTGTTTTTCAAAAACTCAGGAGCTTTATCTTTTCTAGGACTTCTATATTTTCCCCTAGAAAAAATAGGAGCAGGATTCGGTCCTAGCCTCTGGTCTTGGATGGATCATACCATAGTCTCGAATAGCCTATGATCAATCGGTGTGGGAGAACTCTTTCCAGCTTCTTCTTGTGGGTGCGTGGGAGCTTTCTGGAGAGTCATGTTGCTAAAAAATGAAATAGTCACAGAACAATAATCAATAACACCGTTAAATTTATTTTAATAAAATTCATCAATTAGAAATAATCTAAACACATTCCAGTCCTAAAAGAAACAACTACTCCACCTCTGCCTGATGACCATGTGTGGTCTGTTGCCCACATGTCTCATATAGAGGTGATGTAAATCTGTAAATTCCATCATCCCCTGGTGACTCAAGGACTTCCAAGATAGGTGTGGGCCAGGAACCCTACTCACAACCAAAACCTCAATCTCTAATGGTCATATCTCCTGTCTTTTTTAACTCATCACAAAATAGTAATATATCACAAAAACATTAACCTACTTTGATACCATTTTGTCACGAACCGGATCTTGTCGCCACCAATACCGGCAACAAACCCAGCCCATGGAAAGGCCCAGATAGAAATACCTATCTCCATGGTATGGCACAGGTTTCCAATTATCATTAATTTATTTTTGGGAATTATTGACCCGTTTATGAAAGCATAAAACGTTAAAAAAAATTATAATATAAATCTGAAAATTTCAGGCCAAATGAGTCCTAAGAAAAAACAACAACAGAATAATTTTTTTAAAATAAAATAAAAGTTTTCCAAATACAAATATAGGCATTATCAAGACATTCCCAAGGTCTCCACCCAACATGGGGTCATCACGCACAATCTGTCTCAACAACTCCGCACCAAGGATGGGAACTAACACCCCGAACCGCCACCCCCAAGTCATTCCTTTACCTGAGTCAATAAAAACCAAGTCAACATACACCCAAGGGGTGTAAGTAGTGTGTGATTATATGAACAATAGGATACCAACCATTGATTTCAATGTGCATTCAATACATGGTGAAAAGCCAGGTAGTTTTAATATTCAATGAAAAGCAGTTATAAATTCCAAGAAACATAACATTCAATTGAAAACTATTTTCAAAGTAAAACATTCATAACATTAAAAAATATAAATAATAAATTTTATTTACTATTATTAAAATCTATATAAACCCTAAGCAACATAATTACGAACACCCTTAGGCACTAGATATTCTCAGGCCCTATGTACATCGTACCACAGTGTAATGTAGCCATAGAAAAATCCATTATCGTGCACGAGCAACTATTTGGGGACATAAAAATAACCTATTGGTCCCCAATAATCCTCCATATAGTTTATTTATAGTTTTTTTATCAAAATTATAAGTGAAACCGGGACAAAACCCATCCAGTTCACAAGTCGTACTTGTATAAATTTGACTGCCAAGGTACACAGGCTTCCCCCTTCATGCTCAAAGAATTTCATAAAGATACATACATCCCATCTCATATAAAAAATCAATAATGGTAACATATAAACATTAAATTGACTCTATACACATTATACCACTTAAATCACACAAAAAATATTATTATTTTTTTACTAACAACATCACAAAAACTAACAATGCTTTTCACACAGAAATCCCCTTTAAAACCCCACTTTGTACACTTTGTGTACAATAATATTTTCCAAACCAAACATTCAACACCCCAAACATATATATAACCCCATTATATATTTTATAAAACAACTCCAATAATCATCACCTATAATTTCCATGTAAAACACCCAATTTGACACGAAACTGGTACTAAAAAAATTCATTTACTTATCAAAAGTCACCCAAAATCAATTTTATAGAAAAAACAAAACGATAAGAAAATTGAAAAAATTATTTTAATCCCTAATATTGTATTATAAAACAAAATAAATAATAACTAGGCATAATTTAATGTTCCAATAAAATATTTATATGAAAACCCATGAATTTCACAAAAAAAGTATCCATTATAATTTAATTGCTTAAAAATTTCCATTAATACTAATTATGGAAGAAAATTTCAAAGTATAAATTCATTGAAATACCATAAATAGAGAATCTTGGTCACAAATATTTCATACCAAATGGAATCACCTATCAAATCAAATGAAAGCCTTGAATCATTGTGGGAAAATGAGGTCGCACCACCACTGAACCAAGAGGGACTTAGATTGAACATAAAACCACATGAATTGACCACAATAACCCAAGTTAAACCTTAAGTTCAAAACCCTTCCAACTGATCATTTGAGACATCAAAAAAATTGAATTAAACTTCATGGAAAGGGGATGAATTAATGAGGAGAGACAATTACATGAGATTCATAGAAGTTTTTCCACAAAATCCCACTTCAAAATGAGGTTCCAAAGTTGTTTTGAGTGACATATAGGGATGTAATGGATGTTAGGTTCTATGATTATGAGGAAGTTTTGAATTATGAATTGTAATGGAGGAAAAAGGGTAAGAATCGAGAGTGTTATGAATGAAATAAGTTACCTCTTCAAATATGGTCGTTTAAGAAACCCTATGATGTTTTTCACTAATTCATGATGAATACGAGCTCCAAAGATGGGAGAAAGTGGATCGGCACATGTCTGGTTTCAATGGGCTTGAATGACACTTGAAAGCACCAATATATCCTTAAAATAGAATAATTTATGTATTAATTGTATTTAAAAAAACTAGAAATTGGATTTCAGTCTTGCTCTATTCCATAAATAAAAACTCAAATCCACCATTATTATGAATTCCTAAATAATCTAAATAGAAATAGTGATGTTAATAGGTCAGGGGAGGCCATCTAGGAATTTTAATGATAGAAAAATATTAAAAATTAAATATTTATAAAATAAAAAAATGGTTTTTAAATGTGGAAATGGGCACACAGTTTGGCCAAAATCATGAAAACTCAACCATTCCTCCAAAAAATCTTGGGAAACCCCCAAAAAATTGCATGAATTGAAATTAAATGAAAAATGTCTTTAAAATAAGTCATGGATGTACAAATTATATCTCTAAATAATGAACAAATAACTGAACATAATATAGTTTAAAAAGCACCACAATGTAAATATATTTCCATGAAATCATATTTTACAAAGCTAAAAAATTAAACCAAACTATACAATAAAAACCAAAATGAATCCAAAAATGAAAATGTCTCCATGTGACCACAAGGGTCACTATATAATAACAAAAACAACTATCTACCATAGAAATCAAGGCCAAGATGATACATATAACAAAAGATAAATATAATAATAAAATATCTTCATGAGTATTAAAACATAGTAGGCACACCCAAATAAGGTACTCTAGATGAACATCCTTTAAAATTAAATAAACATCAGCCTCAAGATTTAAATTGAATATATAAAGGTTTTTTTTCAAAAAAATCACTTTAAAACAATACATTTTCAATTTCCCCAATATGATTCCAAATATTGATTCATTTCGATTCAAGAAACATTGACTTTTTCATGGGAAAAGTGATGTTTTCATTTTAAAATGTCATAATAGAGCGCATAACATTTTTATATTAAAAAACTATTCCATAATACCTTGGCATATAACGAATAACTTTCCATGAAAGACACCAAATATGAGAGCATTACAATAATTACCGAATAAGGAAAGGAAAATAATCACACAAGAGTAGCCAATTGTATCAAACATCACTACAAATAAGTAAGTTTCAATATACATGGGAGAACCAAGGAGCTTCTTAATAATCTAGAACAAACTATACATGTTGAATCATCTCAGAAAGGATGACACACTTGATGAAATTAACAAAGCCCACACGCCCAACCACACCCTACATAGTACTAAATGAGGCGCTCAATCCCATAACAATAAAAAAATACCCCCTAGTGTTGTCCAATAAATAGTTCATAATCTTACTAGTTTAGAAATAAATCTTAGAGAATTAAATTGTTTTGGAATGTTTTCCATGAAATTATGTGTGTATGGGTGAGACAACATATTCCAACCAAGCATCCAATCACAGAGAAACAAATAATTATAATTCACGTGACATGAATCACCATAGTCACTCCAAGGATCAATCTTTTTCCATAAAACCCATAGTTCAAAATGGATTACATAATAAGGATGTCTGATTCCATATATGTAAATGGGTCGTGAGGATTCCATGACAAGGAAATCCAACCCATTTACATAAACAAGATTAGAGAATCATCTTACAAGAGTTTTCATGATAAACATTTCCACCATTCTCACAGGCATTCTGAGTGGTCCTCAATCACATTTCACACAACAATCATCCTATATATGATCAAATAAATTTCCTCGAAAAGGGTAAAAACACCATTTCTATTTCCCAACCATCTAGAAAATGATTCCATCAAAGTACTCGTATTTCATTTCTAAAACAAAAAACTCATAGTAACCTATTAAAGGATTCCAAAAAATCATTTCAAATAACATAAATTCATTTACATTGAATATCCATGATTTTTATTTTAAAAAAACTCATAAAATAAAAAAAATTATTTTCACAAACACTTAGTGTAAATAATATAACCAAAACAATACTATGTTTTAACAATACAATGAAACAATAACAAATTTTTACAGTAAAAAAATATTCCAAGGATAATATATCAATATTTATATTCATGTAAGGTGTGAAATTCCTGAAATTAATGATTCATAAATTAAAAATGGACGTTGAAGGGAAACAAACTTTAATTTTGTGGATCATCAATAACACACACCTAAAAAACACAACTAGGGTATGAAGATCCATGTTCAATGAATAGGCGGCCTAAAAAAACTCTCAACATAAGTCAAGGGGAAAAAACTGGAACCATGTGGCCATAGGAGAAGAGAAACTCAAGAGAAAATGAACAAAAGAGAAAGAGGATGATGGATAGAGGAGTTTACATTGAGATATTTTCCCAAATGCATAGAATAAATATTAGATTTACACCACAAGAGGGAGGTGGAAGCCTATATAAGGAGGTTAGAGACTCCCTAGGGTCACAAAAACCTGAGAAAAAATGGTGAATTTTTGGTTAAAACACTTATTGGTTAATACTAGTAATTTTAGAAAAAAATTATAAATTAGTAGATCACAGATTTTACCAAAACATGCACTAACCTTGACATAAATACTGCACTAGAGGGATCGACCACATGGCCATCTAACATGGTTTGAAAAAACATGTTCAATCCTTTTTTTAGCTTCTATCCAATTTACATCACCTATTATATGATTACTTGTGAAGTGTCTTACTATTTTCCAGACAATGCACCAACCATTCACAAGCTTCCACCAAACCTAAAAACTCAGCATTTCTCCAAGGACAACCAAATAAACTAAAGGATATCCAAAAGGTAAAATCTATGTAAAGAAACATTGAAAAATTGATCCTTCATCACACCTAGAACTCAAAATAAAAACCTAGATCCCAAACAAATCAGAACATTATATAAAAATGAAAACAGGATTGGACAATTCCTCCCACCATTAATTCTTTCTGTACGAGAAGTAATAAAATTTTCCATTTGATTGACCAATGACTAATGACTTAACATTGATTAAATATAACTTCATTATCCGCAAAATATCTCATCATATCCAAACAAAAATTATTTCTCCTAACCAAAATAGAATAGTAACTATAAATACTTCCGAAAAATTATTAGAAAACTCAATATATAACATTCACACACATGCTTTGAATTGAACCATCGAGCAGACCTCAAATACCTTTCATTCACCACTAATGAAATATAACTCAATCCTAGGTAACTTTTAATTGAAACTACCTACTACTAAACCAACACTAGAAACCAAAATGGATCACTAATAAGGGAAGGCCTGAATAGACTCCCCATATTTGGAACCAACCAAGTGTTCATTCATCCCAGATGAAATTTCATCGAGACCTATGGTGTGTCTTCCAATAATTAAAACCTAAAGAGATTAAACAAAATCCAAATCATTCACACCATTCACAAATGCCCAACATACTGGGAATGGATGGTAGTGGGGCCAAAAAATATAACACTAAACCATATGAAAACTAACCCCCATGTCATCTCCTCTAGATTGACACATGTATTGTAGCCAACTAGATTCAAATAAGTGTCCCATGCATATATTACGAATCATAAAAATTCATACAAGAAGGAAAAGTAATAGTAATTTTAGGATAGATAATACCAAAACACTCTTTTCAATAAGGGGAAAATTCATTGTGAATGAGAGGCCATGATAGGAACATAAAGACTACCACGCACCAACAATGGTGGGACGAGTTTAGCCAAAATCCTCACACCATCATGATTTTTGAAAACAATATGTCTTTACATAAATGAATTTAATTGGAAACATGATGTTTAAATCATCCAATACCTCACAGTCAAGAGTTTCGAATACAAAATTGGAACCCCTTCATTTTGTGACATAGGTATCCAAAATGAATCCCAAGAAGAAACAAATATCAACAAACAACAAGAATAATACTTTCTAAAATAAGGTACTTTTTCCCAAACAAGGACTTGTAATATTCACACACAAAATACACCACCACATTGAACCAAATAAATTTTTGTGTTTATAAAAAGGTTCCCACACATTCATTGAAATAGATATCTACATGAGATCTGAAACACCCCCTTTGATTATATCAAAATTAACACCACAAAGGAAAACTTCCACAATAGAAAAAATTACATAAACATGAATCACATTAAATAAATCCCAAACTTCTCACTACTACAGAAAATGGGATGGGGTATCCATTGATGATATGGATTTATCTTTTGAAACTAGATAATGAAATACTTAGTTGGATCGATCAGAAAGCTTCCTAATGAGGAATCACCTGTATTTTCACCAGTAATACTCACTAAATCTCTATGGGAGATAAAATTGGGAAACAAGAAATCCAAGATCTCTATTAAAACGAAATTACAAACCCAAAATCACCTCTAAAAGATTTCAACACCAAGGGAAACCATCTCAAGGGTTCCCCAAAACATTCCTATAATCCTACTAAACACCACTTCAAGACCAAACTAAAAAAATATTTCAACTTAGGACATTACATGTACATCACTTCAAAAACATAGAAATACAAACCTCTCAACTATTGGCTGTACAAATACAAAAATTTAGGGTTTAAAATAATTTTTAAAATAAAAATAATATTATCATATTTTCACAATCACCTGTGGTATTTTAAAAAGTGTCCCTCACATCCAGTCACATATAAACTCATTCCATACAAGGAACTCATCATCCACGCTAATATGAGGCACTCTCCACCTACATCATCATTAAATCACTTCTTGCACATATCCAAGAACGTAATTACTCATGGAGCACACAAAAGGTTAAAAAACATTCTCATTTTACATAACCAACCATTCAATCCAATTCGAAACTTCATGGATCATTTTAATGCCTCTGTAACCACCATGTCAAAAACAATTTTCATATTCCACGTTTAAATTCAATAAATTATTTTCCAAAATAAAATGTCATGTATTTCAAAAAAATTATCATTTCGTTTCACTCAAAATATTTTCCAATGTCTCAAAAAATTAAATTTATTTAAAAAAAATTTATTCAAAACACCGTTCATCATAGTAGAAAGATGTTTCCAAAAATAATTTAAATTTTTTTAGTTTCTCAAGAAACCAAATTCAATAAACCCCATGCATTGATTTTAGAAATAAAATCCTAATTTACGCAACCCCATTTAGTTAAAACAAGTATACAAAAATTCTTTTTATAACGCCTTTTTCAAAACTACTCTAAAACCAATATTCCCATAATCCAAAAATCAAAAAATTTAAATTTCAATACAATTTTGACTATTCAAAATAGCATCAAATAAGACACAAAGATACTCCTAATGGAAACTAGTGTTTGTGGAATAATTGGATATATGATTGGGATCTATATATAAAACCCACCACCATCATAGATATCTTTCCAGGGCCATATCCCTGGATCCACATGTCTTTATAGGCCCTTTAAATTGACTCATACATTTAGAACAACTCATGTTTCAAATCTAAAACACTAACCAATTACCAATAACCAAAATAAATAAACAATACAGATATTCCATGGATTTTTGAGGATCAGGAAGATTATGTGTGCATGATGCCCTTCCCATTTATTCCCCTTGTGTTCTTATAGTGAAAATAAATGATCTACCTTACCATACACAAGTAACAAAATGAATTTTGAAAAGAAAGGTTCTCTAAAGATATTTTTGTATCTACTACCGTTTTTTCACAAACCAACCCAGAATGTCCTTGAACCGAACACTTGAGTCTATATGTGGCATGGCCTGTAGGGCATTACCGATCCCCAAATGATGGAAACAAGTGATGGGAATCAATAGAGTGAACATTGTTAATGATTAACCCCAATAATATATAAATAACTATACAACTGAAAGGTAAAAAAAGACTCCAAAATTAATTGGACATCCATGAAACCATTATTTATAAAGCTAAAAATGTTCATCCAAACAGTACAATAAAACCCATACTGAATCATTATAATGAATATGTATCCATGTTACCCTGAGGGTCACGCTCTGATACAAATAACAAGTATCACCCACGGTGATCATGACCAAGATAATACATACAACAAAATCAAAAAAACAAAGTAACTTTAGGCATTAGTATTTAAAATTTTTAGGCGTTCTTGAGAAATTTATTCCCAATTCACTTCTGTTAAAACAAATGAGACATCAACCTCGTGTTTGAAATACAATATTTAATGGTTTATTTCACCACAAATATTTACTTAAAAAACATGGTTTATAGCCCCATTTGCATTCTGATTCCAGAATCCATTCCATTAATGAAACAATAAAATTTTCAAGGAGAATTTGATGCTTTCATTTCAAAACATCACAAGAGGGTATGAGACATTTTTACATTAAAACATTTTTCTATAAAAATTTGGTTGTCAAATCAACACATTCAAATAAAGAAACAACACATGAGAGAAATAAAACAATCACATAATATGTGAAATGGAAATAAGTTCCCAAAATTATCCATGTTTTTCTATCACTACTACAAATAAGTAAGTTTCAATAGACATGGGTGAACCTGGGAAATTGTGAATAATCCAAAACTTACAATACACATTGACTCATCTAAGAAGTATTCTCACTCAATAAATTCAACAAATCCCACATACCTGACCATACCCTAAATTTTATAGACTGAGGGGGACAATCCAATTGAAATAATAAATATGTATATCCCCATGTTATGGTCGACTAGCTTGTGTGTAATATAATTAGTGCAGCAATTGTTCTCAATTGATTCAAAAAAAATGTCATGTTTTCCATTTAAACATGTATGTAAAGGGTGATACAATCGATGAAAACTAACAATCCAATCATACACACACATATTATAAAAATTACAACTTCATGCATCACCCAAGTCACTCTATAATCAATCTCTATCCATAAAATTTAACAATATCAATGGATTCTATAATGAGGATATTTCATTTTATATGAGTAAATGGGTTATAAGGATTACACAATGAAAAAATCCCACCAATTCACATAAAAAATGTAATAGAATCATCTAATGAGGGTTTTGATAATACAAATTTCTGGAATTTTTACAAAATAACCAAAAAGGGCTCAATCACATTTCACACAACCATCATTTTTCAAAGAACCAAATATATGTCTTCAAAATTGGGAAACTCCCAATTTCATTTAACAACCATTTAGAAAATGATTCCATTAAAGTATTCACATTTTATTTTTAAACTGAATACCACATGGGAACATATTCATGGAATCCAAATCATCATTTAAAATACCATAAATTCATTTACATTTCCAAAAAATTCTTTTTATATCACAAATCACTAATAAAATCCCACCAAACTTTTTCTCGAATACTTGGTGTGCACAATTTGACTAGAATAATACTATTTATATCAAAAGAAACCATGGACTTTTTGTACACCCAAAAAATATTCCAAGGAACATATATTATTATTTAGTATTCAAGGATGGTAAAAAAAGAATTAGATAAATGATTTTTAAATTAAAAATGCATGTTCAAGGGAAACCTAACTCAATTATATGATGCTTTAACAAAAGACACCCTGAAACGAACTATTAGGTTTCCAAGATCCAATATCAATAAAGAGGAACACTAAACAAAAACATAAAACCTGATCAATATGGTCATGGGAGAAGAGAAACACAAGATAAAAAAACAACGATCAAGAGGGAGATAGAGATAAGAATGATACGTTAAGATATTTTTCCCAAAACATTGATAAAATATATGATTTACACCAAAATAGGTAAGAAGCATCTTTAAGATGCGGAGGGGAGCTTTCATATGGTTTCGCGCACCAGGTAAATAAGAAATGGGGTGTTTTTTGGTAAAATAATAAATGGTAATACATGGAATTAAAAATGATTGAGGAATCTCACATGATTAGGATGAAAAGTTTACCAAATACTTTACCAACTGTGTAGTAGATAATATCTTAGAGAGATCAAATTTGAAAATATATCATCTAGGTTGACTTACCGAGTGTATATAATATCGTAGCTTCTGTCCAATTTCTAACACATTCCCCACAATTACTTTGAATGAGCTTCACAGATTACCAAGAATGCATTAACCATGAAAAGGATACCACCATGATCAAAAACTCAAATTTTTTCTTTGATCTCCAGTGTGAACTAATGAATATCCACATTGACAAAACTGAATAAATAAACACCTCAAAATTTTATCTCCTTCTCAATCAGGACTAAAGAGAAAAACAAAGATCCCTAATGATCTGGAAGATAAGATAAAAATGAAAAATTAATTTTGATATGTATTGATGATTTAAAGAAGGAATGAAGGAGAGAATATTTAACTGAATAAGATAAACAAGTTGAGGTTTTTTAAACCAATTAAGTAATTAGAAGTAGTCATAACTGATGTAGGGGATGTAAAGAAGATATTGATCCATCAAATGTATCATAACACCAATAACATCATCGGAAGAAAGATCACAGTCCTGGGAAAAATAATAATAGAATATCACCTAATGAATTTACAAAAAACATTATTTTGGATATTAAATTTTACAGAAGATTTTTTTTCAAAGATATTGGATAATTATGCTTATGTTCATCTATGAATAATTGTTATCTTTAAAAGTATTGACTAGATTTACAAATGAATAGTTTTAATGTGTTATATATAATAGTTGATATAGATCATTAGAACGAGTAGTTATTTATTCAATTGATTCCCATAATCATGATAAGAAGACAACTTCATATTATGTGATTCGATTTGGGTAGATATATCTAGTGATGAATCTTATGAATATATGTCATCATCATAATAGGGATATCTAAGTGCCAATTGTAATCCGAATAAATAATTTTTAGCATATCTGAAGCAAGAATACGGTTTGAAAAAATTTGAGAAGGTTCGTGAATAAATTAGAAGATTTGAGAAGTAATGAATAAGTCAAATATGGTTCCAATATTTAATGAAATTAATGTTTCTGTAACTTTGGATGATCAAGAAAACATTTCAAATTCCCACCTAAATATATTTTGAAAGTATTATAAGTAGTATGATGTACATTTCACTTTATTTAAATCATATTATTCAATAGAGAAGAGAGAAAGTGGAGTGACGACTCTTTATATGGATAATGAATTAATGGATTAAGAATTAATGATAAAGACTTATATATAGATTACGAAGAATATTTTATTAAAATAATTTTCATATCAAGAGGGATCATCAATTTGGAAAAATATATTAGGAGTTCTAGACTAAGAGAGAAGTGGGTCATATTTTTTTTCAGCAGTATTCTGGAAAAGTTGTATTTCTAGATTGAGAAATCAGATTAGGTATTAGGGTGAGTATAATAAAGAATTCCAGAGAAGTTATTACCTTCTTCTTTGATATAAAGTGATGAATTGTTTTGAAGATCGTACTTGTGAAGGTTGACATGGCATCATAGTGACTTGTTTTAAATAAAACTAGTGAATTTTTCTAAAACTGTTACATAAATTTTATTATATAATTTCATGCTATATAATTAAAATGAACTTTTGTATTTGAATGTAGTTCTACAAAATTGAATGAAAATATACTACATTATTTATATAGACAAAATGATTGTTTTATAGTGTATTTTGTTTTATTGATTATTTAAAAACCATACTAAGGATGTAGGTACTCTTATTGAGTAGTAAACCTTGTAAATTCATGTGTTCTCATTTACGTGGGATTTTATTATTTTCATCAAATTTATTACTCTTTAACAAGTTGTGTTGATTGGTTTAAAAGAATGAAAAATTACTAGAAATAGGTGTCACAGATTCACCCCTCTCCTTCTCAGTGTTACTTATATCATATCTGGATAATTTTATTTAAATCATGTATATAAACTCAAAAAAATCCATAAATAATGACAATTTGTCTTTTTTCAAACCCCGCATCATCTATCACATTCCTAAGGCACATGTAGTTCTTATGGAATTGGATAGATGGCCTATAACAATGATCGTTACTAAAAAAAGATCGCATATGGTACTAATATTTCTTACTACTATCAAATTTAAACTCACTATAAAATTCACATATACACTCAATACTTTCCCATGATTAGTGTTAATTTTTCAGTGGTCTCTCAATCTATTTCTTGAATATTATTAATATAAATGAAAATTTAAACAATATCATGTTTACACTATCATACAATCTTGTTATACACCCATACTCACATTTTTTGGAGTCATAACCCATAAATTCTAGGCTCGACTATCTACCAAGTAGAGTGTGAATTTATTATATGTTATCCATATTCCTCTAGGAACACTAACAATCCTTCTACCTCTATGGAACACAATTAATTTCCCATTTTGAAAACCAAAATGTGATCACTTTTCACTTTTGTATCATCCAAAATATCATATTAACTAATAATTTTCTACTCACCTTTGATCAAATCATATAAGATTGTCACTCACCATCCCAAGGGAAAAATGTTCTTATTTATATAAAATATGCATCTGACTAATCAATTCATGTAAATATGTCTACAGTACGATAGTAATTAATTGGGATTTATGTTTTAAATATTCAAAAGCATCCCATGTTCCCTCCCTATGCTATAATGTCTATCTAACTAATCAAGGAATCTTATTATTATTTACACTTATAAACTAGGAATACCTTTCTTTTATCATTCCTTATGTTATATGTATAATGAAAATTCCCACCCCTAATGTGTTTCCATTTACTACATGAACATCGTTAAAG
This sequence comes from Viscum album, assembly GCA_963277665.1. Classification (NCBI taxonomy): domain Eukaryota; kingdom Viridiplantae; phylum Streptophyta; class Magnoliopsida; order Santalales; family Viscaceae; genus Viscum; species Viscum album. The sequence continues at coordinate 1,214,547,548 of OY728141.1, forward strand.
TATCATCATAATAAGATAATAACACATGAAAACCATTAGTCTTAGTTTTAATTCATTAATGAACCTACAATTAGCTAGTCAATAAAAAATAACTTATTATTGTTGTCTTTATTAACAAAAACCTTTTTATAATAGATTTTTAAAATATTTATTTTTCATTTTTAAAGTAGCTTTCCATGTTAATTTTTATTTAAATAAATATATTAATCACAATTATTAATCAACTTGTCATGTAACAAAAAATTTAATGTATGATGGATGTACACAAACAATTTTCAATCGACGATTAGGAGTTATAAAATAATTATTATCATAAAATTATTAATGAATAAACAACCAAAATAGTACAAAAAGTCAGATATCATAGTTTGAAAAATCTGATAACCGATAATATAAGTAAAAAAGGTTCATAAAGAATACTCATGATTCGATACTCTCTTTCAACCAGTAGTTTATCTATCTACCGAGTCCCTAAATAGTGATACAAATTAAAACTAGGATCTGATGCCTTTTTTAATGAACTATAATGGGTTGTAAGATATATACCAATACTAGTGACAGTAAATTTCTTTAGGAGAAACTCTCCAAACACAAGAGTCTATTAACTAATTTTTTGGGTATTTAAAATTGTTGAGGAAACAATAATATTAGTACCGAAATCATTAATTATCAAATAAATAATAGAAATATTTTATAAAGTAACTAATCATTATAAATATATGGAATTATTAATAAAAAACAATAATAAATAAATATACACCCATGTGGAATGTAAATGAACTATGTTATTTATGGATCTAAAATATTTAATGGGATATCTAGTAATTCAAACTTGTTTTAAATAAAAAAAAGTAAAAAAAAAATTTGATTCCAAGATATCCATAATAATCACCTTATTCATGTTTCCAAACCTCATCGAGAAACATATGTCTCATCCTCTAAGTATCTCACCTTGATATATTTTTTATACAGGAGATAACAAAATCCAACAAAGATAACATGTAGGGTATGAATAATAAATCATAGTTCAGAACCATCAACTTGCCACTAAATTTATAGTACAATATACTAATAACTGTAAGAGAAAAACAAAAAATGAAATAACAAATAATATTCTTGAAAAATGTATAGTATTATAATATAAAGAGGCCCTCACAATTCCCCTTTTTACTTAATTTAGCATATTCTTATAAGAACACCCAAGAGAGAATCCATATGGATGCCCAACTCTTGGAAATCCTTTATAGGAGTATACTAATCATGGAGGTCTCAAACCTAAGCTATCCCAATGGTACTCACCTATGTCATAAGGGACCTTAACCATGTTTATCCTCTAAAGTACAAATTCATGTCATAGTGAAAAAAACACCAGGTGATAATCAAGAGTTAAATACTATATCATAGACAAACAATATCTTCATAATCATCTATATTAATAATCCTTTTTTGAAATTGGATTCAATAAGACATATGATTTGAATCCTTATAATAATTTTTCATAGAAACACCTATTAGAATATCATTTCAGATTCATTTTAATAATAATTCTTAACTAGGTTATGATAATAATAAATAAAAAAACATAGATCCAAACATATATATCATATAGTACCTCAAATGTTCAAAGTACCCCATAACCTGAATCATAGATGAAACTCTACTCATCATACACATAGACCATTTTTCATTTGAATTATATTAAGTAATTCTATATCATATCTCAACACTCTAATGTTTAAGGATTACACAATGACTTATCTAACTAAACATACCTTATTTATTTTCTGGTGAACCCACCACCAATACAATTAGTTAACCAATCGATGAGTCAAATCACTTACTCTTCCAATTAACCCTTACTATGAATTGGTCTACATACATACCCAATGTAAGTGGATGTTCACCTCTAATGTAGACTCTGTAATTAAGAATCATCATACATTTCCCATCCTTTTATAATATACATATTATGGTACTATCATCAATATCTGAATTGTTTATCCATTCTAAAGGAACCACTATGGGATGTTACACTTAACCATGGATGGAACATCCATCTCAACATCATATATACAAATCCACTAATAAATGTAAATGAATAAACAAAATAACTTAATTTATAACCGATAACCATAAAAGCTTCTCAGTTGGACTAACTGATATGTCCCCATGTATTATACTAACAATGGCCATATTTGGGTATTCCTAATTTCTATCAAGATATAACACCCATTCGGTTCTTATTGAACAAATGGAGGACTCATGTATATCAATGATGAAAATTATAGGTGTTTCCTAGAAACATCAAAACTAGAATATAACTCTTATTACAATACTCTATTGATACACATAAGAAAAACTCCAATTGAAAATACTTTTGGACCCCCTACAAAATTAACAAAACCTTGAACCCCTATGTAGGCATAAACAAGGTGATAGAGATTATAATCATATCGATCAATATTATAGGTTCCACTTACCTATATATCATATATCCCTTCAATATATGCTCATTCATAATTTTATACGATTAAATATATCGTAATTTAAACTTATGATCACCTAATATCATTCCAAACGAACCATTTTTAACAATAGGTAATTTATAAAAAAAATATTTATCTATTAATTAATGATTCAATGATACATTCTTGTGATAAAACACCCTGAGAATCCCCTAGTGTATAATCTCAGTGAAAAAGAGTTTAAACGACAATAAATGTGATTCTAAAGAAAATATGTATTAAATCCCAAATTCCTTATTAAAATTCATCATTCATTTTTTCATAAATTAATTAAAATAAAATGAATAACCTAAAATAGAAACATTATTCTAATTAAAAAGAAAGTTAAAACGTTCATTCTTCATTACTCTACTTCATCTAGCCCCCACACTGAAATTCCAAATTTTTTTATTTTCGGTGTTATCTTGTGAAATCATATACAAAATCCTATATCTAATTCAATAAAATCACAGGAAATAATAATAAGTGATATGAGGAGACAAATATTTAAAATTACATCACAACTACATTATAAAATATAATTGATTTAACTACTAATTAATGGAGTGTAATGAAAATATTAACAGACTCATCTAAATGGAGAGATAATAAGACAAATAGACTTCTACATAGGGCTGTTACCTAAAAATAAAAATGAGGTCTAGAAAGAGAATACGAATTTCCCCTAATAAAACATAATATATTGAATCACTAATAACTCAATGCACCTATATTTATTAACTAGTGTCTTAGAGGACACCTTATATAGGTGTACCTACCATCTGATATACCTATAATGGTTATAGTCAACATGGAATTTTCATTACTAACCCAATGAACCTACATCAGGTACACAATGGAACCTGATAAAAAAACTCAAGAGTGGGAAAATTTCACCATACTTCACTCCATAACTAACACCCAAAAACACATGAACCAACAAAGAATCATCATAAATGAGACACTAAATTCCTTTAGTTTAATATAAAATTATAATTCAAGACCCAAATGCTCTCAATCTATGAAAAATCAAATTTATAAAACTTTTATTGACAAATAATTATGATTTTCATTATAATAATTTAATGGTTGTGATCCAATTATCCTTGAGTTAGTAATTACCTTAATAATTAGTTATAAACAAATTTGATGGTATTTTAAATGACCAAATATATTAGTATTCTCAGAAAAAAAGATTTATAATTAATTATCACATTGAAATTGATAACAATATAAAAAAATATTATAATAGAGAATATTATTTATCTTTGAACTCATTCAAGGATTTCGATTTTATAACATGAGGAAAATACAAAAAATAAATTTATCATCATGAGTATTTAAAATAAAACACTATGTTTGATAATGTACAGGATACACCACATCAATATTAAATGAAATACTAAATATTATTATTTAAAATGTGATAATTATAAACGTGATGTTAAATTGGTTGGTATGTTTTTGTTTAACTGATTTATGAAGTAAATAAATATATCATACTCAATATAAATATTTTTAAAATGATTATAATATAATTATATAATTTTTTCATAAAGTCATTTTATTCATCAGAAAAATGTTTTCTTCAAAAATGGGGTTTAAAAAATTTTATGGAGGAATATTTTAATTAATTTATAGAATTTTAGGACAATTTATTTGATAAATAGATTATAATTTTGGAAATCACCATATAGAAAAATATTCTATGGTGAAATATAAACCTAAAATGCTTGCACAATGACGATGGAGTAACTAATAAGTGAATGGAAAAATAAAATAAATGATATTAGAAATATTAAAATAAATATAATTTGAGATAAATAACATTCTACCAAAATTATATAATGGAATGTGACATTTATATGACATAATAAAACTATTTCTTTAATTTTTAATCTTTTTTATGTTATTAAATCCATAGTAATAACTAGTATCAAATTTTACAATAATGACATTTCATGATGAAAATATTCTATTAAATTATGTAAAAATAATAAAATTATTAAATAGGAACAAAGGAAATCATATATAGTCAATAATTGAATCCTCTATACATTTATAGACTATTTGTAAGCTATTGGATCTAGAATTTTCTTATTGTATTTTTACATTTTTAGAAATTCATAAAGTTCCACTCTCCTAAATTATAAAAGGACTCCCCTTTATCCACATCATTTCACCACTGTGAGATTTATATCTCAACCAAAGCCTTAATGATTACCACCTCAACTTTCTGATAAACACTATAGTGGTGTTCGTCTCACCAAAAGACATATTTTTAGTTCCATAATTGATCCTTGAATGAGGTGATACTAAGGAGGAAACACTCCTAAACATCAACTCATAATTTCATTTATTGTTCTACCTTTTGTTCACCTCATTCATCCATTGAGGAATAAAAAATTCAATATCACATATATAATGATTTATTTCGGGTGGGGGGGGGGGGAAATCCCTGAAGGTAACATTGTAGTATTTTTGTATTGATTATGTTTGTTGACAACATGGGTTTCCATTATTATCTGGGGAGATCTAAATAGATTATTGACCAGGAATGTTGAAAAAGATATAAGATATAATAATGTATTCCATGTAAGTGGTACTAAAAATTTAGTACACAAGGTGATGATGTTTCCTAGTGATTTTTAATTTTTGGGGTCCAAAATATGGAGTTTGGCTATCATGGTGAAAATTGGAATTTTTTGAAGTCCTGATGAATATTTGGAAAATTAATGAGTTTCAGGATTTTGGAATTCATGAAGTTTTCTTCGTAATTGATCTAAGAATGTTGAAGGTGGTCTCTGTGACATCGATGAGAAATGATAATGGAAAATGTGATTAGTAGTGTGAGTGGAGCATCACAGAAGAGAAACGGTTTTGAAGTAATTGTCCTTGATTATGACTAGAATTGTGAATGAGACATTTCTATAGAGCCACGCAAAAAAGGGAGCATCATGAGAGAAAAGATGGAGCATATTGAGATGGTGATTACATGGTTATAATGCTTTGTACTTCATGGAATGTATTATATAAAGAATCTACCCCCTTTAGAATATAGCAGAGACTTAACAAATATATTAAGGCTTCAGAATCACGGATGTGGTTCGAAGAGGGTAGTTTGTGAAGGGTGTTACACAATGATGTTATGAGAAGAATTTTATGAAGGCTGTAAAATAAAAATGAATGTAATAATCATCATGAATAATTTATCATGAGAATAATTTATTGAATGATATAAGCTAGTTGAATTTTCTGGGTATTTCATAAATAATGTAATTCATGAAGGCTAAGATTTCTTTGGAATTATAATGAGCTTCGTGAAGGCTAGTTGATTTTTGTGAAATTTGTGTGCTTCTTGGAACATATGTGATCTTCAAGAAACTATGTTATGACTCAAAAAGCCTAATTGATATTCAAAAAATGTAGGATCTTCAAGAATGGGAATTTGAGATTTGCAAAAGTGTAACTTCACAAATGTAGTGAGGATTACAAAAGTTGTTCAGAAGGAATTTACCATTACATTTGTTATAATGTGGTATTAAAATATTTGATAAAATATTATCATCAATATAGAATCCATATAAAACTGTTGATTTGTTCATTAGTGATAATGAATGGACCATAAAGTTCATAATTAGTGAGTGGATCTCTTCTAAGAGCATTGAGCGAAGGAAGAAAACGTTGGAGATCCTTTCCACCGACAGTGATCAAGATAGAGAGTCATAGGGAGTCACCATAGGAAATGTATTGATCTAAACCTAAAACTTATAATTGTAGTAATCCAATGTATAATTTATATCTGACCCTAACAATCATTATTGGTAGTGCGCCTTAGTGAATTTGGTTCAATCGACACATCCCCATTTTATGCTCCACAGATATTTCCCAAGGAGGGTGAACCAAGGAAAATTCACAATCTATATGTTATTTCCTTCCTATATTACATTAATTGAATAATCATTAGATAAGTAATGAATGAATAAGGTCATCATTAACAAGTAATTTCAGACTAAGTGACCCTTATCATAAAGTGGTAAAAATCTTGTTGGTTAGGATGAATTTATGATAGAATATACATTCCATGATTCAATCCACCCCTCTCAGTGAATCTAGTACCCTTTTAGACAGGTAAATTGGTATCATAGGGTTGTTTTCTTTTATCATGTATATTTTCCCTGTCATGGTTTAATCTATTGTTGAAATGGAAGTATCAATTTTTTCTTATCACAGTGTACGATGAAAAATTGATGAACATTAAAGAAGAAGTATAATTTTAGTAGTATTCCTTACAGTTGAAGTGTCTACCAAAAGTGTGTGATTTAGTTGAAGTAATCATGTAGTGGATAGAATAATTATTTGGGTAAATCATGTAGTAAAAATGCCTATAATTTCCATGATGTTTTAGGAATGAATGATAAACCTAATATTCCATGTCATATTATAACTATTGACTATAAATAAGTTCCAAGAAGTACACTAGTATATTATTTCAACATGATAAATAAATTAGATCATATATTAAGAGATTAAAAAAAGTGACAAGATATTTGCATCAAAGTACTGGAAACTGAGGTCGATAATATAAGAGGAATAAATCAACGGCTTATTGATGTGTCTATTAATCTGATAGAGAAGAATGATTTCCAATCTGAAGAATTGATAAATATGTTTACAATGAATGAAAAAATCGGATGACAGGAATATGCACTAAAATACAATTTAAATTGGAAAATCCAGAATGATTATCTTCTACAAAGATATCTCAACTAATTTAGGATATAAAATGACTACAACAAGAGAATGTAATATTTCATGGTTATGTTTCTCAGATTAATTCTATGTTAAAGGAGACATCATGAACGATGGAAAACCTCACACAATAATTTGAAGATGTTATGAGTTGTGGGAATAATCTTAGAACAAAGTTTAATTATTAAACTGAAACAAGGGATAAAGAAGAATCAGCAATTGGGATAAGAGATAGAATCAGCCAAGAATGAAGTGTTGAAATTAATTCCAAATGAAATCCGATAATGAAGGATTCCTTGAACATACTATTTGATTATTCTTTGGTAGTTTAGTATGAAATGATATGAAATATGTGATTTCTTAAGGGAAATAAGATGATATTTTCTTGTTCCTGAGGCTATATAGTTTTGAAAAATCTAATATTTATATGATGAATCCACTCACGTTCATGACAAGATGAGAACTATGAATAGTTCCAAAAAATATGAAAAATACAGTAGATATAAAAAAATGGCCTAAAAATGATTTTACATTATATAATGTTTTCATGTTCCATTCTTATGGGAAACATGGTCGTACATAATGTTTTTTATTTAGAGGAGTTGGAATATATTTCATTATTTGAAGACAAAAATATTTATAAACTTGAGAAAAATAAGAATCATCTTATGAAATATTAAATGATAGTCTCTTAGATGAAATTATCCATGAAATGATATTATTGTGGAAGAATGGGACACACCATGAGTATGTGTCAAGAATCCAATAAAATCAATTTCAATAAAACTTGTGTTTTATCAACATATAAATGATAAATTATGACATTGGGTATGTTTTTAATAAGAAATGATTTATATATTTTAATCATTGTAATTTAGTAAGATATTTTAGAAAGAAGAATTAAGGGAAGAAAAGGGAACATGAAAATCAATCCCCAACTTCAATGGTGAATATCATGAAAGAATATATTGGAAGACATCATGATAAGTTAAAAACTTGGTTTATAGTGTTAGGGGAGAGCAAGAATAAAAATAAAAGGAGTGTCATTCACATCATATATTACACTCAATATAGTTCTCTTGAAAATAATATGATGAAACCATGATGAAAAATGGAGGAGAAACTCCAGTTGTGAGAATGAAGAATGTATGTTTAGTGGAGGACCCAACACCAGCAAAAAATAGTGTGGGGACTCGGTTAACTGATAAAAGAAAAATTGACAATGAATTCCTTGAAAAATTAACATGGAATGACATATGAAGCAATGGGAATGTAGAGTAATGATCCCTCTAGTTGAGTAAGAAGAAGATAATATGACCAGTGGAAGGATTCCTTCTCAAAGAAAGGGTCCTCAAAATAGAATATTAGTCGAGCACCAAATAATAAAATTATTACTAGTGGGATTAGACTCCACATTGTGAAAAAGTCTTAATATGTGATTAATTTATTCTTAGTCATATGGCTCAAATTGTGGATGTTGTCTAGGTAGTTGGAACAAAAAAATAAAACACTACTTTGTAAGAAATTATCTAAGGGTTGATCAATCATGATCAACCATAGTCGTCTTCATGAGGATTCCCGAGAAACCACTCACCCAATGTGTATAAATATATTTAACTGATGATTCATGTGTTTCTATTTTTAGGGATACGTATTCCAAGGGAATGTTGCATAAAAATATACAAAAATGTGGATGTTATGTGCTCTAAAATTTAATCAAATTCATATTTGTCTCAAGAGCTAAATTATCAATCTACGAGAATTCCTTGAAAGTAGTTAATGGGTTATGGAAAATTAAAATGTATAGAATTAATTTAGATAAATATATAGTGATTGTGTTGTTAACATTACCTCTTGTTTCTAACACCGAGTTTGGACATTGATGGCATCGAGGTTCTAATGACGGCTCAACGAAATGGGCCACATTATAATAAATGACATTAAAGAATAAGAATTCATGTGGGTCTAAATAGTGGGCCCAAAAATAGGAAGTGTTGATCAAAATAAGAGGATAATTCTACTTCTTAATCAAAATTACAATCCACATGTTACTAAAAGGATGAAGGTTTATGATGTCTGATATCATGAAGACCGGTTCAGAGAGAAACATAAAAACTCAACTATTTTATGACTATCTATTTTATTCTATAAATATGGTATTAGGTTGATTTTTTTAGGAGACTAAAATAATGTTTGTGAATATTGGAAATGGATCAATAATTTCTAGGAACATAGTTTAATGAAATGAATTCATTGCCGTAGATAATGATCAAAATCTTCAACAAGAATGTGAACTATTTCCTAATTATAGTGATTTGAAGGTAAGAAACATAGGGGGTGTTGATTTAGAAAATGATGATTTTTAAGATGATAATTGTGATAATAATGAAGAAAACAACTTGTTATGACAACTAATATTAGGCTATGATTTAATAGGTTTATCAAATAGAAATTAATCTTTCTCAAGAGATTATTTTGAGGCCAAAAAATATGAATGTCATTAGGTATAAGTTGGGATTTCCAAATAAGATGAATGAAGAAGACACAATGATTTAGAAAAAAAACATGACTACAGGTACTCACATATAGTGGGTACTGTTGATGATGAGGCATTTTCACCTGTTGTGATTCTTGAGATAATCATATTATTTTTTTCCATAATAGTACAAATAAGGTTCAACGTTTCCCATATGGATGTCAAGTCTGTATTTTTTGAATGGGGTTCTAGAAGAAGAATTTTATATTAAGTAGCCAGATCGTTCACTCCTTCACTAAGATAAGAAGCATGTTTTTAAGCTGAGATAAGCACTATATGAATTGATACATTCCCAAAGATCATGGTATTCAAGACTAGATCAGTTTTTGAAGAATCTCTATTTTCATCAGTGTAGAGATTATTTCAATCTTTATATAAACGAATACAATAATCAAAGGATGATGGTACTAGTATTCATAGATGATATAATATTTGGTAGATCATATGAAGTAAAATTTAGAATGTCTTCCCACTTCATGAATATTTAGTTCTAAATTTCTATGATTGGTGAACTGAGGTTTTTTCTTATTGTATAGGAAAACTAGGAAAGAATGAATAATTGATTTCTCAATCTAAATTCTCTAATGAGATTTACATAATAATTATAATGGATAATTCCAAGGATATAATGACTCTGGTGGCTACTTGGAATAAACTGTCATGGGGTGATGAAGGATAATCTCTAAATGTCACTAAATATAGGTAGATCATTGAAATCATGATGTACATGAAAACAACAGGACCATATATTGTTTTTTCCACATGTCAAGAAGAATTTTTTCAATGAAATGTAAAATAAATTCATAAAATTTGTTATTAGTAGACTAATTTTGGTATATCAATGTCACAATGAAATTTGGTTTAATTTACATTGACAAATCATAACAGGAGTTATTGGGATAAACAGATGTATTTTGGGTCAGTTCAGAAGATGATATAAAATTAGTGATGGCTGGTGCATTATATCATGGCAGTTTACGTATTTATTATATAAGAAATAAAATAGATTGCTTATCTATGAGAACCAGAATAGCTAAAAAAATTACAGCTACTCAAGCATGCACATCATTATTGTGGATGAAGCACCAACAAGATGATATTGGAGTAGAAGTGAATCATCAAATAATAATCCAATTTTATAATTCAAATGACATTAATATTAGGAAAAATATATTAAATCACTCCAGAACAATGAACATTGAATAAATAATAATTTTATCAATGAGAAGGTGTAGGAATTGACTGTGATGTTTTTGTAAGTTCCTATATAACTATATTATGCTGAAATCATGACAATTGTTGTACCCAAAGAACTGTCTCAATTGCATCAAAGGGATCTAAGAGTTCAGTTCACTCCCCATAAATGAAAACGTGTTGAAGTTGAACCCCCTCTCTCCATAGTATGGTTTATTTTTTCCTAATGCGATGATCTATGCCCATTACCCTATTATAAAAAATAGAGGAGTGACCCTTGTGTTCATAGATTAAGGGGGAGGAAATTTTTATTATTAAAAGGGAGAAAATATCTTAATAAAGAATGAGTAAAAGATGATAGGTGGAGTATTGAGATCAGGGGAGAATAAAATCTATTGATTCTATAGATTATCGGTCAATGAAAATATATAACAATAGAAATAGATTGTTATTAATTTAGTTGAGTGGTTTTTACATTGAAGTGATCCATTGATGAACATTTCAAGTTACTCCTGTTTCTCACACTGATCATGGCTCATGTGGGATTTGTTTATGTGTTGTGTAATTCATTGATCACCATCTAAATCACATGAAGTGAATAGATGTTTAATATTGTATATAATTTAATAATATATCCAAATATTGGGAGCTTTCATTAACACAATAGGGGATTGTTGGGAAAATCCCTCAAGGTAACATTGCGGTATTTTTGGGAAGATTTTATATTTGGAAAAGTGAGTTTCTATGATCAGTTGGGGAGATCCATATTGATTATTGACTATGAATGATTAAAATGATACAAGACAGAAGAATGGATTCTGTATAATTGATGCAAAACATTGTATACAAAAGATGTCACAATTTTGTAGTTTTTTTTTCTTTTGGGGGACAAAAACATGGGGTTTTTCTAGCATCACGAGAAGTGGATTTCCATGAATTCCTTACAAACATATAAAAATGAATTTGTATCATGAATAAGTGATTCAAAAAGTTTGTATTGTAAAGGATAAACGAATGCTAATGGTGATCGTCACAAGATGTATGGGTTTCACAAATAGTTAATGTGATGACATCTTTAGTGGAGCATCGCGGCGATGTGATGTTTTTGACAGAAAGCTTCAAGATTAAAAAATACATTACGAAATAGAAATTTATGTGGGGCATTTCAAAAAGGTTCATCATAAAAGAAAAGATAAATCATCATTAAATGCTGATGGAATGGCCCAATGGTTTTTCAATTGGTGGAAATGCCTATAAATAGGCCTCTAACCCCTTTAGAAAAGATGCTGGCCTTTTCAAAAATGTTAAGGCTCTAGAACCACAAAGGTAGTTTATAAAGTGTCGTTCGTGAAGGTCGTTTCATGAAGTTGATATTAGATTATGTTTTTTATGGTTGTAAAATCAAACCAAATGTTATATGAAATGTGAATGAAGTTTCATGTGAAGAAGATCAAAATATATCTAACCCAAACTAATGTTCTGAGCATCACGAATATTATGGAATTTTTAAGTCTATGTTGGCTTCATAAAAGAATATAGATTCATGTAGGCTATATGATCTTCATGAAGTATGTGTAATTCATGAAGGCTACGTGAGATTAATGAATGGATGGTGTTCTTCATGAAGTCTAATTGTGCTTCGCAAATGGTAGGATCTTTGCAAAAGGCTATTTGAGCTTGCGAAAGAAGAGATTCACGAATGAATTAAGCATCATGAAAGTTGTTCAAGGGGATTTTCCCAATACATATGTAGTAATGTGGTATTAATATATAGGATGAATGTGGAACTTAAAAATAAAAAAAATATATGAACTAATGATGACTTTATGAGAGATTATTAAGGGACCAAGATATCCATAAATTGTGAGTATATTTCATTAAATATAATTTAGTGATTGAAGCGGAATAAGATGATACTTTCAATCATTAGTGATTTAAATAATTAGACATAGGGAGTGACCCATGAAAATATAGTTTTATTATCCTAAACCATGTATAAAATGTGATACTGTGTATATATGAGATCTATCCTGAACCATCATTATTGGCAGTGATCCTTAGTGAATTCGGTACTACATGAAAATAATTGTTGTATGCTACATGGATGTAGCCTAAGGTGGGTGAACCAAGTAAAAAATTAGAGAATACTTGTTCTTGATTTCATGCATTAAATTAAAAGAACCATCATCAGACTATGAACTAAAGGAAAAGATCAACATTAACACATAAGGGAAATAATGTGACCCTTATAATAAGGATGTCAAGATCTAGTGGGTCAAGATGAACATAAAAAATAATATCCATACCAAAATTGACCCCATGTCTTGGAATCGAGGAATCTTTTGGACCTGAATGTTTTTTAATAATGTGATATCTTATATAAATAAATTTTCTTTTATCATTTTATTTAACGAAATGAAACCACAGTCCAAATTATGGATATTAACCATCTATGTGAATAACGTCTTTTCATTTATATTTCTACATTAAATGATAGTTATAAAACTATTATTATAGTTATATAAGTTTTTAATAAATATATTATAATTTATTTATTTTTTTAAAACAAATATATATGCATAATATTTAGTAAAACAAAACTATTTCATGAAGGATGAAAAAATTCCAAAATAAACTCAACATTTATCATTACTATTTTATAAAATGAATAACCCTCATGTTAGAATAAAAATTCATATATAGAACCATTTAAACTTATATATGTACATTACCAATATATAATTTACATCTATAGTATTATTTCTATTTTATATGAACACCCATTAATATATAAATGTTTTCCATCCATAAAATAATTAAACAAACACACCTGGAATGGAGAATTTATTCATTATTACTCATCAATGTACCCATTAATGAACTTAATAAAATTATAAAAAGTAAAATATATGCGGAATATGTTTTTTACAGAGTAATTAATGAATTTTATTTAGTTATCCAAGATGTTTAGTGAATGTTTATAATGAAGACAAATAAAACGTAAGTGATTTTTTATTTAAAATACTCTTTAATGTCTCCTATTAAAGAATTCAAAAAATTAATGTTTCTTTATATGTATACAGAATGAGAAGATATTCCCAGTCTTATAATGTATAAATGTAACTATGATTACTTATTAATATTATATTGTTATTTTCATATAATTTATTTCCGTTTTATGAGTTCTTTATTCATTGAAAATAAGTGACTTTCCTTAGGAAATGTTTTTATGATGCAAGTATTAATGTTTAAATATTATGTTATGGTAATTGATAATTTTTTAAGATTATGTATGGTTCTATTATAAACCAAATATAGGATGGTCCATGATATCCCTCCAATACATTGAGTTTTTTGGAATTCAATCTTTCGATTATTACAATTGCAGCTATGACGGTAACATCATGTATAGCCCTAAGATTTATGTCATGTATAGTCGTACTGTTTATTTTATGGATTACCATAGGGTTAAATCATATATATGTATTAAATTGATTCTTTAATTTTCATATATGTATTATTTTATGCTATTTTTCTATATAAATATCATGTTTTCTCAAGGTATGTTATTTCTTTTATGTTCAAGGGTAAGTAAATGTAACTCTTTATGGGTGAAAATTATAACTTTTTGAAATGTGTTCCCAAGTTTTTATTTTTAAAAAAACATTATGGGTTTAATAATTCCTTTAATACCTATTATAAAATTTACTATGAAAATAATTATGTAGAAAATATGATTTTCATTGGTTTTAAAATGATTATTTTGATCACAAATATTATTTTTAAAAATTAAATGTTTTATAAATATTCATGGGCTAATGTTTTCTTTACTTATTTTATATCTCTTAAAGAGATTATTGTCACCATCCCAAGTTTTTGAAATTTATTTTATCAGTTTTAAAGGGGTTTCAGGATAATAATGATATCAAAGAGACAATTTGAAATAAATATCCTGAAAATACATCATGTTTTATTATAATAACTGTTCATTTATTGAAAAAATTAGACACTATATAGAAGTATATTTTATTACTATATTGATTTACTATATAATATATTATTCTAATTCTATAAAAATATAATCCAAAAAGATCCATAGGAATATGAGAAATCGGTTTCCAGTTCAAAACACTAGAATATATAATTATTTTGGATGGGTCTATATAGTTGGTATCAAATAAGTGTTTAGAAAAATTATGGTATTAGGAATTTTGGTTAAAAATAGGTAGTTTCTAAGAATATTATTACATTGAAATTATATTTCTATAATTTTTTTGAGAATGGAATGTTTGTTACAATTTGAATAATGAGGAACTCAAATAACATTATAATCCCCTCATTATTAATTTCCTGAAAAAAGTATTTCAAACTAATGGCGTTATAAATATAAACCTTTTTCTAACATATAATTCTCCTACAAACAATTTTAGGAAATTTCAATAACTTCCTTTCTTCCTTGATACCATTGTGGTTCATGGGTTTTTTTAATCAAATCAAAATTTCCCAAGATATTCATATTTTAAAAAATGGTAAATATCATCAAGGAATTTTCAAATATTTTACTCTATCATAGTACATTAATGTATATTTTCAATTCAATAAATATTCCAATAAAAAAAGACCCTTAATCATCCTATTTATTTTTTCTCATAAATTATAGTATTATGGGTCAAAATTTGGTATTTTAAAAGAGCTATTGATTGAATGTTTCAAAAAAACATGTGGCACAAATGTTTTATAAATATACTAAATTTTTATATGTTTCGAAATTATATGTCCTTGAAAAGATTTTCCAAAACTATTTCTCTACTAATATTCATACTACCAAATTTGTTCAATATGTATTTTGATAAATGAAGCTAGGGAAATTGATAAATCCCTCAGGAATTTTTGAAATTTGCAAACCTTCTATATTTGTGTTCAAAATTAAAATATAATTGTCTAGACTCCATGATGAAGGCACAAATTTATTTCATCATAGAAAAAGATTACTTAAAACATTGGGAAATGAAATTTTAAATTTTTATATGTGATAGACTTTGGGAATTATGAAGCTCAGGTAATAATAGGATGGGATGAAAAATTAAAGGTATAATATAACATTTGAGGTCAAAATTTTCATTAAAGGATGAAAATATACTTTTAATCTAAATGTTATTTTTTATGTTCTTTGTCTATGTTATACAGAAATTCCTCAATTATAGGAATGTTTTTGAATGAAAAACATTATTCATTTACTTTTCATATAAGAAATCAATGTCTTTTTACCTATCAAGTATTAATGATTTTTTCCAGGTTATCATTCTTAGGCAGATGTTCTCTATAACTCCTTATTAGTCCTTACAAGTGAGTTTTATCTTCCATGCCCATGTTTCCATACATATAAACCTAGTATGTGTTATCTCAGGTGACCTTTGTACTTTATTTTCCCTCTTATCATGTTAATTCTTTATTAATACATTCTATAATGAGGGATTTCAAATATTCTATTTTAAAATTTTAATCCCCAATTATTCAGTACCATGTTCAATTTGATAGGATTAAAATTATTAATGGGGTGTAATATTGCAACATCCCATGTTATAAAAACTATTTTTGATAGGATACATTATACATGACATTGAGCATCAACAAGCAACAAAATATAATTGTTTTAAATGTTTCTGTTATAAACTATCCATTAAATAGTTGGGTATAGATTGAAATAATTTATTTATCAAATAAATGTATAAACCCTACACAATATATATATATTTGATATATTATAAGGTAATTTGTTTTTCATAAATACATTCTATTATTTAAAAAAATATTTTGTTCAAAAATGTTGTTTCGTAATTTTAATGAATAAAAGTTATAACTAATTCATAGATATTTTAGAAAATAAAATTGATTTTCTATATCTACAAAACATAATTAGTCTGTTGTTAAATTTTGAGAATTTTCTTAAAATGCTATATTTGTAGTGAACAGTAAAAAATACAGTTATTTATAAAATACAGTATATTTTGTGATATAGTCATGTGAGATATATGCTGAAAAATTTATTAATGTAAAATAATGATAAAATAGTGATACTATAATATTAATATTCTTGATAAAATAATTTAGAACAGGTAAGTTTTATTTTATTTCATGAAAAATATAAAAATCGTTTTTTGTACTGGTGTAGTGTCTACTGATCATTTGAAAAGTTAAATTTGGTGCCTTATAGATAATTATAGAGTGATTAAAAGCATTTTTATGAAAATATTTTTAAATACAATTAATAGATGATCATTTCAACATTTGGTTTCTAATTTTCTATTTATATAACAAGAATATTATCTAATTGATTAAGTGTTTCTTGCACAATTTAAGAAAAGACAACATAATAAATAAATAAAGATTTATTAACCTGAATATGAGTAAATATACATAATTAATGAATATAAAATATCATATCAGAACTAATTAATATTTTTATGATATTAATTTATTTTAATTTTTTATATGAAATAAATATCTTTTGTGCTTATGTAACAACACCACAACACTTGTTAAAATATAAGAATAATCAATAAAATGATTTTAATGAAAATTATATGAACAATTCAAAGTCTAAAAAATATGAAAATATCTTATATTATGAGTATGTTTTGACCACAATCATCACTAGTTTTAATTTATGACATTTTGGATCCAATTTTTGGAAAATAATTCCTTTATAGCCTTATATTTCAAATAAAGTCATTTTATTCACACTATGGTTTCAAATTAGTATAACATATCAAATATATGGATTTATATAAGATATTTTATAACGTAAATATTAATTTTAAATATTAATTTTTTATCTTCTATATGTTAAATTATTTTTAATTTTGGTGAAGAAATTAATACCTTAAATGATTATACAATAATGATGCATTAATTATCAAATTAATGGAAAAATAAAATAAATGATATTAAAAAATATTAAAATAAATATAATTATCGATAAATAATCAGTTAAAGTGATTATATAGAGTAATATAAGATGTATAATATATAATTAAATATTTTTTTAAATATAATCTCTTTATTAATGTTTTAAATGTCAGATTAATAAATAATATCAAATTTGATAAAAACGATATTTATGGAATTTAATATTTTATTAAATTATTAAAAAATCATAAATTATTGAAAAAATAAAAAAGTGGAAAGGATAAGGTCTAAAATTCTATCCCATGTTAATTTATTGTCTATTTATAAATATTTTGGCTCTATAATGGTCTAATTGTATTTTAATATTTTGATAAATTCTTCAAGTACCCCTCACCTTAACTATAAAAAGAATTCCATTCATTCACTTCAACACCATGAGTCTTTTATATCCCCCATCCTATAAAAAAAATCTTAACCACTTCCCTAGAAACATTATAGAGATTTATTTATCACCAAAAGTCCAATTTCAAGTTCCTTAAGGGATCCTCTATGCATGTGACATTCAATATGTAACATTCTTAAACCACTACTCTTAACATATTTTATGTTCTACCTTCTCCTCACCTCATTCATACATCAAGGAATAATAACTAAAATTTTGGGAATATACTAGATTGTTATATTTATAATTTAATATCTTTTATCAAAACTTTCTCCCAAATAATTTTATTTAATGAATTGAAAACATTGTCCAAATTTTAGATATTTACTACCACCATGGATAATGAGTTTATATTTTCTATTTCCTCTTTCATGGATGGTTATAAAACTATTATTTTTGTTAAATAATAATTTAATAAGAATATATTATCTTATATAAAAATTTTGAACTAATATATTCATGTCTTATTATGTAAACAAATCTAGTTCATGATGGTTGGAAAACCCCCCAAAATAAACATAACATTTTTCATTAATGATCTATCAAATGAATCATCCATATTTTATAATAAAAAATTACATTTGGGGACATTTTAAAATTTAGAAGACCATAAATAGTATATAATTTTAATTTCATAATATTATTCCCATTTTAAATTAACAGGCTTTAATACACACCGGTTAACTAACCATGAAAACAAGAAACGAACCCTCCCGAAATAGAGAAGTTGATCATTATAATACATCAAAATAAATAGAAATGTACATAATTAAATTATGATAAATAAATTAAATGTGTAATAGGTTCAATATTGAGAAATTAGTGAATATATTTTTTTATATAGGATTATATGTTCGATTTAATAACACATTCAGAAATTAGATATGTGACATTACTTAAAAAATACACTTTAATATCTCTTTTTTCAAAATTAAAATAGAAGGGGTTTTTAACAATATAATTGATGAGGGTTTGTTTTGGATTTTAGGAAAATTTTATTTTTTGATTCCTCATTTACAAGAATACATGGTTATTTAAAAGGAAAAGTGTTTCTAATCTATTGGGGGAGTATTCTATCTAAAATAATTGATTTTTCTCAATGATTGTTTTTATGATGCAAGTATTCATGATTAATGATTATGATATGGTTTTTTGGATTTATTTATTATAATTAGTTGTTCTCTTATAATCGATATCTTAGTAGTTCCGTTATATACCTTTAATTCATTGTGTATGTCTGATGTCAACTATATGGTTATTTAATATTTAACTATGATGGTTACTTCTAGTATATCCATGAGGGATATGTTATGTATAACCTTAAATGTTATTTTCTAGTATTTTTATTGGGTAATTCATAATTATTTATGAAAATTATATATTATGTTACCTATATGTATTATTTTTTTGATTTCTATGTTTCTATAGAAATATCATTTTTTATCAAGGTAATTTATTTGTTTTATCTTAAAAAAATAGATATCACTCTTTAAGGGTAAAAATTAAAACCTCATGAAAAAGTATTCATGAGTTTTTCAGGTTTTTAGAAAAACTTTTATTGGTTTTATTATAACATTTAGACTTATTAGTAAAAT
Source organism: Viscum album (assembly GCA_963277665.1). NCBI lineage: Eukaryota > Viridiplantae > Streptophyta > Magnoliopsida > Santalales > Viscaceae > Viscum > Viscum album. The sequence goes on from OY728141.1 coordinate 1,214,567,480, forward strand.
TTATAAAATATTTTGGCTGAAAAATTTATTTTTATATGCAAGAAAATGATTACATTAGGCCAAATGTTTATTTTGAAAATAGAAATGTTTTATAAGTTATCTTGGACTATTGATTTGGACATTGTTTTATGTTCCACATTGATCTTTTTGTCCCCATACCATGTTTTCAAAAATACTTTCATAGGGGTTAAGAGGGAGTAGTGAAAATTCTGAGATCAAGGAAAAAATATGGATTAAATATAAAAAACAACATGATTTATAATAATGAACTATTTTATGGTGAAATGAAAACTATGTAAAATTTTTATCATTTAATGTATATATTTAATATTAAACGGTGTTTCCTAATTATCCAAAAATATAATCCAAAAAAATCTTTGGGAATGTAATCAATTTAATTCTAGGACATAATCACTAGAATATGGAATGATTGTGGCCTCTAGAAAGAGAGAGGTTGGATAATCTGTAAAAGTTATTTGTAGAGGAAGCTATAATAATCCAATAAGAGAATAATAATATTTAATGGAAAATAACTCAATCCACATTCCATTTAGTAAATAACATTATTATAGTGATCAAATAATTCATAATCAATATATATATATAACTACGTAAAATAAATTCCTTGTAATAATTCACTTGAGTAAAAAATGGATCAATGGATAATATCATTGTAATACTATCCTGGATACTAATAACTGAATTCCCAAGAAAAAACATTCTTAAAATTTTAATCCATGATCTTATACATAATGATATCTATACCATCAATACCTTATTCTATTGTAGCATAATTTATGAGTTTGTATAAACAGAAAACCCATTTAATTTGTCAAGACAAATAATTCACCTCATTTTACTATCTATGTATCAAGGGGATATCAATAATAGGGCCTTATTCATTGCTTTATTTCTATTTCATTACCCATGTATCATATTATTTAATTAATTCATAAATGAGATTCTATGTTAATAAACATTTTTATATTATAAAGAATAAATAATTTCAATATTTCACCAACTAATACAATAAATTTATAAGTAAAAAACATTATGTAAAAATTTTATTTTCATTATAATATATTCATTTACATGATACAAATAATATTTATATTTACTAGAAAAATAATTTTTAATGATTATAAGAATCTAATTGTTTCAAGGTAAAGTTAATGACTAAAAAATAATCAGGAAAGTGAATTTTATTAATTTCACGGGTAAAACAAATAAAAATCAAGATAGATGAAGGGAAAGATGGAATAATTTTAATATATACCCATATAATTATAAATAAAATATTTTTTTCATTGATTAATACAAATAACATTAAATCTTTTTTGGAAGAAAATACCCTCTTCGATTTAATGATCATTTTTTTTAAAAAAAATATCTCATGAATAATAGGGATTTTTTCCATTCAAGTGACCCTTGTAATCGTTTTGTGTAATATTAAATGAAGTTAGTGTTCATGGTGATGGTAATGTGCTACTCATTCGAATTAAGTTAAAATAGGGTGTCCTTCTTTATTTTTTTCAAAAGTTTAAAAGTACCTTATTTGGAAACACTCGGGAAACATCAATTTAAAATATTTAAAAAATTAAATAAAGAGTAAAAATAAAAATAGAAAAATCATATAAAAAATTATTGAAACCATTTTAATAGTACGTGGATTTTTATGTAAAATTATTTTTTACTAAAGAAAGAAATAAAGTCAGATTTTCATAAAAACATTTTCTTGATTATTTAATGTACCTAATAATAGAAATGTGTACCATTACCTGAAATTATAAATTATAAATATTGGTTAAGAAATATAATTTTTCTTCATTGAAAAATATTAAATAATTTTTCTTTTTGGAAATTCAAGAACAAATATACTCAATTCAAAGGATATTGAAGAATAAGCACATAAGGTATTAGTTAATATTGAATTATAACCCACATGATATAAATAACATTGAATGAAATATTAAATATAATAAATCAAAATATATTCCAGATATATCATATCGAAGGGGTTTTATATACACTATATACTGGAAAATAGTTTCAAAACATTAAGATATGAATCAATGAATGGAATCAAGACATTTCATGATAGCTCGCATTTCCTTTTATTTTAACATGATATAATACAATTAATTATTGTATTGAAATTTATAATAATTTATTACAAAACCATATTAATATTAATAATTTCATATATGATTTTTATACAAAATCATATTACTCTTTTACTAAAAAATTTCATTATTACCAGAGTTTTGTATGTTAACTGCTTTATTATTTTCTGAATTTCAATCACATATGATCCAGTCACTGTACATATGAATGTGAATCATTAGAGATTTTTCTAATAATTCATCATCAAATTGAATCTTATGTTGTTTAAGGATTAATAGTTTCATTATTCTATAAGGGGAATTTCCACATCATATGTATTAGATATTTACTAGTGGTATATAATTACATCATGGAATGTTCATTTTGTAATTTAATGTTGGAAATACTGTGTTTGTTTGTAGAATATGATGTTGTGATATTTTAAATCATTAGGGGATTTCTTGATCAATTAATTTTGAGATTTTAGTAATATTATCTAATGGTTTTAAATTATATTTAAAACACCAAATATTTGGGATGCATGAAGATGTGAATTATATTGTTTTATGTAATCATGGAATCGGAAAATAATATTCACATAATTTTTTGAATATATATTCAAAATAAATAAGAAACTTTTAATATTTAATAATTTAGTGAAGTGGATGATATACAACGTCATGGAATATTATATGTGGCGAGGAGATAGTATAAATGGAGTACATGACTGATATTCCACATAATAATTATGAATAGGTTTTGGAAATTTGATTTTATTTCAATTGGTTTAGGTTAATGTTTCAAAGTAAGGAGGAGTTCATTTCATTTCTAAATTATCTCATATATGACAAGATCTCCCTAAATAACTGGGAAAATTACTCTTATATTCTACTATATTAATGTTTATATATGATTATTCGTCATTATTGAATAAATTTTATCATTTATTCTAAATCATCCAGCGACCATTTGAAGATATTATTAAAAAAAGAGTTTGAAGAATACTAAAAATAAAATTATTCCTATTTAAATAATTTCATATAATATTTGTGATATAGATGATACCTATACATTATAACAATTGTATGATACATTATGAAATATTATATATGAGTTTTAATAAATTTTTGTTCACAATATATTCATAATAAATTCTTTACCCAATAAGAGTGTGGTTATAGAAAGGAGTAGGTCTCACACCAAGGCTGAACATTTTAAAATATCACATGTGACAGCTACCTTTAAGATACTTACATTTGAGTGGGGAAGATATTATAATGAAAGGCTATATAAATTATTCATTCAAAGGGGTTCGAAATAAAATGAATTATATATAAAAATTAAAATCAGTATTACCGATTCATCCATCCCCTTATATTTGTACACTAAATATAGGCTCTGTAGGTGGTATCAAAGTAAAAGTTATCCTTAAGACTCATATATTTCTATAGTGATTCATATATAATATGAGTTCTTTGAATAATAGTGGAGTTCCATTGTTTTATGTGAAATGTTTTCATTGATAGAAGCATTTAATGATTTAATATCCTCAATCAGATTGATCAGAATTGGATGTGGTTGTCACTGTTGGATTAAAAACTATTATGTGATATTATTTTTTAAATAACATTAAAAAATAAAATCTTTAGGTATATAGGATGGGTAAAAATTTACTATTATCATCATTGTAAAAAAGGTAAAAATAAATGTTATGGGGTTCATAATATCTAATTCATTGTGGAAAAAACCTGAAAACAGGTAGGCTAAAAATTCTAAGATCCTAGAATCCATAAAAAAAATTGCAGCTTAAATTTTAATTATGTTAGAAAAAATTAATATAGTAAATATAATGATTATATCAATTGGGTGAATTAAATTTTTGGTTCTATTATATGATTTTTAGAATATCTATAATAGATTAGTATTTATAAAAAATAAAGAAAGAATTTCTAGATAGATTTGATATGAATGATTCATCTATAAATTATAGGGAATACATTTCCATTTATGAGTTCCATAATACGCCTCTATATTATTATGTAATAAAACATAAGATTTTTATAAAAACGGTAAGGTGGAAATGGTGTCTGGTGATAAAAAAAATTTATGAATAAATAATTAGAAGATGATTCGTCAAGTGATTTAGAACGATATTATGATTGTGGTGAAAAAAACTAGAATTCTATAGTAATTTTTGTTATAATCATAAAAAACATAAAGTAAAATATAATGGAATTCATCCACTAAAATACTTCATCATTGGATGAATTGGTATCATTATAGTGGAAATTATAAGAAAAAATAATTATGTCAACTATGATGAAGAAGATAATATTTAAATTACTCAATGAAGATCTAAATACATATTTTATAAATTTTATAAAATATTCTATGAAAGAAGAAGAAATTTCCAAGGATGTAATAATAGAATCATGTTGAGTATAGTGGATGAAAAAATATTTTCATCATATAGTGGTACTGTGAAATATTATTCTAAAAATGATACCAATTTGATGGAATATTTTCAAAAGAATGTTATTAATTTATGAAATAAATATATTAGGATTAATAAGAGAAAACCTATTTGAAGTATTAGATGAGAACTAATATTTATGTAAGTCTAGATATAAATAGTCACCATTGAAATAAATTTAAAACATTTATGATGATAAGTAACAAGAAGAATAATGTTTAATATGTCATTTATAAAAAATAAATGAACAAATTAAAGATATGAATATTCTTAAAATTAGATTTTTATAGAAGTATATGATTATGATAGAGTATTAAAAAGATGGATTCTCAATAAAGAAAACATATAAAGGAAAAATTATGATTTCATAATGTTGTAAAGACCCTTGGAAAGAAAATATATGGCCAGGATAATATTGTGGTTATGAAGTATATATCATATTAAATAACTAAGATGTTTAAGAAATATTCTTTATAAAAATATACACTTAATGTTTTCAAAAAATGAGAAATCATGTTTTTCTTACATCTTCTGTCCTAAGAGAAAATTTTGGGAAAACTGTGTTTGGAGAAAACCAAAAACTAAATATCTAATATCATATATATTTTATAAACATCTAAGAAATAATATAAGGTCAATAACCCTAGTAGCATGGATGATAAAGATTCTATATTAAATTGTATCATGATACATGGAATCTCAACTTATAGGACTATATATTTTAATAGACTTGGTAAAATAGATATATACATAAAATTCACATTACATATTTTGACATAAAATAAACCCTGAATTTTCTTGAGAATTCCACTATTCCCCATATTATATCCATTTATATCAATCATAAAATACTTCTAGTTATTCTAGGGAAAATAAAACATATTAAATGGGTGAGATTAAATTCTTAGTAAGGGTAAATGTACAACAGAACCTATCATGAATAAATACTAAATACTCAATGTGGCGTGGTAAATTACTAGAACACATTCAATTTAGTCAATAATAGAGTATAATATAGAAGGAATAAACCCTGATCAAATAATATCATATAAATAATCACATGAGCGAGAAACATAACAATGGATATTATAACTAATCAAATAATCACTTGCAATATCAACAATTTATTTTGTAATGATGGATTATATAATGATGGACATCCAAAAAATACCATCAAATCCTTGGGTGAAGATATATAATACTATCAAGGGCAGGTTCCAATACATCTAATACCATCGAGAACATGTCCCAAGACATATATATAAATGTCTACATGTATAGGCAAAACTCATTCATGTTTGTCTCATGATACATATCAATTCAACAAGGGGCTATGAAATTTTGGTCCCCACCCATCACTTAATTAGTCAAACACATTACTCATATGAAAGGGTAGAAACATAATAAAAATTAATATTAATAATAAAAAAATTATTAAAAATGTTTACGACTACCCCTATCAATAAAAATTATAATAACCTATCCAGAGTAAAATGAATTGTATCCACATTGTAAATCCCCAAACAAACAGATTAAAAACTATTCAGTGTAACAATAATAATGGTATCATTAGAGTATATCATTATTAAAGAATATGTAACGTCAAATGATGTCTTATTAGATAGTAATTTATTTTTAAATATAATGCAGATCATTTATTGATTAAAAATAACATTTCTCTAAAACTCAATATATTTATTTTTAAACTATACAATTTATAAAATTTTCCTAATTATATTTTCATTAATTTAAAAAAAACATAATTAGAATAATTTTACGGGAAAAATTTAATTTAAAAAAAATTATAAACACTAAAAATACTTTTAATTGAAATTATTTTCATGATGATAGTTAATTCCATTTGTTCCTTATAAGTTAAAAAGATCATCTATTTTTCACTGTAAAAAACATAGAAATGTACCTTGTTCGGAAAATGAAATTTTCATTCCCTTAAAAAAATTATTTAAAAAGTAAAAAATGGGTATAAATTAATCAATAAACCATTTATAGAATGTTAAAACATTTAGAAAATTTTTTTTATAAAAAATGGTTTTTGAAGAAATTGGATTCTTGACCGAAGACTGAAATAAAGTCGTGTTTTACTAAAAAAATTTCAAAATGATTTTAAGAACCAAAAGTTGAAAAATTGTAATTTTAATATTAAATGTTTTTAATAACCAATTTATAGGAAAATAGATATATTTCAAGATAGAAATATCAAATAATTCTATAAAAGGAGAAATAATTTAAAAAATCACAAATAATGTTGAGAAATAATATATGCCCTTACCAATATGGTGAATTTTGAACCATAATAAAAAAATATATAAAACAAAATATTAAATACAATTAATATAAACTAATTCATGATATTACATAAAATTGTGTCATTATGTACACTAAAAAATAAATATGTTGTAATTATGAAGTATGTTTCATGGATGTAAATTTGAGACATGAAACACTTAACATGAGTAAAACATGTCACACATGTTAATTATATTCCTGAATAATAAACATTTGATAAATAAATACCCGATTAATAACAATTTTAATGATTATTATTCCTTTTCATTCACTTATTATAATGTTATGTATGTCAAATTAATCAATTAACTTCAGGTTAATGTTTCAAAAATATTTACTTATGTGTTAAATATGAAAATGGTTTGTTGAATATGGTTAAAGAGGTATATAAAATATCCAAAATAATAATAATGATATATTTATCACATTTTTAAATCACTTATACTCTTAAAACCAATAATTGAACATGATTATAAAAAATTATCTATGTTACAATCATAAAGATGGAAGAACATATATACACATTACTAACGCTTCCATTATTAAATAGTCATTATGGAATGAAGGTAAGTAATATATTATCTTTCTAAAATGATTATAATGTATGATCCATGTCTTTTCCAGAGTCATATCAGGCTTGTATTTAAGTAATTTTTTTTCATAATTGATTATATTTTGTTTGGGTAATAACTTTGGGTGTGTTTGGGTGAATTTTGAGAAGCAATGCAGAAAAAAGTAATGTCAATAGTTTGCACGTGATTAAGGAAAATGAAGAGGCCCATCACACCAAACAATGAAACCATGGATAGTGTTGAATTTTATGGTTGGATCCTGGTTTTTCAAACCTTTCACCCTATTAAGAGTAACCATGCACCCCTAAAAGAATTGTAACACGGTTGGAACATGGTTAAGGAAAACATTGCAACCCCATCGAGCTAACCATGCACAAGAATTAATTATAACATAAAATTATTTTAAAAATTCAAAAAAAACACTAAACGACACCTCACTAAACACCCATTAAACCCTAGTTATTATTTCATAGTTTTGGTCCCCTATGATGAATTTTAGGACCACCCAACCACCATTTTTATTTATTCAAAACTGTATAAAATGTCTACTCCTCTTGCGGCTAGTGAATCCTTTATAGGTTTATCTCTTGTGCTATTCTAATTCCATCCATTTTCATTAAATTATGTATTCTACTATATTGGAATGATATAAAACTATTTTGTGAGATCTAGATATATTCTTCTAGATCTATATCTAGATTTTCATGATCTTAATTTTCATTCATCTTGATTGAGGTTTTTCCGATTCAAATCTTGAACTATGTCAATACCCCAGTCAATTTTTAAAGAATTATTTTGGGTTCTTACTATTCAACAAATTGATATAAGTGGACTAATTTTAAATTCCCAGAGTATTTATTTTGATATATGTATGAATGTTTTTGGATATGTATTAATCATTAGTTATTAAAATTCATAAATATATTTAGATAATTTCTCTAATTGATTAATTGAAATTATTTTTGAAATCTATGATTAGGTTGAAATTTATTTATGAGACTATGGGGATTTACATTTAGATACATAGATATGGAATTCATTATGAGATTCATGGAATTTCCATCTTGAATATTTATTAGAGGATTAGTGAGGAAATTTAGAGATTTGTGATTTAGATAATTTATGGTAGAATAATTATGAGATATTAATGTCATTAGTTATGTTAATTAATGGTAGAATAATTATGGGGAATCAATATCTTGAGTTTAGGTAATTAATGTTTTATTAATTCTGATATATTTAATTTTTTAATAAGATTGATTAATTAGTGAATTAGTTTATTATAGTTGAGATATATGTGTTATTATTATATTTTTTATGTATTATTAATTAATTTTAACATGGTATTTAAATTGTCTAAAATAATGAATAATAACATGGTTATTCAATTATGATAAATAAATAATGGTAATATGTTCTTTAATTTGAGAAAATATGAATGTTAGAATGTTAATTTATTATTATAATTAAAGAAAGGTAAAAAGATTACTCGATTGTGAGAATTAATGAATGGTATAAAGGCCATTCATTTGTGTGAATTAAATAATATTAATATGGACATTCAATTTTAATAATTAATTAATGGTAACATGGCATTTCATTTTTTAAAATAAGACTCGAAACATAGACATTCAAAAATGTGATATCCCTAGGGGATAACTCATAATTATGCATGGGTCAATTCTTGTATTGAGGTATGGGTGTCTATGGGAACACAATGGTTTATGTGGCGAAATAGAAAATATTTAATAAAGCGATAAACATATTATTTATGAATTATGTTTTTTTCATTATCTAACTGAAAACTCTAATATTGATTGGATTTTTTTATACACTGTTTGTCATCGCCTTGTGATTCATTCTCACACCCTACTCTGGCTACCTAATCCGTACCTGAATAGAAATTATTGTTGAATGATAGGTTAAGGGTCAATACACTGTGTTAGATGACTGATTTAGGGATTGGTATTGGATGAGGTATCTTGAAATAGTTCAGTACCCACTTAAGTGTCTTATATGCCATTATTATTATTTTTATTTTAGACACTTGATGGTAACATTTGAACATAATTTGTGCATCTATAGAATGATTTCTATTAATTTCTTTGATTATCTTGATATATTAGTATTTTTTTGTATATATATATATAAATCCCTTATTTTCTAATATTTTTCTATGCTTCTTTTACTGTGATAAAATAATGTATAGTCTCTCCATGATCAGCTTATCTATCCCTCATTAGTCGTCGGTATCTTTTGACAAATGAGGAGGCACACTTGAGGTCATTCGGCTGGCTGTCTTGGTGTGCGGGTGTGTGGAACCTGGGTTGGAAAATTACAAAGTGATATCAAATGTTAGGTTTTCCTTTCTTTTTCTTTATTCATACTATTTGGTAATGGTATAAATGAGTCTTATGAATTTTGGGGCTTTGTTATGAAATTTTGAAAGGGAGTTTCAAACCCATGTATAGGGTATGACCTATGTACTCAGGTTGGATTGTTGTTATAAATGATTTTTTCATAGTTGAATATTATTTCAATTTGGGGTGACACACTTCTTATGTGATGTAGATATTGTTACTGAGATTTTTTGAGAATTGACTCATGGCCTTGAATGGGATAAGTGTTGAGTTTTTATGTTTTATTCTAGAAAGTCGAGATTATTTTGTAACATGGATCATTTTAGGCACGCATGATAAAATTGTTTTTGTGTATGTTATTGTACATTGAATAATTTTCCTTACTGGTGAAATACAATTAAGAATGTTAATATGATAATAAATTATAATAAATGGTTTTCTAAATGATAAACTATATATGAGATGTATATTCCCTTTCATAACTAAGACCATGGTGTATGATGGTTAAGGGTAGTTATTGCGACTCAACTTTGGCCATCTGGTGAGGTTTAGAAAATATAATTATTGTGGATTTTTTTAATCCATCAAAAAAACATGACAAAGTTATGAATCCTTGATCTAATGTTCATGGTTGGAATTCTAGCGAATATGTGTTTATAATGATAGTTATTGAGAGGACTACATGAGTCTATTTCTAGTAGTGATCCATTAATGATGAAACCTAATGAGCTGATTTTAGTGGTTGATGAGTAGGGGAGATTTTCTAAGAGAACATCACTTTCTTCATGAATTTCATGGAAGGAGACTTGGGTGGGTTGTGAACAATATTATTGGCAAGGAATTGTAATTTTAGTTGCATCACCCCAGGAATATTACTAGAGTGGGTGGACATGAGGGTGATGAGTTTTTGTTTGAGTCTATCAAGTTGATACTTGACTACCTATAGAAACAGACTGAGATGAGGTTCATGCATGACACTTATATGATTTGAGAATAACTGATGAACTAGTGAGAAATTCATGTGTGGACTAAGCAAGATAATGTTATGTTATGTGAGGTATTTTTTGGAAATTTTTTATGGATTAATTCTTACCAGAGACACTGATACTTTTCTGGTTAGAAAAATTTGGGAACATGGATGATGGGTGAATCGCCGTGATGGACTATGATAGAATCTATATATACATGCAACTATTTTATCCATTTTTAGTAGGATATTATACAACTACAATGTGATTCATTCATAAAGAACTTAAGTTCATTATTATGTACCAAGATACATTTTTTTTCTTAAATATGTTTTCTGATGTGGCGGATCAAGCTCTCATAGCTGAGGGGACCTAAAGGTGGATTCTAGTTATAGATATACATTTTCTACTATGTGATAATGATTTGAATCTTCTAAGAGTAGGAAGTATTGATATAGAAAATTTAGTTAGAAAAGAGGAATATTGTGTACCGAGATAGGAGGGTTGGTTGCACAAGACCTTACTACAGTAATCATTAATTAGGACAGTAGGGAGGTCTATTATAGTAGAGATTATCCTCGACCACCAATAGTGTATCAGTCTTATAGAATGTATGTATATTTACAGATGTTCTATAGGACACAGTGACATATGGTTAGTGAAGTTGTAGATAGATGGTGTAATTGTGTAGTAAGGAGATTATATACAACTTATTGAACTGAAAAATACAGTTATACTAGCAAAGAAAACATGTGTATATACTTAATTGTTTTGGTATGAGGGACCATATAACAAGATTATTGAATCTCAGGGGAGTCAGGAGACATCACATGGGAGAGGGGAAGGACAGTTTCATGTTGTGAAACCAACCCTTGGGGATAGAAAGGATGAGACATCAATAGTGAGAGATGATATGCTTGTATCATTTGTATTAGCTGCTGCATTATTTGATACTGGTTCCACTCACTCCATTATATCTACAAATCTTATTAATATTATGAGCCTCTCAATAGAGTTTTTATGTTGGTTAATGACTATAGATACACGGTTGGGAGTATGTTCTATAGACATCTTATTATGCAATGGATTCTCTTTTTGGTTGGAGAGTACCTTTATCATTTATATCTCTATGATCATGATATGTTATGCACCGACCAGATTGTGGGTATGGATTAGTCAGTCATATACTAAGCTAATATCATTTTTTAACATAGGAATTTTACCTTTACATCTCATAAGGGTGAAAAATATTATCACGATAGAGATTTGGATTTCCAAAAATGATGAGTAGGTCCAGTTATTCAACAACTGGAGAGCTCATGTCCTAATTTTATAGTCCTTTACCAGATGATGGATGTTTGAAGAAAGATTTATTTCCACTATTAGTGGAATGGTTATAGGATTTGTTTCCTAAAAACATATCTTGGTTTCCACCTGATAGAGATGCAGAATTCACTATTGATCTCATGTATATGGCTGAGCCAGTATCTATTCAACCATATTGAATGACACCAATAGATCTTCAAGAACGAAATAATCAGGTGGAGGAGCTGGGGGAAAAGTGGTTTATCTATTCTAGTATGTCTCCTTGGAGTTCAACAGTGTTGTTTGCAAAGAATAATGGAAATAGTCTACACTTGTATATTGATTTGAGGATGTTGAAACAAATGTATGTGAATTAATGACATTCACTTTCACATATTGAAGACTTATTTGACCAGTTGAGAGGATCTTTAGTTTTAACACCCCAGGTAAATAATGAATATGAAATTTTCATATTTATCCATATTTGTGAATAAAATATTAATATTACTTTAAAGGGGACGCTATGCTTGATTGCGTACCCAACATGCAACAACGAGTTTCTTGGGAATCTTACGTTGCACTCTAATAATAAAGTAATATTATTTTAAATGGAAGTTAACATGTAGTCGTTGTATTGGCGGGAATGGATAGAAATAACTAAAATATGATTATATATATTTTTAAATGTTTTTACATTTATCCAATAAATGATAAAGGCATAAAATACGGAAAGAATTCAATTTTAGGCATTTATACTCTAATTTTCACTAAAGGTTCACTTATCACCTTTTGATGGCAAACCGTCATTAAATATAGTTTTGATAACTCTTATACATTATTTTGGACCAAATATAACTCTTCTTTAGAATCGGGACATCAAAATATACTTTGTGTAAATTTTTGGTATCTTTTTGATAAAGTTCATTTTTTAATGAATAGTGAAAATTGTTGTATTTTAATTCAAAACCTCTTTTTAATATAATTTTTAATATCATTAGATTATATTTTGAATTGGTTTTAAAGTTAATTTAGAAAATATTTTTACCATTAAATCCAATAGTGGTCATTGGAATTAATTTCACTTTGAAATCGGACATAAACTAGTGTCAATCTTTTGATACTTATTGTTTCACAAAAACACGTTATTTGTCATGACAGCGGGAATTAATTATTAAATTAATTAATTTGACTTATATGTTTTGAATTTTGTAAAATAGACTTCATTTTTAAATTCGGAATATCTAATATAGCTTAGGGTGAATTTTTGGTATTTTTCTGAAAAACTTCAATTTTTGATGAATAGTGAAATCACTAAGTGGTACTTATGAAAACTGATTTTCCATTTAAATGAACTTTTACCACCTCTGTGATTTTATTTTCAAAAATACAACATACATGGTTGTAATTAATAAGTAAAATGTCGTTCAATGAGATTAAAATAATTTTTTTGTGAATAGTAACTTATTAAGTTTTTAATCCCGATTAGTGGTAATTAGTGTAGTTTAAGGTAAAAATAATGTTTTAATAATATTAGATGACCAAGACACATGTCCTACCCTAATTGGATAAGTCATGGCCAACCAAGACAAGCCATGGGTCAACTTGGGGACCTGATGGAGCCACTTTAGTTGGAAAATGACAATAATATATTTTTATTTAATGTTAAAATTAAAATGACACAAACATGAGTTGTTTTACTAAACCAATTTTTAAATGGGGTTATACAAGTCCAAATTTTGACTATAAATATTAATTAGAAATATAAAACGATTTAATACATCATAGTATTTGTTTTATAATTTTTAGACATTAAATAAATTAAATTATTTATGACATAATGATGATGCACCGATGACTTCATTATTTAACGATTTAAATAAAATGGAATGATAATGTAATATATAAGACCTAAACTTGTCCGAAAACTATTTGATGGAAATTTTTCTAAGCCTTATCATCTTATCTTTGAAATATATCAATTTGGGTCCTTATAAATTCTAAACACTTTTTAAAATAAAGTAATAGTTTCATGATTTCCAAAAGTGCCCCTCCTCTCCTCTTATAAAAGGCCCCCACCTCTAACTCATTTCACACACTCCTCAAGCCTTTGGCTCGGCCATACACTAACCATTTACTCTTTCCACATCCCTATCCTCATCCTAGAGGATTCCCATTGGGCAGAAACCTTTCAAAGAAAGCCTTTAGGCTCAAATCAAAAGGAGTTACACTTTTAAAGGCAATTCATTCTCTCATGTTCATTTGTTTCATTTTGCTTCTCCATCCCACAAAACTCTTTTTATTTACTTATTATGTAACAACACCAGTATATTCAATATACTATGATGTTGTTATATGATTTATTCGATGTACACTCTCACACAACTACATCAAATGGTTAAAGAACATACGATTTCCTTGGATGGCGAAATTCTGCATCCCGAAACGATGATTGTTCAATTCTCATCTAACACCTTCAAAGGTGGACATTATGATGTCTCTATATTTATATATGATATATAATATGTTTATTCTTTACTTAAGCTTCTGTATTTTTCATTTGTGGCTTACCTTTATGGCTTCCATTATGGGTATACGCGATATCTTCATTTTAGGAAGTGCGGACTACCGCCCCCTGAAAGTGATTTGATTCGTTAATACCATATGTGGGATGTGTAAAGGATAAAGTTAATAATATTATATATTTTATTATACTGGAATTATAATATACTATTATATCATTATTATTTCACTCCATAAAATACGAAATAGAAATGGAAAGAGCGTTCATGCGTACGTACGGCTTACTGTCTCCATGAACGGTGCATTTCATTTCTTACCTCTAAATGTGATGTAATATTATAAATACAGGTATATGCTGAATATATATGATATATATGTTATCCAAATAATTAATATCATTCTGGATATAATTAACCTTTGACCAAATTAACAACATGTAAGTGTAAGAAGTCTATTTTTTACTTAAGAACCAAATACCGACAAAATGAACATTATTAACTTCAATGATTACATGATGTTCATATCATGGTATAAAAAAAGAGAATGAACATGAAAAAGGTTTTTAAGAAAGTATATATTAACTCAAGTTTATTATTCAGGAGGTTAAAGAACGGTCAGGTCAAGTCAAATACAAGGTAAGGGATCATACACCTCTCTTTCTTTTTAAGTACACTCTTTTATGTCATTCCTTTTAAGCTCATATTTCTTATGATTGGGATGTTATTTTATATTACTCCCACTGTAATTATTATGTTCATATGATGAGAGACCATATTTACTCTCATCAATCCATTTTGAAAGTTTTTAAGCGGCGTCGTTAGGCTGTCGAGTTTTCGTAAGGGATTTTTCATCTCACTTTTATTCCTGTGAGATTTATGCTACATTTGCCACAATTTCATTTGAGTGGTTTATGTACATACCAATATTACACTCCATTTGTAATATAATTCCATTTATGGGTATTTACATATTCATTTTATCACACTTCTTCAATGGGGTGTACTTTTCGAAAGTTACCCAAGTCGGTAAGGGAACTATTCACCCTCCTCATTTTAAAAGACTTCGTTTGTTATGTCTTTTAATTAACATACTATTATGTTGGGATATGTTCATATATATACTGATTGATGTAAATTTTATGTCCAAGTGATGATATTCCATTTTATCTCTCATCACCTCATTTTTGGAATTTTTGAAGTGACGCCGTTTAGGCTGTCGAATTTTACCAAGGGAACTTCTTAACCCAATTTCGATTTCATTGGGTTCAACATATAGTTATTGAATATGTCATCCTTTGAATATGTGTGAATAAACTTTTATTTTTTTACACTTAATATCCACTTATATTAGGTTTATTTATATTTTTCACACATAACTATTAGATTGATTTATCCTTAATTTAAGGATACCATCTTTATAATGGATTTCATATCATTTTACATTTATTTTGAGACTTCATTGTTGTTATGCACCTATTCACTTTTATATGGTGTATATACTGTACTTTGACATATTATATCATGAATCCTTTTATTCTCATGATATTATAAAGTTCGGATTAAATGTTATTCCGATATTATTTGTTTTCAAGTGTCTCTCATTTTGTTAAAAGCTCTTCAACAAAAATATCATTTTAAATGTTTTAAAGATTTATTATTCTAAATCTTTATCTTTAATGTCCATGTTTTCAAAATGGTTTTCAGTATTTATTTATATGGACATTAATGTTTTAAAATTATAATTCCATTAAAAGCTTCAATGTGGTATGGGACACTTTGATTCAAAAATATCTTTTAAATGGTTTTTGAAAATGGATTGATTAATTCAATATCTGGGAATTATTTATTGTGATTGAAAATGAAATATTGTTATTGAAATGTTTATATTTTCCATATTTTATGTGTAATAATGGTACTTGGACATTATGACGGGTGGTGCCGTGAATACCAGGATGGGTGGTTATGTTATAACCTCTAATGCATTGGGTATGGAAGTCAGCCGTATGGCTATTCCATTAAGTATGTATGGAAATTGGCCGTATGGCTATTACATTAAGTTATATGTGTGGAAGTCGACCGTATGGTTAATCCACTTAAGTATGTTTATGTCCTAAGTTACCTTTATATATTTTATGTATCCTTTATATGGGGTTTAAGGTAATCCTTTGGTTACAAAAAGGTAAGTAATGATACTTTATTCAGTGAAGAGTTTTTACTACTTCATGAAGGTGAAGGTATTACTTTGGTAGAGTATACATAGTTTACTTGATGATTGAAAAACTAATAGTTTTCATTCTTTGTGTATCCCTTACTGAGCTTTTTATGCTCATCCCAAGTTTTTTGAAATGTTTTTCACAGGTCAGGGGAAGGTACATGATAAGATTATAGAGTCAAGGATGTGTCAAGAAAGAATCCAAGTTTTATTTTAAATATGTTTCTATTGATGGTAAGAATGAATCTTGTCTTTTATGTAACCACTTTGTTTAAAGGTGGAATGTAATGCAAGTTTCATGATCTAATTCTCTATAACTCTAAACCTGAAAAGACCCCCAACGTGTAATCATGCGATAACTCAAGATTATGTATGGTTTAAGGTTGGGGCTTTATAGTTGGTATCAGAGGTCAGTTTAGATAACTTTAGAGGTTAGGGTATTCTTTAAGCATAAGTGGCATTACCATAATGGATAGGATTTCAAAAAGAGTCTTAGTTTTAGATAAAGTGAATGAGTAAGTATATATTAGTGTTTATCTTCCTCATTAGTACTTGATGGTTTTTTTAGTCACACTGACCTTTTTGGTTGTAGTAAATGGTTGGATCTAGCAGGCACCAAAATAACAGTGGATGTGAAGGAAACTGTGACAGTTTTTTGAGCAAGCAACTGAATGATATGGGAGCTAGAATGAGAAATCATGTGATTATCCTCAACCAACTATCCGGAGTCACGATTGACCACCTCAACTTTAGTGATTTCTCTAAGGCATCATATATACAAAAAACAAATCCCTACGGAAGTACAGGTAATAATCATAAAGCTAAGTGTGTTCAAAAACCTATGTGTCAAAGATGTGGAAAGAAACACCAAGGAAATTTTTTCAAAGGGACAGAAATATTCTATATATGTGGAAATGAAGGTCATAAAGCAAGAACCTTCCATGGAAAAAGGAAGCATCTAGTTGACTCGAGGAAAGGGATAGAAGTTCTTTCTGAGGGATCAATTGAATGTTTTAAATGTGGTGTGCATGGTCATTATGCAAACACATGTCCTATGAAGAAGTTTCGTGAATGGGGTTACAAATAGCATACAAATGTTCGTTTACCAATACCTAATGCCATTCCGATTGAGGATGAAGAAACTGACAATGACCAATCAAAGGTATGTATTATTTCAGGACTATTGTTTTCCTATTTTGGAATCTTAGGATATGATTCATGATTTTGTTTGTAGGAAAGAGGTATTTCGGAATAAGATGGAAAAGAATGGTTAGTGGATCATGAAGAATGTTGAATAAGTAAGATGTCAATATATAAGGGCTTCATGAGTTATGGTGAAATTATTAAGAGTATTGAGTCTCTTTTGATGATGGGTTACATTAGAAGACTTGTTATATTATGTGTAACCCTGATGTTTAATACAAGAAAATTGTATTCAAGGAATAGTTATCTTTTCTTTTGTGGACATAGTTATAAAGAACCATTTGGGTTTATATGATCCTTACTTTTGAGGTAATTATGGGTTACTATATGATTGAAGAGAAAGGCATGAGATTAAATTTGAGGTTAAATTATGTTATGGTTATTTTTTATGATTTTATCCCTTTTCGGGGAATGATTTCAGAATTATATAGTTTTGGAAAAAGGACAACACGCAGACCGTGTGACTACCCGTCGTGTCGGACAAATCTTCGGGAATCGAACCCACAACCAAAGTGGGAATGGTATTTAACGCCTACCACTGAACTACGTGAAGTCCCTAGTTAGTTTGACTGATTCCTTTTAGTTATATGATTTTATGAATTATGTGTAAATTGATTGTGGGTTATTTATTAGGTTAATTACTTTTAAATATGAGACTTTTGGAGCAACTAATGTTGTTTGGAGATAAATTTTACGATTTAACTTGGAAGACTATGTGACTAAATCCTTTAAATATTTGGGTTTCAATCATATATGGGTTTTCTTTGAAGAATTTTATGGAAAAATTGTTTATCAAATGATCCTTGTTGAGCTTTGGGTCTTGTTTGACAAATTTTGGAGATTAAGAATAAATTTTCTTTTTATAAAGGGTTATCCTTTTCTGGTTATCTGATCTTGTACTATCTTTTTTTTGTTTTGGTTTTGGTTAATGTATAAAGACATGGGAAATATATAGTTCTCTTTTGGGTATTAGGTGACTCTCTAGAAGTTGATTATAGTACTCTTAATGCGAAAAAGTCTTCCTAAATACTCGTCGTTTGGGGAAAATATGAATTTGTGTAAGGAATCTAATAAAAGTTGAAAGTCAACATGATAAGTGATTATGTTTCCTTATGAATAAATTCATCAATAAAAAGTAACTTAAAAACAAAAATGTTGTCTATTAACTTTTCCTACTGGGGAATCGAATACCGTTTAACCCATCACAAGTTTGTGATTTTCACATGGTTAACATTCTCCTAAACATGTTTTCTATCACTCTCCATCAGAACATGACCCTTTGTTTTTTCCTCCATGTCCATATTTTCATACTTGGAATCATAGTATGGGTTAACTCGGGTGACATTTGTACTTCTCTCCCATTCTATTAAAGTGATTATTTTACCGACTCTTGTTCTAATGTGGGACTTTCAAGGATGTTTCCAAGCCCAATTTTAAAATTGCGAGGATGCAATTTCCAAAAGGGGGGAAGGATGTAACACCCCAGGTAAATAAAGAATATGAAATTTTCATATTTATCCATATTTGTGAATAAAATATTAATATTAATTTAAAGGGGACGCTATGCTCGATGGCGTACCCAACACGCAACAATGAGTTTCTTGGGAATCTTAAGATGCACTCTAATAATAAAATAATATTATTTTAAATGGCAGTTAACATGTAGCCGTTGTATTGGCTGGAATGGATATAAATAACTAAAATATGATTATATATATTTTTAAATGTTTTTACATTTATCCAATAAACGATAAAGGCTTAAAATGTGGAAAGAATTCAATTTTAGGCATTTATACTCTAATTTTCACTAAAGGTTCACTTATCACCTTTTGATGGCGAACCATCATTAAATATAGTTTTGATCACTCTTATAAATTATTTTGGGCCATATATAACTCTTCTTTAGAATCGGGACATCAAAATTTACTTTGTGAAAATTTTTGGTATCATTTTGATAAAGTTCATTTTTTAATGAATAGTGAAAATTGTTGTAATTTAATTCAAAACCTCGTTTTAATCTAATTTTTAATATGATTAGATTATATTTTTAATTGTTTTTAAAGTTAAATTTGAAAATATTTTTACCATTAAATCCAATAGTGGTCTTTGGAATTAATTTCACTTTGAAATCGGACATAAACTAGTGTCAATCTTTTGATACTTGTTGTTTCACAAAAACACGCTATTTGTCATGACAGCAGGAATAGATTATTAAATTAATTAATATGAATTTTATGTTTTGAATTTTTTAAAATATACTTCATTTTTTAATTCGAAATATCAAATATATCTTAGGGTGAATTTTTGGTATTTATCTGAAAAACATCAATTTTTGATGAATAGTGAAATCACTAAGTGGTACTTATGAAAACTGATTTTCCGTTTAAATGAAATTTTACCACCTCTGTGATTTGATTTTCAGAAATCTAATATACATGGTTGTCATTATGTAGTAAAATGTGGTTCAATGAGATTAAAATAATTTTTTTGTGAATAGTAACTTATTAAGTTTTTAATCGCGATTAGTGGTAATTAGTGTAGTTTAAGGTAAAAATAATGTTTTAATAATATAAGATCGCCTAGAAACATGTCTTACCCTCATTGTATATGTCATGGCAGACCAAGAAATGCCATGGGTCAACTTGGGGACCCCAAGGAGCCACTTTAGTTGGAAAATGACAATAATATATTTTTATTTTATGTTAAAATTAAAATGACACAAACATGAGTTTTTTTACTAAAACAATTTTTAAATGGGGTAAAACAAGTCCAAATTTTGACTATAAATATTAATTAGAAAGATAAAACGATTTCCTATATCATAGTATTTTTATTATATTTTTTATATATTAAATAAATTAAATTAGGTATGACATCATGATGAGGCACCGATGACCTCATTATTTAACTATTTAAATAAAATGGAAGGATAATGTAATATCTAAGACCTAAACTTTTCAAAAAACTATTTTATGGGAATATTTCGAAGCCTTATCATCTTATATTCGAAATATATCAATTTGGGACCTTAGAAATTCGAAACACTTTTTAAAATAAAGTAATAGTTTCATGATTTCGAAAAGTGCCCATCCTCTCCTCTTATAAAAGGCCCCCACCTCTACCTCTTTTCACACACTCCTCAAGCCTTTGGCTCGGCCATACCCTGACCATTTACTCTCTCCACATCCCTCTCCTCATCCTAGAGGATTCCCGTTGGGCAGAAACGTTTCAATGGAAGCCTTTAGGCTCAAATCAAAAGGAGTTACACTTTAAAAGGTAATTCATTCTCTCATGTTCATTTGTTTCATTTTGCTTCTCCATCCCCCAAAAATCTTTTTATTTACTTCTTCTGTAACAACACCAGTATATTCAATATACTAGGATGTTGTTATATGATTTATTCTAGCTACACTCTCACACAACTACATCAAATGGTTAAAGAACATACGGTTTCCGTGGATGGCAAAATTCTGCCTCCCGAAACGATGATTGTTCAATACTCATCTAACACATTCAAATGTGGCCATTATGATGTCACTATTTTTATATATGATATATAATATGTTTATTATTTACTTAAGCTTCTTTATTTTTCATTTGTGGCTTAACTTTATGGCTTCCATTATGGGTATACGTGATATATTCATTTTAGGAAGTGCGGACTACCGCCCCCTGAAAGTGATTTGATTCATTAATACCATATGTGGTATGTGTAAATGATAAATTTAATGATATTATATATGTTATTATACTGGAATTATAATATACTCTTATATCATTATGATTCCACTCCATAAAATACGAAATAGAAATGGAAGTAGCGTTCATGCGTACGTACGGCTTACCATCTCCAAGAACGGTGCATTTCATTTCGTACCTATAAATGTGATGTAATATTATAAATATAGGTATATTCTGAATATATATGATATATATTTTACCCAAATCATTAATATCATTCTGGATATAATGAACCTTTGACCAAATTAACAACATGTAAGTGTAAGAAGTCTATTTTTTACTTAAGAACCAAATACCGACAAAATGAACATTATTAACTTAAATGATTACATGATGTTCATAACATGGTATAAAATGGGATAATGAACTTGAAAAAGGTTCTAAAGCAAGTATAGATTAACTCAATTTTATTATTCAGGAGGTTAAAGAACGTTTGGGTCAAGTCGGATACGAGGTAAGGGATCCTACACCTCTCTTTCTTTTTAAGTACACTCTTTTATGTCATTCCTTTTAATCTCGTCTTTCTTATGATTGGGACGTTATTTTAAATTACTCCCACTGTACTTATTATGTTCATATGATGAGAGACTATATTTCCTCTCATCAATCCATTTTAGAAGTTGTAAGTGGCGCTGTTAGGCTGTCGAGTTTTCGATAGGGATTTTTCATCTCACTTTTATTCCTGTGAGATTTATGCTACATTTGCCACAATTTCCTTAGAGTGGTTTATGTACTGACCAATATTACACTCCATTTGTAATATAATTCCATTTATGGGTATTTACATATTCATTTTATGACACTTCTTCAATGGGGTGTACTTTTCGAAAGTTACCCAAGTCGGTAAGGGAACCACTCACCCTCCTCGTTTTAAAAGACTTTGTTTGTTATGTCTTTTAATTAACATACTATTATGTTGGGATATGTTCTTCTATATCCTGATTGATGTAAATTTTATGTCTAAGTGATGATATTCCCTTTTATCTCTCATCAACTCATTTTCTGAATTTTTGAAGTGACAGCGTTTAGGCTGTCGAATTTTACCAAGGGAACTTCTTAACCCAATTTCGATTTCTTTGGGTTCAACATATAGTTATTGAATATGTCATCCATTGAATATGTGTGAATAAACTTTGATTGTTTTACACTTAATATCCACTTATATTGGGTTTATTTATATTTGTCACACATAACTATGAGATTGATTTAGCCTTAATTTAAGGATACCATCTTTATAATGGATTTAATCTCATTTTACATTTATTTTGAGACTTCATTTTTGTTATGCACCAATTCACTCTTATATAGTGTGTATACTGTCCTTTGACATATTATATCATGAATCCTTTTATTCACATGATATTATAAAGTTTGGATTAAATGTTATTCCGATATTATTTGTATTCAAGAGTCTCTCATTTTGTTAAAAACTCTTTAACAAAAATATCAATTTAATTGTTTTAAAGATTTATTATTCTAAATATTTATCTTTAATGTCCATGTTTTCAAAATGGTTTTCAGTATTTATTTATATGGACATTAATGTTTTAAAATTATAATTCCATTAAAATCTTCAAAGTGGTATGGGACACTTTGATTCAAAAATATCTTTTAAATGGTTTTTGAAAATGGATTGATTAATTCAATATCTGGGAATTATTTATTGTGATTGCAAATGAAATATTATTATTGAAATGCTTATATTTTCCATATTTTATGTGTAATAATAGAACTTGGACATTATGATGGGTGGTGCCATGAATACCAGGATGGGTGGTTACGTTATAACCTCCAATGCATTGGGTATGGAAGTCGGCCGTATGGCTATTCCATTAAGTATGTATGGAAATTGGCCGTATGGCTATTCCATTAAGTGATATGTGTGGAAGTCGACCGTATGGTTATTCCAGTTAAGTATGTTTATGTCCCAAGTTACCTTTATATGTGTTATGTGTCCTTTATATGGGGTTTAAGGTAATCCTTTGGTTACAAAAAGGTAAGTAATGATACATTATTCAGTGAAGAGTTTTTACTACTTCATGAAGGTGAAGGTATTACTTTGGTAGAGTATACATGGTTTACTTGATGATTGAAAAACTATCAGTTTTCATTATTTTTGTATCCCTTACTGAGCTTTTTATGCTCATCCCAAGTTTTTTTGAAATGTTTTTCACAGGTCACGGTGAAGGTACATGATAAGATGATAGAGTCAAGGATGTGTCAAGAAAGAATCCATGTTTTATTTCAAATATGTTTCCGTTGATGGGAAGAATGAATCCTGTCTTTTATGTAACCACTTTGTTTAAAGGTGGAATATAATGAAATTTCATAATCTAATTCTCTAAAACTCTACACTTGAAAAGATCCTCAACGTGTAATCTTGTGATATCTCAAGATTATGTAAGGTTTAAGGCTGGGGATTTATATCAGTGTCCTAGAAGATCTACTTGAGATCAGGGTAAAATCAACTGAGAGTGTGGATTTCAGAAATGCTGAGGACTAATTTGATAATTATGTTTAACCTATATAATTTCTTCATAATTATTTTTGGGTTAATGAGTTCAAAAGATTTTTTTATGGCCTTGATGAGAAACCTCTTCAATCCATACCTGAATACATTTACGGTAGAGTTAGGGGAAGAAATTATCATGTAACCAAGACTCATGATGATCACGGCCAATATATTGAAATAGTCATTACAATATTGAGATAGAATCATCTATATGCCAATCTAAGTATGTTTCTTTTTAGGATTGACCAGTTACACTTCATATGTCAAAATGTCACAGAGGAATGTGTGCATATGGACATAGAGGAGATGCACGTCGTGGTTCTTCGAATTATCCCAAAAAAATATCTTTTATATTCGTAGATCTCGTGGATTATTTTGATATTATTACAGAATAATTAAAGAATTTTGCGGAATAAAAGTCCCACCTTCAGGCTTGACAATGAAAGGTACAAAGATTGAATATTTTACTTCTTAGGAGAATTAATTCTAAGAGTTGTAGAAGACTGTGACATCTGCAAAATTTTTGATCCTACTCAATCCGAGTGAGGAGTAAATGGTGTATTTTTATGTTTCTAGGATCAAAATCAGAGACATTTCAATAAAAAGAGACCGTGATTTGGAATATGGGTCTTTGAAGATGATTCCACATTAACAGAACAACCCTACACACTACTTGGAGTAAGTAGATGTGGTTTATTCTCTGATGGGTAGGCGTGGTTTCCTATAGGGTGTAATGTATACAATTTATATAGATTACAAGAGCTTAATGTACATCATTTCATAGTGATATTTGAATATCCAGCAGTGGAGATCAGTTGAGTATATACATTAATTTGATTTTAAGATAGATTATAATTATGGGAATAGAAATATTTTGGATGGTGATTTTGGATGGAATACTCAGACATAAGTGGTTAATGAGTCTAGTGAGGAGTGGAAGATGATGATTTTTCTAGAAGAAATGCTTTTAGTGGTTCATGATAGTCAAGAAGAGATGGAACACTTATTATTCTCATTAGATTCAACACTTTTTAGCTATATTAGAGATAAGTGGAATGATGATGCATAATTTTTGACCTTAAGTTAATTCTATAATGGTTGGGATTCACCTTTAGATTGGATAATAGATTAAGATGAGATCATCTACATTAGAAATAGGGTTTTGTGCCTATGCGCATGCAAGATAATTTCATGAAAGAATTTCAATCCTCGAAGTTGGTGGTAAATCATGGTGTAACCAATATGTACCATCACCTATAGTGATCGTTTTGGTTGTTGTGCATGAAAAAAAAAGATAGTAGGGTTCATGACATAACTCTACACCTGTCAGCTGCTGAAGGTAGTGAATCAATGACCTAATAGTTTTTTGAATCCATTTCCCAATCCATTATTAATTTGGGATGACCTCAAAATTGATTTTGGGGTGGGTATCCCAAATATGATAAGAAATAATTATGATATTTTTTTTGTTGTGTATCTGCTGATGAAAGTAGAATTGTTCATTCCTATACATGAGACAATCTAATTATAGAGGCTAAGAGATTTGTATGTTCAAGAGATATTTTATAAACAAGGTATTCCATAGACTATATTTTCATATCATGAATCATGTTTTACATTATGATTCGATTAGGTCTTAGAGAATTTTTCTTACACATGTATCAATGATTTCGACATTCCACCCACAGACTGATGGATAATCAAATAGTAATATATTGGTTCTTGAAGATTTGTTGTGGGCGTGTGTTCTTGACATTGGTGGGTATTTGGAGAGGCACTTGTATTTAGTGATGTTTTCAAATAACAAATGTAATTAGTAAAATATTTTGGTAGAATCATATTAGGATCTTTATAGTTGTCCATGCAGATCACTACTATGTTGGATAATGGCATGTGACTAAGAGTTGCTGGGAACAAGTTTCGTACAAGAGTCATCAAGGAAGGTTCAACAAATTTGAAAGAATATAGATTGTGATTATAGTTGGCATAATTCAAATTCGAATAGAAATTGGTTACCCTTATAGTTTACATAGTGTGGTCGTGTATTTCATCGAGTGTTTCTTAGGTTGGTTCACCACATGATACAGAGAAATGTCAAATTGGCACCCAAGTTGGTTGGACGGTTTGAGGTTGTGAAGAGAACTGGTCCAGTGTAACTCTGATCGAGTGTTCCAGAAAAATACAGTTCTATGAATGATGTTATCTGTATTTCACAATTTTATAATTATCACCTTGACCCTTCTAATGTGATCGATGTGGATTACATTGAGGTTGATAGAGATACTCCATTGGTGGAGCATTAGATACATGTGTTAGATAACATTGAGAATGTATTTTGGGGAATGACATGATAATAGATCATGTATTATGACAACATGTGTGTTTCTAGTTGAAAAAATGGGAATGTGAAGAGGATATGTGCTCTTAGTGTAATTATATTTTTGGCTCAGAATCATAGGGATGCTTGTGATTGCAGATTGAGAACAAGATGTTATAATGTGGATAGATTGTAAGATCCTATCTTTTACGAAGTTGAATCATGATTTTTTAGGTAATATTTTTTTATTATTTTATTAATTTATTGGGTTATAACATTGGTTTTTTGGGCAAATATTGAGATAACATGAAAGAAAAATTATTTCTACATGATTGGTGCATAGTTAAGAAAAATCGTGAACGCCACCCAACAAACCATGCAACCCAGTATAGTGGGGAAATTTATAAATGGTGCATGGTTATTTAAATAGTGTTCCCTCATAAGAGTAACCATGAAACTCTAAAATTAAAGACTCGCATTTGGAACATAGTTATGGTAATCTATGTGTTTGTTCCCAACAAACCATGGATGATAATTAACTAATCTCAAAAATTATTCTGAAAATTCTTTAAACCAATGAACATGACTATTTTAACCTCCATTATATCCTATATCAAATTTAAGGAATTTGGATATCTTAAAATGAATTAAAATCCCTCCTAACAACCTTTCATTTCAAATTGATGCCTTGATCAAATGTTTGATCCTCTACAGATTAGTGAATCAACTCTTGGTTTGTCTCTCATTATTCCCCCATTCATTCACTTTTCTTTTAGAAATATAATCCATTGTATTGGATGGATATATATCTATTTGATGAGATATAGATAGAGGATTCTCTGTTAATATCATGATTTTCTTTATTCATGAATTTGGGTTTTCATATTCGGATATAGATCTATATAATTGTACGTCTCAATTTTTGTAGATATCCTTCAGGAAATCATTCTCAGACAAATTGAGGTAGGTGGAATAATATTCAATTATCAAATTAATTATTTTTAAAAATGAATGCAGGTCTAAGATTAATTTTATTCTTTATAAAGTTTAATTCTTATATTTATTTAGTTAATGTGTCCAATTTATTATTTGGAATTATTTTTGAAAATGATGATTAGTTTGAGTGTTAATTATGAGACATATGGGATGTATATTGAGATAATTAATTGTGAATGTAAGTATCTAGTTTAGGGGATTCCCTTTTAGATAATTAATTGGAGGATTAATTTTGTGATTTATTGATTTTGTGTTTAGATCATTAATTGTTGATTAATTATGAGATATTGAGGTATTGATTTGAGATAATTAAGGATATAATTATTAAAAGATATTGATATAATGATTTCAGATAATTAATAACATATTAATTATAAGATATTGAATTTGTGACTATTATTAATTAATTAATTAATTAATAGTTGATGAGATATGTGGATTATTGTGATGTTGTTTATTATGTGTTATTAATGAATGGTAATATGATCATTCATTTGAGTGAAAAAATAATGGTAACATGGATATTAAATTGTTATAATTAATGAATAGTAACATGATAATTCATGTGTGAAAATAATAATGGTAACCTGGTATTTCAATAGTGATAATTAATGAATGGTAACATGGTCATTCATTTGTGCGAAATAGAGAATGATAACATGGTCAATAAATTATTTTTTATTAATGGATTTTTACTTGGTCATTAGTTTTTTAAAATAAAAATGGTAACATGTATATTAAGATCTTTCAGGAACATTTAGATTCTGGCATAGGTCAAAGTAGTTATTGTGGTACGGGTGTCTACAGGAACCCCGATGTTTATGTGGTTAAATAGAGAATATTTAATAATGTAACAAACTATTTAATTATGTATTATGTTTATTTCATATATGAATGCATACGCAATTTTTGAGTATATTTTCTTAGTCACTCTTGGCAGTGTCTTACTCAGTCTTACTCACACTATACATGTTTTGCCTAATCAGTACCTGAATAGACATTACTATTACATGATATGTAAAGGAATAAATCCCTATGTTAGATGCCTTGTTTGGAAAATATCATAGATGAGGGAACCCGATGTAGATCAGGACCTTCATGGGAGTCTTCATTTCCCTTTTATTCAATACTATTTTAGATGCTTGAGACTCACATTAGAATGGTATGTTTTCTGCTTTAGATGGATATTGAATTTCCTATTTCATTTATCATGAGATATTGGTATTTTCTATGGTTTTAAATATTATTAAATTATTTTTATTAATTTTTTTCTTGTTTATTACTCTGAGAAAAATAGTATAATCTTCCCATGATCAACATATAACACCCTCGATAATAGTCAACAACCTCTTGTATATGGGGAGGCCCGCTTGTGGTAACATAACCAATTTTCTCGATGCACCAGTGTGTGGTACTCAGGTTGGGACATTAAAAATATATCATATATACCATATTATTTACTGAAATGTATTTATATATATCATTCATTTATTTTTTAATTGAAAATAGACTCAAATCACTTCGTGAAGGTAGTAGTCTACCCCTACATGAGTGAGGTTATTATTTTCAGGTTATGAAATAAAATGATATATTATCTTTTCATAATGATAATTATTCAATTATTATGAAAATTATTTCATTTATATCTATTATATTTACTAATATCAACCTTATTTTCTTCCATGTAGTGTTCTAGTGAAAAAATAATAATATCTTTGCTTCATGAGGCGATAGTTTGTCGTACACATGAGTGACATTATCATATAACCTAATGAATATAAATTAAAAATTTTATATATTATTTAATCATTATAGAGATATAATTATGTTATAAATATCATATATATATATATATATAATTGATATCCATCCTCATACCCAACTCTGAAATATAGTAATGAAAAAATAAATGACATCATTTCACAAATTTGTAGTCCATCATACACAAAAATGATGTTTTCATAACCCATTTGATGGAAGTGAATATTATTTATGGTAATAAACATAAAAAAATTTATTGGGTATGGAATTTACTGCGGTTATTATAACATCATGGTTTAATAAAAATTTATGGAGGTTGAGGATGAAATGAAAATAAAAATGTGTTTGATGAATGTTACCTCTTCTTCGAGTATCCTATTGAGGTTTTCACTATGATCTATCCTATATTGGAAATATTCCCCAAATAAAAATTATAGGATTAGTAAAATGATGTCTCGTTGGATTTTGAAATGTTATAATTTAAAAATATAGTTTGATGGTGTGAAAAATAATGGAGATTTTGTGTCCTTTTATGAGTTATGTGAGTATAACAGTTGTACTTTTTTAAAAGAAAAATATATACCATCCATTTTAACATGGAAAATTGAAAAAATAGAGTATTATAAAGAACTAAAACTAATAAAATATATATATTTATAAAAAATTTATTTTAGACTTTTATAGGTTATTATAAATGTTATCTTTTTATTTTAAACCCTGGTAAACCCATTTTTACATTAACTAAATTTTTTATTTTCACCATTAATATTGGTAAAAAATAATGATGGAAATAATAGGTAATTTAAATTATTTTGATTCCAAATTTCAAATCCATATTTACAAATTAAATTCAAATAAGTGTAAAATTTTAATTTATAATTAATTCCACAGAGGCAATGATAAAGAGGGTTTTTAAATAAAAAATATTGAAAAGTTTAGTGAATTTTTATATTAAATTTTATGTGAAAATGATTCCAATGAACTAAAATAGCTTAATATATATATATATAATTGGAATAATTTAACATTAAAACAATATTTAAATTTAATTTAATTTTTTAAATTGTTTAAATTAAATGTAAATTTTCAATTAAAATTCACTATTTTAACTATTCATCAAAATAAAAAAAATTAGGAAATTAAAAAATACATCACCCTAAGTCAATAATGATATTATGATTGAAAGATTTAATTCTTTAAATTAAAAAAATTTTAATTTTTTTAATAAAATTATTTTCACAATGCGCGACTAACAAGTCTTTTAGAAAAATTTTGGGTTTTAATTTTTTTAAAATGAATAATATATTGTTTCTAATAAATATATAATAGTAATATTTATATTTTAATTATTATTAATACCATCATATTTGATTTAAATTTTATTATGTTAATTATTTAATAATAATATTTCAATAGATTATTATATTTTTTTAACCCCAGTGTTGCCTCCATAAAAATCTATTAGAGAGATTGAATTAATTTAAAAATAAATAATGTTTAAATTCTCATGATTCTATATTACCTTATATTTTTGTTATTTTTGTGTCATATATGATATATAATATGATATTCAGTTTTAAAAATATTAGGGTGTAACATTCTACCACCATTAAAATAATTGTTTCCTTTAAATTTCATCATCAATTCTTAAATAAAGGGTTTTTCATTTGAAAATAACCTTATCGAAATTAGATATATTGACAAGGGATGCGGTAAATAAAAAATTAATATGAAATACGACACAAATTGTATTCAATGTACGATAATTTTGATGGGATGTAAAGATTTTAACTTGGATGAGAGGTTTAAATAATTTATATATTGATAGAGGTAAACGATTAGATAAAAATAAATGATAAATGAAAAGTTAATGTTGTCGATACCATAAAACGATGATGATTTAAAATACCATATTTTCAATATAATTGAAGGTATTATGTTATAATTTTTTCCAATATCATTTTCATTGATATGAGTAATTATTTTTCCATCTATATTGAGAATATATGAAAATATAATTACATGATACATCTCTGTTTCAATGAAACAAATTCACCACTTTTTTACACTACTTTCATTTTCCAAGGAAAATAATAAAATTTATTTTTTATGCCAATCTCAAAAAAATATCAATTTTAATATTTTTTTGAGATCTAGAAAAGAATTATAATTAATTAATTATACCACTAGTAATTATTATAAAAAAATTGTATGTACAGGTTATCCAATCTGCATAAATCATCATATGGTGATGTAAAATATCAATCTCTAAATTCACATCAAAAGTTAATCTTAAATAGTCTCAATAACGGTTAAGCTTTTTGACCATAAAAAATATTATGATTAGAAATTTTAAAAATAATTTCACTAGAATTCAATGGTGTACTTATCATTAACCCTCAAAACAACATGAAGTATCTCATAATCACCAAATACAAATCAGGCGAAGACATTCATCATTTATTATCAATGAACATGTTATTAACAGGAACTACAATAAATAATTATTTTAAAAAAATCATTCATACTAATTTTTTAACTTAATCACATTGTATTGGATATATTTTTTAAATCTAAAAATATGGTAGCTCTATAAATGATATCATAAACCACTTTGTCCAAAAATCATTAAGAATTTACTATAAAATTTGTAATATCCAATTTACATTCTCCATTTATATCATCTCTTTATACTGACCACTTAATCTCAATATCAAGAATATATTAATTTTTATCCTCCCTCAATCATTTGACTTCCATGATGTTCAACTTTCCACCGAATCAATTTTTTGGTCATCAGTTCCATTCATCATATACTCTCAAATCCAAAAATAAATACTACTATCAGAAAATCATTGTACATATAAATATTATTATAATGATAATATCGCAAATAAAATAATTTTTCAACATATTTATTCAATTAGAATACACAATCATAGTAATTATTACACTTCTTCTATATCAATAGCATAAAATTTTCCTTCATCCATTGGCTTCTTCTATGGTGTATTCCCTTGAGGATTGGTGTATAAGTTGGAATAGTTCCCCACCTATTTACAATTAATGAACTATAATTTGAATGAAAATCACTTAAATTTTGAATTAATTAGAATGATAGACCATTTCCACACATATTAAGTCAACTAATTTTCCATCTAAGAATGTACCATAGTGTTTTCTTATAGAAGTATAACATATTTTAAAATCATTCCTCCCATTATCCATCTATTTATCACCCATCCATTTCTTCTATTAAGTCTTTTAAATGTTGTAAAACATAGAAAATTCATTGTAGTTGATGTTATCACTTAACAGTCTATCCTCATTTGATGATAATATTTCTGAGATTAGTTCCTTTCATAGGAATTCAATAATGACATAAAATAAATGGTCAGTATTCCTCTATAAATTACTCATATTTTCTACAACATTCCATACATTCTTTTTAAATATAAAAATATAATTAACAACATTTTCCTCTTCTTTCTATCTTTGACATAAGAATTTTCTTTCAATAACCTCTTATTTCTTGAGAGGATATTATCGTTACATCATGAGTATATTGAATTCATTTCATTCAATGTTTTATAATTCTTATTCATCATCAATGTTACGAATCAATAATCACCATTGATTTAAATCATCTAGAAGATGATAACCAACCAAAATAACCTTCTCCTATTCAATACTTCCCAAAGTGATAAATATATTCTCTTAGAAACTTTTCAATTTCTATTAAAAAAATTTAAATATAGTCACATTGACTAATTGAGTTCTATTATACATAATGTGGTCTAACATTATTACAACACATGGTGTATTAGAGGGCTTCTCCATACATAAAATAATATTGTTCATAACATGGTTCATTTTACATAATATGTTTATAATTAAATTAGTTCAAACTATATATCCAACATGAGATTAATTATATTTATCAAGAGGTAAATCCCAATATGTAGTATATACATTAATATGACTCTCATTCCTTTCATTATTAAACACTTTTAAATAATTTATTTCACTAGATTTGATCATAATGGTATCAATAATTTGGTATTATCTAAAATTGTGAAAAACTAAACAAAAAATAAAACATTTATGTATGTTTTGTCTCGTAATCATAAACATGGTCTCGTTTTGGATATCATTATTTTTAAATAATTCATAATTGTTGGTAAATAAAATTTGATTTATCATTATAATGTCCCCCATTATTGTCAAACCTGGTGTGTATAAATGCTTTTTTCAAGCACCGTGTGACTATCAGGTCACTCCCAATTTACCATTTTTTGGGGATATTACTCCAAGGTACATTAATGGTAGAACCATTTTTACATATAGTATATAGATAGGGTTTTGTTTCATGGAAAATCATATAATATTTTCTTTACCGCGCTATTAGGATTTCTTTCTATACGTAACATCAAATTCAATCATAAGGTTATTTTCCCTAATCTATTATTTCATAAATCTAGTTCCTAGGGTTTTACTAAACATTTATTGATATGATATGAAGAGACCCTGAACCAAATATCCTTTATAAAGTGAATTATTTATTATATAGTCATTAAATACATGGAATCACATCCTGAATGGACAAATAGTTAACTCTTATTAAACTAGATAAATACATAAAATTTAAAATGCATTTAAAAAAAATACATAATTAATTTTACTAATAACACTACAATTAACCATATAATATCCTTACACATTAATCATAAAATTAATATTGGTATCCTATGGAAAATAAATCATAAGAAAAGGGTGAGATATATTTATCTATAATGGTAAATGTATAGTAGAATTTTTCATGAATAAATAAGGTTGAATATATATTACAAGGAATATAACTAGAACACATGACATTCAATAAATAACATGATATCAAGGAATAAAAAATGATTATATGGTTAAATATAAATAACATCATGATCTTGAAACATAATTAGAAATATTATAATAAATCGAATAACCACATGGAATATTAATAACAGATTTCATACTGATGGAATGCACGTTATTGGGAAGAAAATACACCATCAAGGCCTTGTGCCAAGACATATAATATAGTAAAAGAACTATTCCAATACATATAATACCATCTAGGTGTTTTTCTAAATAAACTAAATAAATGGATAATTCCTCTTCAAAAAATCATTCTATTCTGTTTTGTGAGAACCACCACTTCATTGAGGGGCTATGTAATTGTAGGCCCCACCGATCACATAATTAGACCAATTAATTTCTCATATCAAAGGTTTCAAATGTGATCCACATACATATTATTGAATAAAAACTATCCTATATAAAATTTTAACAATTTCCCCAATTAATAGACATCTTTGAAAACAATATAGAGTGAAATGAATTGTGTCAATATATTACATCCCCTAGAAAAATTACAATAAACAATCTAGAAAATTAATAAGGATGCAATCATTCTATTATATACCCATTAAATAATAAGAAACATTAATGTATGTATTTATAAAATTAATATTATTTTTAAAGGTAACTTTGAAAATTTATTCAGGGAATATAACAATTTTTTGAAAATCAATTTTTTAAATAAATAAGAAAATTTATAAAAAACTCTAAAATCATTTCATTTGAAAATTACATTTAAAAACTAAGAACTAACATAATAATTGTAAAAAAATTATTTAAAATTAATCATTTAGACATTAAAATTAATCATCATATTAATTATTTTCATAAAGGAGTGTAATTCCACACACGGTGTATAATTCAAACTAATATCCATTTTTAAGTATTAAAAGGTTTAAAATGTCCCTTATTCAGAAAAATAAATTATTATTACTTGAGAAATAATTTATAAAAAATAATTAATGTGTAAAATGATTTTGATAAATCATTTACATAATATAAAATCATTTTTGAAAATAATTATTGAAAACATCGGTTTTTAAGAAAATAATTTTCAATCGTCGATAAAAATAAAGACAGTTGTTCTTTAATAAATATTAATAATTTTGAGTAGCTGAGAGAGGATAAAATGGTACACTTACATGAAAAAGATCATTAATACATAGAGAATAATAAAAAAAATATTGATTTTATAAAAAATATCAATTCCACCACGGGAGATATAAACAAAAATAATCTTAAATAACGATGACAATGTGAAATAAACCATTCCCACTTTGGTATATTTAGAATTGTAAATGACATGAATAAGATCAATTTAAATGAAAATTTAAATGCCATTTTGATAAATTAATTCATTATATAACATAAAAAGGTACAAATATGTTCCACAAAAAATATAGGTGAATATGGTATATGTGTCACAAATATAAAAGTGGGAACAAAAACCTTTACTTTGAATCCAAATCGTCTCGTATATTATTTTTCTTCTTCAATAATAATAATAATAATATTTTTCATATATAATTTCCTTCATGTTTATACTTCTATTTATCTCACTTATTACCATGTTAAAAATTATTTAAAGACCCATAATTTCCATGTAAATTTTTTATAAATAAATTTTAATTTTATGAGTCTGTGAAAATTGACGGTGAATGATTCTGAGGCCTGGAGTGCCCAAAATTAATTTCTGAACTTTTTTGGGTATGTTCCATAAACGTGCGAGCGGGTTTTTCTAACATTTGAACGAGTTCTCAGAAATGAAATTTAAGGGCACTGTTGACCTTGCAGTGGTAGTATTCACTTATGGAGACATTCACCTTGATGTCAAATGGCCAAGGGTGAATGTAAGTTTTTTGTGTTTTCGTGTAAGAATACATTAAATATAAAAGTGTGTGACATTTTTGTTTTTATATTCAACACCCATGTGAGTGTTGGGAGGTGGGGTCCACCGGAACATAACCACCATGTGGAATTTGAGAAGTCGGGACCGCCCTAACCTAACCTCCCATGAGAGGATATGGTGGGGGGGCTACTCGATGCCTAACCTTTTTAACTCCCCTCAATATGGAGAGAAAAATCTCAACCCCCCTCATTAATGTGGAGGAGTCTCTTGACTTCAATACACATTAATTGGGCGAACACACATACCTTTAATATTCCAATATTTTTAATTGATTAGAATATTTTGAAATTGTGCCAACTAACTAAATATAAAACTTAATGTATTATTTTGGAACCACTTCACATTTGGGAGGAAAGACCTCTTGGGACAAATTTATTCAACGATTAACAAATTCTTCCATGAAAAATGCTCCACTGATGAAGAACGCTCTGGCAAAGAAGAACGCCGACCCCCTTTGACCTTCTTCTTCGGGACTTCATTAGATGTGGTACATCCTCAACTACGCCGAATCGACGACTGTACTACCTTCTTGTGCCAACGTCATCAAGAGAATGAGGTAGTGGTTTATTTCTATTTGATTATCGCTTTTCATGTTTCCCCTTATAATTATTTTGCAGATTGGGAATAGAGATTGATGTGGGTTATGGGAAATGATGTTTTAAAATATCTTCCATACAAGATCATGCTTCGTTCTTTGTGAACCTCATGCTACCACTCTAAACATGGAGGGTGCAGGCCAAACGAACATGGCTCTACCCCTCGGTCGTTCTTCTTTGAAGTGTTCTTTGAAATTGATGATGGTGATGAAGGTGAGGAAGGAAACAGTTCCACCACCCATGGCCTCTACGACCCATGCTGCCCTGTGACTCTTCGCCCTCCCGGCCGAACTGACCCCGCACCCAGCCGAGCCACCCGTGGCTGGACCGAGTCGTCGCACTGCCTCATGCCGAACCTTGTTCATCGTGACACTATTAGGCCGATCCATCGCACCACCACCATGACGAGCCTCTATTCCAATACTTCATGCCGAGGTGTCTTGCAACCGCCGTGTCAAGCCACCGTGCCACCGCAGTCCGTCATGCCGAGCCACCGAGCCGCTGTCGTCCGTTGTGACGTGCTGCCGCTCCGCCACCCACAGATTCATGCCACTGTTCGGGTCGAGCTGAGACATCATCATCACTGTGCCCTCGTTGCGGCCCTCTGAGCCACCTGATCTGTCCCCGTTGTGGCCGTGTGAGCCACCATAAGATGAGTCGGCCCACGGCTGAGCCGTTCTGCGGCCGAGCCACCCTCGCGGCACCCACTGAGGCAGAGCTACCACCGCAGCCCCTCACGGATTGTCAGGCCAAACCCAACATGATGGGCCACATAGCAGACCAGGCCAGACCTACCGTGTTAGTCCGGGTCGACCAGAACTGGGTTGGCCCATGTCGTGTCGGGTCAGGTCAGTCAAACAGGGTTGGAATGGGCCCACTACAAAACATTTAATTATTTTGGCCATAACGTAGGTACCAAATGTTCATTTGACGAACCATAAGTGGAGATGGAAATCGTGGAGAAATATACTCCCTTTGAGTGATACCTCACTATGATTTGGATTGATATGGGAAAAAATGAGGTTGGATCGATCACGAATCCAACCAGTCCCCCTGGATTAAAAGGCTAATAACTCACAGACTAGGCATCTAATTGACGCGTCACCTGTTATGTTATGACCCCTATGATGTGTCGGACCTTTGACATACTTCTCCATGGGACATCATGAAAGTTGGAGTGGAGAGTATCCTTCGCATGAATGAGTGAGAATTGTGCGGAGACCTAGTAGCTGGATGAGACTTGATGACTACTGATTGTTTAGACTCAGAGTGACTCAACTAGCCCAGTGGGGAGCGCCTTAGTGACGCAGAACTCCCAAGTTGGGGAGAGCCTTGGTGACGCAGTAGACCCATGGTACTCTATAGGAGGAGTACCTCAGTAGGCTACGAGGGGGATCCCCTCTGGGTGATGCGGCAGACAGAAGGTGCTCGACAGGAGAAGTACCTCAGCAGGCTACGGGGGGGAGGGCCTCTATGTGACACGTCAGACCCACGGTAGGGAGTGCCTCTGTGTGACACGACATGCGCTGTTTTTGGAATTTTACTTGATACTCCCCCCTATAGTAAATCTTGGTGTGAGCTGAGTCAGAACTTCAGTTTTTCCCTCATGATTGATATGGATTACCTGATAAAATTGGTATATGTATGGACATATACCTAAGTAAGGATATCTGTTGATTTCATACCTTGTGTTTTATCCTTGTTGGATTTTTTAGACCTAGAGGGTCTTAAGATCCCTACTAATTATCTTTATACTCACCCCTGCCCGAGCTATGCCCGAACATTGTTATTTTGGATGCAGATGACAGACAATACTGGCTGAGGACGAGAGTACCAGGACTAGACTGTACCCGAAGGTGGACCTTACGATGAGTCGGTACACAGAGTAGAAGGACACACGAGGACTATTGAGGAGGTTAAATGTACTTACCCTTCAGGTTGGATCCTCATAGGATGACCCAGCATCCGACCATCCCTTTATTAGATGTATTGTATCACAGTTGAACTTATACTTTCTAGTTTGGCTTTCATTATAGACCCTTTTACTTTTAGCATACTTTTGTTATAAAGTTTACTTGGGGTTTCGTATCCACCTTTGTGCTTTCTTATGTGTGTGTTTATAGGTTATAAATGAAATGCCTTCCCAGTTTTAGGTAATTACCCCTTTGGTGCTAGTCATCAGCCCCTGGACTATGGACGATGATGTTGGGGTAGTCACTTCATGGGCCCTAAGGGATGGGTCGTGAAAAATAAGTATCAAAAGAGTCAGTTCAACCGCATAAATTTGGACTCTGATCTTTCTTTTTAATGGAAATAGTGTTAAGTGTAGTGAGTGTGGTTATTTGTTTAAGGAATCCAGTATTGGTGCGGCAGCCAACATATCCATACACCAGGACCTTGAATTCTGACATCCAACTAAGTACATGAAAACACTGATTGTGTGTGTGTTTTCAAGAGTCTTCTTGTGAAGTCTTTCAGTAATCTTACTAGGTCTGCTCACCAGGTATAATTTTTTGACTGTTGCGCACCTGTTTCTTTTCAGGATGCCTCTACGAAGAATGCCAACTGGTGTTCCGAGAGTTGTACGCACAGATATCCCACAAATCGACGAGGCCTCGGTGTAGGGCCCTCTTCCAGTAGAGGCACCAGCAGAGGCACCAACAGTACTATTCCCCACTGCACAAAAGATGAAACAAGCCCTAGTAGCATACGGTGCACACCACATGAGCATGTTGCGTGAGTTCCGGTACCAGAGGCCACCCAAGTTCAGGGGAGAGAAGGACACACATGCGGCTAAAGATAGGGTGGAGGTTATGGTGAGAGTTTTCTGATTGGTAAGGACAACAACTGATTTCATGGTGATCCTTGCCACCAGCCTTCTACAGGAAGAAGCAGGCAGATGGTGGAGATTGATGCTCCTGGTTCACGATGAGGTGTTTCTTTTCTAGGCAGAATTCAAGAGCCTGTTTTAAGTAATGTTTGTCCCAGCGACTCTTCGCACAATGCGCATATTGGAGCTTCATCATCTTCAGTAGGGCAGCATGATTGTGGATCAGTACTCTGAGAGGTTCACCGACTTTTCTCATTACTCCACTGATATGGTGCAGGACCCTTTATTCATGGCACGAACCATCGAGCAGGGACTCAGATGGGAGATCTAGGATTCGACGGTCTCACTCAGCATCCTCATGCAGGTGGGGGTGTTAACGAAATCCCTATTGGTGGAGAGTTTCCTTGCATAATAGTCACCAGTAGCCAGAACCTCTACCAGTCATCACGTAGCAGAGTCTTCTATAGCTTGCAGCAGACAAACATCACAGAGGTCCAAGAGGACCAGACCTACTGGTGGACAACCACATGACTCAATATAGATTGTGTGTAGCACCCACGACTGAGCCAGTAATGCCAGGATCTTACTGTGTTACTCATTCGGCAAACAGGGTCACATAGATTGTGATTATCCGACCCACCGTACAGATGATTAGTAGGTGGTCGAAGAACAACCCAGGCCAAGTCAATGATTCGGTCGAGGAGGTCCGCAGGGAGCAGGAAGACATGGTAGAGGTGCTATTTGTGCAGCTGGTGGTGAACGACGATTTGAGATGTCACTGCTGCCACCACTAGGAGGTCCAACCCGACCACGGGGAGAAGGTGGGCAAGGGAGAGCACAGCTCCAGCCTCCTGAGGCCTACAATCACGGTGCTCCAGAGATGATACGATGTACGATTTATGTCTACTCTACCTTAGCTACAGTACATATAGTCACTGGTTCCAGTCATTATTTTATTTCCACTACCCTCATTCGAAGGTCGGAGATTCCGAAGGACCTGTTGGCATGATACCTATGGCTAAAGACTCCTACATAGGAAGATTTTACGATTACACACGGGTGCCGTTACTGTGAGATTACTCGTGAAGGCTTAATATTTTGTTGGGATCTCTTAGTAGTAGTGTCGAGGCCTTACAACATCATCTTGGGTATGTGATATTTATCTACAGTCCATGCTCAGATAGACTATATTAGGTGCAAGGTGATGTGTGTCTACATGGATGGGACTAGGTTTACCTTCATCGGTGAGAAGGGATCCTTGCAGCATAGGATGGACTTTCCCAAAAAAGAGTGCAATCGATCACTCATCGGTTGGCTAGCCTTACCCTCAAAGCTATTGATATGGAGATTCCAAGTTATCCTATAGTGTTGGACCAGCAAGCAGATGTTTTCCCTGATGATGTTCTTGGTCTACCCCCTTCATAGATAGTTGGAAATTTATATTTACATGTACCCCAGGATGACACAAATATCTTCACCAGTATATTGATGGATCTTGTGGAGCTTCATGAGCTTAGAGTACAAATAGAGGACTTGCAGGGAAGGGATTCATCTAGTCCCGTGATTCTCCCTGGGAAGCCCTGATTTTGTTCACCAAGAAGAAGGATTGGATCTTAAGGCATTGTGTTGACTATCGGTGCCTGAATCAGGTGACTGTGAAGAACAAGTACCCATTCCCGAGGATTGACGACCTCTCTGATTTGTTAAAGGGAGCACGGTGGTTCTCAAAGATAGTCCTCAGATCAGGGTATCACCATCTCAGAGTAGGAGACAAGGATGTGTATATGACATCCTTTAGATGTCAGTATGACCTTTAGGAGTTCTTGGTTAAGCCATTCATTGTAACAAACTCTCTAGCGGTGTTCATGGGACACATGAATGTGATATTTCAGTCATACCTTGATCACTTTGTATTAGTCTTCATCGCTGACATTCTGATATACTCCAATATTGAGGAGGAGCATGCCTATCATTTGCAGGTAGTACTGGACACACTCTGAGGGCACCAGCTTTATAGTAATCTCTTGAAGTGCCTGTTTTGGATCCGAGATTTTCACTTCTTGGGACATATCATATCGGAAGCTGGAGTTGTAGTAGATCCAGCAAAGATTGAGGCAGTACTTGCATGGGAGCCTCCCAGAAGTGTGAAGGACGTACGTAGTTTCAAGGGTTTGGATGGATATTGCTGGTGGTTTGTGCCAGATTTCTCTAGAGTTGCAGCATCACTACCATCTTTAGCGAAGAAGGGGAAACTCTTCGTGTGGTCGAAGAAATGCTAGTGGAGTTTTCAGGAGCTGAGGCTAAGGCTGACTAATACCCCCATCTTGAGGCTTCCGAAGGAGGGTGTAGGGTACCTAACTTATTGTGACGCATCATGGACTGGAGTCAGATGTGTATGGATGCAAGAGAGATCAGTGATCACATTTAGATCTTGACATATGAGACAAAATGAAAAGAACTATGCTACCCATGACCTAGAGTTAGTCGTAGTGGTCTTCGCCCTGAAGAGGTGGCAACACTATCTGATGGGAGAGAATTTTACCATTTAGTCTAATCACAAGAGTCTTAGGTATATATTCTCTCAAAAGGACCTAAACCTGAGACAACGACATTGGCTTGAGTTCCTCCAAAACTATGACTTCAATATAGTCTATATTCCAGGGAAGGGGAATTTTGTTGTAGATTCAATCAGCAGGAGATCTGTTATACAACTGCTAGGCTAGATGACAGAGCTGCTGGATGCTTTGCAGATATCCTCTATGTATAGTGATGAAAATGTTTTCCTTTAGTCTCTTACACTCAGTCCCCCACTTCTTCAGCGAGTTATGGAGGCACAACTTGGGGACGTTGACTATGAGACAATATGTGCTCAGATATCCATAGGACAAGCACCTAATGGATTTTCTCAAAGAGGGGAGCACATTATCTTCATATGGGGCCATACCATGGTACCAATGTCACTTCAGGATGATGTTTTGAGGGAGTTATACACATCCCGTCTAGTAGTACATCGAAGAGTGGAGAAGATTTACTAGGATCTCCCACGACAGTGCTGGAGTCCAGGAATGAAGAAATCATTTGAAGAGTTTGTTTCTCGGTGCCTCAATTGTTAGCAAGTGAACGCAGAGCATCAGGTACCAGCAGGCTTGGTTCAACCTATAGAGGTCCCGGAGTGGAAGTGGGATAGGATATCCATGGACATGGTGACATTAATTCCACATACATCTAGGGGACATGACTCTATCTACGTGATCGTTGACCAACTCACCACGTCGGGCCACTTCCTATCGATCAGAGAGAAGGGTTCAGTATAGTGTTTGGGACCCCTATATGTGCAAGAGATTGTGAAGCTACATGAAGTACCTTTGGAGATTGTCTCCGATCATGACACACATTTTACTTATCATCTATGGAAGGGGTTTTAGTAGGCTTTTTGGATGCAACTTCGTTTGAGCACCACCTTCCATCCTCAAACGGATGGCCAGACTGAGCGGACCATTCAGACCCTCGAGTACATGATGTGTGCTTCTGTCATCGACTTTAGTTGCAACTAGGAGAATCAGTTACCTTTGGGGGAGTATTCATACAACAAAATATATCACTCCACCAAAGGGATGGCGCCTTTTGATGCATTGTACGGGTGACCATGCATATCACCCTTGTGATGGATTTACTCAATGGAGTCGACACTCATGCGACCAGAGATGGTACGAGCTACCACAGAGAAGGTGCAGATCATCCAGGAGAGGATGAAGACTACATTGAGCAGGCATAAGTTGTATACCAATAGGAGACAAAGACCTCTGGAGTTAGAGGATAGCGACTACGTCTTTCTACGGGTCTCACCCCGACGAGGTCAACAGAGAATTTTCCAAGGTGGCAAGTTATCTCTGAGGTTCATCGGACCTTTTCATGTCCTCAGCAGATTTGGTGAGGTGGAATACCACTTAGCTCTTCCACCTCAGATTCACCGAGTGCACGTCATCTTCCACGTATCCCAGATGAGGAGATACGT
The DNA here is from genome assembly GCA_963277665.1 of Viscum album. Lineage (NCBI taxonomy): Eukaryota > Viridiplantae > Streptophyta > Magnoliopsida > Santalales > Viscaceae > Viscum > Viscum album. The sequence continues at coordinate 1,214,611,075 of OY728141.1, forward strand.
GCACGGCCCTTCTCAAATCTTCAACCATGGAGAGATGGACGTTGACGATGGGGAAACATTTACAGAGGTTCTAGTAGAGATTTCGGATCGATAGGTGTGGGTCCTTCATGGACGTTCGATACCTCAAGTATAGGTTCTCTGGCAGCATGGGAACCTCCAAAAGAGAACATGGGAGCGGGAGGCTCAGATGCGTTCTTAGTACCCCCAAATGATTAACTAGTTTGAGTTGTGGCTTATGGGGATGTAGAGCCTTGAGTTGGGGAGAATTTAAAGACCCATAATTTCAATGTAATGTTTTTTTTAAATAAGAATTTGAATTTTACGAGTTTTCAAAAATTGATGAAGCTTGATTCCGTTGGCCGGAGTTTTCTAGAATTATTTTCTGAACTTCTTTCTGGTACGTTCAGTAAACATGTGAGTGAGTTATCAATGTTTTGAACTAGTGCTCAAAATTTAAATCGGTGGCCACCGTTGAACTCGAAAGGCCTATATTCTATTAAGGAGACTTTCACCTCGACGATATATGGTCGAGGGTGAAATTTATTTTTTGGTTTTTTCATGTAAGAATAAAATGAAAATTAAAAGTGTGTGATATTTTTATTTTTATTTTCAACACTCATGTGGGTGTTGGGAGGTGGGGTCCACCAGAACTAAACCTCCATGTGGGAGATGAGAATTTGGGACCCCCCAAACCTCACCTCCCAAGGGAGGTTATGGTGGTGGGGACCACCCGAGGCCTAAACCTCTTGAACTCCCCTCATTATGGAGAGAAACTTCTCAAACCACCTCATTAATGTGGATGAGCCTCTAGACTTCCTCCACATTAATTGTGCCAATGTTCATACCTTTAATATGCCAACCTAGTAAATTGATTATGCTATTTTGAATTTTTTCCAATGAACTAAATATATAACTTAATCAATTATTTTGGATCCACTTTACATTTGGGAGGAAGGATCTCTTGGGAGAAATCTCTTCGACGAAGAACCTGTTCTTCAATGAAGAATGCTCTAATAAAGAAGAATGCTCTGCCAACAAAGAACTCCAACCCCTTTCAACCATCTTCCTCATGACTTCATCCGATGTGTGACATCTTCATCTACGGTGAATCAAAAATTGTACTACCTTCTTGGACCAACGACATCAAGCGAACAAGGTAGGGGTTTATTTCTATTTTATTATTTCTTTCCATGTTTCCCCATTCTAATTATTTTTTGGACTGGGTATAAGGATTGATGTGGGTTGTGGGAAATGATGTTTTAAAATATCTTCTATACACATTCATGCTTCGTTATTTGTAAACCGCTTGCTACACACTCTAAACGCGGAGGGTGCGGGCCAAATGAATATGAACCGACTTTTTCCTCATTCTTTTTTGATGGGTTCTTTGAAATGGTTGAAGGAAACGAAGTCAACGGCGCCGCCACCCATTGCCTCTGCGATCCGTGCTGCCCCGTGGTGCTTCTCACTCCAGGTCGAACCGACCCCGCACCCGGATGAGCCCCCCATGACTGGACCGAGTAGTCACACCGCCCTTGGATGAACCAAGTTCACCACGCCACCATTGTTCTAACCCTACGCACTGATGCCATGTCGAGCCGTCGTTCCAAGCCGCCATTCCGAGCTGCCAAGCCGAGCCTCCACGCTGCCGTCGTGCCCAGCTGCCACGCCTACCGCCGTGACGAGCCGCCACGTTGCTTCCTTCCATAGTGTTGAGACACCATGCTTCCATCCTCCGAGCCACACTGGTGCCCATGTAGAGCCGAGCCACCACGGACGCCGTGCCCTCGCTGCAGCCCCTTGAGACGCCCTCGCTGAGGCCTTGCGTGCCACCCCGAGCTGAGCTAGCCCACGGCAGAGCTGTTCCGCGGCCGAGCCACACTCGCGGCACCCTCTGAGGCTGAACCAGCTCCACGACCCCTCACGGCCATCGGGCCAAACCCAGTGGGCCAGGTCGGGCTGAGTCGGTCCGACCGGGTCAGACCCGACCTAGGCCCACTATTACCCATTTACTTCATTTGGCCATAACATTGGCATCAGATGTCTGTTTGATGAACCATTAGTGGAGCTGTAAATATTAGAGAGATATGGTCCCTTTGAGTGAACCCCCACTGTGATTTAGATTGAGATGGAGAATGTTCGGGATAGATCAGGAATGAATCCAACTGGGCCCCAAGGACTAAAAGGTTATTAACTCGCATACCAGGCATCTGATTGATACGATGTCTGTTACATTGTGACCCCTATGACATGGTGGACAATTGAGATATTCTTCATGAGACTTCATGACAATTAAAGTATCGACCTGTAGCTTGTGGAGAAGATCCTTCCGGTGAATGATCAAGCATTGTGCAGAGACCCAATTGTTGGCTGAGACTTGACGACTGCTGACTGTTTCGACTCGGAGTGACTCGAGCAGCCCAGTGGGGAGTACCTTGGTGATGCAACAGAACCATGGTGGGGAGAGCCTTGGTGACTCGGTAGACCCATGGTACTCGATAGGAGGAGTTCCTCAGCAGGCTAGGAGGGGGAGAACCTCTGTGTAACACAGTAGACCCACAGAGAGGAGCAACTCTGTGTGACACGGCAGACCCACAATTCTCGACAGGAGAAGTACCTCAGCATTCCAAGGTTTGTGGGAAGTGGCTATGTGTGGCGCAGAAGGACCGATGTACTCGACAGAAGAGGATTTCTCAAGCATCTGTGGTGTTCAATGTTGTGTCCAGAATGTTACTTGATACTACCCCCTAGAATAAATCCTGGCATGAGCTGAGTCAGAACCTATCTGTTTTCCTCATGATTGAGATAAATTACATAATAGCTTAGGTATATGTATGGGAATATACCTACATAAAGATATATATTGATTTCATACATTTTGTTTTATCCTTTTTGGATTTTTTGAGACCTAGAGGGTCTCAGGGTCCCTACTGAGTATTGTTATACTCACCCCTACACGGGATATGCTCCCACCTTGTTGTGTTGGATGTAGACGATAGACATTCATTAATAATGATGAGAGTACCAGGACTGGACGGTACTCGAAGGAGGACCTTACAACGAGTCGATACACGGAGGATACAGAAGGACGAGTAGCGCTTAGGAGGTGATTTATACCTACCCTTCAGTTAAGAACCTCAGAGGATGACCCATAAGCTGACATTCACTTTTTTTCAGTTTTATTGTATCACATTTGTACTTTTACTTTTTATTTGGGCTTGTATTATGTCCCCTTTTACTTTCAACACTCTTTTGTTATACATTTTACTTGTTGTTTTGTATCCAGCAGTGTGCTTGCTTGTGTGTGTGATTACAGGTTATAAAGGCAATGCCTTCCATATTTTTGGGAATTACTCATTTGATTCTAGTCACCAGCCCCTCCCCTATGGAAGGCTGGATTGTGGTAGTCACACCACGGTACCCAGGGGACGGTTCATGACATAATATTACATTATCAGTTATGTTTATATCAGATGTTTTTATGATATATGAGTGATGTGTCAAAATTGGCATTGGAAGGTTAACTATGTTGAAAATGGTAATTATTTAAGAATATAAATAATAATAATAATTAAATAGTTATCATATTAATACATCAATTATACTTTTTAAACCATTCATTAAATATTGTTATAAAAACAAACATTGTTAAGATCATGGATATGGTAGGCCCTATGTACGCTTAAGTAATGTTTCAATTTTTGATGATCATTATGGAATTAAGGTGAGTAATATATTAGCTAAACATAATTAAAATATAAAAAAATATACCACATTATTTCTCAATATATACTTATAAATATCTTCCATGTCATGAGGTGATGAAAAGAGAGTCACATCTATTCACGAAGGAAGTAGTACACATGTACACGAATGACGTTGTCATTTTACACAGTTAGAAATGAAATTATGTATTGTATTTTCTGAATGATAAATATTTCATTAATATCATAATAATTTAATTTATATCACATGTAATTGTTATCATTTTCCTTATTAACTTCCATGTAAATCATTAGTGATAAATGAATTACATTTCCTTGTGAAGTGGTAGGCCTCTATACACATGAGATACATTATCATATCCAAAACAAAATTAATATATATATAATGGCTCTATATTTATATGTATTTTATAAATAAAATATATTTACATTATATCCATGATCATACCCAACCATGAGATGTGGTAATGGAAACAAATAACCTTGATATGTGAGGCAGTAGTATGTCTTATATCCAAATAATGAATTAGAAACCCATTTTATAGAGGTGGATATGGTTATAGGTAATAAAATTAACATAAAAAAGATATAATTATATGTAATATATATTTTATAATATATTATTGTGGTTTAATAAAAATTTAAATATGTGTAGGAAGAAATAATATAAAAAATCTCGTTGAAGAACACTACCTCTTCACCGGGAATCTTCATTATAAATGAGACAAAATCCATCCTAGGTTGGATTTATCTCCAAAAATAAGATTATATGATGAATGGATGGATATTTTTAAGAGATTAGGTAGATCTTGTATAATCTAAATGTTTTTTATGTTGTAAATAATGTAGTTGATGAGGTTTCATTTATAAGTGAGTTGAGTGACACACATGTAAATTTTCAAAATTAAACCCGATAAAATAATTTTTTTCACATGAAAAATTGTAAAAATAGATTTTTATATAGAAATATTAATTTTATGGTTAATATATAGACATAAAATATATTTCCACAAGTTTTTATGTCCTTTTTAGTCCTATATGTTTTGTTTTACCACATTAGTAAATCCATTTTTAATATTATCACGGTATATATTATCTCCTTTTCAATATTAATTTTCGTAAAAATTTATGTTGGAAAAATTAAAAAATATAAATTAATTCTATTTAAAATATGTGATAAATTTTTGAAAAGTACATTAATATAAGTACAAAAAAATTATAATAAAATTAATCATACAGGCGTACCAAGAAAGTGAGTTTCAAAGAGAAAATTTTTACAACGATTACAATGTTTTAATATCAAAATTTAATATCAAAATTGTTAATATTACCTAAAATGTACTAATATATAGGCATATGAACTAATTTTACATAAAAATGTTATAAATATAATTTAAATCTATAAATAATATAAATGAGAAGTCATTTGTTAATTAAAATTCATTATTTTTATTTATTTATAAAAACTAAAACTTCTCAAAATAATACCAATAACTCACCCTATGATAATTTTGATAGTATGATTTCAAAAATAATGTATATTTTTTAAAATAATTCTATAAAACAGGTAGAAATTAATTTTGAGTCATGCACGAAATGTGCGACAATACCATCTATTATAGAAAACTATTTCTTCCTGAAAACATTCATATTTCTTAAAATTGTTTTTTAATTTTCATATAATAAATTTATAATTTTAATATTTATAATTTAGTTAGTATTATTCATACCCTTAATTAAGTTACTAGGTTATAGTTTTAATGTTTAGATAAAATTATTTTAATTTAATATCATGTTTCTTTCAAACATGGTGTTGTGCGCATTTAAAATTATCAGAGATAAAAAATTTATTTTAAAATAAATATACCATAATGTATTCAAATTTTATATTCCCGTTATTTTTTTTTGTTTTGTATCATACATGCTTTCGAATATTATGTTCAAATTTTAAAATATTGCATTGTTACAAACAATGTATCCTTAAAAATAATGTTTAAGGATACTAAAATTGTACTAACATAACTAGAAAATTATTTGGGGCTGACTTAAAATTTTCATTCAAAGACATACTTAAATTTATAAAATAGGTTTTGTGTAATTTTTTTACTCGATGAAAATGTTTTTTGGTATTATATTTCTCTCTCTTGGAACAAATTGATGTGGGAACTAATTTTGATCTATCTTGAAATCAAAATTAAAAACAATATGGGAAAATATAAAGTCAATGGAATATCTTCCATGGTATAAAATGAAAAACATTCTGATGGTATTGATGAAATATTTAGAAAACATGACAAAAAATACATTATAATGAATTTTGTATGACCACTATTAAAGGAAAAATGAAATATTTTGTTGAATGAAATATGCATTAATATATTTTCATGGTTGACTCTTTATGTCTATGTTTCAATCGAATAAATCTAAAAGAAAAAACATGGATCTTTGTTGGTGCTACACATCAAACAAGATAGCATGAACATGGTCTTGAAAACCATTTATGATCCTGATGATTTTATAGTGTATTTTGGTTATAAGATTTCCATGATATTTTAGAGAATTTGATCGAGTGATGTTGAGACACATAAGATTAAAACATATTGATATTTTTATGAATGATTTACTCTGGGTTAGAAAACTCTATGATGATGGAAATTCGGTGATTTTTAGGGATAATTATTTTCATAATTTTTTTAGAGCGTAAAAAATGATACAAATTGATAATGAACTAGTAAAAATATTTTTCATATAGGTGACCATGAAATTACTATTATCTCAATAGTAAAGAAGAAAATATTTTTTGGCTTGATGGTTTGTGTATATTTACCAAAAATAACATGAATTAATTACTTAAAAAATTCAAACAAATATATATTAATTTAATATATTTTAGGATATTATTTCTAATACTTTCAAGAAGTGGAATATGTGTAATGGAATTATCAATGATGTAAACATAAAATAAAGAAAACCACATGAGTTAATTCAATCACAGATTTTGGGATACATTAAACATCAGTCTGCAATAGATAACTTAGATGTCATTATATTAAATGATGTGTATACTATAATGAAAAGAGTATTGGTGATGAAACAAAAATCACAAGTACTGGAAATATATAATCTAATTAGAAAAAAAGTTTATATAGAACATAATGTTCATATATAGAAGCTAATGACTGATAATAAGAAATAATTCACTAAGAATTAATTTAAATACGGTTATTCCAAGTATGTTATTAAGAATAAATTTTGAGCTAGATAAACACCTTAATAAATAGAGTTTCTTATAGGATGAGTAGAAGAATTGTTGGAATTGGGAGAATATTGTTATGTACATTAAAAGTTCCAATATATCTATAAAAAGAGTATATGTGTACACAACTATGTACATTTAGAATCCATTACTCCTAATAAAAAAATCACTCCTAATTTCTTATTACATATGGTATAAATAGTATATTTAAATTCACTATTTTAGAGTCATTTAAAGACATTATATTATTAAAATAAATTACTAAAATCATATTAAATTGGATTATAATGATAAATAGGTTATCATTCATAGATATATATCTTATAGAATAGTAAACAGTTGTTGGAATAAAAAGCATCACATAGTTTTGGACTGTAAATATATAAAAATCATTGAAAATAGACCCAAATAGTATGCCTTAAATTCATTAAATTGTGAAATTTTTAATTAAAATTACAAACATATTTATGGAAAATATTGTGCAATATTGTCTTAAAAAGTGTTGCAGTATTCAAAAAATGAATTTGATCAAAATAATGATGAAGTGAAGGATTTTGAAAATTAACCATATAATTACCAATTGTTACAAGAGTGTATATATGTGGATAATGTTACTAGAAATCAGTATTTACTAATTCCTACAAGAAGGAAGATGAGATATGGGAGTCATATTGGGGAACTGGTGAATAGAAGGTTGAGTTTATATAACAAATAAACAATTAACTCCTATATTGATCCCAAATAAGTGGATCAATCTTTTAATATCCAACAATATATTGGAGAAATGGATGAATATTTAGAAAAAATTGATATTTATTCCACATGGGATGCTATATGAACTACTAATAATAAGTATGATATCATAATCAAGTAGGGGTTCATAAAAAAGATAAATAGTAAAGGAAAATTCACTCAGTCCAAAGCCAGAAGTGTGATTAAGGGACACTCTTAGGTTGAAGGGGTATAATATGAATATTTCTCTTATATATTTTCAATAATATAGGATATTAAAAAAAATTAAGTGTATCATTTTGTAAAAAAAATTATAAAATAGACATCAAATTTTCATTTTTAAATGGTGAGATGAAATAAGACGATTATATTGAGCGACCTTATAGTTTTATTCTAGAAAATAATGGTTCACAAGTGTAAAATTTTAATATATAATTCTATGAATTCAATCAGGACCCAAGTTTCTTGTATTAATTGTAGGAAAACACCTTTAAATATTTAAAATTCATTAAACAGAAAAAGGACTTTAATATATACGTAAATGAAATAAATTTTGGTATAGTTATTATATATATATATATATTGTTAAAATCATTTCTCTAGGTTACCATAAAAGTTATTGAAAGAAATTTATGATGAATATGTTATAAAATTTTGAGATATATAATCAGGGTGAGTTGAGATACTTATTAGAATTATATGTTATGTAAAAGTAAATTGTTATCTTTATCGCCTAAGAGAATTATTCTAGTAAATTGTTGAATTTTATTAAGATGGGGGAATCAAAACCAATGTTTAAACCCATTTAGGTGGAGCTTAAATTGTCAATGGATATTGTTGTTGAGGGTGTTAATCCAATATATTTCATAAACCAACTCTAATATTTTAATAACTCACTATATATTACATATATATTTCGAAACCTATGATTTTTTATTCTAGATATTAGTGTAATCAAATGGAATAACATCTGACCTCAAAAATGGTTCATAAATACATCAAAGGGATTGTGAGTTATAGGTTACATTATAAAAAGGGAAAGAACATTAATATGGAATAGACATGAAAGAGTTCAGAGTTACTAAAATAGTATGGGAAGGTATTTTAAATTTTGAATGTCTATGTTTGATAGAATATTCTTCTTGTGAGATCATGGTGATAGTAGGAATTGTAATAAGTGAAATTTAGTGACATTAGGAACCACATAGGTCGATTATGTGGATATTATTAGTTTGTGTGGATATATAGTTTTGATATATTATTTCGATTATTTTATATTCAAATATTATTTTTACTATCAAGAATTTAATATTATAAGAAATGTTTTATTGAACACTCTAAATTCCAAGTGAATCATTGAAGTTCCAAAAATATTGATATTATATTTCACTTAAGAATAGAAATAATGTACATCATAGACATCTATATTGAATTTATTAACACTCTTGAAAAGTAGGTTAATATTTTTACTAGTTCTATTTGTAAAGAATGATTTGAAATACACAGGATGAACTTATGTTTTCATCAATTCTCTCTCTATTTAGAAACACTATGAGGTTCCCCATCAAAGATATTGATTATGTTACCAAAGGTGGAGTAGTAAATGCATATCTCATTTGATTTCTTTATAATGAGTTAAAGGTTCATTTAAACCATATCATCTTTAATTTTTTTAATTATATAAGGGGTTTATATAAATGGGTGAGTTCCCTCATTAATGGGGGTGCATGACAATCATTATGCCATAATGCTTATTTTCTATAAGATTTTTTTTAAATGACTATTCTAAAATATAGTATAGGGTAATGATTTTTTTTCACATGGTACAAGATATTATTTGATTCCTCTTAAATAATAAATTAATTTTTAAGAAACTATTACATTATGTTGAAAACATATCCAAAGATGATATTTATATGCCCTTGTAGTTGTTGAATATATTTTATTAATTATCAAAAATGAGGTTGGTTGTTTTTAAATGATGTGGAAGTGTTTTTTAGCTGTTTAAAAATATTCGGGGTTGAATTTTATTATTTTTCATTTTTATTTTGAACAATATACAATTTTGTTTAAAAGTTAGAAAATATAAAATAGATTTTCATTAAATTTTATGAAACACTATATATGAGGTATTTAATAACATTTTATGATTGGTTGTTCATGTATGAGATTCTAATTTTGTGTAATGTGATGAAATTGTTTGATATGGTGAAATATTTTAAAAATTTGTCCTTTTAAGAAATAATATTCTCATATGAAACCCATTTTGGTTATTTTATGATGTCATCAGGGTCATATTATACCAGATCTCTTAAGATAGATGATTTGTAAAACTATTTGTGATGAGGTAAGAAAATGTTAATGGAATTTTACTGTAATATGGGATTATTTTAAAATTAATTTAATATATAATATATATTTTTCACCATATAAAGAAGTATAATTCATTATGATACCACTTTATAAATTATTAATTTTTGTAATACATAGTCATTTAATTAGAGATATTGTTTTCATAATATGAGGATACTATGTATAATGTGTTTATATCATAAGATATATTACTTTTATAAATCTTAGTATAAGATCATGTATGAATTCTCTATTAATAAAAATTTACTATTTTGTAACACTCTATTGTATAAAATGTCAGTCTTATGAAAAATGATTATTTTTTAATATTATTATTCTCAAAAATATATTATTCTAATGATAAAAGGAGAACCTTCTTCCATTTTGTCAATTGTGAAAATGATAATGAGAATCAATGTTATTTTTTTTATAATTTAATATCCAAAACCAGGTTATGTTTTGAAAGGATAAAGATAATCTCTATAATAAAATGGGAATTTATATGTGACAATAATCTCATTTAAATTTCATTGTATAATGTTACAAATCAATTATATTTTTTGGAAAAAATGAAGCCTATATATTTTAATACCATGTGAGGAGTTTACGAACATGTCTTCATGGTATTATGTTAATATTAACCATTGGTTTTGAATTATATTTAAAACAATAATGTTTATGTAGGGCTGAAAAAGGATATTAATAGAGTTTTAATGTTCCATATAACTTGTTAAACAAATCCATGTGTTTTAGTAATATGTATTCAAAATATGTAATATATATTAAATGTTTTATAATTTAGTAAATATTTCAATACTTTATTATAGTTAAGATTATGTGCGTTAAGGAGAGAGAAAATTTAATACCATGACCAACCCTCCAACTTAGAATTCTGAATTGGTTGTGGAAAACTAGATATTTGTTCATTTATTCATCAAATCATTGATCATAAGAAAGGATGTGATTATGTTATTGCATATTCTAATAGGATACATGATAATCCTAATGAAATGTAATAATAATTACAATTTTTATTATTTTTATATTTATTTGGAAGAGAAAAAATTCTTGGATAAGATATATTATTTAATTATAAATTATCAATTGATTATTTGATCTTATGATCAAACTAAATAGTAATGGTGGAATCCTCAAGAATTAGATGTTTGGGTCTAAACAGTTCCATATAAATTATGGGATGTGGATGATACCTTCCCATAATGAAAAGCGTATGATACTATATCAAAACATGTATAATAAATTTACTAAATTTTAGAAAAATATAAATCTATAGTGATATTAATTATGTGACCCAGCATGAGGTTGGACACGGTATTGAGTATACTCTCACACTGAGGATATAACTTATACCATTTCACATTTCTTACTTCTTATTATATTCATTCATATGTGTTAGAAAGAAATTCTACAAAACGGATATTGACTTTAATTAGTGACATAGGTTTAATTAAAAATTAATAATTTATAAATTTTAAAAAATTTAAAAATGATTCACCCCCTTCTCAGTAGTACCCTAGAATATTTGGGCTCAACATATGGGAATGTTAGTGAAAATAAGTCCAATTTGTTGTATATTTTATTATATAGTGACCATGACACCAGTATTTCAGAGATGGGGTCTTTCTTTTTAAATTAGCATAGGATACGAGTAATAACAGTTCGAATGACTGAATAGTTTAATAATCAATGTATACTACATTCATGCATGAGTGTTTCGTTAAATTTGAAAAAAAAACATAGTTTTTGTAATATAATTATCCCCAAAATCATATCCTTGAATATCATTCAATTAGACCATCAAGATTCAAGAAAAAGGAAACAAAATATGGGTGATATTAAATGATCATTATGGGTTATGACTAGAAGAATATTCCAGGAAAGAATAAAAATAATCAACATGGAATGTTATATAATGGAACACACATTCCATCTTAATTACATAAATTTTATAATAAGATAGGGAATAATCAATATGGAATGGTAAATAACTGAAAACAAGTTCCATTTAAATAAGGGGATAAATTAAAATCAATTTGGAAATGAAAAAAACTAATCACACTATAATTTAAATAAATAGATAAGGCATAATAACATTAGAAAGTGAAATAAATGAAAACACATTCCATTTAATCCATAAACTATGAATTAAATGAATCCATATATAATATCATTTTAAATGTTCATGGATAATAATAATGGAATTTATAACGAAATAAATGATTTATTATGGGACATCATGTCTCAAACAAATGATAAAACCACATTAAATACCATTCACAATGTGTTATAAAAACTATTGGGTATAAAATCATTTTTCATTGAAAAATTATTTAAAAATAATTTGTAGAAACTCATTTTTTTAGTCTACTGATTTAAAAATCATGGGTACAAACTCATCTAGTTTGGACAAATGATTTTCCTCATGAAAACTGTTGATGCATCAAGGGGGTATCTATAAATGGACTCCCTTAGTTATTTCATGTCCAAAGTACTTCTCATATATCGAGTAATATGTTTAATTAAGGATAAATATTTTTTATCTTCAAATAACTATATTGATTATATGATAAAGATTTATCAATATTTTCCTAGTTAATCAACTCACCTTACAAACTACAAACCGTATAAATAATTGTATACACTTTTATAAATAATCATATCCATTATACATTAATATATACATTTATGAAAAATTGAATGAAGAATGAAAAATTATCTCAATAATGTGATTGATTGAAGAAATTCATAACAAAAAAATGACATTGTACAATATCATTTACCACATTGTAGTTTTCAAGTCAAAACACCTTGGATTAAAGAATCCAAATTCAAACATAAAATACCATGAATTATTAACGGATCATTATACTACCAATAAATGTAGAAGTATATACACCAGAAAAAATAAATTAGGTCCATAACCTTACAATATACCATAATGTATTAAAATTGAGAGGATGTCCCACTCAAATATCTTATAATTGAAGTGTATATTAATCAATGAATTGATTATGTTTATCAAACATCGATCCACATAAATCAAGTAAAAATACAATGTAAAATTATAAAATTTATATACACACATAATCTTAACATGACATAATTTTTGAGGTATAACTTTAACCCAAAAGAAGGAAATTGAGTTATGAAATTCATTATCTCACACTTCCATTTGGATTAATTTTTAGTTTTCCTCATGTAAAGTGGTTTAATATTTTTTTTAACATATAATAGTACCATATTTATATTTATAATACCACATTTGATCCTTTTATTATAATAAACTTTCCCCCGGTATCCTGGATCCAGCTTCTTCTTTATTAAATTGATATAAGATACAATTAATCACATCCTGAACTACCAAATAGTTTCGTAGTATTTGTAAAAGAGATACATACTTCAGAAATAGTTATATATTAAAATTTATTATAAAAAATAATTTTAATGAGAACCCCTTTATTCTCCTTAGTATGTTTATGCATATCATTTATAAAATAATTCCTGTAATCCTTTTGAAAATAAAAAATATGAATGGGGTGAGATCAGATGTAGAGTAAGGGTAAGAATACTATAGAATCTATAAATAATTATGAATTCAAAACTATGGAAATATAAAGAACTAAAATACATTACTTTTAACAAATAACGTGAGCATAACATGGAAGGAATACATGATGATCAAATAATCCATATAAATATTCACATGAGCATGACGCTTATTTATGGATATTCAAACAAATAGAATAATCAATTTAAGAATCAATAGATATATTAGTAATGGTGTAATACATAATAATAGGAAACTAAAACACACCCTCAAGGACTCATATGATGACATATAATTCCATGGGCCTTTGGTTCCAATATACCTAATATCTTCGATGATTCATAAAAATACATTATATACAATAGAGGAAAGGTGCCAAAAAAGTATATAAATGAGTAAAGACATGAAAAAATATCTAGTTTGTCTCATGATACCTATCCGTGCATCAGTGAGATATTGTGGGCCTCTTCCATCATATACAATGTCCAATGCATTCTCCATATGAAAGGTGAGAAGCATAATTCCGATAAAAATTTGTATTGGAAACAAATACTGACATTTGAAATCTTAATAATTAACCTATTAAATAATATTAATCATAAACAATTCTCAGTAAAATGGGAATAGTAATAAAATTGTAAATCCTCAATTATAACCACTATAAATCATCCAATAAAATATTAACGATGAAATCAATATAGAATATTTGAATAGGATCAGAAGTACATTAAATGAATTTATGTCATTGATAATTATAAATAAAATAAAAATATCATTATAAGTATTCTTAAAGAAAATATACATTTCATTTTGAAAATTATATTTTAAAAAACTTTCAAAAAATAAAATAAAATAATTTTATTTAAAATAATTCCTATTAATATTCAAAGAAATAATCAAATAAATGACGAAAATGTTGGGCAGTAATTTCATGCATGTCATATAGGTTAAAATAACATTCATTTTTCACTATAATAATGTATGAATATTTTTTTATTCATAAAATGAAAATAATAATCCAATATATATATTTTTAAAAAATAAAGTATTTTATATAAATAAAATTAATAAATCATTTGGATAATTCTATGAAATTTTTTATATTATTTTCAGAAATAATTTTTTAAGCAAAATAAATTTCTGACCGAAGAGTGAAATAAAGATGAATTTTCATAAAAATATATTTTAAATTTTATGAATTATCAAATAGTGGAAAATAGTAATAAAAAATTAAAATATAATAAATAACCAAGGTAGAATAAAATTCATCTACCTCTTTGGGGATGGATCATTATATATCATTATTTGATGCAAAATCATGAACAATATAGATAAACAAAGAGATTGTAACATAACCCACTTACCATATTCATAACGTTAAATCACAAGACCCATGAATGAGGGATCCTAAAATTGAAATGAAGATCCCCCTTAATTTTAAATTAATTATTCATAAGATACATTCAATGAAAATATATAAGACACATAAAAGTAATAGGGGAGAACACTTCATGTGTCTTATAAAATTAAGAAGTGAGATGACAATCCATTACCTCATGCTACCTTTTAAATTAAAATTTATTAAATTATTATATATAGGTTCCAAATATTTTATTTAATTACACCAAAACCAAATAAAATTATATAGTATCATATATGAGACTTTTATAACATCTAATCACTTTTTCATTAGTAGTACTTCATTAATTACATTGTTTCGAGTGTAAATTTCCTAGTTTTATCACACATTATTTGTCCTTAAATATAAAATTATTGATAATATTAGATTGTTTTATCATATATATAGATATAATAATTATATAATTATATAATTTTTATATAAATTTGAATATAAAAACCAATCTAATATTATTTTAATAAAAAATCATGTTTGTTACCATCATGGAAATAGTAGGTCGTACGTATGCATGTTTTTCATTTTAGTTTTACAATGATCAATACAGAAACAATGTATGTAATATATAATGTTTTAATAATGATAATATTATAATATATACCATTTTATATACTTATATTTATCATCCATGTGGTGTGGTGATGAAGAGAGAGTCACATCACTTGGAGAAGGTAGGAGTCCCCTGATTTACGAACGATGATATCTTCTTTAATTGCGTGTAAATGTAATAAATAAAATGATATATTATATTTAAATATTGGTTATTGTTTCATAAATAACATAACTAGTACATTTATATCACATATATTCGTTCACTATATCCCTATAACCTTCCATTTAAAGAGATATTGAATGATGAGTCACATTTCTTCGTGAGGTAGTTATCCACTATACACACGAGGGATTCTGTCATATCTCCTACGGAACAGAACAAAAAAATAATTATATGATATAATGACTCCATATGTGAAAATATTCATTATATTTCATATATATGTTTTATAAACACAATTATACCCAACCGTGAAAGGTGGTAGTGGAAGAATAAATGGCATTGGTTCGCGATGCAGTAGTCCTCCGTAAACAGTAATGATGATTTCAAAACCCATTTGATATAAGAAGAGATGATTTAATGTCATTAATTTTTTATTAAAAAATAATATTATATTTATATACTATGTATATTATATAGAAATACTTTAATATTAATCAGTGGGTTTGGGTAACGAAATAATGTTAAGATGATCATTGTAGAACATTACCTATTCATGAGGTATCTCCATTGGTTTACTCTAATTCCATACAAGGATAGAATTTTGCACTAAATAATGCATTTATGATAAGAGTAGGGAAGTTTTAAAGTTATTTGGGTGGGTCTAAGAAAATGAATATTGGTTTTTAATTGTGAATAAGAGGAGAGTGGTGACCTTTTATAAGTGAGGTGAGAGGCACAAGTGTAATTATTTTAAATTTTCAATTGTACCCAAATTTAAATAATTCCAAAAGAATTAAAAAAATTCCATTATACTAAATAGAAATTATTATGTGTAAAAATTTACATCTAATGAATTTTTCATAATTTAATTGGTCAAGTTTAACAATTGTCTTCTTAGATAAACCCCTAGGAAATCTATTTTAACGTTAACTATGGTAATAAATTTTACAATTTCAATAATTTATTTTTGTAAAAAATTATTTTTAACTTATTATTAATTATATGTAATGATGATTAAGAATGTATAAGTCATTTTTCTACTTTCAATTCAATGAAGTTTCAAAATGTAATTTTAATTTAATATGATATACATGATGAGAAAGCTATTTTTCAAAGATAAAATGTTCAATGGTTTTCAATGATTTATAAAAAAATTCAATATAAATAATATTTAAATGACATAAATTGGATAACTGGATATATAATTGAAATAATTTTACTATAAAACAATTTTAAAATATATATAATAACTATAAACAATTTAAATAAAAATACATTTTAAATTAAAATTCTGAAATTTTCAATATTCATCAAAGAATGAATATTTAATGAAAATTCACAAAATAGCAGCCTAAGATAATTTTTTTATTCTTATTTTAAAAAATTAATTTTAAATTTTAAAATAAATTTTATAAGGTGGTAAAAATTAATTTTTTATTATGTTCTCAAATCTTGATTAAATGTCCTTTTAGAGAAATAATTGTTTTCTTGAAGAAGTTATTTTTTTATTTAAAATAATCCTATATTATTTTTAATAAATAAATAAATAATTTAATGTGTATAAACTATATTTTTTATTAATTTATTTAATCTTATTCATTTCCAATGTTCAAATGTCATGGAAATTTATGAAATAGTAATTTAAATAACATATTATGGTTTGATAATAGTTGGTTTTGTGTACAATGTATGATATCAGGGAAACATGTTATTGAGTGTAACAAAAGTAAAATAAGTGTTCGATATATGCAAAGATATTGAAGAGAATTAATTTCTATTCAAACAAATATATCATAAATTATCTATGTGATATATTTTCTTATAATCATGGTGTTTCATGTCATATACGCTATCAAATATAATGTTATTATATTACAATTTATATGTATTACATTCACCCCAATATAAATAATATTCTTCCTCAAAATTTAAAATATATCTCAGTAGTCATGTTTTTTATCTTTCAGAATTATTTTTATGAAAACACCATATCATAAAAAGGGACAACAAAACATCATATATTAAAAGATAATATTATAGGGGAATTACAAAAAGAAAATACATACAAGAGTTCCATAATATGATAATATAGGTGGGATGTGAAAACATGGAATTAGAAGAGAAAACTAAATCATGATGGATATAGATAGAGAATAGTGATCACTAGAATTTTCGTAGTCAAAAGAAGCTTATTCACCATGAATTCATAAACCAAATAAGCATGAAAAAGTTCATTGTTATCAATGGAAATGATTTTAATAGGATAAAACATTATTTCAATATCCTTTTAATAAATTTTAGGATTTACGTTTTCATCGTGATTGAGAATATATGGAAGTATAATTAATTTATATAATTCAATTTCGTAATCATAATATCATCCATTGGTTTTTCATATAAAAATGTTAAATTTAGAATTTAATTAATGAAATTAATATCAAAAAATGTATTTTTTTTTCAAGAGGTAATAAAATTCACATATAAGAAATCATATGATTGATAAAAGATTGAAAATATTTTATATTTATCTCTATATATTTTCCAAAATAAACATGGTTAACAGAATTTATCCAATAATAATATATCTCTATATGTTTAACTAATACATTAATATCTAATACCACATCCAAATATCAATTTAATATATTCCACAAGTGGATACCCTTATAATCCTTCCAGTATATTAAGATGAAAAAATTAAAAATAAGATCACTAAATTTAAAAAAATAAGTTATCATTGATCCAGAAAACATGATGCCTCTTTTAATCATAATATACCAAACATGTGAATATCTTAATTATGCATTCCAATGAAACATGTTAATAATGTTATTTTTCATAAAACATTATAAAAAACATGCATTCCCCCTTATTCCTTATTTAAAACATATATTTTTGGATATGTTCTTTAAATTAAAAGGCGATGTAAACTCCATCAATGATAGTGTAATCCAGTTTTTCATAAAATCATTAATCTATCACAAGGTTATAAATACTATCTAATTTCCAATATCCAATTCAATTATCTCTTTATCTCAAAATGATTATCTCAATATCATGATCATATTAAGGTTCATCAATCATGTGTTTTACTAGAAGTTAAATGTTTCACTGAATCATTTTTATTATACATTACTACCATTATACACAAGCTTTGAACTCCTTAATTTAAAACTATTATAGTAAAATCCTTTTATAGTTCATATTTTTTATAACTGGTATATTAATGATAAAATTTTCAAGTGGAATAATTTTTCAATTGAAACATAATCACATTAATCATTCCTCTTATAATTGGTAATATCTCATGCTTGATCATTCCCCTTTAGCATCTATTGGTATAATTTTTATTGACTATTAATATACTTATTTTCATATTATCCCATGTCAAAAAAAATTATGCACTATATGATGGTATTTTTTTTACCCTTGAAATCAAAAGCCTAGTGGATTTTCTATCCACACATTTAGTAAACTATCATTCCTTTATGAAACTAAAATGATGATTCTTTCCATAATTATAAAATTAGGTAAAATCCAAGTCTCCCTTAATATATTTATCCATATTTTTCCTAAAAATACTTTTCTTCTTTTTCTTCCCTCCAAATACACAATACATAGAGAATTCCTTTTCTATTGTGTTATCACATGATATTATGTAGTCATATAGTGAGAATGTTTTGGAGACAGGTTCCCATTGAAATATTTTATTAAACTCATAAATGAATTGATTGTTCCTACAATTTTAATTTCATGTATGAATATAGATCTCATTCCTTCTGATAGAAACCATTTCAATATTATGGAATTTTGTAGATTATATCTTACAATTATGAAACATAATATATTATACAAAAAATAATGATAAATAAATTGAAATATTTATGCATTTGTAATTTATTAATACTAAACATGGTTTTTAGGGATATCTATTATTTTAAATCCTTCATAATGTTTTTTAAAGAAAATTGGAATTTTCCTAATCATATCCCTCATGTGTGTCAAACCAGGTGTGCAGTATGTCCCATTTCTAATCACAATGTGATGATTGGTTAAATCAAATGAACCTTTTTATGACTGATTACATATAACAACATTTTAGGTAATAATACATCAACTTGTAGTGTTTAGATAATGATATATTTCTCGGAAAGACCATATAATATCTTCCTTAACAAAACATTAGGATATTTTTCTTCAATAATCATCAATATTTATTATAGGGTTATATTACCTATTCTATATATTAATTAATGAACATTTCATATTTTCTACTAAAACTCCTTTTGATTCCAACAATAATGACCTCATCCCAACAATCCCAGAGCAAGTTCATTTTTTAATAATATTTTTATAAGATACACAGAATCACATCTTAGTGGAAGAAATAGTTTAGAAGTTTTGGGAAAATAGATATATAAATCAAACACATGTACATTTGAAAATGAAAAATATAGCAAAGTATTTTTTTAATAACTACGTTATTCTCCTTATAATATCCCTGTATATCATTCGTACAATACATCCAACTATCCTGGAAAGAAAAATAAGTGATCTCATATTTTGGTATCAGTAAGTGTATATTAGAATTTATGAATAAATAAAGATTAATCCATATATAATTGTAAATCCTAAAAACAAATGTAATTTATTGAATAACTTTAACATGATATAGTCAGAATGAAAATTGATAAAATAATTCCACATAAATAATCAAATTATTATTAAAAATATCAATAGATATTATAACTTCTTGAATAATCCCATAGAATATCAATAAATGAATTCATAAGGATTTACATCTATAAAATAAATTTGATGTCTCATTAAAATACATTTAATAATGTTGAGTCTTAATAAAAAGTCATATGTTATCATGGAGGTTTTGTTCCAAGAGGTATAATATTATTGAGGCCTCA
The DNA here is from genome assembly GCA_963277665.1 of Viscum album. Lineage (NCBI taxonomy): Eukaryota > Viridiplantae > Streptophyta > Magnoliopsida > Santalales > Viscaceae > Viscum > Viscum album. Next base: position 1,214,631,759 of record OY728141.1, read on the forward strand.
TCCAAACAAATATATATAAATGGGTTACATCTTGGAAAAAACTATATCTTGTTTATATCATGAGACCTACTAATGCATTGAGGGGATATTGTGGAACCTTCCCATCACATTCAAAATCCAATTCATTCATTATATGAAAGGGGTGAAACATAATGGATAAATCGTTCGTATTTGAATAAACTAACTTATAAATTGAAAATATTTACCCAAAAAAATATCATAAACAATTTCAGTTAAATTAGATAATGGTATAAAAATATTATATCAACTATTTAAATGATCATAAAATATCCATGAAAATAATAAATATGAAATCAACAAAAAACCATAGTTTATCATATGTTTATTATAGGGTTTATTTCATTGATAAATAAAAATATTGTAAAATTATAGTTTGAAACACTCTCGAAGAAAATAACATTTTAATTTTAAAGAAAACTTTTTAAAAAATTGGTATTATTAAAAAATTTAAAAAAATAGTTCTCTAAAAAATAACCTTATAAAAATTCAACTGAATCATATAAAAAATTATGTAAATGATGGTTGGTAATAATGTACATGTCATAAAAGATAAAATAAGATTCTATTTTCATAGTAAAAATGTTAGAGACTTTCCTCATTCAAAAAAGATGATTCCTTTAGAATAGTTTTTTAAAAAATTAAAACATGGGAATTAATTTCTTAAATTGATTATTTTTATTATAATAAAACATTTCATAAATGATTTTAGAAAACATGGTTTTAGGATAACATTGATTTTTTATCAAAGTGATCAATAATGTTTGATTTTCATATATTTATTTTCTTAATTTTTTTTATGGACCACAGAGTGGATAAAATTTTACTATTACATTAAAATAAGAAAAATAACCTTATATAATAAAATTAGTTATTTTCTTGAAATAAATTTCACAATATATCATCATTGTATGTATAATCAGCTACAACCCTGATAAACAATGAGATTATAAAAAAACCATACCAATTTTGTAAAATCGAATGATAAGTCCCATGAATGGGTGATCCTCAAATGGATATGTAAATCAAGTTAATATTAAGTATATGAATAATAAAATAAATTAATTTATATTATATATATCACATAATATAAATAGTTGGAGAATTTGGCATATGTCTTATTAATGTAATATGTGAGACATAGATCCCTTACCTCACGATTACTTTTGATTTTACATTATTAAAAACCTATATAGTGGACTTATAATTTTTATTAATTTAAACTATCATCATATTAATATTTATAATATCCTATAAAACGTTATAACATATTATCACCATTTGATCAATAATATTTTATTATTTTCATGGGATTAAGTGTTAATTTCCCTTTTTTCTCATTCCTGTTTAATCCTAAAGAATAAATTTTTTTCAAATATAATATCATTCTATCATATAAAGAATAATAATAACGATATATTTATCAAAATTTGCATCAATTATAATGTTATATACAATCATGAATGATGTTTATAAAAAATATAGTATGTTATATCATTGAGACCGTAGGTCGTACATACACTTGAGTACCATTTACGATTTCTGATGATCAATATGGAAAGAAGGTAATTAATATATAATATTTAAATAATTATAATAGTATCAATAATACCATATTATAAAACTATATATATCATCTATGTTGTGTGGTTATAAATACATAGTCCCATGACATCGTGAAGGTAGAAGTCTACGTGTACAAAAACTATGTTATCATCTTTATGTGAGTCAAAATTTAAGAAATAAAAATATATATTATGTTTAAATATGTTAAATATTTCATTGATCTCATAATAATATCACATATATTTTTTATATTAAATATTTTTTCAACATCATATTTCATAATATGTGTTAGTGAAAGATGAGTCATATTGCTTCATGAGCTAGTAGTTCATCGTGTACATGAGGGATATAATTATATATCCTATTAAATCAAAGGAAGAAGATATATATGTTATATAAGAAATAATTTGGTTTAATTCTGTTATAAATAATATATATATTTTCTTTATATCCATCATAATACCCATCCATGAATGGTGGTAATAGAATATGTACTGGCATCAGTTCATAAGGCGGTAGTCCGTCGTACACATGAATGTTGATTTTATAACCCGTTTGATAGAAGTAGATGTGGGTGTAGGTAATTCCCTTATTTTAATAACTTCCCAATATATAGAATATTATGATTTTATTATATCATCATAATTTAATAATTATTCAAGGTAGTGGATAATGAAATTAAATAAATATATATGCTGAAAATCATTACCACTTCTTCGGGTATCCTCCTTAAGTTTTCACTAACACATTCTTATGATGTTTTTATACCCAAAATAAGTCAACTAGGATGATAAGTGGGAATATGGGATGTGATTTGGGAATTTAATGGAGAATGAAATTTGGGTTTATAGTGTTATGAAGGTCGGATAAAGTATGGCCTTTTATAAGTGATGTGAGTGGTACACTTGTAATTGTTTTTAAAGATTCAGTCATACCCACGTTTTTATAATTCCCAATTCATAAAAAATGAAAACTTATAGATCCTATTAGGTAAAAGATGAAAATAATTATATAAAATCGGTGTTTTAAAAGTTGCTGGGTAATATTTGTCCATTATATTCATAGTTTAACGCCTGATAAATCCATTTTTTACTAATCCATGATATTTATTTTTTATTTTTTCACAATTAATTTCTCTCCCAAAATAATTTGATTTTATTTAAAAATAGAAATTATTATTATTTTGAAAATAGAATCAAATTTTCAAAATTCATTTCACGTGTGTATAATTTTAATTTTTAATTAATTTCACTATTGTAACGTTAATGTTTGTTTTCAGAGAGAAAATGTTCAAATGTTAATAAAGTTTTTCTATGAAAATTCTATATGAATTATATTAAAATTAAATAAATTCTAAAAAATTAAATATAATTTAAATTAATATAGTTCAAAATAAATTGAAAATATAATTTAACTTAATCAATAATTTAAAATAAAATGTATTTTTAAATTAAAATTATTTATTTTTTAACAATTCATTTAAAATGAAACATTTCAAAAAAATACTAAAATTTCAAAATATGATATTTTTCATATTATGACTCAAAAAATGAATTTTATTTTATCAAATAAATTTTATAAATTTAATATTACTAAATTTAAGTTATGTGTATAAAGCATGATTAAATAATTTTTTAGAAAATTACATTTTTTTCAGAATTTTATAAATGATTCCAATGTTATTTTTATTAAATAAACAACTAATGAATATGTGTAAACAATATATTTTCATATATTATTTGATACAATTCATACCCTCTATTCCAAAAACTAGTATATATGATAACTATTAATGTTAATAGTATATTTTAGTTCGGTAAAACTCGTTCATGCATGTAATAGAATAAATCGAGGAAACATGTTGTTTTGTGTAACACAAAATAACTCAGTATTGTTTGTTATGAAAGAAATAAAATATATTTAATTTACTTAAAAAAACATATTACTTAAAATATTAGGTTGTAGCATTTTCTTCTATGCTTGGCCTTACGTTCCATACACATTTTCAAATACAAATTTCCGATATTATATTTTGAGGGTGTTATATTTAAAACATCGTATCACCCTTTTGAAAATAATATTACATTTTGGAACTATTTTGGGTATTCATTTCTGTGTTTCCACATTCCTGGTATTTCATTAACGATCCAATTATTGTAAATATTATATATTTTCAGCGTATCCAAAATATTGACCATGGCAAAATTACTATATTTATTAATTAATTATTCATGAAACTCTAATAAGGAATGATGTTTTTGAAAATCAGGTTATGTTATGATCATGGAGACTGATGTCCATACATTTTCATGTGTAAAATTTCCAATTTTTAATGATTATTATGAAAATTAGGTATGTATTATTGTATCGTTATATATTTTTCATGATATCATAAATAAAAATTAAATTCTTTAAATATAATTAAATATATAATCCATGTGATGTGGTTGTGAAAAGATTGTAACATTTCATCTTGAATTCAATATTTTATACACACATGAGATACTTTATCATCTCCATGAGTAAAAATTGAAAACCAAGAATTATATCTTCCAAATGATATATATCTGATTAATATAATATTAATCCAAATATATCACACATACAGATTAAAAATATCATTATCTCCATATATAAAATGATTTATGGAAAGACGAATCACATGGATTCACATATCGATAGTCTACTATAGACATGAATGACATTATTGTATCCATAATGGAATAGAATGTAAAATTTTATATATGATATAATGAATTAAGAGGTATAAAAATTTAATAAATATCATAAATGTTTTTAGATCCACTGTCATGCCTAACTATGAGAGGTGGTAATTTCAGAACAATTGAAATCATTTAGTGAGGCGGTAGTACTCAATACCCACAAATGGTGATTTCATAACCCATTTGATAGATTTTGGGATGGTTGAAGTTCATAACCATATTATAAAAAAAAACTATGTATATATGAGAATATGAGGTTATTATATAATTTTGGTTCAATATGAGTTAAATTATTTCAAGGATTAAATAAAATAAAAACACTCATTGAAGAATATTGAATCTTCTTAATGTATCCTCTTATAGAATATAAAAAATTCTTTTTGGGGATGGATTGCATCCAAGACTAATGCTTATATGATTAGGTAATAGAATTGGTGGTATTATTCATCAATTTATTGGCCAAACAAAAATATTATTAATATGTGAATAAGAAAAGATATGGGGAGGCATTTTATAATTAAGGTGAGTGGAAAAGTTGGATAAATTTGAAAGGAAAAGACGTACCCAGGTATTCTATGTTCCAAATTTGTATTAATTATATTATATTAAAGAACATGACAATATATGTTTGATTTATAGTCATAAAATATATTTTAAACATGTTTTTAGGTAATTTTATCCCTTATCATTTTTTACTTTAACCCATGTTAAACCTATTTTTACCTTAACCACATTAATTTTTCATTTTACTAAAATAACTATTCATTAATGTTAAAAATTAGAGATGAAATTTTTATAAAAATTTATTACTTATTATTAAAAATATATAATAAAATATTATAAATTATATTTATATAATTTCTAGAATTTAAATTAAAATTGATCCAAAAGAGATGATGAGCAATATTGTTTTCAAATAGAAAATGTACAAAATATTACAATGTTATTATATCAAATTTCAATACTAAAATGATTCCAATAGACTAAATTGGATTAATAGTTATATAATTTTACTAATTTAACTTTAAAACCAATTTAAAATTTTAAATATTTTTATAGATTAATGAAATGAAATAGTATTTTTCAATTAAAATCTATTTTTTTAATTATTCTGTGAAAAATGAAAAATTTCCGAAAAATAAAACAAATTAACTCGAGTATGATTTTTTGGTACTACAACTTCAAAAATTAAGAAAATTTTATCAAATAATTTTCTAAATATTTAAAAAATTAATTTTAACATAAGCACCAAAAGATATACTAGAACTTAATTTAGAAACAAATTTTATGTTTCTTTTTGTTTTAAATAATTATTTTGTTATTTCTAATCAATAGATAGACATAAGATTGAAAATATTGTTATTATTACTCATATAATCACATTTAATGGTTTTTATAATGGTTTACTACATTATGGTTCATTTTGACTTTGGGATCCATGTTCAACAAGCTATCGAATATATTAAATTAAATGATATATGTTTCCTTGGTTGTTTAAGAACAATGTTACGTGTCCGATAAACTATTAAAAAAATTCATATGTTAAAAACTCATGTTTTTAAATTCGTCTAGCATTAAAAAAATTTCATCCTCAAATTATTATCTTGATCATGGAACTCAAGGGTTTGATATTTTTAAATATAATTATTGAAAACCCCATATCATATCAAGGGATAACAAAATACCCTCTTAATTAGAGGGAAATAGAAAGTAAAATGGTCATATGGAATAACACATAACTAGGTTTATAAATTTGATAACATCGGTGGTACATTAAAATATAGACATATAATAGAAAACTAATGTTGGGTGTGAGTAGTCGATGTTGGGTGTTTTTCCAAGGAAATCGCATTGGCACTGTCTACCTGCTTTAATTCTGGACGCTGGTGAGGGCCCCACGAGGGTTGTTTCGGGAGTTGGAGTGATTTCCAGCTTTATCACCGGGTGTCCTTTTTGGGCAAGTCAATATTACAACGTGTGTACTTTTTCGAGAGGATCGTAACAGCGCGATCCGTTCATTGTGAAACGAGACTGGGATGTGGGTCCCTCATAGCACTGCTCGTGTGCGGTGCGCCAGCATGCATATTTTTCTCCGGATATCCATTTCACACAAGTGAGCAGTCCTATTGAAATGTTTTCCTGAGGGAATCGCAATGGCGCGATACGCCCGACTATTTTCAGGGCCGAGGCTTGGGACCACATGACGTCGTTTGGGCGTAAAGAGGATTTAGCGACTGTTACATTGGATATCGGTTGGAGGCGAGTAAGCAGTCGATCTCGCATGTTTTTTTCCGCGAGGATTACAATGGTGTAATCTGTTCAGGCGATTTAATCCTCTTATAAGGCCTCTGCCTTAAACCTTACTTAATATGGAACTAAATGAATAATTCACATTGAGAATATTTTTAGGTTTAGAGTTTTAGAGAATTTGGACATAACTATTACATCTCAAAAGATTACGAAGTAGACACTTCTACTATGTTTCCATAAAATAAAAAACTCTTAAAAAGAGACATGTCTAGTTCCATGTTTTATATAGCATGACTTTCCCTTGATCCCGTCCTTGACCTTATTCCACATTAAGTCCTGTGAAAAACATTTCAAAAAAACTTGGGGTGAGCATAAAAAGCTCAGTAAGGGATACACATAGAATTAAAATTGTTAGTTTTTCAAACATCACGTAAACCATGTATACTTTATCAATGTAATACCTTCACCTTCATGAAGTAGTAAACACTCTTCACTGAATAAAATATCATTACATACCCTTTTGTAACCAAAGGATTACCATAAAACCCATATAAAGAACACATAAAATATAAAGGTAACTTGGGAAATAAACATACTTAAGTGGAATAACCATACGGTCAACTTCCACACGTATCACTTAATGGAATAGCCATACGGCCAACTTCCATACATACTTAATGGAATAGCCATACGACCGACTTCCATACCCAATGCATTGGATGTTATAACGTAACCACCCGTCCTGGTATTCACGGCACCACCCGTCATATGGTTTATCACGTAACCACCCGTCAAATGTCCAAGTACCAATATAAAATCATAAAACATAAAACCAATATAAAAAAATGATAACACTTCCACATTTCAATCACAATATATAATTTAAATATATTGACATAATAGAATCCTTTATCAAAACCATTTTCAATACCAAAATACGTAAAAGAGTATATGGTATTTATTTTATTTTATAAACATTAAGGCTTGTTGAGGAAGCCAAAGACCAAATAATACTCGCGGCGGCGGAAAAGGTCGTTGTCACCGCGTACGTTAAAAAAACATTCTTTTTTGTCTTTTAGTAAAACACTTTGTAGAAAAAGATTCCTTTTGTATAAAATTAAAAGTCAAAGGGATTTATACACCGTATAAAAAATGTTGTGTATAAAACGAAATATGCCCCAATTAAAAGAGATTGAGACAAAGTCCCTTACCTAGGGTACGACTTGACTCGATCATTCTTTAACGTCCTTAAAATCGTGTAGCTCCCTTTGGTTTGAGTTCAAAAGCTTCCTTGGGAAGACTTCTGCCCAATGTGAGGCTTCAAGGAGTAAGAGAGGGAAGTGGAGAGACAAAATGGGAAAAGTTTGGCTGAGCCAAAGGCTTTGGGAGTGTGGGTAAGGTGGTAGAGGTGGGGGCCTTTTATAAGAGGAGTGGAGGGGCACTCTTGTAAAGTTACAAAATGTTACTTTATTATCAAAAGAGTTTCGGATTTTAAAGGTCCCACATTGTTGTATTTGGAGTAAAATATGATGAGGGTTCTAAATCCACTCATCTAATAGGTTCTGGACATGTGTAGGTCTTAGATTTTACATTATCTTTCCATTTTATTTAAATCGTTAAATAATGAGGTCATCGCTGCATCATCATGATGTCATAAATAATTTATTTTATTTAATGTCTAAAAATTATAAAAAAAATTACTATGATATAGTAAATATTTTTATCTTTCCAATGACTATTTATAGTCAAAAATATGACTTGTATAACCCCATGTAAAAATTGTTTTTGTAAAACATTTCATGTTTTTGTCATTTTTTACTTTAACATTAAATAAAAGGTAATTATGTCATTTTCCAACCAAAGTGGCTCCATGGGGTCCCCATGTTGACCCATGTATTTTATTCGCTGGCCATGACACATCAAATGAGGGTAGGACCTATGTCTAGGTCATTTCATTTTATTGAAACATTATTCTTACCTTAAACTACACTAATTTCCTTTAATCGCGATTAAGAACTTAAGAGTTACTATTCACCAAAAAATTATTTTAATCTCATTGAACCACATTTAACTTCTTAATGGCAACAATGTATGTCGGATTTTTGAAATTCAAAACACAGAAGTGGTAAAATTTCATTTAAACGAAAAATCAGTTTTTATAAGTACCACTTAGTGTTTTCACTATTCATCAAAAATTGATGTTTTTCAGAAAAATAACAAAAATTCACCCTAGGCTATATTTGATATTTCAAATTCAAAAATGAAGTCTATTTTAAAAAATTCAAAACATATAAGTCACATTAATTAATTTAATAATTAATTCCCGCTGTCATGACAAATAGCGTGTTTTTATGAAACAATAAGTATCAAAAGATTGACACTAGTTTATGTCTGATTTCAAAGTGAAATTAATTCCGACAACCACTATTGGATTTAATGGTAAAAATATTTTCTAATTTCACATTAAAACCAATTTAAATTATAATCTCATCATATAAATAAATTAGATTAAAAAGAGGTTTTGAATTAAAATACAACATTTTACACTATTCATTAAAAAAATGAACTTTATCGGAAAGATACCAAAAATTTACACAAAGTAAATTTTGATGTCCCGATTAAAAGAAGAGTTATATTTGGTCCAATAGAATTTATAATATTGATCAAAACTATAATTAATGACTGTTCTCCATCAAGAGGTGATAAGTGAACCTTTAGTGAAAATTAGGGTATAAATGCGTAAAATTGAATTCTTTCCATATTTTAAGCCTTTATCTTTTATTGGATAAATGTAAAAACATTTAAAAAACATATATAATCATATTTTAGTTATTTCTATCCATTCCCACCAATACAACAGCTACATGTTAACTACCATTTAAAATAATATTATTATATTACTAGTGTGCAACGTAAGTTTTCAAAGGAACTCATCGTTGCGTATCGAGTACGCTATCGAACATAGAAACCCATTTAAAGTAAAATTAATATTTAATTCATAAATATTAATAAATACAAAAATGTTTTATTCATTATTTAACTAGGATGTTACATCCTTCCCCCCTTTTGGGAATTGCGTCCTCACAATTTTATTCACTTATCAAAATAAGTGGCAGTATTTATCCCTAATAGCATTTTCAGATTCCCACGTTGCCTCTTCAACCATATGGTTTTTCCACAAAACCTTTACCTGGTGAATGACCTTATTTCGCAACACTTGCTCTCTTCGGTCAAGAATCCAAACTAGTTATTTTTCATAAGATAGGTTCTCTTCCAACTGAACTACCTCTGGACTCAAAACATGAGATGGATCTGGCATATACTTCCTCAACATCGAAACATGAAAAACATTGTGTACCTAAGATAAACTCGGAGGTAATTCCACTCTGTATGAAACTGATCCAACTCTCTCTAGAATTTCATATGGTCCAATGAACCTTGGACTCAGCTTTCCTTTCTTACCAAATTGCATCACACATTTCCATGGAGAAACCTTGAGAAAAACATGATCACCTACCTCAAAAGTTAGATACTTCCTCCGGTTATCCACATAACTCTTCTGTCTGCTCTAAGCTGTTCTCATGTGTTTCTGAATCAACTGAACCTTTTTTGCCATCTCTTCTATCAATTCAGGTCCCATCAGCTTCCTTTCACCCAATTCATCCCAAAATGATGGAGTTTGACACCGCTTCCCATATAATGCCTCAAATGGTGCCATCTGTATACTGGAATGAAAACTGTTATTATATGAAAACTCAACCAAAGAATGATGTTGGTCCCAACATCCCTGATAATCCATCAAAAAAGCTCGTAGCATATCCTCCAAGGTCTGAATTGTTTGTTCTGACTTCCCATCTGATTCAGGATGAAGAGTTGTACTAAAATTTAATTCAGTACCCAACGAAATCTAAAAACCATTCCAAAAGTTAGAAGTAAACCTAGGATCATGGTCAGATACATTGTAGAGGGGAACTCCAGGCAACCTGACTATCTCTTTAAGATAAAATCGAGAAAGTTTATCTAGAGAGAAAGTATCTCGTAAAGCAGGGAAATGAGCAGATTTAGTCAAGCAATCAACAATAACCCATATTGCATTATTACCTCGAGATGTCTTCGGTAATCCCACAACAAAGTACATGGATATATTCTCCCATTTCCACTATGGAACTGGTAATGGTTGAAGAATCCCTTTCGGTAACTGCTGCTTAGCTTTAACCTGTTGACAAGTCAAACACTTCACAGTAAAATCAGCAATATCTCTTTTCATTCCATCCAACCAGTAATACTCCGGCAGACCTCTGTACATCATAGTACTGCCAGGGTGAACTGAAAATGGAGAACTATGAGCTTCACATAACAACTCTCTCTTCAACTGTGAATCACAAGGCACACGCGATCTCTTCCAAAATCTCAAAAAACAATCACTATCAATGTTGAATTCATGCAACTTACCTTTCTGAACCAGCTCTACCTTTTTCTGCAACTCACTGTCTTGCTTCTGTGCTTGCTTGATTCTGTCTGATAGAGAAGATCTCACTGATACCTGAAACAAAACAGAAGTACATCCTATACCAACAACTTCTATTCCAAAGATCATCAAATCAAAAACCAAAGGATCTCGTTCCAAATGTAGCATTGTTAATGAAGCATTACTTTTTCGACTCAAAGCATCGGCCACTTTATTTTCTTTTCTCGGATGGTAATGAATTGTACAATCATAATAATTGACTAATTCCAGCCATCTCCTCTGTCTCATGTTCAATTCTTTTGGAGTGAATATATAATTTAAACTTTTGTGATCAGTATATATTTCACACATTACTCCATACAAATGATGCCTCCAATTTTTTAAATCGAAAACAACAGCAGCTAATTCCAAATCATGTGTAGGGTAATTTACCTCATGGGTTTTCAACTGTCATGAAGCATAATCAATTACCTGTTCATTCTGCATTAGGACGCAACCAAGTCCTTTCAATAAAGCATCACTGTATATAACAAACTCACCATTCCTAGAAGGAAGTGCCCAAAACTGGAGCATTCACCAATATTCTCTTCAACTCCTGAAAACAATCATCACATTCTTTTGTCCAGATGAACTTAACACCCATACGAGTTAGCTTAGTCATTGGACTAGATAACCATGAAAAATGTTCAACAAACCTTCGGTAGTAACCTACCAAACCAAGAAAACTACGGATCTTGGTTACATTTGTAGGTCTTGGCCATTCTTCAACAACTTTTGTTTCAGTAGGATCAACAGTTATGCCATATTTTGAAACAATATGACCCAGGAAAGAAATTTTTTGTAACCAAAACTCACACTTGCTGAATTTTCCATATAGTTTCTTTTCTTTTAAGGTTTGAAAGATAACCCTTAAATGACTTACATGCTCCGCTTTACTTCTAAAAAACACCAAAATATCATCAATGAAAACAACCACAAACTTATCCAAGAATTCATGGAAAATTATATTTATAAGGTCCATGAATACAACAGGTGCATTGGTTAACCCAAAAGGCATAACTAAAAATTCATAATGGCCATATCTAGTACATAACGCAGTCTTCGGAACATCTGCTTCTTTGACTTTCAACTGATGGTACCCCGACCTCAAGTCAATTTTCTAAAAATATTGATCTCCATGGAGCTGATCAAACAAATCATTGATATGAGGCAATTGATACTTGTTCTTAACAGTAATATTAATCAAGGCTCTATAATCAATGAAAAGTCTCATTGATCCATCTTTCTTTTTAACAAACAAACAGGAGCACCCCATGATGAAGTGCTAGGACGAATGAAACCTTTATCTAATAACTCATACAATTGCTTCTTTAACTCTAAAAGGTCAACTTGAGCCATTCGATAAGGGGGTTTTAAATTGGCTTAGAATCAGGAACTAAGTTAACAGTAAATTCAACTTCCCGATCATGAATAACACCAGGCAACTCATCAAGAAAAACATCAAGATACTCATTTACCACTGGCACATAATTAATATGAATAGTTCCTTTATTTTCAAAAATATGTGCAAGGTAACATTCATTTACATCTTTTACTAGTTTCTCAACTTCCTGATATGTTATCAAAATCAAGGGTTCATTCTTGTACACAAACTGAAAATCTTTCTGAAAAGAAACCATTTTAGCTCTGTAGTCAATCTTAGCATGATAAACAGAAATCCAATCCATGCCCAAAATAACATCAAACTCTACTAGAGGAAAAACAATAAGGTTTGCTGGTAGATTCTTTCAACAGAAAAGGATATGAAGGTTCTTATAATTCCTTTTTTGTCTCAACGTTCCCTCTGGGTGTTTTTACCATAAGTTCAGGATACATATCTTGAGATGGAATTTCCAATTTACTATAAAACATCTCTGAAATGAAATAATGTGTAGACCCTGAATCAAACAACACATTGGGGTAATCTAAACAAACAAATAGTGTACCTGATACTACTTCATTCGATGGCCCAACATCTGATGAAGTTGTTGCAAAGGATTTCACCACCCCTTTCTGCTTGTAGTCTGGCTGCATTCCCCTAGTTTAGTTCTTCGTTGGACACTTGTTTTCATAATGACCCATTTCATTACACTTAAAACATCATACCACTGGCTTTTCATTGCCTGCTTGATCATCTTCCTTACAGTTACGAGCAATATGACCAGACTTACCACACCAAAATAACTTACTAGACTTGGATAAACATTATCCAGGATGCATTTTACCACACTTCTCACAGGATGGATATTTGGTTTTCTTACCTCCTTGCTTCTTTGATGAATTATTCCCCTTTGCCTGGCAACTAGACCTCTTATTCTGTTGTTTGTCATAGAACACCTGATCAACGACAAACTCCATTTCCACCTTCTCCGCACATTGAACATGTTTTTCATAACTTTTGAACTCACGAGAGGCTAAAGCCCATCGATACATTGGCTTTAACCCCGAGTAAAAACGGTTAATTTTACTATCAAGATCTCGTATGAAGTTTGGAGCATACCTTTCCAATCGAGTGAACTTTGCTTCATAAGCATCCACTGAATCATCCTCCTGCCTCAATTCTAGGAACATTTTTTCTATCCTAAGATGAACCACCTTAGGAAAATATTTTTCAAGAAACATACCTTTGAATTCGTCCCAGTGAATATCCTCAATCTCATCACTATCCCTGATATTTTTCACCATCGACCACCACTGATCAGCTTCATCTTCAAAACGGTAAACAGCAAGACTAACCTCTTGATGTTCTAAACACCCCATGACATAAAAAATAATCTACAGTGCTTTAATCCACCCTTATGCTTGGACGGGGTTAGATGATCCTCTGAATGATGGGGGGTGTTGCCTCATGAAATGTTCCACCACTGACATGTTCCACTGCGGTTGATCAGGATGATCTCGTGCATGGATACCACCACCATATATAGCCTGAGTCAACTATTCCCTCACTGCAACAAACTGTTTAGTTCCGATTCCAACCATCTCAGAATGCTGATTTGGAAGGTTGTCTTCCTCCTGATGTCGTCCCAATATAGCTGCTTTGTTTCCTCTGCGGAAATCCATTCTGAACATAGAAATATCTTAGGCGAAGAAACATGGTAATCTTTAAATTCTATATGATTTCAATCATACCAAAAATTAACTTATAATTTTACACTTTTCTAACTCCTCAGGTTGTCTACACCGACCTCTGATACCAACTATAAGGCCCCAACCTTAAAACTTACTTAATATTGAATTAAATGAATAATTCACATTGAGGATCTTTTCAGGTTTAGAGTTTAAGATAATTTGGACATAACTATTAAATATCAAAAGATTACAAAGTATACACTTCTACTATGTTTCCATAAAATTAAAAAAAACTCTTAAAAAGAGACATGTCTAGTTCCATATTTTATATTGCATGACTTTCCATTGATCCCGTCCTTGACCCTATTCCACATTAAGTCCTATGAAAAAAATTTCAAAAAAACCTGGGGTGAGAATAAAAAGCTCAATAAGGGATACACAAAGAACGAAAACTGTTAGTTTTTCAAACATCACGTAAACCATGTATACATTATCAAAGTAATACCTTCATCTTCATGAAGCAGTAAAAAGTCTTCACTGAATAAAATATCATTACTTACCCTTTTGTAACCAATGGATTACCATAAAACCCATATAAAGAACACATAACATATAAAGGTAAATTGGGACATAAACATACTTAAGTGGAATAACCATACGGTTGACTTCCACACATATCACTTAATGGAATAGCCATATGGCCAACTTCCATACATACTTAATGGAATAGCCATACGGCTGACTTCCATACCCAATGCATTGGAGGTTATAACGTAACCACCCATCCTGGTATTCACGGCACCACCCATCATATGGTTTATCATGTAACCACCCATCAAATGTCCAAGTACCAATATAAATTCATAAAACGTAAAACCAATATAAAGGAATGATAACATTTCCACGTTTCAATAACAATATATAATTTAAATATATTGACATAATAGAATCCTTTATCAAAACCATTTTCAATACCAAAATACATAAAAGATTATATGGTATTTATTTTATTTTAAAAACATTACAGATTTTTGAGGAAGCCAATGAACAAATATTACTCGAGGCAGCGGAAAAGGTCATTGTCACCGCGTACATTAAAAAAACATTCCTTTTTGTCGTTTAGTAAAACGATTCATAGAAAAAGATTCCTTTTGAATAAAAGTAAAATTCAAAGGGGTTTATACACCATATAAAATAAAGTTGTGTATAAAAAAATAAGCCCCAATGAATGGAGATTGAGATGAAGTCCCTTACCTCTGGTCCAACTTGACTCGATCGTTCTTTAACATCATTAAAATCGGGTAACTCCCTTTGGTTTGAGTTTAGAGGCTTCATTGGGAAGACTTATGCCCAAAGTGAGGCTTAATGGAGTAAGAGATGGAAGTGGAGAGACAAAATGGGCAGAGGTTGGCCGATCCAAAGGCTTTGGGAGTGTGGGTAAGGTGGTATAGGTGGGGGCCTTTTATAAGAGGAGAGGAGGGGCACTCTTGTAAAGTTACAAAATGTTACTTTATTTTGAAAAGTGTTTCAGATTTTAAAGGTCCCACATTGATGTATTTAGAGGATAAGATAATGAGGGTTCTAAATCCACTCATCCAATAGGTTTTGGTAATGTTTAGGCCTTAGATTTTACATTATCTTTCCATTTTATTTAAATCGTTAAATAATGAGGTCATCACTGCATCATCATGATGTCATAAATAATTTAATTTATTTAATGTAGAAAAATTATAAAAAAATTACTATGATGTAGGAAATCTTTTTATCTTTCCAATTACTATTTATAGTCAAAAATATGACTTGTATAACCCCATGTAAAAATTGTTTTAGTAAAACATTTCATGTTGGTGTCACTTTTTACTTTAACATTAAATAAAAGGTATTTATGTCATTTTCCAACCAATGTGGCTCCATGGGGTCCCCAAGTTGACCCATGAATTTTCTTGGTCAGACATGACACATCCAAAGAGGGTAGGACATGTTTCTAGGTCTTTTCATTTTATTAAAACATTATTCTTACCTTAAACTACACTAATTACCTCTAATCGTGATTAAGAACTTAAGAGTTACTATTCACCAAAAAAATATTTTAATCTCATTGAACCACATTTTAATTCTTAATGACAACAATTTATGTCAGATTTTTGAAATTCAAAACACAGAAGTGGTAAAATTTCATTTAAATGAAAAATCAGTTTTTATAAGTAACACTTAGTGGTTTCACTATTCATCAAAAATTGAAGTTTTTCAGAAAAATACCAAAATTTAACCCTAATCTATATATGATATTCAGAATTAAAAAATGAAGTCTATTTTAAAAAATTCAAAACATATAAGTCACATTAATTAATTTAATAATTAATTCCCGCTTTCATGACAAATAGCGTGTTTTTATGAAACAATAAGTATCAAAAGATTGACACCAGTTTAAGTCTGATTTCAAAGTGAAATTAATTCCAACAACCACTATTAGATTTAATGGTAAAAATATTTTATAATTTAACTATAAAACCAATTCAAATGATAATATAATCATATAAATAAATTAGATTAAAAGGAGGTTTTGAATTAAAATACAACATTTTACACTATTCATTAAAAAATGAACTTTATCGGAGAGATACCAAAAATTTACACAAAGTAAATTTTGATGTCCTGATTCTAAAAAAGAGTTATATTTGTTCCAATAGAAATTATAAGATTGATCAAAACTATATTTAATGACGGTTTGCCATCAAGAGGTGATAAGTGAACCTTTAGTGAAAATAAGGGTATAAATGCTTAAAATTGAATTCTTTCCGTATTTTACGGCTTTATATTTTATTGTATAAATGTAAAAACATTGAAAAAACATATATAATCATATTTTAGTTATTTATATCCATTCCCTCCAATACAACGGCTACGTGTTAACTACCATTTTAAATAATATTATTATATTACTATTGTGCAACGTAAGTTTTCAAAGGAACTCATCGTTGCGTATCGGGTACGCTATCGAACATAGAAATCCATTTAAAGTAAAAATAATATATAATTTGTAAATATTAATAAATACAAAAATGTTTTATTAATTATTTACCTGGGATGTTACATCCTTCCCCCATTTTGGGAATTGCGTCCTCGCAATTTTATTCACTTATCAAAATAAGTGGGGGTATTTATCCCTCATAGCATTTTCAGATTCCCACGTTGCCTCTTCACCCATATAATTTTTCCACAAAACCTTTACCTAGTGAATTACCTTATTTCGCAACACTTGCTCTCTTCGGTCAATAATATGGACCGATTGTTCTTCATAAGATAGGTTCTCTTCAAACTGAACTACCTCGGGACACAAAACATGAGATGGATCTGGCATATACTTCCTCAACATTGAAACATAAAAAACATTGTGTACCTGAGATAAACTCAGAGGTAATTCCACTCTATATGCAACTGATCCAACTCTCTCCAGAATTACATATGGTCCAATGAACCTTGGACTCAGCTTTCCATTCTTACCAAATCGCATCACACTATTCCATGTAGAAACCTTGAGAAAAACATGATCACCTACCTCGAAAGTTAGATCCTTCTCCGGTTATCCGCATTAATCTTCTTGCCTGCTCTGAGCTGTTCTCATGTGTTTCTGAATCAACTGAAACTCTTCTGCCATCTCTTCTATCAATTCGGGTCCCATTAGCTTCCTTTCATCCACTTCATCCCAAAATGCTGGAGTTCGACACTGCTTCCCATATAATGCCTCAAATGGTCCCATCTATATACTGGAATGAAAACTGTTATTATATGAAAACTCAACCAAAGAAAGTTGTTGGTCCCAACTTCACTGATAATCCATCGAACAAGCTCGTAGCATATCCTCCAAGGTCTGAATTGTTCGTTCTGACTGCCCGTCTGATTTAGGATGAAAAGCTGTAATAAAATTTAATTCAGTACCCAACGACATCTAAAGGCCTTTCCAAAAGTTAGAAGTAATCCTAGGATCACAGTCAGATACAATGGAGAGGGGAACTCCAGGCAACCTGACTATCTCATTAAGATACAATCGAGAAAGTTGATCTAGAGAGAATGTATCTCGTATAGAAAGGAAATGAGCAAATTTAGTCAAGCGATCAACAATAACTCATATTGCATTATAACCTCGAGATGTCTTCAGTAATCCCACAACAAAGTCAATGGATATATTCTCCCATTTCCACTCTGGCACTGGTACAGGTTGAAGCATCCCATTCGGTAACTGCCACTCTTCTTTAACCTGTTGACAAGTCAAACACTTCACAGTAAAATCAGCAATATCTCTTTTCATTCCATCCCACCAGTAATATTCCCACAGATCTCTGTACATCTTAGTACTGCCAGGGTGAACTGAAAACGGAGAACAATGAGTTTCACATAACAACTCTCTCTTAAACTGTGAATCACAAGGCAAACACAATCTCTTTCCAAATCTCAAAACACAATCACTATCGATGTTGAATTCATGCAACTTACCTTTCTGAACCAGCTCTACCTTTTTCTGCAACTCACTGTCTTGCTTCTATGCTTGCTTGATTCTGTCTTATAGAGAAGATCTCACTGATACCTGAAACAAAACAGAAGGACATCCTGCACCAAAAACTTATATTCCAATGTTCATCGAATCAAAAACCAGAGGTACTCGTTCCAAACGTAGCATGGTTAATGAAGCATTACTTTTTTAACTCAAAGCATCAGCCACTTTATTTGATTTTCCCGGATGGTAATGAATTGTACAATCATAGTACTTGATTATTCCCAGCCATCTCCTCTATCTCACATTCAATTCTTTCTGAGTGAATATATACATTAAACTTTTCTGATCAGTATATATTTCACACATTACTCCATACAAATGTTGCCTCCAAAATTTTGAAGCGAAAACAAAAGAAGCTAATTCCAAATCATGTGTAGGGTAATTTACCTCATGGGTTTTCAACTGTCATGAAGCATAAGCAATTACCTGATCATTCTGCATTAGGACGCAACCATGTCCTTTCAATGAAGCATCACTGTATATAACAAACTCACCATTCCTGGAAGGAAGTTCCCAAAACTGGAGCATTCACCAATCTTCTTTTCAACTCCTGAAAACAATCATCACATTCTTTTGTCCAGATGAACTTAACACCCTTATGAGTTAGCTTAGTCATTGGACTAGATAACCATGAAAAATTTTCAAAAAACCTTCAGTAGTAACCTGCCAAACCAATAAAACTACGGATCTCAGTTACATTTGTAGGTCTTGGCCATTCTTCAACAAATTTTGTTTTAGCAGGATCAACAGTTATGCCATCTTGTGAAATAATGTGACCCATGAAAGAAATTTGTTGTAACCAAAACTCACACTTGCTGAATTTTCCATATAGTTTCTTTTCTTCTAAGGTTTGCAAGATAACCCTTAAATGACTTTCATGCTCCTCTTTACTTTTAGAAAACACCAAAATATCATCAATGAAAACTACCAAAGACTTATCTAAGAACTAATGGAAAATTCTATTCATAAGGTCCATGAATACAGTGGGTGCATTGGCTAACCCAAAAGGCATAACTACAAATTCATAATGGCCATATCTAGTACGGAACGCAGTCTTCGGAACATCTACTTCTTTTAATTTCAACTGATGGTACCCCGACCTCCAGTCAATCTTTGAAAAATACTGAGCTCCCTGGAGCTGATCAAACAAATCATCGATATGAGGCAAAGGATACTTGTTCTTAACAGTAATATTATTCAAGGCTCCATAATCAATGTAAAGTCTCATTGATCCATCTTTCTTTTTAATAAACAAGACAGGAGCACCCCATGGTGAAGTGCTAGGTCGAATGAAACCTTTATCTAATAACTCTTGCAATTGCTTCTTTAACTCTAAAAGTTCAATGTGAGCCATTCGATATGGGGGTTTTGAAATTGGCTTATAATCAAGAACTAAGTCAACAGTAAATTCAACTTCTCGATCTTGAATAACACCAGGCAAGTCATCAGGAAAAACATCAAGATACTCATTTACCACTGGTACATCATTAATATGAACAGTTCCTTTATTTTCAACAATATGTGCATGGTAACATTCATTTCCATCTTTTACTAGTTTCTAAACTTCCTGATATGCTATCAAAATCAAGGGATCATTCTTGTACACAAACTGAAAATATTTCTGAAAATAAACTATTTTAGCTCTGCAGTCAATCTTAGCATGATAAACAGAAAGCCAATCCATGCCCAAAATAACATCAAACCCTACTAGAGGCAAAAAAATAATTTTTGCTGGTAGATTCTTTCCACAGACATGGATAGGATGGTTCTTAAAATTCCATTTTGTCTCAACGTTCCCTCCAGGTGTTTTGACCATAAGTTCAGGATTCATATCTTGAGATGGAATTTCCAATTTACTAGAGAACTTCTCAGAAATGAAAGAATGTGTAGACCCTGAATCAAAAAACACATTGGCATAATCTGAACAAACAAACATTGTACCTAATACTACATCATTCGATGGCCCAACATCTTCTGAAGTTGTTGAAAAGGATTTCACCACCCCTTTCTACTTGTAGTCTGGCTGCATTCCCCCAGTTGATTTCTTCGTTGGACAATCGTTTTCATAATGACCCGTTTAATTACACTTAAAACATCTTACCACTGGCTTTTCATTTCCTGCTTGATCATCTTCCTTACAGTTACGAGAAATTTGACCAGACTTACCACACCGAAAGAACTTACGAGACTTGGATAAACATTCTGCAGGATGCATTTTACCACACTTCTCATAGGATGGATATTTGGTTTTCTTACCTCCTTGCTTCTTTGATGAATTCTTCCCCCTTGCCTGCCAACTAGACCTCTTATTCTGTTGTTTGTCATAGAACACTTGATCAACGACAAACTCCATTTCCACCGTCTCCGTACAGCTAACTAGTTTTTCATGACTTTTTAACTCACGAGAGGCTAAATCCCTTTAATACTTTGGCTTTAACCCCAAGTAAAAATGGTTAATTTTACTATCAAGATCTCGTATGAAGATTGGAGCATACCTTTCCAATCGAGTGAACTTTGCTTCATAAGAAGACACTGAAATATCTTAGGTGAAGCAACATGGTAATCTTTAAATTCTATATCATTTAAATCATACCATAAATTAACTTATAATTTTACACTTTTCTAACTCCTCAGGTTGTCTAAACCGACCTCTGATACCAACTATAAGGCCCCGGCCTTAAACCATACTTAATATTGAATTAAATGAATAATTCACATTGAGGATCTTTTCAGGTTTAGAGTTTTAGATAATTAGGACATAACTATTACATCTCAAAATATTACAAAGTAGACACTTCTACTAGGTTTCCATTAAATAAAATAATAAACTCTTAAAAAGAGAGATGTCTAGTTCCATGTTTTATATTGCATGACTTTCCCTTGATCCCGTCCTTGACCCTATTCAACATTAAGTCCTGTGAAAAACATTTCAACACAATTTTGGGTGAGAATAAAAATCTCAGTAAGGTATACACAAAGAATGAAAACTGTTAGTTTTTCAAACATCACGTAAACCATGTATACTCTATCAAAGTAATACCTTCACCTTCATGAAGCAGTAAAAACTCTTCACTGAATAAAATATCATTACTTACCCTTTTGTAAACAATGGATTACCATAAAACCCATATAAAGAACACATAAAATATCAAGGTAACATGGGACATAAACATACTTAAGTGGAATAACTATACGGTCGACTTCCACACATATCACTTAATGGAATAGCCATATGGCCAACTTCCATACATACTTAATGGAATAGCCATACGGCTGACTTCCATACCCAATGCATTGGAGGTTATAACGTAACCACCCATCCTGGTATTCACAGCACCACCCGTCATATGGTTTATCACGTAACCACCCATAAAATGTCCAAGTATCAATATAAAATCATAAAACATAAAACCAATATAAAGGAATGATAACATTTCCACATTTCCATCACAATATATAATTTAAATATATTGACATATTAGAATCCTTTATCAAAACCATTTTCAATACCAAAATACATAAAATATTATATGGTATTTATTTTATTTTAAAAACATTACAGCTTTTTGAGGAAGCCAAAGACCAAATAATACTCGCGGCAACGAAAAAGGTCGTTGTCACCGCGTACGTTAAAAAAACATTCATTTTTTTCGTTTAGTAAAACGCTTCGTAGAAAAAGATGCCTTTTGTAGAAAAGTAAAAGTCAAAGGGGTTTATACACCATATAAAAGAAAGTTGTGTATAAACCAAAATATGCCCTGATGAAAGGAGATTGAGACGAAGTCCCTTACCTCGGGTCCGACTTGACTCGATCGTTCTTTAACGTCCTTAAAATAGGGTAACTCCCATTGGTTTGAGCTCAAAGGATTCCATGGGAAGACTTCTGCCCAATGTGAGGCTTCATGGAGTAATAGAGGGATGTGGAGAGACAAAATGGGCATAGTTTGGCTGAGCCAAAGACTTTGTGAGTGTGGGTAAGGTGGTAGAGGTGGGGGCCTTTTATAAGAGGAGAGGAGGGGGACTCTTGTAATGTTACAAAATGTTACTTTATTTTCAACAGAGTTTCGGATTTTAAAGGTCCCACATTGATGTATTTCGAGGATAAGATGATGAGGGTTCTAAATACACTCATACAATAGGTTTTTTACATGTGTAGGTCTTAGATTTTACATTATCTTTCCATTTTTTTAAATCGTTAAATAATGAGGTTATCGCTGCATCACCATGATGTCATAAATAATTTAATTTATTTAATGTCTAAAAATTACAAAAAAATTACTATGATGTAGGGAATCTTTTTATCTTTCCAATTAATATTTATAGTAAAAAATATGACTTTTATAACCCCATGTAAAAATTGTTTTAGTAAAACATTTTATGTTTGTGTCATTTTTTACTTTAACATTAAATAAAAGGTATTTTTGTCATTTTCCAACCAAAGTGGATCCATGGGGTCCCCAAGTTGACCCATGGATTTTTTTGGTCGGCCATGACACATCCAATGAGGGTAGGACATGTTTCTAGGTCATTTCATTTTATTAAACCATTATTTTTACCTTAAACTACACTAATTACCTCTAATCGCGATGAAGAACATAAGAGTTACTATTCACCAAAAAATTATTTTAATCTCATTGAACCACATTTTACATCATAATGACAACCATGTATGTCAGATTCTTGAAATTCAATACACAGAAGTGGTAAAATTTCATTTAAATGAAAAATCAGTTTTTATAAGTACCACTTAGTGGTTTCACTATTCATCAAAAATTGATGTTTTTCAGAAAAATACAAAAAATTCACCCTAGGCTATATATGATATTCCGAATTCAAAAAATGAAGTCTATTTTACCAAATTAATAACATATAATTCATATTAATTAATTTAATAATTAATTCCCGCTCTCATGACAAATAGCGTGTTTTTATGAAACAATAAGTATCAAAAGATTGACACTAGTTTTAGTCCGATTTCAAAGTGAAATTAATTCCAACAACCACTATTGGATTTAATGGTAAAAAATATTTTATAATTTCACTTTAAAACCAATTCAAATTATATTCTAATCATATAAATAAATTAGATTAAAAAGAGGTTTTGAATTAAAATAAAACATTTTACATTATTCATTAAAAAATGAACTTTATCGGAAAGATACCAAAAATTTACACAAAGTAAATTTTGATGTCCTGATTCTAAAGAAGAGTTATATTTGGTCCAATAGAATTTATATTATTGATCAAAACTATATTTAACGATGGTTCACCATAAAGAGGTGATAAGTGTACCTTTAGTGAAAATTAGGGTATAAATGCCCAAAATTGAATTCTTTCCGTATTTTAAGCCTTTATCTTTTATTGGATAGATGTAAAAACATTTAAAAAATATATATAATCATATTTTTTTTCTATCCATTCCCGCCAATACAACGGCTACATGTTGACTACCATTTAAAATAATATTATTATATTACTAGTGTGCAACATAAGTTTTCAAAGGAACTCATCATTGCATATCGGGTACGCTATCGAACATAGCAAGCCCATTAAAGTAAAATTAATATTTAATTCGTAAATATTAATAAATATGAAAATGTTTTATTCATTATTTACCTGGGATGTTACACCTCTTACGTGATCTTATTAAATGTGGAAGCAAGTAAGGCACTCCGGTGGTGGTTCGTCCTACTGTGTTTGTAGCGGACCCTTGGCATGTGATCACGTGAACTCCCATTTGAGTGATGTAAATTCTTGAAGAGATGTGGTCTGTCGTGCCTCATTCATTAAGGTGGAATGTTGGGGTTGTTACGTTACGCCTTCGCGTTGACGTCGGGCACTATGTGCAAGATAGCCTTTGGGATGGGATTTTGGTATACTTTGGGAGTATACGGGTTTGCTTGGAGGTACACATTGTGGTTTTTACCTGAGAATGTTTGAGCACTTGGTTGGGGTTCACTTGGGGTCACACGTCGTGCAAGCCCCATATGTGTGTTGTGTTGTGATTTACATACTTTTGTCCTCTCGCGACATAGAGGGTTCCTCTGTTCTCATTTGTGGACCAGGAGAGTTGAGTTTTTCCCCTGGTTCTATTCTCGTTTGGCCGACAGAGATGGTTTGTTTCCTCTGTTTCATAAGTGGTGAGGTGTTTCAGTACCGTTCCCTTTCACCGGACTGTAGCACTGTTTACAAATACGGGTGTTCGTATAGTGTGGGTTTTTTCCCCACTTTCTGGGATGAGTTGTCTCAGTCTGCATCGACAGGGACTCAGTGAATTAGAGGGTGATTGCCCGGAGAGGCCTGGGGAGTTTCTCCCATTCCTTCATGATCCTTGGTAGAGTTCTTGTGGAATTGGTGTGACAAACACAATACACGGACACCGATCCTCTACCTAGGAGGTTGTTTCCTGTAGGGATGAGGTTGTTTCCAGCAGTATGAGGTTGTTTTAAGTAGGGATGAGGTTGTTTCTAGCAGGGCTGAGTTTGTTTCCAGCAGGGTTGAGGTTGTTTCCAGTAGGGTTGAGGTTGTTACCAGGAGGGCTGAGGTTGTTACCAGAAGGGATGAGGTTGTTTCAAGCAGGGCTCGCCAGTTGTACAATCCAGCAGGGATTTTTGGTGGGTTACATTTCAGTAGGGATGACCAGTACAGTGGTGTTCACCGAGCAGTACCATCTAGCAAGGATGACCAGAGCAGTTCCGGGTTTACCTCCAGCTGGGCTGGGCAGTGGTCCCCGATGACGGGATTTCCTCTAGCGGGGCTGGGTTGTGGTCCCTGATGATGGTTCTGAGCGTCCCTCTAGTGGAGTACCATTAATCGGGACTAGGCATTGGGACTCGTTGATGAATTTAATAGGTTCACCCTCCAGTGGATCACCTTGTTACGGGACTGGGCAGTGTGGCACCTGTCGACTCTTGCTGGGTCTCCCTATAGTGAGAACCCGTCGACTTCCAGGGACCCTCTAACGAGGCTGGGTAGGGGGTCACCTATCGACTTTGAGAAGACCTCTCAACTGCGGGGCAGTGACGAGGTGTGGCTTGATGTTCCCCCATAACTCTCAAGTGTGATGGGCGCTTTCCCCACCGAGACGTGACCTAAAACCGTGCGGACGAGTCAGTTCCGCCAAAAGAAGATAGTTTCGAGGTGCGGTGATTTGACCCCTAGACTTGCAGTTTGTGGCAGACGTGTGGGATGCAAGGCATCGATGATATTACTTCTTGGACTATTGGCTACTCACATTCTAGGGCTGAGCTACGGTATGAAGATCCCCTTACGATCTTTTTTGGGCTTCTTGTTTGATCATATGAATATTTATATACCTTGTTCTAGTACCCACTTCATTGGATTGGTTACTCTTCTTCCAGGATAGGTGAAGACGCGCAGGGTATGCCACATGATTTCTTGTGTCAATCTTCTCATGGTTGGATGAGTCTACTCTTCTGCTATAGGTAGCGAAGACTCAATTTGAAGTTCATCTTCTCACCGTTTCCAACTCCTTGTGTCTGGACGAGTCTACCTTCTTTCCACTTGTTGTGTTCAGCTGGACTCTCTACTATTACACTTTACTGCACTCTCAGTTGTACTCCTTTACTTTTTCATGTTTGATCTACTGATCACCCTTCGGTACCTCCTTTTTAGATCCCTCGAGCCTTCGAGGTATCCTACTAAGTATTTTTATACTCACCCCTACTTGGGATTTTCCCGCACTTGGTGTGCCCTCGCAGACGACAGACATGTTGGAAGTGACTTCAGCGGAGCTTAAGAGTTCAAGAGCATGGACAGCGTGCGGTGGTCGAAGTCGGGTTCCAGGCAGGGGACCCTTCCAGCTATTTACTTTTTGTTCATCTTTTTCCAGGTTGTGCCACTTTTCTAGTTAGGTGCGTGTTTTTCCCCTTTTTTTCAGTTTCCCTAAGCACTTTCTTTGTAATGTTTGAGGTCGATTCACTCTTGTGGTTTATTTATAGCAGTGGGTACTTTTCTTTTATTTTTACTCTACACTTTTTCATTGATTGTGTTGCGTGTGTTTTTACAGGTACATAGGCAAAGGCCTACCTAAGTTGTTGTGGCTTCAGCACTGGTCGCCATCCCCTGGCCTTTGGAGGTGGGCTTGGGGTTGCTGCAGCTCGATCCTGGTTAGGGTTGGGCCGTGACAAAGTGGTGTCAGAGGTGGTTCGTTCCATGGGACGCTGTTCAGATATCACTAAAATAAAAGGAATTTTTTGGGAATTTAGGGCAACAATGTTAACATGTCTTGAGAGCGGCTCTCAGGCCAGGGAGTCCAGGGATAGTGCGATGGCCAACGTATTCATTCACCAGGACCTTAATAACCCGCTTTTTGACTCAGCATGCCGAGACACTTGTTGCAAGGAAAACTTGGTTTGTGCTTCACATATGATTGTGTATTTGACTGTGCTTCTTGAGTCAGCTCCCTATTGTTGTCACTTTTATATACATATATGCTCAGCTGATCGCGACACTCCTTGATAATATTCAGGATTTATGCATGAAGACAGCCAGCCAGGATACCATCTTTGGTTCGTGACGATGACCCTGTGAGATACGAGGCCACATTACATGACCCATCATGCGAGACCCTTTCTCCAGGTGGGCCGGTAGCAGCACCCCCACCTGTTGAGCACCAGGAATCTTGAGTATAGGTTGAGCGCGCACTATGAGTTCCAACGACAGAGATGGCTGAGGTTCTGTAGTGAGCCTGACCCTCAGGCAGTAGAGGTTTGGCTCGAGAGAGTGGTTCACCTTTTTAGGCCAGTGCAAACACCGACAGATCAGAGAGTGGCTTTGGCAGCTAACCTTTTTCGTGGAGTAGCATGGCGTTGGTGGAGTATGGTGAGTCAGTTTCTTGACGAGTCATCTCTTTCATGGGGAAAATTTCAGTTTTAGTTCCATGAGGAGTTTTGTCCATCCTGCTTGCGCTCTGTTCGGATTTTGGAGCTCCTACAGTTTCAGCAGGGAGGGATGATGGTGGCTGTGTATGCAGCTAGTTTCGCAGACCGTGCACATTTGTACCCAGACTTGGTCCATGAAGACAACATCAATGCACATAAGTTTGAGCAGGGTCTCCACCGAGAGATTTGTGTTGTCATATTTCACTTGTGCATTTCCACATATGTCAGGGTTCTAGAGCCGGTGCTGGTGATAGAGTGCTTCTAGTCACATTCTAGAGTTGGTGGTGGCAGCAGTCATATTGGAGCCGAGACATCTACTGCAGCTAGCGGGCGTCGACAGGAAGAACCTCGATGTAGGTGGCTTTCTGATAACTGGACTTAGGGGCGGGTCATACACCACAGTGGCGCCGAAGGGAACCAGTGAAGCCCGAAGAGAGTCGGTGCTATTCTTGCGATGGGCGAGGTCACCTGGCACGGGACTGCCCGACCAGGCATGTGGAAACCTTCGAGCAGGCAGCAGGTGCACCACCACGACGGAGGCAGTATCATGATCGGAGTAGTATCAAGAGAGGTGGTGCTAGCAGAGGAGGGGGAGGAGCTGTTACTGGCGGATGACTTTACGAGGCATTCCCATCACCACATGGCAGTTCACATCAGGCTCCGGGAGCTGACAGTTGGAATCGCGGACAGCCGCGAGCTTTGGATGTCTATGATCCTGCAGAGCATGAGGTGATAAGAGGTACACTCTACAACTCCTCTACTTTTTGTAGTATAATTGTTAGACTCTATGTGAGAAATGCTTTTCTCCCTTCTCCTTGTTTGAGTTGTTACCAGGGTGGTGCGGGGCATCAGTGTAACCCTGTATTGGAAAGGTAAAAGGGGGTGGGACCTTTTTCTTTTGTCTATAGGGATGACCCCTTCACTCTTCGAGCTTGTAAGAGAGTCTTGGTCGTGGGACATCGACTGTGGAACCTTGTGTGACCAGATATCCATAGTTGTTTCACCATATGGATATTCTAAAGGAGGGAATCACTAGGCCATATTCCAGGTGCGGGCAGTGATTCCAGTTGCGGCCTGTGACGTAGAGGTTCAGTTGGGGTGGTGAGTTACCCTTGAGGTCCTTCATGCGGTTTGAGACCGTGCGAAGGGATGGCGAGGTTCTCTACCGCCTTACCCTAACCCCAAAGTCTAGAATGGGTGCACGAACTCTCCCACGTGGTTTACCTGAAGAGATGTGTGCGTGATCCTATGCACGTCATCAGAAAGGGAAGACCTCCCGTGAAAAGATTAAATCCTTTGGGTTGTGTGCGGTGACACAGAGTTGTGCTAGAGTTCTTCTGGGTATGGGAGAGCTAGGTGCGGGCTTAGTACCCTGAGTTGTTCCCTGGTTTTTCGCTTCAGGGAGGCAAAGAATGACGAAGGGAATGATATAAGAACCCCGTTTTTGGCTACAAAGGACTTTGGAATATTCTTGATATTATTCCAGAGCAGCGCATTCAGACGGCGTGCGATTCCGAGCCCCGGAGTGGCCGAAATTAAATTTTCAGTGATATCACACTGGACACACCAAATAAATGGGATAAATCTAAAACGGTGACTTGGATCAGAGATCTGAGTGTACGGATAGGTCCAGAATGGGGTGTTTACCATATGAAAGACTTAAAACATGTCGGCGCGGGACGTTTGGACCCCTCGCCTGCTTCTGGAACGTTAAACGGATAAATTAAATAATTAATCTTTTTGTTTAATGGATTAACTAAAATATCTCTTAAACGGTGGCTCGGATTGGAAAAATGGGGGCACCATTGAGTTTGGAGCATGCCGTTTACCCTATGAGGGGTATAAGTTTTGCGGGCGCGGGCCGTCAGCAAAAAATGTCCCCAGGGGCGTTTTCGTAATTTGGCAACCTCGGGTGCTATGTTTAATAAAATTCAAATGGAGCCTCAGAATATAATTCTGAGACCTCTATTTCACTCAAAATATAGCGTTTACCCCAGGGGAGGCTTAATCTCGACCCCGCCGGATGTTCGGGATCGGGCCAACGGGCGGGTGGTTAAGTGTTTTCTATTTAAACCCTTAACCCACCCCTCTCCTATCCCCCCCTCCTTCTTCCCTGGAACCTAAAGCTCCCAACGATGATGTAGGAATCTCCTCTTCTCATCTTCCTCTCTAGAAAGGTAGCGGCCTGGCAGCGGACTCTCCGTGAAGCGTTGGGAAAAGCCTTCCAAGTAGGCTCGTGTTTATAGTTTCTAATTCTCACACCTCTTTTGAATCCCATTTTTTTGTGTCGAATTGTTGTTTGATCCAAAACTAAATCCCATGTATCCGTAGTACATTTTCTAAGATTCGCAATGGATCTTTTAGATTGAAAATCCAACTTCAGAGGTGATCGCAATTGTTCGCCGAAATTTTTGGGTTTTTTGAGCTTTTCGGCCGGATTTGGGGGTTCTGGTTGCGGTGGCTCGGCATTCAGGCAGGAGGCGCAGGCAGAGAAGGATAAGCCCGGGAGGCAGAAGATTTGCCCGGGTGAGGGGGATTCTAAGGGTGTGTGGTGCAGGCAGCCGCGGGGCTTCGGCGGTCGGCCGAGGCTCGCAAACGGCGAGAGGGGTCGTCCGCTGTAGGCAGCAACTTGGGGGAGCAAGGACCCGCATGCTGCGGGTCCTATTGGCGAGACACGGAGACCGGATTTGGCTGGTCTTCTAGGAATAAAAGCAGACCCAGGGCGGGTCCGATTCAGTTGGAGTGGGTCGCGGCCAGCAGGCCGCGACGTCCCAGACCGGGCCGGCCGGGGTGAACCGGCCTAGTTGGCCCCCATATACTCGGGGGGGGGGGGGCGTAATTTCCAAACGGCGCATCCGTCTGATGTGCCATATGCGGCTGTGGAACCGTATTGACGGGACGACCATTTTGAGATGGTTTCAAGAATTTTTAATTCCCGAAACGAGGGGCCTCGGACGCGCAACGCGTCTTTATGTGAATTGACGTTTTTTTCCGGGGGATCTGGTTTTAGATGGCACGGATGCGTCCGACGTCCGTTTTTGGCGGTGTCAGTGGTGTTGAAACCCTGGCGTTGAGGCGGAGGATTTCAGTTTGGTTTCGGGCATTGAAGCCAGAGTTGAGGTGTGGGCCCCACATCCCGTCTGTTGAGTTGTTAACAGTGTTTTGTAACTTTTTCTTCAGACATCCGTTAGGGGCATCCGAGTAGTCGATGTTGGGTGTTTTTCAGAAGGCATCTCATTGGCGAAGTCTGCCCTCTTTAATTCTGCATGCTATTGCGGGCCCCATGAGGGTCATTTCGGGAGTTGGCAGTGATTTCCAGCTTTATCACCAGGTGTCCAATTTGGAAAAGTGAATAGTCTATCTTGTGTACCATTTTGAGAGGGTCACAACGGTGCGATAAGTTCGTTGTGCTTCGGGACTAGGATGTAGGTCCCTCATAGCACTGCTCATGTGCGGTGCGCCGGAATGCATCTTTTTCTCCACAAATCCATTGCACTCTAGTGAGCAGTCCTTTTGACGTGTTTTCCTGAGGGGATCGCAATGGAGTGATGCACTAGACTGTTTTTGGGGCCAAGGATCAGGACCACAGGATCCCATTCAGGTGTAAAGTGGAGTTGGCCACTTTTACGTTGGATATCCATTGAAGGCGAGTAAGCTGTCGATCTCACATGGTTTTTTCACGAGGATTACAACGGTGTAATCTGTTCAGGCGAGCGGAGCCTCTTACGTGATCTTATTAAATGTGGAAGCAAGAAAGGCGCTTCAGTGGTGGTTCGTCCTACTGTTTTTTTAGCGGACCCTTGGTTTGTGATTGCGTGCACTCCCATGTGATTGATGTACATGATTGAAGAGATGTGGTTGGTCGTGCCTCATCCATTGAGGTGTCATGTTGGAGTTGTTATGTTACGCCTTCATATTGACGTTGGGAGCTATGTGTATGATAGCCTTTGGGCTGGGATTTTTGTATACTCTGAATGTATATAGGTTTTCTTGGAGGTACACGTTGTGGTTCGTACCTGAGAATGTTTGAGCGCTTGGATGGGGTTGACGTGGGGTCAGACGTCGTTTGGGCCCCATATGCGTGTCGTGTTCTGATTTACGTACTTTTGACCTATCGCGACATAGAGGGTTCCTCTGTTCTCATTTGTGGAACAGCAAGGTTATGTTTTTTCCCTGGTTCTATTCTCGTTTGGCTGGCAGAGATAGTTTGTTTCCTATGTTTCATCAGCGGTGAGGGGTCTCAATAACGTGCCCTTTCACATGACTACATCACCGTTTACGACCACAGGTGTTCGTACAGTGTGGGTGTTTTCCCCACATTCTGTGATGAGTTGTCTCAGTCCGCTTCGACAGTGACTCAGTGGATTAGAGTGTTATCGTCCTGAGAGGCCCGAGGAATTTCTCCCATTCCTTCGTGTTCCCGGGAAGAGTTCTTCTCGAATCGGTGTGACCAAAACATTATGTGAGAACCCATCATCTACACAGAAGTTTGTTTTCAGCAGGGCTGAGGTTGTTTCCATTAGAAATGAGGTTTTTTCCAGCAGGGATGAGGTTTTTTCCAGGAGGGATCAGGCTGTTTCCAACAGGGCTAAGGTTGTTTCCACTTGGACTCGCCAGTTGTACCATCCAGCAGGGATGGCCATTGGGTTTCTATCCAGTAGGGATGTCCAGTACAGCGGTGTTCACCGAGCATTACCATCCAGTAGGGATGGCCGGAGCAGTTCTGGGTTTACCTCTAGCGGGGCTGGTCAGTGGTCCCTGATGTCAGGATTACCTCTTGCGGGGCTGGACAGTGGTCCCCGATGATGGTTCCGAGCCTCCCTCTAGTGGATTACCCTATTATTGGACTTGGAATTGGGAATCTTCGACTACTTTAGCCGGGTCTCCCTCTAGTGTAATACCCAGTTACGGGACTGGGCAGTGTGGCTCTTGTCAAATATTGCTGGGTCTCTCTATAGTGGGAACCCGTCGATATCCAGGGACCCTCCAGTAGGGCTGGGAAGGGGGTCGCCTGTCGACTTTGAGGAGACCTTTTAACTGCGGGGCGGTGACGAGGTGTGGCTTGACGTTCCCCCAGAACTATCAAGTGCGAGGGGCACTTTCCCCACCAAGATGTGTCTTTGCGACGTGACCAAAAATCATTAAGGCGAGTCAGTGCTGCCTAATGCCGATAGTTAAGAGGTGCAGTGTTTTGACCCCTTGACTTGCAGTTCAGGGAAGACGTACGGGATGCTGGGCATCGATGGTGTTACTTCTAGGACTGTTGGCTACTCACTTTCTTCGGCTGATCTAGGGGATGAAGATCCCCTTATGATGTTATTTGGGATTCTTGTTTGAGCATATGAATATGTATATACCTTTTTCTAGTTCCCACTTATTGGGTTTGGTTACTCTCCGTCCAGGAGAGGCGAAGACGCGCGGGGTATGCCATGTGATTTCCTTATATAGCTTCTCATTGTTGGAAGAATCTAATCTCCTGCTATAGGTAGAGAAGGCTTGATGGGAAGTTCATCTTCTCACCGTTTCCAGCTCCTTGTGTCTCTATGAGTCTACCTTATTTATTCTTGTTGAGTTGAGCTGGACTGTCTACTAATACTATTTATTGTACTCTAGGTTGTACTCCTTTACTTTTTCTTGTTTGATCTACTACTCACCAATCGGTACCTCCATTGTTTCTCCCTCGAGCCTTCAGGGTATCCTACTGAATATTTTTATACTCACCCATGCTTGGTCTTTGCCCGCACTTGGTGTGCCCTCGCAGACGACGGACAGGTTGGTTGTGGCTTCAGCGGAGCATAGGAGTTCAGGAGCTTGGACCGCGTGCGGTGGTTAGATTCAGGTTCCAGGTGGGGGACCCTTCCAGCTGTTTACATTTTGTTCACATATTTCCATGTTGTGGTACTTTTATGGTTATGAACGTGTTTTCCCCTTTTCTTTTCAGTTTACCTATGCACATTGTTTGTACGGTCTAGAGGTCGATGCACTCTTGTGGTTTTTTTATAGCAATTGGAACTTTGATTTTATTTTTACTCTGCACTATTGAATTGAGTGTGCTGCGTGTGTCTGTATAGGCACTTAGGCAACGGTCTCCCTGAGTAGTTGTTCCTTTGGCGATCTTTGCCAGCCCATGGCCTATGGAGGCGGGCTTGGAGAAGTTGTGGCTTGAGTCCAGGTATGGTCGGGTCGTGACACCAATGGGTAGTGATAGAGATCATGGCGTGGATGAAGTTAATGACTAAAAATATATAAACTGGATGTGTGAAAATGGTTATTGATATCATAAAAATGATGATTATAAGAAAAATATTCAAGAACCATTCCTACAGTTTATTAATTATTTCACTCTCTATGAATATAAGAAAATATTATTGATATATTATTATTTCATATGAATAATTTTAATTCATTGATTGGGATTTGATCAATTTAAATTGTATCTCTTTATATAAAAAAAGAATATCCAAACATGAATTTTTTATGCAAGAACAAATGAAATTATTTTAACAGATCATAATATCCATAATATAAAAAATAATATTTTCCTAGAGTATTTATTAAAAATAAAATTATTAGAAATAGTTTCCCAATAACACATACTATTCAAAATGATCTCTTCTACCAATAGTTTAAATTAAGGCTCATAAAATTATATATTTAAAAAAATTGAATGAATTTTACTAAATGCACATTATTTTACTTAAAAAATATAATGTGTCTACTAATGTCACATAAAAAATATTTGAATTCCTTGATCACAATAAAAACATAATGAAAACATGTGTTCTATTAAAAATAAATTCTCAGTTGTCAAAAATATTCCATAGACCCAAACATGTTGTATACTCAGGAAAAGATAACGTAAACCATCAAATTACTATCCAATTTCATCATCACAAATACTATACTTTAATCATATTATTATCATTATTATCAATAATGGAGAATATATTAAGGGTTATATTTCCATATTCACATGTTTCCAAAAATAATTGGCTTGTCATTGATTCTCTTTTAATGGTACCATTGAACACATTATTTATAATCTTTTATGATAACGTATAGTAGTACAATTATTGTATAATTCATGAATAATAAAAAAAATAAAATACTTTTAAAACATATTTCATGGATCCAAATACAGAAACACTTTAATTATTCAACCTCAGTTGTATTAATATCAAAACCATAACCTTTATCCCATTGCATTTTTAGTTGTATATTTCCGTGATTCACGGAGAATGAATTTGAATAGTTACCTATAGTATTATATTGATTGCACTAAAAATTCAAAATTTAATTCTTTAACATGAATTCATGAGTATGGTGACCTTTCAATCTGCAATTTTAGAAAATTACCTTTCCCTTCAAGAATGTACATGGGTGTTTATTTCCAAAAATTATCACAAGTGGCAAAAATAATTCTTTTTGTTCTTCCCATTATATTTATTTTTTTCTCTATCAACATTTTCTTTCATTTATTCCTTTCAAATCTATATGTCTTTTGAAAGTATTAATTAGTCTAGATATCGTATAAAACTTTTTCATCTTATAAATAAAATTAATGAGAGACTATAGACATTTAGGGACATGGAATAAACCCTTAAAAGAAATGGTCAACCTTTAACTCCTTATTAAATATGTAAACCATAGCATACCCAACTATTTATATAAATTTATATTCAAACTCTACAAAACTATATTACTTAATTTTATTTATTCTAGTTAAATTTATCTTTGTTTCAGTTTGTTGATCATGAGGTAAATAATTTTCAATGAATGGATCCTTGAAATATTTCCATTCCATTTCATATAATTCATCTTCCTTCATATAGTTATGGATAAAAACACACCATTTATTATAATATCCATTGATAAAATAAACTTTAAGTTTATGATTTATTTTTCCCCACAACCAAGGCCATAAAAATATTTCTAGAGACTTAATCCATTGTTCGACTACCATTGGATTCAAATTCCAACCAAATTATATGAGTTTCTATAACATAAATCTATCCTACATAATAGAATCTCATTTTGGAAGATGTTTCTCGGTATGGAAAATATTGTTTTTCAAAACCTGATATGGTTTACCTAAAATAGCTGTAATTTTTACAGATCCAATATCTGTTGAATTGGTATTCTCAGTAAGACAACATCTACATGGCCTTGAGTATTGATATCATTATTCCTTCCAGGATAAATTTTTATACTAATAAATATACATTATTACTATAAAATATATACCTTTTAAATCATAAGGTATAATTCTAAATATAGAGTATCACATAGAATAAAATTAATAATTTATGTATTATAAAATTGGTTTTTTTGGCGATATAGTTATTTAAAATCATTAATAATGGGTTATAAAGAAAATATAAATTATCATAAGTATAGCCCCAAGTATTGTCACCCCAGGTTGATAGTAAAGCCCATTCTCATGCACTGGATGATGATTAGGTCAAGACCAATGTTTGATTTTCATAATTTTACCCCTATCTAACTCTGTATCAGAACCACATTTGCATGAATTATTTCTATAGGGAATTATTTTTATGTTAACCCACAACAAATCTTCCATGATAAAAATTAGGGTGTTCTTCTATACCTAACCTCAATGATTATCATATCTTATTATCCCTAATCTATGTTTTCAAAAATTTATTTCTCATGTTTTTTTTAAACATCCTATAATAAAAACTGTAGTAACCCAAATCTAAGTTACGTGAAGTAGATATATAGTTTATTACATTGAAATAAGATACAAAGAATCACATCTCAAAGGAAGAAATATTTTAGTAGTGGTGAAAAACCTAATACATACATTAGTCTATCATTAAATTTTGAAACAAATATTCGGAAAAAATATATTTTTTAAAATATCTGTATTACCTCTATCATATCCCATACATTAGATCCTAGTGAACTTCTTATATTCTTTTAAAATAAAACAATATAATAGTAGGATAAAATACTGAGTAGGGGTTATGTATTATGACAACTATCATGGAACAATATTCATTATCAACTTGGAAATGTAAATAAATGAACAAATATTTTATTTTAAATAACATGACTATTATTAAAATATATAGAAAAATAAATATGGAAGGATAAATAACTGAACACACAATTCATTTAAATAAATATATAAGTAATAATCAAATGGTAAGATAAATAACTGAACAAAAGTTATATTTAAATGACTAGATATGTCATAATTAATGTGTAAGGGAAAACAAATAAAAAATTTCATTTAACAAATAAATTCTGAATAAAATGAATCCACATTTAATATCATTGTGAGAAATCTCATGTATATTAATAGCTGAATTCATAATAAACGAAATGATTAATTATTAGACATTATATTTTTGGATCCGGATACCACTATAGTCAATAAATTTCAAAAGATATTTTAAAACTACTTGTTCGAACTAATTTGGTTTGTAAAAAATATTTAAAACTGAATGGTACAAACTCTACTACTCTAGCCATCTAATTTAAATCTGTTGGGTACAATCTCATCTGGTTTGAAAAAATAAATTTTCTCATAACACCCATCAATGCATCGATGGGATATCTAAAACTAGGCTCCACCCATTTCAATATTTTTAAATCATTGCTCATATATACTACAATTAATATAATTCAGAAACAATGTTCTTTATCATCAAATATCCTTATTGAGTAAAGTATATTTATTTATCAATATTTCCCTTAATGATAAAAAAACATTAAAAGTAAACACTATATAAATTTTTTTTACATAGTTTAAGAAATAATCATTTCCCTCATAAAATAATACGAATATTTACTATAAAGTAAATGGAAAATGAAAATTTATCACAGTAATGTGATTTTTTTCAAAAGAATGTAAACAGTCACGAATGAAATTGAAATTGTTCAATAAAATTTATCACATGTTATATTTCATGTCAAATCCCCTTAGATGAAATAATTAAATTATAAACATAAAATACAATGAATTATTGTATAATCATGATATGAATGTTCAATGTTTAATTATATTCCCCCCAAAAAATAAATATGTTTCATAACATTACAATTTTTCAAAATGAAGATAAATTGAGACAAAGTCCCTTGTAAATATAATATCACAGAAGTGGTGACTAATTGATGAATTTATTATTTGTTTCCAATATAAATATATATATAAAAAGTTAAATAAAATGTAAAATAATCAATGGTAATTACACATATAATCATTGCAATTTAGAATCAATGAATTAGTAGTTTAACCCGATAAATAGAAATTGAGTTAAAAAATATGTTACCACACTCTTTATATTGGTTGAACGTCATTTAGAATCATTTTTAGTGAATTTAAACATTATATTAACTTATCAAAAAGAAATTCACATTTATATTTTCATATATGATCAATTTAAAGCATCTTATCACTCATTCAACAGTAATCATTCCCTATTTTAATTGTTTCGAATATTAATTTCCTAGTTCTCTCACACATGTTTTTCATTAATTATTTAGTTAATATAATTATTACATAGTATCATCATATTAAAAATAGTTATCAAGAAATAATTATAATAGTTATACATCAATAATAATTTGTAGAACAATCATTGAAGAATGTTTTGAAAAAAGATGTCTGTTACAATCATTTAGATGGAAGGTCATACGTACGAATGAGTAATGTTTTCATTTTTTAAATGATCATTATGGAATTGAGTTATGTAATATTTTATTTTCTCAAAAATATTAATATATAATAGATACAATATTACTTATTTATATATATAGATATATATTCTAAATGTGTTGTCATGATGAAAAGATAGTCACATTGCTTCGTGATGGCGGTAGTCTACATGTACATCAAGGACATTATCATCTTTCAGTGAGTTAAAAAAATAAATGATGAATAATATTTCCATACCGATTGAAATTTAATAAATATGAAAATTATTTTATTTATATGAAATCAATGCATTAATTTTATTCTTACCTACATCTATTTAAATCCTATTAAAGGACAAGTCACATCGCTTCGTGAGATGGTCGTCCACCATACACATGAGCGATGCTATTGTATCCCATGTGGAATAGAAAGTAAAAATTTATATATGTTATAATGACTTTGATGGAAAAATTATGTTATAAATTTCATATATATACACTTTATATCTCTCTTATTTAACAATAGAAAAACATGGTACTAGAAGAATGAATTTACATCAGTTCGTGAGGCGGTAGTCCATCATACACATGAATGATGATTTTATAATCTATTTGATTGTATAAGGGTTTTTCTATTGTCATTAACTTATTATAAAAAATAATTATGTATATGGAATATGTATGGTTAATTATATCATAATGGTATCATTATAATTGAATGCATTGGAGGAACAAATAATATAAAAACTCTCATTGAAGAACGTTACATCTACTTTTGGTAACCACTCTAGTTTTCACCAAAAGTATTATTAGGTTGGATTTATGACCAAATTAATTATTATAGGATAATAAGATGAAATTTGGGATGTTATTTTTTTAGTAATTTATTGATCTAATATGTTCTAATGTCTGATTTTGAGAGGAGGGCTGGCTTTTATAAGGGATATGAGTGTCACACTTGTATTTATTTTAAAAGAAAAAGGAACACATACATTTTTCATATTCCAAACTGGAAAAATGTGGATTATTATCGATACATAGATATTAAATAATATAATTATTTCTATTGAACAAATGTTTGACAATTTTTAAGCTCATTTTAATACTTAACCATTTTACATTAATACCATATAAATCCAGTTTTAACCTAATTGTTGAAAAAATTAAACATTTTTACAATTTAGTACTATAAAAAATTATGTTTAAAATATTATAAAATATATGTTATGATTAATAAAAATATTTAACCCATATAACCATATTTTAATAACATTATATTCGAATTTTAACTTACAATTTATCTTGAAAACCTGATGATAAAGTGGTTTTTCAAAGAGAAAATGATTAAAATTTTACAATTTCATTATATTAAAATTCAATTATAAGATGGTTATAATGAATGAGAGTATATTAATAGATATATAATTAAATTAATGTTACATTAAAACCAATTCAAAATAAATACAATCATTATAATTAATTTAAACGAGAATTTGTTTTTCAATTAAAATCATGTATTTTTCACTATTCATCGAACAATGAAACATTTAAAAAATCTTATCAATATTGCCTAAAATAATTGTTATAATACTACATAAAACTGAATATAGAAATTTTCATTGATTTTTTCCAAAAGTTATTCAAAATAATTTTTTAATATGTGTTAAAAGTGAGACTAAACCATTTTTAGAAAAAATATAGTTTTTTCTTAAAACATTTCTTTTTTTATTTAAATGATTATTATTTTAATTGTATTCAATATATAATCGTAATATTCAAAATTTAGTTTTTACTATTCATCCTCCAAATTTTGAACATAGGATATAATGGTATACTATATTTTGGTTTATTTTGATTCAGATTTTTGTATTCGACGAGTTATCAAAGAGATTAAATTTAATAAATATATATTTTATGGGTTGTTTAATATTTCTGTATCATGAAAAACGTTCCATGAAAATTTATATTCAGCTTTTACAATATATAGAATTTATAGATAATATATCAAAAATAATTAATCATTTTATGGTCTTGAAATTTTTTTTATCTAAATATTTAGATGATATTTATTTAACAATCGGTCCCATTTTAGATCAAGAAAAATCTTACCATGCACTGGGTTTTCTCAATGTCAATTAGAAGATAGTAATTAGAGATAAGAAAATAACTATGATAGATCCCCCAACTAATCTTCTATATCTGATGAATGTAGCAATACATGAGAATCATATTACATAAGAAAGAAAATATAATATATATCTATCCCATGTTTGTGGATTAAATATGAAACTTAGAGACCCAACATTATTCCCAACTAGTTTTCTGGCCATTGACCCACATTGAGAAATGTGTCATTTTAATAGTCTCAAACGGTACTGTTGTAACCCAAACAACCCTACACGCCCTATGATTGCAATAGATAATTGAATTTGATTTAATTCCATGTTTAAATAGATATATTTCTCACATTTTTAAGAATATAAAAAATCTTACAATTCTACCATAGATTCCAAACAATGAAAATTAATATGGAAAATCTGAGAACTAAAATATATTTCTTTTTTCAATAAAAAAATAAGATCCAATAAGTATACATGTACAATGTGTTTATGTAATAGGTAGATGTCTTGTAATTTTATATTGTTACAAGGTTAATGTAAACATCCCTACCAAAATATGTTCCATGTTCACTATCATCCAATCAATGAACCACTTTAAGAACGAGAATGGAAAAATATGTTAAAAAATATTTCACCAACAATGAATATAAAATAAGAATGAGACACCATAATAATAGTGGTTCCATTTTTGAAACTCAACTACCTATGGATGAATGTGAAACAACAATATTAATTTTCTTATAAGTCATTCTCATCAAAAATTATATAAGTGTGAAAAAAAAATCAATATGTTTTTTTTCATTCCCTCGATGTTTTTAGATATCAAAAATATAAACTCAAAAACCACATATCCATTATTGATTCCTCTAAAATTATAGATATATATTTATATCATCATTCCCAGTTTTTTCCATTTATAAATTATTATTCTATTTGAATAAAATCTTGAATATGGAAATAATATATCTTAAAAAATCCAAACTTATCATTTAATATAATATAAAATATTTATTATTTTAGAATTTTAAATTTAAAAATAAATATATAAATTTAATGAAAAAGAAATCATGAGTAATAAAACCTCTAAATATTAAATTTTATCTACATTTAAATATCATAAACAAAATATATTTGGAGTACTCTTAGAAATTACCATACAATAAAAAATATCCTTTGATGACATATGGTTAATAATTCATAGCTCTTATGAATATATAATTTAGAATCTCTAATATTATTTAAATTATTATTATTATTATATTATATCTATATATTGATATGTAGTATACTTGGGATCAAAATTTTGGTGACATGATATCTGGAAAACCATTGGATTCTCTGGAAACTTTTGTGTTACTAATATCCAATTTATTAAGAAAAGGTTAAAGCTATTCAATATACAAAAAACATTAATTATCATTACAAAATATTCTGTGAGTCCCACAATACTCCTACACAAGTAGTAGAAGATCCATATTTATTTTACAAGATACCACCTTTGACTAAAATTTTACTTTTTTATTTTTAATTATGGTATTAATTTAATCATGGAATGTATTTCAGAAATAACTTTTAATCAAATG
Organism: Viscum album; assembly: GCA_963277665.1. Taxonomy (NCBI): domain Eukaryota; kingdom Viridiplantae; phylum Streptophyta; class Magnoliopsida; order Santalales; family Viscaceae; genus Viscum; species Viscum album. Next base: position 1,214,673,718 of record OY728141.1, read on the forward strand.
TAAATCCTTATTTTTCCAAAATTATTCACTCTCATATAAGTCCCCTACAATATGAAATAGATACATTGATACTTAATTTCTATCCACTGATTAGAAAATAAAACAACACATTATATAAATGAATTTTCCACTAGAACTATAAATCACATATTAAAATCTTCAATGAAAAATATTTTGTCATTCTACCATTTATAAAACTAAATTAGATAATTAATAAATATGGTTTGAATAAACCCCCACAGTGGGTATTTTTAAGTCCATGTTAAATTTAATAAACTCAATATATTACCAAATTAATCTATATATCATTAAAAATAATCAACTATCACTCTATTTCGACACTATCACTGGTCAATGTTTAGAACATGGGATCAAGAGAAAATTCTACACCTAAATGTATACGTGTGAACATCATTAATACTAAATCAGCTGTTAATCAGTTATTTTTTCTTAAACCCAACCCCATTTCATCATGTATTATAAATACTATTCCTATTAGATTGTATTTATTCATATATATTATTCAATATACTACCATTCATAAGATGATTCACCCCTTAAATAGAGTTTAATCTATTTCCACATTATGGTATTTGTGATTTTAATAAAAACTCATTGAGTACCATCAATTTTATAATTTTATACAACATTCATATTAAATTGAATGATAAATTACATGTCAAGTACTAAACGTAATAATGATTATCAAATAATTATTTAGATAATTATTTTCAAATAATATCAACCATCAGGTGATTAGTTTCAACATATTCAACCATTATGTCTCATGGATCCCCCATTTCATTAATAAAATTGCCTTAAATTTAAATATACATCATATGTGACTGTTTTTTGGAGTTTTTCATTAGATTAATTAAACAGTCATTTTCATGAAGATTTTATAGGCATTTTCACTTCTTCTAAAATAACCTATAACATTTTTTCATCCATTTCAGATATGTGCATGGTTTTATAATAGAAATATAATCTTCTTCAAATATTTTATGTGTAATACATTATTATTTCTTTGTTATCCAACTAACTCAAGTACTTAGAATAAAAATTAACCTTATCTTATAGAAGATTTTTAAAATATCCTTAGACCAATATTCATAAAATTATAGGATTAAAATATGATACTTAACTACAAAAAAACAAAAAACAATAATTAATAATATTTCTAGAATACTTTATTTTTTTATGTTTCCTTATCCAAAGATCTAATATAAGTTTATTGATAAAAAAATGTTATAAGACTATAAAAAAGGGATTTTATAGAAATATCTATCATAAATAGAGATCAAATAAGTAGAATGGACATCCCAATAAGCCTGATTTAAATAAATTTCCCTGTTGGAAAGTCCATCTGTCATATGAATCACCTATCGATTGGAGTGTGAGATAATTTAGTTGAGATCACGGAGAGAAATCATAAACATTATCTAGAAATCCCTGAACATCAATAGTATATGAAACACGCAATTTTAAATTTATTATATAATTGTAGTGGGGTCACATTCTATCAAAAAATGATTCCAACTGTTGGATTTTGCAAAGGGGAATCTGTGAATGACTCCATGAATTTCATCTTCAATGGATTAAACCAAAAAACATGATCCAAAAAAACAGCCAGGAATTTTACCATTTTTATCATGGTATTGTAAACCACATTCATAGGTCCCATGGTTTTTTTAACGAACCATCATAATTGATTTTAATACAACATTTCTAGGGAGGATTACAGAAAACCTCTCAGGTGCCAACAAATGGCATATGATTCGCTGAAAATCCTAACCTCTACAAAACTGAGATGTTATGAATTTTATTATTACATAATCATGTTTTTGAACAGAATAATCATTAATAAAAATTTTCATGTTATGGATAGATGATTGAATATTGAAAGGGAAAATATAGTGAATAAATGTATTTTGACCACGTTACATAAGATTCCACAAATTTATCATTTCCACAAGAATTATATTATTGAGTTGTGGAGGTAACAGTAATTACTATACCCTAACAGTGAGTCAATGATGACATGTTGGGAGTTCTATGTTCCAACAGGTCAAAAAACACCTTCAATGGTGTTGAGGTTGTGGTGTAACTGAATAATAGGTTGTCAAAGTCTTATCTATGTTGGAGATAGAAATTAATCATATAATGGTGAGACACTACAAAAAATCTAAACAATAAGTCTGTTGGAAGTAGATTATGTGGTGACCGTGAAGTGATGATAAAATGTGAAGGCCTGATTAAGAACGTACAAAATATTTTAGTCCAATAAATGTTTTAGTTATAGATTCTAACAACACACTGATAATTCATACAATCATTAAAAATGATATTCTTAACCGGTTCTCAGATAATCACATGATACCTTTGGGAGAAGGTGTGATCCCAAAAGTTATAATTAATTCCCTCCTACAAATTAAATGGAGGAGCAGCAAATAAGTCTTAAATCAATGATTAATGATCTGAAATAGAATATAGTGGACTAAAATCATCAATAAAATTACTTTATTTCAATTTATACAACTATAACTTGAGAGTTGAGCGTCAACTTATGATCCATCTATTGCAATATTTGATATTTTAATAATAGTTTTTATGGTAGGAAATGATATAATACAATATATGTTGTGTTTCCTTGTTTTAATCTATCTAAAATTATGAACCTGAGGATTTCCAGGGCCATAAATATTATATTGACAACATTTCAAGTGAATTGGGCATGGAGAGCCTTCTTGACGTGTATGATGATCTTAGTACCAATGACACTAATGTTGGGGGAATCAAAACATTTTTTCCATGTCACATCGACCAACTTTAACTCAAGGATGCTTCCAATCCATAAATTATTCATAGTGTTGTCATTTAATATTTTGACCTACCTCATGAGATATCCATAATCATAATTGATTTTATCATATTTAAAATAATGGTGTGTTTAACAATAGAAATATATCAATACCATGAGAGAGAATTACCCATCCACAATGTGAGTTTATTTTTGAAATTATCAGAAAGATTGTGAAATAGAACTCATTTGGACTTCTCCAAAATAATGAAACACCAATATATGTGAAGGATATGAGCCTCTCTTTAAACCACATATCCCAATGAATGGAATACTTTTGGACAATAGTTAAACCCTTTCTATAATAAATAAACGATTTATCGTAATTGACGGTTTGAATAAAGATTCTTTCAAAATGACTAAGCGAGTTCATCAGATTCTAAATATTCTTCTTGGTAAAATGTATAAATTGTATAATGTCATCAACATAAATCAACTTAGAATATGAAACAATACCTCTGGTTTTATGAATGGGTTTTAATATTCCATGATCCACCTACTAAGTCAGAAGACGACTATTATAATATTAAAAAATATAGAATATTAGAGATAAGAGAGGATCCCTATATTTAACTCCCTAAGAACCCCTAATATAACCATTAAGAGACATATTAGTTCGAAATTATATGGAGTCCAGTCCAAATAAGTGACTTCAATCCACCAATGAAAGTTGTATTTAAACCATAATTATGTGCAACAATATATATTTTAATCCAATCCATAGTGTAAAATGGTTTAATCATATCATGTTTAATAGAAATGTTACCACCTCATTTATACCTGCTAAAATGATTGATACACAACTAGGCTATTAATATATAATCATGGATTCACATTTCTTTAATAAATCCAAATTGATTATATGTAATGATATTATTAAAAATAATGGAAATTTTATTAGAAATAACATATTTGTTAATCATGTATATGTTATAAACAAGAGAAATAAGCCTTAAAATTGAATTTCACAGGTATTATATGTTTTAGGAATTAGAGTGAAAAATTAATCATAGATCCTATTAGGAATGACACCATTAATTAAGATTTAGGTTAATAACATTCAATCACTAACCTGTATAACATCCTAATATTTCTGGAAGATGTATTTAGATAAACCATGTAGTCTATGAGCACTACTGGGATTCAAGATAAGACCATAGCTGGGATTTTATACTCAAGTGGAATTTAGTTATGTAGAGTGTTTTCACTGGGGATGACATGGTTGGAAAAAATTCCATCCATTAGGTCCCAATCAATACCACTCCCATTAAGATAATTCGTTTTATTTTTGTGATATAGAATTTTTTTGGATTGCATTAAAATTGGGACTCCATCAAATTAGAATAAAAATATAAATCCATGGTGTTATTGAGTACAATTTCATTTTAATAATTATCTAATAAAATTATAGATTCCCTACTCTTCCAACTATAGGTTTTCTATTTTTTGTTCATATAATAATTAGAGTTGAAAAAAGTTTACATTCTAATATGTCAAACTCATTCTGTATCCCAATTGAAAATTTTACCTAACCAATAATTTTGTACCTATTTAATTGATTATATATTGGAGATAATTACTAGAAAAATTCTTTAATAAGATAAATTTAAAACAAATAAATTGTCAATTACCAAAAAGCATCCAATTATTTTATATTTGATTAATGAAGGGTGATATCAGTAAAATAAATTATTACCCAAAATTGTTCTTCAAATAATGATTTTATATAAAGTTTTTATAAAAACCACCTCTAATGAATTAAAATATTCTAAAATAACCTCCCACCAAATTATTCCAATTTTTAGTTCATTCTTCTACCCATATAATTCCACATTTAATTGGCACACTTTTTTCTTAATTATTGTGTTAAAAACCCATTTTTTATTCACTTTACACATAATCCAGGATTAATCCATTTGAAATTTTTTCATTCACATAAATTTTATATAAATTTATGCTTTATTTAATTTGTACTTCAAATAATTTTCAAATTGAATTGATTTTCACCCACATTTCTAATACATTTTTCATATAAATGCCCTCAATTTGAGCATATTCATTGCACACTAACCTATATTCATTTCAAATCAATTACCCTACTCATTATACTTATTCATTGAAAACAATATAATTAAATGATTTCCTAACCATATGAACATTTTTAAATATCTCTTATTTTTATTTTATATGTTTTATCCAAATCAATAATGATTTTACCCAAGAACCATCTTTTTTAACAAATTCATATGATGTTAACTCAAACTGTAATGATAGTGTAGTGTTATATAAACTCTTGAACTTTTTGTATTGTGATCAAGTAGTTTTTATCTCAAATAATATTTATTTCTTCTATTTTCATTTTCTTTCCCAACATTTGAGTAAATAATTTAATTTTTTAGTTTATTTTTTAATATTAGTCTACATCAAAATAATTATTATATAATGCATGTTATGTAAATCTAGATATTTTATTTTTTTTATAATCATCATTATATATTTTATAATATTATATTGTTTTTGATGTATATCAATATTTTTTTTTGATCATGTAAATAGTATTTATTTTCATAATCTTATTTTTCATTTTTTAACGCAATTGTAGGCATGGATTTTAGTTCAGTAACTAATAAAAGATCTCTTATCATGTTTATATTCACACATTCCATGGCATGATTTATTTTTATGAATATAAAATCTACTTCAAAAATGTATTTTTATGACCGATTTCCTTCATTGACACATATCATATTATGTATTCATCACTTCATGAATTAAGAATTGTTAATTTTGAGTATAAATGGATACTTACATAGTCACTTTTACATAATAACATAAAATTCAATTTTTAATTAGAAATATATTTTCCATATTACATAAATTTTAATTATTACTTAAAATGACTATATTTTATAATAGAGCTATCATTAATGATATTTCATTTTTAATTCCATGTTTTTCAAATTATTCTCCGCCTTAATGGATTAATATTCCATGCCTTTATAAATTCTGAAAATTTTAATATATTTTTTTGTTTAATTTTTTAAACTCTATAGAAACATATTTATCAATTACAATAGATTTTTTTTCATATACCTAATGAAACCCATTATTATATGGTCATCAACAAATATTATGAATTATTTCTCACCTATTATTTCATAATTTCTTATTCTATTACACATATTAAAATATATTAAATCCTGAAAATGTGAGTCTCATTTATTTATTTATAATTTAGATTCCTTCCCATATTCCCTCTGATGGTTTTATTTTATGTCATTTTATATTTTTGGTTCATTTATGACCATTTGTGATTCATAATGTATTAGGGTATTATAAATGTTAATGTTTAAGGGAAAACATTGATGTTTCTTAAATGTGATGATCGGTCTGAATGTGAATATTTTCACAAAAGCGATCTGTTTCTTAAAAGTAACTATTTTCATGAAAACATGATGATTTGGGTGAATGTTATTGTTGGATATTCACAAAATGTGAGCAGCATATAACATGATTTTAGATCATTACAAAACATGATATTTAAGAGGTTATTATATAGGGACTATATTTTATTAGAAGAAATAAAGTAATTTTTGTTGAATTGGTTCATATATATTTTGGGAAAGGGATATTTTAAAAACAATGTGCATCTATTGGTGAAAAATTTTTAAGAAAGTGAAGTCGTGAATTGTTGTGTGATTGAGAGGGACATCCAGATTGAATTAATGTGTAAAGGTGGACTAATAGGCTATTTTCCATATTTTTTTGTGAGGTAACACTAATTTTATTATGTAATGTAACACTAGTCATATAAGTGAAAAATATTAAACACAAAATAAAAAGATAAATTGTGCATTGTGGTACTTCAGAATATTATAATTTTATACTTCAGGGACTATAAAAGTGAGGGTAAACAATGAAAAAATTAGGTATCCTGTGTGTTTTATTTATATATAATATACTTGAAGAAATATAGTGAATGATGGTCATGTGATCATTAATCATATCTAATTAAGGAAAATATTAGCATATCATAAGTCAAAACATCCTAAAATAGTGAACATAAGAGTAACCCTACTAATAAGTGAGGTTAAAATAAATTGTAATAGTGTAATTTATTTGTTACATGGTAATCATAAATTAGTTTCATAACCTAATTCACTCCCATCTTAGGGAATATCTCACCAAATTCAATTATGAGGCCCAAAATGCTATCGTAACCTAGGATTATCATATTGTATTTGTTTTTTATGAATTGATCTAGTCAATTATTAGAGTTGTGTCATATTATTCCCATATAACATAATAAAGGTAATTAATTTGAATAATATGTTCAATTTAAAAAGAATAAATTATAATGAAAAGGTTTTTTTGAATTTTGTGATCAATCTTAATGAGACTCGCTAATATCAAACAAAGGGAATGAATAAATCATATTAGGTATATAATTATTAATAAAACGATGATTCAATACTATCTAAATATCCATATATAAAATTGATATTTTATCTAATGAAAATTTTGAGATGTTAGTATAACCAAATAAGGATTTTTTATACATGTAATAAGAACAAGATTAGGGCCATAAATAAGAATTGATAGAGAAAAAAAGAAGATGTAGTCTTAATAGATAATATTAGAATGAAAAAAATCAAGGACTATAAAATGAAAAGTTTTCATCATAGATTATTTAACGTATATTAAAATATTAGGGTGAAGAGTGGTACTATAACTAATTAATTGAATTATATTTCTTTGAATGTGAAAAAATTTAAACATGGTTCCTTAGTGGATGGCCTTGACTCAAAAGAGGTTCAAATTTTGATGGATAACAAGTACTAGTTGGTTACAAACATTGTTTGATTAGTTTAGGAGAGCCAATATTTTATTAAAGTAAAGGTGTACCATAATTATAATATTTTGAAAAGTGATCTAAAAATTTATGTCCAAAATTAGTTACTAGAATAACATTCACATGTGATTGATGAGTAAATGGGCACAAAGAATGATGAAAAAGTATGAATTGTCCCTTTCAGAAAAATATAGGAAGAGTTATTAAATCATCTCAATAGTATTATCTTTATTATTATTGAAATAAGTGCATGAATTAAGGTGTAGTATTATACAATCAATGATATCTATGGGTGGCTAAAACCAAAAATATGTATACAAAAATGTGTTCTTGGGAAACACCAATAAGTTATGTACATTATCATATAAATATAAATTTAATAAGAAATATATATAAATTTAACAAAAAAAATTAATTTCTGTCAAATAAAGGGATCTTGGATGTGTTACTCATATTAAATCATCGATCATACCAATGAATGTCTATTTACATGACCCAAGGATCTATGGAAAATAGAAAACATATTGTTACAACACCTCAATTGAGACATGACTCTATGAGGTATGGTTTTAATGAGATATTCTTCATTTGTTATAACCATGAGAATATGATGATAAATTAAAGTTAAAATTTAATCTAAATGATTCAATAGTAATTCTAGCAATCTAATAACTAAAATTAATAAATATATCACTAAAAAAAATTGGAAAAAAGAGTTACTACATTAGGGTAAAATAATAGAGTTCAATATGAGGTGAACCAAGAAATAAACAATTGTTTAAAATGGTCTTCCTATATTAAAAAATGAAAATAAATACAGAGAAAAATAAATTTTCTATTAACTATGAAAATTATCGATTCATGTTTAAATAAATATCCGAAAAATGAAGAGAATATCTGAGATGGATCTATTAGTTTTCAATGATAATAAACATGAATAATTCTTAATTGGTTTCACAAAATTTATCATACAAAAAGTGATAAATTCTAATAAGGTAGTTCCTAGTATATGGGAAAATACTTCCATGGATAGAGAATTGAAAACATGAATTTAACATAAGGTTCTAGGAAAGTCAATAATAATAATGGAATATTTAAATGACTCCAAATTTCACCCATATGAATGAAAAATAACAAAAGAATGCATGGTTTTTGAGGGATGACTAATCATGTAGGGGTAAAAATAATTTTAATAATATTTGTAGAATAATCGTCCAATAATTGACATTTAATGAGATTTTTTTTGTAAAAGTACACAAGGAAGAAATGGTTGATACGTAGCATATGAAGAAAATCAAACTGTCAATCTGGTAAGGTATAAGTTCCGATAAAACATCTAAAATTATGTTTTTATAGTCAAATCACTAAAAAGAGTGAAAATAATAATTTATTGGAGATAGAGACCATGAATAATTATTTTTATGAAGAAGAGGATGATGAGATGATGACATTAAATTTATCAAATATAAAAAGTGGAATAATAAAGTGTGATAGTTAAGGGGTTTTCCATCAACAAAATCATCATTACACAAATTAAGAAAGTAATATACCCTCTATCTCAATGGGTATAATATCTATTAACTGTTATTGTAGTATTTGAAGATTATGGGGTGATATAATCTCTAGGGAAGATACATCAAGATATTTATTGTGATGTTGAGATATTATGTAGTGTATTGATTATTAATTAAAGAATCATACCATTTGTAAGGTGTCATACTGATATGATTAGAGAAATGAATTTTTTCATTAAAATAAAATTTTGGAGGTGTCAAGGGTGTTTATTTTTCAATCATTGAATCTTGAATATTGAATAATGGAGATGCATAAATAATATTAGTCTCGTGATTTTTTTGATCTGATATGCGATGTAATATTACATTTCTGTAGATATTGGATAATAAAACTGATTTATAATTATCATTGATGAAAAATATAATGTTTTGGGAGATGTGAAATTCGGAAAATATGTTTTTTCATACAAAAAAAATAAATACTAACTGGGGATGAGAGAAAAAATTATTTTCCAATAAACCTTTAGGATGTGATTTCAAAAGATGAAAAATGTGTCATTATTTCAATAGTTGGTATCAAGTTAGAATCATTGTGCTACATTCAGTCAACCATATAATTTTTCAATAATAAATATTCTGAATTTAGTATAATCCATATTATTGGTTTCTGTAATTATATCTATCTATTTAAATAATCACTATTATATTGTTTTGGAGAGATAAAGAAGATGTCCACAAGAGTTCCCTGATAGAAGTTAGTGTTCTATGGTTTTTTAAGATATATGGATGTAACTAATTATAATGGATAGAGATTGTTTTATTAAATTTCCAACACTATGATTTGAAATTATAGGATTAATGTTTTTTTATAAAATCTATTTTCTATGTGTTAAGTCCACACACTGAATACCATTACAAATATAGGTATAGATGAAATAATTTTTTGGGATAGAGAGATTTATTTAACCCATATTCAGATATCAAGTAATGATACATGAGGATAATATAATTTATGGGACAATATAGTTTTCCAACTAAGTAGAGGTGTGTAGGAGTAACATATCATGGGGTCACTTTTTATATATTCAATAACTATATCATCAAAGTGGGAGATGAGTAATAACATTATAAACATCATTTAAATGTGACTAAGATAAATGATTTAATGGATTGTATAAATCATATTGAAATATGGTTGCTTATATTTTTGGAATAAGAAATATAGATGGAATAATAACTATACAATATGAGAAACCCTTAGATCCTAAGGTTCATGCTTACAAAAGGCACGATATTTAGTATATGTGGTAAAAAATACACATTGGATGTGATGTCATAGGTTGGGAAGAGAGAGCCATGAATCTATATGTTTTCCAATACATCGTTCTGAAAGTAATGTTTTTGAATTTTATGATGATAAAATATTTTATTCAATGAAGACATATCATGTTTCATTAAAAATGGGTTCACTATGAATGTATCATTCTGGTTGGGTTATCGAAGTGTTCTTCTCATGAACTATGCTATGTTTGGCCTTTTTCAAACTGTTGATATTTAATAAAAATTCAATATCGACATCATTTGGTAATGGTATTAAATATTAGTTAGTATAAATTATGTGTAAAGAAATGTACAAAAGGGATTATCAAAGATAGTGGGAACATATTCATAAAATTTCAGAAAAAAAATCCAATGGGGGAGATTATTAGACATTAGTGGGAATGGGTGTTTCTTTTTGGTGCGTTCATTTCATACCATAGAGTATTGGATGATATATTTCCACTGTCATGGTGTGATTGAGGTTTTTGGGGTTTTGGTTCAACATATCTGTAAGTGAATGTTCCATTATGTTCCCAATAAAGGAAAAGTGTCTGATTTAAAAAAAATTAGTGATATCAGAATGTTGATTATGATAATACTGAGAGATGTGTTGAATATATCTATTAGAGAAGTGAACACATATAGGGAGACAACAATAAAATTAAATAGAGAAGTTCTAAAACTATGAAGACCAAGATAATTTCATAATTTCATGGGCTATAATTATTAAATTGTGAGTGGTATGTGTCTATAGAAATATATAATTAATGATGAAGACTCATTCAAAATAAAATCTTCATGGATATAGTGATTATGTTAAAAAAATATTGAAGGAAATATGGGTGTTATAGAACTCCCAGATTGAGGTATATGGAGTTTTATGTTCTTTTTTATGTGATTATTGTTCTTGGGATGAGTTGGGAATAGGATGTGTGGGTTTTGGAATGGGTTTGAAAAAGATTGGAGGGTTTTCTAAGGGCCCACAGTTTGAGCACGGTTATGTAAAACTGTGTGGGTTCTCTAGGAAATTGTGCAAGGGGAGATAATAGAATTTTCATGAAATATACATGATTTCAAAAACCTTCCGAGGTAATCGTGTGAACCCTATATCTTGAGGATGTGTTGTGCTCATGATTAGCACACAACTTTCCAAACTGTGTGGGAAAACATTACTGCCACATGAAAATGGTGTTTTAAAATCCATGCTTCCTTGGGCTTGCTTCATTTCAATAAAAACTCTCTCCAAATTGAGACTCACACTATATATTGGGTTCTCAAAGGTTTAAGGTTATCTCCCACATGTTTTCTATGTAAATCAAAGGGGTTTTTTGTGTACTGATGGTTGTTATTTTCTAGTAAGTCTCCTCTCATGGTACGTTGTGGTTTCTTCAAGATATACATCTCCCTACCTCTATATCTCATTTTTTAGATCTATACCCATTGTTTGTAGATATTGGGTTGTGGTTTCCTTGGGTATTTATTTTAATTTTTTTTATGATAGGGATGGAGACCATGAGCGATTTTGGTGGTGCGTTTGCCTAGATTGGTGTGTTGTTTCTTGTGGGTCTAATTCGCTAGAACCCTAAAGGTAGGTGGATGTTATCTCAACTACATGTATATGGAACATGAATCATTGTTACAATTAATTGTTGTTAATTAAAATTATTAATGTTTTGGATGTGTGAAATTGGTTGTAAATCCCTTTGGAGAGGTTTTCGGGATTTTTGGGAGAAAGTTTTTTTAGTGAAATTCTCTAATTGTTGATTTTAAAATGAATTTTTTAAAATGGGTTGCTAGGATTTATTTATGAAAATGATGGATGAAAATGTTATTCAATAAATATTTGGTTTACTGAAATGTGGTTTGTCATGTAAAATTTGTTAAAGTTTGTTTTCATTAAATGGGTGACTTGTTTAAGTAAATTAACATGTGATGGAAATAATGGTGTGATTTTGTGTGGCCTTGGTGCTCAGTGTTTGTTGGATGATATTATGTTATGGATTGAGTGAATATTGTGTATAGTGTCTGAGAAGTACCACTATAAAAGAGGATAGATAGTGAATTTAAGGGACACCATCAATGATGAGTGGAAGGGAAGTACCACTATATTGGGATGGAAGGAACGGTTCAGACGGAAGTGTCATCGTCATTGTTATACCGGTTTGGATTATGGAACATTGTGTCGTACATTTATTTTATTGTGGAAATTGGAAGTGGTAATTGGATGTTTAAATTAGTTTGTTGGTGATATGTATTATGGAATGTGTGTGGATTTACCTTTTGTTACATGTCTTGATAAGGGTATTTTTGGATTTCAGTATTTTTTTCACAATTTAGTGTTTTATAAAAACAGTTTTATATAAATTTTCAAATGGTTTCATTCTAATGGAGTGAGTATGGATGTCATTTGAGGGAAAAATACTAAGTATTTATACTCAATCACAACTTTGGAACATTGGTTCTTTTGCATATTTTGTATTCAGGGACATAGTTAAGAGTATATTATCTCATTTAATTAGTAGTTTGGCATGATTCCTTGGAAATGTTGTGGTTCTCGTAGTATAGAGCTTGGTGTGGATCTATTTATGATGTCCACGTTCTATTATATTCTAATTTTAGTATTCCTCTTGGTACTCTAATTTTGGCCTTATTTTATTTGGAATGTGGAATTTTTATGGATTTGATCTGTATCTTTTTGGTAATGTTTTGGTTTGGTTACTTTTCCAACATTTATCACGTAGGTTGTTAATAGTGGGCTATTATTTTGTTGGACTTATCTCATGGTAAAATAGTTCCCCAATTCATTCTTGATACCATCGACATTTATTACTAGACTTTGGTTCCTTGGTAACATCACTTAAGGCCAAGAGGCATTCCTCCACACTCTCAAGCCAATGAGATGGGGGGATGCTACAAGTGGTATCTGTTTGTTCAGTCCATGGCTTCCAAGTGAGATCAGTTGTTTGATCCTTTGTGTTGATCATTGGTCTTGGATTTGACATTCTTCCTTGGATATTTCTTCATTCGGGATGGTAGAAAGACGTTGGATTGTAGGAACATGGAATGTATAGCATAAAAAGATGTAATTAACACTTTATGTTGAACATCAATTTACCAATGAGTTGGGTATATTAGTGTTTAGGGACAATTATAGGCACTGGATATCTCATTATTCTGGGAGTATCCAATGAGATGAGAATTCCATGAATGGTAGAAATGAATTTACACTAGGATTACAATTTCATTGGGGTATAATTATCTATGGGGTGATATGAATGTGTTGATTTTGAAAATCTATATTGGGTTTCAAAATGGAAGTATTAGAATCAAGGAAACATATGGTATTTTAAAAATGGGATTATTTCAAAAACATTGTGAATTTTTTTGAATAGTTAAACATGAAAAATTTGAACTTATTTAAAAACTAGTTGTGATAGTTGTTATATGATTTAATTTAAAAAAATTATAACCATTATTATTAAGGGAGTGAGAATTATGGTTGTTTTTGTGTCTATAAAAATTGCATTGGGTAAAAGTTGTATAGACCAACTGGAAGAAGCTACTGAAAATGTTGTTTCACCTGAGCCTCTGGTGAACCAGCATCGATAAAAGAGTATAGTTCAAGCCTTCCAAGATATGGAATGCGGGAATAAAGGGTATGAACCAAAACATGTGGATCATGCAGTTCAGTTTCAAAGGCAGAAGCAAGCCATGTTTAGGGGTGAATCGTAGCCAGAAAGAACAGTAGCATGGAAGAATAGAATGAATATGATATTTTACTTTTTGTTAACAACAGAAGAGATGAAGTTATTTTTGCCATTTATATGTTGGTATATATTTCTATTCAGTGGTGGGACTTGGCCGTCCATGATGTGACAGAACAAATTGTGACACATGAGGGTTTTTAGGAAATTTTTAGTAAACTATTGTACCCTTGTACGTTAAGAATTCATCCTACAATAGATTTATTGAGTTTTAATAAAGGTAACATGGCAGTGAAAAAATATGCATCTATGTTTATGAACGTAGTGTGGATTATACCTGGGGTGGAGGGTATTACATCGTTGAAGGAATGAATTTTTGAAGCTAGGTTGAACAAGGAATTTTTTTCCAAGATATCAGTGTTTCCTATAGATGATTAAACAGAAATGGTGAATCGATCTATGGTGGCTAAGAAGAATATTGTGGAGGATATAGGTTGGGAACGTATGTTGGAACCCATGGTAAACAGTGGGAACTCAAATGCTGGGATCAATTGGAAGAGGGAATATTATTTAAAAGTTGGGAGTATAGTTTAGAATCCAACAATAGGATCGTTCAATCATCCTCCAATACCTCATAGCATGCAGGGATGTTTTCAATGTGATTTTACAATCCAAATCAAGCGAGACTGTATCGAAAAAAAATTGATGAGGTCATAATTGTATGTAGATGGGGTATCTGTAGTGATATTGTCAGAATGATCTGACGTCGGGTGTTTGTGACACTCCTCAAGGTCACAAGGGTTTTATAATTCGACGGGAGAGGGGAAACCTCATATAACATGAAATCAGAATAAAGTGGGTCATGGCGATTCTAGGAATACCAAAATTCCACAACAATGTAAAAAAGGGAAGAATTTGGAAAGAAAGCAGTTGTTTGGAGGTGATCAGGATGTCGTGGATGATCGGTCAGGACCATCCACAGTGCGAAGTACGGTTCTTTTAAATTCATTTTTGAAGCATGCTTTGATTGATATGGGTGCTTGACATTATATAATTTCTTCTGACATTGTTGATTTTTTTGATTACAAGTTGAAATGATGTCATCTTTATTCAAACTACAAACTGTTCTGGGTCTAAGAGACCGTAGATCCTTCCTTTGTTGAGGTAATTTTTTATTTGTGGATGGCATCGAATCGATGTGAGACATTTGAGTTCATGGGATGGATGCTTGTGATATAGTCATGAGAATGGATTGGTTGGAAAATTTTAAGGCCCACATAAATTTTTATGCATGAATGGTTAGTTGTTTTATGGAGGAAAGCGTTAGTAATCTCTTTAGAGAGGAGAAGAGTGAAAAAGTTGGGCGAAACAGATTTGTTGGAACTAACTCTTTTCACAATATCGTATCAGTTTGAGGCCATTTAGTTGTCATTTATATGAAGGTGTTGAGAAATGTGTTCTTCAAGATGTTGTGGATTTGATTTTGGGTCTATTTTTTGTGGAATTATAAGGGTTTCCACCCATGAGAGAAGTGGGGTTTTATATTGATCTCCTTCTAGGGGCTAGTCTTATCTCGCCTCTATCTTACCAAATATCATCAGAAGAATTGTGGTAGCTAAAGGTGCAGTTTGAAGAGTTAGTAAATAAAGGGTACGTCTAGCCAAGCATGAGTCCTTGGGAAGTGCTTGATTTTTATTTTAAAAAGTTGGGTATAACCTTGCATATCTAAGTTGATTATTGTAGACATAATCTTGTTACAATAATGAACTGATATCCACATCCACACATTGATGATTTTTTGACCAGTAGAGGGGATATCAGTGATCTCCATGATTGAATTGGGTTCAGGATTACACCAATTGCAGGTGTGGAAATAGGATATTCTGAAAACAACTTTCAGAAGTAGATATGGCCATTATGAGAATGTTGTTATTCCCTTCAGTATAACGAATGAACCAACGGTGTTCATGGAATTGATGAATCATAAATTCCAAAGATATCTGGTTTCATTTGTGGTAGTATTTTTGGAAGATATACTAGTGTATTTGAGTAAAATGGATGATCATTATAATCACGTTGAAATCGTGTTGGAGATCTTGAGGGATCATTAGTTGTATGCCAGATTTTCAATGTGTGAATTTTGGATATATGAGGTTTTTTCCCTATCTGTGTTATTTTTGTGATGGGTGTTTTAGTTGATCTAGAAAAGATAGAGGTTGATATCTCATAAAAGCTTCAAAATAATGTTTTCGAAATATAGATCTTCCTTGGTTTACATCGGTATTATCGATGTTGTTTTTTTCTGATTTCTCATGGTTGTCTTCGCCGATGATGGCTTTGATAAGGAAGAATATCACATTTCAATGGGATGACTAGTTCCATAAATTCTTTGAAGAGTTCAAGGGCGGCCTTACATCAGCACCAATATTGGTTTTTTCTAAACTAGGGAATAGGTACGTGTTGAATTGTAACACATGGGGTCAGGGTTTGTGAGTGTTCTCATGTAAGAGCATCATGTGGTTGCATATGGATCACGGTAGTTAAGGATTCATGAGAATAACTACCCAATACATTATTTGTATTTATAATTAGTGGTTCATGCTTTGAAAATGTGGCGACATTATCTCTTTAGTGAGAAATTTACTGTGTTTACACATCCAAGAGCATAAAGAATATAATACCACAATGATTTTTGAACCCGAGGAAAATGAGATGGATAAAATATCTCCAAATGTTTGATTTTGACATAATGTACACACCGTGTAAGGGAAATTTGGGGGCAGATGCATTCTGTAGAAAATCATATGCTGAAGTGGGAAAAAAGATATCAAATCAGTGGCATTTGATGTCGGTCATAACCGACATGAGGTTGGAATGTAAGGACCAGGGAGACAAAGCGGTATTCTTTTTAGTTTCATTGTTTTCTTACTTGACAGGTTTGTTTAAGATGCACATGAATCTGATTCTGAGTGCATGGTGTTAGGGTAGAAACACAATGGTGGGGATAAAATTGAGAGCTGGGAAATGACTGTTGATTTTTTCTGGTGTTTTCAGAATTGGATGGTGGTACCATTGGCTTGTCTGGGTGAAATTTTGAGGGTTTATCATCATTCCTGGTGGGATGTTCATCCAGGAATTAAAAAAATGTATAAGGTGTTGAAAGCATTGTTTTGTTCGGATAGTATGAAAACGGATGTTGTTGAGTTTGTTTTGAATATTTGACTTGTCATCAATTCATGGTCTGGAATCAGTGGCTAGCAGGAATGTTACAGTCTTTACATATCCTAGTGTGAAAATGAGAGCATATACCAATGGATTTTATGATATAACTTCTAATAATGTTACAGAAATGCGATTCGACATGGGTGATTGTGGATCAGCTCACAATGTTGACCCATTTCATCATGATTCCTAAATCTCATATGGTGGAAGATCTATCCATAATCAATATTTGGGAGGCGGTAAAGAGGTATGGTGTTCGAGTATCAATTGTACCAAATAGAGATCTGAGGTTCACATCTTGTTTTTAGAAGTCCATGCAGCTATCCCTTGGAACATTGTTTCCATTGAGATAAGCATATCATCCATAGACTGATGGCCAATCTGAAAGGATGATACAATTTTTAGAGGATATGTTATGGTATTCAATAATAGATTTTGGAGGTTCATTGGAGGAGGACATATCGTTGGTGGATTTAGCATATAATAACAGTTATTAAGCTTCAATACTTATGGATCCGTTTGAGGAATTATATTGAAATATGTGTCATTCTGCACTATGTTGGGTGGAAATAGGTGAAACCTCTATGATTGGGCCAAACATTTTCCAAGAAACAATAAAGAATATCAAGTTCATTTGAAAGCAGCTAGAGATGTCTCAAAGTCGGCATAAATCATATGTGGACCATCATCGATGACTGTTGTTCCATCGAGCTGTGTGATCATGTTTTTTCAAAATCTATCCAAGGTTGGGACATCACCAGTTTAGGAAAATGGGTATGTTGTCTATGTGGAATATTAGGCCCTTTGAGATACTTGAGTGGATTGGTGAGGTGGCATATCATTTGTATTTTACACCATGTTTTAGTGTGGTGCACAATGTGTTTCATGTGATGCAGTTGAAATAGTATCACCCGGATCATGACCATTAGATTCATTGGGATTATGTTAATCTAGAACTAGATGCTTCCTTGGTGTGTGTGCTAGTGCAGATTTTCGATAGGCAACAAAATGTCATGTCTGGTGAAACTATTAGTTTAGTTTGGGTTTTGGGGTAGCATGGTTAGATTCATGAGGAGACTTTATAACAGGAGAAAGAGATGGTTGAGCAATGGCCTAAGCTCTTTCAGTAAAGTGATGGTTCTCTACTTTTTTAGGATGGAAATTTCATTCGTGGGGAGAATATAACACCATCTATTTGAGTTATGTTTCCTTTTAATCCCTTTTTATGTGTTTAATGTTATTGGGGTGTGTTGGGAAGTGGTTGGGAGGGTTTTGGAATTGGATTGGATAAGTTTGGAGGGTTTTATAATGGAAGATGTTTTGAGCACGATTAGGTAAAACCATGCGAGATGTCTAGGAAACCATGAAGGGGGATATAGTGGGCTTAACATGGCATACACAAGGTTTTCCAAACCACGTGGATCCCTTCTCTTGAGGCAGTGTTGTGTGCACGGTTAGAGAACAGTTTTCAAAACCGTGCAGGCTAATAGTGCAACAACATAAAATGGAATTTTAAAATTCAAGCTCTCGTAGGGTTTCTAAATTTCACACCAATATCTATCCCAATCTATCCTGAGATGCGATATTAGGTTATCAAATGATGGAGGTTTTATCCGACACATTGTGGAAGAAAAAAATGGGTTTCTTGGTGGATTGAAGGTGGTTCTTCTGAGGTAAGTCACATCTCATAGTTCTTTGTGGTTTCCATTATATATACATCTCTCTCTCTCTAGGTTTTCTAGATATACACTTGTTGTGTGTAGATATAGGGTTCTGGTTTTCTTGAGTGTTGAGTTTATGAATTTTTGATGACATGGAATGAGATATAGAGCAGTTTTGGTGGGATGTTTTCCCAGATTGAGGTGCGTTTTCTTGTGGGTCGGATTTGTCGGAACCCAAAAGGTAGGTTTCTTCTCTCTGGACTCCACATTTCTAGAACATGAGGAATTTTTACAATTAATTTTTTTGTTAAAATAAGTTTTTTTTATGTGTGTAATTGTTTGGAATTGCATTTGGTGATTATTTATGGGTTTTTGTGAAAAATGGTTTTTTGTTGAAATTATCTTGTTGAAGAATATAAAATAGATATTTAAAACGGGTTTCTGGGATTGATTTCTGAATATGGATGATGAAATTTGTTTTCAAATAATATTTTTGCTTAATGAAATGTTCTTGGGAATGTAAAATTGGTTAATGTGTGTTTTCAATAAATGGGATATTTATTGAAGTAAATTGTCAAGTGATGGGAATAATGGTGTGATTTTGTTTGACATTGGTGCTTAGTGATTATTTGTTGATTAAGTGTTATGTCTTATCTAACTTGTTTGTAATGTGGTAGAGAAGTACCACTAAAAAAGTGGATGGATATTATATATAATGTCAACCATCAAGGATAAGTAGAGGAGATGTGCCACAAAATTGGGAAGGAAGGAACATGTCGGATAGATGTGTTCTCAGTATTGTTATACCAGTTTGGGTTTTGGACCACTGTGTTATGATTTGATTGTCTTGTCAATATGATAATTAGTAATTTTTTGTGTTAATGTGTGTGACGGTGATATATCTTACGGATTTTTTTTGTGTATTTCCCTTTTGTTACATGGATTGTGAAGGGTATGTTGGTCTTGTGGTAATGGTTGAACTATTTATTATTTTATATAAACTATTTTATATAGATGTGATAAATGTATCATCTTAGTGGAATGTGTAGAGAAGAAATTTGTGGAAAACCAACTAATTATTTTTACTCAACCCCTGATTTCACACATTGGTGCTTTTGCAAATGTTGTATTTCGGACACAGGTTGGAGTAGAGAATCTCATTTTCTTGGATGTTTTGCATGATGCATTTGAGATATTGTGGTGCTTGGAAAATAGATCTATGTAGAGATATGGAATATTTTCTAGTTCTATTGGGGTATTGTTGTAGTCTTCTTCTTGGTCCTCTGATTTTGGCATGGTTTTATTTGGAATCTAGGATTTTAATGGATTATATTCGATGCCTTTTGGTAATGTATTGGTTTGGTTGTTTTGTCTATATGAAAATTTTAATTTGTTGAAAGAAAACTATTTGGTTGGTTGGTTTTATCTCAATGTGAAATTGTTATCTAATTCATTATTGAAGCCCTTAGTATTTATTTCCATCCATTCGTGTCTTGGGAATTTCTCTTGAGTCCAGTTATAATTCCTCTACCCTCTAAATCCAATGTGATAGGGAAGGATGTTATAGTTTTGTATGTGAGAAAATTGTTAAACTATTTAAATGTTTCATGATTTTTCTCAAAAGATATAATTCATGTATTTATTGTCAAATATGATAAAGGGATGTTTTACATGAAACATTGGATGATATAACAAAGTTATATATATATATATATGAAGATAGAGTTTTTGGTATGTCATAATATATAGATGGATGTTTTTTAATAACATTAATTACCATGCTAACTGGGATTTAAAAGTAAACATGTTTGGAGGATCAAGAATGTAGTGTTAGTGGTTAGAGGTGAATGTGATAGTTGAATGAAGGATTGAAAATTCCTCTTAAATGATGGATACATTTCTCATTTGAGTTTTCAAACTCAATGATGTTATGAAGAATCTTAATTCATGTAAGACTTGTGTAAACATATTTCGTTCCAAATGTAAAAATACACTCCTCAAATATGAAAAGACAATTCGTGTCTTACTTTGACCAAGTGATTTTAATGAAAGGATAATGAGTTTTGTAAAAAAAAATTGGTTTTTGAATATTCATTTACATTAACATCAATTTTTAAAATGATGGGACTTTTTATTCTATGATAAATTGAGCTTTAGGAATGATTAATGTGAAAAAAAATTAATGATTCCCAAATTACATGTATGTTGTTTCGAATGATAATAGTTTCACAATAGGGAAGGGTTGTGTGAATATAAAGAGTTATTTTAAAAAGTTATGTGTTGGGTGAAATTATGTGTTGGGAATTAATATAATGGGAATGGCATAAAGTGGTTGTAAATCAATGAATGAATTTATAATGGAAGATATTATTCTATGATACCAATTGCATGTTAATGAAAGTGAGTTAGATTTTTTGGAATAAGTTCATAGCTAGTATATGAATGTAGTGAAAAGAGAAATTGGAATTTATCAATAAAACAACAACTAGATAGTGATATAATGGATTATTATTATTTGTAAAGAAAATTACTTTCTAAATACGTTATAAAAATAAGAGGTCAAAGCGAGTTATAATTAGTTGGACATTTTCCGAACCGAACAATTGAAAGGGAAGAGTCCCCCTGAATATAATTAACTAATAAAATATCTTCCATTAAATGATACATACTGTATTCTGAAACAATTTCAAATTTTTTATATGATCATTTGACTATCCTAGGGTGGATTAACCAGATAAAATTCATGTATATTGTGGATTTTTTGTACTTATACTCAATAGGATTATAATCATCATTTGTGGGTTAAGTAATCATAAATATTATCTAATTAAGTCTAAGAAAAACATATCAGCAATCAAATAATCATTAATAGTTGAAAATAAGAGTTGTCATATTAATATGTGAGGTCTATATCGGTTAGGGAATTTTGAGTAACATGTTGTAACGCCCTGACCCCAGCTACCCAAAGTCGGTGCATTACTTCATAACATTGGCATGATCACAAAAGATCAAGTCTCGAAAGACCAATTAGTTTAGTAGCCTTGGAAACACTAGATACATTCATTAATGTTACATTACATCATAAATTAAAAACCTACAATAACATAGTCTCCATTTTCCACACTCATATCCCTTTAAGACTATCCCTACAGGTCATTCCTAAAATACTTCTTCACATCCTGGAAAAAACTAAAACATTGAAAGGGGTGAGCTCAGATGCTCCGTAAGGATAACAATATAGCGGAAGCTTTCATAAATAAACATAAACATTTAAGGCAATGTATAACTAAAACAAAATCATTTTAAACATGAACTTCAACATAATATGGAAAAAGTAAAATGAGATAATTCCATTTACATCTTCACATTGATCTTCTACTGGTCGAATAATCACATGCCATATCAATAACCACTTTCATAATGATGGAATTCATAATGCCAGACTATCATAACCACGTAGCCAAGGACTCGTTCCAAGACCACAAATAATATTTTGTCAATGCCTCGTGCCAAGACACTAGTTTGTCTCATGAGACCTACCGATGCATCGAGGAGCTATAGCGGGCTCCACCCGTCACTTATTAAGTCCAATTCATTCCTCATATTAATAGGTTTAAACATATCATATAACATAATCATATCACATAAAACATGCATAAAAGAAACATCAAATTTCCACATTTCAATCACAAGATATCAATACAACACATTGATATAATAAAAACACTTTCAAAACCATTTTCAATACCAAAATAAAAGAAAATAAAAACTTGTATTTATTTTTCATTTTACCAAAAGTTATGGCTTGTAGAGAAAGCTAAAACTCAAATAATGGTCATGGCGGCAGAGAATTCATTGTCGCTGCATACGTACGGCAAGATAAACATTCTTTTTTTTTTATTTACTAAAACTCTTAGTATAAAAAATATTCCTTTTGAATAAACATAAAAGTCAAATGGTTTTATACACCGTATAAAGGAAAGTTGTGTATAAAACCAAATATGCCTCAATGAATGGAGATTGAGATGAAGTCCTTACAAAGATTATTTTTAAAATAAATAGATCTATTATGTGTATTCACTATATTTACACATAAATAAAGTAAAAATACATGATATGAAATAATAATATCACGACATAAATTGAAAGTAGGAGATTAACCCAAAGAATGGAAATTGGGTTATGAAGTTCCCTTACCTCGTGTCCGACTTTTCTCGACCGTTATTTAATCTCATGAATAATAAAATACAGTTAATTTATATTTTCATAAGAACATTTTTCATGTTAATTATTCCTTTTATAGCACTTATTACCATGTTATGAACATTATGTAATTATTTATGTCAATAACAGTCGTTTTGTCGATCTTTGGTACTTGAGTCAAAAATATAATTCTTGTAATTACAAGTAGTTCATGTGGTGAAATATCCATTACATCCAGAATTATATTCATGACTTAGATATCATATATATAATATATATCCAGTATATACATTCATTTATAATATTACAAAACATTTAGAGGTAAGAAATCAAATGCACCGTTCATCGAGACGGTAAGTCGTACGTACGCATGAACACTACTTTCATTTCTATTTCGTATTTAATATAATGAAATCATAATAGTATAAAGTTATATTATAATTCCAGTATAATATCATATATAATATCATTTAATCCATCCTTTATACATCCCACATATGGCATTAACGATTCAAATCACTTTGAGGGGGCGGTAGTCCGCACTTTCTAAAATGAAATTATCACATTTACCCATAATGGAAATCATAAATTATGACATAAATGACAAATAAATAAGCATAAGGAAAACATAAAAATAATATATATATATCATATATGAAAATATTTCCATCAAAATGGCCACCATTAGAGGTGTTATATGAGTGTTGAACAATCATCGTTTCTTGAGGCAGAAATTCTCCATCCACAGAAACAGTATGTTATTTAACTATTAGATGTCGGTGTGTGTATGTGTAGCTAAAATCCTTCTTATAACAACATTATAGTATATTTAGGATACTTGTGTTGTTACAAATGAAATGATTATAAAGAGTTTAGGGGGTTGGAGAAAAAAATAAAATAAAAGAACACAAGAGAAGACATTACCTTAAAATCAGGTAACTCTTTTTGATTTGAGCCAAAGGCTTCCTTGGGAAGAGTTCTGCCCAAATTGAGGCTTCTAGGAGTAAGTGAGGGAAGTTGGGAGAGTTTTTGGGCAGATGTTGGCCGTGCCAAATTGCTTGAAATGTGTGAATAAGGTGGTAGAGGTGGGGGCCTTTTATAAGAGGAGAGGAGGGGCACTCTTGGAAAGATTGAAATGTTACATTATTATGAAATGATATTCGGATTCTAAAGGTCCCACAATGATATATTTCGAGGATATGGAAATAAGGGTTAGAAATCTAGTCATACAATAGGTTTTTGACAAGTGTAATCCTTATATTGTACATTATCTTTTTATTTTATTTAATTCGTTAATTAATGAAGTAATCGATGCATCATCATGGTGTCATAAATAATTTAATTTATTTAGTGTTTAAAAATTATCAAAAAATATCATGATGTGGGAAATATTTTTATCTTTCTAATGAATATTTATAGTCAAAAATATGACTTGTTTAACCCCATTTAAATTTTTTTAGTAAAACAACTCATGTTTGTGACATTCTTATTTTAACATTAAATAAAAAGTTTTTAATGTCATTTTCCTACCAAAGTTGCTCCATGGGGTCCCCAAGTTGACCCATGGATTGTCTTGGTCGAAAATGACTCATACAATAGGGGTAGGACAAGTGTAAATGTATTTTCATATTTTTATAATATCATTTCTACCTTAAATTTCACTAATTACCTTTAATCGCGATTAATTAAACTTAAAAGATACTATTCACCAAAAATTATTTTTATCCCATTGAACCACATTTTACTTACTAATGAAAACCATTTATGTCAGATTTCAGATAATAAAAACACAGAAGTGGTAATGTTTCATTTAAACGAAAAATCAGTTTTTTAACTACCACTTAGTTTTTTCACTATTCATCAAAAATTGAAGTTTTTCAGAACAATGCCAAAATTACACCCTTAGATATAATTGATATTTCGAATTCAAGATTGATTTCTATTTTAAAAAATTCCAAACATATAATTTTCATTAATTAATTTTATAATTAAATCCCGTTGTCACAACAAATAGCGTGTTTTTAAGAAACAATATATATCAAAAGATTGACAATTGTTTATGTCCAATTTCAAAGTGAAATTAGTTATAATGACCACCATAGGATAAAATGGTAAAAATATATTCTATTTATACTTTAAACCCACAAAATAGTATAATTTATTACTATAAGTTATTTTGATTAAAAAATTTGTTTTAAGTATTTTTCACTTTTCATAAAAAATGGATGTTCTCAGAAAATTACAAAAAATTCAACATAGGATAATTTCGATATTACGAAAACAAAAATGAATTCTATTTTGAAATATAAAATTTCTATAATTTTAAAATGTGGGTATTACTATTCATAACGGCTACTTTGATTGGTTGCGGTGTGTTAGAACTCGAAGTTGCGTACAATGCAAGTTATCGCATTGTTGAATGAGAAGCGTATCATGGAAGCTCGGGGTGTTACATTCTCCCCTCCTTCAATAAATTGCTTCCTCGCAATTTGAAATTTGTCTTTGAAAATAAAAGGTTGAAAATAGAAAATACGTTTGTGGAAAACCTACATCAGAAATAAGGTTTATAAAAATATAACATTAAAAGAAAGATTTAGAGGTACAAAGGTCACCTGAGATAGCCCAAACTAGGATTCTATGAAAATATGTATATGGAAGAAGAAACAAACCATCAAGGTCCGATGGAGAGTTGTAGAAAACAGGATTAGGAGAAAGTTAACAATAATAAAATCACAAACTTGTGATTGGTTAAACGATAATTGAATCCTCGGTTGAAAAAGTTAACCGGCAACGTTTTTGTTTTAAGTTACCTTTCATAAAGTTGAGGAATTTATTTAAGAGATTTACTAAGAATGTAAGGAAATATACTTACTTTTCGTGTAGACTTTCATAATGTTTTACCACAAACCCATCTTACACTCCAAATGGTAACAGAACTCAAAAATATTCTATTTATCTTAATTGTATAAGGATATAAATATTACCATATACTATTTAGATTAGGAGAACTATTTTGAAATAACTAGGGACTTCCTGTAGGCTAGTGGTAGGTAATAAAGGTCGGTCGCACTATGGTTGTGGGTTCGATTCCTGCAACTTTGTCCGGCACGACCGGTTACGCCCCACCCTGTAGGTTGTCGTTTTCCAAAAACTATAGTATTATAATATTTAAAAAATAATCTTCAAAAATGTTTTAACCTTAAACAATACTATCCAAATATCAACTTAATCCATTCCATCCTTTATAGTAATCCAAAATACCTCTGTCCATACATTATCTAAAAGGTCTCTAAATTCCAAAATCAATTATAACATCAGATTCCCCAAACAAGTTAAAGTTTCTCTTTTTGACACATACTAAAAATATGATTACCTTAATCATATTAAAACCATACTGAAAAAACATGTACTACTGTACAATCCTTATATATATCACATTATTCTTATAACCAGAATATAATCCTTGAGTCCAAAAGCACCAATACATTAATTATTCCACTTCAACTATAGTAATAGAATAATATTGGCCTTGATTCCTTGGCCTTTTCTGAGGAAAGTTTCCCCGACGCTTAGGACATTCATTTGAATAATGCCCCATTTCTCTACAATTGTAGCATTCGACATTGATACCCTCTTTCTTTCCCTTGAAATCACGAGCCTGGTGACCTTTTTCTCCATATTTATAACAAAATCTCATTACTTTTAGGCAAGCACCGGGGGGGATTCTTCCCACAATTATCACATAATGGAAAATCCTTCTTTCCCTTTTTCCATTTATCCGTCTCTTATTCCACCGTTCTCTTCTTCTCTTGCTTTACTTTGTTGTCATAAGACTTAGAGAATTCCTTTTCTGTCTTGATAGCACACGAGACAATATCTTCGTACGATGAGAAGGATTGTGATACTAATGCTCGATGGAGAAATGGTTTTAACCCATCAAAGAAATGATCAATCTTACCTCTTGGGTGACATATATAATATGCAGCATACCTCGATAACCTTTTAAAGTTAGCCTCATACTTTGCGACATTCTCATCTTCCTTTTGTCTCAGACTCAGAAATTGCCTTTCTATATCTGCTCGATGGTCATGAGGAAAGTATTTTTCTAAGAAAAGATCTTTGAACACTCTCCATTCCATACTTGATACTTCCACATCTTCCTTTGTATTTTGAATGATGACCACCATTTATCGGCATCTCCAGTGAGGCGGTAAACTGCCATGATAACCTTCTCTCATTCGCTACTCCCTATGGCGTGGAATATTTTCTCTAAGGAGTTTTTCCATTGCTTAGCTACTAATGAATTTGTACCCCCATTAAATGTTGGTGGTTGTAGCCTCATGAAGCGGTCTAACATTGATCCTCCACATTGCGGATCAGGATTGTCCATATGAGTAAGGTTATTATTCATAACCTCAGTGAGTTGTCCCAATATGGTAATAAGTTGATCAGCACCAATTGTATCTCCAGATCCACAATAATTATCTTGAGTAGGAGGGTAATCCCTACACGGAGTGCGTGCATTGATACATTTTCCATTCCTTCCACTAGGTGCCATTTCTAAACAATGGCATAAACTAGATTAGTTTATGAATCAAAATACATAATTCCATACTTGTAAAATACTTAACATAAATTGAACTATTTATGGATATAATCCATGATCATAATAATGTTTTCTTTGAGGATGTATATACTCATAACCCTTCATAGTGGTTTTTAAAGAAAATGATAATTATCCTAAGCATATCCCCCGGGAGTGTCGTAACCAAGGGTGCAGCAAGGCCCGTTGTCGTGCACCAGTTCCTATTCGAGTCTACCTCAAAGTGTTGTTTTCATGTTATACCCCTAGGTACATTTTTTCCAGAGCCGCCTCTACCTGCTTGTATCCAGGCAGGGATTTATTTCTTATGAAACTCACAGAATCTCTATAATACCAAAATTCTAGAAAGTTCTTCTATACTAATCATCAAAGTATATCTTTGGGATATGTGCTCTAATCGGATTTTATCTAAATATAGCTTCCATGGCTAGTAATAAAATGCCTCTGATACCAACTGTAATGCCCCGACCCCAGCTACCCAGAGTCGGTGCATTACTTCGTAACATTGGAATGATCACAAAAGATCAAGTCTCGAAAGACTGATTAGTTTAGTAGACTTGGAAACACTAGATACATTCATAAATGTTACATTACATCATAAATTGAAAAACTTCAATAACATAGTCTCCATTTTCCACACTCATATCAGTTTGAGACTATCCCTGCAGGCCATTCCTAAAATACTTCTTCACATCCTGGAAAAAATTAAAACATTGAAAGGGGTGAGCTCAGATGCTCAGTAAGGATAACAATAAAGTGGAAGCTTTCATAAATAAACATAAACATTTAAGGCAATTAATAACTAAAACAAAAGCCTTTTAATCTTGAACTTCAACATAATATGGATAATGTAAAATGAGATAATTCCATTTACTTCTTCACATGGATATTCTACTGGTCGATTAATCACATGCAATATCAATAACCACTTCATAATGATGGAATGCATAATGCCAGACTATCATAACCACGTAGCAAAGGCCTCGTGCCAAGACCACAAATAAGATTTTTTCAAGGCCTCGTGCGAAGACACTAGTTTTTCTCATGATTTCTACAGATGCATCGAGGAGCTCTAGAGGGCTCCACCCATCACTTATTAAGTCCAATACATTCCTCATATGAATAGGTTTAAACATATCATATAACATAATCGTATCACATAAAAAAAGCATAAAGGAAACATAACATTTCCAGATTTCAATCACAAGATATCAATACAACACATTGATATAATAAAAACACTTTCAAAACCATTTTCAATACCAAAATAAAAGAAAATTAAAAATTCTATTTATTTTTCATTTTAAAAAAAGTAATGGCTTGTAGAGGAAGCCGCAACTCAAATAATAGTCACTGCGGTAGAGAAGTCGTTGTATCCGCATACGTACGGTAAGAAAAACATTCCTTTTTGTCATTTAGTAAAATGCTACGTATAAAAAAGATTCATTTTGAATAAACGTAAAAGTCAAAGGGGTTTATACACCGTATAAAAGAAAGTTGTGTATAAAACCAAATATGCCTCAATGAAAGGAGATTGAGACGAAGTCCTTACAAAGATCATTTTTAAAATAAAATAGATCTATTATGTGTATTAACTATAATTACACATAACGAAATTACAAATACAAGATATGACATAAAAATATCATGACATAATATGAAAGTAGGAGATTAACCAAAAGAATGGAAATTGGGTTAAGAAGTTTCCTTACCTCATGTCCAACTTGACTCGACCGTTCTTTAATCTCCTGAATAATAAACTAGAGTTAATTTCAATTTTATTAAGAACATTTTTCATGTTCATTATTCCATTTAAATAAATTATTACCATGTTATGAACATTATGTAATTATTTATGTTAATAACAGTCGTTTTGTCGATCTTTGGTACTTGAGTCAAAAATATACTTCTTATAATTACAAGTTGTTCATGTGGTGAAATATACATTATATCCAGAATTATATTCATGACTTAGATATCATATATATCATATATATAATTTATATACAGTATATACATTCATTTAAAATATTACATAACATTTAGAGGTAATAAATGAAATGCACCGTTCATGGAGACGGTAAGCCGTATGTACACATGAACGCTACTTTCAATTCTATTTCGTATTTAATGGAATGAAATCATAATATTATAAAGTTGTATTATAATTCCAGTATAATATCATATATAATATCATTTAGTCCATCCTTTATACATCCCACATATGGCATTAACGATTCAAATCACTTTGAGGGGGCAGTAGTCCGCACTTCTTAAAATGAAATTATCGCGTTTACCCATAATGGAAATCATAAAGTATGACATTAATGAGAAATAAATAAGCATATGGAAAACATAAACATAATATATATATATCATATATGAAAATAGTTTCATCAAAATGTCCACCATTAGAGGTGTTATACGAGTGCTGAACAATCATCGTTTCGTGAGGCAGAAATTCGCCATCCACAAGAAACATTATGTTCTTTAACCATTAGATGTAGGTGTGTGTAAGTGTAGCTCTAATTCTTCTTATAAAAGAATTATAACATATTTAGGATACTGGTTTTGTTACAAAATAAATTAATAAAAATATTTTAGGGGGTTGTATAAGAAAAATAAAATAAAAGAACACAAGAGAAGACATTACCTTAAAATCGGGTAACTCTTTTTGATTTGAGAGAAAGGCTTCCTTGGGAAGAGTTGTGCCCAAAGTGAGGCTTATAGGAGTAAGGGAGGGAAGTTGGGAGAGTATTTGGGCAGAGTTTGGCCGAGCCAAATGCCTTGAAAGGTGTGAATAAGGTGGTAGAGTTGGGAGCCTTTTATAAGAGGAGAGGAGGGGCACTCTTGGAACGATTGAAATGTTACATTATTATGAAATTATTTTCGGATTATAAAGGTCCCAAAATGATATATTTCTAGGATAAGGTGATAAGGATTAGTAATATACTCATACAATAGGTTTTTGACAGGTGTAAACCTTAGATTTTACATTATCGTTTTATTTTATTTAAATCGTTAATTAATGAGATAATCGCTGCATCATCATGGTGTCATAAATAATTTAATTTATTTAATGTCTAAAAATTATAAAAAAATATCATGATGTAGAAAATATTATTATATTTCTAATTAATATTTATAGTAAAAATTATGACTTGTATAACCCCGTTTAAAAATTGTTTTAGTAAAACAACTAATGTTTGCGACATTCTTATTTTAACATTAAATAAAAAGTTTTTAATGTCATTTTCCTACCAAAGTGGCTCCATGGGGTCCCCAAGTTGACCCATGGATTTTATTGGTCGGCCATGACTCATACAATAGGGTTAGGACAAGTGTAAAGGTATTTTAATATTTTTATAATATCATTTTTACCTTAAATTTCACTAATTACCTTTAATCGTGATTAATTAAACATAAAAGTTACTATTCACCAAAAATTATTTTCGTCCCATTGAACCACATTTACTTACTAATGAAAACCATGTATGTCGGATTTTTGAAAATCAAAACACAGAATTGATAATGTTTCATTTAAAAGAAAAATAAGTTTTTTAACAACCACTTAGTGGTTTCACTATTCATCAAAAATTGAAGTTTTTCAGAACAATGCCAAAATTTCACCCTTAGATATAATTGATATTCCGAATTCAAAAATGACATCTATTTTACAAAATTCCAAACATATAAGTTTCATTAATTAATTTTTTAATTAATTCCCGTGGTCACAACAAATAGCGTGTTTTTAAGAAACAATATTTATCAAAAGATTGACAATTGTTTATGTCCAATTTGAAAGTGAAATTAAATATAATGACCACCATTGGATAAAATGGTAAAAATATATTCTAATTATACTTTAAAACCAATAAATAGTATAATTTATCACTATATAAAATTTTGATTAAAAATGTTGTTTTAAGTATTTTTCACTATTCATAAAAAAATGGAAGTTCTCAGAAAATTATAAAAAATTCAACTTAGGATAATTTCGATATTACGAATACATAAATAAATCCCATTTTAAAATATAAAATTAATATAATTTTAAAAAGTGGGTATTACTATTCATAACAGCTACTTTGATTGGTTGCAGTGTGTTAGAACTTGAAGTTGGGTAAAATGAAAGCTATTGCATTGTTGAATGAGAAGCGTATCGTGGAAGCTCGTGGTGTTACACATGTTACATGGGAAAATATAAACAAAATCATACCCTAATTAACCCCATCATTCCCATATAATCTGTTAAAGAATTTCATTATGTGGATAAAAATAGTATTTCTTTCATTCTCCTTGATATAGTCATGGTCATAATTTATTACGTTATTATTTTATTAAATTTTGAATTTTTTTTACAAGATTTATTATAGGTATTCATGTTAATCTTTTTTATCATTGTATTCTCTGATTGGGTAATTTTATATTCAATAAGATCAAAAAACTCAAAATAATTCTTTAGATGTCATTTGGTTTTTATTCATATTTCATCATATATCATCCCCATTAATATATTCTTTGAGTATAATTATAAGAAATTTTTTTACCACCAATAGAATATCATCTTTAATTTTATATTTGTTTTAATAAAATTATTTTTTCACTGCATCTTTTGAATATAATATATTTTATGTTACTAATTTCTCATGAAAAATAATATCAGAATCCTCTTCATTAGTAACTGAACACATTCTTTCGAAACACTAATTAGATATATTTCTCTACCTGATGTTTCATTCAGTGCGGAACATTCATTCTTATTTTTTTAAAAAAAATATCTTGAAATCTCAATAAAAGTTTCATTGATACCTCATTGTAATGCGTCAAACCTTTCCACAATTAAATAATGATGATGATGATTTTCATTTGTACCTTCCTTTTACTCACTTGAATCTACCGCTAATAATTGAATAAAATTCATCGCTATCATATTTTAAAAAAACAACACCATCATCAATATTAAAAAAAAAAATTAAATGTTATCGCCTTGGATGATTAGCTATTCATACTATCAGCCTTCACATTTTTCCCATAAGTTATAATTTTTTTAAACCATCCACTAATATTTTTACTAAATTTTAATATTCCAAAACTAATACATTTATTTTATTAAAAGGTATAAATATTCTCAAGATTTCAATTACATTGTATATATTTTTTTCCACTCTATGTCCTCAAATTTATTCCATGTACTACTATAGAGAAAACATTGAGCATGAAAAACCATGAATATAATCTCAATCATTTTTTTTGAGCTATTTACTTTACCCATCATGTAATGGATCCAATTTCATGTTCAGAACATTCATTATATAAATAATCATTGTCTTAATAAATTTTTAATAAAACATATATGGGGCCGGTACAACTTGTTGCAAACATATTTCCCCAATATACCATAAGAGTGGGATAATTTTTGTATTCCTGTTTCATTCCAACATCTTATAGATCTTGTATGCATGTTTTAAATAACACTTTTATTCTATCAATCCGACTATATATTCACATGACCCAAAATAAATAAAGAAAATGTAATATTGTAGATATTTTACATAGTTCACAATGAGGGGATAATTGAAGGAGCATAAACCAACAATGTTTTAATGTACTAGTGATATTATTATGCACTGTATATTATTACAAGGTTTAAGTAAGTCTCGATACAAATCCAATGTCTAGTACCATCTTTATACTATTCATACTCTAATTTATGAATATAGTAGATGAAGAAGTCAACAAATAATCCAATCATAATGACTATAACACAAGAATCAAACACTATAATTACATGGTTTCTATTTATTATGTGATAATCTCTATAATCAAATATGGATCTTTAATTTTTTTTCACAGAATGAGTTTTCTTTGAGCAGTCTCCATGTATGTAGAAAACTCTCAATCATATATTGTACATTCCTTAATAGTTTTTGGATATATATAATTAGAATTGTAAAACACAACATCCTCATTCTATTCCACTGCATTCGAGCTAAATTAATTTTTATTCATAGTATATATCATCATTATTTATTTTTATTTTCATTTGAATATAATTGAAATAGATGATATGTATTTTCATAAAACATATTTAAAATATTCACTTGAAATGATTCTTCAAATATCTCATTCTAATACATTAAATATAAAAACAAATAATTTCATTTAAACTCCTTAAAAACATGATCCCAAATATCATTAAATACTCTATATGTTTTCTCTATATACATTTACTTAAAAATAATCAAAGAAAACATTGAATTTTTTTTATGAAACTAATAATATAAAGAGTACATATCTTCTAGTTTATATTTCATTACATTTTTAAATTAAATTCCATGAATAATTTAATATAATGGAATATTTATTTTTATTACATTAAATTGAAAATATTATAATTAATCACATGTGAGATCATGATTAATCTAATGTGAGCTTTATAAAACTGTAAAATAATTTTTAAATATGTAGGTACTCGTATATTCACAATTCATGAAATTTTTAACTCTTATATAACCACTAAACATTTTCAATATCTATATAAATTTATATGTGTCATATATTACTCTTACACAAGATGTAGATATTTTAGCTTAATTTCACAAGGAATTATCCTTTTATAAATCTATAATCATACATTTAAAATCTATGAAACATTTTAATATTATTCTATCATTGGATAATATTGGTTAATCACATATAAATCCATATATATTAAAAATTATTTACATTTTTTATGTTTTAGATTATTTTAAATATCAATCATGATCCTTAATTAAATACATTTATTTAAATCAAAGACATTATGATATATTTGTGAATTATCAATAATGACATTAAATACAACATTATCTTATTTTAGGACTTATACTCCATCATTATTAAGTTAACTAACAGGTATTTGGACATGATGGTTCTAACATGAATGTTGTACGAGGGTGGTGTTTTAAAATTATATAAAATGGAATCACCAATGTGTAATGTCATTTCTGTTGTGGAACGATGCTATAAAAGTTGGTTTAAAGGTAGAGAGTCATCGATATCTAGTATGTCAATTATGGTCTACGAGTGTGGATATCACTCAAATTATAAAGTGAAATTCTCAACACCATATATCTCATATATAATGGAATAGATAACTTAATATAGAACACAAATTTATAATTTATGTTATGTATTGAATGTGATCATTTATTGTACCTCATAAATTCAACCACATTGAAAAAAATTAAAATATGGATAATAAAAATATATCATAATAAAAATTTGACAATAAAAATTGGATAATTAAAATAATGATAACTACCTTAGTATTGTATAACCATAAAAATGTCGGGATAAATGACATGGTTACTCACATATAGAGAATAATTTACTTAGACAACGGGTCATTTGGAGATACCCTTCATGATAAACTTTGATATATAAATATCCTCCTTTATCTGAGGTACCAATATATGTATATTGTGGATAAAATAGAATTATTGATCTCCCTTTATTATAAGAAAAATATAATTCACCTATGTAACATGTAATTTTATTACTAAAATATTCTATCAACAAAAAACCAACCTTAAAACTATATTAGATTGGTGATAAATTACAATAAAAAATGAATTTGTGGATCTACAACAATGAAATGATGTTTCATTGTCATATTGTAGTTTGGGAGAGGCATAATCAAATCAATCATTTATAACATCGATCAAATCTATATTTATAAAAATAAATCAAGTGATTAAAATATAAAAACAACAAATATGCACATCAATATTTATTACTTATATTCCTCATCAAAGCCTATAAAATAAAATAAAAAATGATACTATCAAATAGATTTCAAGGTTTTATATACATATATAAATCTTTTAAAAGATTCACAAATGAATTATAATCAATAAAATTCTATAGGTTATATAAATGGAAAATGGGTATATCATGAATCTAAATATAAAAATATTAAAATTCCCATGGTTTATAAGACACATTTGATGGAAATAATTTTCTAAGAAGTCAGAAACTAGATAACATTTTTATATAATAGATTCTATGATAAAATATAAAGTAATGTCAAAATAACTCTTATATCCCTATATTTTATGTTTCATTAATTTTTTCCCTCTATATAAAATATCCTAAGGGGGTTAGTCAATGTATGGAAGATTATTATTATTCCTCATTTTATTATTTTATTATTGACAAAACATATTATTCACTCTTTTCCTTCCATAAATATATCATACATTTTCAATAATGAATGTGACATAATAGTGTTACTTTATACACATCTAACTAGTCTACATATATGGAGTACACACCGATATTGTGATGATGTTAAAAAATCCACTAATCTTCACTTGTTCTATCAATAATTGTTTTCCATGGTCACTCAATGCCATGATCACAACAATTAAAATTCTTTGGGTTTGCCTCACTGCAAATCCATGTCTCACTGCATTCATCCTTATCTTTTTATCACTACATTATGGTAGAAATCCACGAGCTCTTTCATAAATCATTCTAAACCTTTTATCAAGGATCTATGGAGAGAATAATATGATGTTCGGAATCATCATACAGTCAGTTCACAAATATGAGAGTGTTCTGTGAAGCATTATTTTCAACTTAGATATAAAATCCACATTTCTTTGTAACATTTGGTTCATAAAACGCCATTACATGTAACGATTTATCCTTAATAATATTTGTTTGTGTGGATTTTACTATTTAACAAGTGGTTCCTTAATGTTTAAATACTTCATTATTCATTACCTGACTCCTTAAATTTTATTTGAAGAATAATTCACTACAGTAATCATTATGCTTTGTTCCCTATACTAATTACCATATGAAAAACATTGTTTTATGTAATTCAATATTCATCATGTGACTCCACAATGTATATTCATTCCACTATTCACCATGTTATTTTATAAAGATCATGCATCACACTACTCACAACATGAAATATTAATGATTACATGACCATCTTATGTGAGTGACTATGATTATATCTCTCACTACACACTTCATTCCTATTTAATAGAATTACAAAAAATATTATCCCCTCAATACTTTTTATACCCCTAAAATGCAGAAAATATATTCTTATATTTAGTAGAATATCATTAATAAAACTGAAAAAATGAAATTATTGTTCACCTATTTGGTTAATACAATTTATCAAAATCCATAATTATTATGTATACCTCTTAACTTCACATATAATATTTGTGTGATTCTGTAGGACATAGGTGCTCTTCGTGGGATACATTGTCGGTGGAATATGAATTTTCACTCTCTAATTGTCATGAATAATTTATTCATTGTGTTTAATTCCATGGAAATTACAATATCCAAATGATTCTTTAGGACATACACACTAGATGTTATTCTTTATAAAATACACTCAAATCAAAGATTTTCTATTTTTTGAGGTTTCCGCTAAAATGATTCCCCAAAGAAATTAAATAATTGGAAATCGTAACCACCTTATAAAATCTCTTATAGAGATTTATTTTGAAAATAATTTATGTTCTTCTTATTTTTCAACATATTTTTATTAACCCAAACCACAAAAACTCTCTAGAAATCCATCATATTGAATTTTCCCAACAATATCCCCTATATATTTATTGAAAATATATCAAACTCGTTTAAGTAATCTATTATAAAATAATCTAGAATATCTACTATAAACATTGTTTTCACTATACAATGCTATATAGTGACCAAGGTATTACTCAAAATATACTCTAAGCCCACATGATTAAATATACACCTGATTAGAAAGATAAATAATAAAATATCATAGATGAATTACTTTATAATCGATCAAAATTGTTGAATCCTTTATGGTACAAAAATATGAACTATGCTCTACCCATGAGATTGCACCATGTACTTGTATCATGAAACCAAATTTCACCCCTTTCCATTATTATTATTTGATGATAGGTTAACCTCAGCATTATCATATTTATATATAATACCCCAAAATCTATGCTCCCCTAGATTATACATATAGTATATCTTCCCCTATGAAATTATTTCTCTACCTTTTTCAATATAACTTATCCCCCATTGTGATTGAACCCAATGTAACACCTCTATGGTCAATAATATGAAAAAGAATATTGAGAAAACATTTGAAAACACATAATATACCTTGATGTGATTAGGTTTCATGTATAATCATTTTTAATTACAAGCATCTGTTGTTATTAATGTTCTAGTCTATACCACTCAAATAATTATTTTTTATGGCTTTTTTAATGAAATCTATAACTGAATGTTCTACATGCACAGAATCCAAAATCATCATCCCTCAGTAAACGTTATTATTTATAAAGTGATACAATATTCCAATGTCGTTTTTATTAGACTGATGGATTTAAACACCTGAATAGTTTAAATAATAACATTTTTTCCAATAGTGAAAGTTAAAGACAACCCATTCCTTAAAAAACATGATATATATTTCATTAAATTTAATCTCTTTCATAGGTTCCAGGATATGAAACAAGGAGTTGAAATGAACTATAATATAATATAACATTATAAAATAATAGATTGATTAGAGAGTATGAATAATATTATCTAAATTATGAATATTAATTTTATTAATTGAATAGAAATAAAATTATAATCATTTAAAATAAAAATAAATTTCTTCTCAAAAGAAATGCTTTTTCTACGACTATTAATTCTTTAATTTTCCAAATACTTTAAAATTAATTTTTTTAAACACAATTATAAATTTGTGTTGATAATTTTTTTTTATTCTATAAATTACAATATCAAAATTAGCTTATTGTAAATTTTTTGGATTTTTCTAAAATGATTCATTTTTTGATGGATAGTGAAAAATAATGGATTTTAAATGAAAACTAAATTTTTAATTAAATTATTTATGAAGAAAAATTATTTTTTAAATTATTTTTGAAGTAAAATTAATTAAATTATTCATATATTGATAATATTTATATAATTGGAATATTTTTTAGATATAATTATTATATAAAAACACTGTAAAATTTTGAACATTATTTCTTTGAAATCCCTCTTTCTCATCACATATGTGGGATTAATTTTAAATTAAAATTTAACACTATGTTGAAGTTAATTTTTAAAAATGTATTCAATATTTTATATCATTATAATTTTAATTCTCAAATAAATTTTCCATTTTTTTTACTGTAATGAATTGTAAAAATATTAAAAATTATTTACCTCGATGAAGGTTAAAATGTATTTATCAGTGGTTAAACTAAATTTTTAAATGTTAAAATTACATAAAAGATTTAAAAATTTATATTTTATACTCATATTTATACAATATAATTTATATTTCTATTTAATGAACCATTTTGGACACTTTTGTCTTGTGAAACACGTGGGTACATCTTTTTCTTTTCAAAAATTGCCATTGTTCCCCCCACCTCACTTTTAAAAGGGAATCCACACTCTTCTCCAATTCACAACATAAAACCCTATTTTATTAGAAAATAATAGCTCAAATGACTTCCTAAATTTATTCCCCTCATATTTTATGCCTTATTTTTCACATAAAGGCAACATAGGTAGGAATTTGGTGAAATCTAAAGGATATTACCTGAGGAAGATAACACATTCTTCAAGTTTATTTTTATTTTTGTTTTCTTACTCCACAACAGTAAATTTTTACTAAACCATTATGATATAATAAATTTAGTATCATAAATATAAATATACTTTTTTATAATATGGGAATAGCCAATAGAAATCCCCACTTCCTTCAAATGTGTAATAAAAGCATCATTTGTGTGTATAGTGGACTCCCGCCTCTTGAACTGATGTCATTCGTTCTTCCATTAAAACCTATCACGGTCTGATATGATAATGGATATAAACTATAAATATGATATTTTCAACATAAATAAAAAAATTTATGCATTATATTAAATATATAATTTTTTTATTTACATTCCATAGGTGGTATGATAAAACTGCTTGTGTGTACGACAGACTACTGCATCACGAGGCAATGTGATTCATCATTAATTAATGTTTTACATAGAAGTTGATAATGATAAAAATAATGAATATTTGAAATATAATTTAAATAATTAATTAATGTTTTAATTATATATTATTATTAAAAAATAATGCATCATTTTCTATTTTTACTCATTGAAGGAAGATAATGTCCCTCACGTATGTGTGGACTATCAACTTCCCGAAGTGATGTGACTCTTTTTTCATCACCACACCACATGTATGTTATATATAAGAATAATTAAAAAATTAATATTCTATTTTTGATATTATTATCAATATTTAATTATGAAATATTACTTACCACATTTCCATGTCAATTTTTTAAAAATCAAAATGTTACCCATGTGTACGTTTGTCCTAAGATCTCCATTATTATAATGTACCTCATTTTTCAAAAATATTCATTCCTGATTGGTCTTAAAAGTAAAATTTATGTATAAATATTTAAATTATTTCATTATTATTATTATGGATATTATGTAACAATATAATATTTGTAATTACAAGATTCTTGATGAAAACCCAAACATTAGAAAGCAAGGCAATTAACCCCCAAAACAATGAAAATAATGATTGATTGTTAACAGATAAGAGATAGGATGTTATAAAAGTATCATATATGACATTTTAAAAATTAATATAGTCCTAGTATAAGATATAAACATGTTTAAAACCACTATAAATGAGTCAAGATCATGTTCCACAAAAATTAATCATTAGGTAGGGGATATCATAACTTAATTTCGATATATTATTTTAAACTTCTACTTCATTGATTATATTATTCTAAGATATTTTATGAAATTATATTTTATTATTTAACATTGTATTTATACATGTTATATGTTAAGTTAAATTATATTAATATAATAAATTCATTTTTTAATTACCACTTCAATGATATGATCTTTATAAGGGACTTTGTCTCAATTTCACATTATTAAGGCATATTGTAATGTTATGAACTTAATTAATTTTATATGGTGAATATACATCAATTTTGACATTTAATCTATTAATTCCATAAAATATCATGGTATTTTATGTTGTAATGTTTTTTATTTCATCCAATGGGTTTTCACATGAAAATTACCAAGTAGTAAAAGTTAATTTACAATCCCACATTCTGTTTTGATTGTTTATTTCACTTGAATCAATGACTTTATTGTTATCATTTTTCATTGGTAATGAAATTTATCTTAATTATCCATAATCATGCTTAATTTATAAGAATGTTTATTTAAATTTATACAATTTTTATTATGGAGTTTTCATTGAAAATTAGTTTATTTAAGGGAGAGGTTTTGAT
The DNA here is from genome assembly GCA_963277665.1 of Viscum album. NCBI lineage: Eukaryota > Viridiplantae > Streptophyta > Magnoliopsida > Santalales > Viscaceae > Viscum > Viscum album. The sequence continues at coordinate 1,214,715,005 of OY728141.1, forward strand.
AAATGGGTATCCTTTACTCAATAACTCTACTTAATGATGATTCAAATTGTTGATGAATTAAATTTATCATTTTATATATAAGGAATAATTTGGAAATTAATACATGGATAGGGACCCGTTATTGATATCCCTTCAATGTATCAACAGGTATCATGATACAAATTAGTTGACCAACCAAGATGAGTTTGTAATCAGTAGTTTTAAATCAGTTGGCCAAACCTGATGAGTTTGAGCCGAGGAGTTTTAAATTAGGTGGCCAAAACATATGATATTGTACATAAAAGTTAAAAACTATATTTTTGAAAGGTACTGAGTATGTAGTTATCATTTTCTTGAGACATGATATCTAATCTCTATGTGTTTACTTCTTCATGAACTCAATTATTACTATCCATGAAATTTTCACAATGATATTATCTATGGATGCATTTCATTTTAAATTTATTGATTAAATGGTCTATGTTTTGAGTTATTCTCCATTATATATTTTTAATGACTTATCAAGTTGTATAATTGAAATGTTTGTTCAGTTACATACAATTATATATTTATTGTTCCTTATACAGTTATAAAATTTCCTGTGTGTTCAATTATTTACCTACTCATATTGACTATAAGATATATTTTCAAAAAAGAAAACCTGTTTAAGTAAAATTTTTGTTATGTTATTTAATTTAACATCCATGAATTATGTTAATGGTTAATATCATTTAATTTACATTAATGACTTATTTTGGGGGTTTCCCATGCATGTTTTTTAGGAAAGGGTGAGTTCTCAGGATTTGGGCCAAACTGTGAGCCCATTTACAGATTTAAAAACCAATCTTATTTCTTTTATAACTATTTCATTTTTTAAAAAAATTCACCCATTTACATCAAATTGGACTCCCCTATCCTATTAACACCACAATTCCAATTTTGACCCTTTAAGAATCCAAAATAAAGGTGGACTTGGGTTTTTATTTATGGAATTCGGCCAGCCAGAAAGCCCATTTACAGTTTCATGGAAAAAAATTTATTATTTAATATCAAATTAAATATTAATGATTTTTTGGTGATTCCAAGTGTCACCCAATTCCACTGAACCAATTCTCATATCCATCCTCTTTACCCCCTCTTTGGAGCTCATATTCATTGCGATTTAGTGTCGATCTTCTTATTGATTCTCAAATCGTCCATATTTGATGTGGTACATTCATTCCTACATAACTCATTAAATTATTACTGTTTTCCCCCATTTCAATTATCACATGACCTTAACATAATTATTAAAACATCCCTTAATTTTTTACCACATTGAAAATTCATCTACCTGTGTATTTGGGGCGATTTCATCATGATCCCACATGTAAGTGGGTAACATTCATTCTTCCTCCCATTTTATTATAGGTTTCCTTCTTTTTTCATATGATTTATTCCATATATTCTTTATTTTTTTAATGTACCAAAGGGGGGATTCAACCCTAGGGATTTATTCTGGTTCTCTTGGTCTATTTTTTTGGTTTTAGGCTTGATCAAAGTCCCTCTTGGTGCGGTGGTGCTGCAATATGATTTTCGTGTAATGATTGAAGGGTTTTCATTTTTTTGGTAGGTGATTACATTTTTTATGAAAATTTTGTGACTTATCTATCTAGGTTTATGGTATTTTTATATTTACATAATTTAAATTTTGCTAAAAAATGGTTTTAGTTGCATTTATAATTGAAATTAATTTAAAGTGTCATTTTTATGTGAAATTAGGGGTTTTTTGTAGAATTCTCATATTGTTTTAACTGTGGATTCACTATAACTACTTATTTGATTTTATTATGATGAAAAGTGGATGAAAATACTGTTTTAAATTTTTAACTAATTTGGTTGTTGCTATGAAAATGTGTTTTAATGGTGTTTGTGAAGCAGATGAACTTTAAGTGAAATGTATGTGTGAACATTATGGTTTTTCAATGATATATCTTATTTAATAATATATGGATTCAATAAAATTAATTTTTTTGTTTCATTGGAAGTTATTGGGCAAAAAAATTTATTTCTGTGACTTATGGGGGTGTACATGGTTTTCAATGTGGGGATTTCAAGGATATTTTGGGGAAACAAAATGTTCTGTTTTGAGATATTATTTTATTAAAAATAAAAATGTGATGTTGTGAGTTTTAATTGGTATAAACAGTGGGTATATAATTTTATTATATTAATAGTATTAGTGATTTTATATTCAAAGTGATTTCTGTTTCTTTCTGAAAATTTTGAACACAAAGTGGGATGCCCGGGTACCTAGGCGGGAAGATATGTACTAGTACGGATAGTGAACTGGATGGACTGTGTCACTGTTTCACTAAGAAAATGTATAAAAACAACAATAACTAAACTATGTAGATTATTATTAAGGACATCTAGGTCATGGGTAGGTTCCCTACTGTAGGCTTGTGCATGAAAATGGAATTTACTATAGTTACTTTACACGTAGGTACGTGGTATATGGGTTACGAGACTATCTAGTGCCTTTGGGTGTTCTTGATTTTGTTTCTCAATGTATTTTTGGTATTAGAAATTTCATATTGGTGTGTTTGGTAGGATATTGTAGTAGATTAGATGACCTTTTAAATATGTTATCATTCTGAATGATTTATCTTGAAATCTGTTCTCAATTTAGAGTTCCATTTCTTGGAATTTGTCCCCGCTTTTTATTTCATATTAAAACTGCTTTCATTCTCACCTTGTATTGCATGAACCGTGGAATCATTGGGTGGTATATTATTAGGGTAAGTATAACATCCTACTTACACTCCTTGTGTGTTAGTATACATTATTATTCCTAACTAAGGTAATCGAAAATCTTTTGGTGAAGGAAGTTCGTGTTGTTAGTTCCCATCCTTGGTGCAGAGTTGTGGAGATGGCTAGTTGGTGATGACCCCTTCTCCTGCGGAGTCTATGGGGATATCTTTCTACTATCATTTTTTGTATTTGGACCTCTAGTACTATATTTGAATCCATGTGTTCAGATATTTTTTTTAGACGTTTTTTTATGATGATTTTAGATTATTAATATTGATAGTTTTTAATGTTTTATGATTTCATACTCAGATAAATCAAACCCAAAACTAATTTATTGATACCCAAACACTTTTGAAAGGCCATTAGGATAAGGAATGATATTAAATACTTATCATAGTCTAGAAGGGGAAGCCAAATTTGGTGTGTGACAAAATGGTATCAGAGGAGGTTAATATTTTTGGGTTATATTACTATTTTGGGATGAGTTGGGATAGACATGAGATAGGATTGTCAGGGCTCGGGGTTTTGGTCCTGAGTTTGGTGCCTATAATGAATCCGTTTTGGTGGACCATCAATCACCAGGGGATGTTGGAATTATATTATTGACATCAGTCCCACGTGATACGTGTGGGCTATAGACCACACGTGGACATCGAGTGAGGGTGGAGTAGTTATATATACAATTACTGTAATGTGTTTAGATTTTTTATATTTGATGTATTTGATTAAAATTTTCCGAATTTTGGTATTTCAAGTTGTTTTTGTGGTAGTTTAATTTTGTACTAACATGCCTCCTTGGAAAGCTCCCACGCACCCACGGGACGAAACCATATAGTGTTCCCCCACACCAATAGATTAGAGGCTAGTCGATGTTGTGGTCTAGGATATCCAGGATCTAGGATAGTGATCAGATACTATTAAAGCTTTATTAGAGAGGGTGCGACTATTCTTTTAGAGTACAAGGCCCATGAGTTCTTGAAAAATAATTCCCCACATTCTAATGTAGTATAGAACCACAGGAAGAGTGGAATGGATCGAGAAAATCAAGAGGATGTTCGAGTTCCTGGATATAACAGCGGATCATAGGGTGAAATTATCCCCATTTTTATTGGAGGGTCCCCTCCACAGGTGGTGGGAATCGGGACATCAGACTGGTAAGAATGAGAAGATGCACTTGGGAGATTTCAAGGTTGTATTCAAAGAGTAGTACCACCCTGATGTCACGGCATATGCATGGTCCTGAGATCTCATGGAACTTTTTTAGGAAAATAAATCTATGATGTAGTATTCCAACTGTTTTGTTGATTTGGTTTGGTATACTCTAAAAATAATCTCCAATAATCAAGGGAAGGCCAAGAGATTTGAAAAAGGATTGCGAATAGAGATATACTCCCAGGTGTTCTTGTTCAAGTTGTAGACATGTGATGATGTCGTTGACTGAGAATTCATGGTGTATATTGATAGGAATGGCTGGGCTGGTTTCTTTGGGATAGTATCATTAGTTGGTAGTGGCAGCTCCTAAGAGTAGAAAACGAAGCGGGAGGAACATGTGAAGAAATGAGGTGGCGGTTTAGGACACTTCTCTAGGCAGTTTTCCTCTGTGGCTTTTGATGTGAGATCAATCGTGTTCCACCAGTGTGGGATTCCAAGGTGTATCTAGCTAGAATTTATGATTCATCTGAAGACTTATTAAATGTGTCAGGGTAAAGGGCATTTGATGGGCTTGTGCATGGTGTCATGTTCACATCATAGTGGGGCAGGATCAGCAGCTTCAAGAGGAGTTCATGCACAATCTGATCCATCGAGGATGGGGGGATCCCGATTTGGAGGTTGTGGTGGCAAGTCTGGGTCATCTTTTGGGTAAAGCAGTTTAGGGAACTACCACATACAAGAATTCATCCTCATCATGATTCCAGACATCTCCATGGGGTGTATCATGCACTAGTAGGATCAGAGGCGAAGTTGTCTGTAGTTTGAGGTACCATTTTGATCACATATTTTGGGAAGATTCAGTTTTTTATGAAATCCTAGTATACTCTATCTATAAGGAGGAATACAAACATCACTGTAGGATCATCTTGGGCACTTTACGGGATCAACGCCTCTAGGAAAATTTGTTAAAGTACACTTTCTGGATTAGGTAATTGAAATTTATTGGGAATGTGATCTCGGAGTAGGGGTTTGCAGTGGACCCTGAGAATATTAGTGCGGTTATGTCATGGTAGAAACCAAAGATTGTGTTTGAGATCCAAGGTTTCCTTGGTCTGGCTGGTTATTATAGGATGTTTGTTTGGTATTTCTCTTGAATAGCTGCACCGATGACCGTGTTAACCCAAAAAGTGGTGAAATTTGTATGGGGCTCAGAATGTGAAGCATTGTTCGAAGAGATGGAGAGTCAGTTTACTACCACACCCATTTTGATTTTTTCTAAGGCTGGATAGGGGTATGTAGTCTATTTTGATGCTTTATGTATGGGTCTTGGGTACATGATTTTATATGATTATCACGTGGTGGTGTAGGGATATCTCTAACTCCAACTACACAAAAATAATTACCCGACCCATGACATTGAGTTGCTAGTGGTGATGCATTCTTTGAAGACTTTGTTTCACTATCTCTTTGGGGAGAAATATTGGTCTAATCTTATCACAAAATCCTGGCCTATAACTTATTGTAGATGGACCTATACTTTGGATAGCTTCATTGGATCGAGTACTTGAAAAGGTTTGACATTGAAATTTATTATACCATAGGAAAGGGTAATGTGGTGGAAGATGCCTTGAGCATAAGAGTTCCAGTAGAGGCTTTGAGGGAGTCTAGTGATGAGTGGACATAGATGGAGATCTTTTCTCAGATGCTTGTGGATACTAGGGAGTACAGTGGAGGTGTGTTCTTAGAGAGTGTCCAATTGACTCCTTCTCTCATGGAGTTGAATCAGTAGGAACAACCTTGTGATTAGATTTTTTAGATGTCAAGGCCGATTATACATGCTGGGGAGACATCCTCTTATTGTTTGTCATCCCCAAAGGTAATCATGTGCATCAGGGGTCGCTAAGTATGGTATTCATCTCTACGTAGGGCAGTGATGTAGGATAGATACCAGTCTTTGTGGGTTGTCTATCCGGGTGCAGCCAATATGTATTATGGCATATGACAATAATTCTAGTGGCCATGTATGCAACGATACATAGTGGAATTTGTGTCGAGGTACTACACATGCCAATAGGTGAAAGAAGAGCATCAAAGGCCCTCTGGTTTGCTATAGATATTACCCATTTCTACCGGGAAGTGGGATGAGGTTTCCATGGACTTCATTTTTCGCTTTCCACATACACCTCAGGATAAAAATTCCATTTGGGTGGTGATTGATCATCTGACCAAATCAGCCCACTTCATTCCAATCAATGATATGACTAAAGTAGAATAGTTCAGTCATTTGTATCATCAGGAGGTGGTGTGAATCCATTGTTTTCCATCAGATGATTTCTAGGATAGACACCCCTAATTCACTTCTTGTTTTTAGGAAGGCCTTCAAAAGGCCATGGGGTCTCAGATTATGATGTGCATGGCATACCATCCCCAAATGGATGGTCAAAAAGAGCGGGTGAATCAGATTTTGGAGGTCATGATCCGTCAATGTGTCATGGACATTGGATTTTTTTGGGATTTCCAGTTGATATTTGTTGAGATTTATAATAATAACAATTACCAATCCTCGATTCAAATGGATAATTTTGAGGTCCCTTATGGTCGGCCTTGTCGGTCCCTCCTATGTTGGGAAGAGGTAGGTTTGACTTCACTTCTGGGGAAAAGTCTGTTGCAAGAGACGTCTAAGAAGGTCAAGTTGATCAGCCAATGCTTATTGATAGTTCAAAGTCTTCATAAATCATATTATTACCACATGCATTAAGACCTATAGTTTTCAGTGGGTGACAAGTTATTATTGAAGGCGGCCCCTCATTTGGGCCATCATCTATTGGGAAAGCAATGGAAGCTAACATCGTGGTATTTTGAACCCTTTGGGATCCCCAAGAATATTGGGAAGGAGTAGTATTTATTGGATTCACCCTCTCAGTTGACATCCATCCATGATGTCTTTCTAGTCTCCCAGTTGAAGAAATACAACTCATATATGTCCCTTGTATTGAGTTGGGAAGAACTAGAGAGAGATGATGACTAGTTAGTTTTTGAGTATCCAGTTCAAATAGTGGGCTCCCAAGAGATTTTTTTCTGAGGTAATTCTATTCCTCTATTCCTAGTTCATTGGACGCATGTTAGTGATAAAATAAGACATGGGAACATGATTCATGGATTGAGAAACAGTACCCATCCTTATTTTCCGATCATGCATTAGGTTAACAATATGGGGTGAAAAGTATTTCATGGTGGAGAGAATTGTCACATTCATGTCTTATTTTTAAGGTAAATTACATTAAATTTCCATTCATGATTTTTGGTGGGGGTTTCCTATGCATTTTTTAGAAAAGGGTGAGTTTTCATGATTTTGGCCAAACCCTGAGCCCATTTTTGAGATTTAAAAAACCAATTTTGTTTCTTTAATAAATATATCATTTTTTAATATTTTATACCCATTCCACTTCAAATATTTCATCCCATGACATATTAACACCATCATTTCAATTTTCACCCATTAGAAATCCATAATAATTGTAGATTTGGGATTTTATTTAAGGAATCGGTCTAGCTCGAAATCAAATTTCCAGTTTTCATTAAAAAAATTGTTTATCAAATATATTATTCAATATTAATTATATTTTGGTGATTCCAAGTGTATCCCAAGACCACTGAACACATCCATGTGCCCATCTTATTTACCTCTTCTTTGAGGCTCGTATTCATTGTGATTTAGTAAAAAACATCTTAGGGTTTCTAAAATCCCGCATATTTGAAGAGGTAAATTGATTCCTTCATAACTCCTTCAATTCATACACTATTCATTCATTTTTTTTCTCACACGACCTTATCAGATATATATGAATCTCACTAGCATTTTTGGTTGTTTGTAAATTCATCTATTTGTGTATTTTGGGTATTTCTTCAAGATACCTCAAGTAAGTGGGTCGCCTTCATTCATCCTCCCATTTTTTAAGGTTATCATTCCTTTTTCATAGGGCTTATTCCAATTCTTCTTGATTTTTATAATGTATAGAATTTGGGGATTCCAACCAAGGGTTTGATTATGGTATTAGTGGTCTATTCCATTGGTTTTTCATGATCTAGGTCCATCTTGGTGTTGTGGTGGTGCTGTTTTATTTTCACACAATGATTCTTGGTTTTTCATTATTTTACAAGGTGATTCCATTGTGCAAGAAAATATTGTGACATGGCTTGATGTTTTCATTTAATTTTATTTTTATTTCATTTGAATGTTGTTCCAAATATTGTTTTTACTGGAATTTATAATGCTAATAAATTTTAAGGGTCATTTTAATGTGAAATTGGGGAGTTATCATAGAAAATTATTATTGGTTTATATAGGGCTTCCCTATAACTACTTATTTGATTATATTGGGATGAAGTATAGCTGAAAATACTATTTCTAATGTTTCTCTCTTTTGGTTGTTACAGAGAAAATCTGTTTTAATGGTGTTTGTGAGTCACATGAACTTTAAGTGCCATGTTTGTGTGAAAATAGAGGTTTTACAATAATATCACTTATTAAATCATATAGGGCTGCCATAAAATTGATTTTATGGTTTCATTGGAATCTATTGGGATTAATATATATTTTTTGACTTGGGTTTGGGCACATGGTGTGCAATGTACAGATTTCCAGGATTTTTTGGTGAAAAATAATGCAAGATTTTGATAAGATGTTTTATTGAAAATTAAAATGTTTCTTGTGAGGTTCAAGTGTTATAATGTGTGTGTAGCTACAGTATTTTTTGTATATGACCAGTATTGGTGTTTTTATATTCAAAGGGAAATGTTTTTCTTGCATAAATTGTTTTAGGACAAAGGGGAAAGCTCGTGTACCTATGTGGGAAGATATGTACTAGTATGGTAAGTGAATTAGATGGGTTGTGTCCATGTTTCATTGAGAAAATCAATAAAGAAAACTATAAAACCCTACATGGATGATTATAAGGGACCACTAGGTTATGGGTATCTTCCCTACTAGTTTCACGAGCACAATAATGGATTTTACTATGGTTACATTACACCGAGGTACGAGGTACTTGGGGCCCGATAGTATATAGTGCTTAGGGGTGTTCTCGATTTTGTTGCTCATTTTATATGTGGTATTTTTTCATGTATTTGGATGTGTTTGGAAGTATATTATGTTATATAACATGAATATTTAAATGTGTTATCATTCTAAATGTTTTACATTGATAACTGTTTTCAATTAGAAGTTTCATTTCTTAAAATTTATCACCGCTAATCGTTGCATATTAAAACAACTTTCTTTTTCACCGTGTATTGCATGCACTTTGGAATTATTGATTGGAATACTATTTGTATTAGGATCACACCCTACTTACATTTCATTGATTTAAGTAGACTTTATTATGCTTTATTAAAGTAATGGAAAGGATTTGGGTGATGGCAGTTGAGGGTGTTAGTTCACATAATTGGTGAAGAGTTATGGAGATTGCTTGTGGATGATGACCCATTGTCATATGGAGTCCATGGGGCTATCTTGATTATGTACATTTTTGATTTTTGGCCTCTTGTACTATTTTTTAAGCCATTTATTATGATCTAATTTTATTAAGACGTGTTTGGCATGATGATTTCAGAATCTTGTTATTGATTGATTTTTTCTGTTTTATGCTATCATACTCAGTTAAATCATTATCAAAACTAATTTATTGAAACCCGGTCAGTTGTTCCAGCTTGTGGGGATAAGGAATGCCCTTCAGGCCTTTTCATTTGCTAGATTCATTTCCAGTATTAGTGGAAACAAGATTCATTTCGTGACAAAATGTTATCAGAGGATGTTAATGTTTTTGGGTTATATTGTTATTTTTGGATGAGTTGGGATAGACAGGATCTATTACTATTGGGGCTCAGGGATTTCTTCTTGAGTAGGGTTCCTATCCTACACCACTCATGAAAAACATTGAGTCACCAGGGTTCGTAGAAATTGTTTCATTAACATCACTTCCCGGTGAGACGTGTGGGCTGCAATCCACAGGTGGACATCGGGCAGGGGTGGGGTATCTATTTATTTTAATACTGTAATGTGTATAGATTGTTTATGTTTGATTTATTTGATTAAACTTTTCATAATTGTGGTATTGAGTATTTCTTTGTGACTGTTTTATTTCATAGCAACATGCATCCCCATAAATTTTCCATGTGCTCATAGGAGGATGTCGGAGAGACTTCTCCCACACCAATCTATAAGAGGATATTCGAGGCCATGGTCTAGGAAGTCCTGGTTCTAGGAATGGGATTAGTTTCTATTCCATCTTTTGTTAGAGATTATGCGAATTTTCCTAGAAAAGACAAGGCCCAAGAGTTCTTGAAATATACACCTCCCACTTTTAAGGAATCATAGATGCCCAAAAATCATAGGAATTGATAGAGAATATCGAGAAAATGTTCGAGTTCCTGGATACACATGAGGAAAATTGGGTGAAATATGACTTCTTTCTCTTAGAGGGTCCAAGCCACAGGTTGTGGGAATCAATACTTCAGGGGAGAAAGAATGAGCAGATGCACAGTGGATATTTCAAGGCAATATTCAATGAGTATTATTTCCCTAAAGGCTTTTAATATGCCATGTCTCAAGAGTTGATGGACCTTTTTAAGGGGAATCAATCTATGATAAATCATGCCAACCGTTTCACTATGTTGGTTCTATATGCTCCACAAATCGGCTCTAATGAGTAAGAAAAGGCCCTGAGGTTTGAGAAAGTCATGAGGCCAGAGATATACTCCCATGTATTTCTGTTCATTCTGGGGACCTATGGTGAGGTTTTTGATCAGGAGTGTGTGGTGGATATTGATAGGAAAGGTAGGGGTTGTTTCTGTAGTTATGTATCAGTAGTGGGTAGTGAATGCTCCTCAAAGTAGAAAAAGGATGTGGGAGGAACATGTAAAGAAATTATGTGCCATTTCTAGCCACTCCTCTAGGCAGTTTTCCTATATGAATTTTGAAGTGAGATCAGTCATGTTCCAATTTAGTGGGATGTCAGGGCACATCCTACCAACTTGTCTAAATCCTTCTGAACCTTTTTACTAGTGTGGAGGTATGTGGAATTTGCAGTTCTTCTTCGTGGTTGAACATCCACTTCCGAGTGGGGTAAGATCGGTGGCTTGAAGAGAAATTATAGCACAGTCAGAGACATTGATGATGGGGGGATCTTAATTTGGTCTCTATGGTGGTAGGTCAGGGTCATCTTCAAGGAAGATCAATTTTGGGGCACAACCACAGACTAGTGGTCGTCCGTAGGCAGAGACCAGATATCTCCATGTGGTGGATCAGGCACCATCAGGATAAGAGGCGGGGCAGTTGACAGTTCAAGGTAACATGTTGATCGTACTGTCCATAGTTTCTATTATTATGGATACCAGTGCCTCTATTTCATTAAATTTTTCCTATTTTGTGAACATTCTAAATTTTCCAAACAATTTTTTGTCTTTTGCGATGGATTTGGTGATGTTTCTGGGAAAGAAAGAGCATGGTCTTAGGTTCCCCTCCTGTTTTCATTTCATGTCTGGGTTTGGGAAATAGTGGGACATCCTGGTCCTATATATTCAGAAATTTTACATAATACATAGAATATATTGTGTAGCACACTTATAGGAACACATTTATTGCTATAGGTGGCGAGTGTGTTTCATGACGCCTGATGGGAGTTATCAGGTTTTTCATTTAGAATGGGATCCTCGTTCAGGTACTGTATGACCTCCACTACCAAAGTTGGGAAGTATTATATTCCAGTTTTCATCACTCGTGCTAGTGTATGATGGTATTACCAGATAAAGTGCACTTACTCATGTAGTTAATGAGTTTTTGGAGGTATTCCTAGATGATTTTTCAAGTTTTTCCCTAGATCGAGATGTGGAGTTCTCGATTGAATTCGCACTGGGAACACAACTGATATCTATTCCCTCATATTTCATGGCCCCTAACTATTTGATGTAATTAATGATACATATTACATATTTAGTATCAAAATGGTTCAATTACCTGAGCGTCTCTCTTGGGACACTCTTATGTTGTTCGTGAAGAAGGAGGACAGATCCCTCTGGTTGTGCATTGATTACCAGAAGCTGAATAAGGTAACAATTAAGAACAAATACCCTTTCTTAGCATATATGGTTTTTTAGACTTGTTGAATGGGGAAATGTTGTTTTCGAAAATAGACTTCTATTCGGGGTACCATAAACTTACGGTGAAAGAAGTAGATATTCTGAAGATTTCCTTCTAATGTTGGTACATCAACTTTGAGTATTTACTTAGGCCCTTCGAATTGACCAGTTCTCATGTTAATATTATATAACTCATGAATAGGATGTTCTATTGGTATATTGATTCCATCGTTGTGATGTTTTTGGATGGAATCCTAGTATACTCTGGCTCTAATGAGGAACATGATAATCACTTGAGGATCATCTTGGGAACTTTGTGGGAACACCACCTCTATGCAAAGATGTCAAATTGAACTTTTGGGATGAGGGAAGTAAAATTTCTAGGGTATGTGATCTTGGTGTACAAGGTTTTAGTGGAACATTAGAATAATATTATGGTTATGTCTTGGGATTAGTGTAAAAATGTGTTTGACATTAGGAGTTTCCTTGGAATGGCTGGTTGTTACAGGCGGTTTGTTCGAGATTTATCTCGTCTAGCTTCACCGATGACCACCCTCACCTGGAAGGGGATGAAGTTTTTATGAGGCCCAGAATGACATGTATCATTTGAGAAGCTAAAGAGGGGGTTGAATACCACCCCCATTCTGATTTTTATAGAGTTTAAAAGGGGGTATGTAATCTATTGTGAGGATTCAAGTATGGGGATTAGGTGTGTGACAATGCAGGATGATCACATGGTGGCGTACGGATCTGTCACATTCTGACCACATGAAAAAAATTACCCGACCCATGACTTAGAGTTTACCGAGGTGATGCATTCTTTGAAGACTTGGCATAACTATCTATATGGAGAGATGTTTTTGGTCAACTCTGATCACAAAAGCATGGCTAGTATCTTCTCACTAAAGGACCTCATATTGAGATAACATCATTGGATTGAGTACATGCAAGTGCTTGACATTGAAATTGCATATACCCAAGGCAAGGGTAATGTTGTGGCTGAATCCTTGAGTAGAAGTGTTCCTATGATGGCTTTGAATAAGTCTAATGATGAGTGTAGATTGTTGGTCATCTTTTTTCATATGCATGTGGAGATTAGGGAGCACAGTGGAGGGGCGTTCTTGTCGAGTGTTCAGTTGAATACTTCCCTCTTGGAGTTGATTCAGTGGAAAGAACCTAGTGATGTGACTTTTTAGCAGTCGAAGAAGTTTCATCATGGTGGGACACGTCCTCTGATTGTTTGTCATCTCCCAAGTGAATCTTGTTCATCAAATGCCACTCAGTAGTGTCTTCGTCTCTACAGATGGTGGTGATGACGGATAGCCACTAGTATCAGTGGACTATCAATCCATGTTAAACCAAGATGTATTATGACGTACAAAAAAGGTTCTGGTGGCTAGGTATGTTACGGGACAAAGAGGACAATGTGTCGAGGTGCTAAACATGTGAATAGGTGATAACAAAGAATCAATGGCCCTCTTGTCTGCTCCAGCCATTACTCATTCCAACCTAGATGTGGGATTAGGTTTCCATGGAATTCATTGTTGTCTTGCCTAGTACACCTCAGGGTAATAATTCCAATTCGGCGGTGATCGATCGTCTGACCAAATCAGATCACTTCATTCCGATCAAAGATAGATCTAAAGTAAATGAGTTGGGACATTGGTATCTTCAGGAGTTGGTGGGACACCATGGTATGTCATCAATAGTTGTCTAAGATAGAGGCCCCCAAATCACCTATTGTTTTCGGGAAGGCCATCAGAAGGCCATTGGGTCTCAGTTAAAGATGAGTATGACATACCATCCTCAAACAGATTGTCAGACAGAGCGGGCGAATCAAATTATGGAGGACATGATCTGTGCATGTTTCCTATACATTGGGGGTTCCTGAGATATCCATTTGGGATTCATTGAGTTTACTTATAATAACATTTACCAATCCATGATTCGAAAGTCTCTTTTTGATGTGTTATATGGTTGTTCTTTTCGGTCCCCCTAGGTTGGGCTGATGTAGGTGAGACATCACTGTTGGGGATGAGTCTGGTAAAGGAGATGTACGGAAAGGTCAAGTTATTCAGGTAGTGCTTATTGACAGCTCATATTTTCCATAAATCATATTCTTATAAAGGCATTAGTTCCAAGAGTTTTTGGTGGTTGATAGAGTATTATTGAATGTTTCCCCTCGTCAGGGCCATCATCGATTGTGAAGGAAACAGAAGCTGAATGCGTGGTATGTCAGACTCTTTGAGATCATAGAGCATATTGTGAATGTGAAATATAGGTTCGATTTACCATATTAGTTGACATCCATCCATGATGTCTTCCATGTCTCCTAGTTGAAGAAATACAACTCGGATCCATCCCATGTGCTGTGTTCGGAAAAACTGGAGATAGAGCAAGACATGCCTTTTTTGAGCGTCTAGTGCAAATAGTGGACTTCCAAAAGATGGGTTTTCAAGGTAAATCTATTATTCTAGTCTGGGTTTATTGGGAGCATGTTTGTGATACACATGTGGCATGGTAATGGAAGACATGGGTTCAGGAAGAGTACCCGTTCTTTTTTTTCGATTAAGCATCAGGTTGACTTTCTAGGTTAGTTTTTTTATGGTGGGGATAGTTTTCACATATATGACTTATGATAAAGGTAAATTTCATTTAATTTCTATTCATGATTTGTTTTGAGGGTTTCCCATTCATTATTAGTGGAAACGGCGAGTTTTCATGATTTGGGCCAAATCGTGAGCCCATTTCCATATTAAAAAATCAATTTTGATTCTTTTATAACTATTTCAATTTTTTAATATTTTTCACCCATTCCACTTCCAAAATATCCTACCTAATCCTATTAATACCTCCATTGAAATTTGGACTCTTTATAAATCCATAATAATTGTGGATTTGGGTTTTTATTTAATGAATTGGGCTAGCTCAAAAGCTCATTTAATGATTTTTTTTTAAAAAATTATTATTGAAAATCATATTAAATATTACCAAATTCTTGGTAATTCCAAGTTTCAACCAGGACCACTAAACCTACCCATGTGTCAATATTATGTACCATATCTTTGGAGTTTTTATGCATCACGATTTAGTGCAGAACTTCTTATGGTATCTCAAATCGTCCATATTTGAAGAGGTAATTTGATACCTTCATAACTCTTTCAATTATTACTCTTTCCCCCATTTCAGTTATCCGATTAACTTCATGGACTTATTTGAACATGAAATTAATTTTTGGATATTTTTAAATTATTCTACTAATGTATTTGTGGAGATTTATTCAAGACACCTTTAGTTAGTGGGTCCCCTTCATTCTTCCTCCCATTTTTTGGGGTATTAATTCTTTTATCATAGAGTTTGTTCCAATTATTCTTGATTTATCTAATATCCAAAATGTGGAGATTCTAAAAAATGTTTTGATTCTAGTTTTCGGGGCATATACCTTTGGTTTTAGGCTTCATCTAGATCCCACTTGGTGAGGAAGCGGTATGATTTTATTTTCACACAATGATTCAAGGGTTTCCATTATTTTCATAGGTGATTCCACTGTGTTTTAAAATTTTGAGACTTATCATGATTTTTAGGGTATTTTCATGTTTATTACATTTTACTTTGGCTACAAAAATTGGATTTAGTGTCATTTATAACGCAAATGAATTTTAGGGGTCATTTCTATGTGAAATTGGGGTTTTTTCATAGAAAACTCTTTTTGTATTATTTGGATATGCCCTACAACTACTTATTTAATTTTATTGAAATTACCTAGGGTTTAAAATAATGTTTTTAATGTTTATATTTTTTGTTTGTTTTATGAAAATCTGTTTTAATGGTGTTAGTGAGGGACATGATCTTTAAGTGTCATGTTTGTGTAAAAATAGAGGTTTGTAAATGATATCACATATTAAATCATTTCTGGCTGCCCTAAAATTGATTTTTTTGGTTTTATTGGATGGTATTTGGATACAATTCATTTTTATGTGAATAGTGGGTGTGAAAATGTTATGAAAAATGTGGATTTCATGGATTTTTGGGTGGAAAATAATGAGGGGATTTGAGATGTTGTTTTATTGGAAATCAATTTTTTTTGAGTTTTATGTGGAATTAAGAATATATAGCTACTGTTTATTTTGTATTTGACCTATATTAGTGTTTTTATATTCATAGAGATGTGTGTTTCTTGATGAAATTTTTGGACCACAAAGGGGCATTCCTAGGTACGTAGGTGGGCGGATATGTAGTAGTATGGCTAGTGAACATGATGGGTTGTGTCCTTGTTTTATTGAGAAAATGGATAAAGAAAAATCTAAATAATCTATTTAGATGATGATTTGGGACCAGTATCTTATGTTTATGTTCCCAAATCGTGGCTCTTACATGAGAACATATATTACTATGGTTATTTTACACCGAGGTACGAGGTACATGGGCCCTGATACTATCTAGTGCCTAGGTGTGTTCCTTATTTTGTTTCTCATTGGATTTGTGGTAATTGAACTTGTATATGGGTGTGTTTGGAGTTATATTATAGTAGAAAACATGAAATTTTAAATGTGTTATCATTTTAAAAGTATTATCTCGAAAACAATTTTCAATTGAATATTGCATTTCTTGAAATTTGTCACCGCTTTTCTTTGATTATTAAAACTACTTTCATTTTCACCTTTTATTTTATGAACATTGGAATAAAATTGTAGAATCCTATTAGGATTAGGATCACACCCTAAATACACCCCTTGGGTGTAAGTAGACTTTATTATTCTTTACTTAGGTAAAGGAAATGATTTGGGTGATGGTGGTTCGAAGTGTCAGTTCACATCCATTGTGCGGATTTGTGGAGATGACTTGTGAGTGATGAACCTATTTCGTGTGGAGTCCATGAGGCTATATTGTTGCTGTCATTTTTTTATTACGATTTCTTGTAATATTTTATAATCCATTTATTTAGATATATTTTGGTTCAAACTTGTTTGGCATGACGATTTCAGATTCTTGTTATTGATTGATTTTAATGTTTTATGCTTTCATACTCAGGTAATTAGTTCCCAAAAGTAATTTATTGATACCTGGTCATTTGTTTCAGACCATTGGTATAGGGTATTCCCTTTGGGCCTTGTAATGGGCTAGATTCATTGCTGGAATTTGTGGCGACCAGATTCAGTTTGTGACAAAATTGTATCAGAGGAGGTTAACGTTTTTTTGGTTATATTGATATTTTGGGATGATTTGGGATAGATAGGATCTAGTAATGTCATGGATCGGGGTTTGGTTCAAGAGTATGGTCCTTTTAATGCACCATTCATGGAAGACATTCAGTCATTAGGGGTTGTTGTAATTGTTTGATTGACTTCACTTCTCAGTAAGACGTGTGGGCTGCAGACAACACATGGACATCGGGCGGGGGTGGATTATTTTATTTATTTAATACTGTAATGTGTTTATATTGTTTTTATTTGAGTTATTTGATTAAAAGTTTTATAATTGTTGTATTGTCTGTTGTTTTTGTGACAATTTCATTTATTAGCAACATGCCTCCCTCAGAGGCTCCCATGTGCCCACAGGAGGATGTCAGAGAGAGTAGTCCAACACAAATTGATCAGAGACTTGTAGATAATGTGTTTCAGGATATCCATGCTCTAGAATAGGGACTTACTCATGTTTCATCTCTTGATAGAGAAGAGGAGAGTGGTCTTGGAAAGAAAAAGGCCCCCGGGTTCCTGAAAAGTAAGCCTCCCACCTTTCGAGGCATCATAGAACCCCAAGAATCATAGTAATGGATCCAGAAGAATGACAACATGGTCAAGTTCCTAGATACACCTAAGGATATTTGGGTGAAATGTGCCTCCTTTCTGTTGGAAGGCCATAGCCGTAGTTGGTGGGAATCAGTACATCAGACTGGAAAAAATGAGTAGATGCACTGGGGAGATTTCAAGGCAGTCATCAATGAGTAGTACTAGCCTAAGCTTTTGGCATATGCTATGTCTCGAGAGTTCATGGACCTTATTCTAGGGAATATTTCTATGATGGATTATGATAACTATTTCAGTAATGTGGTTCAGTATGCTCTATAACTTGTCTCCAAAAAGCAAGAAAAGGCCCAAAGGTTTGATAAAGGCTTGTGACTAAGGATATACTCTCAGGTGTTCATGTTCATGATGAGGACCATTGATGAGGTCGTTGACTGGGTTTTCATGGTGGATATTTAATATAAAGGCATGGATGGTTTCTCTTATTCAGTATGAGTAGTGGGAAGTGGCAGCTTTTCATAAAAAAAGGATGTAGGCGGAACAAGTGATGAAAAGAGGTGGAAGTTGAGGAAAATCCTCTAGTTAGTTTTACTTTATGGACTATGATTTGAGATCAGTCGTGTTTCACCATTGTGGCCAGCTGGGGAACATCAGACTAGCATGCACGGTTCTTCTGAAGCCTTGTTTCTAGTGGGGAGGTATGGGGCATTTGCTGCTCATCTGCGGGGTGGCATGTCCACTTTTGAGTAGGGTAGGATCATCGACATCAAGAGGAGTGCGAGCACAATCCAAGAAGAAGAGGATGGGGGATCTCGATTTGGTGGTTGTAGTGGAAGGTCTAGGTCGTCATATCAGCAGAGCCAGATTAGGGAAGAACCACATACTAGCGGTTATACTCAGGGAGAGACCAAACATCTCCATGCAGTGGATTAGGGAGCAGTTGGATCAGTGGCGGGATCGTCGACAGTTTGAGGTAAAATTTTGATCACATGTTCTAGGGCTTCTACTCTTTTTAATACTAGTTCGTTTGTTTCATTCATTTCTTCCCATTTTTTGTATAGGATAAATTTTCCAGCATATTTTCTTTCTCGACTGGGTTGGTGATGCCATTGGGAAATAAGGAGATGGGTCTCAGATTCCCCTCATATGTGATTTCTGTGTTAGGGTTTGAGATAGAGTGGGAACTATTGGTCATATATATAGAGCTATTTGACATTATACTTGGCAGGTATTGGATATTACATTTCCAGGAACACATTTAATGCTACATGTGGCGAGTGAGTTTCACAACACCTGATGGGAGTCGTCAGGTTTTTTTGGGGAGAATGGGATCCTCGGTTAGGTCGTGTAGGACCTCCACTCTCAAAGTTGGGAAGTCATATATTCTAGTTGTTATCACTCACACATTATTACGATGGTATTTCCCTAGAAGTTTCACTACGTCATGTAGTGAATGTGTTTATGGTTGTATTCCTAAATGATTTTTCAGGTTTTCCCTTGGAGCGAAATGTGGAGTTCTCGATGGAACTAGAACAGGGAACATAACCAATATCTCCTACCTTATATCGTTAGGACCCTTTCATGATGATGGAATTAAATATGTAATTGAAAAAATTATAATCCAATGGAATCATTCTCCCTATTGTCTCTCCTTGGGCCGATTCTGTTTTGTTCACAAAGAAGGCTAATGGATCCCTCTAGCTGTCTGTTGACTACCAGAAGCTAAATAAGGTAACAATTCAGAACAATAACACATTACATGGGATAGATGATCTGTTTGATCTGTTGAAAGGGGAAATTTCGTTTTCAAAAATATACATGGGATTGGGATACCATCAACTCAAGGTGAAAGAAGCAGATATCTCGAAGACAGCCTTCTGAAGAAGGTACTACCACTTTGAGTATTTGGTCATGCCCTTGGGATTGAAAAATTCTCTAGCTGTCTTTGTGGAACTCGTGAACATGATGTTCTATCAGTATCCTGATTCCTTCATTGTGAAGTTTGTAGATGACATAATAGTATACTCTGGCTCTGAGGAGGTGCACGAATATTATTTGAAGATCACCTTGGGAAAATTGTGGAATCACCGCCTCAATGAAAAGTTGTCAAAGTGAAGTTTCTGGATATGGGAAGTGAAATTTCCATGGCATGTGATCTTGGAGCAGGGTGTTTTAGTGGACCCTAAGAAGAGTATTTCACTTATGTCCTGGAAGCATCCGAATAATGGATTAGATATATTGAGTTTCCTTGGACTTGATGGTTGTTATAGGCGGTTTGTTTAGGATTTCTCTCGACTAGCTTCACCGATGAACATTCTCCCCATGAAAGGGGTGATGTTCTATTGGGGCCCATAATGTCAGGAATACTTTGATGAGATGGAGAGGTGGTTGACTACCTCCCCCATTCTAAATTCTTCAGAGACTGGAAAGGGGTATTTATTTTATTATGATGCATCACGTATAGGTCTTGGGTGTGTGATTATGCAGGATGATCACGTCATGGTGTATGGCTCTCACAAACTCTGACCACTTGATAATAATTACTCGACCCAAGACTGAAATTTGGATATGGTTATGCATGATTTGAAGACTTGGAGTCACTATCACTTTGGAGAGATGTTTTTGGTCTAATATAATCCTATAATCCTGGCATATATCTTCATGCATAAGGACCTCAACATGATATAAAGTCGTCGATGGAGTACTTGCAGGGATTGGACATTGATATTTTCTATACCCTAGCCAAGGGTAATTTGGTGGCAGAAGACTTGAGATGAAGGGTTCTAGTGCTGGCTTTGAAAAAGTCCAGTTTTAGTGTTCTTTGATGGGGATCTTGGCGGAAATTCATGTAGAGATGAGGGATCATAGTGGAGGTGTTTTCTTGGCGAGTGTCTTGTTGACTCCTTCCCTCTTGGAGATGATTCAGAAGAAAAATCCTAGTGATTATATTTTTTAGCTATCGAGGTAGTTTATTCAGGGTGGGATGCATCCTCTAGTTAGTCATCATATCCCCAAGGATTCTTGTGTTTCAAGGGCTGCACTGTAGTTTCGTTGTCTCGACAGAATGTGGGGATGCGGGATAGCCACCAGTCTCAGTGGGTTGTCCATCCAATTTCAACCAAGATGTATTTGATGTACAACGATAGTTCTGGTGGCCAGGTATGTAATGGGACATAGCAGACTTTATACTGAGGTGCTACAAATGCCAACAGATTAATGCAGTGCATAAAAGGCCCTCTAGTTTTCTCCAACCATTACCCATTCCTACCTGGAAGTGGGACAAGGTTTCCATGGACTTCATTGTTGGCTTGCCTGATACACCTCGGGGTAATAATTCCATTTGGGTGGTGATTGATCATCTAACCAAATCATCCCACTTCATTCCGATCAAATATAAAACTAAAGTGTATAAGATGGGCCATTTTTATCTTCATGAGGTGGGAAGACTCCATGGGGTTTACTCAGAATTTTTCACAGATAGATACCCCTTCTTCAATTCTAGGTTTTGGGAAGGCCTTTAGAAAGCCTTGGGGTCTCAGATTAAGATGAGCACGGCATACCATCCTCAAAATGATGGTCAGACAGAGTAGGATAATCATATTTTAGAGGACATGCTTCATGAATGTGTCCTAGAATTTATATGTTCCCGGGATATCCATTTGGGATTGGTTGAGTTTTCGTATAATAAGAGTTACCAATTCTAGATTTGAGTGTCACTTTTTGAGGAGCTCAATGGTCAGACTTGTTATTCCCCCTATGATAGGTTGAGGTAGGTGAGGCTTCACTACTGGGGTCGAGTCTAATGAAGGAGACATCTGAGAAGGCCAAGTAAATCAGGAAACACTTATTGACAGCTCACAATCATCATAAATCATATGCTAACTGGAGTTGTCGAGACCTAGAGTTTTTCGTGTGTGACATGGTATTCTTGAAAGTGGCCCTTCGTCTAGGCCATCATTGGTTGGGACAGCAAGGGATGCTTATGCAAAGGTTTTTCAGAACCTATTAGATCACAAAACATATTGTGAAGGTGGCATAAAGGTTGTATTTACTTTCTCAGTTGACATCTATCCATGATGTCTTCCTTTTTTCCTTTCGAAGAAATACAACTCGGATCCATCCCATGTGCTGAGTTGAGAGAGACTGTAGATAGAGCATGACTTGTTAGTTTTTGAGTGTCCATTGTAAATATTGGACTCCAAAGAGATTCTTCATTGAGGGATGTCTATTCCGCTGGTCTGGGTTTGTTGGAAGCATGGTAGTGATACACATGAGACATGGGAACAAAAGTCATGGGTTGAATAAGAGTACCCATTCTTGTTTTATGATCTAACTTTATGTCAACTTTCTAGGAAGACTAGTCTTTCATGGTGGGGGGAGTTGTCACATCCATGAAATATTTTAATGTTAAATTTCATTTAATATTCATTCATGATTTTTTGGGAGTTCCCATGCATTTTTTGAGGAAAGGGGAGTTTTCATGATTTAGGCCAAACCGTGATCCCAATTTCAGATTAAAAAAAATCGTTTACTTTTATAACTATTTAATTTTTTAATATTTTTCTCACATTCCAATTACAATGTGGCCTCCCCTGACCTATTAACACAACAATTGAAATTTTCATCCTTTATGAATCTATAATAATGGTGGATTTGGGTTTTTATTTATGGAATTGGGCCATCCCGAAATCCCATTCCTAATTTTTTTAAAATAATTGTTTATTTAATATATTATTAAATATTAATGGGTTATTAGTGATTCAAAGAGTCACCCAAGACCACTGAACCCATAAACGTATCCATCCTCTTTCCCCACTCATTGGAGCTCTTTTTCATCACATTTTAGTGCATATATTCTTAGGGTTTCTCAAATCATCCGGTTTGGAAGTGGTAATTTCATTCCTTCCTAACTCTTTATATTCTTAAAATTTTCCCCCATTTCAGTTCTCACATGACCTTAGAGGACTTTTTCAAACCTCACATTAATTTTTTATATTTGGAAATATAGATACTGGTGTATTTGGGTCAATTTTTCAAGATTCCTCAAGTAATTGGGTCACCATCTTTATTCATCCCATTTGTTTCGGTTTTATTTTTTTTTCATATATTTAATTCAAATTATTCTTGAATTTTCTAATTTCCAGAAAGTGCGGATTTTACCATAGGGTTTGATTCTATTATTCATGGTCTATTCCATTAGTTTTACGCTTGATCTAGATATATCTTGGTGTGATGGTGGTGCAATTTGATTTTTGCAGAAAGATTCACTGGTTTTCATTATTTTTGTAGGTGATTACATTGTGTATGAATGATTAGTGACTTACCTTGCAATTTTTATGCTATTTTCATGTTTATTTCATTTTAATGTAGCTAAAAAATTGTATTTTGTGGAATTTATAATGCAAATGAATTTTAATGGTCCTCTTAATGTGAAATTGGGGGGGTTTTATAGAATACTCTTATTGGATTATTTGGGGATTCCCTGTAAGTACATAATTTAAATTATTGATATTAACTAGGGCTGAAAATATTGTTCAGAATGTTTATCTCGTTTGTTTGTTGTAGCAAAAATATGTTTTAATGGTGTTTGGGAGCCACATGAACATTAAGTGCCATGTTTGTGTGAAAATGGAGGTTTTACAATGATATGACTTATTAAATCAATTGGGGCTACCCTAAAATTAATTTTTTTTGTATAATTGTAAGTTACTAGGTATATCATTCTATTTTGGTTACATTTGGTTGTGCACGGGTTGTCTAATGTATGTATTTCAAGGTTTTTTGGAGCCAAATAATGTGGGATTTTGAAAAATGGTTTTATTGAAAATCAAAATGTTTTTGTGAGTTTTACGACGTATAAATTGTGTGTAGCTACTGTATAGTTTGTATATGTCCTATATTGGTGTTTTTATATTCAATGGGATTTTTTTTCTTGCTGAAATTGTTTGAGCAGAAAGGGGGAAGCCCGGGTACCTAGGTGGTACGATATGTACTAGTATTTCTAGTGAACTGGATGGGTTGGGTCAATATTTAACTAAGAAAATAAATAAATAAAACTCTAACTAAAAAATGTGGATAATAATTTGGGAACAATAGGTTATGGGTATGTTCCCTACTATTGTCTCGTGCATGAGAATGGATTTTAGTATAGTTACTTTACACCGAGGTACGAGGTACATGGGGCCTAAGACTATCTAGTTGCTAAGGGTGTTTCTGATTTGTTTTCTTATTGGATTTTTTTATTTCCACTTGTATTTGGGTGTGTTTGGAATTATATTACAGTTGATAAAATGACCAATTACATCTGTTGACATTCTAAATGTTTTATCATGGAAACTACATTCAATTAAATGTTGCATTTCATGGAATTTTTCACTTCCTTTTTTAACATTTTAAATTTTATTGACATTTCCCCATGTATTTCATGAAAATTATAATCATTAGGAGGTATCCGATTGGGAAAATGATCACATTGTACTTACACCCATTGGATTTTATTAGACTTTATTATGCTTGAGTTAGGTAAAGGAAAGGATTTGGGTGGTGGCAGTTCTAGGTGTTAGTTCCCATCCCTGGTGCAGAGTTGTGAAGATGGCTTGTGAGTGATGACCCCTTGACATGTGGAGTCCATGGGGAATTCTTGCTACTATCCTTTTTTTATTTGGACCTCTTGTACTATTTTTGATGCCATGTATTCAGATCTTGTTTGGTTATGACTTGTTTGAAATGAAGATTTTAGTTTCTTCTTATTGATTTTTTTATGTCTTATGCATTCATACTCGGGTAAATCTTTCCCAGAAAAAATTTGCAGATACTGGAGCACTTGTGACAGCACGTGGGGATAGGGAATTCCCTCTGGGACATTACTTGGGCTGGATTCATTACCAACATTAGTGGCTTATATAATCGACTCGTGACAAAATGGTATCAGAGGAGGTTAATGTTTTGGGGTTATATTTCTATTTTGGGATGAGTTGGGATAGCCAGGATCTAAAATAGTTAGGGCTCAAGGTTTTTGTTCAAAATTACGGTGTCTAGGCCAAACCCCTAATGGAAGACCATGAATAACCATCAAACATTATATTTTTTGATTGAATTCACTTCCATGAGATATGTGTAGGCTGCACACCACACATGGACATCAGGTGGGGGATGAGTAGTAGTTTATTTTATTACCATAATGTGTTAAAATTTATTATATTTGATGTATTTGATTAAAATTTTCATAATTGTGGTATTTCCTATTGTTTTTTTGACCGTTCATTTTGTAGCAACATGCCTCCCTGGAAAGCTCCAATTCGTCCACAAGAGGAAGCTGGATAGAGTTCTCCCACACCAATCGATCAAAGGCCAGTCGATGTCATGGTCTAGGCTATCTAGGATCTATGAATGGGATTGAATCCTACTCCAAATTATGTTATAGGGGATGAGACTGATCCTAGAAATGAAATGTCCTAGTTGTTCATGAAAAACATAGCCTCCCACCTTCTAAAGCATCATAGAACACCAGGAAGTAGAGGAATAGCTCGAGAAGATCGATCACATGTTCAATTTATTGGATAAACCCAAGATGATTAGGGTGAAATTTTCCTCCTTTCTATTTGAGGGACCCAACTGCATGTGGTGGGAATCCATACTTCATACTGGGATGAATGAGAAGATGCACTGGGTAGATTTAAAGGTTGTCTTCAATGAGCAGTATTTTCCCTAGGTATTGGCATCTGCAAGGTCCCGAGACATCATGGGAATTATTTTGGGGATTCTATCTCTAATTGATTATGCCAACTGTTACATTGATCTGGTTCAGTATTCTCTAGATATCATCTCTAATGAGAAAGATAAGTCCAATAGGTTTGATAAAGGCTTGCGACCAGATATATACACCCATGTGTTCTTGTTCATGATGAGGATATATGCTGAGGACGTTGACCAGACGTGCATGATGGATATTGATAGGAATGGTAGGGATGAATTCAGTTGTTCAGTATCAGTAGTGGGAAGTGGATGCTCCTTAGAGAAGAAAAGGATGCGGGAGGAACATGTCAATAAAAGAGGTGGTAGTTCAGGTCACTCCTCTAGGAAGTTTTCTTTCGTGGCTTCTAACTGAGATCAGTCATGTGCCACCAGTGTGGGATGTCGGGGCACATCCGACCAACATTCATGATCCCACCAAAGCCTTGTTTCTGGTATGGACGTATAGAGAAATTTTCTGCACTTTTGCAGGGTGGAATGTCCACTTCCGAGTGGTCAGGATCAGCAGCTTCAAGAGGGGTGCCAGTATAGTCTGAGCCATCAAGGATGGAGGGATCTAGATTTGGTGGATGTAGTGGTAGGTCTGGGTTATCTTCTAGGAAGATCTAGTCTTAGGAACTGGTACCGACTAACGGTCATCCTCAGGTAGAGACCAATCATCTCTATGTAGTGGGTCAGGCACCAGTAGGATTAGAGGGAAAACCATCGTCATTTCAAAGTACAGTTTTGATTGCATATTCTAGGGATGATACTATTTTTGATACTGGTGCGTCTCTTTCCATAATTTCTTCCCATTTCATTGACATTATGAATTTACTAACCAAGTTATTTTCATTCATGATTGAGTAGGTGACACCACTATGAATGAAGAATGAGCATGGTCTCATGTTACCCTCGTGTGTGCTTTCAGTATCAGGGGTTCAGATGGAGTTGGACATCATAGTCCAAAATATGGAGCAATTTGACATAATATGTGTCTTGGATTTGATAGTACACTTTCAAGCACACATTGATTTCTATACACGGAGAGTGAGTTTTAAAACACCCGATGGGAGTCGTTAGGTTTCTTGTGGTGAATGGGATCCTCGGTCGGGTCGCACAAGACATCCACATTGAGATTTGGGAAGTATTACATTCCAGTTGTAGTTTCTAGCACTAGAGGATGATGCAATTTCCCCAGAAGGTGCAATACCTCATGTAGTGAATGAGTTTCCTCAGTTATTCCGAGATGATTTTTCAGGTTTCCCCCCACAGCAAGATGTGGAGTTCTTGATTGAACTGGAACTGAAAACACCACTGATATCTCTTCCCTCATATCGCATGGCCCCAACTAAGATGATTGAATTAATGATATTGGAGGATGACTTATCATCCAAAGTATTCATTTGCCCGAGCATCTCTCCATGGGCCGGTCATGTGCAGTTCACGAAGAAATCTGATGGATCCCTATGGTTGTGAAATGACTACAAGTAGGTGAATAAGGATACAATTAAGAACAAATAAATTTTTCCTAGGATAGATGTATTTTTCAATTATTTGAAAGGTGAAAAGTGATTCTCAAAACTACACTTTCGTTCAAGATACCATCAACTCATGGTGAAAGAAAGAGATATTTTAAAGGCGACCTTACGAATCTGGTACAACTGCTTTGAGTATTTGGTCATTCCCATCGGATTGATCAATATTTTAGATGTCTTTGTATCACTCATGAATAGTGTGTTTCATCATTATCATGATTCCTTAATTGCAGTGTTTTTGGATGACATCCTAGTATACTCTATCTCTGAGGAGGAACACGAACATCACTTGAGGATATTCATTGGCACTTTACGGGATCACCGCCTCTATGAAATGATATCAAAGTGCACTTTCTGTATCAGGGAAGTGAAATTTCCTGGGCATGTTATCTTATAGAACGGGGTTTTAGTGGAATTCATGACGATTAGCGGAGTTATGTAATGGGATCAGCCGAAGAATATGTTCGAGATTAGGAGTTTCCTTGGCCTGGCATGATATTATAGGCGGGTTGTTTGGGATTTCTCTCGACTAGCTTCACTAATGACCACACTCACTTAGAAATGAGTTAGTTTTGTATGGGGATCATAATGGCAGGCATCATTCGAGGAGATAAAGAGGCAGTTGACTACCACCCCCATTCTGAATTTTCATGAACATTGAAAGGGTTATGTAGTCAATTTTGATTCTTCAGGTATGGGTCTTGGGTGCAAGCTTATTTAGGATGATCATGTTGTGGCATATGGCTCTCACCAACTATGACCACATGAAAATTAATACTCAACCCATGACTTAGCGTTAGCAGTGGTGATGCATTATGTGAATACTCTACATCACTATCTCTTTGGGGAGATGTTTTTGGTCTACTCTGATGATAAATGTCTGGTCTATATTTTATCGTAGAAGGATCTCAACATGAGACAACATCATTGTATCGAGTACATGCAGGGGTTCAACATTGACATTGGCGATACCCCAGAAAATGGTAATGTGGTGGATGATTCCTTGAGAATAAGAGTTCTAGTGTATGCTTTGAGGAAGTCTTGTGATGATTGGAAATTGATGGGGCTCTTTGTTGAGATTCTTGTGGAGACCATGGAGCAAAGTAGAGGTGTGTTATTGGCGAGGGTCCAATTGACTCTTTCTCTCAAGGAGTTGATTTATTGGAAAAAACATTGTGATGAGATTTTTCAGTGGTCAATGTTGTTTCATCATCATGGAGAGACATACTTTGATTGGTCTTCATCTCCCTAGGACAACTTGTGCTTCATGGTATGCTCAGTAGTTATGTCGAACTTGTGTAAGGTGGTGATGCATGATATCCACTAGTCTTAGTGGGATGTGCATCAGGGTGAATCCAAGATGTATTATGATGTACGATGATAGTTCTGGTGTCCAGGTATGCGATGGGACACAACAGACATTGTGTTGAGGTGCTACACATGCCAACAGGTTAATGTAGAGCATCAAATGCCAACCAATTTGTTCCAGATATTACACATTCCTACATGGAAGTGGGACGATGTTTCCATGTATTTCATTGTTTGGTTGCCTTGTAAATCTCAGGGTAACAATGCCATATGGTTGGTGATTTATCATCTTACCAAATCATACCACTTCATTCCAATCAAATATATATCTAATGTGGATGATTTGGTTCATTTTTATCTTCAGGAGGTGGTGAGACTCCATGGTTTACCATCAGCAGTTGTCTTAGATAGAGACCACTGCTTCACTTCTCAGTTTTGGTAAGGCCTTGGGGTATTATATTAATATGATCACATCATTCCATCTTCAAATAGATGGTCAGATAGAGCGGGTAAATAAGATTTTGGGGGACATGCTCTATGCATGTGTTCAAAACATTGGGCGTTCCTAGGATATCCATTTGGTATTGTTTGGGTATGATTATAATAACAATTATCAATAATCGATTCTGAGGTCTCCGTTTGGGCGCTCTATGGTCAGCCTTGTTGGCCCCACTTATTTTGGGATGAGGTAGGTGAGAAATCACTAATGGGGCTGAGAATGGTGCAGGAGATACCTAAGAAGGACAAGTAGATCAGGAAAAACATATAAAAAGCTCAGATCCATCATAAATAATATACTGACCGAAGGTGTCGAGACCTAGAATTTTCAGTGGGTGACATGGTATTCTTGAAAGTGGCCACTCGTCTGGGTTATCGTTGATTGGGAAAGAAAGGGAAGTTGATGTCATGTTATATCGGATCCTGTTAAATCATAGAGCGTATTGGGAAGGTTGCATACATGTTGGCTTTACCTTCTCATTTGACATCCATCCATGATGTCTCCAATGTCTCCGAGTTGAAGAAATACAACCCGGATTTATGCCATTTGCTGAGTTAGAAAAACAGGATATAGAGCATGAATTTTCAGTTTTTGAGCGTCCAATGCAAGTAGTGGACTCCCAATAGATGGTTCTTTGAGTGAAGTATATTCTGAGGATTCGTGATTATTGGCAGCATGGTATAAATACACATGATACATGATAACAAGAGTCATGGGTTGAAGAAGAGTACTCGTTTTTGTTTTCCGATCATGCTTCTGGTTGATATTATAGGGTGAACCATCTATAGTGGTGGGGAGAATTTTCACATCCATGAATTATTTTAAATGTAAATTTCATTTAATTTACATTCATGATTTGATTTGGGGGTTTCAAATGCATTTTTTGGAGGAAAGGGCATGTTTCATGATTTAGGCCAAACTGTGAGCCCATTTCCTGATTTAAAAACCAATTTTTATTATTTTATAACTATTTAATTTTTTAATATTTTCACCCATTACACATCATAATGGCCCCCACTGACCTGTTAACACCTCCATTGCAATTTATACCCTTTGAGAATCCATAATAATGGTGTATTTGGGTTTTTATTTAAAGAATCGGGCCTTCCTGAAAGCCCATATCTAGTTTTTTTTTTGAATAAAAATAGGTTATTTAATATATTATACAATATTAATGATTTTAATGTGATTTTATGTTTCACCCAATAATAGTTAACCCATCCACACTTCAATCTTCTTCCCTCCCCCCTCCTTGGTGCTCATATTCAACGTGATTTACTGTAGAACATCTTAGGGATTCTCAAATCATTCAGATTTGAAGAGGTAATTTGTTTCCTTCATTACTCTTTCAATTATTACTCCTTTTCCACCATTTCAATTCTCTCATGACCTTCTGAGAATTATTGAAAACTCACATTCATTTTTGGATGTTTTTAAATTTATCTATTGGTGTATTTCTGGCAATTTTGTCAAGATCCCTCAATTATTTTGGTCACCTTCATTATTCCTCCCAGTTTCATAGATATTTCTTTCCTTTTTCCAATTCTTAATTCCAATTATTCTAGATTTTTCTAATTTCCAAAAAGTTGGGATTATAACCTAGGGTTGGATTATGGTTTTTGGTCTTTTTATTTGGGTTTGGACTTTAACTATTCCCCTCATTCTGAGGTAGTTGTGTGATTTAATTTTCAGACAATGATTTATGGGTTTTCATAATTTGGTAGGTTTATACATTGTGTATGCAGATTTTGTGACTTATCATGATGTTTTAATGGTATTTTTATGTTTATTTTATATTTATTTTTCCACAAAAATTGTTTTCAGTGGGATTTATAATGAAAATTAAATCAATGCGTCATTTTTAGGTAAAAATGGAGTTTTTTTTCATATAAACTCTTTTTGGTTTATTTGGGGCTTCCAAATAACTACTTATTTGATTTTATTAGGATGAAATACGGCCAGATATACTTTTTTTAATGTTTATCTATTTTGGTTGTTGTTGCAAAAAACTGTTTGAATGTTGTTTCTGAGACACATGAACTTTAAGTGTCATGTTTGTGTGAAAAATCGAGGTTTTAAAATGATATCACGTATTAAATCTTTTGGGGATGCCATAAAATTGATTTTTTGTTTCATTGTATGTTATTAGGCTTCAATTTTTATTTTGGTGACTTTTGGTTGTGCAAATGGTGTTCAATGTGGGGATTTCATGTATTTTGGGCTCAAAATAATGGAGGATTTTGAGAAAATGTTTTGTTGAAAATCAAAATGTTTTTTTGTGAGTTTTAACAGGTATTAAGTGTGTGTAGAAAAAGTATTTATTTTATATGACCATTATTGGTGTTGTTATATTCAATGTAATGTGTGTATCTTGATTAAATTGTTTTATCACTAAGGGGGAAGCCCGAGTACCTTGGTGAGCAGTTATGTACTAGTACGACTAGTGAACTGGATGGGTTGTGTCCCAGTTTAACTACTCAAATGGATAACAACAACTCTAAATAAAATATTTCAATTATAATTTGGTACCAATATGTTATGGGTATATTACCTACTAGTTTTTCGTGCACGAGTGTGGATTTTACTATGGTTACATTACAGAGAGGTACAAGGAACAAGGGGGCTGAGACTATCTATTGACAAGGATATAAGGATTGTATTGGTTACCCTGAAATTGGTTAGTGATTTGAAGGTTTATGTTTTCTTTACTATAGTTTTCTATATGTTTGGATATATAGACTATGTCCCAGAAATAGAGATTTTATTTTTAGAAGCAATCATGTTTTCAGTAAGGTTTTATGGTGATCATGTTAATCGTACATTTTTAATGTGGCATTGATATATAATTTATATTTTTCAGGGAATATAATTTTGATTTTGAAACCATCCTTCAAAATTTAGTCCGAACATTTATGAGTGTTCCTTAAAATAAAATATATAACGAATGGAACAAGCTTATCATTGGGTGTCATTGGACAAATTTATATAACTATTTTAGTTTTATTAAAGATAGTATAATAACATTAATATTATATAATGGATCCTACAATTTTTTAAAATACAATTTGAATGCTCAATATATAAGAAAAATATTTTTGGGATATCAATTTGTTGGAGAAATGGATAAAGTGGAAATTTATTGAAGAATAAAAAAAGGATGAAATTATGTATATGATATAAAAATATATCATGTATTTATATTTAATTATATTTTTAGTGAGAAAAATAATTCCTAATCTCTTGAAATAGTATTTATAAAGAGTTTTTTCTAACATAATCATTTTTTATTATATCAATAGCAATATTACACCTCTGTTCTGTGGATTTTTAGTAATTAACATCTCCATAAACTTGTTCTTTTGCACTCTCAAATAGTATATTGGAGTAATTTTTCTCTTCAGTTTAGATTTTTTAACATAACATATATTTTCTACTATTTAGAAACATAGTTGTGTGTTATTCCGTGTGACATTTTTTACATCTACATTCTCCCATATTAAGAGGATATTTTGTTAACTCATATTACAATATGGGGTTCTCAACAATGTAATTTATAAATGAATTTTTTTTTATTACAGAGGTCTTGTTTTAATTTTGAGGATGAAATTTATTTATGATTGTGATAATTTAACACTGAATTATTTTAAAATAAGATTATTATTTTTGGCAGTGTTTGTGACACACAACATCATTCTAACCAACCCATTAAATATACTTCTTTTAAATTAATATCTTGGATAACTTACAGAACATGAAACTGTAAGCTGAAATGAACCTTAATACTGTACAACATTATAAAATAACTATTAAATTTTATGGTATAAATAGTACTAACTAAAATATTAAATTTATGGTTATTTATTGATTAGAAATAAAATAATAATAATTTAATAGAAATAGAAATGTAATCTTAAAAATGTAATTTTTTCTAAAAAACGGTTTAGTCGATCATTGCGCACAATACTAAAAATTCCTTTTTAAAAAAATTATAGAATTTATTAGAAAAAATAAAATTCTTTTTTGAAATCAGACTATAAAAATTATCTTATGGAAATTTTTATTATGTTTCTGAAATTTATCATTTTTTAATGAAATGTGAAAAATAATAAATTTGAATAGAAAATTACATTTTCATTTAAATTGTTTATAAAGTTATACTAAAATTTGAATTATTTTGAAATTAAAAATATTTAAATTGTATATTTATTAATCCATATTACGTCATTTCAATAAATTTCATATTGATTTTTGATATAAAATACTTTTAATCATTTGAAAATTTTCTCTCTGACAACACGCTTTCTCGTCACTTTTACGATGTTATATTTAAAATAAATTTTTTTATTTATGTGAATGGAAATTTAAAAAATTATACATACATTTTATAATAATAATTAAATTTTAAACTAGGGTAAAATAAATTTGTTACAATAATAATAATAATAATAATTAAATTTATATATCACAGATAAGTTAAACATGAATTTACAATTACAGTCAGACAAAGAAGAGAAGTGTTAAAATTTCTTATAAAATTTTCTAAATATATAGTCAGAAATCTATTTAATCATATCATGTTTAATTATTGATAAAAGTTCATTTAGAACCTCTTTCATGTTAAATACGTGGGTACACCTTTTTCATTTCACAAATTACATGTGTGTCACTCTCATTACTTATAAAAGGCATAACACTATTATATTGTCTTAAAATTTTAAACCCATTATGTTTTCCAATATCTATCCAAATGACATCAAAAAAACCATATCATAATCCTATAATAATTTTTTTGTATAAAATCTAATATAGGATGGATTTTTATGAAAACTATTGGAGGATACCTGACGAAAGAGGCAACTTTTTTTAATGATATTTTATTATATGATTTCTTTAGAATATTCCATATATTCTTATTAAATCATTCTGATTTAAAAACACACACACATATATATATATATATTTAATTATAATAATTTCATGATCTAAATCCATGCATATAACCATGAAATGGATTATGAAATCATCATTTGTGTTTACGATGGACTACCTCTAAACGAATAGATGTCGTGTTCCTCCATTTCCAACACTCAAGGTTGGTTTTGATGATAAATATGATGTATATAAATGATTTATATTACATAATTATATATTTTGATTAATTATATCATATATATAATATTTTAACTTTCCATTTCATAGGGAATACAAAAATGTTTCTCATGTGTATAGAAGATTACAACCTCATGAAGCGATGTGATTCATCTTTCAATAATTCTTTACATAGAAGGTAATAAGGATAAAGATAAATAATATATTTTATATTCTGAAATAATTATGATATTAATAAAATATATATCATTATGAAAATCCATTTCATCATTTTATTTTTTTACTCACTAAATGATGATAATATATCTTAGGTATGTGTGGACTGCTACTTTAACGAAGTGACGTGACACTCTATTCACCTCCACACCACATTAATGATATTTATAAGAGTATTTAAGAAATAAATATGGTATTTATGATTATATTATCATTATTTAAAGATAAACTACTACATTACTCGTTTCCATAAAAATCATTGAATATTAGAAACGTTGCGCATGCGTATGTAAGGATTATCGTCGCCCTGATTATAACACACCTCATTCTTCAAAACAATATTTCATGATTGGTTTTAAAAGTATAATTGTTGTATAAATATTTTAAATATGTCTTTATTATTATATTTTATATTATTAAACTATTTATTATTATCATGAACTAGATATTTAACTACAAAACACATATAATAAAATAAAGCAATTCACAACTGAAATAATGAAAATAATGAATGTTAATTAACCAACATGTGATAATATTTTAACAATGTATCTTATATGATATTATAAATACTAATATATTACTATAACATGTTATTATTATTTTTAACCATTTTTCATAAGTTTAAATAATTTTCAACCAAAATAAATCATGAGGTTAGATATTTATTAACTCAACTTACATCCATCTATTTAAACATGTATTTCATAGATTATGCAATTCTATGATGATATGTGTAATTTAAACTGATTAATATACATTATATATCATCTTGTTTATGTGGATTTAATTTTTATACACATAATATGTTCATTGATTAGTCCCCACTTCAATAACATGATATCTGAATGGGATTTCGACTGAATTTCTCTTCGTTGAGGAATAATGATTGGATATGAACCTAATTTTATTTATAATGTATATATATTACCACATTAAATTTAATATATTGATTCTTTGTTAATTATTGTAATTTATATTCTATTTTTAATTATTTCATCACAAGGGAATTTTATTTCAAATTATAATGTGGTAAGAGTTATTGTACATTCTCACTTTCTTTTGTGATTTTCAACTTTCTCTTGATGAAAATAAATTTTTTATGATCATTTTCCATACTCATTACAGTTAAATTAAATATCCATATTCTTTTATTATTCACATTATTATTTTCTAAATTGTATATCATTTTTATATGTTAATTTACATTGAAAATTATGTCATTAATAAGGGATGTTTTGAAAAATATGTATCCTTTACTCAATATAGATATTTGATGACACAGAACAATTTGAATGAATTAAATTTTTTATTAGATATATGAATAATTCATTTTACATGAAATCATGTGTGGGGAAATGTAATAAAATATCCCATCAATGCATTAAAATTTATTATTTGTCAAATTAGTTGGCCAAACCAAATGAGTTTTTGACCAGTAATTTTAAAACATTTTTCCAAAGTAGATAAGTTTTTATATTGAAGTGTTAAATTATTTGGACAAAATATATGAGTTTTTATCCAATAGTTTTAAAAATCAATTTGATTGTTCATTATGGAAGAGGTATCATGTGCCTAAGATGTGATATCTTATAATTAATCATTTCCATCATTATTAATTCATTTATTATTAAACATTAGATTTTCAAAATGATATTATATCTGTAATAATTATATTCTATTTTTATGGATTGAATGTAAAGTGTATTATGGTATTTATCATTCCATATTTATTATTCATTATCTAGGTATTTAAAAAATGAGTTTTCTGTTATTTACCATTGAATAATGATTATTCCTTATCAATGTTTTTTAAATGGAATGTGTGTTCATTTATTCACCATATTATATTGATTATCCGGATATTTTCATCATAGAAAAATTATTTAAATTTCATGTTTGTTTTGATATTTAGCTTTCCATATTTATTACGCTTGTTTTTAAGGATATCTTCGACTTTACATAACCCTTACTGAAAATTTGAGCTCAATAGTACATTTTTTTCAAGGAATATGGTAAATTTACTATGAATGATATTTATGGATATTCATGAGAGAATAATGATATTCCAGAAAACATTTATTTTTTAATTTCAGTTCCAAAATGTAATAAAATGATCAAGTATGTATCTATTTTACCAGATACTTTTAATATAGTCAGTCCATCGGGGTGTAATTCCATATATATTTTTCTAATGTAATATATAATACACCAAATCTAGGATACAAGTGTTGAGGTATATATATATATATTTTCTTCTTTGATTTATACATCATTATTC
The DNA here is from genome assembly GCA_963277665.1 of Viscum album. NCBI lineage: Eukaryota > Viridiplantae > Streptophyta > Magnoliopsida > Santalales > Viscaceae > Viscum > Viscum album. Next base: position 1,214,751,491 of record OY728141.1, read on the forward strand.
AAGACACATTATTCTGATATGATACATCAATTAAAAACCCTTGTCTTCAAGTTATAAATTTAACAATAATAATTTTATATATATGTGAGACTCCAAAATTTATTAATCATATAATTTTATTAAAGAAATACATTCATGTTTTTTCTATGCTAGGAAATACAAAATCTTCTATAATAAAATGAACCACGTAATTTTGACATTATATCATTAGCTGAACTAGGCCAATTTTCAATTGTACATTCGAAAATACAATTCTATGATATTTCATTATATTGAAAACAAAAATATATCATTCCTTTAATATAATATAATATCCTCAATTTTTTTATGTGGCTCTATTTTTAATTACATTGACATCGTGCCACATAGAATGTATACAAAACGAATATTGATTTGTGTTGTTGCAAGGTATAATTTTTTCTTGACAATTTTATAATATTATATGACATTAACTACTATTCCACCATTTCCCCAGGACTGATTTATTCATGTAGAAATTGATGTTTCTATTTCCTTGGAATTATCAGTTGTAAATTGTTTTATAACCGCCTTGGAATATTTGAAATTAGAGTTAAATGTGTTGCACCATCCTTGTATCACCTACAAACCATTGAAAAATGTAAGCTCCCCATCATCAATATATCAAAGTCACCCTTCCTGAAATTAATAAAATACTTTCAAAATGAATCATCTGATCTAAAAAAATAGTTTCATAAATATATATAATCACTACCATTAATTTATCACTCAATAATATAAATAATATATTATGATAATAGTCATCATATTAGACTCTAAGGTTCATTAGAAAACTGATTTATCCCACAATAACATAACCTTGGTTCTTGTATTAATCTATAAAAATATTTTCTCTATCTATAAACCTATTATTATCATATTTAATAATAATATTGTTAATCAATTTGATGAAAAAAATCCTATTTATGTAAAATATCTAGTAATGATTAATTTACATCCATATTTAAATAAATTTATAACTTTTTCACTATTATGGAATACAATATTAGAAAATTTTCAAATATATATTGGTGAAAATACTTCATCTCCATTGATACATTAAATATGGGAATATTACTTGAGTAGTGGTTTTGTTTTCTCTAGAATAACCTTTCAATATTTATTTAGTTTCATCGAATGATCCATTTTGTCCCAAAAATCTTAAATACTAGCGACAAATGAATTTACCCTTTTTGATTCATTTCAGTTTCAAAAATATCATCATTTCTTTATTGAATCTAATTAATATCTCCTTATGAATTTTAAAATATGTTGTTTCTCCCAGTGATAAAAATAAATATTTCTATTAATAAATCATCTTTATCATTTTAGTTTTTTCGTTATGGTCACCAATCATATTTTATGTATCTACCTCGATCATTATACTAGATTCTATGAGGAAACATATCTTACTTTAATCTATTCATCATCAGTATCTTATCCTATACAATGTTCATCACTATATACTTTCCATGAGGTGACACCCTACTAATAACTATCATCAATAGAATTATAATTATTTTTTTGAACATTTATCTCATTTTCCACAACAACAATATCATTAAATTCAAAAATAATTCATAGTTGAATAATGTTTAATTTTTATTATGTTATTTATCTTATACAGCCTGCGAAAATTCCTTCATCTCTAAATGAATCAATATTTTTGGTTGTCTCCTTATTTGGATAAGAAAAATTACTTATAATGATTTATATTTAATATGATGTATAGTTATTTATATACAATAGATCATTTAGATCCTTTCCTTATCCCAAACATAACAATGATCTATTAAAAATGTAGACAAATATCATGTCTAGTTCTATCCAAAACATCATAGGTGGTTCTTTATTAATAATTATATTATTAAATATGTTATTATGGATTCAATTTGTTATCTAAAATAGAAAATTTTGTTTAGGAGTAAACTCTATTGAGATTTAGTGATTTATCCCATATTTTTTTAGATAATCCTCCAATTATATTGGTATATTTTGTTCAATTATCATTTCATAAATTCATAATTTTCTAACCTAGTAACTATTATTTATAATTAAAATGTTTTATTTAACTTACAACTATAGACATGTGATTCTTGACCATAATCATCACAATTATATTTTAATCCTAAATTTAAAGAACATTTTATTTCTTCCCATAAATATCTCATAATGATATTGTACCACACACATCAATATGTACCAATTCAAGTACTCTTGGAGGTTTATTCTGTTATTCAATATATTTTTTTAATTTAATCATTGAATTCTGATAAAAATACACATGTGCTTGAGAAAAATCAATGTTTTATTCAACAAAACAAATCAAACATGTGATTCATAACCATAATACACCATTTTTTAATCCTAAATTTAATGAAATATCATCTCTACCCATTTATATACCTTACTCACACATCAATATGTACCAATTCAAGCACACTTTTTTTATTTATTATCTTTTTCATTATATTTTTTTTCATATAATATTTTCATACATATCCTTTCCTTTTTTTTAAATGTCATTTTAACCATTTCTCAATTCATATGTAATTATTTTTCTATGAATACCACTACTAAAAACATTATGGGATCCTGATCCTTAATAATAGAAACATTCTGACTTATCAAGGATAGAGATATTCTCAGGATGTGTATGATTTTTTTGTATCATGAATGGATTATAAAAGAATATACATATCCTCAACAATAACATTTTTATGATCAAATAATGCATCTACTTTTTTATTTGGATGCATTATCATATCCTCGTACATGTTGAAAAATACTTGCAACATAGTTTCCCAAACAATTGAATTTCCTTCATAGGTGTTAATAAATAATTCCCACATGGAATATGACGATTAAAATTATGTATCATTTATATATGTTTTTTATAATGAACCTCCCAATGAATTTATTCATATTGTATAAAAATATAAATCTTTATAGTATGTATCTAATAATTCTCCATTATCCATATAAACTCTAATTTCACATACATAGAATTTATATACAACTATACCAATATATTTAAAGAATATTTTTATATTATTCTTATGTAATTGGAAGTTTCTTCATTCAAATATTTGAATCCATCTATTACTCACTATTGTAATTCTTCATTTGATTAAAAGTACCGTAAACATTAACCATTATCTTTAATTCCAATTATTTATCCCAATATTTTGAATACTATAAGTGGGGTGTGGAGAATCAGGGAATAAATGATTTATATTAATCCTAAATGATATATTATTTTGTTGTTATAAAACCCACTTTTATCTTTTTTATTCATATATATAAATGATTAGATGTATAGAATAAGAAAGGTATAAAAATTTAATTAGCTCACCCTTAATTCAGATACATCCATGGAGAACAGACCAATGTGGTGTTGATTTATATATCACCCCAATATTTTAAATTATCCCTCTTCTTAAATAATTGTAATCATTTTTTTAGTTTATGTTGCACAGAACAACGATCTTAAACAAACTCCTAAATATTATTATTATATCATGGTCATTATAAACATGACATTAAATTAGAGAATGATTAATATTAACCCCATTAGGGAATATATAATTATTAAACTCATTAATAAACTATTAATATATTCTAAGTAACTAAACACAATTTTTTATAGTTATTTAATTTTTAAAATAATTGTTTTCTTCAAAAAAATTGATTTTGATTGATTTATATGAGAATATAAATATAATTGATTTGTTCGCTTGTTAAAAATTCATTTGATAAAATGGAAATAATTTTTGGATTCATAATATCAAAATTAAATTATAATTAATTTTTTTGAATCTTTTGAAATGAATAATTTTTTCAGGGAATAGTGAAAATACACATTTCTGAAAAAATGTCATTTATTTTCATTAAATTAAGAAACCGGAATGTACCATTTTGTTATAATATAGTATAAATTGAAAGTATAATTATTTATTTATATTTCACCCATTTAATTTATATTTGATCAACTTTATATCAAATTTTTAAAAGTATTCCTTTTTTGTCTTAAAAATTATATATTTCTGAAATCCATTTTAAAGTTCATGATATTTCACCACATTAATTATTTAAAATAATCCAAAATAAATATAATTATAAATAAATTTTATAATTAATATATAACTAAATATTAATTTTCATAAAATTGTAATATTGTTTATAAATGTAATAAAAAATCAGTTTTCTTGAAAAAAACACTTCTTGAAATCCATTTTATTTCATTGCGTCAGTGGGTTATGTTTTTAAAAAAATTATGTAAATTATAAGATTTTAATTTGGTAAAATGGATTCCATGTTTTTAATCATATGTATGAAATTATATTATAAGATCTTGTAGTTGGGGTTTGTCTTAGTGGTAGGCAACTTGTAAACCTACATAAAAAATGGGGTTACAAATCCATGGGGCATAGGTACTACAATAGTAATATAGAGTACAGTAGCAACGACATCATTGTAGTAATGACGGGTACTGTAGCGGTAACAAGTCACTCTAGTGGTAGTAGAGTACAACAGTAGTGGCAGGTACTATGTGGTACTATAACAAGTGGGTACTATAGAATTACTATTCACTACGTGGGCATTTGGCCAAAAGTTTCAATCTACGGGCCATGTAATGGGCTAAATGACCACTGGGCCTTTGGGCTATGTAATGAGTCTCCCTATACCTAGTTTAAAGAGGTATTTACATTGCATTAATAATAACTGAGGCTTGATCCCCAACTGTTAAAGAAAATGTTGTAAGAGCATATTTAGTATTTGTAATAAAAAAGGTACAATGGTACAAAATATATTTAGCGCAGTATAGGGAAAATAATGAGACGAGTTGATGTTAATAGGAAAAGAAGACTAAAAATATAAATTATACTACATTAAATAGTTATTTTATGTTTTTTAGACTATTAACATCATCTAAATCATTAATTTTCAATCTAATTTTATGTTATTAATTCCAAAATAATTTGGTTGGCTTTAAATATAAGATAATCATTTTTAATCACATAAATATCATCCTCCTAATGTATAAATACATCTACACACCACCCCTTTCTCATCAAATAACATGATGGTCATAAAAGATATTTAAAACCCTCTTTTCCACATTATACAAAATCTAATTTTTGATTTCATCCCCAAAATACCAATTACATTGTCTTTAGGAGATATATCAAGGAGGTGATATTCAAGTTGTAATTTTATGACGACACATCCCTTATTTTGTTTTCATCTTCTACATTCTCCTAACATACTTCATACACCTAGAAAAATAAATACATAATAATATATATACTGAAATTATTTTTTTATAATCAAATATATTATAACTATCACTTTTATTACCTCTACTTATTCAATGGAACAATAAATATTTCAAAATTACAGAGGTTAAAGGTCTCCATGAATAATGATTTTTCTATTTCCATTACCACCTTCTTGTCTAATCATAAATATGTAATTATAAATAAATGATATTGAAATAATTATATTATAACTCATTTAATGTTTTGGATATAATACGTATACATAATATTAAATAGAACAAAAATGGTTCATGATGTTTGGAAAAAAATCCAAAATAAAGTAGTCATTTATCATTATCTTTTTATCCAATAAATCAACATCATTTAACAATTTAATAAGATATATGGTACCATTAATTATTATGGAAATTTATTTATACAATTTCATTCCACTTCTAGATTAATATTTCCATTTTACAATAAAATCAATAATTATACGCAAGTGAGTCAACACAAAAACCATGAATCGAATTCTCCCAAAATAATGAAACAAATGAAATATAATTAATGAATGGGTGTTAATATGTTATAAAAGTACCATATAAGGTATTATAATATAATAATATGTTTTGGTATTGAATTAATAAATTAATTTATACCTTTATATAGTTGGATAAAGTATTCCATGCTAATTTGAATAATGAGGTAAGGGTTTCTCATATCACTTTTACTAATGTGAGATATATGTCATATTCAACAATTATATCTTTTTCATGGAGTATTTATACTAATTTTTGATATATAATATAATAAATATCATTATATTTTAGGTATTAACGGTATAATTTAAAAACTATTCCTTTTATTGGGTATATGATTAAAGTGATGACAAAGTGGTAAGTGAAATCATAACCCAATGTCCATTCTATGGGTAAAAGTTCTTTTTAAATGATTATTTCATATTAAGGATAATTTTTATAGGAAATTTTTATATATTATTTTTTATTTCATATTATTTATGTAATTTACATAGGATTAATTTGTTTGATTCATTTTATAAACATTCACTTCAATGATATGATATATATAAGTGTCTTTATTCAAGAAAATTTTCTTTTTAAATTTCTTCATAAAACATACAATTTCAACCATGAATGTGTATCATAAAATTGTTTCCATGTTTATTACCATTATAATATGCTTCTATAAATTCATTTAAGTTGTTTTTTTTTAATTTTTTAAAAATTATTTGAAAGATTTATTTTTTTATTTTCTAGACGAGGTTTTTTGTAACTTTTCTAAAGAAAATATTTAATGAATATTTTTTAACACATACAGCATGAGGGGATTTTCCCACCTTTTTGAATACTTATTCATTGTAATAGTACATTGTAATCTTACATGGTTGATTTAAAATAACATTTTTTCTTCTATAATTGTGTGACATTTTAAAAAACCAAGAAGAGAGGATATTTTAAAAATGAAATAATTCATGTTATATATCAAAATCAATTTTCATATAAGATAAAATTATTCGATATTAATTATGATTTACTCGGGATATTTTTCAAGGATACTATATTTATTCATTTTATATTTGGTTTGTGTTTATGATGGAATGATACTTATGTAACCTGATTCTTTTACATGGGATATGCTATGATAAAATGATTATGAAACAAAATTTTTTATAATGGGTTGTTAACTCATTTATTTTCTTATCAAAATTATATATATTGATTCACTATTAGATAGTTGGGAGATATATATTCCTATGATGCATTAGGTAATGATATTACATATCATAAGAAAAATAGGATGGGGATGGGAAGTCAAACAGGTTCAAACAACGACTTTTTCTGCTATAAAAATTTTGGAGTGAATGTTGACTACTATGATAGCTTAGGGAGTGAACACATTCCCTGAAAATAGTATTTGAAAATTTAATTGAATAAAAGTATATTTATTTCTAAGATATTTTGTATTTTAATGTTCTATATCTTATGCCAATCTTATTCCCTCATATTCATTTGACATTGATGTCATATAAACATCTATTATTTATCCTAGGACTCAATGTTATGATATTTTTATGAAGGGTATAATTTTCAGATGTAATGATCATGATATTATTCTTATGTTATATATATCCCATTTTTAACCTTACTGATCATCAAATGTCACCCTTTTATTATTTCTATTCTCACCAGGAAATGAAAGGAGGTTTTTAATATGACATGTCAAAAGGGTTATAGTGATGAAGGAATATGTTGAAGACATTATATATGTTTTAAGAACCAGTATTTTTTGTTTCGAATATTTCAAAGACACTATCCCATTAAATTCAGGCATGGTTTTGTTATATTATGAATATTTAAATATTTATATTTAATATATATGAATGGGAATAATGGGTTATTATAGTTGGTATAAGTGGAATGTTTACTTAACATTTAGAAACTATGATGAAAAAAATTGGTAAGAACATCAAGGGTAAGTCTAGGTTATAATTTTATAGTTTTGGAAATTATAAAGAATACCCAAATATAATTCTTTCTTTTAGTAGATTGAATTTTTATAATAAATTTACATTGATTATATGGTTTTACTACTCTGATTAGAGAATCTCAGACTATTATTTTTTGTTTTACTCAGTTTATTGAACCTGATGAAATTGTATTAATGATGAATATTATAGGAAATATAATAATTTTACTCATAATAAATCTAATGATATGGTTTTTGGAATGAAAAAAATATTATTTCTATACTCACAGAAGCTATGAATGATACTAGACTACGAAATGAGAGAACTAGGTAATAACATTCAATTCAGAACATCTTGAGGAAATGTCCTCCTACTTTTGATGATTCATCTGATTCACTAGTGGCTAATAACTGGATCAAATCCATTTAGAAAATATATATTTTTCTTCAATTAAAGAGAAAAAAAAATTTATTTGCTTATCATATAGATGGAAAAAAAGATCAATGAGGGAAATATATTAATATCCTGAGGAATGAATATTAAATTAAATTGTAGGAATGAGATTAGTTTAAGTGGATATTCATTAGAATTTAATTATCTCATATTCTATTTAAATTTTTAGGGTATAAATTTAATTATTTGAAGAAAATGTATTATAAATTCATCAGTATATATGAGGAATATTTTCCATGTATTTCAAGGACTTTTTCTTGTTTAATTATGAGTCTAGAAAGTAATATTGATCTATTATTTGGTCATTTAAAACCAATTTTCTGAATGGAATTAGCTATAAGATACTTTAGTATATATGAATAAATTCTTTCAGGTTCTCTCAATGTGGATTTAGAAATCATATTAACTAAAAAAATTGTGGTTTTGATAAAAAAAGAAAAAATTTATTTTTATTGAAATTATAAAACTGCAAGGAATATAACATGATCGTTCCTTTTTTCATAATCTATGGAAGGAAACAATAGGTAACTTTTTTTATGGGACTTCTAAATATTTTATTTCTTGAAGGAATGGTCACTGGGGAAATGAATACTGAATTGATGGAAAAAATATATCTAATAATGTTAAGTACATAAAGTCACAAGAATAAACCACCCATGATTAAATTACATAAATGAAAAGTGTTCAAGAATAATTCCAATCAGTGAATTAATCTGATGGTTCTGGGGGATCACCATCAGCAATTACAAAATCCCAATGAAAATGGAAAATCTCATGCGATGAAAACATCCGAAGTAAGATATTTGAGAAACATGATGAAATGAACACATTTCATATAGACATGAATGGATAATGACTTATTTGATTCTTGATATACCTACTCTATTTTTTTAAATAATTTTCTAAAGGAATCACCATATCATCTCAAAAATAATATGTTGTGTGAGTTATGAAAACATCTCATGGAACAACGATCATGTCTCATATTTATATTTCATCTCATATTTATGTTTGTGGGAATGTTCTTCATGAAAATTGTATGATTCTACCATTAGAATAAATTGATGAAATCCATCACATGGATTGGATATATATATATATGGGTAACATATTATTTTTTTTGGAATGTAAGTCACATTTTATATTCTGAATGAACCCCTAATCACTTATAAATGCGAGGCTAAATATTAACTTCTAATGGATATTTATTCAATATTGTGGCTCTAAATTCTCATACATGAAGGTTATCTATCTATACAGGTTGGATAAAATGTCAACATTAAAGATACAAATGTTGTATGAGATTTATTGTGCCTTCCCTTAATAATTTATTGGAATTCCACTAAATCATGAATTTGAGTTTTCAATAAAACTCAAACATGGTTATATTTATATTTTGAAGAATCCTTATAGAATGGACTCAATATAGTTATTAGAACTATATAAACAACTCAAATAGAATTTTGATAGGGGATTCATAAAACTATAGTTTGTCACCATGGGGTGAACCAATTTTTTTATTAAGAAGAAAGATGGATTAATGCGACTCTACATTGATTATCGATAACCTAACAATATCACTATCAAGAAAAAGATTCCTCTTTCTATTACTGATGAATTATTTGATAAAATATGTTGACCTCAAAACTTTTCCAAGATTGACCATAATTATTTATATCATCAATTGAGATTTATTATGGAGGATTTACCCAAGATGAAATTTCGAACAAGTTATAGAGAGTATGAATTTTTAGTGATGCCTTTTGGTCTTACTAATCCCCCAAAAATCTTAACAAACTTAATTAATATAGTCTTTGAGACCTTTTGGATTAGTTTTTGGTATTCCATATAGATGATATTATTGTATATTCAAAAATTAAGGTAAAACAAAATGATAACATTAGGATGGTTATGTAGACCCTGATTTAGGATAACATTTTTGAAATAATTACCATGTCTACATTTTGGCACAAAAAAGTTTCATTTTAAGCTCATATAATACTAATTGAGGGTGTATTAGTAGATCATTCTTTATCCAACGCTATTGAGAAAAGTCCTAGACCAGCACTGGTTAATGAAATGTATATTTTTTTTGGGCATTCAATATATTTTGAATATTTTGTGAATTATTTATCATGATTTAATAATCCACACAATAAATTGAAATGAAAATGTATTATGTTCAATTAGATGGTGGTATGTGAATATAATTTCATGGAGCTGAAAAGATGGCTTTTCAGTGCACCAGTGTTCACACTAAATTGTATTGAAAAAATGTTTGTGATTTTAGTAATTAATCAAAGAATATGATGGGATGTATTCTAATGAAAAATGATATGATTATACCTTATACCTCATGCCAATTGATGTTCCATTTAAAAATTTATCCTGCAAAAAATATTGACTTAGTTACCGAAATATTTTCATTAAAAATATCAAGGCATTATATTTGTGAAAAAATATAAGCCATTTATACTGATCAAAAAATATTAATGTATATTTTCAACCAAAATTGATGAACATGAACCAAAGATGATTGTTGGAGCTGATTAATGTTTATGACTACTTTGATAATTATCACCCTTCGAAAGAGAACAAGGTGGGACATGAATTATATCAATTGGATCATTATATCTTATCCCAGATAAGGATAAAAAAACATCCAATATGTATAGATTTAAAAAGTATGGACTTGGAAATCTTTTAAGATGGGGGGAAATAGTATCTGGCTTTAATTAATGTTCAATCATCTATCCAAGTTAATATTAAAGAGGTAGAAAAGGTTGATGTTCAATTATAAAATAAGGAATCAAATGATCTTGAGTTCAAACTTCATTATTACATAATACTAAGGGTTTCAAACTGTCTATGTGTTCTTCACATACAACATTTTAATAAAGAGATGATTGAAAATTTTAATAGTTTATCAATTCATATTCATCCAAGAAATAAAATGATGTATGGATACCTAAAAAAATAATTACGATGGGTAGGTATGAAGAACGATATTTCATAGTAAGTTTTATAGTGATTTATATGTTATAAATTTATATATGAGAGACAGAATTATAATGGGATGTGACAACCATTAACCATTCCTAAATGGAAATGGGAAAACATCACCATGTATTTTTTTTCATCGGACTCTAATAAATATCTACAGGACATAATTCCATATGGGTAATATTAGATCTCCTTATGATGTTGGAACACTTAATTTCTATTAATTATGATTTCTATATTGGTCAAAAATCCAGAAAAAAAATTATTGAGGTTTTGAGATTGAATATAGTACCACTTTACATTTTATTTGATTAGGATCTGAGGATTATTTGGACATTCGGTAGAATTATTTAACAGGTTATGGATATAATGATCTGTTTCAACACTTTTTATCATCCTCATAAAAATGTTGATGGGTCCATTATAAATCTTGAAACCATTTTTATATCTTGATCATTGGATTTGAAAGGTAGTTGGGATCAACAACTTTCAATTGTATAATTTCTCCAAAAATTATATTTCAGTCTATAATTCAAATGGATACTTATCATGAGATCTATATTAAGAATTAAAAAACACCAAAATACTAGAATGATGTTGAGGATAAAAGATATTTTAACCTTATATATATGAGGATATGGAGGAGAATGCAGTATCCATTTAACAACGCACAAGAGTAGCTTAGAGTCAACTAAAAGGTTGTGTTAACAATCATTATAGGGATATAATGATTGATGTAAGTGATGATGTATTTATATTCATATCTACCTTGAAGAGGATGATGATATTTTGAATGAAAGGTAATATAATCACAATGTGTATAATTACTTTTTATATTTTTTATTATAATTGTAAGGTATATTATCTCTTAAAAAATCCATTGAATCTCTGTCATATACAAGATGTGTCCACTGTATCTATCTTGTGGAATTACACACCTGATCCATCATAAGTATTAAAATCCTCATTTATAAATCTTTAGAAAGATATTTTCTATATAGAACAAAAAATAGATATTATGTCTCATCGATATAATATTCTAAGAAACAAGACCTCTCACCTAGTTAAAGGTTTGTACTGAAAGCACCAATTTTGGGAAGCTATACGGGAACATGATCATTCGATAACGAAGATATATCTACGTATATTTATATTTGATTATTTTATATTGAGGGAAAAAAATTATTTCATGGGTGTAGAATGTAACACAGAAATAATTGATGGTATAACTCATCTTAAAAAAACCAAATATTTCAAAATCATACATTTCATAAAACACCAAGCATAAATGATCCCCAAAATATTATTTTTGTAACATGACTATTATAATTTAGTTGTTAAATTGGTGTGAAATAATGGTACTAACCACATTATGAAATATATATTTATCCAAATCATTGTTAATATATTCATTTATTCTTATGAAATTAATACATAATTTTTAGTAAACACATTTTTTTCTTCAAATATATCTATCCTTCTTAAAAGTTATCTCTATATATTTATATGAAAAAATAAATATAATATATTTTTAACACTTTGGAAAAATGTATTTGATATTGTGAGTGGAAGTTTTGGATTTAGTGTGTCACAATTATCTAAGGAAATTTTTTTAGAATCATTTGAAAACATTAAATTTTTAAAGAATAGTGATAAATTAACATTTTTGAAAAAATAATTTTATTTTTAATTAATTATAAATTTTATATTTACCATTACATTATGAATATTGTTTAATGTAACTTTAAGAAATAATTGTTTACCTTTCGTATGATTCATTTTTAATTCGATATAATTCATGATATTGGACATAATATGGATGCCAAATGACTGCATAGATGTTCTAGGAGTGACCAGAGATTTTTTGGAGCATGGAAGCCCACTTCATGAGAAAAACATCCAAGATATGTTGTAATGAAAAACATTGTCACACAATCCACATTGATTAATCAAACTGTTCAGGGAAAGACAATGGAGTAAACAGGGTACACAGTTTTTTTAATAGTGAACCAGAGGCTGCACACCTATGGAAAATATATACAATTTATAGCAGGGTCAAAATGCAAGGTTAGTGAAAATGGAGCAGGGACTGTGAAGGTGGCCCCTTAGAACATGTGAGGGCTCATGGTTTGGCCAACCATGTGAAAAAGCCGTCTGACCCCTATTTCATGGGAAAATTTACCAAGAATACCTTAATAACATAATATCTTACCTTCCTCCTCTAATTTTCTCCTCTATCAGATATAATAGGTTTGGTAGGTCTCCTTTGAAAAAAAATAATCGGTTTTAATCCTGAGATTAGATCTGATGTCTGATTTGATCCTCATTTCACATGTTGGATTCACATATTTTTATATAGATTATTTTTATTTATTCATCATTCTTTTTTCCCTTAATAATTCTACTAAGATGCTGGATCATATTACCTATTTATAGGATGTTGACCTATTCTTTATATTACTCTCGATCATGACCAAATATAGGGTCGATAATGGACGGGGTGAGTTTTAAGAGTAAGAGTTTTGTGTTATAAAATTTATTCCCCAAATTTTAATGTTTTATAATATGTTTAGTTGTTCCACATATGGGTTTCATCGCGTGTTTCCCCCAAATTGTTATTTCCTTAAAATTGGTTACCTTTCTTGGATCCTATGGACTTGTTAGAACCAAATATTACATTAGTATCGAGAATATAGGAATGATACATCCCTTTGTGTGTGACCTCTAATATACCTAATATAGACTTCAATATATTAATCCCCAAACATAAAATGGTATGTTTGACATGAAATAATAAGTATGATAAAATGTTAATATGGTTTTAATGTATAGGAATTCCACATCAAGTATTCTAGAAAATTAATATTTAAAATTAATTTGGTTAGAGGTGAGTGATAAGACCTTGTTACCTAATTAAATGGATAATGGTCACACTGTTTCTATTATTAAATGTAAATGAGAAATGGATTTACAATAGGTCATGTTAAATATAATGATCATATAACAATGATAGGACATGATGGAATGATAATCCTTAATAATTTTAATGAATGTGTATAATGACCCCTGTTAATTACAATGAATGAGAATGATGACATTATTAATATATTATACCAAAAGGGAAAGATGGAGCTAGTTATATCAAAATGGTAATGATGACCATTATATAAATGTGATATAATATAGACATGACATGACTTGTGATACTACATGGGAATGTTAACCCAAGTGATAATTTAAGGGCATGGAATCCCTTATTACACTCTATAGTTGTGGCATCCCTAGTGATATGTTTCAGGCATGGTGTCCCATTAGATACTAATATGATAATATATGGGAATGATATCCCTTAATATGATTTTGGATATGGTGTTCCTTATAAAAGTGATTTTGGGAATGGAGTCACCTATACTATAGTGATACTAGGGATGGTGTCCCTTATAAAAGTGATACCATACATTTCTTCCCATGATATTTATTCATAGTTATTCTGTCACGGGATGATGTAGGTTGTGCCTCCCAGGATTCCATTCGAGAACCAAAGATTATTCAATTACAATTTTTATTACTACATTTCATTAATATTCATGCACAATTTCATATTTTATACACATACTAGATATTTATATATGTCATTGGTGGTGGCCTACAAATATTAATCTCAAACCCTAGATGAGCCACTTTTGGTACCCAATAAGACTACATGCTTGTTGGTTTTTATAATGGGAAGCACTCTCATATGAATGTGTGAAATAATGGAATGTATTATAATGGAACTTGGTATAATATGTCAAGGTTGGTGCTCGAGATAGTGGACCAAATTTTTAACTTTTTTTATTTATATTTATATGACACTGTAACATGAAATTTGTATCATTATTTTCATGCTTGGTAGAGTTATGAAATTTTAATCCATTTTGTATGATTTATTTTACTACATTTTATTTTTATATGAATTTATTGGGTATTTATATCTTTTTATGTAGTTTGTTCATTATTATACTACTTCTTATATTTATATGTTTATTGTACAATTCTTTATGTAATGTAATGTGGTAATAGGCTCATCAAAATCATAACATATGACCACACATATATTAGTAATCCTATGTTTTTTATGGATATAAGTTTGGGGCCACGTTGAAAAATGATCTCGGGGAACCATTTAGATTAATCTATGTTCAGTACGTCACAAAGTTATATCAATATAGGATCCTAACCATCTCTTCAGTTGCCTCAGACTCATTTACATGCACTCCTTTTCATTGTATTAATTAATTTTCATTTGGATTTTATTTTGTGTTGTGTATGTGTAAACATTTTAGAATAGTGTAAGAAAGTGGGATGTGCATGGTTGGCACAGAAGTTTCTCTAACCGCATGCCTTTTCCTATAAAATCGTAAAACACTGGATATAGATGTTTTTCATGGTGGATGCACATTAATCAAACTGTGTTCCCTAAAAAATAAATAGTGCACCCCCCCCAAATAGGAACATAGTTAATACGCAAAGTTATGGGAAATTTTGTGCCCTAAGTTTGCAAATACTATTTACTATATTTTAATCACATGAAAATTTTATTTAAAATTTCTTGATCCCCCCACATTTACACCTATTCAGACCAAACTCTAAACTAACACGGTATAATGATATTGGATATTATCAAAGAGACTCCAAGATATTTTGATATACTTTCATCGTTATTTGAAGCCTCAATTGAAGATCTAACCTCTCCTAATATGACGATCTCAACCCATGTAATATCTTTTCTTTTTCTAATTATTATTATATCCATTTAGGCTTGTTGTTTCTTTTTTTTTGGTAGGATCTAGATATAATATTGTGGATATAATTCTACAATTTAGTGATATTTGTTCATATGATCTTGAATTTAGTTGTAAGATACATATCTCATTCTACATCATTATTCCACTCAAATTGGGTATTTCTGTTGGTGAACATGTGTCGCCAACTAGATTTATGTAGTCTATAATTATAATTAATATTTATTTATTGAAATTATGTTTATATAATTTTTTAATTTCTATTATATTTTTAGTAATTTATGGCTTTATTGAATTAATTGTTTTTGTAAATTAATTAATCATGGAAAATGTGAAATTGGGGATATCGTAATTGTTTATTTGGAATAATTAATTATTGATTAACATTGAGAAAATTGGATTTTTGAGTTGAATAGTTAATTTTTGATTTAATAATGGGAAATTTGGATTTTGAATTGAATAATTATATTTAGAAATTTTTTTTACTGATGTTTTCAAATTGGATAATTACATGTAGAATTATTTATATGATATTCATGTTAGAATTAAAGGGATTGATGTGACATAACAAATTTTTGAATTAGTAATGAGGTACATGTATGTAATTTGTTCGAAAATTATATAAATGGTATCATGTGTTTAATTAATTTAGGAATTAACAAATGGGATTGATTTAATAAAATAATTATTGAATTATTTATAAGATTCATGTGTTTATTTAATTGGTGAATTAATAATTGGGGATAGTGTGATTATTTAATTGATGAATTCATTATGGGGTTTGATGTGATAAACTAAATATTAAATTAGTCATTTGATAGATGTGATTGATTAATTATTGAATTAATTATCGTTGTATCGCGAAATAATGAATGGTAACAATGCAATTCAAATTTGATATTGAAATTAGGAATAGAAATAATTTAATTAATATGTGATATTGAAATGATGAATTTCAGTAATGGAATTAATGTGTGATAGATATGGTTAATGGAAAAAATAGAATTCTCATGTTACATGAAATGGTGAATTTTAACAATAGTGTTCACATTTGACTTCGAAAGGAGAATGGTAACGATGGAATTAAAATATAGCCTGATGAATGTTAATAGCTGAATTTAGTAATGTAATATGTGATATGAATAGTAAAAATGGAATTCTGATATATGATATGGTTCAGGTGTCTTTAGGAATTAGTTTTGTTATGTGGTTTAATTAAGATTAATTAAAAACTTGTAAACATCTTACAATATCTATTTTAATTTTTTCCATTATAAAAATGCACACACAATTTCAGCTGGATATTGTATTATTCACCATTGGAGATGGTCTACTAAGTTATACTCACACACTAGTCTGGATACATGATTAGAACCCAAATAGATTACATGGTTAAATGACATCTTAAGAGGGAAGACACTATATTATATATTTTATTAGGGTTGTAGCATGGATTAGGGAACAACACATGGTTCAAGGCCCTATTTGGAGTTGTCAGTTTCATTACATTTGAGTTTCATTTTTACACAAAGCACATACATTGGCAATGTGAATCAAAAACTTAGTAATGATATTGTATTCCTAATTTTTTTAATCTTATTTTACTACTTTCATTGTTTATTTGTTTATATTATTTGAATATTTTTCTTTATTACACTGTTTTTCTACATTGATAAAGAGGTCATAATCTCTTGAGGATCAATAATAGATCCTTTCTACTAGTCTACAGCCTCTAGTGTATTGGAGGTGCTCTTGCGGCCATGTAACTAACTAGATCGGGGCACCAGTGTGTGGAACCTGGGTAGGAATGTTAAAAATTGATATCACATCAGTTTATTTTTATTTTCTATTGTCTTACTATTTATGAAAAGTATACATGAGACAAGGATGATATTAGTCTTTGTTATGAGTTTGTACGAGAGAGTATTTGACCCATTTATATAGGATACCCCATGTACCCATGATGGGAATACTGTTATTTTTATTTTTGTTATAGTTAAATATTATTACACTATGGGTGACACAAATGTTGTGTGAGGTGACATGTTTTTGGGTATTTTGTGAGATTTAACTCATTGACCATTAAGGAATGATAGTTGAGTTTCATGCATCTATCTAAGAACTCATGGATATTTTTTTTCATGCAACATTTTAGGCACACATGGAAATAATGGTTTCAGGTATATTTTGTAACATGAATTTTATTTCATTTCTTATGAAACTAAACTACTTCTGGTTCTTAATGTAAAATTTTGAAATATTTTAAAATGATGAAAAATGAAAATTAAAAGTTTTCTAATTGAGAAACATTAATAATGGGGATCTATATACCCATGTTATGTAAGACCTAGGTGTAGTATGGTTAAGGTTAGTGATAGAACCATTGTTATGGAAGTGTAAAGGGGTTTGGAGAAATTAATTATTGATGAATGTTGTGTTTCCTGTAAATGTGTTAACCTCAGTTATGGGTCATACATCTTGTTTTTGGAATTGTATAGATATGACTCCACGATGGTGCTTGTTGAGTGGATGATATAAGGATGTAGGTAGAGATGTTATACAAGTACTGGAACAAGAAGTAATGATAGTGACATGTAAGGATACATGAGTGAATTTTTGAGATAACATTTCTCACTTCATGCAGTATATGGATAGAGACCCCAAATGGGTTGTGAGGAGTATGTCTATTATTACATAGCTATTTCAGCTTCAGTCCCCACTAAATGTTATTGGAGTGGGTGGATCTGAGGCAATGGAGTTCTTGATTGAGACAATCCAGATGCTACTTGACCATTTAGATACTCCTACATAGAAGAGGTTCATGTTAGAATATTATATATTATAAGGATTAGAGAAGCACTGGTGGGACATCCATGCTCTGACTAGAAAGACTAATGGTATTTTATGGAATGAATTACTAGAGATGTTCATTGATCACTTCTTTCTTGATATGCTATTATAGGAGAGATAAGATGATATTATGAGGTTGAATTTGGGGAGTGTGACGGTGATGGACTACGAAGGATGATTTTATATGTTTTTAGTCATTTTATTTAGCATTAGATGGTGACGAGATGGATATGGTGATGCATTTCCATGATAGAATTGATTTTGATATTAAATCAACAGTTAACATCATTCCATTAACATAGTTTTTTGAGGTGGTTGCTCAGGAACTCATATCCATCGGGAACCTGAAGAATGATTCATGTACATGATATGTGTTTACATCTATATAATCATAAGGTATGTATTTCTAGAGAAGGTGTTATCTCTACAAGGGTGTCATCTTGGGGAGTAGTGGGAAGAGTAACTAGGGGGGTGATCAGTTAATCAGGATCTTACCCGGATTTTCTGTCAATAGTGAGTTTGGAATTACCACTATTATAGACAATATATAGGACCTGCAGTAGAGTGTTGATATTATGGAAAGATGGGACATATATATTTGTTCTATTGGAACCCACAACATATGGTTTATGATAGAAGAGATATAAGGAATAAGAGTGTGGGAAGGGGATATTTTTTCCCATATGAGTTTTGCAGTTGGATTTCTACAAGTCATTGTGGTAGAGGCAGTACAAGAGGTAATTTTAGGCAATAGCATGCATATATTTATGGTTTTGTAACACATGGATCATATATTACATCACTGGTAATAGGGGATGAATTTTTTCATGTATTTCAGCTGAAACTTGTGGATAGTGATGCTGGACCATTGAGAGTGAGAGGTACTATTCATATAGAGTCTATACACGATTTTGACTAATTTTATACTTGTTCCACTCATTATACTATTTCTAAAAAACTTGTACATTTTTTAATCACAGTGGTGGTGATCATGAGCGAGTTGTTGATGATTGATATGTTTTTGGGAGTATGGCCTAGAGAAATCTGCATGTGCAAGGGGTGATCTTTTGTGGTTTGAGAGTATCATTTTATGTGGGATCATAATATTCATCACATGTTGGGATTTGACCTAATCTTTTGTATAGAATTGTTAGTAGAAATCCAAGACCATATATATGTTTTCCAGATTAAATTGGTGATAAGGTATACTAGGGGTGATAGTTACATTCACCATGGAGTGTGGGATCACATGGTTGGTTTTGCTGGGATGATTCACCGGTAACTAGGTGAGATTACCACATAGGGTAAGAGTTTATTTCTGGATGAAATATGTATAACATAGGTTGTCTTCCACCTGTATTGAAACGATTTCAGGTTCTGTTTAATGAATACTTCTCTAGGAGGCTATCTATGAGATAATTGTAATTTACAATCATTCTCATTTTGTGGGATTATCTAGCTTTTATTCCACCATACGAAATGTAACCAATAGAGATTCAAGAGATTAGTACTCGGCTGGTGGAGTTAGAGGTTAAGGTTTTTTATCTAAATGAATATATCCCCCTGGTTTTCCCCTATTTTGATTTCCAATTTATTGGATTGGGCTTTGTGCATATGGATACATTACAATATGGTATAACATATGATTTTGAATAACATTTTTTTTCATATATATGGTCATTTTACTAGTTGAGTACAGATTGTGTATTCTCATAGATGGACTTGAAATCATGGTATCAACAGTTGATATTTTAGGCATCTAATATACTAAGGAATTATTTTAGTTGCTTTTATGGCCTATATTAGTTTATTTTAATGTTGTTTGTGTAGAAGAACACACAAAAGTGTTTATGGGCTCGAGGAACAGAATATCCAATTCGTGCCTGGAATAGTTTGTGGTGGTGTTTGTGGATGATGAGTTGGTGTACTTGAAGACACGTGATGATAATCCCAAAGAGCATAACATCTTCTTGAGTACAATTAGATATAATCAACTATACATAAATCAATATAAGTGTTTGATTTGGTTTAATCAGGTAAACTTCATTGGTCACATCATTTCGGAGGAAAGTTTCTTAGTGGACCTAAATTAGCTGTAACCAGATATATCATAGGAGTATCCTGAGAATGTTTTCTAGTTTTTTAGATTTCTAGTATTAGATGGATATTATCAAAGATTCATTGAGAGAATTTATAAATTAGAATCTCATTATTTAGACTTGACCAAGAAGAGGATAAAATTTCAATGGATAGAGGCTTGTGATAATGCTTTCCATTATTGGATGAAGATCTTGACATCCTCCCCATTCATGATCCTAACTGATCTAGTTGTGAAGTAACCTGTATTTTTTGTTTCCATTCGGGTCAGGTTAAGAGTTGTGTTGATGAATGGAAATTTATTTTTAGCGTATGGGTCTCGATATATGAGGCCTCATGAATGAAACTAACATATTCCTAAAATCGAGTTAATAGTATTTGTTTATACTTTAATGTTTTGGTGAAATTATTAGTTGGGTAAAAAGTTTATAGAGTATACTAATCATATGATATTGAGGTAAATATCTTCAAAAGATATACATGAATCTCTGGTAGCATTGGTTTTTGTAGTATATACAGCCATTTAATTTTGATCTACCATATACACCTTGGTAGGGAAATAGTTTGGCTGATTCATTGAGTAGTAAAACATAGACTCAGGTGGTTCATGTGTCTAGTGATGATTGGAATATAATGACCTTTCTTGATGAGGTGGATGAGGTTGTTCAAGGGAATTAGGAGAACCTGACTCTTGTATTAGTTTCAGAAGAGTCTAAACTTTTGAGATGGATCAGGGGAAAACATTATGATAATAGAGAATGATTAACCTTAAAGGAATGTCTTGAAGGTGGGTGTCACATTCTAATTAGATCATAAATGATGATGATATCATTTCATTCATGAATCATGTTGTTGTGCCTATAAGTATTCGAGAAGAGAATATGTATGAGTTTCAAGCCATGAAGTGGGTGTTTCATCCAAGTGTGAGCAAATTGTATCGTTAGTATGGATGAAGGATTTCAACGCCATGTAGAAAACAGTAGATTCTATGGTTTTTAACACGATGCTACACTAGTTAGTAAGTGATGGATGAGCATAAATGACCAAGGGGTTTTCTAAAGAAATTTTCAATTCCATAATGGACGATGGATGATGATAGATTTTTTTTTGTATCGAGATGGTGCCTAAGAGTAACAAATTTTTTTTAGTAGTTGAAGACCATTTGAAAAAGGTAGAACATTTCTTTCCTATAATGGAGACTTTCATAGTGAAGAAATTTGTTGAACTGGATGTTTGGGAGTTATCCCATCTACACAAGGTTCCATAGAATCTTGGTTTTGACCATGAATAACATTTTACTTAGTGATTATGGAATGGATTAAATAATTATCTTGGTATATTGGTTCTTTTGAGTAAGGCTTTCAACCCATAGAATGATGGGAGTTCAGAGCATATTATATAGGTTATAAAGGGTATGCTTCAGGTATCTGTCCTAGACATTGATGCATTTTGGGAGAGGAAACCAACTTTAGTGGAGTTCACCTATAACAAATGATATCATGAAAATATTCAGATGGTACCATACCACATACCTTATGATAATAAATTTAAATCACCCCTATGTTAGATGGAGATTGTTGATTCAGTTTTGTTAGAAATGAGACTCGCGTCAGATGCATCGGAGAAAGTACAACTAATTCGAAAGCTTATGGAAATGGATCATAGTATACAAAAGTTGTATGCAGACAGATATAGATGACATCAGGTGATTACATAGGGTGATATTGTACTTATTCAAGGGTCACCTATATTGGGTCAATGTAGTTTACATAGACTGGTTAAGTTGTCACCATGGTATGTTGGACCGTTTGAGGCTTTAGAGAGAATCAGAGTTGTCGCATAATGATTGGCTCTTATAGTGAGATATAATGTTATTCATGATTTTTTCCCAGTTTCAAAACATCCAAAGTATTAGACTTCCACATATTAAGTGACTATGTTTGTTGACGACGACCTTGAGATATATTCATCCTTTGAGGAGCATCTGATAAAAGTGTTAGATCTTATTAAGAAAGTGTTGTGAGGAAAGGCCATTCTGAGATTTCATATACTATAAAAACATGGCCTTATTCTAGAGGAAACATGTGAGAGATATGTGGATATGAGGGAAATGTGGGTCAATCTTTTGGACTCAGAATCATAGATATTCATGAGAGTATTTCTTAAGGACGAGCTATTATAATGTGGGGGAGATTGTAAGATCATTACATTTTTTGTAGATGTATCAAGAACATTTATAGTCACTCTTTTAAATTGTATTGATAAAAACTGTTTGGTTTTAGTTTTTGTTGTGTTTGGGTTAAATTTTCAAAAAGTGGACGAAAGAGTAAAGTGCAGGGTTAGCACACATTTTTTCCGAACAGTGCACACAGGCCATGAAAACCATACAAACATGGATGGAGAGGATTTTAATGGAAAAAACATGATTTTTGAAATTGTACACCCTAAATGGAGAAACTATTCATCCCCTTAAAAGAGATGAATATTTAAGGCATACAATTAGGGGAAACTGTGTCCCTTGAGTAGTAAACTATGCATACAAGATTTTAATCCCCTAAAAATTAGATTTAAAATCATCTAACCCCCATTTTAATACCTATTTATACCTAACATAATCCCAAATTACTTTTCAATATTTTGGATCCAGTGATAATATTCTAAGTCTTTTTTACCTCTATTATTTTTTATCTAAATCCTATATTCGTGATCTACACCCCTCCAAGTAAGAGGATCCCATCCCATGTGGTTTTTCTTCCTTTTACTGTTCTTCATCCATCCATTGTAGGATTGTTTTTATCTATTGTTTTGTTATATATAGATACAGGATTACATAACTATATTAATAACTGATTGATATTGATTTATATGATCTTGAAATTAGGATTAAGATTTAGATCTCTTTCTACGTCGTTATTCTGCTCAAAATTGGGTTTTCTGATGGTTTGTGTATATTTGTAAAATTTAAATAGGTGGTCTATAATTCAAATCCCCAATAAATTATCAAAATTATGTTTATTTAATTTTATAATTACTATTATATATTTTTCAAATGTGTTTTTGATGTAATTAAATAAATCTATGATTTAATTAATTAATTGAAATGTGAAATTGGTGGTATTGGAATTTTAGATTTTGAATAATTAATCGTGGATTAATTATGAGGGAACTATATTCTTGAATTGAATAATTAATTGTTTAACTAAATATTGGATATTGGGATTGTATATTGAATAATTAATTATTGAATTAAAATTTGTTATATTAAAATTATTACATTGGGTTAATTATTTCCAGAATTATTCTTTAGATATTTTTGTGATCATTAAGGGGAATGATGTGATAATATAATTATTGAATTAGTAATGAGATAAATGCCATTAATCCGTTTTCTAAATAACCAGTGGAATGATGTGATTAATTAATTAATTAATTAATTAAGGGGATGGATGTGGGAAATAATTTTCTGAAATTTTAAAAATTCATATCTGATTAATTAATTGGATAAGTAATAAATGGGGTTTAGGTGTATAATTAATTGAAGAATTAACAAATGGGTTTGATTTGATAAAGTAATTGCTTTATTTTTAATTATATAAATGTGATTAATTAATATTTGAATTAATTAATGTTTTATTGAGAAATTATGAATGGTAAAAATAGTATTCATTTTTGATACTGAAATGATGAATGGATACAATGAAATTCATATGTGATATTCAAATGATGAATGGTTATAATGTAATTTTAGTGTGATTGAAATGGTTAATGGTAATAATGAAACTCACATATGACTTGAAATAGTGAATTGTAAAAATAGAATTCACATGTGAAATTAAATGGTGAATGGTAAAAATGGAATTAAATTATGAAATTATTAATGGTAATTATACCATTCAGTCATGTATTATGAGAAATGAATCGTAAAAATGGTATTATAATATATTATATGGTTTCATTGTCCTCTAGAACTAGGGGTGTTATGTGGTTTATTAAGGAGTAATTAAATATATTTATACTCTTTAAATTATTACTATAATTTTATTATATATACAACTATATAAACCATTTAAAATTGAAATTATATTAGATGCCATTAGTAGTCTTCTATTGAGTTTTACTCACACCCTACTGTGGTTGTTTGATTGGTACCCAAACAGGTTATAGGAAATGTTCTGGTGTTAGATGGTTGAGTCGGTGTGCATCATGGGTAGGGGAACCGGACTATGCTTGAGACCCACTTGGGATTTATCAGTGTATTCACATTTGAGTTTCTCTTTAACAATTGGAATGAACATTACCATTTCATATCTATTTTTAATAATATTATATTTCAGGTTTTGGTGATATTGTGATAGTGGGTTTTTATGGATAATTGGTTATGTTATTTGGATTTTTTATTTATTGAATTGTTTTTCAACATTGATTCAGAGGGTATAGTCTCCCCATGATTTATAATAGTTCCTTTCAAAAAGTTGACTACCTCTAACATATGGGGAGGCACGCTTGAGTACATGTAACTGACCAGCTCACGACACCAGTGTGTGGCACTAGGGTCAGAACATTCCAATATGAGGGGTTTCAGTTTCTTGAATAACTATTTTCAGACAAAATTTATAATATTGGTTTGTTTATGATGTTGTTTAATGGTTTGTTCCTTCTTGTATCTAACCCATGTAAAGAGAAAATCCAAATTTCCTCAAATGAGAATTTCAATTTTCTACACTTTTTTATATTTGATTGGTTTCATCCATTGGGTGATGGACATATATTGTGACATTAATATTGATAATATTAAGGTTTATCTTATATATGTGGATATATGAGATGGGGTAAAGGAATCTTGGATTAAGAATCATATACACAACCTTGTAGGAAATTCGCATTCCATAAATATGCCATGTTCTATTAGAGCATTGTGTTGATTACATTTTTCATAATTTCTATGTGTTCTATAACAATTAAAAACTAAATTGTTCTAAAAAACAATTACATTATGGAATTGAGAAATCATATTCATTACAAATAATTCCTTCTATGAACTAAAAATTGTTTTCTTGAATATAATATGGTATACACCCTAATCATTCAATTATAGAATGTTGATTCTTGGACCATTTTTTGCCTAGACTTGAATGCATTAAGTGATGGATTGACTAGATGCCAAATTTCTATTCATAAGGTGTACGGTACCTTTTGGATTGGAAATGGTGAAAATTTTGGTTCAAACTTTTAAATCAGACTGAAATGTAATTATGATGAGTAATAAATTTGTAATTAAAAAACAAAGAGCATGACCCAGTCTTGGATTTATATGTGTGAAGTAGGTAGGATGCCTATAATTTTATATAATTGATTCTATCACCTAGATAAATTTTTTTAGTAGGATGATGGATGAAACTATTACATATAATGATTTTTTAAAACATTTTATTTCTATATAATGTCTTATGTAATTATAAAATTATATTTGAGGAATTTTTTTAGATAATGTTGATCAATTACACTGTGATATACTCCAACCTTATGCCAGGAGGGAAGTGACATCCATGCCCCAAAGATGGTGGGCCTACGGATACTAGTCATACCACCATTATTGGCTCCTATGGAACCTATAACTATGAATGACAAGGGAAATGATACCAGGTTTCATGGAGATTTCAAGTGGCCTATGCAATATTTAGAGTGTGCTTCGTGCTCTGAACTTTCAATAAGAGTCATGACTCAGGAGATCCAGTAGTAGCATCCACCCACAATTTGGGGGGATGGAGGAGCATATGACATTCAGTTATGGATCAATATATTTATTTATATTTTTGAGTATCTATAGATGTCTCCTGATTGGATAATGAAAAATTCCTCTTACAAACTTCAAGGATCCTCCAAATACTGGTGGGATACCCTAAATCAGTGTGGTTAGTAGATAGAAGTGACATGGAGGGAAATCTAGTCGAGCTTCATTGACTATACCTTCCCTGATACCTAAAGGTCCAATAGTGATAGAATATTTATGAACATGTAGATAGGTTTCATGATTTTGATGGACTAATAATTTCATTTTATAGAGCTTCAACACATTTCTCATATCTATAGTATTGTTGATCTAAATAATGTGAGATGATTTCTAGATTTTTTGAGGAGCCATAATTTTTTAATAGGTAAAATTTTTTATGTTTGACTACCATATATGAAACACTGAACAAATCCATCATCATTAAGATGAACTTGAGGAAAGCCTATGGTGTTAGCCCGGGCGGTTCAAAACCTAGACAGAGTGGCAGTTCTACTAACAGTCGAAATAAACTCTAGAATTCACGCATGAGAATGATATCTAGTTGACACCAAAATACAATTGCATGGTTTTTCACTTCTGTGTGATGACTTGGAATAAGAGGAACTGATGTCTCAGAGAACACACTGAGTGCTGATGTTAGGGTAAATTCAGGAATCTAAAATTATTCTATATGATCTTCCCATCTATTCTTAGAGGGATAAGATATGTCCCAACATCACCTTTAAGATTATGTTCTATAGAAACACATTGGGTAGGTGGATTTTGTATCACTATCCATACATGAAGTGGAGGAGGTCATAGTCGTGGTAGTCAGACACCAAATATTCATCAACAACTGAGATGAACAAATCCAAGTAGCTTGATTATAGCATAGGCTTGGGGATTAGGAAATATTTATTCATTGTATCCTATGATAGTGGAAATGATTCTAGACCATCTATAGTTTGTGGTACTATTCTTGTATCCTCTATGATTGTTTCTTCTTTATTCGATATAGGTGAATCTCATTACTTCATATTTTTTCCTTTTGTGTAATGTAATGTACATTATGTTGACTACACGTGTGGCTTAATTAAGATTGGTAAAACATTCGGAATATGATCCATGAGTGAAATCTATTGAAATAATTGACCTCTTGATCTAGGTAGACAACATTTTACATGGAACCTTTTCATCCTTGAGATGGAAACCTTTGACATTTTCTTCTAGATGAACTGGTTGGTTCCCAATCATGCATCTGTGAATTTTTATCACTGGTGGGCATTGTTTAAATCACTAGAGGGAAACTCTTCTACTCATAAGGGAGTGTGGGATGTTAATGAATGTATAGTTGGACCAGTTCATCTTGGTCATTAGATTAAATGCCTAAATTCCTAGCCTTTATATAAGTGATCAATAAATTCATCAGATTGAGTTCCCTCTTGTAGTCAATCGATTCAGGGATGTCATGCCTAATAAATTTTCACAGCTATATCCTAAGAGAGCAGTTGAATTTATTATCAAGCTATTGCCTGGAGATAGAACTGCATCCATTCCTCCTTTTTGGATGGACACTACTAAGTAGAATTACCTTGAGATTAAGCTAAGGGATTTATAAACATAGGGTTTTATACGTCCTCATTCATGACATTGGGGTTCACCATTCCTTTTTTCCAAAAATCTAGCTGGAACCGTCCACCTTTGTGTGGATTACTCAAGATTAAATCAGACTATAATGAAAAAACAGTGATTTTTAACATGCATAGATGATCTTTTGGACCAGATCATTGGAGAAAATTTGTTCTTTAGGATCGACCTTAGATTGATATATCATGAAGTTTGATTCAATCCTTTAGATATTCCATGTAAGACAATCTATATTCGGTTGGTCTTATATGATTATATTGTGATGTCATTCTATTGTACGATCACAACAACCATCTTATAGAATTTAATGAATAGGGTTTTCCATCCCCATCGAGATTCCCTTTTTCCAGGTTCATAAATGAAATCATGTTTTATTATCATACTGAAGATTATATAACACTCATCTTGAGATCATTTTGAATACACTGAGTGAGATTCAGCTATATGATCATCTAATTTAATTTAATTTCTGGATAAAAAAGGTAATATTATAGAGTTAGATTATCTCATATTAAATATTTTATGTGGACCAAGAGAAAGAATTATATGTAGTTACCTAGGATCAACCCATCAACATCTTTAACACACAGTATATCATAGCGTTATCTATTAACTAAATGAGTTTTATACATGAATTATCAATCCTATCAGCACCGCTTACAGGCTTTATTAAGATGCGTGTGATGATCAACTAGTATGAATTCTATGAAATAGCCTATCAAGATTAGAATTGGGTGTTTAATTTAGTGTCCATCTCGATTCTTCCAAATTGGGAATAAGATATAATGTCTATTGAGATGAATCAAGTACTTGTATAGGAGCAGTACTGTTATACAAAGATGCATTCGTTGTTTATAGGTCATAGAAGTAGAGGTATCAATAGTACAATTACATAATTCATGGTCTCTAGATGAAAAGTTTTATGCATGCCTTAAAATGTTGGAGGAATTACATTTTATGATAAAATGTTTTGGTGTTTATGGAACACGAGAGACTTGAGTATATTTTTACACAGTGAGACATAAATTTTAGGTAGTGAATGTGGGTGGAATATATAAAATCCATCAACATTGAACATTCCAATATTCTTGGAAAAGGAAATTATATTTCTCATGCTCTGAGTAGGAGGACTCAGACATAAGAAGATGAATTGCCCGATTGTTGATGGTATCTTGTGGCTCTATTTTTAGAGGTGCACATAGAGGTTCAATAACATTATAAATATTATGTACGTACATCTATATGAGTTTTCTCATAACAAATATAGAAGGTGAAGATGGTTTTGTTTTCAAATCATGTAGAATTTTTCCTACAAGAGAGTATTGTTGGTGAGGACCCACATCTGGGATGGTCTATCGATGATATTGGAATCCTATGTATACATGGGTGTGTATGGTTTCCAATAAATATGAAAAATGAGATTATGTAAGAATCACATTATTCATTGTTGTCAGTTCTCTCAAGTATTTAAAATATATATCATTAACTGATCCAAACGTATTAGTGAATAGGGATGAAGTGTCAGATAACAATATTGTTCCCTCGGTGTTCTACCTATCAGTAGGTGAAGATGGAGAACTAGTGACATAAAACTCGTTACATATGTTACTAGTGATAGAATTTAAATGGGAATATGTTTCTACACATTTTTTTAATTGGATTACAGAGATTTATTTGAAGTATTTATGGAGTTTTTTTTGTCATGGATCAACTCATTAAATTACCACACTTGTTCTTATATGTTATACATTATCACATGATGAGGTGGGAAGATTTTATTTCTATGAATTTGTACAAATACATAGGGTCAAACATTATATAATATTAGATTTTTATCCTCGATTCACATTGAGGTTTTGGAAGGGGTTTGAGAAGGCTATAGATATTATGGTTCTTGTGAGCTGATTCTTTCTCCCTCAGAAAGATGTTAAATCTGAATAGTGTATACGTGTTCTAGAGGACCTGTTGTAGGCATGCATTCATAACAATGGTAGTTCTTGGGAGAATCATATGCATCATGTAGTGTTCGTCTAAAATAATGGTGAATATGGAACAATATAAATAGATCCCAATTAGTCCTTATATGGTAGCCCATGTCATTCACCCATGTGTTGGTTTGAGGCAGGATATGCAGCCTTTTCAAGTTAATGATACATTGGATATTGTTAAACTGGTAAAAAAAGATATGTCTACCAATCATTATAGATGTAAGTTATATTTCCTTCACAATCAATGACCACTTGGGTTCTAGGTGGGGGATATTCTATTTTGGTAGGTATCAGTCAAATTTGGACATTGACATATATAAAGGAAAGGAATGTTATAACAACAGTCTTTGGGTTGTTTGAAATTCTAGAGAGAGTTGTTCTAGTTTCCTATTGATTTCTATTACCACAGTGGTATCATGCCATGAATGATGTCTTCCACCTTTCACATCTAAATTGATATCATGCAAACCCATCTCATACTTTGGATCCTAATGATATTGGGATTAATGAAGATTTTGTATTGAATATTATCATATACACATCATTGATTTGTTTAAAAATGATCACCATGTCTGATCGTTACCTTTAGTATGAGTTTTATAGAAGCATGACTGAGTTGTGGAATATACTTGGGAGTAAGAGGATGACGTACAAGCCCAGTGGCTAGAGTTTTTCTTAGACAGTGTTTTGTCTCCCTTAGAAGGTGAGACCAAGGAAGATATCATTTAAGGTGGAAAGAGTATAATAAATATGTTTTTATCTCAAGTATGAATCCTTTTAAATTCATTAAAATTACATAATTTTGACATAATATGGATTCCAAATTACTTCAAGGAACTTCCAGGGGGATCAAGGGTTGTTCTTAACATAGTACCAATTAACAAGAGAAAAATAGTTGGGCCACATTGTTTGGAGAAACCATGTGAACAAGACCACAGAGTTTGATTAAAAAATACAGGGATGAAAATAGTATCAAGTGGGGAACATAGATTCTCTAACAATGATCCAAGGGCCGCACATTGATGTGAAATTCCAATATGTTTTATCATAGATGAAATACATGGTTTCTTCACGGTTAGTCAAACCATACATAGTGATCATTCAGGTTTATCCTTAGCATAGAAGTGGGTTCATTGTTGCCACACGATTTGGAAAACATTGCGGAAAAACCAAGGCGCCCCTATTTCTTGGGAAAATATCCAAAATGTCCCTTAAGGACTTAATATCATTCCTCCATCATATATTTTCTCCACCAATGGACAGAATAGGAATGATTTCTGTCATTTGAAAAAATTCATAGGTTATGATCTATATCTCTGATCCAATGTCTGATTTGATCACTATTTTTTCACATTGGATTCAAATTAGTAAGATCTTGATACATTTTAGCCATTATATGATCATAATTTACTCGATAAAGCTGATTAGATGCAGGCACATATACCCAATTTTTAGGGAATTGATCTCTTCTTCATTTTACTCTTGATCTGAATGAAATGAAGGTTGATATTTCATTAGTAGAGTTTTATGACAATTAGGTTGGTGGTATATAATTTATTACTCATGTTTTGAGGTTTTATAATATATGATGTCATTATGCTTTCTAATTCCACTATGCACATCCCCTAAATTGTAAATTCATAAAAAATTGGATTCCTTTTTGTACAATAGGACTAGTTATGGCCCCCGTACTTATTAATATGGGATACCTAGGTGTTATCCATCACTCTTACAATTCCATTAAATATGCCTAATTTTCCCTTCAAGAACCTATTCCTAGAAAACCAAATGGTGTGTCTGCCATAAATTAAAATTATAAAACCATGTTAAAATGGATTAAATGTAGTTTCTTAATTTGGATAGTGAACATGAAAATTACTATTTAAATTTTTGAATTGATTAGAGGTGACTGGTAATCCCAATTGTCCTAATTATATGAAAAATGGTTACTCCCTTATCATTATTAAATGTAATTAAGAAATTATGTATACCTTGGCTTATATTAGAGTCAATGTCTATTTATCAATGATAGGATAAAATGGTTTTCCAACCCTTAATAATTATATTTAATGGGAACACAAACCTTGTAAATTATAAATACTTGGAATTATGACCCTTATGAATGTATTATACCAATTTATCATGATGGACCTAGTTATATGAAAATTAGAATGAAACCCCTTGTATAAATTTGATACTATAAGGGCATCACATCCCTTATTATACTATATGGGAATGGAATCTAAAGTGATAATTAATAGGAATGTTATCCATTGTGATACGATATGGTAATAGAATCCCTAGAGATACTCTACAAGCATGGAGTCCCTTGTGATACTATTATGATGCTATACAGACATGGTGTAACAACCCGAGATTTTATGAGAATTATTTTTTTTTAATTTCATTGATGTCTTCGGTTGTATGCTACACCAAGATTATCTGGTTATATACGCAACACCGTATTACCTTGCAGTATACGCAACACTATTTCTAGATTGTGTAACACACAATTTTAAGTTCGTTTGATAATAGTCATTCTACGCAACATTGAGTGTATATATATATATATATTCAATGAATAAATGAAAAATGGTTGGATTCTGTTATAACGAAACAACAAAGGAGTCTTGCACAACATGCAACCCTGACTTGGCTTGCATTACACGCAATCGTGATCTTCATCGATAGCGTGTGTAGTACGCAATACCAGGTGTCACTAAAAAACAATATATTATTATACTATAATAAACTAGCCGTTATGAATAGTATTAACTACATTTTTAGTTTTATAACATTATTATTCAACTTACACATTTTCTAGAACATGGTATGAGAAAAAAATAAATTTTTCGGGTAAAATAAGTATTTTAAAAAAAATACAGTTTTGTCGCCGTTTGATGGCGCACCCACATTAAATCTAGTATTTGACATGTTTATAAGTTCAATTTTACAAAATAATCTTCTTATTTTGAATTAGGATATAAAAATTTACAATGGATAATGTTTTGTCATTTTTCTGATAACTTTCATATTTTAATGAATAGTAAAAACACGCTATATTTTAATTAAAAACAACTTTTTTCATAGTAATACTTTATATGATTAAATTATAATATTGAATGTTTATAAAGTATAAATAGAATATATTTTTACCATTTAATATAATGTATTTCATTAGAATTGATTTTACCTTGAATTCGTATGTTAAATCAATTCAATCTTTGCAATGTTTTAAACAAAAACCCGTTTCCTTTCGACAACGGGATTAATTTTAATTTAATTTCTGCAACTTTTTTGTATTGAATTTGAAAAAATGGTTTCCATATTTGGAATTAGTGGGTCCAAATTATGTTAATTGGCAACTTTTTAATTTTTGGGCATTATGAATAGTAACTACGGTAAATTTTATTTACCATAGATAAATGTAAATCGGGTAATTACGGGTAAATATAAGATTATAAAATTACCCTAACACCTTTAAAAATCCTATTGGATGACTAAAAGTCAACTAATATCCCCTA
Source organism: Viscum album (assembly GCA_963277665.1). NCBI lineage: Eukaryota > Viridiplantae > Streptophyta > Magnoliopsida > Santalales > Viscaceae > Viscum > Viscum album. Next base: position 1,214,785,374 of record OY728141.1, read on the forward strand.
AGGGTCGGATTAGATTCATTTAATTTACTTTTGTCTATTGAAATAATTTTATTATTATTAAAACCCAAGAAACTGACAACATGTCACTTTCTTAAAACTTATAATTATAATAATTTTAGTTTATTGATTAACTTCATGAAACTTAGATATAAATATTCTACCTAAAGCTAATAAATTATCTACATCATATGAATTTATTTTTAATTTTTAGTTAATTAATAATTATCATTAAAGTTTACATAATAGTGATGTTGAAATTATTTTATTAAGAGTAATATCAAATAAATGGTTTTAAAAATATTAAAATAAATATTATATGAACTATTTAATGATCCCCAATAATTTTATAGAAAAATATGAAATTTTATTAATCTATTAAATCTTTTAGTGTAAACATATACTCTTTATATAGTTTATTTAAATTCAAACAAATGAATAGTGTCAAAATTGACAGTATTGTTATTTTATAAAAATAACATATTATAAAATTGTTTAAAAAACACAAAAATATTTAAAAATTATAAATTTTTATTTTTATTTTCTAAAATGTCATAAAATTTCAAATTATGGAAAATTCACAACACATATGTAATTATTTATAATAATTAAAATTTCGAATATTATTACCACAAATAAAATTAAATTGATAAATAAGGATAAATCAAGTTGATGATGTTTAAAATAAATTCCTAATATGTCTAAATATTATTGGTTGATGATTTTACTTTCCTATCTCATCTAAGCATCTGATATTAGTCATTTTGGTAGTTTTTAAGTGGGGTTGGGATTTAATATAATCTAATATTTCTTATATTTCCAAAGGTGCCCCTCTCCTCCCTTATAAAAGGGCATCTCCTCCCTCTCCTCCTCACACCACATTGAGCCTTCAAGCTCGGAAGAAATCTTCCCATTTCACTTCCCCACTTCCTTAGAAACCTACTAGAGGTATTGGTCTTCTCAAAATACCAACTCTAGTGCCCTATGAGAATGTCTAAAGGAGGCACTTCGAGAAAGAGGTAATACCATCTACCATTTTCTTCAAGTTCCATTCTTCTTATACTCCCTCTTCTTTATTTATTTCACTATGAATTAATAACATAAGTATCCCTCATATAATGATATGTTATTATAAATATGATACAACCCTGTTTCGCCTTCAATCCATCCTATAGAAAACAAAATCACCGTGCGTGCCTACGTACGAAATACTGTTTCCACGTCGTGGTGTAATCTGTTTTTCCACCAACACCTTACATGGATGTGTATAATGGTGTAAATAATAACTATATAAGGTTATTATAAAATCATACTAATTATGATATATTATACCATCCAGTCCAATTCTATTCAATAATTATGGGAACTATATCATCGCTCGTGCGTACGGAGGGACTTCCATCTCCACGACGCGATGAGATTCATTCTCCATGTTAACCATACATGAATGATAATAAAGTTTATATAATGAATAATAATGAAATATATGAAATAATAATTCTACTGGATATATGTATATATATGTATGTCATCTTTTTAGTTTCATTCAATTCAATAAGGATGCGAAAACAACGTCCATGCGTACGTACGGCCTACCATCTCCATGAACGGTGTATTTCATTCCTTTTATAGATCTATAATATAAATGAATATGATGAATATATTATATATATAAATCATGTTTTACATTCTGGAATTATTTAAATCAGGATATAAGTAATAATATCAAGAATGATAAGTCGAAACAGATACGATAAATGAAATGATTTTACCCAAAACGCTGCTTTAACATGGAATTTACAAAAGTACGGGTAATATAATGTCATAAGTAAAACATATATGATATCATAACAATGAATATGATTATGTAATAAGTCAGTGACATTATATAAATAATTATATAGGAGTTTGAGATCCATACGAAGCATATTAGACCTAAGGTAAGGGATAACTATTCCAATCTCGTTCTTATCTGAGATTGTTATTCGTAAGTATTTCTAGGGTTATATTTATCTTCCATTTACCTGGATTCTAAAAATGGTTTCATGTATGTTTAAATTCCTTTTTACCCATTTTTGACTTTTACTACATGGTATGTATGAAATCTTTCTTTTACGAGGTACTTTTTGACTTTTCCGAAAAAAGTACGAGAAGAATGTTTTTTTTACTTATATGACATGAAAGAATTTTTTTTACGGTGTATAAAGCCTTATTTTCATGAAGCATATTCCAAAATATTTCATGACTATTTTGAACAAAAAAAATCTTTTAAAATTCTATGATGTTTTGTGAAAAGAAACTGATTTTGAAGAAGAAAGGATATTTTCCTCAAGAATTCATTTCAACTGTTTTATCAAAACCATTTTTCATCTAAGATGAAATTATTTAATATGGGTTTCTTTCGAGTATCATGTCTCTATGATTTAAATGGTTTCACTTTTCTTATTATGAAATGATATCCATTTATTTTATATTGATTATGTGATGATGGGATGATGTTTATGAAACCCATTTTATTTATTCAGTTATTATGAATAATGTATGTTTATTTTGTGGCACAAGTAAGAATGATTTCATTATGAGATGGGTGGGACCTATATATCCCTCCAATTAATTGGGTAAAGATTTATATCTCATGAGACAGACATGTCTGGAAAGGTAAGTTAATCTGGTTCAGTGTTACAGGACTGAAACGAGGAGTGTACTCGATTTAGAAAGGTACTTTGTCCCCTACGATGGTCTTGGCAGCAATGCCTTGGCTACTGTGGAAATCATAACATGTTCTGAATGGTTACCACTATTATATATTTTATTCCCATTATATTTTATCAAAGATGATGTTCCATTATCATATATGCCTTACGTACTTCCATGATTTATGTCTTTGCTCAAGATTTTGATGTTTAAATTTCATGTTCAATTTGTTGCTTTCAAATGTTTATGGATTGTTTTATGTCCTCTATGTTTTCCCTTACTGAGCATTTGAGCTCACCCTTTTCATGTTTTATTTTCCCCAGATAAAAAAGAATGGTTTTAGGTAAGGAAACAAAAATGGGAAGATCAATATGGGAGTTTTTGAAGATCTTTCACCACGATTAGAAGATTACGTTCTGAGTTTCCAAAGACACTAAACTATTATGGTCCTTGAGTGTTGGTTATTATTATGTATTAAGTATTACGCAAAAGAAATGTATTGTCCATGTACGTCATGATTCGGGATTCTATAGTTGGTATCGGAGGAAAGGTTTAGTCAACCTTTGGAAACTAGGATGCGAAAAAATTTGAGAGATTCCTAGAGATATTTCTAAGGAATGTCTAGGGATGTCCCTAAGGATAAGTATACGTATAGGATATAGTCCTAGAAAAATGGTAACGATCATAGAATTTAACCTAAGATGTTAGATATTGAGGGTACTCCCCCTTTATTTTGTTGTTTTCCCAAGCATGGTATTTTCCTCTCAAACTATTATTTTTGGGTTTTAGATGATGGCTGGAACCTGAAGGAACCTTGTTGATCAATGTAATGGAAAATGAAATGATTCTCCTCCTGACCAAACCAATGTGATAGGAGATGGAGTGGACAATCTTATTTTTATACTTACACAAGCAATGAATCATTCTGGACTTCAAAATGAGCAGACAAAGGAGAAATATTCTGTTGAATCCTTCATGAGGCAGCGTCCACCTTCATTCAGCGGGTCTTCTGATACCTTAGTGGCTGAACAATGGATCAGTACCACTGAAAAGATATTTTTAGTTCTATAATGTTCTGAGCATGATAAAGTCATATTATCAGTATATCAGTTATAAGGTGATGTTGATCAATGGTGGAATTTTATCCAGAATACAAGGGAAAGAGATGAAATTGAGTCCATGGAATGGGACGAGTTCAAGAACATGTTTTTCAGTAAGTACTTCTCTCGTATTATTCAAACAAAGATGGAAAAGTAGTTTCTTGATCTTAAGAAGAAGGATGATGAATCTGTTGGTATATACGAAGTGAATTTTACAACACTTGCAAGGTATGCATCTGGATTTATCATCCAACCTAAAAGTAAAGTTGATCGATTTATCAGTTGCTTAAAACCAAGTCTTCGAAGGCCATTATCTATAAAAGACTTCAGTAGCTATGAAGAAATTGTGCGTTGTGCTATCAAGGTAAAACTGGAAGTTGGTGTAACATATTCATCTCATGGTTTTGACATGAAATGAAAGATGGAGTTCATGAATAAATATTCTAACAATGGTGAAAATAATATGAATGTTTCTTTAAGCTCAAAGTGTTTAAGGAAGCATGGTGGATATTTCCCAAAAGGTACTAGAAAATGTTTTAAGTGTGTAAAAGAAGGTCATTGAGTAGTTGATTGTCGATGTAATGTGAAAAAGGTTGCTAATGATGTGAATACAGAAAAGACTACAGAGAACTCTCCACCAACACTTCAATGCTTCAAGTGCAAGGAAATGGGCATTATGCTAATAAATGCCCTAATCCATGGGTTAATGATGATCAACGTGAGCAACCTATTAAGGAAAATGATAAAGGAAAGTCTCATGCGATCACTATTTGTGATTTTCAGTATTAAAATGATGTTGTGTAATGATTAAGTGTTTATGTAATGGTATTTCAAAATAGTATAATGGAATCGTATTTATGGTATTGTGGAATTTTGGAATATCTATGTTTTGGTTTTCCATAATTATATGGTAATGGTAACCATGAAAAATTGATTGAAATATTTTTGGAATGCAGATGAAATTTTCATAATGAAGGGATAAGGAGAAAATAATATGATAGTAATCATGAGATCATGACTAAAATAAGGACAAAGTTATATCATGGTTTGAGTATATAGAAATTTTGGGATTTTGGTATGTGGAAAGAGTTAACTTTTGACATAATTCATGTTTTCACTAAGGTTTAATGGGTATTTTTTTCAAGAGAACATATGATTAAGGTATTCACATGATTGGAATGTGATCAACAAGATATATCGTGGATAAATGATGGTATTCACATGCTCAGTATATGACATTTCTAGTAATTGTTTTCTTTATACTATAAGCTTGGACAGAAGTATTTTGGATAAGCCTAAAGATTTGAAATGGAATATGTTGAACAGAAGATAGTTTAAGGTTAGAAGTGTTTTCGATATTATCGATGCAATATCATAATGATGTAATTTTAGAAAAAGGACAACCTGCAGGACGGGCGACAACCCATCTCGTCGAACAAGGCTGTGGGAATCAAACCCACAACCGAAGTGTGACTGGCCTTTATCACCTACCACTGGCCTACAGGAAGTCCCTGGTTAGTAGAAACTAGTTTTATTTTATTAAGCAGTATGATATATAAAGTATAAGTTCATTTTTGGAATCTTATATGATTACCATAGATGGACTTATAAATATTTTATAACTTTTCCTAACATTATATTTGAGATAGATGGAATGACCTATCATCTTATCGCATGATCATCTATCACTTCATGGAAAACAAATTCAACATCATTTCCTTAAGAGATGAAGTGGAAATTGTTCAAGACATGAACAACAATGATATTGTACCAAAATCAAGTAAAAATTTCTTTTAATTCATATATTCTTCAACATTAGGGAAATGATCTTGAAAACCAGAAATGTTGTCCTAGTGCCCTAATATCCGAGGAATTAGATGGTACCTTAGATCATCACAAATTTATGGCTTTGTGATTGATGGCTTTTTCATATCCATGTTCTCTACCACTCTCCATCAGAACTTGATGGTTAGATTTCTCCTCCATATCTATATTTTCACCTATGATCTCTTATGTTGAAACCTAGTGATGAGTTAATTTGGGTAACTGTTATTTTTCATACTTCACTTTTTAAAATTATGTTTTAGCATTCCTTTTTACGATGTGGGTTTCTATGAAATAAATTCTCGAGTAACAAACCATTTATAACCCCAACGAATTTCGAGGGCTAAATTCATTTTAAAGGGGGTAGAATGTAACAACCCATGAATTTAGGAGATTTTTTTTTAATTTCATTGATGTCTTGTGCTGTATTCTACACCAAGATTATCTTGTGCTATACGCAACACCGTATTAGCGTGTAGTATACGCAACACTATTCTTTGATTGTGTTACACACAATTTCAAGTTTGTTTGATAATAGTAATTCTATGCAACATTGAGTGTATATATATATTTAATGTATAAATGAAAAATGGTTGGATTCTGTTATAACGAAACAACAAAGGAGTCTTGCACAACATGCAACCCAGACCTGACATTCATTACATGCAATAGCGACCTTCCTCGATAGCGTGTGTAGTACGCAATACCGAGTCTCAGAAAAAAAGATATATTATTATAATATTATAATCTAGCTGTTATGAATAGTATTAACTAAATTTTTAATTTTATAACATTATTATTCGTCTTACACATTTTTTAGAACATGGTATGAGAACAAAATTAATTTTTCGGGTAAAATAAGTATTTTTCAAAAAATGCAGTTTTGACTCCATTTGATGGCACACCCACATTAAATCTAGTTTTTTAACATGTTTATAAGTTCAATTTTACAAAATAGACTTCTTCTTTTGAATCAGGATATAAAAATTTACATTGGATTAATTTTTGATATTTTTTTGATAACTTTCATATTTTAATTAAAAATAACTTTTTTTTCATCGTAATAATATATATGGTTAAATTATAATATTGAATGGTTATAAAGTATAAATAAAATATATTCTTACCATATAATATAGTTTATTTCATTATCATTGATTTTACCATGAATTTTTAGATTAAATCAATTCAATCTTTTGCAATGTTTCAAACAAAAACCTGTTTTCTTTCGACAACGGGATTAATTTTAATTTAATTTATTCAACTATTGTGTATTGAATTTGTAAAAATGGATTCCATAATTGGAATCAGTGGGTCCAAATTATGTTAATATGCTACATTTTATTTTTGGCCATTATGAATAGTAACTACGGTAAATTTTATTTACCATAGATAAAGGTAAATCGGGTAATTAAGGGTAAAAATTAGATTATAAAATTACCCTAACACCTGCCAAAATCCTATTGGATGACTAAAAGTCGACCCATATCACCTAGGGGTCGGATTAGATTCATTTAATGGACTTTTTTTATGAATATTATTTAATTATTATTAAAACCAAAGAAAGTGACAACATGTCACTTTCTTAAATCATATAAGTATAATAATTTTAGTTTAGTGATAAACTTCATGAAACATAGATATAAATAATCTAAAAAATGCTAATAAATTATCTACATCATATGAATTTATTTAGAATTTTTATGGATTAAATAATTATCATTAAATTTTACATAATAGTGATGTTGAAATTATTTTATTAAGAGAAATATAAAATAAATGGTTTTAAAAATATTAAAATAAATATTATATGAACTATTTAATGCTCTCCACTAATTTTATAGATAAATATGACATGTTATGAATCTATTAAATGTTTTATTTCGAAAATATCTTCTGTATATAGTTTATTAAAATTCAAATAAATAAATAGTGTGAAAATTGACACTATTGTTATTTTATAAAAATAACATATTATAAAATTTTTTTAAAAAAAAAAAAAAATTAATAATTATAAAATTAAATTGATATGGTCGAAAATGTCATAAAGTGTCAAATTATGGAAAATTCACAACACATATGTAATTATTTATAATAATTTAAAAATTTGAATATTATTACCACAAATAAAATTAAATTGATAAATAAGGATAAATCAAGTTGATAATGTTTAAAATAAATTCCTAACATGTCTAAATTTTATTGGTTGATGAGATTACAACCCTCTATCTTCTAATATTCTGGTATTAGTCATTTTTGAAGTTTTTAAGTGGTGTTGGGATTTAATATAAACTAATATTTATTATATTTCTAAAGGTGCCCTTCTCATCCCTTATAAAGGGGCATCTCCTCCCTCTCCTCCTCACACCACATTGAGCCTTCAAGATCGGCCAAAACCTTCCCATTTCACTTCCCCACTTCCTTAAAAACCTACTAGAGGTACTGATCTTCTCAAAAGACCAACTCTACTGCCCTAAGAGAAATTTTAAAGGAGGCACTTTGAGAAAGAGGTAATACCTTCTACCGTTTTCTTCAAGTTCCATTCATCTTCTACTCCCTCTTACTTTAGTTGTTTCATTATGTAGTAATAAAATCAGTATCCATCATATACATCTATGTTATTATAAATATTAAAAAACCCTATTTCACCTTCTATCCATCATACGGAAAACAAAATCAACGTGCGTGCGTATGTATAGAATACCGTCTCCACGATGTGGTGTAATCTGTTTTTCCACCAACACCTTACATGGATGGGTATAATGGTGTAAAGAATAACTATATATGTATATTATAACATCATAATGATTCTGATATATTATACCATCCTCTCCAATTATATTCAATAATTATGGTAATGATATCATCGCTCATGCGTATGTATGGACTGTCGTCTCCACGACGCGATAAGATTCATTCTCCATATTAACCATACATGAATGATCAAAAAGATTATATAATAAATAATAATGAAATATTTGAAATAATAATTCTACTAGATTTATGTATATATATGTATGTCATCTATTTAGTTTCATTCAATTCAATAAGGATACGAAAATATCATTCATGCGTACGTACGGCCTACCGTCTCCATGAACGGTGTATTTCATTCCTTTTATCGATCTGTAATATATATGTTTATGATGAATATATATTATATATAAATCTTTTTTTACATTATAGAATTATTTAAATCAGGATATATGTAATAATATCAAGAACAACAAGTCGAAACACATACGATAAATGAAATGATTTTACCCAAAACGCAGCTTTAACATGGTATTTACAAAATAACGGGTAATATAAAGTAATAAGTGAAACATATATGATATAATAACAATTAATATGATTATGTAATAAGTCAATGACGTTATTAAAATCATTATACAGGAGGTTCGGTTCCATACTGAGCATATTGAACCTAAGGTAAGGGATAACTATTCCAATCTCATTCTTATACGAGACTGTTATTCGTAAGTATTTACTGGGGTTATATTTATCTTCCATGTCCCTATTCTCTAAAAATTGTTTCATGTATGTTTAAAGCCATTTTTACCCATTTTTTACTTTTACTACATGGTATGTAGGGAATCTTTCTTTTACGAGGTACTTTTTGACTTTTTCGGGAAAAGTACGAGAAGAATGTTTTTTTAAATTATATAGCATGAAAGGATTTTTTACCGTTTATAAATCCTTATTTTCATGAAGCTTCCTAAAAAAGATTTCATGTCTATTTTGAACAAAAAAAATTTATTTTAAAATTGCCTGACGTTTTGTGAAAAAAAATTTGATTTTGAAGAAAAAAGGATATTTTCTTCAAGAATTCATTTTAAGTGTTTTATCAAAACCATTTTTCATCTAAGATGACATTATTTCATATGTGTATGTTTCAAGTATCATGTCTCAATGATTTACATGGTTTCACTTTTATTATTATGAAATGATATCCCTTTCTTTTATATGAATTATGTGATGATGAGATGATCTTTATGAAACCCATTTTATTTATTGGGTTATTATGAATAATGTATGTTTATTTTGTGGTAAAAGTTAGAATGATTTCATTATGAGTGGCTGGGACCTATATCTCCCTCCAATGCATTATGTGACGATTTATATCCCATGAGATAGACACGGATGAAACGGTATGTTAATCCGGTTCAGTGTTACAGGACTGAAACAAGGAGTGAGCTTGATTCAGAAAGGGACTTTGTCCACTAAGATGCTCTTGGCAGCAATGCCTTGGCTACTATGGAAATCATAACATGTTCTGAATGGTTACCACAATTACATGTTTTATTCCAATTATATTTTATCATGGTTGATGTTCCATTATGATATATGCCTTACGTACTTCCATGATTTCTGTATTTGCTCAAGATTTTGATGTTTAAATTTCATGTTCATGTTTTTGCATTCAAATGTTTATGGATTGTTTTATGTTCTCTATGTTTTCCCTTACTGAGCTTTTGAGCTCACCCTTTTTATGTTTTATTTTCCCCAAGAAATAAAGAATGTTTTTAGGTAAGGAAACCAAAAGGGGAAGATCGTAGGGGAGTTATTGAAGATATTTCACCACAATTAGAAGATTACGTTCCAATTTTCCAAAGACACTAAACTATTACTTTCCTTGAGTGTTGGTTCTAATTATGTATTAAGTATTCCTCAAAAGTAATGTAATTTCCATGTAAGTCAATATTTGGGCTTCTACACATGGAATCCCTTACTCAGATAATTTGAATAACGTCCCTTATAAACATGAAAATGTGCATTGAATGCCCTATATTATTATGATTCTTGGAATATCCTCCAATAAAAATGTGATATCTGTCATTTAGTCCATTGATACTTATTTAGAGTTTTTCCAGTATGGGACCTTGTAGGTAGTCTCAGCCTGCTTTCCTTTTAGGAACAAGATCAATCCCATTTATAGTTTTTATTACTGATTTACATTTTTTTACCTACACACTATCATATTTTATATAAAAACTAGATATTATAAAACATCAGATGTAGTGGCCCACTAAAATTAATCTCACATCCTATTCGAGAAGCGTATTATACCTGAAAAAAATATATGATTGAAGGTGAAGATAACCTGAAGAATCATTTTATAGATGTGCGACATTATGTAATTTCAGAGAGTTAAACATGGTAGTAGAAGACTGAGCTAGTTCATGGGAACCAGGATTGAATTATTGGACTTTCTGTACCTTTTTGTGTGTTACTGCTACCTGCTAATTTTATACATGATTTTCTTCATAATAAAGAAATGACTTTATCATCCATTTTATATGATTCATTTTACCTCATTTCATAATTATATTAGTGTCTTGGATATTTATCTATCTTTCTTCTACTTATTCATTTGAATACGACTGATACTATTTATCTGATTGATCATACCACCATTCTACTCTAGTAATGATGGAAAATTCTCCCTGTGGACACACCATAGGCCCTCACTTATTTCCTATAGCCTCTCGCATCCAGAGAGATGTTCTTGAGGCCATGTGGCCAACCGTGCACTGGGAACCCCTAAGTGGAAATTAGGCCTGATACATCACAATAAATTAATTATTATTTAGTGATATTTTATCCACATAATATATTTTTAATCAACATTATATTTTATTTTATAATATGTTTATGTTTTGTAAAAAATTTGGTTGTTTTTATAAATAAAATGTAAAGAATATAATTTTTCTCCATTTTATGTAATTAATGTAATTATTAAAGGGGACTATTCAAAATTTAATTTATAGATTATATATCATTAAATATTATTTTAGTTTCATACAATGTTGATTATTAGTCATAGGGTTAATATAAAATCATATTTTTCAAAAAACTTTCTATTCTTCAAAGCCTTCTTTTTCGTTGCGTATGTGCTTTTGTTTTAAATATAATTTTCCCAATTAAATGAATATAATTTGGTAAAATTGGTTCCATATTTCGAATTATATGATCCAATTTATGTTTTATGATATTTTCTATTTTTATGAATAAAAAATTTATCATGGAATATAAAATTACCGCATTATGGGGAAAAATGAAATAGGTTAAAGTAAAGAAAGTAAAATCATAAAATAAGAAAACTACCCTCCAAAATGGGTGTTTAATTTGACTCTCAACCATAATAAATCTTTAATATATTAATTTCCATTGTAATTTGTTGGAATTAATTACACCCAAATTTTTTTGTATTTAATTATAAAATAATCATTATTTAATCCCTTTAAACCACCCATCATCAAGTATAAATACAACTCCTTGCCAGACCATTTTCCTCAAAGGTTATGAAGATACTAAGATATCAACCAAAACCACTTGTACCCACAGTACCATGTCTATGTAAAATATTTCTCTCTAAAATAAAAATTTAAATGTTTTTAATGGATCCTTCAAGAAGTGATATAAAAGAGGTAATTTTCTCAAACCACCTATATAATTTCCCTTTATTATACTTTCTAATCACCTCCTATATCCATCAAGGAATAATATATCCAGAATCATATAACTACTATAATTTTATGTTACTAATGGAATATATTAAATATATATATATATCCAATATTACATCCTTTTATTCAATGAAATGTAACCATCATCAAAATTATGGTGGATAACCGTCTCCCTAAATAATGATATCATGTTTTCCATTTTCGCCGTCATGGCCATTCAAAAAAGTATCATTATATATAATAACAATTTTAATAATTAAATTATAAAAAATTTAATGATATTTAAATAATATATAGAAATTATATTAAAAAATTATATTAATTTATTATGTTTTTAAAAAAATTCTATATAAACTAAACATTTATCAGTAACATTTTATAAAATGAATCATCCTCATGTTAGAATGAATATTTATATATGGGACCAATTACACTTATGAAAATAAATTAATATCATTTAATTAAACTTATGGATTATAATTAAAATTATCATGAAAACCCATAATTATACACAAGTGAACAGACTATTAAACTGTGAAATTAATTCTCCCAAAACAATAGAAATATTGAAATATTATTAATGATCATGTGGTAAGATGATTGTTGGCACCGAAAAATGCATCCATGTAATTCACTGAATGCTTCCATACATGATCTTGGAGCATATATCATTGTGAAATCTTTGATTTGGTAGATTATATAGCCTGAACAAAGTTACAGATTGGGAGTTATGGACATTTAATATTGGGATAGAAAAATAGTCCACAAAGCACATTCGCAAAGCTCCTTCCATGATCGTGGAGCAAGGGAACTTGAACAATGCCCTTGGGGGGCCACGCCAGCGCAAGTCTCCTCCTTTTCAAAGCATTTTATTAGCAAGGAGGTGTGATGCTCCGCAAATGCCATTGATGTTAGTGAACCTGCCACAGAGCAAAGAGGCGGGATGCTACAATGAACCCCATTGATGCTCGCAAACCCGTAGTGGAGCAAGAAGGCAGGATGCTCCACAAACTCCTTTGACGTTCTCTATCTGCAGTGGAGTGAGCCTTGTCTTCACACTGAGTGGGCTCTACTTCGCGGCACCACTTTCTTATAAATACCAGGTTCACCCCCCCCCCCTTCACGAAAAATGGTCACTCCGCCACTTCGGTAGCCAATCCACCATTTCGCAGAGCTTCACTTTTATTCGCGAAGCGGCTCCATGAGTCCATGCACTGTGAGGAGCTTCCTTCGCAAAGCTACTCCGCGAGTCCATACTCCGCATGAACCTTCCTTAGTGAAGATACTCTGTGAGTCTTTGCTCCGTGAGTAGCTTCCTTCTTGAAACTGCATCGCGATTCCATGCTCTGCGAGCACTTTTCTTGTGCGAAGCTGTTCCGCGAGACCCCATGTGCCTCAAGCCCCTTTTCTTTGCGACGATAATTCTTGAATACATATCCTTTTTAAGGATCTTACCTTATCACCCACCGGTCCATACCATGGGTGCTGCACCACCGCACCATCACTCTAGGTCCATGTAGGGCTACGGTCCCGCCCCTCCAGGCTGGTCCCTCCACTACTATCACTGACCCCCATAAAATTGGAGAGTCTCACCACAAAAATTCAGGTCCGGATTTCAGAATTTTCCATTGTTCCCATATGTGAACCCACCTTCGACCTATGGAATGCAATGATTTTAGATACTTCTCTACACACCATTAAACCCCTTGTTTCAATATATTCCTCTTGGTTTGTTCTTTTTGTCGAGAGTTCAGATTTTAATCATCAATTCCCTGAGTTCCTTGAGTCAAACCATTCCTCATGTAACTCATCCAAACCCTGTCACTTTTCTCATATTCAAGGATAAAATAGAAGGAACGCTCTTGCGTAAGTCCCAACACCATCCATTTCTAGGCACCTTATTCCTAAAATTACACTATACATGACTATAAATTGCAGTACACACTATTATTCAATAATAGGATACCTCTTTCTCCAGAAAAGATATTCCTTAGATGTCATTTTTATGATGTGAATAGTCTTATCTACATGACTTTAAAATATATAATTCTCTATCAATAAATAATTGGATTCCTCTTGCTCCAAACAAGATATGCTTTACGTGCCAAGCATAAGATGCCAATAGTCCTCCCTACATAACTATAAACTGAATTACTCCCTATTTGATAATCATAGGATGCCTCTTGCTCCAATAAATAGATTCCTTATGATCCATGCATGAGATGACAATATTCTTATCTACATGATTATAAACTTTGGTATACCCTATGTTCCGAACGTAGGACTCCTCTTGCTTTAGAAAAAAGAATCCTTATGCTCCACACATAAGATGGATAATTCCATGATTACAGTGGCATAATTTCAAAAGCATTGGAATCCATTAAAACATTCCATCACTCCACCACATTCTTTGCGTGTTCTTCATTTGGATCTTCATCCACATCTATTTCGGAAGGGACCCCCTATCTACCTGGTCCCATTTCACGAAACGAATCTGGTCGCCTTCAAAATCGGTACCCTACCTGGTCCATGGAAAGACCCGAAGGGAGTTCCCGATCCCCACGGGTTGGAACAAGTGCCCGGGTATCATATAATGATAATTGGGAACGATTTACCTGATTTTATAAACATTAAACAAAAAAACTCAACAAAACAAATCTGTATTTTTCAACTAAAACCATCTTTTACAAAATTTCCGAATTGAATTACATAAGCTAAAACTATGTTTAAAGACCATTAAAAAGGTAAAAAAACGAATAAGGACATCCCAAGAACCCTTATGGAAAGGGGCACCGCCCTTATGCTATCTCCACAAGACTTCACTGCCAAGGACCTGCTTGAAACTCGAACCAATGGTTCTAAAAACTGTAACCAACCTGTGACAACAAAAATAACCAAGTCTACTTACACCCAAGGGTGTAAGTATGGTGTGATCCAATTCCCAGTAGGATACCACCACTAAGAGATTCCATGTGATAATCATTTAAAGACGAAAAACTTGCATGTTTTCAAAAACATGAAAAGCTAGTTACAATTTCTAAAAGATGTGACTTTGAATAAAAACATTTTTCAAGTGGGATAATTTAAAGAATAAAAACAATTAAAATAAATACCATAGCTACTGAATTTTCCAGCCTCTCATACCATATACCGACAGTAAGAACAAAGTATCCAGTGAGCACAAGTAATGGGAAATAACCCCTAGGAACTAGCTAGCTGTGGGTCCCATGTACCTCGTATCTCGGTGAGAGTAACCATCAAACATTTCCATTCTCGTGCATGAGCCACTAGTAGGGAACATACCCATAACCTAGTGGTCCCCAATAATCATCATCATAGTTTAGTTAGAGTTGTAAGCGTTAATCTTGCTAAGTGAAACGGAGCCCAAACCTCATAGATTCACTAGCATTCTAGTACACGTCCACCCACCTAGATACCCGGGTTGTCCCTTTGTGCTCAAACAAGTTCAAAAAGTCAAGATATATACTTTTCTCATGAAAATATCATTTAAATATCAAAAATTCACCAAACAGCCCAAATGTATACCACACAAGTCACAAAAGTACATTTTTCATTCATATTGATTTTGCAATCTGACTCATACAAAAGTAGCCCACAAAACTCTTCACATTACATGGTCACATCCACAAATCCTTTAAACCATTTTTATAAACCATTCCAAGACATTCTAACTCACATAACATCCCACTCAAATAACATATAATACCACTTTCATCAGCAAAATTCAATTTTCACAACACACTCACACAAAACAGCCCACAACCATGTTTTTCATCTCTCTTCCCATTTTCTAAAACATTTCATCACTTTATAAAACATTCTAAATAAAATATTTGAAATCTTAAATAACCACCATACCTTTCAAAAACCCATATTAGGTGAAAACACCCCCCAAATAGTACATATACACTCCTTTATCCACTTTTTTTAACCAAACAAAACATTCACAATTTTCATAAAACAACTCAAGGGGTGTAACTATGTCTTGCACACAAAACCCATTTCAAAACCACCATTTAAGACCAAAACAA
Organism: Viscum album; assembly: GCA_963277665.1. NCBI lineage: Eukaryota > Viridiplantae > Streptophyta > Magnoliopsida > Santalales > Viscaceae > Viscum > Viscum album. The sequence goes on from OY728141.1 coordinate 1,214,801,511, forward strand.
TACACATTCCTATCAAAAATAGAATTGGATGTCCTAGATACATTTATAAAAACACATTCAAGTGTTATAAAATAACCTTTAATAATACCACAAAAGATACAAATGAAAACACACATTTTCCTAAAATGACCTCAAGTAGTATAACAATGTTTTACACATCAAACCTCTTCAAAACCCTTCTTTTTAGAACCACATGACACTATTAAATTACCAAACCAGAATTGGCAGGCCAAACAAGATTTAATAAACCAATTTCATAAGTTATAAACCACACCCAAATAAAACCCCATGAGTTACACATGAAAACACCCAATTTCATGTTAAAAAGTGACTATAAAATTTAACACATAACCAAATCAATCCTAAACAGTTTTCTCACCACACCCAACATATGAGGAATATGAAAAATGGTTAAATATATCAATCTAACTCATCACTAATTGTTTACACAAATAACCACCTACATTTTGAGTCAAAACCCTTGAATCTTGGTGCGAACCCTCAACCGCACCTCCGCCGCACCACAAGGATGTGAAAACAAACCCTAAACCCTAAAATTTCGCCAAAAAAACCCAAATCTAATCCTAGGTATGAAACCTAACATCTTTACACTCTATAAATATATGGAAGTGGGAGGAAACCCTAAAGAGAAGGAACGAATTGAAGAGAGAAACTCATACCCAAAATAATTTTGAAGAAAATGACTCAAAATCCACCAGAATCTGAATTTTAAAACATTCAACCATTAATGGGATGTTCTAACAACGATTAGGAGATCTTTTAGAAACTGGAATGGTGCAAAAAGAGTAAAAATAGAACATGTTATTAAAGGATCAATTTACCTCTCCAAATCTGGAAGATTTTGGAAATCCAGTGATGTTTCGACCAGTTTCATGATTCTATCGAGCTCCAAATTGTTGAAGGAGGAAATGGGGCCACGCCTTAGATATGTGGGATCGGGTGAGAGTTGGAATCACTGAACAAACGCAAATGGTTAAGGAGATATTAAAATATTAATATTTATTTTTAATGGAGAAAATAGGTTTTCGGGCAGGCCCATCCCTTACCTAAAAACCCATATCCACCATGATTATGGATTTATAAAGGGTCCAAATTAATATGGTGGTGTTAATAGGTCAGGATATGACAATTAGGAATTAAAATAGATGAAAACTGTTGAAAAATGAAGGAGTTATAAAGGAATCAAAACTTATTTTTAAATCTGGAATTGGGCTCACGGTTTGGCCAAATTCATAAAAAGTCCCTCATTCCTCCATAAATTCTTTGGAAACCCTCAAAATAAATCATTAATGGAAATCAGATGGAATATAACATTAAAATAAGTCATGTATGTGACAATTCACCCCACCATGAAAACTTTCCGCCCCGAAAAGTCACATCAAGGCCAAAGCAACAACCAAACCCAACTGAGTAACCAAGAGGTACTCCCTTGCCAGGTTTCACTACCAATGGCCAAAACACCTCCAATGATATATTAAATATTACAATCACAACCTAAACATACACCACTTTACTGAAATAATCAATCAAATTCATACTTTATCCCAAAAAAACTCCTCAAACACTATCCGAACAAGACTCCATCAATTCTCCCAAACGAACAACAACATCGAACAGGGATACACTTACATTTAACTAAACCATTGGTCACTCTCCAATCCCAATGTTTACTCAAGGACTATGTCGGTAGCTAGATATTTCTGAATAATACTACCTACTACCAAGCCAAGACCATGGATAAATCTGAGTTATTGGTACAGGGTGGACACAAATAGGCTCCCTGCCAAAAGAGACAACATATATTTTTTTCCCGAGAAAGAATCAGGACACTAACATGGGGAGGCCAGAATGGGATCTCCAGTAACAAGGGTAGAATTCCATTCAATGTTGGTGAAGGAATGTACATGATAATCATAGTGGGTCTCCCCACCATAATAACTAACCATCTTAACTGACCAGGATGGGCCGACACAGAGAGGTCCAATTTTTTTTGATTTGGGAAGGGCATAGGGTTAGTCTCCATGATTTGGAAAACCGTGCACTAGTTGTGCAGATCATTCTTTCTGCATTGCTTCTTGGAACACGGTCACTACTAATCATGCACAAACTGTGTCCTCAGTATTTCTATCCAAATTTCCAACCATTCTCTAATGACTCCATGGAATCCAAAGTGGGAGGGAATGACATTACGTGAAGTCAAGGGTACAAGGCCCTCCACCTATTTCCACCGAACGGGAACAAAAGAGAAAAGATAATGACAGCAGAGGTTTAAAATCTTCCTATCTCTAATGATGAGGATAGGACATTGTACAAGGGTTTAAACGACCCTGGTATTTCCCCTAACTACGAGCCAACTTCTCTCCGAGACCTATGGCTGGAGATCAAATGATTGAAGCATCTTCGGCCTCGTAGTTGGGCTTTGGAAACCCCTTGAACGAGAATTCTTCTTTCGGTGAAACCAACAACTACACTGCAATCCATGATATGTTTTCCATGACATACCACATTCCAAACTCACATTACCCTAACCTGATGTTTCACTGAAACAAGGGCTTAGAAAATGCACAAACTACAATCCTTGTTTGTTCGGGTGAGAAACAATAGATGTAAAGAACACCTAAACTCACCTTCCTCTAAAATGGTATATTTTGATTTTTTTCCAAGGGATACATTCACCCAAGATAATAGGGACTCTCAAAGGATTTCACGACTTTCACCTATATGGTCAATAGAGCACATGACATTATAAGGCATCACCAAACATGACCATTGCGACTGATATAAACAATGCATGGAGAGGGACCTTATACGACATCCCCAAACAACACAAAATTCTAGATAGTGGCCACAATAACCTATCGTGACCATATTTCCAACACTGGTTCTTTAACATATACTCATACTTCAAAGAAACTGTGAAGAACCCAAAGGCCCTCTTAGATGACATCGAGACACTCATCCCCAATAACAACCCTAGACCACTTCCTGCTTCGATGAATTAGGAAACATAAGAAACTAAGGTCTCTTTCAACCTTCCATGAGCACTCTTCCGCTATAAGAGGATATAAAAATCAAATAAAGGAATGGTTATAGACTCAATCCACAAATATCGATAAAATATTCCTTATATTGATCAACTGGAGGATTTTCCAATGGAGAAACAATCCGGATTGTTGTTCAGTTATGCATTAACCCTTAATGGGGGCGTACCTTATCCAATGAGAGAACCCAAGGACCCAACCAATCTGGTCCATTTGTCAAAACAAGCCATAAACCAGATCCAAACACATGAAGGGAACCACCATAATGGTGTCCCAATATATATCTCATAGGAGACTACTAACTGGTCCTTCTACCCAGCTTACCGACCAGACATAAACCCAAAACACAGTTCAAACAGGAGGGGTTCTTGAACACAAAACCTCCCACAACATCAACATTTTCCAAAAAAACATAATATAAGCCATAAAAAACAATTCATCAAGACAACATGTTTTTCTTTAAAAAATATTTCTTGAAAACAAACGGTTCAGTGGTTAGTGTATCCACCAATGGTACCCCATGGGCCTTACACATGCTTGTTTCTATGCCACACAGGGCACCCTCCTCATATCCATCTTGACACTCATCCAGTCATGACATCTATCATCCATCATCCTATATAACTGCATGCATGTGGTTGCCCATGGAAGTACCAAAGGTTATAAAAAACATTCTTTCCACATTTCAAAACCAAAAAAGTCAACCAACACATCATTTTTCTCAAAATTTCTAACCATAAGATCAAAATACCAACTCACATCTTACAAAACCTTTCAAAAAGACACAACCATTTAGAAAATAACTCACTTTCAAGATATTCACATCAATTTCAAAACATCTCATCCCAGTAAAACATCCTTTTATTGTTTATAAAACTCTTATTGGAAACACTTTTCAAAACCAACATCAATATAGTTCCTTCTTTCAAAAGAGGTGTAAGCACACCATTTCCCATTTTAAAACAATTCAAAAAATTAACTTCTACCATTTAATAAATCAATCCATTCCCACTTTATTTGAAAATAATTTCACAAAAACTTTACACTTCTTAAAACCAAAGTTCCAAGATTTCAAAACCTAATAACAAAACAATGTGAGAGGAAACTAGTTTCAGTTGGTGATTTGGGAATATGGTTGGCATCCATACTCCAATCACTTCACTATCACAGAGAGTGTTCTAGGGAATATCCATGGATCCACATGGCTTGCCAGGCCCTGTGAGCTCATTAGGACCATTAAACCAGCTCTCTTTTCATTTACCCTAATCATCATCGAACCAAGAAAACCAAAGGAATTAAATAAATCCCAAATTCTCTTGTAAATGTGAATCCTATTTTGAGGTGTGGTGATCAGGAACACTACCCAAAACAAGAATTCCATGTCCCAACAAACCTAAATCCAAACTATCCTGACTCTTTCCCAAATAACATACCTCAAAGAGTTAACCTGAACCTCCTCTAATACCATTTTTTCACAAACTGAATCTGGTCGCCTTCAAAATCGGCAACCGACCTGGTCCATGGAAAGACTCGAAGGGCATTCCCAATCTCCACAGGCTGACACAAGTGCCTGGGTATCATATAATGATAACATAGCTAGTTACAATTTCTAAAAGCTAGTTACAATTTCTAATGATGAAAAGCTTTCAGGTTTTCAAAAACATGAAAAGCTAGTTACAATTTCTAAAAGCAGTGACTTTGAATAAAAACAATTTTCAAGTTGGATAATTTAAAAAATAAAAACATTTAAAATAAATACCATAGATACTGAATTTCCCAGCCTCTCGTACCATATACCGTTGGTAAGAACAAAGTATCTAGTGAGCACAAGCAATGGGGAAAAACCCCTAGGCACTAGCTAGCTGTGGGTCCCAGGTACCTCGTATCTCGGTGAGAGCAACCATCACAAATTTCCATTCTCATGCACGAGCCACTAGTAGGGATCATACCCATAACCTAGTGGTCCCCAATAATCAGCATCATAGTTTAGTTAGATTTGTAAGTGTCAATCATGCTAAGTGAAACTGAGGCCAAACCTCACAGATTCACTAGCATACTAGTACACGTCCACCCACCTAGATACCCTGGTTTTCCCTATGTGCTCAAACAAGTTCAACAAGTAAAAAATATGTACTTTGCACATGTAAATATCATTTACATATCAAAAATTAACCAAAAGACCACATGTATACCACACAAGTCACAAAATTACATTTTTAATTCAAATTGATTTTGAAATCAGATTCATACAGAAATAGACCACAAAACTCTTCACGTTACATGGACACTTTCAAAAATACTTTAGAACATTTTTATAAACCATTACAAGACATTATAAATCACATAACATCCCACTCAAATAACATATAATACCACTTTCATCAACAAAATTCAATTTTCACAACACACTCACACAAAACAGCCAACAACCATGTTTTGCAGCTCCCTTCCCATTTTGTAAAACAATTAAGCACATTATAAAACATTCTAAAAAAATATTTGAAATATTAAATAACCACCATACCTTTCAGAAACCCATATTAGGTGAACACATCCCCCAAAAAATACATATACACTCTTTTATCCACTTTGTTTAACCAAACAAAACATTCACAATTTTCATAAAACAACTCAAGGGGTGTCACTATGTCTTGCACACAAAACCCATTTCAAAACCCCCATTTAAGACCAAAACCATACCAATTCCTATAAAAAATATAATTGACAGTCCTAGATACATTTATAAAAACACATTCAAGTGTTATGAAATAACCTTTAATAATACCACAAAAGATACAAATGAAAACACACATTTTCCTAAAATGACCTCAAGTAGTATAATAATGTTTTACACATTAAAACCTCTTCAAAACCATTCTTTTTAGAACCACATGACACTAGTAAATTACCAAACCAGAATTGACAGGCCATATAAGATTTAATAAACCAATTTCATATGTTATAAACCACACCCAAATAAAACGCCATGAGTTACACATGAAAACACCCAATTTCAGGTTAAAAAGCGACTATAAAATTTAATACAAAACCAAATCAATCATAAACAGTTTTCGCACCACACCCAACATATGAGGAAAATGAAAAATAGTTAAATACATCAAGCTAACTCATCAATAATTGTTTACACATGGAACCACCTAACTTTTGAGTCAAAACCCTTGAATCTTGGTGTGAAACCTCAACCGCACCTCCGCTGCACCACAAGGACGTGAAAACAAACCCTAAACCATAATATTTTACCAAAAAAACCCAAATAAAACCCTAGGTATGAACCCTAACATCTGTTCACTCTATAAATTTATGAATGTTGGAGGAAACCCTAAAGGGAAGGAAGGAACTGAAGAGAGAAACTCATACCCAAAATAAGCTTGAAGAAAACGACTCAACATCCACCCGCATCTGAATTTGAAAACATCCAAACATTCATGGGATTCTCAAAAAAAGATTAGGAGATCTTTTAAGAACTGGAATGGGGTAAAATAGTAAAAATAGAAGAAGTTATTAAAGGATCAATTTACCTCTCCAAATCTGGACGATTTCTGAAATCTAGTGATGTTTCGAACAGTTTTGCGATTCTATCGAGCTCCAAATTGTGGGAGGAGGTAATGGGGTCTCGCCTTAGGTAAGTCGTCTCGGGGGAGAGTTGTAATCATCAAAGAAATGAAAATATTTTAGGAGATATTAAATAATTAAAATTTATTTTTAATGCAGAAAATAGGCTTTCGGGCAGACCCAATCCCTTACCTAAAAACCCATATCCACCATGATTATGGATTTATAAATGGTCCAAATTAATATGGCGGTGTTAATAGGTCAGGGGATGACAATTAGGAATTGGAATGGATGAAAAAAGTTGAAAAATTAAGGAGTTATAAATGAATCAAAATTTATTTTTAAATCTGGAATTGGGCTCACAGTTTGGCCCAATTCATAAAAACTCCCCCATTCCTCCGTAAATGCTTAGGGAGCCCTCAAAAGTAAGAATGAATGGAAATTAAATGGACTTTAACTTTAAAATAAGTCATTTATGTTACAATTCTCCCCACCATGAAAAATTTCCACCCCAGAAAGTCTCATCAAGGCCAAAGCAACAACCAAACCCAACTGAGTAACCAAGAGGTACTCCCTTGCCAGGTTTCACCACCAAAGGCCAAAACACCTCCAGTGATCTATTAAGGACTACTATCACAACCAAAACATACCCCACTTTCCTGAAATGATCAATCAAATTCATAATTTATCCCAAAATAAAACTCCTCAAACACTATCCGAACAAGTCTCAAGTAATTCACCCAAACGAACAACAACATCGAACAAGGATACACTTACCTTTAACTAAACCATTTGTCACTCTCCAATCCCAACGTTTACTCAAAGACTATGTTGGTAGCTAGATAGTTCCGAATAAAACTACCTACTACCCAGCCAATACCATGGATAAATATGAGTTATTGGTATAGGGTGGACACAAATAGGCTCCCCGCCAAATGATACAACCTATATTTTTTTCTCGATAAAGAATCAGGACACTAACAGGGGGAGTCCTGAATGGACTCTCCAGTACAAAGGGTAGAATTCCATTCAATGTTTGTGAAGGAATGTACATGAGAATCATAGTGGGTCTCCCCACCATAATAACTAACCATCTTAACTGACCAGGATGGGCCGACACAGGCAGGTCCAATTTTTTTTAATGATTTGGGAAGGGCATAGGGTTAGTCTGCACGATTAGGGAAACCGTGCCCTAGCTGTGCAGATCATTCTTTCTGCATTGCTTCCTAGAACACGGTCACTAATAATCATGCAAAAACTGTGTCCTCAGTATTTCTATCCAAATTTCCAACCATTCTCCAATGACTCCATGGAAACCAAAGTTGGAGGGAATGACATTACGTGAAGTCAAGGGTACAATGCCCTCCACCTATTTCCACAGAACGGGAACAAAAGAGAAAAGATAATGACACCAGAGGTTTAAAATCTTCATATCTTTAATGATGACGATAAGACATAATACCAGGGTTTAAACGACCCTGGGATTTCCCCTTACTACGAGCCAGCTTCTCTACGAGACCTATGGCTGGAGATCAAATGATTGAAGAATCTTCGGCCTCGTAGTTGGGCTTTGGAAATCCCATAAACGAGAATTCATCTTTCGGTGCAACTAACAACTACACTGCAATACCTGATATGTTTTCCATGAAATACCACATTCCAAACTCACATTACCCTAACCCAATGTTTCATTGAAATAAGGGCTTAGAAAATGCACACACAATAATCCTTATTGGTTCGGGGGAGAAATAATAGAAGTAAAGAACACCTAAACTCACCTTCCTCTATAATGGAATATTTTGATGTTTTTCCAAGGGATAGATTCACCCAACATAAGAGGGAATCTCAAAGGATTTCAAGACTTTCACCTATATGGTCAATCGAGCACATGACATTATAAGGCATCACCGAACATGACCATTGCGACTGATATAAACAATGCATGGAGAGGGACCTTATACGACATCCCCAAACAACACACAATTCTAGATAGTGGCCACCATATCCTATCGTGGCCATATTTCTCACAGTGGTTCTTTAACATATACTCATACTTCAAAGAAACTGTGAAGAACCCAAAGGCCCTCTTAGATGACATCGAGACACTCATCCCCACTAACAACCCTAGACCACTTCCAGCTTCGATGAATTAGGAAACTTAATAATATAAGGTCTCTTTCAACCTTCCATGAGCACCCTTCCGCTACAAGAGGATCTAAAAATCAAAGAAATTAATGGTTGTAGACTCAATCCACAAATATCGATAAAATATTCCTTATATTGATCAACTGGAGGATTTTCCAATGGCGAAACAATCTGGATTGTAGTTCAGTTATGCATTAACCCTTAATGGGGGCGTACCTTATCCAATGAGAGAACACAAGGACCCAACCAATCTGGTCTATTGTTCAACACAATCCATAAACTAGATACAAACACATGAAGTGAACCACCAAAAAGATGTCCCGAAATATATCTCAGAGGAGACTACTAACCGCTCCTTCTACCCAGCTTACCGACCAGACATAAACCCAAAACACAGTTCAAACAGGAGGGGTTCTTGGACTCAAAACCTCACACAACATCAACATTTTCAAAAAACACATAATATAATCCATCACAAACAATTCATCAATTCATCATGTTTTTCTTTAAAAAACATTTCTTGAAAACAAACAGTTTAGTGGTTAGCGTAACGACCAATGGAACCCCATGGGCCTTACCCATGCATGTTTCTGTGCCACACTGGGCACCCTCCTCATATCCATCCTGAAACTTATTAAGTCGTGACATCAATCATACATCATCCTATATAACCCCATGCATGTGGTTTCCCATGGAAATACCAATGGTTAAAACAAAACATTCTTTCCACATTTCAAAACCAAAAAAGTCAACCAACACATCCTTTTTCTCAAAACTTCTAACCACAAGATCAAAATCCCAACTCACATCTTACAAAACCTTTCTGAAAGACAAAACCATTTAGAAAATAACTCACTTTCAATATATTCACATCAATTTCAAAACATCTCATCCCATTAAAACACCCTTTTATTGTTTAGAAAACTCTATTGGAAACAGTTTTCAAAACCAACATCAATATATATCCTTCTTTCAAAAGAGGTGTAAGCACACCATTTTCCATTTCAAAACAATTCTAAAAATTCACTTCAACCATTTAATAAATCAATCCATTCCCACATTATTTGAATATAATTTCACAAAAACTTTACACTTCTTAAAACCAAAGTGCCAAGATTTCAAAACCTAAGAACAAAACAATGTGAGAGGAAACTAGTTTTAGTTAGTGATTTGGAAATATGGTTGGCATCCATACCCTAATCACTTCACTGTCACAGAGAGTGTTATAGGGAATATCCATGGCTTCACATGGATTTCCAGGCCCCGCAAGCTCACTAGGACCATTAACCCAACTCTCTTTTCATTTCCCCTAATCATCATAAAACCAAGAAAACCAAAGGAATTAAATAAATCCCAACTTATCCTGGAAACATGAATCCCATTATGAGGTGTGGTGACCAGGAAAACTACCCATAATAGGAATTTCATGTCCCAAAAAACCTAACTCCAGACTATCCTGACTCTTCCCCAAATAACATGACTCAAAGAGTTAACCTGAACCTCCTCTGATACCATTTTGTCACGAACCGAATCTGGTCACCTTCAAAATCGGCACCCGACCTGGTCCATGGCAAGACCCGAAGGGCATTCTAGATCCCCACGGGCTGACAAAAGTGCCCGGGTATCATATAATGATAATTTGGAACGATTTACCCGATTTTATAAACATTAAACAACAAAAAAACTCAATAAAACAAATCTGGATTTTTCAACTAAAACCATCTTTTACAAAATTTCAGAACTCACTTACATAATTTAAAACTATGTTTAAAGACCATTAAAAAGGTAAAAAAACAAATAATGTCATCCCATAAACCCTTATGGAAAGGGGCACCGCCCTTATGCTATCTCCACAAGACTTCACTACTAAGGACCTGCTAGAAACCCGAACCAATGGTACTAAAAACTGTACCCAACCTGCGACAACAAAAATAACCAATTCTACTTACACCCAAGGGTGTAAGTAGGGTGTGAGCCAATGCCCAGTTGAATACCACCACTAAGAGATTAAATGTGATAAACATTTAAAGACGAAAAGCTTGCAAGTTTTCAAAAACATGAAAGGCTAGTTACAATTTCTAAAAGATGCGAATTTGAATAAAAATAGTTCTCAGGTGGGCTAATTTAAAGTATAAAAACATTTAAAATAAATACCATAGATACTGAATTTTCCAGCCCCTCATACCGTATAACGACGGTAAGAACAAAGTATCCAGTGAGCACAAGCAATGGGAAATAACCTCTAGGAACTAGCTAGCTGTGGGTCCCAGGTACCTCATATCTCGGTGAGAGTAACCATCACAAATTTCCATTCTCATGCACGAGCCACTAGTAGGGAACATACTCATAACCTAGTGGTCTCCAATAATTATCATCATAGTTTAGTTATAGTTGTAAGCGTCAATCCTGTTAAGTGAAACTGAGTTCAAACCTCATAGATTCACTAGCATACTAGTACACGTCCACCCACCTAGATACCCGGGATTTCCCTTTGTGCTCAAACAAGTTCAACAAGTCAATATATATAATTTTCACATGAAAATATAATTTCCATATCAAAAATTCACCAAAATTCCCACATATATACCACACAAGTCACAAATGTACATTTTTCATTCAAATTGATTTTGAAATCCGACTCGTACAAAAATAGCCCACAACACTCTTCACATTACATGGACTCCTCCACAAATCCTATAAACCATATTTAAAAACCATTCCAAGACATTCTAACTCACATAACAGCCCACTCAAATAACATATAATACCACTTTCATCAACAAAATTCAATTTTCACAACCCACTCACACAAAATAGCCCATAACCATGTTTTGCAGCTCTCTTCCCATTTTCTAAAACATTTCATCACTTTATAAAACATTCTAAAAAATGTATTTGAAATCCTAAGTAACCACCATATCTTTCAAAAACCCATATTAGGTGAACACATCCCCGAAACAGTACATATACACTCTTTTATCCACATTGTTTAACAAAACAAATCACTCACAATTTTTGTAAAAGAACTCAAGGGGTGAACTATGTCTTGCACACAAAACACATTTCAAAACCCACATTTAAGACCAAAACCATACCAATTCCTATCAATAATAGAATTGGAAGTCCTAGATGCATTTATAAAAACACATTCAAGTGTTATAAAATAACCTTGAATTATACCACAAAAGATACAAATGAAAACACACATTTTCCTAAAATGACCTCAAGTAGTTTAACAATGTTTTACACGTCAAACCTTTTCAAAACACTTATATTTAGAACCACATGAAACTAGTAAATTACCAAACCATAATTGGCTGGCCAAACAAGATTTAATAAACCAATTTCATAAGTTTAAACCACACCCAAATAAAACCCCATGAGTTACCCATGAAAACACCCAATTCCATGTTAAAAAGCGACTATAAAATTTAAAACATAAGCAAATAAATTATAAACAGTTTTCGCACCACACCCAACATATGAGGAATATGAAAAATTGTTAAATATAGCACGCTAACTCATAACTAACTGTTTACACATGGAACCACCTACCTTTTGAGTCAAAACCCTTGAATCGTGGTGCAAAATCTCAACCGCACGTCCGCCGCACCACAAGGATGTGAAAACAAACCCTAAACCATAATATTTCACCAAATATACCCCAAATAAAACCCTAGGTATGAAACCTAACATCTTTACACTCTATAAATTTATGAAAGTGGGAGGAAAACCTAAAGAGAAGGAAGAAATTGAAGAGAGAAACTCATACCCAAAATAATCTTGAAGAAAACGACTCAAAATCCACCAGCATATGAATTTGAAAACATCCAACCATTCATGGGATGTTCGAACAATGATTAGGATATCTTTTAAGAACTGGAATGGGACAAAAAGAGTAAAAATAGAAGAAGTTATTAAAGGATCAATTTACCTCTCCAAATATGGAAGATTTATGAAATCTTGTGATGTTTCGACCAGTTTTGCGATTCTATCGAGATCCAAATTGTGGGAGGAGGAAATTTGGTCTCTCCTTAGGTAGGTTGGCTCGGGTGAGATTTGGAATCAACGAAAAACGCAAATAGTGAAGGAGATATTAAATAATTAAAATTTATTTTTAATGCAGAAAATAGGCTTTCGGGAAGGCCCAATCCCTTACCTAAAAACCCATATCCACCATGATTATGGATATATAAATGGTCCAAATTAATATGTTTGTGTTAATATTTCAGGGGATGATAATTAGTAATTTGAATGGAAGAAAAATGTTTAAAAATGAAGGAGTTATAAAGGAATCAAATTTTATTTTTAAATCTAGAATTGGGCTCACGGTTTGGCCCAATTCATTAAAACTCCACCCTTCCTCAATAAATGCTTGGGAAACCATAAAAAGAAAGCATGAATGGAAATTAAATGGAATTTAACTTTAAAATAAGTCATTCATGTGACAATTCTCCCCACCATGAAAACTTTCTGCACCAGAAAGTCACATCAAGGCCAAAGCAACAACCAAACCCAACTGAGTAACCAAGAGGTTCTCCCTTGCCAGGTTTCACCACCAAAGGCCAAAAATCCTCCAGTGATCAATTAAGGATTACTATCACAACCAAAACATACACCACATTCCTTAAATGATCAATCAAATTCATACTTTATCCCAAAAGAAAACTCCTCAAACACTATCTGAACAAGACTCAAGAAATTCACCCAAACGAACAACAACATCGAACAAGGATACATTTACCTTTAACTAAACCATTGGTCACTCTCCAATCCCCACGTTTACTCAAGGAATATGTTGGTAGCTAGATAGTTCCGAATAATACTACCTATTACCAATCCCAAAACATGGATAAATATGAGTTAATGGTACGGGGTGGACACAAATAGGCTCCCCGCCAAAAGAGACAACCTATATTTTTTTCCCGAGAAAGAATCAGGACACTAACAGGGGGATGCCTGAATGGACTCCCTAGTACAAAGGGTAGAATTCCATTCAATGTTTGTGAAGTAATGTACATGAGAATCATAGTGGTTCTCCCCACCATAATAACTAACCATCTTAACTGACCAGGATGAGCCGACACAGACAGGCCCATTTTTTTTAAGATTTGGGAAGGGCATAGGGTTAGTCTGCACGATTTGGGAAACCGTGCACTAGCTGTACAGATCATTGTTTCTACATTTCTTCCTGGAACACGGTCACTACTAATCGTGCACAAACCGTGTCCTCGGTATTTCTATCCAAATTTCAAACCATTCTCTAATGACTCCATGGAAACCAAAGTGGGAGGGAATGACGTTACGTGAAGTCAACGGTACAGGGACCTCCACCTATTTCCACTGAACGGGAACAAAAGAGAAAAGAGAATGAAACCAGAGGTTTAAAATCATCCTATCTTTAATGATGAGGATATGACATTGTACAAGGGTTTAAACGACCCTGGGATTTCCCCTGACTACGTGCCAGCTTCTCTCTGAGACCTATGGCTAGGGATCAAATGATTGAAGCATCTTCGGCCTCGCAGTTAGGATTTGGAAACCCCTTGAATCATAATTCTTCTTTCGGTGCAACCAAAAACTACTCTGCAATCCCCGATATGTTTTCCATGACATACCACATTCCAAACTCACATTACCCTAACCCGATATTTCACTGAAACAAGGGCTTAAAAAATGCACACACAACAATCCTTGTTTGTTCGGGTGAGAAACAATAGAAGTAAAGAACACCTAAACTCACCTTCCTATAAAATGGAATATTTTGAAGTTTTTCCATGGGATACATTCACCCAACATAATAGGGACTCTCAAAGGATTTCACGACATTCACCTATATGGTCAATCGAGCACATGACATTATATGGCATCACCGAACATGACCATTGCGACTGATATAAACAATGCATGGAGAGGGACCTTATAAGTCATCCCCAAACAACACACAATTCTAGATAGTGGCCTCAATATCCTATAGTGACCATATTTCCCACACTGGTGCTTTAACATATACTCATACTTCAAAGAAACTATGAAGAACCCAAAGGCCCTCTTAGAGGACATCGAGACAGTCATCCCCACTAACAACCCTGGATCACTTCCAGCTTCGATGAATTAGGAAACTTAAGAAACTAAGGTCTCTTTGAACCTTCCACGAGAAATCTTCCGCTACAAGAGGATATAAAAATCAAATAAAGGAATGTTTGAAGACTCAATCCACAAAGATCGATAAAATATTGCTTATATTGATCAACTGAAGGATTTTCCAATGGCGAAACAATCCGGATTTTAGTTCATTTATGCATTAACCCTTAATGGGGGCGTAACTTATCCAATGTGAGAACCCATGGACCCAACCAATCTGATCCATTGCTCAAAACAGGCTATAAACCAGATCCAAACACATGAAGGGAACCACCATAAAGGTGTCCCGAAATATATCTCAGAGGAGACTACTAACCGGTCATTCTACCCAGCTTATCGACCAGACATAAACTCAAAACACAGTTCAAACAGGAGGGGTTCTTAGACTCAAAACCTCCCACAACATCAACATTTTACAAAAACACATAATATAATCCATCACAAACAATTCATCAAGACATTATGTTTTTATTTAAAAAATATATCTTGAAAACAAACGGTTCAGTGGTTAGCGTATCCACCGGTGGTACACCATGGGCCTTACACATGCATTTTCTATGTCAATCTGGGCACCCTCCTCATATCCATCCTGACACTCATCTAGTCCTAACATCAATAATCCATCATCCTATATAACCCCATGAATGTGGTTTCCCATGGAAATACCATTGGTTAAAACAGAACATTCATTCCACATTTCAAAACCAAAAAAGTCAACCAACACATCCTTTTTCTCAAAACATCTAGCCACAAGATCAAAATCCCAACTCACATCTTAAAAAACTATTCAGAAAGACACAACCAGTTAGAAAATAACTCACTTTCAACATATTCACATCAATTTCAAAACATCTCATCCCATTAAAACACCCTTTGATTGTTTAGAAAACTCTATTGGAAACACTTTTCAAAACCAACATCAATATAGTTCCTTCTTTCAAAAGAGGTGTAAGCGCGCCATTTTCAATTTCAAAACAATTCTAAAAATTAACTTCCACCATTTCATAAATCAAACCATTACCACTTTATTTGAAAATCATTTCACAAAAACCTTACACTTCTTAAAACCAAAGTGCCAAGATTTCAAAGCCTAAGAACAAAATCATGTGAGAGGAAACTAGTTTCAGTTGGTGATTTGGGAATATGGTTGGAATCCATACTCTAATCACATTATTGTCACAGAGAGTGTTCTAGGGAATATCCATGGCTCCACATGGCTTCCCAGGTCCTGCGAGCTCACTAGGACCATTAACCCAGCTCTCTTTTCATTTCCCCTAATCATCATCAAACCAAGAAAACCAATGGAATTAAATAAATCCCAACTTCTCCTGGAAACATGAATCCCATTATGAGGTGTGGTGATCAGGAAAACTACCTGTAACAGGAATTCCATGTCCCAAAAAACCTAACTCCAGACTATCCTGACTCTTCCCCAAATAACATGACTCAAAGAGTTAACCTGAACCACCTCTGATACCATTTTGTCACGAACCGAATCTGGTCGCCTTCAAAATCAGCACCCGACCCGGTCCATGGAAAGACCTGAAGGGTGTTCCCAATCCCCACGGGGTGACACAAGTGCCCGAGTACAGTATAATGATAATTGGGAATGATTTACATGATTTTATAAAGATTAAACAACAAAAAAAACTCAACAAAACAAATCTGGATTTTTCAACTAAAACCATCTTTTAAAAAATTTCAGAACTGAATTACATAAGTTAAAACTATGTTTAAAGACCATTAAAAGGGTAAAAAAACAAATAAGGACATCTTAAGAACCCTTATGGGAAGGGGCACCGCGCTTATGCTATCTCCACAAGACTTCACTACCAAGGACCTGGTTGAAACCCAAACCAATGGAACTAAAAACTGTACCCAACCTACGACAACAAAAATAACCAAGTCTACTTACACCCAAGGGTCTAATTAGGGTGTGATCCAATGCCTAGTAGGATACCACCACTAATAGATTCCATGTGATAAACATTTAGAAACAAAAAGCTTGAAAGTTTTCAAAAACATGAAAACCTAGTTACAATTTCTAAAAGATGTGACTTTTAATAAAAATAGTTTTCAAGTGGGAAAATTTAAAGAATAAAAACATTTAAAATAAATACCATAGCTAGTGAATTTTCCAGCCTCTCATACCATATACCAATGGTAACAACAAAGTATCCATTGAGCATAAGCAATGTGAAATAACCACTAGGCACTAGCTAGCTGTGGGTCCGACTACCTCGTATCTCGGTGAGAGTAACCATCGCAAATTTCCATTATCATGAATGCGCCACTAGTTGGGAACATACCCATAACCTAGTGGTCCCCAATAATCATCATCATAGTTTAGTTAGAGTTTTATTCTTCAATCTTGCTAAGTGAAACTGAGGCCAAACCTCACAGATTCACTAGCATACTAGTACACGTCCACCCACCTAGATACCTGGGTTTCCCTTTGTGCTCAAACAAGATCAACAAGTCAAGATATATACTTTTCACATGAAAATATCATTTTCATATAAAAAATTCACCAAAAATCCCACATGTATACCACACAAGACACAAAAGTACATTTTTCATTCAAATTGATTTTGAAATCTGACTCATACAAAAATAGCCCACAACACTCTTCACATTACATGGACACTTCCACAAATCCTTTAAAACCTTTTTATAAACCATTCCAAGACAGTATAACATAAATAACAGCCCAATCAAATGACATCTAATACCACTTTCATCAACAAAATTCAATTTTCACAACACACTCACACAGAACAGCCCACAGCCATGTTTTGAAGCTGTCTTCCCATTTTCTAAAACATTTTAGCACATTATAAAACATTATAAAAAAATATTTGAAATCTTAAATAACCACCATAACTTTCAAAAACCCATATTAGGTGAACACATCCCCCAAACAGTACATATACACTCTTTTATCCACTTTGTTTAACAAAACAAAATATTCACAATTTTTATAAAACAACTCAAGGGGTGTAACTATGTCTTCCACACAAAACCCATTTCAAAACCCCCATTTAAACCAAAACCATACCAATTCCTATAAAAAATAGAATTGTCAGTCCAAGATACATTTATAAAAACACATTCATGTGTTATAATATAACCTTGAATAATACCAAAAAATATACAAATGAAAACACACATTTTCTTAAAATGACCTCAAGAAGTATAACAATGTCTTACACATAAAACCTCTTCAAAGCCCTTCTTTTTAGAACCACAAGACACTAGTAAATTACAAAACCAGAATTTTAAGGCCAAACAAGATTTAATAAACCAATTTCATAAGTTACAATCCACACCCAAATAAAACCCCATGAGTTACACATGAAAACACCCAATTTCATGTTAAAAAGCGACTATAAAATTTAACACATAACGAAATCAATCATAAATAGTTTTCGCACCACACCCAACATATGAGGAATATGGAAAATGGTTAAATACAGCAAGATAAATCATCACTAATTGTTTACACATGGAACCACCTACCTTTTGAGTCATAACCCTTGAATCTTGGTGCGAAACCTCAACCGCACCTCCGCCGCACCACAAGGATGTCAAAAGAAACCCTAAACCATAATATTTCACCACAAATACCCCAAATAAAACCCTAGGTATGAAACCTAACATCTAGAAACTCTATAAATTTATGAAAGTGGGAGGAAACCCTAAAGAGAAGGAAGGAATTGAAGAGAAAACGAATACCCAAAATAATATTGAAGAAAATGACCCAAATCCACCAGAATCTGAATTTGAAAAAATTCAACCATTCATGGGATGTTCAAAAAAAAGATTAGGAGATCTTTTAGGAACTGGAATGGGGCAAAAAGAGTAAAAATAGAAGAAGTTATTAAAGGATCAATTTACCTCTCCAAATCTGGATGATTTCTGAAATTCAGTGACGTTTTGACCAGTTTCGAGATTCTATCGAGCTCCAAATTGTGGGAGGATGGTATGGGGTCGCGCCTTAGGTATGTGGGCTCGTGTGAGAGTAGGCATAACCGAGGAAACACAAATAGTGAAGGAGATATTAAATAATTAAAATTTATTTTTAATGCAGAAAATAGGCTTTCGGGCAGGCCCAATCCCTTACATAAAAACCCATATTCACCATGATTATGGATTTATAAATGGTCCAAATTAATATGGTGGTGTTAATAGGTCAGGGGATGACAATTAGGAATTGGAATGTATGAAAAATGTTGAAAAATGAAGGAGTTATAAAGGAAACAAAATTTATTTTTAAATCTGGAATTAGGCTCACGGTTTGGCCCAATTCATAAAAACTCCCCCATTCCTCCATAAATGCTTGGAAAACCCTCAAAAGAAATCATGAATGGAAATTAAATGGAATATAACTTTAAAATAGGTTCTGTGTGTGGCAATTCTCCCCACCATGAAAACTTTCTGCCCCGGAAAGTCACATCAAGGCCAAAGCAACAACCAAACCCAACTGAGTAACCAAGAGGTACTCCCTTGCCAGGTTTCACCACCAAAGGCCAAAACACCTCTAGTGATCAATTAAGGATTACAATCACAACCAAAACATACAACACTTTACGGAAATGATCAATAAAATTCATACTTTATCCCAAAAGAAAACTCCTCAAACACTATCCGAACAAGACTCAAGCGATTCATCCAAACGAACAACAACATTGTACAAGGATACAATTACCTTTAACTAAACCATTGGTCACTCTCCAATCCCAATGTTTACTCGAGGACTATGTTGGTAGCTAGATAGTTCCTAATAAGACTACCTACTACCAAGCCAAGACCATGGATAATTCTGAGTTATTGGTACGGGGTGGACACAAATAGGCTCCCCACCAAAAGAGACAGCCTATATTTTTTTCCCGTGAAAGAGTGAGGACACTAACAGGGGGAGGCCTAAATGGACTCCCCTGTACAAAGGGTAGAATTACATTCATTGTTTGTGAAGGAATGTACATGATAATCATAGTGGATATCCCCACCATAATAACTAACTATCTTAACTAACCAGGATGGGCCGACACAGAGAGGTCCAATTTTTTTAAAAGATTTGGTAAGGGCATAGGGTTAGTCTGCAAGATTTGGGAAACCGCGCACTAGCTTTGCAGATCATTATTTCTGTGTTGCTTCATGGAACACAGTCACTACTAATCGTGAAAAAACTGTGTCCTCAGTATTTCTATCCGAATTTCTAACCATTATCTAATGACTCCATGGAAACCAAAGTGGGAGGGAATGACATTACGTGAAGTCAAGGGTACAAGGCCCTCCACCTATTTCCACCGAACGGGAACAAAAGAGAAAAGATAATGACACCAGAGGTTTAAAATCATCATATCTTTAATGATGAGGATAGGACATTGTACAAGGGTTTAAACAACCCTGGGATCTACCCTGACTACAAGCCAACTTCTCTCCGAGACCTATGGTTGGAGATCTAATGATTGAAGTATCTTCGGCCTCGCAGTTGGGATTTTGAAACCCCCTGAACGAGAATTCTTCTTTCATTGCAACCAACAACTACACTAATATCCCCGGTATGTTTTCTAGTACATACCACTTTCCAAACTCACATTACCCTAACCCGATGTTTCACTGAAACAAGGGCTTAAAAAATGCACAAACAACAATCCTTGTTTGTTCGGGTGAGAAACAATAGAAGTAAAGAACACCTAAACTCACCTTCCTCTAAAATGGAATATTTTGAAGTTTTTCCAAGGGATAAATTCACCCAACATAACAGGGACTCTCAATGGATTTCAAGACTTTCACCTATATGGTCAATCGAGCACATGACATTATAAGGCATCACCAAACATGACCATTGCGACTGATATAAACAATGCATGGAGAGGGACCCTATACGACATCCCCAAACAACACAAAATTCTAGATAGTGGCCACAATATCCTATCGTGACCATATTTCCCACACTGGTGCATTAACATATACTCATACTTCAAAGAAACCATGAAGAACGCAAAGTCCCTCTTAGACGACATCGAGACACTCATCCCCACTAACAACCCTAGACCACTTCCAGCTTCGATGAATTAGGAAACATAAGAAACTAAGGTCTATTTCAACCATCCACGAGCACTCGTCCGCTACAAGAGGATCTAAAAATCAAATAAAGGAATGGTTGTAGACCCAATCTACAAAGATCGATAAAATAATCCTTTTATTGATCAACTGGAGGATTTTCCAATGGTGAAACAATCCGGATTGTAGTTCAGTTATGCATTAACCCTTAATGGGGGCGTACCTTATCCAATGAGAGAACCCAAGGACCCAACCAATCTGGTCCATTTGTAAAAAATCCATAAAATGATCCAAACACATGAAGGGAACCACCATAAAGGTGTCCCGAAATATATCTCAGATGAGACTACTAACCGGTGCTTCTACCCAGCTTACCGACCAGACATAAACCCAAAACATAGTTCAAACATGAGGGTTCTTGGACTCAAAACCTCCCAAAACATCAACATTTTCTAAAAACACATAATATAAACCATCACAAAGAATTCATCAAGACAACATGTTTTTCTTTAAAAAATATTTCTTGAAAACAAACGGTTCAGTGGTTAGCGTATACACCAATGGTACCCCATGGGCCTTACACATGCATGTTTCTATGGAACACTGGGAACCCTCCTCATATCCATCCTGACACTCATCCAGTCGGGACATCAATCATCCATCATCCTCTATAATCCCATGCATGTGGTTTCCCATGGAAATACCAATGGTTAAAACAGAACATTCTTTCCACATTTCAAAACCAAAAAAGTCAACCAACACATCCTTTTTCTCAAAACATCTAGCCACAAGATCAAAATCCCAACTCACATATTAAAAAACTATTCAGAAAGACACAACCATTTAGAAAATAACTCACTTTCAAGATATTCACATCAATTTCAAAACATCTCATCCCATTAAATCACCCTTTGATTGTTTAGAAAACTCTATTGGAAACACTTTTCAAAACCAACATCAATATAGTTCCTTCTTTCAAAAGAGGTGTAAGCACACCATTTTCCATTTCAAAACAATTCTAAAAATTCACTTCCACCATTTCATAAATCAATCCATTCCCAATTTATTTGAAAATCATTTCACAAAAACTTTAAACTTTTTAAAACCAATGTTCCAAGGTTTCAAAACCTATGAACAAAACAATGTGAGAGGAAACTAGTTTCAGTTGGTGATTTTAGAATATGGTTGGAATCCATAATCCAATCACTTCACTGTCACATAGAGTATTCTAGGGAATATCCATGGCTCCACATGGCTTTCCAGGCCCTGCGAGCTCACTAGGACCATTAACCCAGCTCTCTTTTCATTTCCCCTAATCATCATCGAAACAAGAAAACCAAAGGAATTAAATAAATCCCAACTTCTCCTGGAAACATGATTCCCATTATGAGGTGTGGTGATCAGTAACACTACCCATAGTAGGAATTCCATGTCCCAACAAACCTAACTCCAGACTATCCGGACTCTTCCCCAAATAA
This sequence comes from Viscum album, assembly GCA_963277665.1. Lineage (NCBI taxonomy): Eukaryota > Viridiplantae > Streptophyta > Magnoliopsida > Santalales > Viscaceae > Viscum > Viscum album. The sequence goes on from OY728141.1 coordinate 1,214,823,982, forward strand.
CACGACTCAAAGAGTTAACCAGAACCTCCTCTAATACCATTTTGTCACGAACCGAATCTGGTCGCCTTAAAAATCGGCACCCGACCCGATCCATGGAAAGACCCGAAGCGCGTTTCCGATCCCCAAAGGCTGACACAAGTTCTCGGGTGTCATATAATGATAGTTGGGAATGATTTACCCGATTTTATAAACAATAAACAACAAAAAAAATCTCAATAATACAAATCTGGATTTTTCAGCAAAAACCATCTTTTACAAAATTTCAGAACTGAATTACATAAGTTAAAACTATATTTAAAGACCATTAAAAAGGTAAAAAAACAAATAAGGACATCCCAAGAACCCTTATGGCAAGGGGAACCACCCTTATGCTATCTCCACAAGACTTCACTACCAAGGACCTTCTAGAAACTTGAACCAATGGTACTAAAAAATGTTTCCAACCTGCGACCACAAAAATAACCAAGTATACATACACCCAAGGGGGTAAGTATGGTGTGAGCCAATTCCCAGTAGGATACCACCACTAAGAGATTCCATGTGATAAACATTTAAAGACGTGAAGCTTGCAATTTTTCAAAAACATGAAAAGCTAGTAACAATTTCTAAAAGATGCGACTTTGAATGAAAACTGTTTTCAAGTGAGATAATTTAAGGAATAATAACATTTAAAATAAATACCATAGCTACTGAATTTTTCATCCTCTCATACCATATACCGATGGTAAGAACAATGTATCCAGTGAGCATAAGAAATAGCAAATAACCCCTAGGCACTAGCTAGCTGTGGGTCTGAGGTACCTCGTATCTCGGTGAGAGTAACCATCACAAATTTCCATTCTCATGCACAATCCACTAGTAGGGAACATACTCATAACCTAGTGCTCTTCAATAATCATCATCATAGTTTCGTTAGAGTTGTAAGCATCAATCTTGCTAAGTGAAACTGAGGCTAAACCTCATAGATTCACTAGCATACTAGTACACGCCCACCCACCTAGGTACCCAGGTTTTCCCTTTGTGCTCAAACAAGTTCAACAAGTCAAGATATATACATTGCACATGAAAATATCATTTCCATATAAAAAATTCACCATACATCCCACATGTATACCACACAATTCACAAAAGTACATTTTTCATTCAAATTGATTTTGAAATCCGACTCATTCAAAAATAGCCCACAACACTCTTCACATTACATGGACACTTCCAAAAATCCTTTAAAACATTTTTATGAACCATTCCAAAAAATTCTAACTCACATAACAGCCCACTCAAATAACATATAATACCACTTTCATCCACAAAATTCAATTTTCACAACCCACTCACACAAAACAGCCCACAACCATGTTTTGCAGCTCTCTTCCCATTTTCTAAAAAATTTCAGCACTTTAAAAAAACATTCTAAAAAAATTTGAAATCTTAAATAACCACCATACCTTTAAAAAACCCATATTAGGTGAACACATCACCCAAACAGTACATATACACTCTTTTATCCACTTTGTTTAACCAAACAAAATATTCACAATTTTCATAAAACAACTCAAGGGGTGTAACTATTTCTTACACAGAAAACCCATTTCAAAACCCCCATTTAAGACCAAAACCATACCAATTCCTATCAAAAATAGAATTTTCAGTCCTATATACATTTATAAAAACACATTCAAGTGTTATAAAATAACCTTGAATAATACCACAAAAGATACAAATGAAAACACACATTTTCCTAAAATGACCTCAAGTAGTATAATAATGTTTTACACATAAAACCTCTTCAAAACCCAACTTTTTAGAACCACATGACACTAGTAAATTACCAAACCATAATTGGAAGGCCAAAAAAGATTTAATAAACCAATTTCATAAGTTATAAACCACACCCAAATAAAACCCCATGAGTTACACATGAAAACACCCAATTTTATATTAAAAAGTGACTATAAAATTTAACACATAACCAAATCAATCATAAATAGTTTTCGCACCACACCCAACATATGATAAATATGAAAAATGGTTAAATACAGAAATCTAACTCATCACTAGTTGTTTACACATTGAACCACCTACCTTTTGAGTCAAAACCCTTGAATCTTGGTGCAAAACCTCAACCGCACCTCCGCCGCACCACAAGGATGTGAAAACAAACCCTAAACCATAATATTTCACCAACAATATCCCAAATCAATCCCTAGGTATGAACCCTAATATATATAAACTCTATAAATTTATGAATGTGGGAGGAAACCCTAAAGAGATGGAAGGAATTGAAGAGAGAAACTCATACCCAAAATAGTCTTGAAGAAAACGACTCAGAATCCACCAGAATATGAATTTTAAAACATCCAACCATTCATGGGATGTTCGAAAAAAGATTTGGAAATCTTTTAAGAACTGGAATGGGGCAAAAAGAGTAAAAATAGAAGACGTTATTAAAGGATCAATTTACCACTCCAAATCTGGAAGATTTCTGAATTCCAGTGAAGTTCCGACCTGTTTTGCGATACTCTAGAGCTTTGAATTGTGGGAGGATGAACTGGGGTCGTGCCTTAGGTAAGTGTGCTCTGGTTAGAGTTTGAATCACCGAAGAAACGCAAATATTGAAAGAAATATTAAAGAATTAACATTTATTTTTAATGCAGAAAATAGGCTTTCGTGCAGGCCCAATCCCTTACCTAAAAACCCATATCCACCGTGATTATGGATTTATAAATGGTCAAAATTAATATGGTGGTGTTAATAGGTCATGGGATGAAAATTATGAATTGGAATTAATGAAAAATGTTGAAAAATGAAGGATTTATAAAGGAATCAAAATTTATTTTTAAATTTGGAATTGGGATCACGATTTGGCCCAATTCATAAAAACTCCCCCATTCCTCCATAAATGCTTGGGAAACCCTCAAAAGAAAGAATAAATGGAAAGTAAATTGAATTTAACTTTAAAATAATTCATATATGTGACAATTCTCCCCACCTTGAAAACTTTCCACTCCCAAAAGTCACATCAAGGCCAAAGCAACAACCAAACCCAACTGAGTAACCAAGAGGTACTCCCTTGCCAGGATTCACCACCAAAAGCCAAAACACCTCCAGTGATCAATTAAGGATTACTATCACAACCAACACATACACCACTTTCCTGAAATGATCAATCAAATTCATAATTTATCCCAAAAGAAAACTCCTCAAACACTATCTGAACAAGACTCAAGTTATTCAACCAAACGAACAACAACATCGAACAAGGATACAATTACCTTTAACTAAACCATTGGTCACTCTCAAATCCTAAAGTTTACTCAATGAATATGTTGGTAGCTAGATAGTTCCGAATAATACTACATACTACCAAGCCAAGAACATGGATAAATCTGAGTTTTTGGTACGGGGTGGACACAAATAGGCTCCCCGCCAAAAGAGACAACCTATATTTTTTTCCCGAGAAAGAATCAGGACACTAACAGGGGGAGGCCTAAATGGACTCCCCAGTACAAAGGGTTGAATTCCATTCAATGTTTGTTAAGGAATGTACATGAGAATCAAAGTGGGTCTCCCCACCATCATAACTAACAATCTTAACTGACCAGGATGGGACGACACAGACAAGCCCATTTTTTGTTTAAAGATTTGGGAAGGGCATAGGGTTAGTCTGCACGTTTTGGGAAACCGTGCACTAGCTGTGCAGATCATTCTTTCTGCATTTCTTCCTAGAACATGGTCACTACTAATAATGCACAAACTGTGTCCTCGGTATTTCTATCCAAATTTCCAACCATTCTCTAATGACTCCATTGAAACCAAAGTGGGAGGGAATGACATTACGTGAAGTCAAGGGTACAAGGCCCTCCACCTATTTCCACCGAATGGGATCAAAAGAGAAAAGATAATGACACCAGAGGTTTAAAATCTTCCTATCATTAATGATGAGTATAGGACATTATACAAGGGTTTAAACTACCCTGGGATTTCCCCTGACTACGAGCCAGCTTCTCTCCGAGACCTATGGCTGTAGATCAAATGATTGAAGCATCTCTGGCCTCACAGTTGGGCTTTGGAAACCCCTTGAATGAGAATTCTTATTTCGGTGCAACCAAAAACTACATTGCAATCCCCGATATGTTTTCCATGACATACCACATTCCAAACTCACATTACCCTAACCCGATGTTTCACTGAAACAAGGGCATAGAAAATGCACACACAACAATCCTTGTTTGTTCGGGTGAGAAACAATAGAAGTTAAGAACACCTAAACTCACCTTCCTCTAAAATGGAATATTTTTAAGTTTTTACAAGGGATACATTCACCCAACATAACAGGGACTCTCAAAGGATTTCATGACTTTCACCTATATGGTCAATCAAACAGATGACATTATAATGCATCACTGAACATGACCACTCCAACTGATATAAACAATGCATAGAGAGGGACCTTATACAACATCCCCAAACCACACACAATTCTAGATAGTGGCCACAATATTATATCTTGACCATATTTCCCACACTGGTGGTTTAACATATACTCATACTTCAAAGAAACTATGAAGATCCCAAAGGCCCTCTTAGAAGACATCGATACACTCATCCCCACTAACAACCCTAGACCAATTCCAGCTTTGATGTATTAGAAAACTTTAGAAACTAAGGACTCTTTCAACCTTCCACGAGCACTCTTCCCCTATAAGTGGATCTGAAAATCAACGAAAAGAATGGTTGTAGACACAATCCACAAGGATCGATAAAATATTCCTTATATTGATCAACTGGATGATTTTCCAATGGCGAAACAATCCGGATTGTAGTTCAGTTTGGCATTAACCATTAATGGCGGAGTACCTTATCCAATGAGAGGACCCAAGGACCCAACCAAACTAGTACATTGGTCAAAAAAGCCATAAAATAGATCCAAACACATGAAGGGAACCACCATAAAGGTGTCCCGAAATATATCTCAGAGGAGACTACTAACTTGTCCTTCTACCCAGCTTACCGACCAGACATGAACCCAAAACACAGTTCAAACAGGAGGGGTTCATGGACTCAAAACCTCCCACAACATCAACATTTTCCAAAAACACATAACATAAGCCATCAAAAACAAATCATCAAGACATCCTATTTTTCTTTTAAAAATATTTCTTGAAAACAAACGGTTTAGTGGTTAGCGTATCCACCAATGGTACCCCATGGGCCTTACACATGCATGTTTTTGTGCCACACTGGGCACCCTCCTCATATCCATCCTGACACTCATCTAGTGATGAAATCAATCATCCATCATCCTATATAACCCCATGCATGTGGTTGCCCATGGAAATACCAAATGTTAAAACAAAACATTCTTTCCACATTTCAAACCAAAAAATTCAACCAACACATCCTTTTTCTCAAAACGTCTAACCACAAGATCAAAATCCCAAATCACATCATAAAAAACCATTCATAAAGACACAAACATTTAGAAAATAACTCACTTTCTAGATATTAACATCAATTTCAAAACATATCATCCCATTAAAACGTCCTTTGATTGTTTAGAAAACTCTATTGGAAACACTTTTCAAAACCAACATCAATATAGTTCCTTCTTTCAAAAGAGGTGTAAGAACACCATTTTCCATTTCAAAACAATTCTAAAAATTCACTTCCACCATTTCATAAATCAATCCATTCCCACTTTATTTGAAAATAATTTCACAAAAACTTTCCACTTCTTAAAACCAAAGTGCCAAGATTTCAAAACCAAAGAACAAAACAATGTAAGATGAAACTAGTTTCAGTTGGGGATTTGGGAATATGGTTGGCATCCATACTCTAATAAATTCACCATCACAGAGAGTGTTCTATGTAATATCCATGGCTCTACATGGCTTGCTAGGACCTACGAGCTCACTAGGACCATTAACCCAGTTCTCTTTTCATTTCCCCTAATCATCATCGAACAAAGAAAACCAATGAAATTAAATAAATCCAGAATTCTCCTGGAAACATGAATCCCATTATGAGGCATGGTGATCAGGAACACTACCCATAATAGGAATTCCATTTCCCAATAAACCAACCTCCAGATTATCCTGACTCTTTCCCAAATAACATGACTCAAAGAGTTAACCTGAACCTCCTCTGATACCGTTTTGTCACGAACCGAATCTGGTCACCCTCAAAATCGGCACCCGACCCGGTCCATGGAAAGAAAAGAAGGGTGTTCCCGATCCCCACGGGCTGACAGTAGTGCCCGGGTATCATATAATGATAATTGCGAATGATTTACCCAATTTTATAAACATTAAACAACAAAAGAACTCAATAAAACAAATCTGGATTTTTTAAGTAAACCCATCTTTTAAAAAATTTCAGAATTGAATTACCTAAGCTAAAACTATGTTTAAAGACCATTAAAAAGGTAAAAAAACAAATAAGGACATCTCAAGAACCCTTATGGCAAGGGGCACTGCCCTTATGCTATCTCCACAAGACTTCATTACCTAGGACCTACTAGAAACCTGAACCAATGGTACTAAAAACTGTACCCAACCTGCGACAACAAAAATAACCAAGTATACTCACACCCAAGGGTGTAAGTAGGGTGTGATCCAATGCGCAGTAGGATACCACCACTAAGTGATTCCATGTGATAAACATTTAAAGACGAAAAGCTTGCAAGTTTTCAAAAACAGGAAACACTAGTTACAATTTCTAAAAGATGCGACTTTGAATAAAAACTATTTTCAAGTGGGAAAATTTAAAGAATAAAAACATTTAAAATAAATACCATAGCTACTGAATTTTACAGACTCTCATAACATATACTGACGGTAATAACAATGTATCTACTGAGCACAAGCAATGGGAAATAACCCCTAGGCACTAGCTTGTTGTGGGTCCTAGGTACCTCGTATCTCGGTGAGAGTAACCGTCACAAATTTCCATTCTCATGCACGAGCCACTAGTAGGGAACATACCCATAACCTTGTGGTACCCAATAACCATCTTCATAGTTTAGTTAGAGTTGTAAGCTTCAATCTTGCTAACTGAAACTGAGGCCAAACCTGACAGATTCACTAGCATACTAGTACACGTCCACCCACCTAGATACCCAGGCATTCCCTTTGTGCTCAAAAAAGTTCAACAAGTCAAGATATATACATTGCACATGAAAATATTATTTCCATATCAAAAATTCAACAAACAGCCCACATGTATACCACACAAGTCACAAAAGTACATTTTTCATTCAAATTGATTTTGAAATCCGACTCATACAAAAATAGCCCACAACACTCTTCACATTACATGGACACTTCCACAAATCCTTTCAACCATTTTTATAAACCATTCCAAGACATTATAACTCACATAACAGCCCACTGAAATAATATATAATACCGTTTTCATCAACAAAATTCAATTTTCACAACACACTCACACAAAACAGCTGACAACCATTTTTTGCAGCACTCTTCCCATTTTCTAAAACATTTCAGCACTTTATAAAACATTCTAAAAAAATATTTGAAATCTTAAATAACCACCATACCTTTCAAAAACACATATTAGATGAACACATCCCCCAAAAAGTACATATACACTCTTTTATCCACTTTTTTTAACCAAACAAAACATTCATAATTTTCATAAAACAACTCAAGGGGTGTAACTATGTCTTGCACACGAAACCCATTTCGAAACCCCCATTTAAGACCAAAACCATGCCAATTCCTATAAAAAATAGAATTGGAAGTCCTATATACATTTATAAAAACACATTCAAGTGTTATAAAATAACCTTGAATAATACCACAAAAGATACAAATGAAAACACACATTTTTCTAAAATGGCCTCAAGAAGTATAACAATGTTTTAAACATCAAACCTACTCAAACCCATTATTTTTAGAACCACATGACACTAGTAAATTACCAAACCAGAATTGTCAGGCCAAACATGATTTAATAAACCAATTTCATAAGTTATAAACCACACCCAAATAGAACCCCACGAGTTACACATGAAAACACCCAATTTCATGTTAAAAAGCGACTATAAAATTTAAAACATAACCAAATCAATCACAAATAGTTTTCTCACCACACCAAACATATGATTAATATGAAAAATGGTTAAATGAAGTAAGATAAATCATCACTAATTGTTTACACATGGATCCACCTACCTTATGAGTCAAAACCCTTGAATCTTGGTGCGAAACCTCAACCGCACCTCCGCCGCACCACAAGGATGTTAAAAGAAACCCTAAACCATAATATTTCACCAAAAATACCTCAAATAAAACCCTAGGGATGAAACCTAACATCTGGACACTCTATAAATTTATGAAAGTTGGAGGAAACCCTAAAGAGAAGGAAGGAATTGAAGATAGAAACTAATACCCAAAATAATATAGAAGAAAACGACTCACAATCCACCAGGATATGAATTTGAAAACATCCAACCATTCATGGGATGTTCTAAAAATTATTAGGATATCTTTTAGGAACTGGAATGGGGAACAAAGAGTAAAAATAGAAGATGTTATTAACGGATCAATTTACCTCTCCTAATCAGGACGATTTCTGAAATCCTGTAACGTTTTGACCAGTTTGGAGATTTTATCGAGCTCCAAATTGTGGGAGGATGGAATGGGGTCGCCCCTTTGGTATGTGGGCTCTGTTGAGAGTTGGAATCACCGAAATAACACAAATAGTGAAGGAGATATCAAAGAAATAATATTTATTTTTAATGCAGAAAATAGGCTTTCAGGAAGGCCCAATCCCTTACCTAAGAACCCATATCCACCATGATTATGGATTTATAAATGGTAAAAATTAATATGTTGGTGTTAATAGGTCAGAGGATGACAATTAGGAATTTGAATGGATGAAAAATGTTGAAAATTGAAGGAGTTATAAAGAAATCAAATTTTTTTTTAAATTTGGAATTAGGCTCACGGTTTGGCCCAATTCATAAAAACTCCCTCATTCCTCCATAAATGCTTGGAAAACCCTCAAAAGAAAGAATGAATGGAAATTAAATGGAATTTAACTTTAAAATAAGTCATGTATGTGATATCCCATGTCACATCGGCTCACCTACCGTCCTGGGCCAACGCCTCTGAATGCATTGGACGACAATTGGAGTCAGGTCCTGTGTTTCAAACATGGTCAATAGCCAACCCTCAGTTGTTTGTCCCCATTTAAGGATTACACGATATGAATGCTTTGTTTCAAACATGGTCAATATTTATCCTCCATATCCACACCACCCTCATTGTGTTTTGAAAGTTGAGCATGTGATTCCCAATTTTCATATCCCATTGTTCAAACTGATTCCAACGCCCCTTTGCATTATCCATATTGTACAATAATGCATTGGTGAAGGCCTCAACCCAACAATGGGTTGGGATGCCATCATATCCACACACGAGGAAGGCATTAAAGGAAAATTTTTCGAGTAAGCCCCATGCTCCACTATTTGTGCTCCATAGCGGCACCCAGGTAACTTCATTGTGTAAGTCACATCCATTACCACTCCATAGCGGCACATGTGAATATTCCTTGCGTAAGACCCCATCCACCACTGCCGCTCTATAGTGGCACCCGGGAAGCTTCCTTGTGTAAGTTACATCCACTTCCACTCAATTGCGGTACACAGGAAGCTTCCTTGCGTAATGCCCACTCTCCACATTGCTGCTCCATAGCGGCACCAGAGTATCTACCTTGCATAAGCCCCATAAGTTCATTGCTGCTCCATAGTTGCACCCGAAAAGCTTCCATGGGTAAGGCCCTTTCACCATTGCATCATCATAGCGGCACCCGGGTAGCTTTCTTGTGTAATTCGCACGCACCGTTACTGCTCTTTAGTGTCCCTAGAAAACTTCCTTTCCTAAGACCCATGCACCATCATATCTCCATAGCAGGCCTAGGTAGCTTCCTTGCAAATTCCCCATGCACTATCACCGATCCATAGCGGTCCTGGTAATGTTCCTTTCCTAAGCCCCATGCACAATCATCGCTACATAGTGGCCCCAGTAAGCATCCTTGCATAAGACCCATACACCATCACCACTCCATAGCAGCACTCCGGAAACATCCTTACGTAAGCCCCATTCAACATTGTCGATCCATAGTGGCACTTGGGCAGCCTCCTTGTGTAAGCACCATTCACCTCCCATCATTGATGAAACTTTGCGCCTTGATCGTTAGGTCCCTTCTACCTCTTGTTTCTCACAACGAGCATGACCCTCGTGGGCATAGAGAAAGCATCGACTATGACATCCTCTTTGGGCAGCCAAGAGTGTAAGCCCCAAACACCATCCCAAACTATGTGGAATTTGATCCTTGACAAGGCAAGGTACGTAAGAAGCCTGCATGAGGTTCATGCCCATCATCCATTAGGCTTGATCATCTTCCCATGGTTTCACCAAACACCAATCTGAAATATGAGGTATTTGATCCTTGCCAAGGCAATGTACCTAGAAAGCCTCCCTGAGATTCGTGCCCAACATCCACTGGTCCCGACCATCATCATGTCAGTTCACCAAACCCAACCATGAACTATGAAGTATTGAACCTTACCACTGTAAGGTACGTAGGAAGCCTCCCTAAGGTTTAATCCCAACACCCTATTGGATTTGACCCCCTTCACGTCATACAACCTTCATCCCGCATGACGTTAAAATGTATACCCACTTTTCATCCTGCATGACATTAAACTACATCCCCCATCTAGTGGTATTCCATTGGGACCCCATTGAGTAGTAAGAAGTTGTGACCCCATCCAACGGTAATCTGTTGTGACCCCATCCAGTGGTAATCCATTATTCCCCCAATTGACGGTAAGTTGGTGAAGTCCCCAATCAACAAGAAGTTTTCTTCAGATGATCTACATGGACTTTGATTCCCTACCACGAGGATATGTAGGAATCATACATCACGTTCAATCTGATCACCCATATATCATCCTGATCTATCCCTCAACCACATGTGTTCCGGGATGATCACTCCCCAACCTTGAGGTTTAATTTCTTCTAGACCCCATCCATGCATCCATTCTCATGGGTCGCCTCCTCAGGTGTCCCATCGTCTCACCAAACAATGCGGACATTGATTCCCTACCACGCGGATATTTATGAAGTCTCGTCCTAGATCAAGCCCAATATCATCATCATCCTCATGCCAGTTCCATCTCATTTCCCCTTCATTTCATTCTACTCTCCATCATCCATCCTGATTCTCACCCAGACAGCCACATCCCGGTGAGATCATGACATTCATCATAACGCCACTCCTTCCGGCACCTGGGTAGAAAACCATGCATAATCCCCACTCAATCCATAACCATCCACCCAAGAGTATCCCTCTTATGATGGGATACATCCTTGCATAATCCCCAACATGTATTCAGGTTGTTGTCCTTTGTGTACACACTGTTTCATCACCCCATTGAACTACATGGGCTTTGATACCTTTTGTCTACACAGGGTACATAAGATACATCCACAAGGTTCAATCCCAACTAGAGGTAAACTGTGGGGTTCCCTCTGTTTTGTGTGCACTCCCTCTGATTTGTCCTCAGTGGTGTCTAGATCATCCCTCATGGTATGACATGTTCACCTTATGGGACACCCCATTCTGGGTCTTCTATTATTGACTTTTCTAACCCATATAATTGGTAAACACTCCTTGAGATCCCTCATAGGTTTGTACCAACCTAATCCATCTCTATGGGACGTTCTGATCACCCTCATTTCATCTCTAGAAGACATTAAACTCATGGCCTACCTCATGTTAAACATGAGATTCCTGTTAAAAACCTCGAAAGACACACCTTTGGTCTAACCATCTCTGCAACACCAGAAAATCTCGGAATACCCCATGTTAAACATGGTAAGCTGAGGAAAACCTCAAAGACATGGCTCCAGCATAATATTCCCTATGACTAATGTGGGATACCTCGGGTTATGCTCCCTGGAGATTCCCTCTAATGAGGATGAATACAGACTCCCCAATGTCCATGCATCCAAATATGCCCCGCCATGAATGTGGTTGTCATCTACTCCGACCAAAGGATTCTATCATGTCAATAACCCATAAAATTTCCTGACGGAAGTAGTGTAATTAACCGACATCCAAAAAGATATGGCCCTGGGGAAAAGATTTATGATCCATGACTTAATCTTTAAGGGAGACCCAGACTAGATAACGAGTTCCGAGGAGGAATCCATGGAAAGAAGAACCGACATCCCATCAACCTGTTTCAATCGAGGAGAAAATGTTCTTGAATAAAGAACGGATATATCCTGCCTTTGGAAAGAAGAAATAAGGGGCAACAGCTCTGCGTCCTCCATAAACGGATGCGCGCACCACGGTGAAAGCATCAGCAACAATGTTATAAAATTATAATATAAGGTATTACTAATATGAGAAAAGTTATAGAATTAATTAATAACATTATTTAAACATTTATACTACTGATTAAAGTATAAAAAACTAAAGGTAAACATGAGTTAATGGTTTATTATTTCACTTTTACTTCTGTAATACATATGCCTTATTTACCACTGAATTTTTGTGTGTGGTGTATATATACTTCCATTTGATATATCGTATCATTAATAACATTATCATTATTTTATTAAATCATTAATTTAATAATTATTTCTTTTATGCAGAATTCAATTTGAATAATTTAAAATTTGATAGAGAACTCTTAACCTAATTTATATTTGCTGGATTAAATGGAAACATTATTGATTATGTCATACAATACATAATTATGAAATGACTTTTGAATATATTATTTTTATATAAACATATTTTATGGGTTTTTATAATAGATACATGTTTTTTTATTTCATTTAATTTCAATACAACGAAATGATATTTATAAGGGACTGTCTTGGAAAAAATTTTATTTTTTAAGATTCCCTTAATTAATTTTTCTTTCATGTCCAATTTTCCAAAAATTCTATCTAAATATGGTTTTTAGTATTATATTATTATTTTTAATTTCTTATTTTACTCATATTTGAATTTCTAATAATCATTTTTAAAGGAATATTTTTGTCAATCTCAAAACGTTGTTATTTTTCAGTTTTACAAAAAAAACACAAAGTGGTTTTTTAAATTATACAACATGATCATCTATTACCCCTATCATGATTCCTCAATTCACTAACACTTCCATAAAATTATAACTATTTATAAAATAAATTATTACCTTATTTAAATACGTGGCATTTATAAAAAAAAATGTTTACTAATTAGAAATAATATTTTCTCCTGTAATTATTTGAAGTGATATACAAAAATTACTTTCTATATAAGGTTACATTATTTGATGTTAAATTAGATTTTATGGGGATATTATTCAAGGATATTGTAATAATTTTTTTATGGTTTGTTTTAATTTTATGATTAAATGATATTTATAAAACCATTATCTTTTCCACTAATTAGGGAAGAATGAAATTTTTATAAAACCCAATATATTTTCATTAGTTATGATATGTTTTATGTTATTCTAGAAAGAAAATATGTATGGTTTAATTCTGTGATGGAATGAACCTATTTATCCCTATAAAAAATTAGGTAATGATATTTTATCTCGTGATATATAAAGTACTAGAAGGGGAAGTGATGACAAATCATTATTGGATGTATTCAAAAATAATATTATTAGGAGTAAAACTTGACTTATATGATAGTTTGGGTAGTGAATTCATTCAACTTATAATCATGGAAAAGAGGCTATACAACGAAATAGATGATTTTATATGTTTATGTGTATTGCATTATTTTATGTAGTATCCCAATATTATTATCTCTTGTTATTTTATGATTCATATCTTATGAACATATATGATTTATTTAATGACTCAATATCATGATCATTGTTATAAAGGGTATAATTCTCACATGTCAGGTTCATGATATTATGATTGCTTTATATATCTTTTTTCTGTACCATTATTAACAATCTAATACCATCTTTTTCTAGTGATTTTTTATATAGGATTAGAAATAAGGAATTAAATATGACATGATAAATGGATTATAGTTGTGAAGAAATAAGTGGGAGATGATGTGTATGTTTCAGGAACCCAATTTAATTGTTTCAATGTTTACAAAGAACCTAATCCCTTGTTGTTCGAGCATGTTTTTGTTATGTTATGAATACTCATCTATTTATATGTAATATTTATGTATGAAAATATGGTTCTTTATAATGTAAAAAAATATACTCAATAAAATTGCATCCATGAATAATTGTTTTTCGATGGTATCTTCATTCCATGATCACTATCATTGGATGTTTTAGTGTTTGGATCACTGCCACCCAAATATCTCAACATTCTTCCACCTCCATTACTCGCTACGTTAGTGTATAAATCCAATATTTCACTACCTGTTATTCTTCATCATTTTCACAATTCTTCAATTCCTCCTCCTTTTCACAATTCATCAAGGAGAGAATTGTATGGTGTCTTAAATCATTTTAGGGTAGGTTAAATCATATGACAGTGCTACATGAATCCTTTCTTCAGCATAGTGATGAAATCCACTTTCCCATGTAACATTAGATTAAAAAAATCAGATCCTTGTTATTCTTCTTCTAAATTTGAGATATTTCTATAGATTTCATCGCCTAGTGTGTGGATTCATAATTTTTATGCATTTCACTACCCACCACGTGACTTCATAATGTTTTTACACTTCACTATTCACCACATGACTCCATAATGTTTTTCCATTATATAGTTTACTGTGTATATCCTTTTGTTTTTTATAACACACAATCAATTGCATCACTCTATAATGTTTACACAGACAACATATGTTCTCCACTTTTCTGTTTCTCCATTAGTGATCCCTTCTTCTTAACATGATGGAACCCCCATCAATAATATCTACTTGGTATTTTTGGAACTACTTATGATGTTAACATGGTAATATTTTTAGGACAATGTCCCTGATAAACCATTAAATATAAATTATTATATACCAATTTGGTTAAGATCATATTTCAAACACCTACATGATTAAACGGTATGGATGACTTCTCTATTGCACGATATATGATTCATGTGGACATCTATGCAACACGTTGGATATATTGTCAATGATAGGTGACGTAGAGACCCTTTTTTCACCTCCTAAGACCTTCAAATATTGCTACACATAATTACAAAGATAGAAGATAAGACGACGTGAAATTTTGTGGCCCGATGACTTCGGAATAAATTATTCAAAAATATTATGTGTTTTTGTACTATGAACACAAAAGAACAAATTTAGATCTTATACAGTAGCTCTTATCCAAAATCTGAGGCAAAGGTTGAGTTTGGAATGTGGATTTTACCCATGGAGGGGTATAACAATTGTTGGCATGGGAATTTTGTTAGAAAAGTCATCCCTGGGAGAAATCAAAAATAAAATAATTTAATTTAATTTTTTACCCCTGACACTGAATCAAGTAATAATTGAAATGAGACTGAAATTGGAAATCTGTCACCACCATTAAGCTCAGAATGAGGTATTTTGCCTATGCAGGGTCTAAAATGAGGGGGTGAAATAATTTCAGATACCTCGATGAGCAGTACATATATAAATAGGATTTTAAAAATTGGAATTAGGGTTGGCCCCTAATTAACCATCTCCCTCTCTACAAAGCCTCTCTCATCCATTCCTAGATGAATCAAGAATGTATCGTCGGTAGATAGATGCAGAAGCGAGGTGAATTTGTTGGCGACATCCAATGAAACTTTTGAGGTAGGATTATTTATTTGTTCATATTTTATTGTAGTTTTTAAATTTATATTCCATTCCTTATAAAAAAGTAATATAATTTGTTTAATAAATCATTGGTGTCAGCAGTAACATTTCCATCAATCTGAGTGAAAATCTAGTTTTTTCAATAATCAATTGTTCTTCAGGGAAACCAACTAAAAATGTTGGATTCAATGAATTGGTAATGAATAATTGAGTGGAGGCCGGTTCGATGAAGCCCTCATAGCCAAGATTGAATGTCTGTTCACATATCTGAAATTGTGTAACCGAAGAGGTCTCGATGGTCTGTGATAGGGACCACATGAGAGCCGTCAGTAGTAGCGTACGATGGAGGCTAGGAGTGGCTAGAGGTCATAATCATAGCTGAATCCGGATGGATGAGTGGAACCATGAATGTGGCTAGGGAGAGGTTTCCTAGCGGTGTAGATTTTCAGCATGGCTGGTGATCGAGGGAGTACATTCTGGATGAAGTGTGGAAGGGTCGAGATGTTGTGGAGGCATGTTGGAAGGACAAGGTTGGGATAGAGTTGGTAGCTGGAGTAGTGTCACGGCAGTAGACTGAGACCCAGATTATGCAGGTATAACATGCTGACACCATGTAGTGAGGGCCAGATAGATGTGTGCTAGCAGAGTAGGCCGAGAAAATTGATCTTGTTCAGTGGCAGTAATCCAGGTTGATAATGTGTTGGCTGGAAGAATAGGTCTTTGCTATTCGGAGTGGGCATAACCATGCAGAGGGTTCCTACCAATTTGGGATGGACCGGATGAAATTGTTCTAATTCACCTTCATATTAAATTATTTCCTAAACAGAATGTCTGATTGATGCACCATGTCTGGATACATGGTCATTGAGTCGAGTATGAAAATTTTATGTGATTTTGGGAATTTTAAATATTAAACTAGAAGGTGAGTGGCACGAAACAGTCTCTTTTTATTCATGGTTCCTTCTTCCTGATGTATCTCCTACATCCAATGTCCGTTTTGATATGTCCTATGTGGCCACATATTCTTCTCATCATGAATGATACTTTTAGTTGGGTTTAGGAATTTAATGTCATGGTTAAGTCACTCAGTTGAATGAAATTCCTATGTTTAATATAAGAAAATTTTTATTATTATTCCGGGATACTTTGTCGAACCCATCTACTAAATGGAATGTCAATATGATTTTCCATCATAGGTAATGTGACCCTGATGTTTATAAAGATATTTTAGGTGGAGTTTTATGTTTTTTTAAAAAATTACAGCATGTGTCCTATGGGGGTTGATTCACTTGTCTTAGGGTGAAATGAATATTTTTCACCAGGTATCTGTTTTGGATGAATGATTAGTCTATTCCTTAAGCTTTTCTATGAGAATCACAATGATTCAATTTGTATAATTTTTTAAGGAATGATGCATGGGCCCCATGGGACATATTTTTAGTACAAAGCAATGACTTACGTATATTCCATCACATACACTTTTATGGTAAATTAATACTTTTCCTTGTGTGTTTTTCATCAAGGATTGGAACTGTGTGATCTGTATGACCATACAGAGCCTTTTTCAAGACCACAATAAATTTGGAAACATGAATGTAATATCAGTGTAATATTCATTTGAAATTTTTTAAGAGAACCCACAGCATGGGCCATCATTGACTCCTGTGTGAGTGGAGAAGATATAAGAATGGATGCATTCAAATGTTATTGAGCCTTTTGAGGATTTGTTCCAGGGTAATTATACATTTATCCCTCTAAATCAATGATGAGGGTCGTTCACTTGTTGGAATTTTTTAATAGGTGTTTCGAGTACTCTAGGAGTAAGCCAACATTCATAGGGGTCTCATTCACAGTTTAGTACTAGATGATTGGTAGGTACAAGGCCTGGAGATTATGTGGGGCCACACATTGTGTGGGCTCCATACATTCCATATACTACATTACGAATTCTTATATCCCTCATAAATCATTATTTTGGATTCATATTTTTGGAATTTTAGTATCCTATTCTGAATGTTTTTCCATGTAGAATGTGATGATTCCCTCTGTAGTGGAATCCAAGATGTGATACAAGATGTTCTTTGTGTGATGCATATCTGAGGAGACACATGATAAGTAAATTAGTTCATTTCTGAGAGTTACCATATAATTGCGATGACTAGAGTTCCTTGATACTTTCTGATAGGTTCCATCTAATAGAGATGGCGAGAGCAGTTTTGGGCTTATCTCTAGGTGATCTGGGTAGTAGTCCCCAATGGAAGATCTGTGTAAAACCCTCCAACCTGAGAAGAGATGGGTCATCGATGACCCTTGAGTGGAACCCTCCACCCGGGATGGGCATGGTTCATTGATATTTTCACAGTATAACCCTTCAACTAGGCTGGGTAAGGGTCCTCAACCCATTTCTTTGAGTGGAACCCTCCAGTAGGGCTGGGAAAGGGTCCTCAACATTTATATGGCATTATTAATACAGATCAGTGTCGATATATACGTTGAATTACCTAAGGACCCTAACAAATATGGGTAATTTCCCCACCATTACACGTCCTTGTTACGTTTCATAAGACAATGTGTGCAAGTCATTTCCACACAAAGATGACATAATCGAGGTGTTGAGATTTGTGTCCCTTTGAGTTGTGCCTCTTGGATAGTCATAAGAGATGTTGGGCATCGTTGGTGGTTACTTATGGAACTTTTGGTTACTCTTTTCCATGGATGATATATGACAAGGAGATACCTTTACTCCCTGGACACACTCCTTGGGTTTTAGATTCTCTACTTCCAGGAGAGGTGATGACGTGCGGGGTATGACACATTCATTCCATGTAAAATTTTTCATGATTGGATGAGTCTACTCTCTTTCTATATGCAGTGAACACTTGATGAGAAGTTCTTCCCACAATTTTTAACTCCTTCTATTTTAATGAGTTCACTTCACTCTTTTGGGGAGTTGAGCAATACTCTTTTATTTTACGTTGTTCTATCTCATGGTTCGCTCTTCAGAACATATATTTCTACTCCCTTGTTCCTCTAGGGAATCTTACTGGGTATTTTTATACTCACCACTACTTGGTCATTACCCACACATGTTGTTCCCTTACAGATGATAGACATGTTGATCATGAATTTAGATGAATATAAGGATATGATGTGATTAGATAACGTGTGGTGGGAATTTCTTGGGATCTAGGAATGAGGATCTTTCAGATATTTTACATCAACATGTATTATTGGGTTGTGGAATATTTATTATTCAGAATATATTTTTACCCTTTCCCTTTCTGTTTACTATTTTGTAATTGTACAATTTAGAGGTCGATGCATGTTTGTAGTTTATTTATAGAAGTGTTGTATCTTGTTTTATTTTCTATATACAATATCAGATTTATTTTTCTCTCCATGTGTATAGGTTCATAGGCATAGGCCTCCATGATATTTTTTGCTCCTTATGTGCAAGTCACGAGTATCTGGCCTATGGAGGTGGGTTTTGGGTAATTATGCTTTGAGCCCGATATGGGTTAGGTCATGACATTGTGTTATCATAGATTGTTAGGATCTTTCCATAAATTTTTTTTGGTTGTGTTTAGGTAAACAATGTCAAACTATCTCAAGAGAGGCACTTACTCTAGGGAGTCTACTGATTATATGGGCGGCCGACATATCCATTAACAGGACCCTGATTACCCTCTTGTCAACTCAACACCGTGAGACACTTGTTGTAAGAATGAATGGTACATGCGTATTATAGGATTGATTCATTGAGTGTCTTTATTCTTTTATTTACTTTTATATATATATATATATATATATATGTATATATGTATGTATGTATGTATGTATGTATGCTCATTTGATAGTGGTACTCCTTGATGTATTCAAGATGCCAATGTGGTGACAGCCATCTAGGATTCCGGCTCTGGTTCATGACGAAGATTCCCTGAGCGATGATTAATTAGCCATAATGTGATCCCCTTTCTCACAGTTGGTATGTATTATCACCCCCACCCATTGAGTAGATGAGAGACCAAGCAGAGTGAGATGAGGATGTGCGCATACTAAGAGCACATCCTGAGTTCCTACACCAGATACCAATGAAGTTCTACAGTGAGATAGACCCATAGATAGAATAGGATTGGCTAGGATTGGTGGTCCATCTCATTAGGTATTCATAGACACAGAACAGATCAGATGGTGAATTTGGTAGCGAGTCCTTTCCAGGGAGCAGCTAGACATTAGTGAATCAGGGTTACTCAGATACTCAATGAGTTGACACTATCATAGGATGATGTCTAATAGATTTTTGATGAGGATTAAAAACCCTAATTCTTTCACTCTATCCAGCATCATGATCTTATTCAGTTTCAATAGGGACAGATGCTGGTGATTGAGTATATAGATAGGTTCATATACTATCAAACTACTCTATAGACATTATATATGATGGTTACATCTAAGCATGGAAGATTTATCAAGGTCTCCATAGGGGTATATGAGATATCATATTGCCCATGTAAATCCCCACATATGATGGGCTGCCGGATAAGGCATTGGTGGAAGATAGATTCCTATCTCACCATGCAAATGATTGTGGCGTTGAGCATAGCAGAGATAAGACGTCTGCCATAGCTAGCAGACACCAGTCGATAAGATATTGATGTAGGAGACCTACCAATAATCGGCTTCATGATCTATGTAGTGTGGGGGAATAGGTAGCACAGATAATGGGGATAACATGGGGAGGTCTGCTGTTATTCATGTGACGGGATAGGTCACATGGCATGAGACTGCCTGATAAGATATGCTGAGAACACTTGGTAGGCAGCAGGTAGACCACCATTATAGAGACAATGTCATGATCAAGGTGGTTCCCAAGAATGTGGTGCAGGTTGAGGAGTAGGAGAAGTTGTAGGAGGGGGATGATGTTATGAGGTATCTCCACAAAAACCAGGAATCTAATGTTAGGCTCAAGAAGCTGAATACTATGAACACATATATCTACAAGATTTAGATTTATATGCTCCAAAAGAGCATGAGAATATAAGAGGTACACCGATTGTATTTTCTAATTTTTGTATTATAATTGGATTGACATTTTTTGAAGTACTCTTTTTTCCCAACTCATTTATTGAGGTTTTACTAGGGTGAAGTAGGGCGTTAGTGTAACCCTGGGTCAGTGTTTTTCAATGTACATTTGAAAGAAACAGGGAGATGGGTCCTTCCCCCATCGAGACATTTTTTTCTGGAATGAAAAAACTATAAGGGTGAGTGTGTGCCACCCATAGAGAATAATATTCTGGTGTTGTGGAAGATTCATTTTGACATTTTTCTTCAAGGAGAATTTGGGGAGTAAAGTGTCTGATCTCATCCTACTATATCCAATGGAGCTTTTTTGATTGACCTCCTTTTGTTGGGAATTCCACAACTGGGATTGAAATAGTTCTTATTTTGGGGATTACTCTTATTCCAAGAGGGGAAAACAAATACGGGGTATTCCACATGCTATCTGTGTCTATCCACTTGTGGTTGGATGAGTCTAATATCCTTCAATATTCGTTGGTACCTTTTATACACAATATGATGTCTTGATACTAAAATTACCATGTAACGGTTGAGATGATGGGGACCCCATGAGCATAATTAACTAACTCACTAGATGGTACTGAAAGTGGTAGGATTCACCTTGAAAAAGTGCTGATGCTAGTTGAAATTCGTGTAGGGCTACGACTTAGATATATTATATATGCCAATAATGGGAAATGTTATATCAAATTCCTAGAGTAGGGAGTCCTAGGCTCTCCAATATGGGAAATTTGAGAGAAGTTAACACCTACGTAGCTGAATTTGGTGGAGAAGGAGGTTATAACTTTTCTTCTGTCAATGGTGTGGACTCATTCGCTTCATGAGAAAGTAAGAGATTCTCTATTGTAAAAACTTTACTATGATATCTTGTCTGAGAAGATATCCTTGGTTGTTTCACCAGATGGATTTATTGAATTTTGGAGTCATGAGACACTGCTCTAGGGATGAACCATGGTTCCAATCATGATGTGGAATTTAGTGGTTCGACCGAGGAAGTAAACTATCCCTAGTGTTTCAGCAGGCAGATTAGAACAGTGCAAGAGTTGGTGAGGTTTCCTACCATCTTTCCCTACCAATACTATATAAAGTGGTCTCATGAAATATCCTACATCTCATAGCTGATCAGATGCTTGTGGGATCGTACACATGACACTAACGAGATATGAACTTATGAGGACACACCATCCATTTGGATTGCGTACTATGGTGGCAGGGTAACATTAAAGAAATTTCATGTAAGTGGGAGATACCTTAGTAGGCTCAATATCCCAAGATGTTTTCCTCTAGTTTTTATTTTCGTGGAAAAAATCATGAAGGTGAACAATATTTAGAGAACTATTCATTTCCCAATATGACTTTAGAATATTTCTACGTATAATTCTAGAGATTTAAACTGATATGGAATGCAATTCTGAGGCCCTGAGAGCACTGAATAAATTATTAGAAAAGTAATTGGTTTTGTATTATGCACATGATGGAAATGGAATATGTCTTCCAAGATAGCTTGGATCAGAAATATGAGGCCACTTTTGAGTCTAGAACATGGTGTTTACCAATGAGGGGTATAACATTTGTTTGCGTGGGAATTCTACGAGAAAAGTCACCCATGGGAAAATTTGTAAATAAAATAGTTAAATTCAGATATTTTAACCCTGATGCTAGATATAATATCTTTCGAACATGGACTCAGATTGGAAATTTGACAATACTATTGTGTTTAGAATGGGTATGGTTTTCCAAAGCATGATATAAATTGACGGTGCGTGGGAATTTCACATTTCGTACTAAGCGAGACTTCTATAAATAAGGGTTTATGATTTAGAATTAGTATTGGACCATAATTTACTCACCCTATCTAAAAATACGCTCTCTCCACCCTATATCATATGTTCTTCAATGAATCAAGAATGTATTGTCATCATATCAAAGCCGAATCGAGCCAAATCCATTGGCTACATCGAATATATATTTTGAGGTAGGATTTATTCATTTCTTATCATAAATTGGAGTTTTTAAATTGAGAATCCATTCCATGGCCTTAAATCCTATAATTTCATTAATAAATTATTGATTGATTTACTAACAAGACCATCGATCTGATTGGAAATCCTGTTTTTTTTATCGTTAATCATCAGTTCTTTGGGGGAATCGTCACCAAATTTTATAAACAACGAATTTACAACAAATCATTGAGTGAAGGTCGGTTCTGTGAATCCATAATCACCAGGATCATGGATCCATTCATGGATCCAATATAGGGTAACTAGAAGAGTCTTATTTGTCTGTGAAATGGACGACTGGAGAGTTTCCAATGGTGGTACCCGATGGAGGATGGGAGCGGATGAAGGTGGTTGGAGAAGATGATGCTAGATAGCGGAGCGGAATAGGTGAAAAGGCTATTGTGGGGTGGTTTGGTGGTGTGGATGCCTGGATCAGCTAGTGAAAAAGGTTCCATGACTTGGAATGAGTGAGGTAGGGTAGTGAGGTTATAGAGGCATGTTAGAGGGAGAAGCCAGGATGACATTCACAGGTAAAGTGGGGTTGCAGCAGCCGAATGAGAGGCGAGCGATGTAGGGCTGCCCTGTTATAGCAGATCAGTAGGGGAAATGATGAGGTTCACTAGAAGAGTAGTTCATGAAGGTCAACATGGGTTAGTGGAAGTGGGATGGACTGGCCAGAGCGGGACTGACTAGGGAGAGGGTTCCGACCAGTTTGGACAGGACCTTCCCAAATTGATTCTTGGCACCTTTAAACACCCATAATCTCTTAAAATTAACATTTTAATAATACATTGTCGATGAAAACAAAACCAAATAGTAGATATTGATAATTTGAGGTTTTTAGGAATTATAAATTTCACGCTCAAAGGAGGTGGTGTGAAATGCTCACTTTATAATTCATGTTTCTTTCTTTCGAGCGTAGCACCTGTATTCGAAGTCTATTTGATGCGCTGTTTGTGGCCGTGTGTCCCACTCATCGAGATAGATATTTTTATATTGGTTTGATAATTTCATGTATATATTTTGTCACTCTATTTCATGAATGACCTGTGTATTATAATAATAAAATAATAATTGTTTTGTAGGGATCTTATGTCGGACCCATCTTCTAAATGGAATGACTATTTGACGTACTATCAAAGGTTCTATGACTGCAATTATTAGGTGAACATTTCATGAAAAATTTCAATATTTTAATCAAATGTTAGGGTTTGGGTACCATGACTACCAGTTAACACGTTTTTCTATGAAATGAAACCTTTTAACTTGGTATATGTTAGGGATGAATGTGTTGTCCATTAGGTATTTTTTAGCATCAAAATTGAATGATCCATATAATCTGTTTCAAAATCAATGTGTGGGCCCCATAGGACATCATTCAAGCACAATACAGCGACTGGAATATTTTTAATTGGTTTTTGATTTGGGGAAAATTAATAGTTAATATTGCATTTGTTTTCCACAAGGATTGTGAAGGTGTGATTCATTTGAACTTATAGAGCCTTATTTCAGATCACTTTAAATGTGTTATCATAAAATGAATATCAGTGGAATATCCTTTTGAAGTGTTTGAAGAGAACCCATGATTTGGGTTATCTTCAACTCTTGTGATAGTGGAGAATATTTATGAAGGGATGTGGTCAAATGTTCTAGATCCATTTGGGCGGTGTTCCATAATAATTACGTTTTTTGGCCCTCTGAATCAATGATGAGAATCATGCACTAATTTCCCTTTTGAATAGGTTTTTTTAGAACTCTGGGAGTAAGTTGGCATGCCTAGGGGTACTTTTTTGTAGTTTATTACTCGATAATTGGCAGGTACACATCCTCATGATGAGGTGGAGAAACACATCATCTGGGCTCCAATCGCGTCACTTACTACTTTATGAATTCTTATATCAATCATATCTCTTTTTTATTCTTATTTTTTATGTAAGTATCCTTTACTAGTTATTTTTGCATATAGAATTCAATGATTCCCTTTATAGTGGCTTCTACGATGTAATACGAGAATTTTTTAGTTATGAGGCCAATCTGGGGTGACACTATACAACTACAATAGTGATTTTATGATAGGTACCATTTAGCAAGGATGGATAGAGTTCCTCGATGATTTTTGAGAGGTTCCATCAAACAGAGATGGCTAGAGCTATTCTGGGTAACCTCTTGCTGTGTTAGGAAGTTGTCCGTAATGGTTTTTCTGAATAGAAACCTCCAACTATTTTGGGGAAGGGTCATTGACGTCACTAGCGAGGAAACCTCTAGCCTAACTGGGCGTGAGTCCTCAATATTTTCTAAGTAGAGCCCTCCAGTCAGGCTATTAATGGGTCCTCAACTCTTTTTTTAGTGGAACCCTCCAACTAGGTTGGGTATGTGTCCCCAATGATACCAGATTAGAACCCTCCAGCCAGGTTGGGTAAGGCTCCTCACCTATAATGTGTCATCCTTACTACAGATCAATGTCGAGATATACATTGACTTAACTAAGGACCCCCAAGAATGAGGGGTGTTTTCCCACTGAGACACATCCTTGTGACGTGAACTAATACCATGTGGTTGAGGCAGTGCTTCCCAAAGAAGATAGTATCAAGGGGTGGTGATTTGACCGTCTTGGACTTGTGCATCTTGGGTAGACATATGAGATGATGTGCATCATTGGTGGTTACTTAATGATCTATTGCCAACTCTTTTCCAAGGATGAGGTGTGTGATGGAGTTCCTCTTACTCACTTATTTGGGATTTTTGGGTGAACATATATATTTCATGGTGGTTGTATCCACTCCTTTGATTTTTTATATTCTCATTCCAGGAGTGGAGGAGATGTTTGGGGTATTCCTCATGCTTTATATGCCTAGATTCTCATGGTCGGATGGTTCTACTCTCCTAATAAATGTATTGAATATTTGATCATATTTTAATCTTCCCATATTTTCTACATCATTGTGATTGAATGAATTTACATCACTCTCTTTTGGGATTGAGTTGTAATCTTTTTTATTCCGTGTTTTATCTACTGATTCCTTCATTAGTACATCTATTTCTTCTCCCTTCAGCATTCAAGAGATCCAACTAATTATTTTTATACTCACCTATTCTTGGGATTTTCTTTCACTTGTTGTGCCCTTACAAACAACAAAAGGGTAGATCATGACTCTAGAAAACCATAGTGATACATGGTATTTCTAAATAATGTGGTGGTCATAACCCGAGATCTAGGATTGGGGCTATCTCATATATTTTACTTCTCCACATATTTCTGGGTTGTGACACGTTTCTTGTTGGGTGCGTATTTTTCGCCATTCCCTTTTAGATTTTTTATATACTAGCACTATTGAGTGGTCAATTCATGTTTGTGGGTTTTTATTGGATTGATGTGTGTTGATTTATTTTCCCACTAAAATATTGTAATGAGTTGGGTGTTTTGGTTGAATGTTCTTAGGAAAATTACTTCTTAATTTCTTTGCCTTTTGTACGAGTCCCCATCCCCAAGCCTATAGAGGCAGGCTTGGGGTAGTTGCAAATTGAGCCTCAATATAGGTCGGGTCATGATAGATGGATATGTGATCACTGCTAGTTAAGTGATTATCTTTCAATAAATATGATCTTTTGGACCTATAAACTCTACATTATTATTTTTTACATATAATTTCTTTGTGATTATCTATAATTTACACAAAAATTAGTCAATTTACATTTTTTATGTTTGCTCTAAATTTTTCAATGAAAAAAAATTATAAAATGCTACAAATTATAATCATCTTAAGAAAACCTCATCTCGATATATTATCTATATAATAATATATATTTTATATCATATTCAATATAAAATTCAATAAACAAAACAACACAAACACTCAAAAAATCCACCATGGATGATTTTTTCAAGAAAAATCAACATAATTCTTTATAAAGGTGTATAATACAAGATAATATCAAACAATATTAATCAAAATTCCCTAGTACTTCAAGTAATAGTATGATAATTATAAATATATATGACTCCAAGTGGTCTATAAATAGTGTTCTTCTAATAAATCATAAAATTTATGCTCAGGAATATCTCCACAATGTATCATCATCTATACCATGAAAATGAGGATGAAATGTATGTCTATCTATGGAATATATAATCTACATCTTCTAATAGTCTTTGGAACCACAGGTGATGGTATGTATAAATATCTATGTATAATTTACTCTTAATATCATAACATGGGACTTGTAATAATTTACTCAACCATAAGAACACCTAATAATGAAGTCACTTTTTTTAATGTGATGATCATCTTCAGCTGAGGCATGTCAAATATTTTCATTTCTAGTGTCCATCTCTCAACTGAATAGGTCATAATAAAGCATTAAATGGGTATATAGTCAGGCATGTATAAACAATTGAGTCTATATTTATGTAAATAAGGGAACATAAAATGTGTCAATCCGTTATATTAAATGTGGTGGGAGTAATAATGATTTAATATTTTCTTATCAACACTATCCCATAGATGATTCAATATATGTTTTCATGTGTTGTAATAACGAATTGTTCATTGGGTATTAGATCTAAATGTGTTTCATATATATATATATATATATATATATCATCAATAAAATATAAAAAAACTATATTTTATAGAATATATAGTGTATGTGGAATAAAAATTTAAAAAATTGATATTCTTTGTCAGATAATACAATAATTAATCTCATATTTAAAATATTAAAAATAAAATATTTAATTGAATGTAATGATAAAAATTTCATATTATTTGAGATAATGAACAATAATATTACCATTTTAAAGATAATGTGTGTTATTTTACCCCTTACTCATACACCCACCACATCTATATTACATTCCTTTTCACTATAGTTAATAAATTCATTTCAAATGTGAGTAGATCTCAAATACGACTAGTTACACAACTATGATGAATTATGTACACTTATTGGAATCTATAGAGTGGAATTTAATTTTGATACAATCTATTCGTCCTTAATTATTCATAATAGTTATCATAAAACATTTGACATTAATATATTTTATTAAAAAATCTCTCTAATTTTATGTACATATGGGATAATGATATTTGTATATATGCGAGGAATTATGAAATCTAGGAATTAATCATATTTATAATTATTATTATTTTAGAGACTAATAATCACATGAAAATAAACACACTTAAGTGGACATTTAACCTATTCAAATTCAACACATATTCTGTTTAAATAAACACATGTAGAATGATGTTGAAGGGATTTGACTCCAGTCATGATAATATTTTAGGATTTGATGATCTCATTAAAACTATTTATCTATATCATCCAATCTATCAATAAAATATCCAACTCATCTATAATTTGTTTTGCAGAAAATTCCCAGGATTTGAAATTGGATGACACCCTTCAGTATGTTTTTGATTCATTCAACAAAGTTAGGGGCCATTTGATCAAATATATTCTCTTCATAAAATTCCATGGACCACTTCAACTTCATAATGTGTATCATAATATATATATATATATATATATATATTCACACTTTCTGTTGATTTATTCAAATATCTATAGGAAATATCATTTTTTCATATATTATATATACATAGAAAATAATATTGAATAATTACCTCATTGTTTTAAATTATAATAAATACAAAATGTAAAGAGGAAACTATTTAAAACCTAATTTTAGGATTTCTTTCATCACATTATAGTCATGAAATATTTTATACATGTTTTAATAAATAGTTCTCACAGAATAATAATGATATTATTTTGGAAGTGTCTATCAATAATCCTTTATACCCGTTTTAATGAAAACTAGGTGATAATCTAAAATAGGTCATCTACCTTGATATTTAGTGGCATGAATATGTTGATAGGTTAAATACTAGCAAAATGAGTCTATAATTTTATTCTCAACTATACAAATGTGTATTGATAAAGAGAATATATATTCAAATCATGTGGAAGTGATCAATAGGACACAATTAAACATTTAATATAAAAATTTTCACTAAATTTTACTAATTGTATACTATGGGAAAATAATGTAATGCATAATATGAAGGCATATGATATTTAGTGAAATTGAACCGCTTACTCATTGATAGAATTTTTAACCAAATTCTCTATTATGTTATGTTGATAAAAACATGACTACATTTAAAAATTTTATCAATAATATAATGTAATAATTTAAATGATATATTCTAGTCCATATGAACACTATATATAGATCTCAATATAGCCAAAAATTCCATCATGTAAGTGTAATTATATAATTTTTCACTCATAATATATTCTTTTATTAGATAAACATGAAATTATTTATAATCTTTGATAATTGTAATATTAATAGATAATATCAATATATAGTCATTATTTTGTGATCTTATATCATCTTTATATTTAAATAGGACTGTGGTCATAAAAGATTCATAATTTTCCAATAATTATGTTTTTTACAATGGTATCACATAGTAATATTGTACATGTGTCACCATAATATTGAAATTAAAAAAAAAAATCATTAACCTCATATAATCCTCTATTTGTTAATTTAAATATATCCGCATAATGACATTATTTATAACTTATTATGTTGTAAATTTTATCAAAAATTCTATGTTGAATGGTAGTCCATTATGGATCCATCTAACATTACCCCCTTAGAACATATTTGGATCTTTTGGAATGATATAGATTGATTCATAATATAGAGTTAGCTGAACTGTTATTTGAGTGTACACTACACTAGTCCACTATTCTCATAGCATTATCTATAGGGTGAGGATGATGGGGGATACAACATTTATCATTCCATTTATTGGGATTTTAAGGGGTGTATATTCCATCACAACTTTTTGAAACATTACTGAAATGATTAATAACAGGATAAAATCATACCAATGACAATGAAAATGTAACTACAACAATATAGATCTCAACATGGTGAATTGGTATATTTGAGTATTAAAAAATGATATGGTATTGTAGCTCTATAGACATGTTTCCACCATTAATATAAAAAATATAGAAATAACATGTGAATTTAGAACTTTATAAAAATGTGTAACTAGGAAATCATATTGCTTAATGAACTCATCTCAAGAAAGCGATTCTATAAACTAGATTGTACCCAGTATCTTGCTCCCAAAAATAGCGAATTGTTTAATCCCTTTGAGGATGTAGGTATTATTCCGACCCCATGAAATCATACATTTTTATATATTTTTCTTTATATTTTTTCATTTTTATCACTTGTACTTTTCTTATCCAAAATCAATATTTATTGTTTATCCTAGTGTTTTTAAACAGAAATTATGTTCCTAGAGTTATCACAACCCAGGTCAAAATCAGCCACAAATGGTGTTATATCATATGATAATGGCTCACATACGATAATGATGGGATATGTATGCCCCTGATATGGGTTTTTATTCGATGATGGTAATTTTTTTTACAATTCTACATTTTTCTCTTTACCACAACTTCGCTTGTTTAGTGAGTGGATCTATATTTCTATCCACTTATCATTTGGTAATAGTGAATGTTGACAATGAATATAAAATATGTATAAGAGAATTATAGGATTTTAAATTAAGCATTTCTTCTATATGGATAACTATTTCCCCGTTATATTGTTTTTTAACCAATAGGCATTGGTTCTTTGTTATTATAAAACAAATAATGATAATGTTTCATTCCTTGAACTAGTTTATCCTGTAATTGAACAAGTAAAATTATAATAATGAATTACGTGTATATAAATCATTATAAAATATGGGAATTTTTCTTACACCACATGAAGTTGTCAAGTAGTTAAATCATGTGTCCCTTTTGGAAAAAATGAGTGATCTTCCTTCTTTATTTGTAATAATCACTATGCTTCCTAGAACATCTTCAATATTCCATAATATATAGACAATGTAGGATGGATCCATAAATTTAAACGACCAACATGTGATCTATAATGATTATGGATAGATGATTCTTTCCTTAATCAGTTTACATAAAACCTCTTTTATATGTATTATTTGATAACACCTTCTTCTTCCCTAAACATCACAAAATGGTACTATGAATTTAATGTATGATTCACTATCTTAATGGAGCATCATTCAAAGATATATTAACAAGAGGTCTCGGAGATGATGAAGATGTTGAATCAATTGATAGCCTTGATGCTCTGGTAAATGCTGCTCAAGAGGAAGCAGACTCCTGTCTAAGACAAGAACAGATCTTAGTCAATGCCAAAAGCAGAAGAGGCAAGGAAAAGGACCTTCCTATCTCAAGGAAAGCTAAAGATAGGAAAGAGATGACTGCTGTTTGTAACAATATTTCAACAAAGGACAATAATAGGGTTCAAACCCCTGATCAGTATATGGGAGTCTTCCCACTAAAAAGTACTCCTAGAGCCCAAGACTCGGCTTCCTCCAGAAAGTCTTCTTCTCAGGATGTCAAGTACACCCTCAGCAAGCATCAAGACCCCACTCCAACTGGGCAGTATAACCAGATAGATCCTCTGAAGGAATCTATACAGGACCCCCCTGCCCTGCATGTTTCTAGTCTGGAGGGCAGAACCCAGCCTTCGCCAAGTTGTGGCACCCCTCAATCTCAAATTCTGAAGGTTTCAAAGCAAGTGAGTACCTATAACTCATTTGAATTACTTGAATCTTCTAGTAGTGATGATGACAGGAAACTGATTGAAGATCGGGATGAAGCTATGTCTGTGAACACGGAATTAATGTCTGAGGTCCCGGATGATGGTGGCTGTCCCTGGATACAGGCAAAGACTGGGAAAAGGGGGAGACAACCAAGTAAAACGGGTGCTCCAGCATCTATTCATGGTATGAACACTCGATCTCGAGTGCGCTGTTGAATTTTTTTCTGTTTCTGCTTTGCTGTTTTGCTCCTCCTTTATCTCTACTGTATGAATTTTTTATTTAATAATAGAGGTTTGCACCTCATCCTTTAAAAAAAATAGTATCATCTCTTATCAATAATTCGTGTTTATTAAAATGTTAGAAACTCCAAAAATTTTATAATATCGGAATTTGCAGCCTTATCCTTTTTAAAAAATTCCTTAAATCTTTGTCATAGAATAAGCCTCTCTAGCTCATAAAACATTAAATTTAAACCTCATCATTTTATGAATTTCTTCCATTTATGTTCTGTATTTTATTTGGATGAAGGCAGTACAGTGTCATCCTAACAATATTAAATATTTTCATCATTCAAACTTTTTCAGGATCCCATATTAATACCAAACACTCATATTTCTCATTCCCTATATATATGTTTGATATGTAGAAACATGGTGTATCATATGATATATTATTACTATTTCCAGATATAAGAAAACATACTATATTGAAGGCATCACCAAACACAAACAAAAAATGGGGTATAGTGTGGTACACCTTATAAAATATCTACATTTTGGTGAGGTATTAATCCATTGATTTTCAATTTGAATATTTTTTTAATCTAATACTTGTGCCTAAATTATTAAATAATGTCTTTAAAGTGTCTAGGTCTTGTTTAGAGCATGAAAGTATGATTATTGGGGGAACAATCTAACTTTCATGGTTGGATAGTGTTTATTAGTAATCATGTAGTTTTATCATACATCCCTGTAAGATGATGGGAATGGTTTGATAAATCATATAGGTTAGTGTACACGATGATGTGAAAAACTGAAGAGGAGTTTTCATAGGGGACCTATACTAGATTTGAATTGTTTAAAAAACTATGTACTTATCTAGAAGGGTACTGCCACTTATGTAGTGACCCCATATGTTTGGTTCATATTATGGACATGCTGTCTGGCCAAACTACGTGAGGGGGTGAGTCCCTTTGAAAATGATGGTGAATGGTTGGTGAAAAATTAATCCAACCATGCATCCAAACCAAGAACCTATTTAAAAGACGGGTAAACTACTGATTTTATCCTTTTTTATAAAAATAGAAAAACTCACATAAATTCTTTGATTTCTCTAGAAGATGACTGTGTGAGGTGCACCCATCCCCACTCAAGATAGGATTTGATCCATATCCACCATCTAAGTTCCAATGCTTTCATCTTTTATCATGTTGGAATCTTGCAGGCAAGAGTCTCAACTCATTGAAATCATTTATATGTTTTTCTCTCTATCTATATCATTATTTTTATCCAAGAAGATATTACCTATTTTTAGTTTATTTAAATATTTATTTGTTTTCTTTTGTTACATCCCAGATTTGAGGCCCATACTAGATGAGTGATCATATACCATTATATGGTAGTTGGTTTATGACATCCCCATAAAATTATTGTTTTTTATAAATTAGTAGAAACTTTCTATATAACCTGTTATTATTCAATTTTCTAAAATGCTAATAGTTTTATGTGTTTTGATAAATTACTCTTAATCAACCTTTTATTAAATTAAATTATTATTTTATCATGTTTTTTAATATTTTATTAATTTTTTATTACCTGTTCTAATAAATTTTTGTAATTATTTTAATTATGTTCATGTTTTTTTTTAATTTTAATTGTTAAAAAGTTATAATGTTACTTCTTTTAAAAAAGTTTATTTTTTTCTTATGTTTTTATGATAGATTTTTTTCATCCTTAAGTGACGCACCTTGATTTCCCTCAAACACATAGGGGGTCCATTGGGTATAACCCATTGTAATTACCGCTTAAGGAAGCCCCCATAAAGGCTATGGAAAGCCTGATATGCATAGTTTATGCTAAATAAATTTTTGATCATATTTAAGGATCTCATAGCACACCCAATATATGGATGGGTGGGATATGTCATGTGTTGGGTCATAGCCCCATTGGTGTGTGTTCGGTAACATGTTATGATCCCTTCTAGAAAAATCAAACTTAGTATCAACACATATTAATTGATATAAGACACACACACACTGTCTCTCTAATTATGCTAACCAATGTGGGAATCTATATGATTATTACTTCCATATTTATAATATCAGATAGAATAAGTGAGATCCATGACTGTTAGAACATATCCATTTAGACTATACGATCTCCTACATAGTAAATTTTCAAATACCATTCATATTTCTTCTTCTGATGACTCTTATTCAGAGTTTATATCATATAATACTTCTATCACTGGTTTTCATTATCACTCTACTTCATTCAACCCATGCTTATTTCATTTTTCACTCACACTCCTCTTTCTTCCTAATGATTCTATACTGGTTCAATTTTTTTAATCCTATAGCTTTTTGTCATTTTATCTCTTTTTTTGATTATCTATATTCTTTTGAGTTTTATCTATAATACGTTCTTTGTATTCATCATGATTATTCCCTGGTTCAAATAATTCTTCTTTATTGGTATCTTGATGATGACATTGTTACACATCAATGGTGAGTCTTGAGTCACTATAGAACATCAATGGTGAGTCATGTCACCATCAGAAATTAATGGTGAGTCGAGACACCAAGGGACATCAATGGTGAGTCGAAAAACCATCAATCATAAAAGGTGAGATGAGTCACTATTGGACCTCAACGGAGAGTCAATTCACCATTGGACTCCAATGGAGAGTTTGTTTTTTCCATTTCATATTTTTTTTACCAGATGTATCTTCTTAATGATCTAATGAGAGCCCCTCTTCCTTCTTCGAATGGGTGAAGTAGATATTTCTTTCTATTTTATGTTTTTTTTATTTTTTTCATTATATTTATTCATATTATATTTATTAATGTTGGTTGTCTAAGTTTATAGTGAGTAACAGTTGGAATCCACTGGTAGGTATGTTTTCCCAGTGGTTCTTATCATTTTTACTAAAAGATTCTTACTGTGTTTATTTTTTTCTCTCTCTATCATAATTTTGTAATCTATTTATCATTATTTTTTTACATATTTCTTATTGTTTTTTATTTTATGAGTCACAGTTTAACAGAATGCATGGTGACTCGTGAGTCCCAGTTGAACTTCAATAAATTACAAGTCATTAGACACCATTGGACTTCCAATGTTGATTTGTTTTATTGCTTCTCTTAATTCATTTGGTTACTATATATCATGGAATAAGTTATATTCTAGTTGGTTCCTATTATTTTTTCATGAAAAAGAAATGGTAGCACCTGAAGTATATTTTAGTAGTATAAAATCTTGTTAATTACCATATTTTTTAGCAGTAGGTCATGAGACTCCACTCATTGTACTTACTGATATGCCACGTGGCACTACTCTCTATTTTAGTAGTAGGCAATGATATATAACTATATATTTTCTATAGTTGAAAAAATAATCCACTGTTACATA
Organism: Viscum album; assembly: GCA_963277665.1. Lineage (NCBI taxonomy): Eukaryota > Viridiplantae > Streptophyta > Magnoliopsida > Santalales > Viscaceae > Viscum > Viscum album. The sequence continues at coordinate 1,214,859,154 of OY728141.1, forward strand.
TTTTTCTCTCTAAAAATTTTATTTCTTATTTAAATTGATGTTTTTTAAAAAAATTATTTTGTTAACAGTTTAATTATTTTATTTTTAAATAAAATTTCAGGGAACAAAAAAATTATTTATATTATTTTTTATGTACACATATGATTTAAGGTTGAAGTTAATATGATTCTATGTTTTTAAAATATTATATTTAATTTTAATTTTTTATAATTGTAATATTAGACAAAATAATTGTTTTGAATTAATATTTAATATGGATTTGTAAATAGCATTTGATCTATATATTTTGTGGGAATTAGAAATTTGGTAATGGTCATATTATATCTATTTTAATGTACTAATAATAGTAATGTATATATTGTACATGGAAAAGATCCTAGAGTAAATTTGTTTTACTAAAAGTGGATATATCTTTAAGGAATAAAAATAATTCTAGTGATGATCATTCGACACAACATTATATATAACTAGTGATACAAATCATGACACATATTCAATATTCATCCTACTCTCATGTGTTTATGAACTTCTAAAACTTCTATTCTTTGGCTGTGATTGTAACCTCCTGATATGGGTTCCACACAACGTTGTCCCAAGGTGATCAGTTACATGATATCTAATGTTTCATCCCATGTGTGAGAGGATACTAACTAGTAGCAGTGATATAATATTAATACCATGGGGAGACTATACCCTCATTATTTAAAAATCACAACAACAAAATTAATGAATAATAACAAAATTATATAAACAATAATGAGAAAAAATAGTATCACATGATGTCTAAAATTAGAATACAATATACAAACAAAAGTATTAGATATATAATTCTTAGTACATTCCATCTTACAAATGAAAAAATACCCATTGAAACTCTTATTTTGTTCCTGAAACCATATATTGTTCCCTCAACCAGGCTCCATCCTAACTCAACCATCTAACATATGGACGTTTCTCTTATCTATCCCTGTAAACATGAGGCCTATTCCGGTACCGATAATGTAATATAAATACGGTGTGAGTACAAATAATTAGGCCACCACCAATGGAGTCTAAAATAATATCAAGTCAATAACAATGTATTCAGTTGTATAAAAAATAATCTACATTGAATAAGTTAGCAGTGATGAAATTTAGTTATTCATTAATTAACCATGTAAAACCTCAAGCTCCTGAGGATACATAAACCCATAATACATACATTATCCTATGTTGCAGTCATTACCATGTCACATAACATGGTAATCAATTATAATTTTCATTCAATTCAAATTATATCAAATTTAAACCATCATCAAATGAAAAAAATCAGGACTAAAACACCATGTTTAGAACTCCGTGGGTATTTGAAGCATCATTCTGTTTCCCACAACTCATTTATCACTATGTTATTTTGAAGAATCACTCCATGTTACACATATAAACATATCAGTCAATCACATATGGGATTTTTAAGAATCAATACATTTCCAAAATACTTATATCACAAAATCACATGTATCATAATATCACATGTATCATAATATAACATGTATCACAATTCCATAATCATCTTGTTTAAGCAACAATATCAATCTTTTCTAACATTATCATAATTGGATACAAATTAAATTATCAATCAAATTTTACTAATCAATTTAATCACATTGAAAAGCATGACCAATTCTTTATTAATCCATTTAGGATAAGTAAACTTTCTCATAATCCACATTTTAATGTAATCTTTAATTATATTAAATATCCAATTGCACAATCCCAATATGCCATAAACATCACAATCAAAATATTCCATTAATTAATTGAAAAATTAATTAATCCAATTTCAAAAAATTCAACTACCCCGACATAACCCAAATCATTATCACATATAATGTAAACTAAATCAATTAAATTATAAGTGAAATACAAATTTCTGGTAGTTTCAATACAAAAATTACATAAACATAATTAAATCAAGACTATTGCCTATTTATTTTAGACTACCTTCCTCAAAAACAATTTGGATCACTCTCTAATAAAAATCTCCAATTAAAGTAGAAAAACCATGATCACGAAGAATAATAATTCCATAATTCAAAAACTAGATCATATATAAAACACATTAGATATATAAAAACCAACATATATATGTTTCATCATCGAGGAAAAACCCCTCAAAAGATAAGAGAAGTATAGGAAAGTGGGAGGGAAAAATTGGGATGAGATTTTCTTACCTATAGTGGAATGGATCATGAATCATGTCATCAATATGTCTGGAATGGAGTTCGTAAGGCTATGGAATTAGTGTGAGGGGATCTAAAAAAGCGGGAAATTATTTATGGTCGAGTTTTTTCATGGTTGTGTTATGTAAGGGGTGTTTAGAAATTATTAATATAATTTTCAAAATAATTAATCCCACACACATAGTTTCCTATGTTGGGGCATACAGTTTCCCAAACCATCTTTCTAAATCTCTCACCTATTCTGGTGGGTGAATATTCAATCCTAAGAGATCATATGGGTTGCTAAACTATGTGATATCCATTCAATCCCTCTCTATCTGTAGATTCTAGGTTTAATGGGGAAGGGAACATGGTTTGGGAAAACCCTATGCCAACCGTTCACTACTAAAAACCACTAAAATCCTTGAAATTTGACCCAAACACGACCAATATAAAACCCATGAATTATATACTCAAAACATGAAAAATGAGTACCTATTAAAAATATAGAGACAAATTTATAAAAGATTAGGATCTTATAATCTACCCACCATATAATAGCTCATCCTCAAAATGTACTCTTAATATTAACTATGATTTAGAGGAAAAATGATTAAGCCACTAAGCCTAAATATATTTTTCTCTCTCCTCTGTTTCCTCCATAACATTCCCAGGATTCGAAAATACATGAACAAATTGCACAATAATTCCTTGAAACAATTTCCCACTATAATCCATCTAATGTATGGGATGTTCCCCAAATGACGAATCTATCTCAAACTCAACATCATCCTCATTGATAACATGAGACAGTTCTAAGTGATACCGACGATTTTATGAAATACAAAAAAACATCATTCTAAATATTTTACATCTATGGAAGATCCGATTGGTAAACCATTGGACTGATTATCTCTATAACATCAAATAGTCTATCTAAATTGTCAAGCAACATGCCCTATCTCTAAATCCTATGACGACCCAACCTATGAAACACATGAGGGAACACACCATCACCCACTCCAAACTCAATGGGTTATTGTATTCTATCAACATAAAAATTCTACTGACTATTTAATATATACATATTCTTATGAATTACCTAAACATACTTTTAAATATCCTATTAAAGACATAGTCTTAATATATCTCACTCACCTGGCTCCATCCAACATAGAGGTGATCTTCACGGCCTATTATAATGTTCCTCATATGGGGCCTTCTGAACGTTTTTCTGATAATTTTTGTTATATGAAATATACAATAATTTTAGGTTATTCTCCCAAGACCCAATAATGTCTTAGAATGAGTCCTGATGTATATCCTCAAGAGCCTATATTGTATGTTTTAACCACCTATTTGTATGGGGATGAAAATCCATACATTGTAAAAACTTTTTACCAAAAACATTTTTCAAACTCATCCCAAAGCATGAAGTAAAACATGAGTAATGATATGAAATAATGCTCTATGTCACTCCATGAATATTTAAATTCCTCAAAATTTATATTTCTTTTAACTGATCCAATGAATAATTCTACTGTATAGGCACGAAATGCTCTACCATATTCAACCAGTCCACAATCACCCAAATAGAATCCTCCTTCCAAGGAATCCTCACAAGACCCCCCCAATTATTACATAGTAATGTCATCCCACATCCATTCTAGAATGGGTACTGACTATAGTAAACCACCAAGTTTTTTTTCTTGGACTTCACCTATTGGGAGGTGTAGCATCATGTCATCAACCCTACTATCTTTTATTCATTCCCATATACAAAAATATTCATTGTTGGTCTTGGTACATTTTTTTCAAACCTTGTTGCACAACCAACTTCGAGACATGAAATCCACACATGATATCCTCCAGCAAGTTTTGTGGCATTCCAACCCGATTACTACCAAAGATAATTCCATACTCATCTATAGTACATTATAAAGGAATATACCCACCTTTGAGGCCATCCCTTAAAAAAATAGTATACTCATACATTTTGTCTATAATATTGGTATAAAAATGTACAATTTACTTACACTGATATGTGGTTCATCTTACAACAGTCCTCTAGAACATAAAAATTCATATACACTAGTAGGGTCATCATTTTCCACTCAAAACTAGACTCCAAAACTAACTATGTTTGAGTTTTTTGACATAAATTGTCTGCAACAAAATTTCCCATCACGGGTGTATATGTTAGTTCAAATTCAAATGGTTGTATATAGTCTTACAACCCCAACTACTGGAGATTCAAATATTGTTAGAGAAATATTTTCATTAATCTCTTTTGGTCCTTTGTCACAGTAAAAATTTTACCAAAAAAATATAAAATTTTCAACACATCAACGCATAAAACACTAGGTATATATCGAGGTCAGTTTTAGGGTAGTTCCATTCATGTGGAATCATTTTTTGAGACCCATACTCCAAAATACAATCTCCATTCACCTGCTCCTCTCCTAACATTATACTAGAAGCCCCAAAAACTACATTTACTCCTCAACGGACATTAGTAGGATCATTATTGGTGTGGTTTTCGAATTCTTCATTAACTTCTATAACTTTTTCTCAAAAACTCTAGACCATTCCATTATCACACCTATCTTGGTCAAGAAAAAATATGGTTCTTCTAATATTTAAAATTCATTGATTAACCTCTTATAATAACCCACCAGCCCTAGAAAATGGCGAATATCAACAACATTCATTGGATGCTCATAAGAACCAACTACCTGAAATTTGTATGGATCTGTTGGCACACCATTCACTATGATGATGTGACCCTTGAAGTTTTCCAAATTAATCAAAAATTGGCACATAGATATCTTGGAATATAGATAATATTCTCTCAATGTACATAATATGATGTCAAGATGATATGCATGATCATTATGAGTTTTGGAGTACAACAACATGTCATCCACAAACACAACCACAAACTGATCCATGTACAGATGGATGATTCTATTCATCAAGGACAAAGACACTACTGAATAATTCCTTAGCACGAATTACATGGAAGAAAACTTTTGTAGTCCATAACTACATCAAAACATTTTCCAAGGTATATCAAAAAATATACCTCTCAACTTATGATAACCCAAGAAAAATTCATTCTTAGAGAAAACACAAGCTCCCATCAACATGTCAAATACATTTTCAATAAATGGAAGTGGACATTGGTTCTTCATTATTATCTATATAAACATACAGTAATCAACACAATATAAAAATGTTACATTATCCTTCATATAAAACAAGATTGGGGGACAATAATGCTATATATTCGGTCTGTTAAACCCATTATCCGTCAACTATTTTAGTTGAGACTTATTCTCGTGAAGCTATATTGGTTCAATTCTATACATTGGAATATTAATTGGATTATCCCCATGTGTGAGCTCAATTGTAAATTACACATCTCTATTAGAAGGAATTCTTGATAGCTATTTAGATAAAATATCCTAAAAACTATCATGTACATGGGGAAATAAATCATGATCTACACCCCATCATTCGGAAAAATACTTGTAGCCTTGGTGTTCAGGTCCCCTATTGACAATGAAGAGTCCCTACATAGCCTTACTGGATATCCCATTCTATGTGTTGAATATATTTGTTACCCTTAAGTGATGTAAATTTCACTATCATATGGCAACCATTAATGTGGGATTAGTACACTACTAACTTGTCCTTACCCATAGTTACGTTGAATCTTGACATGGTAAGGATAAAAAATATCCCAAAAGATAAATACTCCCCACCCTCTAATGATCATTACTTACAAAAATAGATGTCTCTAGACGATACTACCATAGGTGAATATGTCATCATAACCCCGCTTATGAACTCTACCACCACACTAATCCCATTCCCAAGTTGTGAATATATTAATAAATTATAGGCACCAATATCAAATAAAAAAATATATAGCATAGAAGCCATAAGAATAGTTCCAAATATCTTTTGATGGTGTATCATCACTATAAATATATTTTGGCTGAATATCATGGAATTATATTTGCATCATTTTGTGGGATTTAGTTTGAGTCCTCTAAGATACACCAATCAAATGATATTCGAAGCCTTTCCTAGAATCACCTCGTCCATTACCTCTACTTCCATATCATGTAGAACCCCATCTACTAGACCGATAATTTGTAGAAGTTACCATTCCCACAATCCGGTCCTTCCTAGCTTCTCCATTACTCCCCATCCATCAATGGTTCATTCAGAACCTCTGTAAATGTCCCATCCTACCATATCTATGGTACTCTATAGGTGGGTGGGTTCAATATCTACAAATTTGACACGACTGACCATAAAAGAGGCAGGTCACCTATGTAAGGTATTGTGTGACTGATCCTTCCCCCTATCTGCAATTTTTTTCACTTCTCTATTCAACATTATCATAATAATATATCATGGTCTCAGAAGTCCTACCTATTGACCATCAATCTAAAAAAACTTTTCCTCCACCTGAAGCTTCGAGTATGTTACCCTTAGAAATAAGATAATTATACACCACTTTTAAAATACTCTTCTGCCTAAAGATATTAACACGGTAAAAATTTTAAATTTAATCCAATCCCGAAACCTCTTTTTTCCTTTGATGAACTCTTCCAAAATTGGAACAATGTACCACAAGTTAATAAAACATCTATAATAGTCTATAATGTGCATACTCCCTTGAGTCAACCTCATAAACATATATTCTCCTTGCTTACTGAGCATATCAAGGTGAAATTTCGTCCAGGACATCTATTGAATGTCCTTACAGTTAATATTCTCATGATATACACCCCGAGTCTAGATTTCCCACCAACGCTTCTCTTGAAAAGAGTGACATATAAGATACTAGATGGATATTTTATTTGCATGCATATCTATGTGGTCTTAATTAGTCTTTATAGACTCAATCAAGAACAAAACTTCATTATGTATACATTTTATGGTAAATGTCAGGGGTGCTACAACTGAAACCCCCTATGTCATATTATACATACCCTCCACAACCTTCCCTATGTCTCTTTCCCTAAACATCTTGTAGTGAGAAAATTTATCATGAAATTTCTCTCTAACATCCCCATGCAGCACTATCGGTTCCCCAAGATATAATATCGGAGGATCATTTCCAGCTGTACCATCCTATCATCCTCTCAAAATGTTTTATCATTGATGAATATTTCTAAAATTTCATACACACATATCAGGACACATAAAATAACATTATCAGATTTAGATAAAATTTATTCACAATAATCCATAGCAATTCGTTACCCAAACCCCTACCACACAGTAAAATCCAAGGTACTGTCACTACCCTTAAAAATCATACATATAGGTCATGCTTAACAATGAAAAAAATTATTATAGTTATTAAAATCACATTAGAATCCCATTTTAAAAATTTAGAATCATTTAAAAAAATTTAATTCTATATCAAGTAACATTTTATGTTCAATTTCTCTAAAAAGGAAAAAAATTCACTTCAATAACTTACCTAAATCCTAATTTACCATTTATGACTAAAATGATGTTGGTCACCATTAAATTTGAGTTCCTAGAATGATGCATGAAAATAGAACTACCATTCCATAATAGGTTATGAGTGAAATATCTTAAAATATCACAAATATTAATCACATCACATAAAAAGTGCCTTACCAAAGTTTAAATGACATCCAACTATAACAACAATCATTGGTAACAAAAATCTCACCATGGGTGCTTGGATTTTACCCTCGTACATGTTTTAGATACTCCCATGAAGGATATCTAAACCAATTAAAAATAATCATATTAACCAATCTACCTTTCCTAAATATTTTTAAAAATAAATGATAATGAAACATCACAGATTCATCTTTGTAACATCCCAACCAGAGTGTCACACATCGATGCACCATTCTGATTGGTTACATGAAATCAGGCATGCCTCCCTATTTTCTAGAGGATTATTACTAGAATTTAGTTTCTAATTTGAATAACATGGAGAGAATATCACCTCTTTAACGTTGAAAATAATAAATGAATTAAATAATAATAAACAAATAATATAACCAATAAAAAAATAATATCACACGATGACAAAAAAATAATATAACATCCAAACTAAAATAATAGATATTCTATGAAATGTACATGCCGAGTGTCAAATGAAAACCGAAACTAGAGACACACTAACACTCCAATGTCGGTCTTGAAAACATGTTCAGTTCATTTATCCCCACTCCATCCCGACTAACCAATCTAACATAAGACCATTTAGTTTATCTTATCATGTAAACATGAAGTCTATTTGGGTATTGATGAGGAATTTTTAGTAGGGTATGAGTAAAACATTGTAGGCCACTGCCAAAAACATCTAAAATAATGTCTATTATGTAACAATGTATGAAGTTTTATAAAAAATAAAGTGCAATTAATATGTAACTAGTTTTCACATTTCATTGTTATTTAATTAAACCATCAGATTCTAGAAGAAACCTTAATGATTAATACCAACTTCATAATGTACCACAATCCAAAACATATCACATACCGTGATAACCAATTATAATTTCAATTCAATTAATATTACGACTGACTAAAACCGTATTCCAATGCCATGAAATTTATCCTAGAATACCATGTATAGTATCCCATAGGTATATGAATCATGAGTTTATTTCCTACAAATTATTTATCATAATTATCTTTTGAAGAATCAAACCATGTCCCACACACTGATATAAATCAATAACATATGGTATTTGGATGCATCCACCCATGTAACACACACATATATAAGAAAATCACATATATCACACTAACACAGGTATAAAAATTTCATACACCTTAAGGTTAAGAATCACTAACTATCTTTTCAAACATTCTCATCATGGGGTACAAATTAAATTATCATTAAATCTTGGCTCATCACTTTAGTCACATGGAATTGTATAACCAACTCACCATTAATATATTTAGGTTAAGACAACAATATCATAATCCTCAATCTCAGTTAATTGACAATTACATTATTTATCCAATTAAAAAATTCCAATATCCCTGCGATTTCACAATCCCATAATATCCATTAATTATTTGAATAATTAATAAAACCAATTTCACTAAATTATATTCACCAAATTTAACTGAATCCATTATCATGTGGTAATTAAATAAAATCTTTGACATCATTAATTAAATTCTCTAATTACGGTAGTTGAAATTATACATTTATATAATCATAATTAATCCAGGACTATGGTATTTTTAATTTACACAACCTACCTCAAGATTGCTAATGAACACACCCCAGTTGAAATCACCAATTGAAGCAGAAAAAAAAGATCAGTAAGATGAAAAATATCTATATCCAAATATTATACCCAATATAAAATTGGTTAGATATATTAAATCCTAGATATAGATCCATCACCATTGGTGGAAAACATCCCCTTAAAAGATGGAAAATTGATGAGATGGGGGTGAACCAATCAGGATGAGATTCTCTTAGTAGGAGAGGTACATATCTTCAATCTGGTCTTAAATTCATTAATAACTATGTTTATAAGGACATGTAATCTATTTGGGAGCATAAAAAATGAGATAAACCATTTAGGGTCGAGTGGGGTCAACTATGGATGATTTTTTGTGGGATTGGGAAGTTATAGTCTTATTTTCTAAATAAATAAACTCAATATACATGGTTTTTTGTGGAAGGGCAGACAGGTTTCCAAACCGGGTTCCCAAACCGTGATCCTTATTCAAGGGGTCCACATCTACTCCCAAGAGAGCACATAATTTGACCAGCCATGTGTTATCCATGTAATCACACTCTGTCTAAGACTACTTCCTTTTCTGAGGTAGGGCTAATGGATTGGGAAAACATTATGCCAACATAGCATTACCCAACATCCCACCAAAACATCCTAATTTCCTCCAATAACACCCTTGATAAAACCAATAAAATTATATAATCAAACCAAGGAAAAGTATTACTTATAATTGATCTTGATTAATTTACAATAATGGATGAGATCATACAATCTCCCACCTTATAAGAGATCAACCTCTAGTTTTACTCCTAGGAATCACTATGATCCTATGGAAAAATAATGGGAAATTGAGCCCACATATCTCTTTTTATCCCCCATGTTTTCACGTGAACACACACATGTTACCATAATACATGAGCTAACACCATGTCATTCACCCACAATGCTTTATCACTGTGATAAAAAACATGTACTATTTGTTTCTCGAAGGACACATCAGTCTCAAGCTCAACAAAAACCTCATTGATCACATGAGATGGATCAGGGTGATATCGATGAAGCTATGAAACATGAAGAAATCATTTATAGTATTATACATCTATGGAAGAGATAGTCGATAAACCATCAGTCCAATTACCTCCACAGCCTCAAAAGCACCAATAAACCAGTGTTCCAATATTCCATGTCTCTGAATCCTATGATGACCCAAACGATTTGACACCCAAAGGAAGAAACAACCTCCCACTCAAATTTCAAGGGGATTCCATCCTTTATTAGCATATTATTTAATCCTATTTTTTTCCATTTTTGTACCCTTCTAAATCATATGAACCATCTACAACAACTCTTACACAAGACTTTGTCCTACCAGCTCTGACTCTCATGCCTTCATCTAAAAAATAGCTGATATGCATGACCTTCCAAAAAATTTATCATATGATTATATATAAATAGTTTCTTAATAATAGTTCATATTATTGAACTCTACTAGTACTAGGTGTTTCTCTATATTCCAACCAAATTAGAGTACTCACACCCGAAGAGTAACCTTAAGCACATATATAGGGAATTCCATCCACACATCTATCTTTGGGGGGAAATACTTGACCAGTAAAACCCATGTACAATGTGACTATAGTAAAAACTAATAGAAGCATGAAGTAAAATGAGAGTAACAATACGAAACAATAATCTGTAGAACCCCATGCAAATGTACTATCTTTCAAACATTCTTTTACATCCATTTATTCACTAAATAATTCTATTGTTTAGTTAGGGAATCCAATACCATAGTCATATAATTTATAATAACCCAAATAGTGGCATCCCTACAAGGAATGATTGGTATACCCTCTATAATGTCCAGAGTAATGATTTACCTCTTCCATTCCAGAATGGGAAATGGAGGTAGTAAACCACAAGTTTGTTGATGCTCGACCAAAATCTATTGGAATGTGTGGAATTTCATCATGAACTCTACATTTTTAAACCCTTACACCAAAACTATTAAATTTGGACTTAGTACATCTTCATTACTCCTAGATGCACCTCAAAATATGAGGAATGAAATGAATCCCTCATCTCCTCCCACATGATCGTAGGCTCAATAACCTAATTCTTGAAAGAGATGATCGTATCCTTGTATATGGTTCATATTAAAGGTTTTTTCCAATATTCAAGGATTTACATCATCTCCAAACACTACAGATCAAAATATTTTTTCTATCTATTCATGCTAAAAATTTTAGAGTCAAATGAAAAGGATATGTGGTTCATCTGCCCTAGGCCCTCCGGAACCACAACATGCATCTCATACAGTAAGGTAATCATTTCATGCTTATTACTAGACTATTTAATAACACGAGGTGTAATATTCATTTATAAATCATCAAAAAAAATATTTCACTTCCAAAGAATATATTCATGATCAAAATAAAATTAATTCATATACTCTACCAACCTATGTTACCAAATAATAAAATGTCATTATAAAAAGATATAATTTAAGCTCTTATAGCTAGTATAAATTAAAAACCATTTTCCCAGTAGATAATTCCACTAATAAATAATGTCATGAACCACTGATGATTACATGAGGTCATGTGTTGGGTAGATCTATTCATGTGGAATCAGATGTATAGAACCATACAACATAATTTGATCTCCCAACATCAACACCGCTCCATGAACAATCCCAAAAGTGTTAAAAATCATCATATACTCCTCACTCAGTGTAGGTAGGATCAAAATTGGTGTAGTTTTAAAACACATAGTTAAACCCTAGAAATACATTCTACTTGTTCAAAATTATTCAAACATCACTAAATTATTTTTCATGACAGAATGTGGTTCTTATAATTGGTAAACATACTTGATGAATATTTGATAATAACTCGCCAACCCAGAAAACTGAAGATATATAAAACATTCATTAGATGCTACAAATAAAAAACTACCTAAAAGTTCTTCATTTCCACTAACACACATTCCAATGAGATGATGTGACCTAAAAAGTGTACCTGATCAATCCAAAATTGACACTTAGATAACTTTGTGTATTGAAAATTCTCTCTCAATGCACTTATAATGATGTCAAAATGTTGGGAATTACCATCATGACTCTGGAATACACCATGATTTAATCCACAAACAAAACAACATTTTGACCAAATTATGGATGGAAGATTCAATTTAGTGTGGATATAAACACTATTGAGCATTTTTTTTTATCCCAAACGGCATGAAAATGAACTAATATAGGATATACATGATTCTGAAAGATGTCATTAGTATATCAGTTGGTAAAACACTCAATTGAGGATACCCTGATCTTATTTCAATCATCAAGACGACATAATCTATCATCATATATTCAAATAGGTTGTCAATACATGTAATATGATAATAGTTCTTCACTATAATCCAGTTAAAATTCTAATAATCAACACATAATTGCACAGTTATATCAACCTTTTTAGAAAAAAGACCCTGGAACCCCATTAAATTGTACTCGGTCAGATAAAAACCTTATCACGGAACAATTATAGTTGAGTATTAAGCACTTGATGATCTTTGGGTTCTATTATATATGGTGGAATATAAACGAGCTCCGCCCCATGAATGGTCTCAATTATAAATTCTATATCTCTATCAGGTTCCATCCCAAATAATTATTCAGGAAAATAATCATGAAACCTATCTAGTATTGGTGGAAATAAATCATACATTTCACCCCCATAATCTAGAAAAAGACATGAATCTTAGGCGGTGAGCTTCCCCAGTTCCTAAAGAACTATTAATGTTTGGAATTATTGAATAAACCATTCTCCATGGTGAATATCGTTGTCGCCCTTTGGATATGTAAAATTCACTCTCTTTTAGTAACAATCAATGTGCGATCGGTATGCTGCTAATTAGTTAATGCCCATAATTTGGCATAATTCTGATATTTAATGGATGTAATGATTTTAACTGAAATGAAACTCTCCAATCTCCAGAGAACATCCCCTAGCACAAATAGTTGTCTCTCGATCATAATCCCAGAGGAGTATCTATCATCAAAACCCCACTTAAAAATTACAATGCCAAACTTGATCCATTTAAATGTTTTACAGATATCATATAATGGGTTGTTCTAGTATCAAATATTGTAATCAATAGCATAGAATCCACAAGAATAGTACCAGTAACTATCAAAGATTCAACCATCATTTCCACATGTTTGGGATGAAAAGCTTCTGGTTGTCTTACCCATTATCCATGTGATGTTATCTATGTCCCCAAAGCTTCACCACTCTTATGATTCATGCATTTCTTTCTAGAAGAACCTCTTTCACAATCTCTATATCCATGGCCAGTATAAATCCAAAAACCATATTGACATGGGTTTTAAGATCCCATTACCACACATTGGTTCTTCGTATATACTCCACCTCTCCCCATACATCAATGGTTAATACAAGTACTATATAGTTTTCACATCCTACAATCATCTCGACACTCTACCAGTTGTCAGATGAACTATCTACAAAAGTTACACAACCTACCAAACTGGTAACATGTCACCCAAGTAAGGTCATATGTGACTGATCCTTCCCCCTAGACACATTTATTTTTAGTACTCCAGTAATCATTCATATAATGATGTTTTATACTCTCAAAAATAAAACCTCCTAACCAACCATCCAAAATCACATTTCCTCCACTAGAATATTCCTTCATTTTCTCCTAAAAAATGAGAGCCCAATTCACCATTTTTAGAATCTTATTTTCATGAAAATATTATCCAGGGACATAATTTCACATTTGAGAATATTCTGAAAAAACATTTTGATAGTATTCACATCCACTTACAACCCTATAACAAATAATTGTATTTTAGTTAAGAATATAACATAGTCCATCAATACATGCTCCCACGATTCAACCTAATAAATTCTGATGCACTATACATCATGAGAATCAATGTTTATAAGATATCTTTGAAATTTTCTAAAAATTACGTTGAATCAATATTCCCCATATATCGATCTTGAGTTTGGATGTCCCACAAACTATTCACATGATCAAGTAATATATATTCTTCCAAACTAACTATTTAATCATAACGAATCTCTACATTGTCAAATATGGTCTGGATGGACTTAATTTAGAAATAATATGCCTTATGTCCACCAAATCCAATATACTCTTGAGGGTATGAAACTAAAAAACCCATGTTAGATCAGACATAATCTTCATAACCTTGATACAACCTCTTTCGTTTAACATCACTAATTGATCATGGTTCTCAAATAACTTATCACTAAAATTTTAACCATGTAATATATGGGCCTTCAGCTATACTAATGGAGGATCATTTACTTTATTATACTCTAATAATGATCTCAACAAGCATCATCATGGAGGCATGTTTCTAAAATTCAAAAAACAATTATAGGACACATACCATTACTTTAACACATTCACATAAGAGGGATTCACAATAATCAATAACAAGTGGTTCCCAATACCCTACCATATGGACAAAATTGAGGCATTGTCACTACATTAATCATCGTACATCTAGGTCAGGGTCAAAAAAGGGAATACCAATTCCAATTAATCAAACATCATTAGACACTCATTTTAAGTATTTTAAATTATTTTAAAAATTCTAATTCTTTATCAGGAACGATTTTTAGTTCAATTACATAACAAATAAAAAACATTTCTAAAACATACCCAAAACATGCTTTCCCATGCATTCCTAAATTGATGCATGTGACAATAAATTCTAAGTAACCATAATGATTCATGAAAACTCAACAATCATGCAATAATAAACTATGATTCAAATCATAGAAATATAAAAAAACAATATCACAGAAAAGGATCATAACACAAGGTGAAATAACATCCAACTAGAACAAAAAACTTCAATTAAAAAAATGTTACCATGGGTACTTAGATTTTACACTCATACATGGGTTAGATACTCCGATGCATGAGCTCTTAACCAAGGCCAGAAACATCATTTTATTATGTAAACCATAAACAAATAGTAAGAAAAAATAAAATAAAATGAAACAAATTTGATACCACTTTTTAATGTACCAACCTAGGTGACACATCACGGTGCACCGAGATGGTCAGTTTCATGACCACAAACCCCACCACCGCATAAGCTAGAGGATCGAAACTAGTAATGAGGGTCTAATATGAATACCAAGGGGTGAAAACACCCTCTTTATCAAGACATCAGAATAGTATAATTAAATTATAATAACCAAATTATATAACCAATAACCAGAAAAACAATATAAAATGATTACTAAAACATGAATACAATATCAAAACCAAAATAATAGATTTTTCATTCCCAATACATGCCATGTTTCTAATGTGAAAACTAACGAAAGACACATTGAACCTCCTAATTGGGTCTCGACACCATGTCTGGTTCCCCCATCCATTCTCTATCATGACTCATCCTTCTAACATGCCCTTACCCATAACACTTCTTGAAAACATGTTGTCTATCTAGGTTCTGGCCACGTAGCCTAGGTAGGGTTTCAAGTATAACTCATTAGTCCCCCCAATGTTTTCTAAAATAATATCTTGTTAATAATAGTTAATATTGTTATATAAATAATAATGTACAATTTATAATTATGTTATTCTTATATTTATTTAGTATTTAATTAACCACCTAACCCCCAAGTACTTGGGGATAGAAACCCTAAATACATATATTGGACCATGTATGAGTTTGATCGATTTCACATAATAGGAAAATCAATTAAAATTTCAATTCAAATCATATTATGACCAATTTGAACCATAGTCTAATGCCATCATTTCGGTCCTCGAATGACATGTATAGCACCCATTGGGTATTTGGATCCTTAGTAAGTTTCCCATAACTCATTCATCTCTATGGGATTTTTAAGCATCTGTCCATGTCCCAAACACATATATCCGTCAATCAGATATGGGATTTTGAAGCATCAATCCATGTCTAACAGACAAATATCATCAAATCACATGTATCACAATGTCTCATATATCATAATTTCATAATCATTAATATTAATAATAAGTAACCTTTCTTTCAAATATTATCATCATGGGGTACCAATTGAATTATCAATCAATCTTGGATAATCACTTTATTTACATATAATTTTATAACCAATACACCATTATTCTTTTTATCATAATCAAACAATTTCATAGTCCTCAATTCCAATTAAACTGTAATTACATTAAAATACCAATAATACTATACAAATATCCCATTAAATCACAATGACAATATTTCTTTTGTTATTTGACCAATTAATTAATCTAATATCACCTTATTCAATCCCCAAATTTATCCCAAATCATTACCATATGGAAATTAAATTAAATTGATTCAATAAGAAATAAAAATTCCCTATCATGATAGTAGAAATTTCACAATTAGATATAAATAATTAAATAAAGTCTATGGGATTTTTAATTTATACCACCTATATCATGATCGTTGGTGAACACTCACAAACAAAAATCCCTAATTTAAGAGGAGAAACTGAGATCACAATGAAGAACATGATATACATCAAAAACCTACATCCAAAATAAAAAATAATTAGATCTGTCAAAAAAATACATCTAGATCCATCTCCAATAAAAGAAAAGTGTCACTTAAAAATATAAGATAAGGACTAGACATATGGAATATCACAAATAAAATGAGTTTATATTTTTAAGATATGTGTAGATCTTCAATCCAGTAATTTATTTTTCAATATTTGAGATCAAGGGGCCTTGGAATCCATCCATGAGCCTAAGACATTTGTGAAATTGTTTAGGGTTTTGTTAGGGTTGACTTTGGTTGACTTTTTGTATGGTTTTGGAATTTTTAATCAAATTTTAAAAATAATTAAACATGTGTGCATGGTTTCTTAGGTAGGCGTGCATGGTTTTCACAACCATGTTCCCAGTCTCAATGCCTATTTTTGGAGGTTCATGATTACTCCTAACAGAGTTTTTGGTTTGAAAAAATATTCACCATCCATGATATCCAAAGATATCTAGGGTTTTCTGTTTTCATGGGGTAGGGTGCACAGTTTGGGAAAACCGTGCACAAATATTACACATCCCAAAACCCCTAAAAACATATAAATTTCACCAAAATTATCCCAATATTAAACCCAAGAAAGATTTAATCATTAAAGGGAAATGAGTACCTAAAAACAATCTTGATACATATCCTGAAAAGTATTGGTTCTTATAGTGATCACCAAATGAATTCAACATAGAATTTGTTTCCTTTCAAGTGATTAATGATTATCAGGATTCAACTTCCATAATATTTCTGATAATATACTAATTTAACTTTTTTTTATTTGAGTATTATTTATCTTTTTTATTTATTTTTCTAGTTTATTCATATAACCATAATAAACATGTATTTTATTCTTCATTTATTACACCACCTATAAGAAATCCATGGTTGTGACTCCCAATAAAAATCCATGTATGTATACTAGGATAGTCTCCTATAAAAGACTAGGTTGTGCCTCTTGGTTCTTTAAAATGAAGTTTTTGTAATTAACGTTCTCACACTATTAAATGTGAGGTTCTTAGAGGGTATCAATATATATAAATAGTATATGAAGTGTAAGAGTATAATATGATCTTTGGGATCTAAGACACTATTAATCCCTGTGTGGTTTCCATTTATTTCTACTAAAACACAACTAAAGAAAATTACACACACTATAATTTTACATTTAATTATCTTTGATTATTTTTTCCATTAGTTACTAAAAATACTATTGACCCCTTATAGTCATATTTTTCATTTATATTTTCCAAAAAATATTCCGTTCAAATTTGTACCATAAATTTAATAATATTTTTATTAGTTTTTGAAAATGATTATGATTCCCTCATATCATCTTGACCAGGTTGGAGGTCTTTAAACTCTACCCAAACTACCTATGATGTGGGTCTGTTTAGAAAACCCTTAATCTAGATCAACCTATCTATGTGTGTGATCATTCCACCTATTTGTGAAATACTTTTGTAAAATAAATAACATAATTATGGGGGTAAATAATTCTTTCGGTATAATATTATTTGTAAAAAACATGGTTAATTGAATGGTTTAAAATATAGTCATTTTATTTAGATGTATGATCTCTTGGCGGGTTCCTTTTTCATGGATGGTTAAACATGTGCATGGACCATAACAATACCCTCAACATTTTATATTAGTTAAACTAGATTTGATATCATTGTATGGAACCGATGATTGATAATTTGGTATCACATTGATCATTATTACAAATATTGAACCGACTTATGAGTTTGAGGTATGGAACATATGACCCCTATATATAGATATTTGGATATTATTACTCCATATACATATGTCCTGGGATCTAATCTCATGTTTGGATGTATTAATCCAAGATCACCTTGGATGGGTTCCTTTTTCTGAAGGGGGATTCCTTGGTCCTTCATTGTGGGTCCTAGCTTCTGTAGACATGACACATAATATGTATATGGGGAATGATAAATCTTGTATTTACCACAATTTTTTAACTTCATTTTCAAGAATTAATAACTTTTTCCTTAATTTATTAATATACTTTATTCTTTTACTTATTATATCTAACATTCCATTCACCTATTTAAACTTTATATTTGTACATGGTTATAGTATTTATACACATGCATAATTTTTTACAGACACGATTGTGGGTGGCCTACTGAGTACATATCACACCAATTTTGGGTATTATTTTGGTAACTAAACATACATCATTGATGTAGGTAAAAAAAGGTAATGAACATGGTTATTGATTCTTGATTTTTATGTATAATATGAAATTGGGATCATAATAATGAGCCTTTTATAGTAATGCTTTGACCAAGATTTTGGACTTTTGTTATTTTTTATACATGTATTATATTGGGTTCTTACTTCAATGTGTGGGAATTTATTTTTTATATTATACTAACATTAACATATTTTTTTTATAAAATGGTAAATATTATTAATCAATCTACTGACCTTATTTGGATGTTTATTCCTTAAAATGTTCTGGTTGATTATTGTTATTCATTTCTTCAAATTATATCTTTCTCATTTGTTGGGATATACTCTAGTTATTATGGTATATTCTCCCCACCATTCCACCATAAACCCAAGGTACTAGTTGTCAGCCTCTGGTTTTACGAGGAGGTTCAATGGAGGTAATGCGGCCACCCGGTTTGGTTAAATATGAGTTTACTAGCTCTAAGATATTGCCAAGTGATATCAGAGCCCCTTTACATTTTGTAATATTATATTGTGTTAGAAGATATTAGACTAGGAAAAAATTGAAATTTGCTAATTAGAAAATACATTTGATTATTTACCCCATATATGGGGGCAAATACAAATTGCTTAAGATGGGAAATTTGATGTTCTAGATTATTCTTCTTACAATTGTACTGATTTAACTATTCCATGACTTGTTTAATGTGTGGAGGTTATCATCTTTAATTATGATTTTTTACCCTTGTCCCGATGTGGAATTTAATAATTTCTCATGAAATATTATAGGAATGTATAGAATTATTGTTCATTTGTATTTTTTCTTTGCAAGTTTCATAGATTAATTTCATGATACATGTTGATAATAACATGGGTGATAAATCGGTAATGAAATTTTTTTTGCGTTATGAGAACGGGTATTGAATAAATAGTTATTAAAGTGAATGAATAAATATAAATAGTGTTTTTTATTATAGAATTATGATAACAACATAATTAGATAATTAATATATGTTCCAGGTATGTAACTAATGTTAAATAGACTGAAATGTTAGTTGAATTTTAATACATGATTAATAATTTTAATTTAAAGAGTGGTTTTTCAACTATAATTTTGTAATAGTGATTCATCTAGTCAAATAATCTTTTAATAAATGTCAAATTTTGTTATTTGATGTAATGATCTTGTTATTGTTACATGAACTACACATTTTAATTTTTAATGAATGTAATTTTATATGTTTGGAGCGTTACTTTATCTTAGTTTTCTATAATATAAATAAATCAATATTTAAATTAATATTCAAATACTTTTTCCTTGAATTAGTGATTTCAATTTAAAATTAATGGTTACATTCCACTATAAATTCAAATGAAACACAATATTGGGGAACCTTTATCATAATCAAATAACATGACCGTTACCTAACCATCATAATAGGCAAAAGGAAGTGTATTTATTGTCATTCATTATCTTTCTTATCAGCTATAAATGCCTTTATGAGAGGGTATAAAGGAGTGTATTTTATATTGGAAGGCTTAAAAACATCCTTTTCAACTCTTTATGATTGTATCTATGTTGAATCACTTTTATGTTGTGTGTATAGAAAGAGATTTCCCATCAAAATATCGTTGGGACGTGCATTAAGAGGATGTTGATGATCGTACTCCAAATGTGGAGGGGCCTAAGGCCGTCGTATATCCTCTATTGGTGGAACTAGAGGCACCTATTTATATTCCTTATCTAGGAATTGATTCTCAGTTTTTGATGTGTTTCATATGGATTGTGTGATCGATACTGAAATAAATGTAACTTTTCTCCAATATATAAGAGTTGAAAAAAGAGTTTCAATAGAAGCATAAATTTATATTTTTAGGGGATGGAGACCCCTGGTCTATTGATTTATTGCTGAATACCATTTTTTTAATATTTAATAATCTAGTGATTCCTCCATATAATATGTTCAATCTCATAATGTATATGTATTGTGGATCCACTAAATAATGGATGGATTTTCTAAAGTAGGCCGATAAGAAATGAAAAAGTATTTAGAATGATTTAAAATCAAACCTATATGATTATAATTTCATATATACATTGAGTTAAAATCAATCCATTGAGTTTATAAACATAGAGAAGGGTACTACATCTACGATCGATTTCTTCATCTCACTTTATAGTGCATAGTGGTTTGCACAAATATATATAACTGATGAGTCATCTATGATGAGATGCATTATGGTGGGACTAAGGATTGTTATTTTATCCTAGAAGAGAAAGTTTTAATTTAATTTAATGTAAAGGATAGTAAGATATTCCCTCATTACAGAAAATAACTTGAGGGATGCTTTAGTAAAATATTAGAGTGGTCTATCTTCTTGACTATGTGGTGCAATGTCTACTAGTAGAAAGAAATTCTTCAAGACCACACATCAAGAACATTACAATCAATGTATATCGACTGAATGTTCTATAGTTTTTACTACTTAGGAAATAATGGGAACATGAAACCTCAGTGTGAGAGATCTCTGGTTGCGTGTCGAGCCTATCATAGGATGGGTCATCTATAGTATTTTTTCATAACATTCCACCTAGAAGACATTGATTGGGGATCTTCACAAAAAATGGGTCCATGAGTAGGATCAAAATATCTAAATCAAGTAAAGATATAAATCACTAACATCCAATCATGCTAAAGTCATTTTATAGAAAAGGTAGAGAGACACCAGTCTCACACTATAGGTAGAGCTAGTCAGCTCATGGTAGTTATGTTACATCTCAAGGTTGTTGATTGGGAATGATATAAACATTATATCCCATACATGAGGTCTATTTTGTTGGAATGTACATGGTTTAAAGTATCATGCCATAATAATCTACCTTGGTATTAGATTTATTAGATATTTGTACATTCCACTGCATTATATTTGTAGATATTTTGGAATGTATTATGCTTGAAGTTTAGTATTTTTGCTGATTGATGATGATTGGTACTCTGTTGGGAGTATTTTAAAAATATGTTTGACTATTATGGGATGGTTGTAACACCCCATTATTCCACTATATTCTTATTTTTTATAATCAATAGACTGTGTTGTACACAACATCGAGTTCTATCCCACCATGACCAATCAAACGAACCGTAATGAATAGTAATACCCACTTTTTAAAAATTTATAAATTTTGTTTTTCAAAATAGAATTCATTTTTTGATTTTAAATATCAAAATTATCATAGGGTTAATTTTTTATTTTTCTAAAAACATTCAATTTTTGATGAATAGTGAAAAACAATATGTTATTGTTTAAAACTAACTTTTATATAAATAATTATTACTTTTATTTAAATTTATAGATACATAAAACCTATATTAGTTCAATTTATATCATTGGAGACATTTTATAATAATATTAGATATATATATATATATAATATTTTATGGAACTTTTTAATGCATTTTACCAACCTATTAGGTAAATTTTCAAATTTTCCCAAAAAGTAATTTTTCCACTACTGTGAATTGAATTTAAAAAATCAAAGTGACATGATTTAAATTAGTATTAAAAATGTTTTTCAATAGGATTAAAATAATATTTGGTGAATTGTAATTTTTGAATCATATTTACCACAATTAAAAGTAAATATGGCAATTAAAGGTAAAAAAGATATTTTAATTACACTAACACATGTCATAATCCTATTAGAAAAGTGTATTTCCACGAAAATAAACCTTGTGAATAATATATGATCTTTTTTATCCACTTGTATTTTATTAGGATAGTTATTATTATTTTATTTAAAGAAGACTTAAAATTTGTAAATTCAATGTTTAATAACTAAACCATTTTTAATATAGGGTTATACATTCGATAAATACGACAATAAATATTAAATATAAAGATAAAAATATTTCCAAAATCATGGTATTTTATTTATAACTTTTAAACATTAAATAATTAAATTTATATATGACACAATAATGACCATTTTATTACCTTATTGACAAAGGATTAAAATAATGGATATTAAAAATATTAAAATAAATATAAATTGAGGCTTTTGGATCACTCCATGAATTTTATAGGTTAATATTACATGTTAGGGTTTCTTTAATGTATTTTTTTAATTGATAAGTTTTTTATGACTCTAACAAAATCCAAATAGTAAATAGTGATAAAATTGACACAAATGAGTTTATTAAAATATACTATATGATTAAATGATATAATATTCATAAAAATATATGGTTCATCCAAATTACTTATATAATGATATATATGTCATTAATTAACCACTTGAGGTTCTATCTGAATTTTATATTATATTTATTAACCATGTATTATAAAAATACATGAATACATTGTAAAAGATAAACTATTTAACTAAGAGTTAAATTTAAAAGATAAGGTTAAAATGGTAACCTAAACATGTCTAAAAACTACTTATTGAGAGGTTTGATAACCATACGCAACATAACCTCAACATAAATCCATTTTGTTCCATTATAATTTGAAGATGGATTTATAATAAAATAATATTTCATACTTTTCCTAAACTGACCCTCACCAATCTTTTAAAAGGGTACATCCCCTTCACTCAAAATCACTTCTTCAAAGCCATTTGGATTGGCTAAAACCTTCTCAATATCTTCTGAAATACATTAACTTCATATTAGAGGCTTACATTAATCATAAATCAATCCTAGGGATCACTTTTGATCAATCCAAAAATGAAGCACCCGAAGAAGAGGAAATTATTACATCACCTATTTCAATGTTCTTTTCATCATAAAATTCCTCTTACAATGTTGTTTACATACCAAAATAATAACACCAATACCTTATACATACATTGATGTAATTATAATTATGGTAAACCATATTCATTATTCTATCCATCCTATAACTGAAAAATTAACCACATGTGCATACATACGGCTTACTGTTTCCATGTAACAGTGTAGTTTGTTATTTAAAACATCATTATTTTGATTTATATAGTAATGATTAAAAATGATGTAAATAATAAAATTAACATTTTACTAATTTTTATATATAATATACCATCCAATTACAAATGGTTTCACCACTAAAAGAATCATATTGTCGCTTGTGCTTGGGTATGGCTTATCGTCTCCACGAACACGATGAGATTAATTCCCAATTGAAACCATTGAAGAATAAATTTAATTTTATGATTAAAATTAGTGTTTAAAAATTTAATATCACTCAGGATATGAATAAAATACATCCTATTCATAACAAACATGAATTTTGTGACTAACATAGAAAGCAAATTGAATTAGTTAACACCCAAAACAATGATATTATTTAAATATTATTATCATAGATATATTAGAAGATTATATATGATATCATATTTATGTATGTGGTTATTGTATTGTTTTATAACAATTATTTTACTATTATACAGGAGGTTAACGTACCCTCGGCCAAGGAAAAGTAGAAGTTAAGGGTTAATTTTTCAATCTCATTATTATCCGAGTTTGTTTATGCGTAAGTATCTACTAGGACCACTTTATCATCCCCATCCACGTTTCATAAAAATGTATTTCGAAATATTATTTTTGCTATTTACTAAATTATAGGTTAATTTAATTTATACCCTCATTATAGTTTTTATAAAATGTTTTGAAATGAATCTTTCTATCACTTTCCAAATAAGGTACTTCATAACCTTTTCGACAAATTAATGTAAGAATATTTTTTTAACTTATACAGCTGGTTAAACAATTTTCCACCATTAGAACACCTTCTATGATTCCCTCACAATATAATAAAATAATTTAAATTTTTTTTCATTTATAAATACGTGATATTAAATTATTTCAAAATATAATTACATATTTCTATCAACTAGTTAGGATTTCATCTATCAACATCCAATGATGAATTTTACAATTGTTTGATGTTGATTTATTATGATACAATATTCCATGTTTTATTGAAGGTTTTGTGATATGTTTCACTATGGATGTGTTTTCCTTATACAATTAATTGTTTGTGGTTAAAGTGTTAACATTTTGTATGCTAGTTTTAATATTGATGTTTATGTTATGTTTCAACCTTTTCATACGAGGAATGCATTGGACGTAGTAAGAGATAGGAGGAGGCTTTTATAGATCCTCGATGCATTGGTAGGTCTCATTAGACAAACATGTTTCATGGCACAATGCCATGACAAAATCTTATTTGTATTCTTGGCATGAGGCCTTGAATATGTGGTTTTGATGTCCAACATTATGAATTACATCATTATGAAATTATCTATTGGTATTACATTTTATAATTGGAAAAGTATAATATCCATGCGAATAAATAAAAATCATTTTTTGATTTATCTTTTCCATATTATGATGTAGTTTATGTTTAAATGGCTTGTGTTTTAGTCATATACATTTCCCTAAATGTTTATGCTTATTTTTTATAATTTCCGCTATATTATTATACGTACTGAGCATCTGATCTCACCCCTTTCTTTTGTTTTATTTTGCCGAGGATGTGAAGAAGTATTTAAGGATTAATCTGTAGGAATATTCCAAAGTATATGAGTGCGTTCAAAAGGGGACACAGTGTTGTATTTTTATTTTATGATGTAATGTAAAACTTATGTATGTATCTAGAACTTCAAAGGATACTAATATAGTATGTCTATCGAGATATGATAACTTTTGATCATGACGATGTTATTGAATAATGCACCGACTCTTGGTAACTAGGGTTGGGGCATTACTGTCGGTATAATAGAATGTTTAGTAAAATCCTAGGAAACTAGTTTTAGAAAAAAAATTGATAAGAGAACATTACCATAAGATAATATTTGAGGATTAGTATTGAAGATCATCTTAGAATTTTGGTAATTTACAGATTTCTTTAATTTTACAAGAAATAAATCCATTTCTGGATATGATTAGATAGATGTGACTCTATCATTGTTATACCAAGGAGTTAAAACACTGACAAGGAGTTTCGAGCTTGACCCGTGGTATCCTGGTACACAACAACGAGCCTTGCTGCACTCTTGGTTATGACACTCATAGGGGATATGCTTAATATAATTCACATTTTCTTTACAGACCATTACGTAGGATTTATGAGTAAATACCTCATCAAAGAAATCATTTTTTTCTATATATTATATGAATAAATTATTCTCTTTATGTTAGACAGTTTACTAGTTTTTAATAATGTATAGTGATTCATAAACTAACCTAGTGTATGCTATTGTTTAGAAATCGTGCCTAGTGGAAGGAATGGAAACTGTATCAATACACATAATCCATGTAGGGATTGACCTCCTACTCGGGATAATTATAGTGGAGACTGTTATGGAACTGGTGCTAAAAAACTTATAACTATACTGGGACAAATCACTCAGGTTATGTATAATAACCATACCCATATGGAGCACCCTGATTGTAACAACACAATTAAATAAATAATGATACATTTTCCAAATTATTAGTATATTTAAATTAAATAATAATTTTATTTTAAAGGGTTCACTATGTTTGATGGAATAACTGATACGCAACAATGAGTTTATTTGAAATCTTACGTTGCACACTAATAATATTATATTCTTATAATAAATGGTTGTTAACTCCTAACCTTGTATTGGAAGGAAAGAACAGAACTAACTAAAATATGATCTTACATGTTTGTTAAATGTTTTTACATTTATTAAACAAATTATATAGGCTCTAAATGTGAATAAATCTAATTTTAAGCATAATTTACTTTAAAATGATGATTTACCACCTTTTGATGGCGAACCCTCTTTAAATATTGTTTTGTTCAGTTTTATATATTCTGTTTGAACTAATAAAATTATTCTTTATAATCAGGTGATCAAAATATATTTTGGTTTAAGGTTTGGTATTTTTCTGATAAAATTCAATTTTTATTGAAAAGTGAAAAATATTGTACATTAATTCGAAAATGTAATTTATTATAATTTACATATATGGTTAGATTGTATTTTTAATTGGTTTAAAAGTGTAATTTGATTATATTTTATCTATTTAATCCAATGTTGGTCATTTTAATTAATTTTACTTTGATATTGGACATAAACAGGTGTCAATCTTTTGATAGTTAATATTTTATAAAAACACGCTTTTTGTTTCGACTATGGGAATTAATTTAAAATTAAATAATCCAAATTCTATGTTATGAATTTAGTAAAATAGACATAATTTTTGAATTCATAATATGAAAATATAGCTTAGGAGGAATTTTTGGTATTTTTATGGAAAACATCAATTTTTTATGAATAGTGAAACAAATAATTAGTAGTTAAAAACTCATTTTTTCATTTAAATGAAATTTTACAGCTTCTGTGAATTGAATTTCAAAAATCTGACATACAAGGTTGTTCTTATTAAATAAATATGTGGTTCAATCAGATGAAAATAATTTTTTATGAATAGTAATTTTTTTATTTTATTTACCGTGGTTAAAGGTACATAGGGTAATTCAAGGTAAAAAGAATATCAAAATAATAAAAAATTACCTTAAAACTTGTTCTAAACTTATTGGATTATTCATGGCCGACCATGGGCATATTTGGGTATATTTTGGGACCCCATGGAGCCACTATACTGTGATAATGATTCTTTATTTTAATTAACATAAAGGAAAGGCAAAATGACATAAACAAATATCTTTTAGTAAATTAATATTTACAAAGTTTTATATAAGTTATCATTTTGACTATTAATATTTTTCAAAAATATAAAAATATTTAACACATAATATTTTTTTACACATTAAATTAATAAAATTATTTATGACACAATAATGATGTTGTTGTTACCCCATTAATAAATGATTCAAATAATTAAGATTATACATAATAAAATAATATCCAAAATCTATAAAAATAATTTGGGTGATTTTATTTAGACCATGAGTCAAATTATCTTTGAATTTAATAAGTTTTTTATTTTTAGAAACTGAATTTCATTATATAATTAAATAATATTTTCCCACTTTCCTAAGGATCCCCTCCTCCCCCTTATAAAAATACCTCATCTCTAACCCAGCACTCACACCTCTCAAGCCCCTTGTCTCATCCAACATCTACCCAAATAAGCTATAATGATTTCTCTCTTATACCTATTAGTGTTACCTTAGGCATAAGGCCCTTCAAAAAGTCCATTTGGTTCAATCCAAATAAAGTTACCAGAATTAAAGGTAACAGTTTCTCTTAAAAAATATATTATTTTACTTATCCAACCACTAAACTCTTTTTATTCTTTTTTTATAAAAACAACAGCATACGAAATATACTAGGATTTTGTTATAGTAATTATTCAAACTACACTTATACACACATCTATCTAATGGGGAAATAACATATTGTTTCTGTGGATGGAAAACTGACACCTCATGAAACGACGATTGTTCAATTCTCTTTTACTACCTCTTAGGGTGTCCATTAAGATGGAACTGTATTTATATATGATACATGTTATGTTTATTTTTTCTTTATTCTTCTGTATTTTTCATTTATAGCCTACCATTATGGTTTCCATTAGGGGTAAACCTGATAATTTCATTTTAGGAAGTGTTGACTATCGCCCCCTCAATGTGATGTGACTCATTAATGACATATGTGGGACGTATAAATGATGGAGTTAATGATACTATATATGATAATATATTGTAATTATAACATAACTATGTATCATTATGTTTTAATTCCCTTAAAATAAGAAATATAAATGGATGCATCGTTCATGCATACCTACGCCTTACCATATCCATGAACGGTACATTACATTTCTTACCTCTAAATGTTATGTATTTTTATAAATACATATATAAAATGGATATATATATATATATAAGATATCTAAAATTTTAATATCATTCTGTATAGAATGGAATTTTTACCAAATAGACAACTTGTCAATATAAGAAATTCATTTTGGACTCTAGTACCATATATCGACAAAACAATCGTTATTAACTTAAATGATTACATAAAATTTATAACATGGTAATATGTGATATAAAATGAATAATAAACTTGAAAAATGATCTTAAGAAGGTATAAATTATCTTTAGTTTATTATTCAGAAGATTAAATAATGAACAAGACAAGTCGGACATGAGGTAAGGGACTTCGTCTCAATATTCTTTCATTGAGGCATATTTTGTTTTAATACGGGACATTATTTTATAAGATGAATAAACACCTTTGACTATTTATTTCATTTAATGGGAATATTTTTAAATGAATCATTTTTCTAAATGACCAAAAAATATTTCTTTTAACGTTTTCGGTAACAACAACCTTTCCGCCACAACGAGAATTATTTGATCTTTTGGAATTCTTACCAAGCCTTACTATTTTTAAAAGGAAAATAAATACCATATACTCAATTAAATTTTTTGGTATTTAAAATGGTTTTGATAATGGATTTGTTATGTAAATATATTTCACTGATATATTGTGATTGAAATGTGGAAATGTTATCTTTATTTTTTGTTTATTTTATGTGTTATGAATAAGTTATGGTTCATGGGAATTGTTTACAAATATGGGAGGTTCCATGATAAACCTAGGGCAGGTGGTCCTTAGATAGTTCTCCAATGCATTGGGTAACGTGACCGAGGTAAACATGAATGTTTCTCGTAATATATTTATAGAATACACTATGATGGGTATTCAAAATTTAACTTCCTACGTAGATGTGAATGGTACAATGTAAGTATGTTATGAATGCTACATGTTACCTTTATGATTTGTGTTTACATTGTAAATCTTATAATTACACATGTTATTTTAGAGATCTTATGTTATGTATCTATTGATGAACTAATGTTTTCTTTGTTTATTTTATAACCCTTACTGAGCATTTTATGTTCATCCCATGTTTTGAAATGTTTTTCACCAGAGAAAAAGAAGAATAGTCTTAAGGATGGGATCAAGGAAAGGTCGTGCTATCTAAAACATGAGACTAGACATGAATCATTTTTAAGTGTTTTTATTTTTTGAAAAAAATTGAAACTGAGTAGAATTGTCTACCCTGTTATTTTTGAGATGTAATGTAAAAGTTATGGCCCAATTCTCTAAAACTAAAAACCTGAAAAATTCCTCAATATGAATTATTCATTTAATTAAAGATTGTGTAATGTTTAAGGTTGGGTTCTTATTTTTGGTATCAGAGGTCATTTTAGATAACTTTAGAAATTATAATATTGTTAAATTAAAATTCGTAAATTAATTTATCTTAATATTGAAATGATATAGAATTTAAAGGTTACCATGTTGCTTCGCCTAAGATATTTATCTGTCGAGAATGGTTTTCAACAGAGGAAACATGTCAACTTTGTTGGGATGACATCATGAGGAAGACAAACTTCCAAATCAGTAACCTGAGATGGTCATAATAGGAACTGAACTGTTTGTTGTAGTGATGACACAATTCACTCAGGCTATAAATTGTGGTGGTATCCATGCATGAGAACATCCAGAACAGCCACAAATGAACATGTCAGTAGTGAATCATTTCATGAGGAAACATCCTACATATTTCATAGGATCCTATGACCTTGTGCTAGATGAAGGGTGGATTAAAGAACTAGAGACTGATGCGTTTTGAAAGGTGAAGCTGATCAGTAGTGGTTGGTGCTAAAAGATATCAGGGATTGGGAAGAGATTGATGCTCTTTATTGGGATGAAATCATATGTATGCTTCTTGATAAATATTTTTCTAAGGTAGTTTATCATAGGATAGAAAAAATATTCCTATAATTGAGGTACGAGAATGACTCAGTTGCTGTTTATGAAGAAATATTCACTTGACAAGCAAGGTATTCTCCAAATTTCCTTAGAGATCTTGATAGTAAAATCAACCATTTTTACTCATGATTAAATACAATGTATCAAAGGGATTTATCTTCTCGTGAGTTTAAAAGTTTTGATGAACTTGTTCAATGTGTAGAGAAGGAGGAAATGGAGTTTGTCGATTATCTGGTGTTCTTTCATATAAAATTCAATAACGGGTTGAGGTGGTAGATCAATGGTAAAAACTCTTCAAAAAATTCTAATGGTATGAAACTTATGTTTACATATCGTGAAAATTGTGGTAAAAAGCATTATGGGGAATGTATTTTGAATTCTAGTAAGTGCTACCGATGTGGTAAAATGGGACATAAACCTCGTAATTGCACTAATACAATCAGTCTAATTGTAAGAAGAAATATTATTTACAGTCTATAAAATGTTTTAAGTGTAATGAAGTGGGTCATTATGAAAATGAGTGTCCAACAAAGAACTAAATTTAGGGAAAGCAACCATACTACAAGAAGAAAGGGCTAGTGAAGTCCTTTTCCACTACTTTAGCCAATGTTGGGACATCAAATGAAGTAGTATCAGGTACACTTTTAGTTTGTTCAGATTATGCAAATGTGTTATTTGATTTAGAGTCTACACATTCGTTGATTTCGAAGAAGTTTTATAGTAAATTGGGAATTCCATCTCAAGATATGAATCCCTAACATATGGTAAAAACACCGGGGGAAATGTTGAGGAGAAAATAAATTATAAAAACCTTTCTATCCTTGTGTGCTAAAAGAATCTACCTAAAAACCTTATTATTTTGCCTCTAGTAGAGTTTTATGTTATTTTTGTTATAGATTGGATTTCTATTTATCATGCTAATATTTACTACAAGTCTATACACGTTTCTTTTTAGAAATATTTTCAGTTTTTTTATAATAATAATCCCTTACCTATTATAACATATTTGGAAGAGGATAAACTAGTAAAAGGTAGAAATGAATGTTACCTTTCACATATTGTTGAAAAAAGGAACTATTTAGATTAATGACGTGTCAGTGGTAAATGAGTATCTAGATGTTTTTTCTGATGAGTTTCTTGGTATTATACATGATCGAAAAGTTGAATTTACTATTGAATAAGTTCCTGATGCTATTACAATTTCAAAACCACCTCATCAAATGGCTCAACTTGAACATTTAGAGATAAATAAGAAACTATAAGAGTTATTAGATAAAGGTTTAATTCGATCTAGCACATCTCCATGGGGTGCTCATTTATTTTCTGTTAAAAAGAAATATGGTTCAATGAGACTTTTCATTTATTATTGAGTAATGAATAACATCACTGTTAAGAACAAGTATCCTTTGCCTCATATCGATGATTTTCTTGATCTGTTCTAGGGAGCTCAGTATTTTTCATGGATTGATTTGAGTTTGAGGTACCATTAGTTTAAATTAAAGGAAGTATACATTCCAAAGATCATGTTTCGTTCTAGATATGTCCATTATGAATTTGTTGTTATGCCTTTTAGGTTAACAAATGCACCTGCTATTTCATGGGTCTTATTAATAGAATTTTCCATGAGTTCTTGGATATGTTTTTGGTTGTGTTATTTGATGAAATTTTGGATTATTCTAAAAGTAAATAAGAGCATGAAAGACATTTAATGGTTTTCTTGAAAACCATAAAAAAAAAAAGAAACTATTTGGGAAATTCAGCATGGGTGAGTTTGGGTTAACAATTTTCTTTCCTTCTCCACATTGTTTCAAAAAATGTAATAATTGTTTATCCTACAAAAACAAAAGTTGTTTAAGAGGGGATAATACACACTAATATAACCGAGATCTGTAGTTTTCTTGGTTTTGTGGGTTATTACCAGAGGTTTGTCGAAAATTTTTCAAGGTTATCTAGTCCAATGGATATGTTAACTCGAAAAAAGTGTTAAGTTCATATGAAAAATGAATGTGATGATTGTTTTTTGGAATTGAAAATGAGATTGGTAAATGCTCCATTTTTTGAAATACCTTCCCGAAATGGTGAGTTTTTTTATCTACAGTGATGCTTCATTGAGAAGACCTGGATGTGTCTTTATGAAGAATGATTAGGTAATGGCTTATGCTTCACGTCAGTTTAAGACACCTGTGTTAAATTAACCTTTACATGATTTGTAATCATCTGCTGTTGTTTTTGCATTAAAAATTTTGAGGCATAATTTGTATGGAGTAAAATGTGAAATATAAACCAGCCACAAATGTTTAAATTATATATTCACACAGAAATAATTGAACATTATATAGAATAGATTATTGGAATTAATGAAGGATTATTATTGAATTATCCTTTACCATTCAACAAATGAATCTAATGTGGCAGATGGTTTGAGTTGAAAAAGTATTTCTTCATTAACCATGCCACATTTCGAATGAGATCGAGTGGTTTTTTATTTGATGAAATTTGGCATAGAAGGTTTTGGTTCATGAAATTCTTATGTTTTGTTTCTGGTGTCTGTTAAATCATCTATATCAGATAGAATAAAGCAGACGCATAAGGAAGACAGTGAGTTGCTGTAAAAGGTAGAGTTGGTTCAGAACGGTTTGTTTCATGCATTTAACATTGATAATTATTGTGTATTGATATTTGGAAAGAGATTATGTGTGACTTTTGATTCACAATTGATTAATGAGTTGTTATTTGTAGCTCATAGTTCCCCATTTTCAGTTCATCCTTGTAGTACTAAGGTGTATAGTGATTTTCGTGAGTATTACAGGTGTGATGGAATGAAATGATATATTGGTGATTTTACTGTGAAGTGTTTGACTTGTCAGTATGTTGACGAAGAGTGGCAGTTACCCAAAGGGATGGTTCTGTCTTTACCAGTGCCAGAGTGAGAATGGAAAAATATATCCATGGACTTAGTTGTGAGATTACCAAAGACATATTGAGGTAATAATGCAATATGGATTATTATTGATTCAGAAGCAAATGAGAACATCTCAGAGTAGGTAGAAATGTTATGCAGATAACCGGAGGAAGGATCATTATTTTGAGGTAGGTGATCATTCCTTTTTCAAATTTTCTCCATGGAAAAGGGTGATGTGTTTTGGTAAGAAGGGAAAGTTGATTTCTAGGTTCATTGGACCTTATGAAATATAGGATAGAGTTGGATCAGTTGCATACATAGTGTGTTTATATCCATGTTTGTCCCAGGTACACAATGATTTTCATGTTTTGATGTTAAGAAAGTATATTCTAGATCAATCTCATGTTTTGATCCCAGAGATAGTTCAGTTGGAAGAGAATCTATCTTATAAGGAACAACCAGTCTAGATTCTTAAATAACAAGAGCATGTGTTGTGGAATAATTTAATTCACAAGGTAAAGGTTTTTTTTTTGGAAAACCCAAATAGTTAAATAGGCAACGTGGGAATCTGAAAATGCTACAAGGGATAAATACCCCCACTTATTGGATAAGGGAATAAAACTTACGAGGAAACAATTTCCCAAAGGCGAAACTATATAACATCCTAAGTAAATAAATATTAATTCATTTTCATAATTATTAATATGTTTTTATTAAATATTAATTTTACATTAAAGCTGTTTCTATGTTCGATGACCTATCAGATACAAAACAATGGGTTTCTATGAAATCTTATGTTGAAAAATATTAATATAATATAATTATTTTAACTGGTAGTTAATGAATAACTGTTGTATTGGTGGTATTGAACAAAACAAACGACAATATGATTATACAAGTTTGTTAATTTTTTTTACATCTATCCTACAAAATTAAAAGTCCCAAATTGAGAATAAATCCAGTTTTAAGCATAATTTTACATTAAAAGATTGATTTACCACCTTTTGATTTGAAACCCTCTTTAAATATATTTTTGGCCACTTTTATATGTCTTATTTGACCAAATAAAATACTTCTTTAGGATTGGGACATCAAAATTTACTTTGGTTTAATTTTTGGTATTTTTTTGATAAAAATCAATTTTTAAGAAAAAATGAAAAAAATATATTTTAGTTCAAAAATGAAATTTAATATAATTTATTTATATGGTTATATTATCTTTTTAATTGTTTTTAATGTGAAATTAGATTTTATTTTTACCATTTAATCCAACTTTGGTCATTGAAATTAATTTCACTTTGAAATTGGACATAAACAAGTGTTAATTTTATGATAGGTAATATTTATTAAAAGCACGATTTTTTTGACAACTAAAAGTAATTTTAAATTAATTAATCCATATTCTATGTTTTTAATTTTCTAAAATACAGATCAATTTTTATTTCGTAATATCTAATATATCATAGGCTGAGATTCTGGTATTTTTCTGGAAAACATCAATTTTTTATGAATAGTGAAAACACTATATAGTAGTTAAAAACAGACCTTTTCATTTAAATAATATTTTACTGGTTTTGTGAATTTAATTTTGAAAATCCAACATTCATGGTTTTTATTTTAAGTATAATTTTGTTCAGTAAGATGAAAATAAATTTTGGTTAATAGTAACTTTTGACTTTTATTTACAATGGTTAATGGTAAATAGGTTAATTCAAGGTAAATAGAGTATTATAATAATAAAAAATTACCTTAACGCATGTCCTAACCTTATTGGATGAGCCATGGCATACCATGTGAATCTTTGCGTCTATTTTGGGATCCCATGAATCCACTTATGTGTGATAATGACCCTTAAATTTAAATAACTGTAAAGGAAAAAATAACATAAACAAATATCTTTTAGTAAATTAATTTTTACAAAGGGTTATATATGTTATCATTTCTAATATAACTATTATTTGGAAATATAAAAAGATTTCCAACATCCAGGTAATTGTTTGATAATTTTTAGACATCATATAAATAAAATTATTTAGGACACAATAATGATGTAGTGTTTACTTCATTAATAGAGGATTTAAATAAATATGAATATAATGATTAAAATAATATTTAAAACCTGTCCAATTATTAATGGATGATTTTATTTCTACCATGATTCTTTTTATCTTCTACTTTAATAAGTTTTGGACTTTTAGAAACCGAAAATCATTGTATAATTAAATAATACTTACACACTTTCCTAAAGAGCCCCTCCTCCGCCTTATAAAAATCCATCACCTCTAACCCATTACTCACACCTCTCAATCCCCTGGTATCTTCTATCCTATACCCAAATAAGATATCAATATCCCTTTATTCCACCAAGAATCCTTAATTTAGGAGGAATTCACTTCCAAAAGTACTTTTGGTTCAAACCAAAGGGAGTTACCTGAATTAAATGTAACAATTTTTCTTGAATTCTTATCTTTTATTTTACATCTCCAACCCCTAACCTCGTTTTATTACATTATTTTATAACAACACCAGTATCATAAATATATTAGGATATTTTTATGGGAATAATTTGAACTACACTTACACACACCTCTATCTAATGGGTAAATAACATACTATTTCTGTGGATAGCAAACTAACACTTCATGAAATGATAATTGTTAAATTATCTCTTATCACCTATCATGTCATACATTAAGATGGAATTGTATTTATATATGATACATATTATGTTTATGTTCTCATTATGCTTCTGTGTTTTTCATTTATGTCTTACCTTTATGGTTTCCATTATGTGTAAACACGAAAATTTCATTTTAAGAAGTGCAGACTACCGCCCGCTCAATGTGATATGAATCATTAATACCATATGTGGGATTTATAAAGGATAGAGATAATGATATTATATGATATATCATACAAGAATTATAATATAACTATGTATCATTATGTTTTAATTCCATTAAAATAATAAATAAAAATGAAAGTAGTGTTTGTGCGTGCATACAACCTACCATCTCCATGAATGGTGAATTTCATTTCTTACCCCCAAATGTTATGTAATATTATAAAAATATATATATGTTGGATATAAAAGATATATATGATATTTAAATCATTAATATCATTCTATATAGAATGTAATTTCAACCACATAGACATCTTGTAAATATAACAAGTTCATTTTTGACTCAAGTACCTAATATAGACAAAATGACCGCTATTAACTTAAATGATTACATAATGTTTATAACATGGTAATATGTGATATAAAAGTAATAATAAACATTAAATATTTTCTTAAGAAATTATAAATTAACATTAGTTTATTATACAATATATTAAACAATGAACGACTCAATTTGAACCCGAGGTAAGGTACATCGTCTCAATCTCTTTTCATTGAGGCATATTTAGTTTTAATACACGAATTCATTTTATACGTAGTATAAACACCTTTTTATTTTCATTTCATTCAAAGGGAATCATTTTCTATGATGTTTTTTACTAACTGATAAAAAAATTTCTTTTAACATAAGCGGTTTTAACAACCATTTCGATGTCGTGAGTATTATTAGATCTTTTGGCTTCCTTAACAAGAAGTAATGTTTTCAAAAGTAAAATAAAAACCGTATACACTTTTACATATTTTGGTATTGAAAATGGTTTTGATAATGTATTTGTTCTGTCAATATATTTAAATTATATATTTTGATTGAAATGTGGAAATTTTATCTTTCCTCTATGTTTGTTTTATGGGTTCGAAATATGTTATGGTTCATGGGAATTGTTTACATATACGGGTGGTTCTGTGATAAACCTAGGGAGGCTGAGCTTGAGAAAACTCTCTAATGCATTGGGTAACATGATGGAGGTAAATGTGAATGTTTTTCCTAATATATTTATGTAATATACTATGATGGGTTTTTCAAATGTAAATCTCTACGTACCTATGAAAGCTACAATGTAATTACATTTTGGATTCCACAAGTTACCCTGATGATTTGTGTTTACTATGTAAATCATATGGTTTCATGAGGTTTGTTAAAGAGCTTATGTTATGTATGTATTAATGAACTAATGTTTTATTTCTTTGTTTTACAATCCATACTGAGCTTTTTATGCTTATCCCATGTTTTGAAATGTTCTTCACAGGACATAAAGATGAATAAGGTCAATTATGGGATCAAGGAAAAGTAATAATGTCTGAAACTTGGGACTAGATATGAAACTTTTTTGACAAGTTTTTATTTTATGAAAAAATGGAAACCGAGTATAAGTTTCTACCTTATAATTTTTTAGATTTTATGTAATAGTTCTGGCCTAATTCTCTAATACTCTAAACCTGAAAAGATCCCCAATGTGAATTATTCATTTAATTCAAGATTATGTAATGTTTATGGCTAGGTCCTTATATTGATACATAGTGTAGAGGATCAATGTTAGATAAATTCATGAGGAATCAACCACCAATGTTTAATGGGACTACAAATCCATTTGTAGATAAGAAAGGGATATGTTCCTATGGGAAAATATTTCATTCTTTGGGGAGCAGCAAAAGGGAAAAGGCTATGATGGGAGTTTATAACCTCATGGGAGATGCAGATCAATGGTGGTCAATGATTCAAAACACAAAGGAAGATAATGAAGTATCAAATATTTAATGGAGGGAGTTTAAAGATATTTTCATAGAAAAATACATTTCTTTTGACTATCGAGCGGACATGGAAAGACAAAAGGAGGATGAGAATGTCACAAAGTATGAGTCTATCATTACAAGGTTAGAATAGAATGCAGCATATTATATACATTACCCATGGATTATGTTTAATAGATTATATTATGGGTTAAAAACTATTTCTCAATTGATAATTAGTCTCACAATCCTTCAAATCGTACAAATATATTGTCTCATGTGCTATCAACAGAGAATATGAATTATCTATGTCTTATGACTTTAAATATAATCTAAGGAAGAGAATATTTGATGAACACTTAGTAAATGGAAATAAAGGCAATAAGGGAAAAGTATAATTTCTATCCTGTAGTAAATGTGGGAAAAAACACCATTGTACATGCCTGAAGGAAAGGAGAGTTTTTTATAACTATGGTGAAAAAGGCCACCAAGATCGTTATTGCAAGGAAAATAAAGAAGATATCAATGTTGAATGCTACTATTATAGAGAAATGGGGCATTATGAAAATTAATGTCCTATGATCCAAGGAAACATACCTCAGAAAAGGAAAATGGAGAAGGGAAAGGATTATGATATCAGTATTGTTGAGTATGAATCTCCGAATGATGTAGTGGAATGTAATTTAATGGTTTCCTCAAATTTAGCCAATAGTTTTTTATTCAGGATTACCACATTATTCTATATCATCACAGTTTGATAAAAAAGTTATATATTTCCAATTTCAATTAATATGGGACTTGTCAGTCAAAAATATTAAGGGAAGTGTCATTGCAATAATGTTTTGTGAATCATATCCCTTTAGGGAATATAAACATGATTTATATGCTGATGTCATCATCATACACATTATTGAATTGGATATAATCTTTGTTATGGATTGGCTTTCAGACCATGATTCAAACAATTATTGTATAAAGGAAGTTACATTTTTTGATCATGATAAAGAATACCTTATCATTAGAGGAGAAATGTGGCTATATGATTCTTATATCGATCTACCCCTAGTAACTCTACTAAATACAATTATTGAGGGGGAGGTGAGTTAAATTACTATGGGTGGGGAAAAGAATGTTCAAATATAGGATGCACATATTATTCATGAATATGTTGATGTGTTTCTAGAGGATATACTAGGACATCATCCAGAATAAGAAATTGAGTTCTTTATTAACTTAATTCCTAGTTCAAGGCCTATATTGAACACCCCTTATAGAATTTCCACTAAGGAAATGTAAAGTGAAAAAATATAGTAATTGAGTAATAATGTATTTATTATCTCAAGTGTTTCTCCCTTGGGATCCCCTGTTGTTTTTTTAAGAAGAAAGATGGATCTTTGCGGTTGTGCATTGACTATAGGGTGATCAATGCAATAAAAATAAAGAACAAGTATCATCTAACTCACATTAATGGTATTTTATCATATTTATGGAGCTCAATGTTTTTCAAATATTGAACTTCGAAATGGATATCATCAGTTGTGTGTGAAGAAGGAAGACATTCTGAAGACAACATTTCGTACCTGGTATTTGAATAATGAGTTTACAATAATTCCTTTTGGACTGAGTAATTCATCTTATGTATTACAATATCTAATGAATAGTGTTTTATTTGAATATATTGATGTGTTTT
The DNA here is from genome assembly GCA_963277665.1 of Viscum album. NCBI lineage: Eukaryota > Viridiplantae > Streptophyta > Magnoliopsida > Santalales > Viscaceae > Viscum > Viscum album. The sequence goes on from OY728141.1 coordinate 1,214,899,420, forward strand.
TAGAGGTGTTTTTAATGATATCTTGTTATACTAAAAAATCTAATAAGATCATGAAAATCACCTGCACAATATTATAAAAACACTGAGAAAAAATGAATTACATGGGATGTTTATAAAGTGTGAATTCTGGCTTCAGGTGATTTCTTTTCGTGGCCATATTGTCTCTAAGGATGGAATCTCTATTGATCATTTAATGAAAAATGCAATAAAATAATGGCCAGCACCGACAAGTATAACCGAGGTACATAGTTTTTTAGGTTTTGCAGGTTATTATTGGTGCTTCATTTCAAATTTTTCCGGATTGGCTAACCCATTAACCAAGCTCACACATGAAGGGGTTCAAATTGTTTGGACAAAATAGTTTGAAGAATGTTTTGAATAATTCAAAAAAAGATTATTTATTCCTCTTATATTCACTCTACCATTGGCGAATGATGATTTTGTTATTTATAGTGAAGATTCAAATAAAATATTGGGTTGTACTATTATGCAGAATGATATAGTTATTTCCAATGCATCAAGATAGCTAATTATTCGTGAACAAAACAATACAACTCTTGATCTTGAGTTAGCTTCTATAATCTTTTCACTGATGATATGGAGACACTATCTTTATTGTGAAAAATTTAAGATTTATACTGATCCAAATAGTTTATGTATATTTTCTCACAAAAATAACTCATCATGAGGTAGAGACGATGGCTTGAACTACTCAAGGATTATGACGGCACTATACACTACCACCCGGGGATGGAAAATATGGAAGACGATGCTTTGAGCCTAAATGATCTTGGATATTTAAACATGATGAGTGTCGAAAGGGATCCTCTATTCATGGATCTAGTAAAGGTGGATTATGGAGTAATCATGGAAGGTGAAACATTGATACATTTTAAATTGGATCCCATCAATATATACCATAAAGGATAAAATGTTCTTAGAGTAATGATGAGGAGTTTCAAAATAAAATTAAATCTATGAACGATGGTAGATTAATTTACTTCAAAAATGAAGATATAATATTTAAATTTAGGATGGCAATTTTTTTTCTGACTTACACAATATAAAAATGTAATTTTTGTATGTTGCTCATAGCTCAAATTTCTCTTTACACCATTGTAGCACTAAGATGAATATATATTTGAAGGAACATTATTTTTTGGCACAACATGAAGAAGGAAATTGATGATTAAGTGCCAAGATGTATGTTTTTTAAAAAGTTGAAGGCTGGAATACATCATCCTAGAGGATTAATGCTATCTATTCCCATAAACTTGTGTAAATGGGATGATATTACGATGATCTTTTTCATGGGGCTACCAAAGACTCCTAGAAATAATGATGCAATATTGGTCATTGTTGATAGTCTTAAAAATTTAGCTCATTTTCTTATTATAAGAGAAGATTTACCACTTGAATGTCTAGCATGACTATATATTTATGAAGTTGTAAGAATTCATGGAGTACCACTTTTAGTTATTTTTCATTCGGATCCTCATTTTACATCACGAATCTGGAAAATTATTCAGAAGGCCCTGGATATTGAACATTGTTTTAGAACTTCCTACCACCCGCAAACTGATGCCAATCAGAACTGACTATTCAAACCTAAGAATACATGTTTAGATCTTTCACACTTGACATTCAATGTAATTGAGATCAATATTTACCTTTGTTATAATTTTAATATAAAAATAGCTTCCATTAAAGTATTCAGATGGAACCATATGATACGTTATATTGAAAGAGATGTCACACACCAACATGTTGGGATGATGTTTCTGAAAGAAAACTAGTTTCCCTAGAAGTTGTTGAGGAAATAATGGAAAATGTGATGATTAACCAAACCCACATAAAAGCATCTCAAAGAAGGAAAAGTGATGTTTTGATATCCAAAGGAAGGATTTAGACTTTCAAGTTAGAGAACATGTTTTATTGAAGGTAATTCTATGGAAGGGTGTCATATGATTCAGTAAGAAGGGTAAATTATGTCCCAAATACATCACACCTTTTAAAATTCTAGAAGGAATTGGAGTTGTAGATTACTATTTGACAATGCCTCAAAGTCTCTAAAAAGTTCATGATGTGTTCCGCATATCACTATTGAGAAAATACATGTCTGGACCAATGCATGTCCTACACTATGAAGAATTAGAACTGGAACACGATATTTCTAATTATGAAGAACCTATCATGATTCATGATACATCATAACAAGTGTTGAGAAACCAGATGACTCATCTGGTAAAAGTTTTATGGAGAAACCGTAAGATGGAAGAGGAAATGTAAGAAATCGAGGAACATATGATGAATAACCAAATGAATCCTTTTATGCATTAATATTCTAGAAATATCTAGGAACAAATTATTTGAAGGATGGAAGAATGTAACACCCCAATCTTCCATGATACTCTTCTCTTTGAATAATGATATAATTTGTGTTGTACAAAATCTTGATTTCTATCACACCACACAACCAATCAAACTAGCCATTATGAATATTAATATACACTTTTTAAAATATTATAAATTTTATTTTTCAAAATTGACTTCATTTTTGGATTTGAAAAATTTAACATACCTTAGTGTGAATTTTTGGTATTTTTCTGAAAGCATTCAATTTTGGATGAATAGTGAAAAACACTGTGTTATTGTTTAAAATCAACTTTTATTTAAATAATAATAATTATTTAAATTTATTGATATATAATACCTATATTAGTTCGATGTATTTCCTTAGAGTCATTTTATAATTATATTTGATATATAAAATTTTGTTGAACTATTTAACACATTTTACCCACCTTCTAGGCACAATTTCAAATTTTCATAAAACATTATTTTACTACTTTTGTGAATTGAATTTTAAAATTTCAAAAGACACATCTTATATCTGTATGTAAAATATGTCTTAATAGGATGAAAATAAATGTGGGTGAATAGTGACTTTTGAATTTTATTTAGCACGCTTTAAAGTAAATATGGCAATTGAAGATAAAAATGATATTATAATTACCCAAAGGCATGTCATAATACTATTTGATAAGTTTATTTCAACCAAAATCAACCGTATTAAAAATATATTATCCTTTTGATCCACTTGTATAAGATTAGGACATTTATTATTATTTTATTTAGAGATGTTTAAAAAGTGTTAAATTCAAAGATTAATAACTAAATCATTTTTAATATAGGGTTATAAATAAGATATATTCAAATTTAAATATTAATTAGTAAGAAAAACATATTTATTACATCATGGTATTATATTTATAATTTTTAGATTTTAAAAAATAAAATTTATTTATGACAAAATTATGATGCAGTAATTACCTTATTAACAAAAGATTAAAGTAATTGATATTATAAATAATTTATGACTATATTTATAATTGATATATTTTTACATTAATAACAAATTAGAATATGATTTTATATTGTAAATTATTTTAACAAAAATATGGCTTTCAATTAAAATCCATTAAATTTTTCAATATTTTTTAAAAAATGCAACTTATTAGAGAAATAAAAATGAAAACTATGATAATATTGAAATTATGATTTTACAAATTATGCTTAATTTTGGGGAATAAAATTTATTTCAGTATGAAAATTATGTTTTTAAACTAGTGCACCATTAACAGGAAAAAAATGCATTTAGTAAAATACATCTTTTTGCATAAAATGGGATTTGTTCTTATCGTATTCCTATAAAACATATTAGATGAATGTTAAAAATATATAACATAATAATTTTATTAAAACCATCCAGTTATAATAATTAATTTAATTTATTACAATAAAATTCTTTTGTTGCATAATGTAGCGTCCCTTCCCAGATGCCAGATCATGGTGCCTGAAGACGGTGGCCATAAGACCTCAAGCATGCCTCCCTGAACACCAGAGGATTTTGACTAGCAGGAAAGGCCGAGGGTGTATCCTTGAGAAGACTATTCAATCATTTATTAGAGTTATCACAATTATATATAATGTTGATAAATAGTTGATGAAAAAATATGAAACAAATTGCAGCAGAACGACAATAGTAAAACCATAAAATTCATTAAAAATTATGAAGAAGATGAATAATTAAATGATACAATATGATAATGACCACACCATATCTATACAAAACATTACAAGCATATCGTAGGGTATAAATTCATATATGACATGATATCAAAATATAAAAGAAATTCCAAGAACCATTACAGGATATGTCTTGAGAATATGATCCACCGTCATCCCTAAACACCATCCTAGTGTAGTAAATCCACCATTGGAATTTGGATGGTTCTCATTATCAAAACATTCAATCATAATGTCTTATTGGTTGATAAGGGTGGCTTAAGAGGTGTGTGATTTACAATCCTAGTATGACGCCACCCACGGTGTCTAGGACAATCCATTTCATTCAATATAAAATAAAAGAGTGCCTTAGTAAATAAAAGGAAGGTGGAAATAAAAAAATCATTTTGACTGGGTTCCACTTGGAGACACATCTAATATACCTACTTTAGGCCAATACGGTGAGTCCAAACTTGTATAACATACAAATGTAATGAGATAGGTATAATGTGTCAGAGGATCAACTATCCCCATGCTTGTGATTGAGCTTGGAGGACATTTCCCAACATTTCCTAACCCAATGAATCAATTATCATTTTAAATAATATATTTTTTTTATTCAATTTAAGAATTACAATTTTTATAATAAAATAGTTTCACCCTAATCCCAACCATGTCTATTCTAAAAAATTCCATGTATCTTTCTAGGGGCTCAGTAAAAACCCAATGACGAGGATTCTGTCAAAGGCCACCCAATGATGGTTTCCCACATGTCACTCCTATCATTTTATGATAACTATCAAGAACTAACTTCAATGTCCATACATGGTATCGCACATAAGGGATAAAGTCTCTCATGAATCATGGATCAACCAATGTTCTATAAATCCCGTCAAAGGTGTCTCACTTAGGGATCCAATGTCACTCACCTATAGGTAAAAATAGATAATGCTTGTTGAGAACAACTTAGAAATATATGATGTTTCCCCCATCATGTTTACAAAGCCTTAACAGTTCTAATGCAAAAGTATTAGAGTCCATCCAATGGGTCCTTAATTTAGAACCACTTATTTCACACTCATGACACAGGTTAAAGAAGCTAACTAATAAATACCTATTTAGCAGGTTTAACATAATGAACATTACATGTTATTCGATCATGTAGATTGTAATAGAGACACCACTTCTTAACCATAACCTATTTATATTTCCAAAATTCTACACATAGTCTAATGGTACCATATACCTTTTCACAAAAATGACAGTCGAACACCATAGATAAATACTGGGTAGAATAATCCCCTTTGTCTCTAAATCCTCTAGCTTACTGTTGATCTCCTCCAAATCTATTATATCCATCCTATATGGAGGGTTGGATATTTGGGTAGCATGATGAACTAGATCGACTGATAAGTGAACCCCTCTCCTGAATTAAACCAAAAAAGTCATCTAGGATGACATCCCAAAAATGATCAACCACTAGTTGTAAGTCTTCCTCACAAACATCCTGATCATCCAAATACAATGTTGAAATCTGGGATGTCATCGTTCTATCACAAAATGTTATAATACTTTTTTACTCAGCTGGATATAACATTCACCCATGTCAACATAAAATGTTCCCTTTCGTGATGTGAAGGTCATCGTCCGGTTATTGTAGTAAACAAAAGAATGATAATCTACTAGCTAGCTCATCCTCAGTATGACGTCAAACCATACAATATCTTGTAAGAAATATTCCAGATGATGTGGAACCCACCAATATCATGGGGAAACTCTATGAAATAAAACACATCCTACATTATAATCCCCACTGTACATTTAAGAGTCCTAATGACCTCATAAAAATGAATCACAAGCCTAAGTATTTCAGCCAATGGTACATATATGATATTATATGATGCACCTATATCAAAATAGAAGATAAACGGGTTGAGGTTTCTAAAATTGTGCCTCTCATAATTGATGTACTGATGCCATACTCTTCTGTTGAAGGATATATAGAATATTTATATATATATCGTAATCCAAGGAATTGGGACATCACTTTACTCCCCATTGTAGTCCAACTAAATAGTCTTGGTGAAACTGGGGTCTAGCTTCCTTGACCATAACCACCAATAACATGGTTTTATTGACTATTACTTCTCCATCCATCATCCTTACACGGAGCTATGATACACACTCTAAAATGATGTCTCAGAGCTGACCCCAACCACTCACTGCTAGAGGGGAGGTCATACAGAAATGTTTCACATGGACCCGAAATCCATAATCACCATCCTCGATGGGGACATGATCACACTAAATTATCATGTAGCCACATCTACCATGATGATGATATAAAATAGAGCTACCAGTGCTCACAACTTTTATGGTACTTATCTCACGAGAAGAATCAAAATAGTTATTCTTTTCTAAAGTCACGGAACCACTAGGTGAAGATACTACACTACTCTTCTATACACCCCCAAATTCCCTCAGGTTATTCTCTCTAGTTAGCACCCAATTTACCATATCTTTAATAATACTCAACTTGAACACATTTACCTAAAATAAAATTGCATCCATAAACCTTTCTCAAATCATATCACACTTTATTTTTCATTAACAATATATATCAATGACAAATACAGAATCTCTTTATAGATCTCAAAATACTCCATAACCGTCATACTGCCCTGCTCCAGAAACGTGAACTAATTATCCCACATTTATCTTAGAGTCTCTTGGAAAAATTATTTATAGAATTTTGTTTGGAAATCCTGACAAACCATATCACACAGTGCATCATCCTAGTTCAAAGGATTCCACCAGTTTATTGCTTCTCCCAAAACCATATATATTTCAGGCTTCACACTCCGCTTAGGAATAGAATTTTGCTTCTTTATGAAAAATACATTATTCTTACTACACAAAATATAAAACTATGGGACACCATCTCATAAAAATGAAAGAATATGATGTTTTTGAAACACATGAAACAACACATCTATAGAAGAGGCTGTCTCTGGTTCTCCCTAAAATGATATCATGAAGCGTAAAGACCCCTCGTAGAACTGTACATCAGCACCCATGTCTAGTAAAATCACTTGTTCCATATATGGATATATAAGATGATCCATCTGTATCCCACTACCCACCATCTCTAGAGCATGGTTTTAACCTCCCTCTTCACGTATGACTCTAGGTGTTTATGGTGGACTTTCTATAAAATGTAAAACACATTCCTACAAAAAGATCTTGTTTAAGTTTTCAGAGGTAGAATCCTAATATTAGTCAAAACAATACCATCAAAAGTCAAATCACATAACCATTTCTTAAATCCAGGAAAACATAAAAATAACAATCACAATCATCACTAGAGGCACAACCTACTACCCACTCAAAATGATTTTCATGTCCATGTTTTTTATTTACCATTTTAGTTTTCATTTATTTGGGTTCATTTTAATATCAAATTTCACTTTATATTTTTGAAATATATGGTTCACCAACCATAATTTATAAGGGACCATACTCATCTTGAACTAAAATATGGGATCCAATTGATCCTAACAATAACACATTATAGTCCATGTGACTCATGGACATGACTCCACATGCCACAATTGGATTAATAGGGTGTCTTCTATTGAAATATCAGGATAACATATCTTAGGTTATTAAGGGAACTTAGCTACCAACCATATTTTCGGATTCCATTCACAAAATATGTATCAAAATAAAAATTATACAACACAAGTCACATATCACTACATCATGAAAAAAATCAATACACACTATATTAAATGGAATAATTCTTGGAATTTAATTCTTATAAGGTGCCTATAATGATGAATGATATTTAATGTCTTCATCACATCAGGTTGCAAAAAAAAATAGAACCCTCAACCATATAAATAATAACATCACGATTCTTGTTAATCAGCCAGAGTGAAATCCAATCAACTATAATATTCATATCCTTGAAAGACAAAATTTTTCATTGAAAGAAATATGAAATTATTCTTATAATTAGGTTACATTCTCCCCTTCAAAACTTATTACTGAATTCTCATTATTCATAATATTATATACATTGTCTCTAAATAGTGACGAAGAAAAGAAACCATGCTCTAATAAGATATTGTAACATTAGGAACCTAGATGCTGAGAAACGGTTCCCAAATCACAGTTGGCCAAATAGCCTCAAGCACATATCCTGTAATCCTAGAGTATACCAACTATCATTGAGATCCTAGGGTGTATCAATCGGGAGACAATTCCCTCATGTAATATTGTAACACAATAGTGTAACAATAATAATCCAATATCTAAAGCAGTAAATCGAGAGGATAAATGTCGATAACCCAAATTGGTCTATATAATAATAATTCCATGACTAATGTCATATAAAATGATGATCATGTAATGTTTCTAAAATTAATCCTAAACATGTATAAAATCATCAATAATACATATATCAAAAATTAATAAAAGGAAAAAAAATATGATCTCCATATTGCACCATGAGCCTCATCTCGGTCCAATGATCCCCTACTTCTAACCATGTCACAAACTCAAGCAATATACTATAGGTGCTTTACCTGGTACCTACATTAATCAAATTAGTCAGTACAGGTGCCCAATGGTGGCCCAAATAGGTTTTATATACAGTCCCTGAAGTTCTCCACTCAACTTGTCTATAAAAAATCATCGAAATGCATTAAAAGATAAAGCTAAGTGAATAATATACCAGTTATGACTATACTGAATGTGAAGTTACCATGGAAAAAGTTCAAAACATGTAATCTTGTACCTCAATACAAGGATCCCAGAAAAACAATTGTTAAGATCCTATAGTAAGGAAACTATACAGAAAATAGAAAAAAATACCAAGGTCATGCTATATAAACAATATATCATATCTCCCATGGTTACTTTAAATAGACTGTATATCATATTAACCTAAACCTAGAAAAATAATCAGATAAGTCACATTTATCCTAGATGACCCATATAATATGTTATATTGGAACCCAAAATGAAAGCTATAAAGTAAAAAATAATAATAAAACATTATCTCATCCCATGAGTAGCTCAAAGGAAACTCTGTAATTTCATTGGTTGATTCCATTGATCATGTAAATAGAGAATATCTAATGTGAGTTCAAAAACATAGATCCAAGGGATAGAAATTCTTTTAGCATCTTAAGAAATCAAGATCCACTAAGAATACATGTCTAAAGTATCCTCTTCCATAAATCAGGTCATATGGATGAAACATCTATAATAACTAAATGTAATAGAGATCCATGGTATAACAAACAAGGAATCCACTAAGACTCCAATTCACAACTCATACCATTCATTAATTCACTAAAATACATGTTCCATGAGTATAACGAGTCATATATAATTCCATATAAACAATTAAATATAATCAATAATGGCACACTATATGAAAACACATGGAAAGAGAGGAATCACAATCATCTAATTATTCGAATCAAATTAATTCTTTTATAATGGGGCTTCCTCTAGTAATTAATGATCTTAAACTCGCCCCATGGGTGGGTCAAAAATGTAATTGTAAAAGGAACAAACCATGGGTGGCAATGTTCTGGGGAAACAACCTCCAATATGTCTCCAAGAACTGGTGTTAATCACTAATAAGTTCAATTACATTAAATTTTATCCATCAATTCATTTCCGGGGCCATTCCAGAATGCCCAATAGTAGGCATGATGATAACAATCACTACAAATCAAAAAACCAATCATGAGATGTATAAACCACCTATCGTAGGTCCGTTGTTGATTGATTATCATGTTTTAACACCTGATTTGAATGACATCAAAAAAAGATGAATGGATGATAAACTATTACCTTTCACCTACATAACATCATCTATTAAAATAAAAATGACGAACGTCACAAAATGAAATACAATACTTACTAGTATGAATTTAACGAGGTCGACACCGTTCTATTACGATTTTGGAAATAAGAAAAAAATCAAAATATATCTAAGTGACTTCAAGGGATATCTGCTAATTGAGGTTATATCCAAAAAAGATTAAAATTGAATTACGTTTTGGCATAATTTTTATTTACTCGAGAAATGGAAATTTCCCTTAAAAAAACCATGCCACACGGTTTTGGCCACATGGTTGGACAAATCGTTCAACAACCATTAACCCTCTACTATATTATGGGGGATCCCACATAATCCCTTTATATAGGCTAATTAGTTTTTTTGAAAACTATTCATTCTTTATCAACATAAAATTTTAGGTTTACCGAATGAGCATGCACCTCCATTCACATGGTTTTATCAAACCATGAAACATATAGGACCCCCCTAAAAAGGCATTAATAATTAATATTAATCATATAACTGGCCTGAATGGTTCCCACTGACCATGTGACCTTCCTTATTTTTCCAAAATCCTGGTTTGGAGATCCGAACAAGCCCCAGAATCCTCTGATACACCCATGACCTATGTATGGATTCACATTAGTTTGAAAAACATGTATTATCATAAAAACTAAAAATTTACATAAGTCTGTATAAAACTTGGGATCTTATAGACACACTGGGTCTAATTTTCCATTTCTCTCAAAGGTCCTCCAACTGTAATTTTAGATCATGGAGCTCGCTAGGGGACATTAATACACCATAGAAGATATTCAAGTCTTCCTAGATGAAAACTATATCCTACCTCAGAGGTTGTCCTGAGAATTCCTCAAGGAATACATCCATAATATGATGCACCATTAAAGGAATTCAGATGTATGAATAGTATAATCCACCAAGGGATACAATCACAAGTTGGTGGTTAATGGGATGTATCCATCTACTCAAAAAACCCACTTTCCATGACATGATATATCTCCCACCTATAAAACAAAACTTCATCTAATTAGTGAGTTGGCATATGTCTCATCTATAGAGACAATCAATATAAGATCATACTATAAAAAAAATTCATACCTAATTTGCCATCATATGGTTTTATAGTGATTACCAAAATGTCACATGAGAAACACTACCCAAAAAAAATAATTATCACACGAGGAAGATAAATGATATTGAACAAGAATTCAATTTAGGAACCTGACAACAAATTTCATGGTCTAAAGCCACAACTAGGAGCCCCGGATCCATATGGGGGTAAATAGATGAATGAATGACTCACAAATGTTCATAATAACACTAAATAAATTGTAGAATAAAACCATATCGTACCTAAAATCATATTGTGTATCGTTGGTTCATACACCTCCATATCCTGTAGTCGTTCCTGATCATTCCCACTAGCTCACTAAGCCTGAAATAAACTACCTGGTGGTGTTTGTGAAAGGATATCTTATTTTCATCTACAACCCAAAGATTCTTCTCCTGGAGACCCACCTAATACTATTATAGCTCCTTCTCCCAGGGGGCCAACCAACCCTCACCTAGTAGATCCATGATCAAGGTGATGCAACTGTCATGGTGGTCCATCAGCTGTCTTCATGCACTTCTGAGAACATCTAGTTGTGAATTCATGTTTGATGTGAAATCGCACATCCAATGCATAACAATTAACCCCTCATAGCTTCCCCAGTCCTCTATGATATCCCTAACCATGTGCTTCAGTCTAATCCTGTTAAAATATCTTATGTCGAGATCATTTTTATTAGTACCTTCAAACTGCTACAAAAGACTCCAACCTATGACTCGCAGTACGAGATCTCACTTAATGGAATCCCTCTAACATGAATATTTTTTTGACTAGTGTCTACTCCAACTAGGTGGGATGGAACAAGGTTACTTCACTTGAAAGAATATATATGTGGAGACCCTATTCAATCTTTTTACTCAAATGTATCCATCCTGAATCGTGTTAAGGGTTTATAGTGTCATTCATATGAACCTCATAGTATACTCATCCACTTCCATCAATTTCAATTGTACCTCCATATGCTCTTGAGTCTGAAAAAAGTGCAGGAATGAGGGGTAATTATATATATGGAATGATTACTAGATGTTGGTCTATGAGAGTGTCTCCTCCTCGTGATTTTGTGTAACAAGACTCCACTAATTACCCAGTATACATGAAGATGTCTCGATGGTAGAAACTATATATGACCAGTTAGTGTATAGATAATCCAATAATCTTTGACAACCAACTCCATCCAATCCTCTACATCCTGGGGATCAGGATATCTATGGAACCTCTATGTCCAATAGTATAGGAACTGAGGGAGCGGGATAAGAATGCATGCATCCTCAACCTGAACATATAGTATATTATAAATTTTGAATAATGGGGTTACCTCTACCTATCCACCTATAGGAATAATATTGCATGATGACCCCTAAACAAAGACATCATCACTCCTAAGATCATCGTCACAATTTGGAATGGGTATCCTAAATGAATGACTTCACATAGAAATCATGAATTTTTAATCTTGACATTCCATAGTCAAATTAGAATCTATATATATGGGGAGACGACACACGGATTGTAAAAGGGTCAATAAAATATGACACTTGTATCGATTATTTCTATCACCAATGTCTTGGTATTCCATATCAACATGTAGGAAGACATAGTCATAATATGTAAATATATTGTCTTCCACACCAAAAAATAGGTTAAATGGACATAAATCCACACATGAAACACTTTTAAAATAATTCCCTAAATCCCAAAAAAATCTTCATAAGGGGAATAGTCACAACACTATCCTAAGGAATGACCTTCTTTGATACCAATAGGGAATGAACCGACTTAATGGAGCACGATATGCAACTACCCCAATCCCCCATCATAGTCTAGGATATGGAGACAAGTGTTAGAAAGGCATAACCAATACGAGATAAAATTGAATAATGTACCTTAATTCACACACATGACCATATCCATGCAGAAATGTATAGGAATAAAAATTTGAGATGAAACATCTATAGAATTGACCATGTTTGTAAAACATATATGGAGTATAATATAGTGATAGTGTACATTGAATTCATAGTGGGAAAAATTATAATACCAAGAAGATATACATACCAACATAACCAAATAGAAAATATCTAATTATGAGAGATCCAAACTCTAAATCTACTAGGCCCATCCATAGTACACTGATAAATGAACCAGGGTATCCCTATGACCCTCTTTAATCACCAAAAAACAATATTTCTTCTACATAATTCATGACATGTGTAGGAAAATCCCATGCATGTGAGATTATATAAATACCCAATATGATGCATCTATATATGAAGGGGGAGTAGTAGTAGATACGATAAGAATATAAAACTCAACCCAAAGTAAGAGTGTACCAAAATTCAATATCATGGATCTAGATATATATACACTCAGACAAAGAATCCCAAATGATAGGGAAGGTGGGTATCCATCTCACAACCAATCCTATGAAAGAGTTCTTGTAGTTCTAATGTTTCATCAATGATGCCAAACATATCGCATGTCAGTTAAAAGAGAAATCCAAGTCATTACAAGACACGACATTGTTCCTAATAGAATAGGGGAATTTTATGAAGGTTGAGAGACCAATACATGGTACAATATGAGGGTTCCACTCAGTAGTTATTGGATACATACCATAAATCTTCATGAGAGTTCCATTTCGTAGATAGTTATATGTCTCATGACCTGTCCTCGTAAGAGGGTGCCACTATGATGGTTGAGGACTGATGCTCTAACAATACTAGATCATTCCACTTAGTAGTCTATAGAGGATGCATTTAATATCTTATAAGAAGGGTTCCAATCTTGTAATCAGTAGAGGACCCATGCCCAACCCAGCATCAAGGTTCCACTCAAATAATAGATAGAGGACACATTCCTAGACTAGTTGGAGGGTTCCACTCTAAAAATAAATATAGTACCATTGACCGTGAAATCTAGATTGAGACACTCGAATAGTTAATGAACAAAATATTGTCTTCATAAGAGGGTGTCACTCTATGTAAAGGTAGAAGACCCATGCTATGTCCCGATTGGAGAGGGACACTATAATTATTTTTCAGGGACCCATTCCATTGCCACATGCTGGGTTCGACAGGGATAACAGATAGAGGACCCATTATTTGTCCCTATAGGTGGGTTCCACTCTAGTCTCTCTGATGGTCCTTCTAGATCACTACTATCTTCGATAATCACCTAAAGAATAATCACATTCATAACATCTCTCATCATATCATGAAAGCCTCTAAAAAGACATCATATCATTCTAAGAGAAAAAAAAAATAGGACAGGCTACTCACAAATCAATATCGAAGTTCAAAAAAATTAGATGCAATAAGATAATGTTTCATAAGAAAGGAAAATGGTGTATATGAAATGTTAGGGGACCCACATGTGGTGTGTTCCTGCTCCAATCTTTGGTCGTGTCCCTAATGATTCATCGATAACATCCCATGTAGACCTGCATGGCTTTTAGAGGAACTACATGTTGTGCCTCAACTACCCCAGGTACTTACCATTTATTTGGTAATGTATAAGTAACCTCTAATTTTCCCATGTACATCGTTAAATGATGTATCCTTCAATCAGAGGTCTTTTCTATGTCCTTCAGGTTGTGTCCAATTACCTTGGATTATGCTAGTAGGTGAAATGTTCTTTTCGATAAACATTTCCATGCACTCGTGAATTACATTATGGGTCACCAGCACCCGGTATCTTAGTTTGTGGGGGTGATAAATGACATGTGATATTTATCTCACACTAAATCATAGCCACCACAGCCCAAGAGGGGTACATTCCCTGGGTTATTCGGATTACATGTCGTGTAGTTTATTCATTCACAAAAAATATAGATATTATATGGCGTTCTAAATCCTTTCTAGTAACAAAAAAATCTATAATACAAGAATATTAAATTGTCGGGAAATCCTTAGTTTATTTTATACAGCCATATGGTGACTGTGTAATGGATTTATGTTGATCGATACAAATCTCAAATAAGGCAACCTCACATTGTTGCACCTCCAACCGTCGTCCATCTCCTCACCAGTATTCTAATCCCGACTAGAAACACCCAAATCCACCATATCATCCAAATAAATATTCGTATTTACAATTTTCTCAATATACAAAAACCATTGTTAATCGAGTGGTCCAATCAGGCTCGATCCAAACTAGAAATGTCAAAATAAGACCCCAAACGCTAATCAATAAAGAAATAAAAATATCAAAGCGGGAATGAATAAGAAAAATATTTTTAAAAAATATCAGTCCAGAATACTTGGCCAAAAAATATTGATTTTGATGTCTAGGGTGAGAAAACATGAAAAAATTGAATAAGAAATTCGAACTCATTCAAAAACCTATATAAATAATTGAAATTGATGTATATTAAAGGAAAATGTTAATCATAATGAATATTTTATTCGATTCGAGAATAATTCACAAATTAATGATTCCTAATACAATTTTAATCATTAATTGATGAATAATGTTCTCTGCAATGAATGAGGGAATTTGTTTCATTTACTGCACCTCAATTCTCCATTATCCGGAGTTTCATTGTAATGTGATTTCTATCAACCAAATAGTGGTGATAAAAATGACTTATAAAGGATCCCATGGTTATTAAGATAAATAAAAAATTCTTTCACAACATGTATTTTATATAGGGAATATGGTTTTTATGGTTTTAATGAATTAATTAAACATAATCAATAAATCCACGGAATTCTCCCGCTAATGGTCGTTTTATCAGAATTCCCTACACCGACCCATTTTACGTTATACGTAGGGTAAAAATATTGTTCTATAATAAATTGTGTTCTCATATTTTTGATTCATTATTCTATTTTATGTTTATCATATTTTACTTAATAACTCATGTTCACATGATATAAATTATATTAATTATTTTTTGAAATTAAATTTGGGTATAAGAGGCCTCAAATTCACATGTCATATCAACTAGTGACATCGAAAAAAATATTTATATATATATTACAAATTTATATAATGATGAAATGATCTATGTAAATATGATAATATCATGGAAATTAAATAGGTTTCATAAAAATCACTTTGACACATAATTAGCTTCTGACAAATTAATGAGTTTATTATAATATGATTAATAAATGATTAACCCATGTAAAAGAAATTGGTTCCATGAAATTCTATTTTAAAAAAATCATAATAAATGTTGATAAAGAATAATAATGGTATAAATAAAAATTATTCCCATTGGAACATATGTATCATCCATTATTATTGATTTTGATGAATGGAAATACAATTAAAATATCATTTTAATCTTTTTTAGGGAATTAATCATTTTTTTAATCTTAATATGAGAACTTTCCCAAGAGGGCCAGCCTCTTTTATTAGCAAAAAATAATGTCAAAGTTACATAAATTTGAATAAAAGAAGTTCACATTGGTCCCTCTAAATAAAAGGGAGATGGTCATTAGGGATCACATCACACCATAAGAAGTCAATGCCATTGACTCCCTTATTTGCAAGACCATCTGCCACATAATTTTCCTCCCTATAGACATGAGTGGTGAAATAGTTCATGGAAAAAATATGATCCATGAATTTTGTCCACCGATTAGTATGAATCCAAGATATATGAGAGGAACCATTCCTAATGTCGAGAAAAATAGTGGTGGAGTCGCATTCAAGCCAGATATTGTTCCAACCGCGATGATAAGCTTGCTCCACCACTTACATAATATTGATCATTCCAGCTTTAAGAGATGAAAAAAGTCCAAAATAACTATATTAATAGCCAAGGACAGCCCCCCTGTGATCTCTGAAAAAGGCATGATATCCAGAGGGACCAGGATTACCTCTTGAGGCGCCATCAGAATTGACTGTAATCCATCCCACAAAGGGGGGCTGCCAAAAACCTCAAACATAACAAGGGGGGGAGGTCTACCCCTAACCCCAATCCTGTTTTGGAAAGTGAAATCATGAATCGAGTTTGAGGAGTAGTGCTTCAAAGGTGGCCTGGAGTCCCGAACAATAGCAAGGATATCGGAAATAGCAACTGCAGTAGTGAATTGAAAACTGTCATGGAGCACTATATTTCTTGCGGACCATAAGAAGTGAATAAGTTCCTCCATAGCAACCTGAAACAGCCTCTTGAGAAGGGTTGAGAATTCAATCCCCTGACAACTCATTATAAATTCACTAATTAAAGAAACTCGTGAAAGGATCACTTCAAAAATATCAGCAACGACTTTCAACATTGAAGTAGGAAATTAAACATTTAATTTTAAAAATAATTTTTAAAAATTAAATATTCACAAAAAATTGTGAAATTTATTTTCATTGAAAACATTATTTGAAATATTTTATGTAATATTCAATGAAATAAATAGACATGAAGGCAAGAAATTTTTTTCATTTCATGAATGTTAAAAATAAATATTCTTTTCCAAATAAATAAAAAATTGGTGTAAAAAGTGATCCATTTGAAACAAAATTGGAAATTTATTATTGAAAACAATTATAAGAATGAAAAATAACATGTAAAATAGCTTTATGAAATCATTTATTTTTAATAATTATAATTGTTTTAGAGAACATTGATTAGAAGGTAAAGATAGCCAATCTAAATAAAAATACAAAATCAATATCACATAAAAAAAATTTCCTGGTGTTTCTAGAATAATTATGGAATAAAATAGAAATAAAAATTGATAACCAAATTAATAACTAGTATAGAATAAATATATGTGGTTCGTGAAAATAATATCATATAACTTACTCTATAATAACCATCAACATATTGAAACATGAAATTAAATGAGACTATAATATTAAGTGTTTCCCAAGTTGGTAACTTTTTCAAATGTAAGACCCATTAAAGAATATAATCAAATGAAACATTAAATATGAAGAACATAATTATATTCATGATGTAACATTTAAAAATGGAATTATGTATGCCATATAAAGGGAATTTGGTGCATAACATTAAAATAGTTTTCAATGATATAAAAATTAGGAAAAGTCCTTTCGGACTTTGGTAATGTTTAGATAAAAAACTGAAGGGAGAAAATCCTTTGGATATATAAATCATATTAATAATGATAAAAGGAATCATAAAAGAAATTCATGTAAAAAATAAATACCCCATAACAAAAATTAGTTGCAAATATAGAATATATCTTAATTAAATAAAAGCGAGATACAAAACCCTTACCCGAGGACTAACTCTTTTGTATGTGTTCGATAATCATGTACAATAAAAGTGTCTTAATTATTTAATTTCATAAGAAACATTTGAAGGATTAATATCTTATACTTAAGGAATTAATTTTATTTCCTTTATATTGATATATTTAAATACATATTATGTTATGTAAACACCGACTGTTCTGGGGATGTTCGGTTCATTTTTTCAAAATGGCATCTATGTGTTGACCACGTTCAAAGTGGTAATTATTTAAAAATATAAAGAATAATAATCATTAAATATTCATAATATTTTTGAGTAAAATATACTTTTATAACAAACTATGAAATTTGGTTATGGTAAATTAACTACAATACAATCATGGAGATGGTAAGCAGTACATGCACATTATTAACATTACCATTTCTCAATGATCGTTAATAAAAGGTAGTTAATATTTTATCATTATATAATGATAATAATTTCATAAAAACCACATTATTTAATATAATTATATATATCAACCATGTGATTTTGTGATGAAAAAATGATTCAAATCACTTTATGGAGGCTATAGTTTACATGAATACGCGATTAAAAATATCATTTTTTAGTGTAAAATTTTTAATGATATATTATTTTTACGATTGGTAAATATTTCATTAATATAGTAATTTATTTAATTATATCTCATATATTCCTTAAAAGTTTCTTTATTACATTCCATTAATATAATTATTATAAAATGATTCAAATTCCTTTACGAGGTTGTAGTCCATCATACACACGAGTGATGCTATCCTATCCCCCACAAAATTGAATGTGATCATTTATATGTGATATCATAAATATATAAGTATAAATATGATTAAAATATCATATATATAATTTTAATTCACCATTATATCAATTTATAAGACCTAATGAATGAAAAAAAATGACGTTTGTTCACGAGGTGGTTGTCCACTGTACACATAAATGATGATTTCCGTATCCAATTTGATGTAAAATGATCAAATTTGGGATTTGAAATTAATATAATAACATCTCAATATATGGTATGTAATATTTTTATTATATAATCATAATTAAATAAAATTTTAAATATTTGGAAGAAGACAAAAATATAACTCTAGGTTATGCGTGAAACATATTCTTCAAAAAAGCACCTTTTGTAAGAACCAAACGAATTCATAGGATGGGTTACTGATCAAAATAATGGATCTAAGATATTTTAATTGAATTAAATAATACCTTGGGAAAGTAAATTTCTGACAAAATGTGATATTAATGTTTTAAGAGGATATAAAAGGGGCTGTTCTTTTATATGTGACATGAGGGGAACACATGTAATTTATGAAAATAAAAAAGTACACCCACACATTTTCAATCAAAAAATGGATAAATATGGTTAAATATGGATCCTTAAACAAGATAATTACATAATAATTCCATAAAATGTATTGTAGGTATGTTTCATGGTTATATAACCCTTATCATTTTAGTTTAACCACCATGTAAATTTTTTTCACCTTAACCATGGTAATTAATTTCTACTATTTTCACCATTTATTATGGTAAAACATGAAATTGGTCATTTTATATAATATTAATTTTTTTTAATTTAATAAATTATACCAAATTCAAGTAATATAATTCAAAAAAATTACTTTAAAAATATACCTGTAGGGGTGATGAAAAAATAGGTTTTGAAGAAGTGTTTTTTTCTAGAAAAAGATACTTTTATTTTAATAATGTTACTAGTAATAATTATTTTATGAATATAAATAATAATTTAATATATAAATTTAATCAAAAATAATTCTTGTTGTTTAATATTTTAATTAATTAAGAGGTGCAACATTATTCTCATTAAAACAATTATCAGGAAAATTCCATTTTGAAAACAAAAAAATAAACTTATAATATAGTTTTATATAATAATTATTTAAATTTAAATTGGTTGATTAAATATATCTAAATTTTAATTATGTTACTATTAATCATATAAAAAATATATTTACTTATTTTAATTATTTAATTCAATGAAATGAAATGATAGTTCAAAAAAATTGGTACTTTTCACTAGTACGAGTTTTTTTCTAGAAAATATCTATTGTAAACACTTGGTTAGTTATGATATGATGATTTAAAAAAATGATTTAATTTTTAAAAATAAATTTTCTAAAATTTTGAAAAATTATTTATATTAATTTTGTTATGAAAAAAATAAAAAACATTTTTGTTGAAAAACAATTATTGAATAATAAATTTCCTTTAAAAAAATGAATGATAATTTACTAAGAATTTATCAATAATTTATATTTAGTAGTATATATATGTAATAAATTTGTAAAAATTATTCATACAAACTAATTTAATTTCTTGGTTTAAATAGTTGTATATATTGCGTGTCATTTAGGCTTAGTGTTTCATTTTAAATATGTTATCGAATATAATTCCCTTTTTTTAATTAGGGTGTTATAAAAAATTATTTCATTTATAGTATGAATTAAATGATAAAAGATATATCACATGTACAAAATTGGTTTCCAAGAGAACTTATTCAAATACACTAGGTACATGGTTGTTCACCATTAATATGTTAGAATTTCATTCGTGGCCAACATTCATTTTTTTCTTTTATTATGAAAAAGGTATCTTAGAATATATTAAACTCTTTTTTACATCCAATAATCATTTTAAACTTATTCATTTTTAGTTTACTGGTATATTCTATGTCAATATTTAATTCATCAAATATCTATTTCGAATTTTCTTCAATAATTGTTTTGGGGATTTGCATCAATTCAGAGGGACTAAATTAGATTATATAAATTTTATGTTTATAATAAATTGTTATATGTATTTAGGTCAATTTAGTTGGAGTTTTACCTTTATCCTTAAATTATGTAAGATCATTAATTTATTAAGAAAATGTTTTTGCAATAAACATGCAAATGTACGTTTTGTACTATGAGTTTATTATTATAATTCATTTTTATTGAGGGGGTTTGAAATATATATTGATGACCCTCTATTATGTTTTAATCGAGTTATTTAATCTAATTTTATAATAATATTAATATTTATTATTATGGTACTATTATTTATAAAAATGATTCTATGTCCATATTTAATGTATTTTAAGTAGTGTGAATAGTGTTCATTCTAATTCACCGGTCTATAATTATTTAATTTTTCTTCTTCAGAAGAGGGTGTTAATTTCAATAAGGGAAAATAATTTTTTTGATGTTTTGGATATTATTAAAAATGTAGTCATTATTATGGATTTATTGAAATAATATTTAGTTTTTTATTAATTTAATAAATTGTATAGATTATTAGTTTTGAGACACTGAGATATTAGGTAAATTTATTTTTATTGTTTTGGAAAATGTAAAATTCTTCTAATTTTATTATAAAATTTGAAATATATGTTTTATAATATTATTATGTAAATTAATGATTAAATTTAATTGATGAAAAAAAAATTTAAAATCCATATATTTAATTTCTTCATTATAAATGTATATATTAATTACATAACATTAAAGTGAACATTGATTTGATCAATTGAAATTGGTTCAATTGTTTCATTGATATTAAATAGAATTTATTTAATTATTTCATAATTTTTTGTTTGAATACACTGTTTTTTTAATTCTGTACATGTCTTAAATTTTTTAAAATTGTGTTTTAATCTATTTATTGGTATATTGTTTTTAATAATTTTTTTTAAATTTTATGATTCATTAAATTTTAAAAATTTATTATTATTATTAATATTAGTGATCATAGTTATTTTGGTCTAAATATTTTGAGAAATTAATTTCCAAAAATTTTCTACCCTTAAGTATCAATTTTTACTTATTACTTACCCTTATATGTGTTTTATTAATCAGTTATTACTTATAAAAAAGCATGTTTTTACCCTTATATAACAAGTTTTAATGTTTCATTAGCTGAAAGAAACATTTTCACGTATCCTTACACAAGGTTTGTAAATTATATTCTAGCCTTATGGAAGTAGTTTAATTTTATATTTACCCATATATTTGTTTTTATGACCTTTATATAGGTAAATTTAATTCACCTTTACCATTACAAAAGTCCTTTACCCATATGTGAGTGCCCTTACCCAAATCATTTACCCATACATGAAAACCCTTATATGGGATGGTACCCTTATGTGTGATATACATTACCCATATGTCAGATATAAACCACCCTTACAAAATAAGGGATCACATTGGTTTAACATTAGAGGATGAGGTACATACCTTTATATAATTGAAATAAATATATGTTTACCCTTACAAAACCTTTTGTAATAATATTTCAACTCTTCACATGGTTGGTTATTACCCTTACACAACACAATTTTACCATTTTGAAAGATTACCATTATAAAAAAATCATAAATATCATGTCTTTCTTTACATATGTTCCTATATATCTTTTTTACACATGTATAAAATATTTCATAAATTTACCCAACCTACTAAAATTTCATTATACCCTTACATGACCCATGTAAAACCATTTATACACTTTCACATGTTTTAAAACATAAATTTATGCATTCATTTAAAAAATAAGTACTACACTTATGGGGAATATAAATTATTTTTTTACCCTTGTATAACCTATTCAAAAATAATTTTACCCTTACATGGGCTATATAAATACCTTTATATAATTTTTCATTATTGTAATGACTTTTCGCATTTCTAAATATAATAGTTCCTCAATGAAATGATACCATTAATGAATGGGTTTTATTAAATTATTTAATGTTTTCATGATATTAAGAATACATATAATATATATTTTTTGTTTTATAACCATTGGTTTTAAATAAATAATGATGAATTAAGAAACACCTTCATCGAGAGGAAAAATATAATATCTCTTACAAAACATTGTTTATTAGGTAATTTTATATAAATAATGTATATGGTATGAAATGCAATAGAATAATGATAAATTGAGGAACCATTTTGTCGAAATGTAATAAAATTTTACCGTACTAAATTTAAAGGGAATTTATGGTGTCCGAGAATTTTTTTAAAAATAAATTCATGAAGGGATGTGGATCACTACTATACACCATCTTTATTCATCAACATATTATGATAGTCTATTTATTTTATATATATTTCGGAATTGTCAATATTTCATGGATAGTAAATTTTAATACCTCAATTTAAAAGATATTATTTGGTTATAGTCACATAAAAAACAAATATCTTTAAATAGGTTATGATATACCCAATTAAAAAGTCATGGAATGGTTTAATCTATCCCTAGAATAGTTTCGATTCTTTTTATTCACTAATATTTTAGGAAAGCTGTACTATGTCTTGAAATAGATTATGTTTATTCTACTCCTATGAAACACATATTTTTTGTGAATACAAATCCCCTTATTGAGTTATAGGGGATTAAAGAGTTTATGTAAGATCTCTATGAACCAAAATACTATAATAATATTTATTTCCATTTTTTTTATTTTCATTCCCTGAAATATATATTTGAACACGAAACTCACATTTATCAATTATTATGTTTCCAAAAATATTTCGATTATAATTCTATAATTAAAATCCAAAGGCTTAAAAGGTGTATTAACCCCATATATTCTATTTTGGAATTTATTACTATGGACTGTAGGGTTGTTGAGAATAATTGTTTGTATAATTTAATTAAAATTATACTATTTTCCATTTATTAAATATTATATTTTTCTATTATAATATATATATTTCTCTTTATAATCCCATAATTTCGTATGCATGTAGATATGGAATATGAATGTAGTGTAATACAATAATAGTATTTGATGATGAGGTTCAGATCCCAATGGATAACTATATCACCGAGGTATTTCAGTTATTATAGAATGTAAATAGTTTCATTTCAATTATCAAATAATTATTGATAAATATTATATAAATAAAATCATTTATCATTTCCCTATCCATGTAAAAATAAATAAATCCAATTGATCATCAATAGAATCAGGTTTCACTCAAATAAGAAATGAGGGATCTTCATTCCCAATTTAAAAAATCTATATTCAACCATGAATGACTTCAAACATCTACAAGAAAAGGATATAGTATGTTGTATCTCTCAATAGACTTAATTTTAAAATGATCAGTAGTTGACTAGGCTATATGTTGATTTACTTATTCTTTTTAACAATGAATGTATTTTTTGTATGCATCACTAGATCAATTCTTTTTATTTTTACTTCATATGATATACTTTTTAATATAAATTCATATTTATTTCTCATTATTTTCCTTTGATAAATAAAATATTAAATTGGAACAAAATATAAGTTCTCTCAATACCATGTTCAAATATACAAAATACATAAATTTATAATGTATAATATTCTTGTTGCATTGGATTATCTCTATAACTATTGTTACTTCAGAATTCAAATTTTATTTTTTCTAATGTATCAAAATAATTATCCTTTCAATTATTAAAAAAAGAATTGAATTTTTCTTATCGAAAAATTCACTATATATCCAAAAACATTATCCTTTAAAAATCAACATATTGGGAATTATTTCTATTTAAGCTATATTTTAAAAATAGTTAAATATTTGAATTTTATTTTAAACAATAAAAAATATTGCAGTAATTATTTAAATTTCATTTTACTTCATGGAAACTATACATGCATACATCTTATTCCATGTAAACATGGGAAATGTGATATAATAGTATGCGTCCAATTTTATAGAGTTTCATGTACTATGTGTCAAACAAAATCCAACATTGATGTAATCTAAAAATGATCTCAAAAAATAAACAACATCATATTCCACATCATCAATTCCAACATTTGGTTTTCTTATCCGAAATGATCACTACTATAGGGTGTTTCTTGGATTCTTCCCATTATTTCCCCATGATCATTAACATACATAGTAATATAGTTTTATTATTATTTTAGAGAAATTATATTATTAGTTATACATGTCATAAACTACTCCTTTATAGTGTGGATAATAACCTCTTCCCACTCATACTAATTATCCATTGAATAATGTGATATTTTATGTTAACTTAAATCGATGTACTCACCTAATATTATATATACACATTTTTAATCACAAAAAAACCTTTTTCATATTTATCCATTTTCATCTGGTTCATCATTTTTCATAGAATCTTAGAAACTGTTGATATATATGTACGCCGAAATGTTGTTTATATAGACTAAAATAATGAGTACACAAATTATAATTCAGGAACATGCTTCCTTATAATTTTTTATTTTACATCTACAAATAATGTTTATAAATCATCGTATTTTTCTATTTTAACATAGAATTATATATCCATTCCTCATGTATTATGGATGATAATGTGGGTGTGATCTTCTTGATCAATTTTTCTTGTAGTTTAATAATATCAGGCACACCACATTTAATGAAATAAGGTGGGATATGATATAAATTAAACCACATACCCTAAATAATGCAAAAAACTTATATTTTCAATAGTAATTGTATCCACTTACCCCACATCAATGAATAACTAATGATGCCTTTGCTTTGTCAGATAACAAGTTCCATCATTAAATCGATGAAATAAACTAGTGTAGTTATCTCTGTTGGTATTTTATATGACAACAATACATCACTGATACAAAACAACGTTAAAATATTAATTTTACTATACACTACTGTAGGGCACTATCTGCATGATCCTAGCTCTATTCATGGCCAGAATGTATGGCTGGTTGAGAGGGGAAATAGTTGGAAAATTATTTCTTCAAAAATGATAAAATTTAAAACCTAAAAAATTTATAACCATATAATCAAGTATCCTTTTTTCCCTCAATACTCTTAATATAAGAACACAACATACTCAACACACTATTTTTACTTTTCAATTAACCTCTGATTTTTGAAATAAATTTATATATGTGTATATATATATGTTGGTCGGAGTAGATCACTCAAGAGGGAGGGGGTGAATTCAGTATCTATAAAAAATTATTTTTAAAAAATATTCCTATAAGGATTAACCATTAAATTTAAAAATAACCTAGTTAATCAAAGTAATTAAATTATGAATGTTTGACTATTTAAATAAATTCTTAGAAGTGTGATTAATTATCAGTAGTGTTAATAGTAGTTCTTAATATTCCTTTTGAAGATATTATAAAATGAAAAAAACAATTATAACTTCATTCCAAGATTAAATATCAATGTTAATATAGTGAATTTTGAGTTAAACGGTAAAATAGAGAAAACTAAATTTAAACAGCAATGCAAATATAAAACAAGTTGTTCTGTCTCAAGCCAAGAATAATCCACTCCACTTGGTGATCAATGGCCACCAAGAAGTTTATATAAATAAAAATGATCCACACCTTGGATCAGGGTCAATAATAGTACAGAGGGCTATCCAGGTCACACAACCACATCCACTGTTCTACGCGGGTAAAAACTACCAAGCCACACAAGGACCTCTTCCACACTTATCTGTGGTCATAAAAAAGTTTACAAAAATGTTTGAGAAATGATATCATGTATCCTTCAGTTTAATGTAAGAGATAGAGTGTGTGGTTATACCGATAAACACACTACTCAAAAGATAATAAAATGATACAAAATAGAGAAGAAATTATGAGATTAGTTTAGAAGTGCTCTAAGTGGTTGTCTATGGAGCTCTAAACTTCTTGGATGAAGTAGATGCAGGAATCAAGTCCTTGTATGGAAAACATAGTATCTCATGTTAGCTATATTGGCGAGTGCACTTCATGGTGAAGATGTCATCCACTCTGGGATTTATGTATTCTTGATGTGATCTTTAGTACTTTTGAGTTGTATGTGACAATTCGCACTTAAAAACGCACTATATGTTTTCTTTGTTGTTGTTCTCACACACTTTCTTCACGTTATTCCACTTTCAGGTACATACTATTTGAAGGCCTCACTTCTCTTTTATCTAAAAGCACATGTGTTGGAGCTGATAGGTCACATGTATTCTACACATCAAAGCTCGTACTATCAGGTGACATGTCTATTATTTAAAATTATTTATATCAGTGCATTTAAAATCTTTTTATATGACGGTTAGTGATTAAATTGAAAAATGACAAAATAGATTAGGAAAAGGTGTCATAGTTTTTCTGTAAACGGTGTCCTTTTGAACCAGTGTCTCTATTAAATGGTGTTTGGATTGGTTATAGTGTATGGATGGTCACTGTGTCTGGTCACGGTGTCTGGTTCATGGTTTCAGGGTCACAGTGACTGATTCACAGTGTTTGGTCATGATTCATGGTCATAATGTCTGGTCATGGTGTCTGGTAAAAATTCGGTTTATAATGGCTCTAAAGTGTATTATTTAATGGTTAAGGTGGGGATGGGTCTAAATACATTCATAAAATTGATTTTAGATAGGATTGTGACACTATATTAACCTTATCATTTATATTTAACTCTTAGTTAAATAATTTGACATTTACCATGTTTCTTTGTTTTTTTATATTATATATTTAATAAACATACAATATACCTCCAAGATACCCCCAAGTGATCCATTAATGATACACCTATCATTATATAAGTCTTCTGGTCAATCAATATATTTTTAGGAATAGATTAAGAATTAATAATATAATATTTTTCAAGAACCATTTTATGTCAAATTTGACATCATTGGGTATTTTGTTTTTGATATTTTCACAACTGCATTATTACATCGAAAATAATTTATATAACCAATAATAATATGTAATATTAACATATAAAATTATTTTAATTCATAAAAAATCTCAAATTACATTTATATTTATATTTATAATATGAATTATTTTAATATTTCATTAATTTGGAAATTACTACATCACCATTGTGTCAAAAATAAATTATATTATTTAATGTCTAAAAAATATAAATAAAATACCATTATGTAGGAAATCATTTTATATTTCTAATAAATATTTATAATATAATTTATCTTCTATATAAACATATATTAAAAATGTTTTAGTAATTAAACATTGATTTTAACTCTTTTAACTTTTCTTTTAATTAAATAATAATAAATGTTCTAATTTAATCCAGGTGGACCTAAATGATAATATTTTATTCCTAAGGTTGTTTTTGGTCGAGATAAACTTGTCCAATATAATTAGGACATGTGTTTGGGTAATATTAATATTATTTTAACCCTTAATTACATGATTTACTTTTAACCGCAGTAAATAAAAGTAAAAATGATACTATTCACCAAATTTATTTATATCATATTGAACCACATTTTACTCCTTGATATTAACCGTGTCTCTCAGATTTTAGAAATTCCACTCACAGAAGCAGTAAAATTATGTTTTATGTGAATTTCTAAATTCTCCTAGGAGGTGGGTAAAAGACGGTGATAAGTTCAATAAAATTTTTATATATCTAAAATTATTCTAAAATAACTCCAATGAATTAAATTGAACTTATATATGTATTATGTATCTATTATGACCAAAATTATATTTAAATAAAATAAATTATTATTAAAATAAAAATTTGGTTTTAAACTATAACTCAATGTTTTTTCACTGTTAATCAAAATTGAATGTTTTGAGAAAAATACAAAAATTTCACCCTAATCTAATTTCGATATTCCGAATCCAAAAATGAAGTCCATTTTGAATAATAAAATTTATAAAATTTTAAAAAGTGGGTATTACTACTCATAACGGCTATTTTTATTGGTTGTGGTGTGTGTTAGAACTCGAAGTTGTGTACAACACACACTACTATATTATCCAAATAGAAGTGTACCGTGGAAGCTTAGGGTGTTACATTCTACCTTACTTCAAATAGTTTCATCCTAAAAATTTCTAGAAAACTACCACATGAAAAGACTCGGGTGATTCTTCATCATAAATTCCTCAGGTTCCCATGTTGCCTCTTCCATCTTATGGTTTCTCCATTTTTCTTTTTACCAGACGAGTCGTTCGGTTTCTCAGCACTTGTTCTCTGGTATCATAAATCAGGATGGGCTCTTCACAATAAGACATATCAGGTTCTAGTTCCAATTCTTTATAGGTGAGTACATGGGTTGGCTCAGGCATGTATTTTCTCAACAGTGATACGTGGAACACATCATGAAATTTGAAGAGATTTAGTGGCATTGCCAAATAGTAAGTTACAACACCAATTCGTTCTAGAATTTCGAAAGGTCCAACGTACCTAGAACTCAATTTACCTTTCTTACTGAAACATATAACTCCCTTCCATGGAGATACCTTCAATAAAACTTGATCTCCTACCTGAAATTCCAAATCCTTCCTTTGGTTGTCAACATAGCTCTTCTGCCAACTTTGAGATGCTTCGATGTGGTTTTGGATTACCTTCCCCTTTTCTATCGTTTCCTCCACCAATTCTGGGCCTATGAGTTTTTTTCACCAACATCATTCTAACAGGTTGGTGTGTGACATCTCTTTTCGTATAACGCTTCATATGGTTCAATCCAAATACTTTAATGGAAGATATTGTTATAGGAAAATTCCACCATAGGTAAATATTGATCCCACATACCCTGAAAGTCAAGTGAGCGAGATCTCAACATGTCTTTTATGGTTTTAATAGTCCCTTATGATTGTCCTTCAGTTTGGGGGTGGTAAGAAGTGCTCAAATGAAGTACAGTATCCAAAGAATTCAATAGACTTTTCCTGAATCTTGAAGTATAACGGGGCTCACGATTAGAAACAATTGATAGGGGTACTCCATGTAGTCTCAAAACATCATTAATATATTATATTTCTAGAGGATAGTGGTAATTCCTCCCTTATAGCAAGAAAATGTGCTGATTTGGTAAGATGATCAATAATAACCCATGTTGCATCATTCCTTCTAGGATTCTTTGATAGCCCCATGAAAAATTCCAACATAATATTATCCAATTTCTACTCTGGTATGGGAAGTGGTTGCATGAATCCTCCAGGCCATTTCCTTCCAGCATTCACTTATTGACAAACCATACATCGTGACACAAAATCAGCAATCTCCCTCTTCATGTGCTCCCACCAAAAATTTTCTTTCAAATATCTATACATTTTGGTGCTCCCAGGGTGTAGAGATGAATTGGAACTATGACCATCATCTAAAAATTCCGTTTTTAGATCAGGTATATCAGGAACACAAAGTCTCTTCCCAAATTTCAAAATTCCTTCTTCATACACAATGTATCTCAATCTCCCATCATTCACAGCTTTAATCTTTTTTTGAAATTCCTCATAATCGGTCTGAGAACTCTTAATCCTTTCTAGTAAAGATGGTTTGGAAACCATTTGAAAAATAATTGATGTTTCACCTTATATGGTAACTCCCATATACATCTTCACTAGATCCATGAAAATAGGATCCCGTTCAATTCTCATCATGTTCAAAACTCCATGATCTTTTCTACTCAAAGAATCTGCCACCTTATTTGCATTCCCCGGGTGGTAGTGTATCGTTCATATCATAATCCTTTAGAATTTCATGCCATCACATTTTCCTCATGTTGAGTTCTTTCTGTGAGAAAATATACTTCAAACTCTTGTAATCTGTTTAAATCTCACATTTTTACCATAGAGATAATGTCTCCATATCTTTAAAGGAAATATTACAACAGCTAACTCAAGATAATGTGTAGGATAGTTATGCTCATTAATTTTTATATGTCATGATGCATAGGCAATAACCCTATCATTCTGCATAAGGACACAACCACTTATTTTCTTCGATGCATCACTATAAATAACGAATCCATAATTCCCCGATAGTAGATTCAACATAGGAGAATTGACTAATATTCTCTTCAGTTCTTCAAAAAAATCTTCACACTCTTTTTTCCAAATAAATTAACCCCTTTACGTGTGATCTTTGTTAATGGGTTAGCCGATTGGGAAAACTTATGGACGAAATACCGATAATAACATGATAAACCAATAAAACTGCATGCCTCAGTTATACTAATTGGTGCTGGCCATTCTTATATTTCCCTAGTCTTAGAAGGATCAATAGTGATTCCATCCATAGAGACAATATGGCCAAGAAAAGATATCTCCTGAAGAAAAAATTCATACTAACTAAACTTCCCATATAATTCATGTCGTCTAAGAGTCTTCAGGATAATGTGAAAGTGATTTTCATGAACTTTGTAGCTTTTAAAATATAACAAGATATCATCAATAAATACAACTAAAAATAATAGAGACATTCCTTAAAAACTCTATTCATTAGATCCATGAAAACAGAGGGTGCATTAGTCATCCCAAAAGGAATTACTGTAAACTCGTAATGCCCATACATGGTTCGAAATATTGTATTCAGAATGTCTTCCATATTCACACACAACTGATGGTATCCAGATCGAAGGTCAATCATTGTAAATTATTGAGCTCCATGAAGTTGGTCAAATAAATCATCAATGCGAGGTAGGGGATATTTTTTCTTTATTTTTATAGAATTGATTTCCCTATAGTCGATACATAACCTCATAGATCCATCCTTCTTCTTAACAACAAGGACAGGGGCTCCCAAAGGAGAAACATTAGGGAGAATAAATCCCTTATTACTCAATTCCTCTAGTTATTTATTTAGTTAAATTAATTCCACATTGTCCATTCTATAAGGGGTTTTCGATATATGCCTTGAACCGGGAATTAAATCAATGGAATACTCAATTTCTCATTCTGGAGGATGTCTAGGTAAATATTCCAGAAACACGTCTACATATTCCTTCACAATAGGTACATCCTCTATTTGAACATTACTTTCCTCGCCCATAGTTATTTCATTCCCTTCCACTCTGATAATTGAATTTAGTTGAGCTACTGGGGGTAGATCTAGATAAGAATTAGGTAGTGACGATTCTTCTCTAAAGATAAGGTGTTCCTTATCATAATCATCAAAATTGTAACTTCCTTATTCTTACAATAAATCTTCGCATCATGGAATGAAAGCCAATCCATACCAAGGATTATATCAAATTCAATCATGGGTATGATGTTGAGATCAGCAGACAAATGACATTTATATGCCCAAATGGGGACAGATCCACAAAACTTTGTAGCAATGATACTTTCAATAGGAGATTTAACTGATAACTCCCTTGTTACATTAAATTATAAATATCTAATTTTCTTAGCAAAATGGGATGATATAAAACAATGTGATGATACAGAATCAAATAAATCATTGGCTAAACTTGAGAAAACCATTAAATTACCTGCCACCACCTCTTTCAGAGCTTCTACCTCATAAGTAATTATAGAATAAGCTTGGCCTTGATCCCTTGGCCTTTTCTGAGGTAAGTTCCCCTGACGCTTCAGAAATTAATTTGAATAATGTCCCATCTCCCTGCAATTGTAGCACTAAACATCGGTAGCTTCTTTCTTCCCTTTGCAATCACGGTCTTGGTGGCCTTTTTCACCACACTTGTAACAGACTCCCATTATATTTAAGAAAGTACTGAGGTGTTTCTTCCCACATTTACTACAGGATGGATAATCAACTTTTACCTACTTCCCTTTATTTCCATTTCCATAGGGATCAACTAATCTCTTCTGATCTTTCTTTTCTTTAAAGTCGTAATACTTAGAGAATTATTTTTATGTCTTGATAGCACAAGAGAAAATATCTTCGTACGGCGAGAAGGATTATGACACTAATGCTCGACGAAGAAATGGTTTTAACCCATCAATGAAACAATCAATATTAATTCTTGGGTTGCGTATATAATCTGTATCATTCCTTGATAACCTTGTAATGTTTTCCTCATACTTTGAAGCATTCTCATCCTCCTTTTGTCTCAGACTTAGTAATGTCCTTCCCATATCTGCTCGATGGTCACGAGGAAGTTTTTTTTCTAAAAACTGATCTTTGAACTCCCTCCATTCCATATTTGATTCTTTATCATCTTCCTTCATTTTTTGAATCAATGACTACCATTGATCAACATCTCCAATGAGGCGGTAAACTGCCATGATGACAATTTCCCTTTCACTACTCCCCAAAGCATGAAATATTTTCTCTTGGGAACTTATCCATTGATCACCTACCAAGGGATTTATACTCCAATTGAATTTTGGTGGTTGTTTCCTAATGAATCGATCTAACATTGATCATACTTGTTGTGGATCAGGGTGCTCCATACAGGTAAGGTTATTATTCATAACCTGAGTGAGTTTCCCCAGTATGGTGATTAGCTGATCAGCACCAGTTGCATCACCAGCTCCACTATAATTATCTTGAGCAGGAGGGAAATCCCTACATGGAGTGCGTGCATTGATACAGTTTCTATTTCTTCCACTAGGATCCATTTCTAAACAATGGCATACACTAGATTTGTTTATGAATCGCAATAAATAATTCCATTCTTGTAAAACACTTAACATAAATTGAACAGTTTATGGATATAATCCATAATCATAAAAAAAATTCATTGAGGGTGTATATACTCACAAATCCTTCATAATGGTTTGTAATGAAAATGAAAATTATTCTAAGAATATCCCTAAGGAGTGTCATAACCAAGAGTGCAGCAAGGCCCTTTGTTGTGCACTAGTTACCGTTCGAGTCTAGCTCCAGGCGGAGTTTTCATGTTATACCCCTATGAACATTTATGCCAAAGCCACCTCTACCTGCTCATATCCAAATAGGGATGTATTTCTCAGAAAACTCACAAAATCTCTACAATACCAAAATTCTAGGAAGTTCTTCTATACTAATCTTCAAAGTCTATTTTAGGGATATGTGCTCTAATCAGAGTTCATCTAAATCTAGCTTCCAAGGTTTGTACTAATCATCATGTGATACCAACTGTAATGCCTCGACCCCAGTTACCCAGAGTCGGTGCATTATTAAATAACATTTTCATGATAAAAAAAGATCAAATCTTGAATGACTGATTAGTTTATTAGCCTTGTAAACACTAGACCGATTCATAATGTTAACATCACATCATAAAGTGAAAACTACAACGAAATATTGTCTCCACACTCATATCCCCTAATACCATCCCTGCAGTTCATTCATAAAATACTTCTTCACATCATGGGCAAATTATAACATAGAATTGGGCGAGTTCAAATGCCCAGTAAGGATAACAATATAGAAGAAACATTCATAAATAAGTATAAACATTTACAGAAATGTATAAATAAAATAAAATCCTTTTAAACTTGAACTTTAGCATAATATGGATGAAATAAAATTAAATTGTTCCATTTACTTATTCACATGGATATTCTACTAGTCAAATAATAACATGCAATATCAATAACATCTTTTATAATGATGGAATGCCTAATGACAGACTATCATAACCACATAGTCAAGGCCTTATGCCAAGACTACAAATAAGATTTTGTCAAGGCCTTGGGCCAAGATACTAGTTTGTCTCATGAGACCAACCAGTGCATCGAGGAGCTATAGTGGGCTCTAACCACCACTTATTAAGTCCAATTCATTTCTCATATGAACAGGTTTAAAAATAACACAAACATTTGTATTAAAACTAGCAAATGAATTGTCAATACTTCCTCCCATAACCATGAATGGTATAAAATGAAACATCCACATTCAAACATATCACAATACCTTCAATACAATATGGAAGATTTGTATCGTAGTAAATAAATTTCAAATAATCTTAAAATCCATCCATGGATGTTGACATAGATGAAATCAAAACTATTTGAGAGAAATATCTCTTTTTCTGAAATAATATAAAAGTCACATAATTATAAAAGAAAACATTTTCTTCGAAAATATTCATATTAGCTTATAAGGGAAGCTTTGACGAATATATAACGGTGGAAAATAGACGCACCCTCTGTATAAGTTTAAAAAGACATTCTTATCTTCATTCTTTCGAAACGGTTAAAAAGGACCTTGTTTCAAAAATGAAGGAAAGATTACTTTATAAACTTCTTATAAAATGTCAAAAAAGGTATAAATTATTTTAACACATATTCGGTAAAATAGTAATAATATTTTGAAATAATTTGTTAATAAACATGTATGTGGATGATAAAGAAGTCCCAATAGATAATTACGTATAAACAACCTCGGATAATGAAGAGATTGTGAAATAAACCCTTACCTTGTAATTTTCCTTGGTTTAAGGTAGGTTAACCTCCTGTATAATGGTGAAATAATTGTTACTGAATTATACAAGAATCATATACATTTATATGATATCATATATGATATGTAAACATTGATTGTTAATAATATCTTAGTATTATCATTGTTTCGGGTGTTAACAGATTCGTTTTCTTTTATATTACATGTTATTTGAGTCATATTTGTTATGGATGGGATGTATATTATTCATATCCAGAATGATATCATGTCTTTATAAATTATTTTTAATCATAAAATGAAATTCAGACTTGAATGGATACGATGGGGAATGAATCTCATCGCGTTCGTGGAGACGGTAATTCATACGTACGCACGAGCGACAATATCATTCTTTTGATATTAAAATAATATATAATTACATGGTATATCATATATAAAGAATAATTATCATGGTATATTTATTATTTATACTAATTACACATCATTTCTCAAACCCATCCAAATAATAATGTTTTGAAATACATTTACACCACGACGTGGAGACGTTAAGTCGTACGTACGCACGTATGATGATATGTCATTCAAAAGATGGATAAAATACTGAATATGGTGGTACCATATTTGTAATAACATAACATTATATAGAAGATACTATAGTTATTATTTTAGAATGGAAATAACAAAGAAAGAAGAAGTTGTAGAAGAAAGGAAGTTGAAAGAGGGTGGTGAA
Source organism: Viscum album (assembly GCA_963277665.1). Lineage (NCBI taxonomy): Eukaryota > Viridiplantae > Streptophyta > Magnoliopsida > Santalales > Viscaceae > Viscum > Viscum album. Next base: position 1,214,935,483 of record OY728141.1, read on the forward strand.
AACATTACCTCTTAATCGGGTTCTTCATTTTGATTTGATCAAAAAGGATCCTTAGGTTGGATTTCTGATCAAACTAATGCCTCTAGGTAGTAGTGAGGGAAGTTGAGAGAATATTTTCGAAGGGTTTGGATGAGCCAATAGGCTTTGAAGGTGTAAATTATAGAGAAGGGGGGAGGTCCCTTTTATAAGCGGGGTGAGGGGCACCATTGGAAAACCTAGAAATATTATTTTATAATAAATTCATATTCAGTTTCTAATGGCTAAAAAGTGGATTATTTAAGTTTAAGGTGGGGATGTGTCGGAATAATTTCAACCAATATATTTTAGACTGGTTTGTGTCACTATATTAACCTTATCATTTATATTTAACTCTTAGTTGAATAGTTTGACATTTACTATGTCTCTTTGTTTTTTATATTATATAGTTAATTAACATACTATATACCTCCAACCGACCCACAAGTGGTCCATTAATAATAAAAATATCATTATTTAAGTCCTTTGTCCAATAATTATATTTTATGGAATAGAATATCAATTTATAATATAATATTTGTTTTATAAACTCTTTTATGCCAATTTTGACACTATTTGTTAATTTGATTTTAATAATTTCATAACCGCATTATTACTTCAAAAACAATTTATATAAACAATAATAATATGTCATATTAACCTATAAAATTCGTTGAATTCATAAAAATACTCAAAACACATTTATTTTGATATTTATATTATCAATTATTTTAATATTTTATTAATTAGGTAATTACTGCATCACCATTGTGCCGTAAGAAAATTACATTATTTAAAGTCTAAAAATTATAAATAAAACACAATTATGTAGGAAATATTTTTATCTTTCTAATTAATGTTTATAATCGAATTTATATTATGTATAACACTATATTGAAAATGTTGTAATAATTACACTTTGATTCTAACTCTTTTAAATCTTATTTGAATTAACAAATAATAAATGTCCTAATCTAATCCAAGTAATCCTAAATGATAATATTTTATTCCTAAGGTTGTTTTAGGTCTATATAAACTTGTAAAATAGAATTATGACATGTGATTGGGTAATATTAATATCATTTTTACCCTTAATTACCCTATTTACTTTTAACCGTGGTAAATAAAAGTTAAAAGTTACTATTCACAAAAATATATTTTTTTCATATTGAACCACGTTTTACTCCTTGATATTAACTGTGTCTCTAGGATTTTCAAAATTCCACTCACTGAAGTGGTAAAATTATGTTTTATGTGAATTTCCATATTTGTATAGGAGGTGGGTAAAAGACGGTGAAAAGTTCAGTAAAATTTTAATATATAAAAAATTATTCTAAACTAACTCCAATGAATTACATTAAACCTATATAGGTATTATGTATCTATTTTGACTTTTATTAAATTTAAATAAAATAAATAATTATTTAAATAAAAAATTAGTTTTAAACTATAATTCACTGTTTTCTCACGATTCGTCAAAAATTGAATGTTTTCAGAAAAATACAAAAAAACCACCCTAAGATAATTTCGACATTCCGAATAAAAAAATGAAGTCCATTTTGAAAGATAAAAATTAAAAAAATTCAAAAAGTGGGAATTAATATTCATAACAGCTAGTTTGTTTGGTTGTGGTGTGTGTTAGAACTCGATGTTGCGTACAACACACGCTACTGTATTATTCAAAGAGAAGCATATCGTGGAAGCTTGGGGTGTTACAGTAACATGAACTGTCCTCAGAAGCACTCCAAGATTCTTTCATTTCCTTTTCATACTTTTGTCTTTTTCCACATATTTTTTTGTACATTAAATTTGGACAGTCATCCTTGATATGTCCATTGCGCTTACATTCATAGTAGGAAATCTCATCAATCTTGTCACTACCTTTCCAATATTTTGTCCAACATACTTTTGGATCATATCTTCCCTTGAAGTTAGGATCTCTTAAAAAGATATTCTACTTGTAAAATCTTGGGAATCATCTAGATAATTGATCCATCTCTTCATCACTATCAGTTAATGATTATTCACTACTATAACTCTTTATAGAAACATCCAATTTTCCTTTGTCTCTGTCTTTAGAGGAGGTGGTCATGAATGCCATAGATTTTTTTGGGTTAATCCTCCTTTTCCTTGTTTACTTTCATCTCCTCTTCATACATCATCAGTTTCCCAATGAGTTATTTTACAGGTATCTTGTTGATGTCCCATGATTATCTAATAGAGACTGAGGTTCCTCTCCATATGTTAGGTAGTCATCTAAGAATTCTCATGATCTGTTCCTTGGCACTGACTTCTATTTCAAGAGAAATCACTATGTGGACAATTTTATTTAACCTATAATACATGTCATAATTAGGCCCATCATGTTTCATTTTAATGATTTCTTATATAATCATATAATTATTAATTCTTATTTCTTTTAAACTAGAAATTCTTTCATGTAAACATACAAGGTATCCCAAATATCATGGGCAGTTTTACAAGAAGAAATTATATTAAATATTTTACCTCATATAGAGAAATTTAAGCATTCCTAGATTTGCAATTGTTATTGTAGGCATTTTTGGTAGGTTCATCCCAAGTGGTTCTATCAGTTGAAAGAATCATATATTCATCTATAATTGAAGACCAAATTTTGAAACCCATACTTTCTGAATGCATTATCATTTTAATTTTCCATTGACCATAATTGGATCCATTAAAGAATAGTGGTCTATTGGTTGTAGAACCATACAATATATTATCCATAATAAAGAAATACTTATAAAGAGCTAGATATTTAGAATTAACGGAAATTTATAGATAATTAATGTACCACTAAAATAATAGTTGAATAAGGTTAAAATAGAGTCTTAATAAATAGCTTCTAGAACTAAATGTTGGTCAGAGTAGATCACTCATGAGGTGGGTGAATTGATTAAATGTCATCTTAAAAGAATGATTAATTCTTAGTAATGTTAATCGAAGTAATATGGTTATAAAATTTTGACAATTTAAATGTCATCTTAAAATAATGATTAATTCTTAGTAATGTTAATATGAGTTTTTAATATTACTTTTTATGTTATTAAATTAAGGAAAAATAATTATAACTTATTTCCAAGACTAACTATGAAATTGAATATAGTGAATTCTGAGTTAAACATTAAAATTGAGAAAACTAAATTTAAACATAATAGAGGATAAAAAACAAGTGGTTTGGTCTCAAGGTGAGACCTAGTCCACTCCACTTGGTGATAACCCACCACTAAGTAGTTTATATAAATAAACATGATCCACACCATGTATCAGGTTAACAGTAGTACACAAGACTTTATAGGTAATACCACCTCTTCCACAGTTCTACATGGGTACAAACTACCCGACCACACTGGTACCTCTTCCACACTAATCTGTGGGTATACACAAGTGTAAAAATATTTTCAATAAAGGGATATATTGTATCCTTCAGTTTAATGTAGGAGACAGAGTGTGTTTTTATAAAGATACACACACTGCTCAAAATATAATAAAATGATACTAAATAGAGCAGAAATGATGACATAAGATTAGAAGTGCTTTGAGTTATTCTCTATGCAGCTCCGGACTTCTAGGATGATGATGATGTAGAAATAAAATCATCTAATGGAAAATATTGTATAACATGTCATCTAGATTTGGATGGTGTTCTTAGTGTTAAAGATTGTTGTACACTTTGGGATTTGAATATGCTTCGTGTCCTCTTCAGCAGAGTCGAGTTGTATGTGACAATTCTCTCTTAAAAAATTCCATTTGGGTTTTCTTCTTTGTTGTGCTCATACACTTTCTACACGTTATTACACTTTCATGTACATACAATTTTTGGGCCACACTACTATTTTATCATGGAGTACATCTGTTGGAGCCAATAGGTTACATGTATTTTGCACTTCATACCTCGTACTGTCAGGTGACATGTCTACAAAGAAACATTAATTATGTTAGGGAATTTAAAATCATCAAATATGTCCATAAGAGATTAACTTAAAAAAAGACAAAATAGATTAAGAAATGATGTAATATTTTGTCTCTAAAAAGTGTCTCTCCCAACCAATGTATCCTTGAAATAGGGTTTGGACTAGTCATGGTGTCATGATGGTCACAGTGTCTGGTCACGATGTTTGGGTCACGTTTTCTAGTTCACAGTGTCTGGTCACGGTGTCTGGTCACGGGGTCTAGTCATGGCATCTGGTCATGGTGTTTGGTTCACAGTGTCTGGTCATGGTGTCTGGTCACATTGTCTGGGTCCATTTCTAGAAAAATATAACTACTGGCAGACTCATGATGTCTCGGACATAGAAAAATATTTGTATTCAAACATAAGCAGTGATATTCATAAAATGGATTATACTTAATCATTTATCAAATAAATCATTATAAATAAATCATAGATAGTATTCATTATTCAAAATAAATGTATAGCACTTAAGATCATTGGATAGATTCACTAAACAACTGTATATTTGATGTGAGATAGATTACATGGGATTAACAAGGATTATAGACAGAATAGGATTTTTTATCATTAATACATAATTAATACATGAGGAGCCTAACAATATATTATTTTACAATACCAATTACCCACTCTAAAAGATTTGTATATATGATGATGGATCTCATAATTTTACATTAATTACCAAACTATATGAATTATCTGTTTTATTTTTACAAAAGAATTATATTTATTAAAATTATGATGATATTCTCGGTTTTTATTTTTAGAGAATTATGAACAACTCTTACAAAGTATACCCATACATTAAAAGTGGACACATACAATAAGTACCCATTTTTCTCCCCAAACAAAACTTTTTAAAATAAAACATGGGTCCTTTTTATGATAAGACATCCAAACATTCATCTTGATCACATCCTTTTCCGTAATCATCATTAAACCCTAAAAAATATTTTAAAAATGTGGCCTGAGAAAACAAAATTCATTAAAGCACATAAATATGAATAAAACGGCTATTCCAATTGAAATCATGAAAACCCATGACAAATACATTCCTAAAATCATAAATTTTTACCCAAAAATAGAACAATTATTAATTTTAAACTAATAATATTTTGATTTAATTTTGAAATCTATTATTATCATAGAAACCTCATGTATGTGTCCTGAAATATCATAATAATAGATTCCTTAAATAACATTACAAAAAAACTTATAAATTGTAATAACCATATGGATAACATCATACATAAATCTCCAAAGAACAAAACCATTACCCAACACATTGAATCACTATCTAGGAATGCCCAAATGAATAAAAATATCATTCATTATATATAATGGGGATAAAACATTCAAAAATAATTTCCAATGAATATTTAATGAATAAAACCCTTGAAAATAACTTTTAATCTTATATAAAAAACACTTTAACATGTCAAAATACCCTTTTTTTAAAATAAATATTAAAAATCATAAACTATGAAAATAATGAAGAAATCATTCAATTTGAAAATAGACATGTAATATTTTAAAGGAAGTATATAATGATTGAGGTGTATTTATCGAATTAAAATATACTCGTTCCTTTTAATTTTCAAAAACATTATTTTATATTTTTGTAAAAACAACTAAAAGTGGAACATTGGAAGATGATTTTTAAAATAAATTACCTTACCTTGAGTCTGAAAAATCACATATGATATTTTTATTACTAAATAATAAAATTATTTTAGTTTTATACTTTCTTAAGAAAATTATCCAAGATTATTATTCCTTTAATATCACATGTTACCAGGTTATATACAATTTCTTAATCACTTAAGTTAACATTGTACATTTTTCCAATATTTGGTACTTACGACCAAAATATCATTAATTAGTTGAGTGTGGTAAATGATGCTATTATTTCATCATACCTAGAATAATAATCCAAAAATAATTATCATTTTTATAAATCAATTTTACTTTTCTTTTCAATAGTTTTTGATGTTTATGAAAAATTAACTACATTACGATCATGATGATGATAGGTCATATGAATCAATGACTAACATTTCCATTTTCCAAAAATCACTGTACAAAAATAGAAAGTATTATTTTATCATTATATAACAATAATAAAAACATATATATATTTTGTATGCATTTAAATAAACTTTTATGTATCATAAATGTGATGTGGTGATGAAACATTAATCACATCACTTCGTGGAGGTGTTAGTCCACACATATTCATAAACGATGTTATCTCTTTTTGCATGTAATGATATGAATTTTATGGATATATATTATGATTTATTATGATAAATATTTCATTAATATCATATATAAACACTAATTACACCATTACAACCAAACTTGAATTATTAAGATTGAAAATTAATTGCGTTGGTTCGTGAGGTGGATGTATTACAAACACAATGATGATGACTTCTTTTCCCATTTGATATAAGTGGAGATGGATATGGTTAAAAAATAATATTATATGTATATTTAGTATAATTTACGTTTTTTATGATGATTAATTAATATTTATATGAGTTGGATGAAAAAAATACTAAAAGGTGCAGTTGAAAACCATACCTATTATTTGGGAAACCTACTTTTTATTAACACATTAAACACTAAAAGATTTGTATTATGACTAAAAAATGTCTTATATAATTTTATTGTCGATTCTAGGAAAGAATTTGGGTAGGTATTAGTAAAACCAAATGACTTTTGATTTGTGATGATATTAGAAGAATAAGTGGCCTTTTATAATAGAGGGAGGGACACTCTTGGCATTTCTCATAATAATATACTAATATATATTAATTTTCAATAAAAATGGATCCTATGTGATTTATTAGGAATATAATAATATTATGGGTAGAAATAAATATATATATTTATTATTATGTAAATTTTTACTATATTTTAACCCTTATATTGTTATTTTATCCATTATAAAATCTCATTTACTCATGTCATAACAACAATGATTTTTACTCATTGATGGATACTATTGTTTCAATAAAATGAAAAATGATCTATAAATAGACAATGGTTTATATTTTAATCATTTTCATAATAAATATTTTTAATTCACAATTTTATGAAATTTATATTACTAATAAACCATATTTATTATAAAATATCACAAATGACAATGTTTAGAGGTATTCATTAATTTTCCTTCAATAATATCACGATAAAACTTATAAATAAAGAAATACATTTTATAATATCAGTAATATGTAAAGGTAATTAATAAAATGTATTTATCACATTAATTATATTAGCTAATATTTAATAAAATATTTTTAGTATCATTTATTTGATTTTATATTAATTAAATATTTATTAAATATGTTTTGTGCATCAATTTAATTCATTTATTCATTTACATAACATTTTAAATAAATTACCGTGAACAATATAAATCTAATAGATTTTAAAATAATATTTATATTCAAACATATCCACTTTATAACACCTTAATAAAAACATTACGGTTATTAAAAAGAAGAGTGTGATATGTTTCACCTTTTTTAAGCTTGGGGTTGAAGCCTCATTTTATTAATAAATAAATGGAAAGTCTTCATTTAAATCGGTAGAGGGAGACCCATTATATAACTCGATGGCCCAGTGGGTATGTATCCTATTATATAGCCTGTAGTCCCATATTTTTGGCCTACAGGCCATTCAGTGAATTGTAAGCTATTTCCTACAGTACCCGCCATTGCAACAGTGCCCAACCACCGCTACAGTGTCATATCACTGCTACAGTACTCACGGATCAATAGTACCACTGTTTCTTCTTTCCCACAACTTCTACAATTCCACTAAAATTCTTATATATTACCTGCACCTAATGGATTTAAGATGTTCCAAAAGGTTATAAATTAGACCCTTGGATTAATATGGTCTTGATAAACTCAAACAATGATATTTAGGTATGTTTTTGGGTTATTTTATACATATTATATTTCTCATTTTAAACTAAATTACCTTATTTTCAATTTAGCATGTTATCCAAAATTAAAAAGTTAATATTAATATTGAAAAAAAATTAAAGGGTAATATTTAATAAATAGGTACAAATATATTAAAAGAATGAAATATAATTTTCCAAATTCATAAAATATATTTTTTACAACTATATTTTGAATTTCACAAAAATAAGGAAAAATTATTTTGAACATTTATATTTTTAATCATTAAATATTTTTATACAAAAATAAATTATTAAAAAAATTTAAAAACAATAATTTAATATTTTCAATTAAATTGTGATAATTAAAAATTATAAATAATAAAAAACTAATTAAAACTTTTTAATACTTTAAAATACAAATTTTTTTAATAAAAATCATTATTTTTATTGTTCCTTGAAAAAACAACATTTTATAAAAACTATAAAAAATAATTAAATGAATATTTTGGCATAATCAATTAATAATTGGTATTTTTTCAAATACAGTTTTTATCAATTATATAATTTATAGTATTCACTCCCAAAAAAAGAAAAACACTTTTTTGGCAGAAAACATATTTTTTGATGAATAAAATGAATTTACTAATTATTTTATGGTTGTTTTATAATTGAATACCAATAAATTAATTTTTTTTAAATTTAAATCTATTTTATAAAAACTTTATTCTTATTAATAACCTCCAATTTAAAGTCAAGGTTATAAGGGTAAAGTTTAAATAATAATATTTATATATTTAACCATAATTTCATGTATCTTATATGCTATCAAATATAGAATATCATTCAAAAATATTAGAAAGTTAAATTAACCTCCAAATTATGCAATTTCATCCTCTAGATTTTAAACTCAGACACAATAATTTGGGATTGACCATTCAAAATTCCTTTTGAGAAATATTACATAATGAAAAAGATTTATAAAACATCAACATAATAAGGCAGACAATAATGTAAGAAGGTCCCCTTAAGTAATAATTTGTTTTTTCCATGTAGTAAAACATGGACATTGAATTTAAATATAACTCCCAAGGACTAGTATAGAGTGATAGATAAAATGATCATTATAATTTAAATTGACACAAGATCCTAAATGTGTGATGGATAAAAAGACTATTGAATTGTCATTATGAATAGTAAATAGATAAACTCTTTATTTCAAGAAACAATTCCTATAATTGAGGAACTACACATACATGAATACTAAAAAAATAAGAAAATATACTTACTTGACAAGTTTAATTTTATATTTTAATCAATTTACACAATAATCTTATATTTTTCTCAAAATAAAGTGTATTGAAGATGCAATTTTCATGTTTAAAGCATCTAAATCAACATGTATGAATCTCAAAATAAAAAAATTCATAAAAAACCATTTCTCATTTTGTTAGACAATAAATAAAGGTTAGTACAAGATAATATATTTACCCAAAAAAACATTATATAATGTAAAACTACTTTTATTTTAAAAATTGAACTTTAATACCCAATATTCAAAATAGACCATTCAATATATTTTTATCCATAAAATTCCTTGAAAATATTCCCACTTAATATTGAATCCTAAAAATAAGAATTATTTTATCCAATAATTCTCCAAGATAAATTTATCATTTGTCTCTAAATAACCTTAATGACTCTAAATACAGTACACCAATATGTAATTTCCCTAATCAAATAATCTCCCTAAAATGCTAATCCTTTCCATAAATACATGAATCACCGTGAACCAAAATATTATTCCAAAATATAATTAAACCATTATTTATATAATAAAATCCCATAATATTCTATTGACCTTAATCTTATAATATTCCCAAAAATTATATAATCTTCTTTCCAAAATATCATTATCCACTTAAACTCCAAATCATTTTCTAATCATATATTATCTATAGGATAATATATATGTTTCAAAAATCAAATTACTCATAATAAATAAACTTATTTATTTAAAAAAATCATATTAACTAGTACATCACATAGTCTAATGGTAGGGGATGCACCCTTGTCCCCATTTGGATGTGGGTTCAAAAATTATTTCCTTGATGGATGTGATGGGTTTTCACCCATACTACTAGTTGTACTTTTTCTAAAATTATATTAATATAATCCTTCTAAAAATCCATAAATGTGAGATAAAAACTCAAAAATTTATTTAATATATTAAACATTAAATAAATTATTTAATTTCAAAGGTTATCTCATACCTTTCATTTTTCACCTGAGAGTGTAATAAACCATAATTTCCTAGAAAATAAAGGTCTTCAAAAATAAAAAATTTCACCATAAAATTTCATAACATATATCTTCAAAATGGGTTTGTGAGATATTGAAATTCTGATCTAACATAAAATTATTAACCCATTATGGTATCAATAACACTTAATAAACCATACTAATCTTTTAAGCTATCTAAATCCTTCTATGATACTAATTGTAATTATTTTTCTTTAACGATTACATATTTTACTATTTTAAACTATATTTCACATTATTAAAATTATGAGGATATTTTTTTATTGTTCGATAAAACTATAAGAAACTACAAAAATGTAAACTCATACATTAGAAATGAAAACATACACCCAGTGTCCCTTTTCACCACTAAATATTAAAATTTGAAGAAAAAAATATTTAATTTAATGATAAATCATCACTATTTTTATCCCTACCTCTCCATATCATAAATCATATCGAATACATATTATTGTTTTAAATGTGTTCGGATCATGGAAATTCCAGTAATGGAAAAAATATATAATGACCATTAGTCCAATGAAAAACATGGAAGTCCTTGAAAAATATTTTCATAAAAGCATAACCTTTTACCCTAAAAGAGAATAATCATTGTTTTAAAACAAATGATATTTATCTTAAATTTTTGATCCAATTATTAGAATATGAAACTAATGTTGGTATATTGGGATATCATCATCATAAAAATTTTCAGAACCCTTTAAACCCCATCTAAATTAAAATAACTATATGATTTAATTCAAACATAATGATCAAGAGATAAAAATCATTTCCCAATGCATTAGAGTGCTATCTAGGCACACCCAAAGCTATAACAAAATAACATGTTAGATATTACGGGTTCAACCCTTTATAAATAATATACAAGGATTATATCATGAATAAAATAATTGAAATTATCTTATAAATCCATGTATAAATATCATTAGGATAACAATATAAAATGTTTCATATAAATAATTAAAAAAATATATAAATTCTACACATAATGAAGAAACTATTTTTATTAAAAGTTACAATGTAATATTTTAAAGGAGACATAAAATAGTTGAGGATTTATGATTGTATCAAAATTCATGTGATGTCCTAAACCAACTTCCACACACCATTTCCCTAATCTAGCTGGTCACATGACTTAAATAATTCCTCCTTTTATGATAGAGGATGTTGACTAAAAGTGACTCAATCATTTAAGACATTGGGTGAATATAACATCTTTATCAATGTATAGAAAAATTAAAGATAGCATATTAATAATAAATTAATAAAAACCTCTAACCATAATTTTACATGCATCACATAATGATGAAAACAAGAATACAATAACCAAATCATAATATTAGATTTTTTTAACCTATATATGTCAAGTGTCAAATTTTAAACCTGAACGAAAAGACACATTAAACTCCCAAGAGGGTACCTAAACCATGTTTGGCTCCCTCATCATTACTCCATCCTAATTCAGAAAACTAATATATGTCTCTTTTTCATATCCTATCATGTAAACATGATTCATATTGGGGTTCTAACTAGGTATACTGAGTAGTGTATAAGTATGACATATTAGTCACCCACCAATAGTTTCTAAAACAATATTTAGTCTGCAATAGTCTATGTAGTTGAATATAGAATAATCTATAAGTGATAAAGAATGAAACTTACTAATTTAACTAATCATTAATTAACAACATAATTTACATGGTTTCGTGGTGACACCCTAACCACCAATACCTTCTTAGGCCCATGTTGTAGTCTAAATCATAGTTCATATAGATTTCCAAATCTTATTATCATAGGTTTTAATTATCCATTAAAATTCAATTTCATTTCACGAATACATGGAACCATACTCATATGACAATATTTTTTCCTAGGATATCATTTATATGAACACATAGGTATTTTGGTATCTATATGTGTCCCACAACCCATTTATCAGTCAATCACCTATGGGATTTTTAAAAATCAGTGTAACAAACCAGGCAATGGTAGAATAAGTGTTTTTCACATTTCATAATATTTATAAATTAAATAGTCATTTTACAATATGGTTTACACTATATATAATATAATACATAACTAACAACATTATTTTCTTATAAATGTTACACTACATGCAAGACTGAGTTATACAAAACAATAATATGTTATTAATATTTTTAGTTAACATGGAATTTTCTACACCATTTAAAGGATGTTATTCTTTAAAACTAAGTTTTTACACTTTTATAATTATTTATATAGAATAATAAACATGAATTTTAAAATAATAATATCATAATTAAATTTGGGTGTATTCTTGTTATTTTTCAAATAATATTCATTTTTTAATTAATAGTAAATAATACTGAATATTAATTGAAAATGAATTTTTTTCTTAAAAGTTAATAGTGTAAGATTATGCTTTAAATTGGTTTTAAAGAATAATAAGTAAAATTTTCAATAAATTAATCCAAATTATGTAATTGTAATAATATTAAAATTGAAAATATATATAAAACTCAGTAGCCATTTAAACAAATTCACTTAAAAAACCAACTTCATTATCCAATCAGTAGGATTAAATTTAAAATAATTTATGTAAATCCTGTTGTTTATTATTTTTGAAAGTGAATTCCATATTTGGAATCAAAATAATTAATAATTTATAACATGGTCAACTTTTTTTTGTGCCAAATTTAGTAATGAATGAAATGGAAATTAATAGTAGTGATTTGGGTAAAAATGTGTTTACTCAGTGGTTAAACTTTAATATTAAGAGTCCAAAAGAATGAAATACTTATCCAAAACAACTTTTATGAATATTATTCATCCATATATCTTCGTTTATTGAATCTAGATCATTATTTTGACAATATGGTGTATGATATACCTCCCAATAGTGTTTTATTTTTTATATTTACATGAATTCCACTCCTCATCCACTATAAAAGGAAATCGCACTCCTCCATTTCATCACACATATCAATTCCATTTCACTCATCTAAATACATAAATAAATCCAAAAAATCCCTAATTTAATCATAGATACCTCACTTTGTGTATTAATCATACCATTGAATCACTTGGATGCAAACCAAAATAAGTTACCTGAAAATGATGTAACATTATTCAACGTGAATTTATGTTATAATTCATTATCCACTCATTCAGTTATAACTATTCTGTTCTTATATAATAATATTAGTTTCATAAATATATTGATATGTTGTTATTTTAAAGGTTCTACCCACACCTATACACAATTCCATCAAATGGGCAATGAATTTACCATTCATGTGTATAGAAGAGTACTGCCTAAGAAAATGATGAAATCCTTTTCATGTTTTACCACACAACAGAATTGGAATTATGATAAACATAATATTATGATATGATATTTATTTTATAATTATGATTTATTTAAGATTATATAATTTTTATGTAACATGAAACTTCATGCTTTCAATTTTACATAATGATTTGATATTAATTTATGGTGTAAAATTGTGCTTTTTGAATGTTATTCTTTAATGGGGATTATGATTTAATATTTCTTAGTTGTTTTGGATGATTTATTTTAAAAATATATTTCTTTTAGTCCAAGTCAACACTATTGATATTATTTTACATAATGATTTGTTTGTATATAAATTTATAATAAATGACATTTTATTTCATTTTTTATATTTTTATTTCTTAACAAGCCATCATGATTAAAAAACCCTATTTTCATTTTTAGGGTATTTTTTTATTGAGAATGGGGTTTGATAATGGATTTTTTATTTTAATAAAATAATTTTTTTCTTGTTATTTAAAATTAATGATTATGGGTTACATTTTAAAAATTTCACTATTTTAAGTGTCATAATTATATAATATTTCCTGGAAATTTGATGAGTGGTTACATGATAATCGAATGATCAGTTGTTCCTTGATATCATAGTGATAGATGGTTCTTTGATAAACCAAATATGGGTGAGTACGTTGTATACCTCTAATTCATTGTAAATAGATGTTTTCCATATGTATATTCCATTTGTAAGGGTGGAATGTATGGAATTCAACAACATGGTTATTCCATTTATAAGGTTGAAAAATATAATAATGTCCCAATGTATCTTTATGTGTTTTATTTGATTGTTATTTATTTTATTATAATCATGAAATTAAAAAAAATGATTTAAATTAGCTTATTTTAAAAGGAATTTATTTTCTACTTATTAGGGGTGATAACTATTACATTGTGAAATTTTTTTATGGTTTTTAAAAATTATTACTATTCAAACAGCTTCCTTATTTTTTGTACCCCTTATAGATATTTTAAGATCATACCATTTTTTAATTTTTTTTAATGGACTTAAGGATGAGTATGTGATTTGAAGAAGGCATGTTGAATGTTTTTTTATTTTCATTAAAATACATAAAAATTTATTTTAAAAAATTGTTTATGGGAAAAAGTGTACTATTCATTAGTGTCCACCTTGTATTTTATGGTTGTGTTATGTATTTGTTATTGCCTGATTATTTGAAAATATAATCATAAAAAGACCCAAAATGTAAATTAACATAATTTCTTTAATATAACTCAATATTATGATACATATTATGCCATGGACTAATAATTGGTATCATAGTAAAGGATTACATAATGTTATCATTTAGATTTATAATAGTAGCATGCCCCTGAAATATTTCACTTTATGGTTAATTTGAATTGATATATAATTTCAATGTTCCCTTGTTTCTTTAAAAAAAGTATGTTTTTTCAGAATTGTTATCCATTAAGGAAATAAGTGATATATTGGGAAGTCCCTGAGAGGAATATATAATTCTAAATCAACATCCTAGTATGCTTGGAATTGAAACTGAGAGTTTTTTGTAGTGATGGATCTATTGAGACCAGATATAAATGGTATTGGTGGCCATGATGAATATAAACTAGACCTACCATAGGGTAATAGGAAAATAGTGGACAATTTTATGGGGAAACATCCCCCATCATTCAGATGATCATCTCACCCCATGCTAGTTAAATGATGGACTAAATCCTTTGAAAAGACATATGATGTCATGGGTTTTTGAATAACCAAATGGTATCTATTTAAATTTATCAATTTAATGGGGATGAAAACGAGTGGTGTTCAATAGTTATGAATATTGGAGAATGTAACGAGATTAATTCATTGGAATCAGATAAATTTATGAATGTTTTCTATGAGAAATACATTTTTTAAAGCTATTTAACAAAGGATGAATTCTAAATTAATATAAATGATATAATAGAAGGAAGGTTGATTGGATGTTGACCAATAAAACATCACTCAACTTGTAAGGTACATCCAAAATTATATCAGATATAGTGATAATAAGATAAATCAGTTTTTCTCATGATTAAATCAGAGATATCAAATATAATTTAATTTTAATGAGTTCAATAGATATGATAATCTTTTTTAATGTGATCTAAAGGTAGTAATTGAGCTATCCAACAATCAAACGTCCCATAAAAAAAATAAAAATAAGTTTTTTTTTGGTATGAATGTTAAATCATTCATTAAATATTTTTTGAAGTAATAAAACCTAACTCAATTATTGTGATAATTTGGGTAAAAAGAATCATGGACAATGTCACTAATATTATAGTAAGTGCTTTTAATGTGGTATGTTGGGCCACATTGATTGTTACCATAAGGAATATGATTAGGCAAGCAATGAAAAAATATCATTGAGAATGTTTAGTTGAAGTGTGTTTGGAAATTATGCTAATGTTTTTTCAAAGATGATTATTCAATGTAGAGACCATCATGGTAGATATAAAAAGGTTGTGGAAAAAAATTTCAATTATTATGGTTCGTTTTGGGCCATAAACTTATGTTTTCAGATTTGCGGTACTGGTTTATTTGAATTATGCTTATACTATTTTGGACTTTAGATCATTTCATTATTAAATTCATGATAAATTTTCTAGAAAATTTTGTAATATAACTTTAGGAAATTAAGATATATATTTTGGTAAAATCTCTAGGTAGGAGTAATAGATATAAAATATTTATAAGAATGTTCCAGTTTTCATTAGTGGAATGGAATTTCCAATAAATATTATTGAACAACCTTTATGGGATTTTGATTTCATTTTAGTTATAGATTATATTACATTTTAGCAAGATAAAATATATTTTAAGGAAATTAAATTCTTATTCAATGAATTTATACATTTTATAACATACCAAGAATCATTGAAATTGATTAAATTTGGAAATGAATGTTATCTAGCTCGTGTTTTTGGAATGAAATAATGTGTTATACTGAGTGACATACCAATTTTAAATGAATTTAAATATTTTAATCTTAATGATTTTCATGGTGTTGTTCATGATTGTGAATTTTCATTTACAATTTATTTTGTACTAGATGTAAAGCCTACTTCTGAACCCCCTTATCGAATGGCTCATGTAGAATATGGGGAATTGAAAACATATTTCCATGAATTACTTGGTAATGGTTTCTTTTAACCTAGAACATCATTGTTGGGTACACTTGTTTTATTTTTTAAAGAATAAATATAGTTACATGAGACTTTTCATTGATTATAGAGCCTTCAATTATATAACAGTTAAGAAAAATTACTATTTTCCTCATATCAATTAGTTTTCTTATCATATCATAGAAGATAAGTGTTTTTTGAGCATTTACATATGGTCTAGGTACCATCAGCTGAAGGCCAAGCTGGATGAAATTATGAATACATTATTTTAGATGAGTTATCTATATTTTATGTTTTTATTTATTACCTTTTGGTTAGCTAAGGAAAATATTGTATTTCTTAACCTAATATATGAAATCATTAATTAGTTTTTTTTCCAGTTTGTATTTGTTTTTATACATCTTATTTGGGGATATTATAAAAGGCATGAGGAACATGAATGGAACTTAGGGATGGTTCAATATACCAATATATAAATAAAAATACATGGAATGTTGAGTATGATTGAATTTTGGTTGTAAAAAATTTCTTTCTTAAGGCATATTGTTTTTAAAGATTGAATAACATTTTATCCCACTAAAACAAAATCAAAATTGACGAGTGGACAAGACCTAAAAATTTCCCATATATTCATTGTATTCATGGATTAAATGGTTATTATAGATAGTTTTTTGAAAACATTGATGGGTCATCTAGCACAAAAACAATTTTGAAAAGAAATGGATTAATGTTTAACTTGATAAGAGAATGTGATGTTCATATTATATAGTTGAAAAAAAGATTGGTCAATGCACCAGGTTTTTTCCTTCCTTCAAGAAATGGTGATTCATTCATCTATAGTGATTCTTAATTAAAAAGAAACCGTTATGACCTAATGAAAATAATATAATGTAATTTATTATTCATTACATTAGTTGAAAACACAAGATTAAAATTACCCAAAAAATGATTTGGAATTAGCTGTTGTAGTTTTTGAATTACTAAAATAGATAAATAATTTCTATGTACTGAGGTGGTAAATATATACTAATAAAAAATGTATGTATATATGGACATATAATTTTTAGATTATGAAATAAATATGATGTATATAACTGTGAAAGCATTATGATAACATGACTCAATATAGTACTAGAAAAAAACAAAGGGACCAATGATTTGAGTCGAAAAAATAAATGTTGTCATTAACCATGTTTCATTTAAAATATTACCATTTCGTTATTGATTTGATGAAATATGAACTAAATGTTTAGGATATAATGATATCCTAATTTTTAAGGTTTTAATGAAATTTAATTTGTCAAAAAAAATTAATATGTTGTTGATGGTTGGTCAATGTTTGCATGAAAATAAAGAATCAGTTTAGAATGATATGTTCTCTAATTTTAATATTGATAAAGATGGTTTAAATAATTTTAAAAAATATTATGAGTTCATTGTTATTGACATCTGAGGAATATTTTTTTACTAGAGCACATATTTTTCCATTTTCTATTCATCCATGATATAATAAGATATATAGATGCCTTTTGGATTTTTACTGGTGGGATGGAATTTAATGTGATATTGATGAATATAAAATTCAGTTTTTTACATTTAAATAGGTTAATATAGTTTGACAGTTACCGAAAATGACACTAAACTATTTCCAATATCAAGGTAGATATTGGAGAAAATATAAATTTATTTCATGGAAGAATTTCTAAATAATTTTCAATGTAATAATGCAATTTGGGTTATTATTGATCAATTAACTAAATCTGAACCTTTACGTCCCAAGTGAGATGCACTTTTATTAGATAATATTTTTATACTATATCTAAATGTTTTTGACTAGTTACATGGAAATCCTATACCCATTGTATCAGATTGTGATCCTAGGTTCACATCTAATTTTTGGAAATGACATCATATGTCATTGGGTAATGAATTAAATTTTATTACAACTTTTCATCCTCAATTTAGTGGATATTCTAAGTAGATGTTTCAAACTATGTAAGATGCACTTCATTCATTCTAAATGTATTACCAAGGTGTTTGGATAAACATCATTATTTGGTGGAGTTTTATAATAATATCACTTTTCATTCCAATATATAGATGCTACCTTTTAAGACTGTATCTGGAAAGGGATTTTAAACACCATTGTTTTGGGATTATTAAAGTGAAATTATATACATGGGACAAGAGTTGGTAGAGGAAATTATAGTGAAATATCTATTGATTCAAAGACGTGTTAGGTTAGTTCAGAGTAGGAAGAGAAGTTATATGGATAACTGGATGAATGATATTTCTTTTGAGCTTAGTGATAATTTATTTTCTAATGTTTCTCAATCGATAAGTGTGATGTCATTTAGTAATAATGGGATGTTGAGTCCATGGTTCATCAGACCATTTGAAATCTTGAAAAAAGTTGGATCATTTACTTACTGAGTGGCCAAACCTCATTGTTTATTTTACAAACACAAAGTACATCATGATTCATTATTAATGAAGAATGTTGAATATTTATCTCATGTTTTCATCCCAATATTAGTTCTTCTAAAAGATATCTTTTTAATAGGAAAAAGCAGTTTATGTTCTTAACCGCAGAGAGAAATTATTATAGAATTAGGTAATTCAATAAGATATGGTTATGTGAAAAAACCACAATATTGAAGTGGAAACATGGGAATCTATAAATGATATAATGGAATAATTTACACCCTTTTTTGACAAGTTAATTAAATTTCATGGATGAAATTTCCATAAGGGTTGAAGTATGTAACAACACAAATAATGATAGAATAAGTATTTTTCATATTTAATAATATTTATGAATTAATTATTAATTTTAAAATAAATGGAAATTTATGTCCAATAGAATACAAGAAATTCACCATGAGTTGCTTTTGAAATCATTCATTTCATGCAATACAGAGTTGTACCAAACAATAATATATTATTATTATTATTATTTATGGAAGTTCTTCCTTGTTTTATTAGAATGAATTATTTAAAATAAATTTTAACAATTTTAAAATTTATTCAAGAATAAATTACAACATATTTTTGAAATTGGAATATCAGAATTAATATTGGGGGATTTTATGTTAATGTTCTGAGAAGTTTAACATTTTGATGAATAGTAGATAGTATTGAATTTCTCTTTAAAAATGATTGATTCACTTAAATAATTTACAGTGCTAAGTTATTTTTTGATTTGGTTTTAATGTATAATTAGTTAAATTTTACATTTATTAATAAAATATATTTCATTTTGATAATTTACATATTGAAATAATATTTTAAAAACATAGGTATCTTTTGAACATATTCACATTTAAAAACAGCATTATTGTCCCGTTTGGGGGATTAATATTTTATTATTTTCTATTAATTCTATTTTTTGAATATAGAAAAAAATAGATTCCATATTTTGAAGCAGAATAATTTATAATATCTAATATGTTAATGATTTTTCATCAAAATTTATAGTGAATGTGATTTAAAATAATTACAACGGCTATGTTTAAAATGTGATTATGTATTTGTAAAACACTATTCATAAGAGTCCAAATGACCTAAAAACATGCACAAATCCCATTTTTTGGAAATTATTCAACCATATACCATACTAGATTGAACTGTTATCATTAGTAGAGGCACATGGGGTAAATGATATTTCCAAATAGTGTTTACCTTTATATATTTACAAGAATGGAACTTCTCCACCACTATAAAAAGTAACAAAACCTCCCCCATTTATTCACACTTATAATGCACATTTTTCTCCTCAAAACCCTTCCCCATGAATCTCCCAAAATCCCTCCTCCCATCATAGAAGAAAATCATGGGATGAAATCCAACAATGAAATACCATTGGTGCAATCTAGAATGAGTTAGCAGAAAAATATAAAACATTATTAAACGTGCATTGATGTTTTCTTTCATTATCCATATATTAAATTATTATTATTCCATGATTATATAACGACATAATTATACTCAATATACCTATCAATTTTTATTTTATTGTTTAAACCTATACTTATACACACTTGCATCAAATGGTTAATGAAATTGTTGTTTGTGTGTACGGTAAAATACCGCCCCAAAAAACAATGGCATTCATTTTTTCCGTTACCAAATATCATGGATGAGATTTATGATAGAAAAAATATATTTACATGATATAGATAAATATAAAAATATAAATATATTTAGATTATACTTATTATTTCATTAAACTTCTATATTTTTTATATAACAGATACCTTCTTGTTTTCCATTTTGTGTAAATATGATAGCATTTTTTGTGTATGTGTAGACTACCTCCTCCTCAGAACAATGTGATACATTAAAACATTACATGAAATGTACTATATATATGTTTAATAAAAATATGTAACCTAAATTAAATATATATGATATTAAAGAAATATTTAACTTTCATTAAATACAATATAACATTTAATTTTTTATATTTTTACACACAAAAAAAGTGATAATGTCATTAGTAAATGAGCGAACTATCAACCCTCGAGGTGATTTGATTAATTTTTCATCCATATAATTCTATATATTTGTATATATTATTAAATAAGAAGATATTTATGATATAATTATCATTATATAATGATAAATTTTACATACCATCTTTCCATAATGATCACATAAGATGAGAGTGTTATATATGCGTACATAAGGCCTACAATATCCAAGACTATAAGGATGGTAAGTTTTTCATATTATTCATTAATTATTGGGTTTGAATGTATATTTTATGTATAAATATGACAATTATTTCATTACTATTATTCTTGAGATGA
The DNA here is from genome assembly GCA_963277665.1 of Viscum album. Taxonomy (NCBI): domain Eukaryota; kingdom Viridiplantae; phylum Streptophyta; class Magnoliopsida; order Santalales; family Viscaceae; genus Viscum; species Viscum album. The sequence continues at coordinate 1,214,956,992 of OY728141.1, forward strand.
TTTAATGATAACCTCAGGACCACAGATGAGCTACCAAATTTTTATGACACATGAATAAAATGTAGTCAAAATTAGAACTATAAACATAATTTCTTAAGAATATTTATACAAAATAGTAATAAGTGAAGTAAAATTAATTATATTCTTAAAAAATATTCTCCTAAAAGTAAATAATTAACATAAATTTATTATTCACGAAGCTAAATATACATGTGACATGTCAGACTCAAGGAAAGATATTTCATCTCAATATCCTTTCATTGAAGCATATCTTGATGTTGTAAACTTACCTTATTTTATAAGGTTTATATAAATACCATATGTAATATCATCTCATAAGTAGATTTATTCTAATTTATTTAATATTTTATTAATGTTATTATTTAATGGAGCTTATGATTTAATTTTTTCCGAAGTGGTGTTGGACATTTTTATTTATAAATCTCTTTATTTTCCTACAAGTCAATATTCATGATATTATTTTAAATATTTATTTACAGACATACATAGATTATAAAAGAAAATTTATGTCTATTTTTTATATTTTTCTTCCTCTATATGCCTTCGTGTTTTTTAAAATAATTAAAAACATTTGATTTCTATTTCAGGGTATTTTTTATTGAATATTGGATTCGAAAATAGATTGATTATTTCAATTACATGAAATATATTATTATGAGTTAAAATGATATTTTATGAGTTAAATATTGAAAATTTAATTCTTTTATGTGTTATTATAATATAATGGTACAAATAAATTTTATGGGTTTTTATGTGATAACCCAGTGATGAGTGGTTCTCTAATAAACCAATGACGAGTGTTTCGGTGATAAACCAATGACTGGTGAGACCTTGATTGACATCTGATGATTTGGTAATAAATGTCAGCCATATGGTTATTCCATTTTTTGAGTGACATGTATAGAAGTCAATTTCATAGTAATTATATTTATAAGAGTGAAACCCATAACAATTTTCCAACACACCTTTTTTCTTTACATGTTACTATGGGGTTTATTGAAATATTCTGATTATTAAAAGCGTAAGAAATGATATTATAATCAAAGGAAGGTAATTGTTACTAAATAATGGTTAATGATATTACTTTAATAAAAAAATTATGGGGTTTTAATATTTACTAATTGACTAATGGTTTCTTTATTTCTATATTACATACATTGTTTTTATGCTCTCCCAATGTTTTTAAGGTCTTCAACATGACATAAGAATTAGTATGTTAATAGAATAACTCATTTTAAATTCGTGATGAGTTTTCATAAACAAGATCACTATTTATACTAAAAGTTATTGATTAATGGAAAATTGGATACTACATAGATGATTCTATATTATATTTTTTTAATTTCTTTATATATGAGTTATTTCATAATTCACTAAAAATATAAAACTATAAATATCTTATATGTTAAAGAATGTAAAATTCTTGGATATAACACATGATTATGTGATATTTACTTACATTTCCTTATAATAAATCCATGTCCCATGATCATATATCAATCAATCACGTATCGTATTTTAAAGCATCAGTCCATGTCCCACACAATTATATCATGATGTCACATATACCAATATATCACATATATAACAATTATATATGCCAAAGGCTAATTATCATTAACCTTCTCATCCGAAATTATAATAAAAATGTACCATTTCAATTATCAAATCTATGATGGATCTTTAATTATAATAACATTAAATCAAATGATAATTTCACTATTAAACCATTTATCAACATTTAATCATATAAAACATTAACCATCTATAGTCAATCCAACCAAACCATTAATTTCCATTAATCAATAAATTAAACATTTTATTAATGGAATAATTAAACAATCCTAATATATCACCAATTTTATAATAACAATTCAATAAATATCAATATCCCAAAAGTAAACAAATTTTATTGTCATTGGGAAATTTAATTCAATAGATCCCATTTCAAATTCAATTACCTATTCACATTAATTAAACATTAACAATTTTGAAAAATCAATTAAAATTAATACTATGGGTACTAAAACATGCTGAGAGAGGTGGAGATCTATCTACCAGTTCTTTGATTCATCAACAATAGAGTTCGTGGAGCCATAAAACCAATTTCAGGGCCTCTAAAAAGGTTAGAGAATTTTTTATGATGAGACTCAGAGAATGAAGGTGAAAATCAAGGCGTTATAGAATTTTAAAATAATTTTTTTTGAAATTAATTCCATGTGCCTGGGTTCCGAGGCACATGCTCATCGTTTTCTGAACTGTGCATCCTAACTATGTGGATCTCTATAGTAGTGCATTATCTAGCTTAAGAGGGATCAAAATTAGAAAACCCATTTTCCAACCATACAATCCCCCTATATTACATGTTGCACATTATGATGTGGAGGGTTCACTATTTAGTAAAATCATGCTCCAAACATGCACCGCCCCTTTTTTCTTCTAAATTTCTGTTTTTTTCATCATAAACACACTAAAACTTAAACCCACCCATGATATACCAAAAAAAGTTAAATATTACGTATAAAAAGTTCATTTAATATCTAGAAATGTTTATGAACTTACAATATCCTCACCTTATAATAGTTATTCCTTTAGATGAAGTCCTAACCACCTTTGAGATTCCGGGCTAAAATGTTGGGGTAATAAACCATCATATCCTCATTTCCCCACATTTTTTCTCCTTAACATGAATTTTTTTCCACTATACTTGAAATATTGGAATATTCTTTCTTCACAACACTTTATCAACGAGATCTATAACACGTAACAGATCCTCGTCAAAGAATGTATCATACTCAAGCTGAAACACCTCATCATTAATCACATTAAAAGCATTGTATTGATACCGCTATATTTTTGACACTTGAATAATTTCATTCATAGTACTATATCTCTGATGAATAGACAATTGGTTATACCCTGACTTGATCCTCTCCATAACCTAGAATGGTCAGAAAAACATGGGTGCTTGAATTATTTGTCTTTGAATCCTATAGTGATCTAATCTTTGTAAAAATAAAATAATCATACTATCACCCAATGTTAATTAATGAGGTCATAAATATCTATCACCAAATGACTTCTACCTAATATATTCCATAGAAATACATTTACAATTTAGCTAAACTATGTTCAATGTCTCCTATATGATACTCCATCTGAACAAATCTGAATCACCTTCCTCATTATAAGATAGAGGTGATATTCATGGCCTAATATAATGAATATTTCATGGTTTCATCTATATTTTCACCTTAAAAATGTTGTTCTATATAAACTCAATGGGTTATTTTTTTCCCAAGACCCACCATTGTCTAGGATGCATTCACATAACATATCATCCAAAACCTATATAGTACACTCAGAATGACCATATTTATAAGCGTGAAATTATGTACTCAGCAATACTGGTGTACCAATAACCTTTTCAAACCCTTTTTCGAAGTGTGAAGATAAATGTGAGTAATGTTATGAAACTATACTCCAGGGAACCCCATGATGACCAAATGTTTTTTGAAATTACATGTCTCCCAAGTGATCTACTGAGAACATCTCTCGTTTTGCAATGAAATGTGAGTCCTTTTTCAATCGGCCAACAGTCATTCGAATAGAATTATTCTTTTGAGGCAACTCAGGAGATCAACCATAGAATACATGAAAATGTAGTCCCACTTACATTACAAAATGAGAAATGAGTGTAATAAACCACCCTGTCATTGATTCCAAAACATCACCTGTTGAAAGGTGTATAATTTTGTCACAAACCATACAATCTCATTTTTCATTAATGGAAAATAATACTATAAACATATATCATGGTAAATTTTGTTCAAACGTGGATTAACCACCTAATTTTTGGCATTAAATTCACACATAGACACCTCTCACAAAATAATATTAATAAAAATAACATTACTATCATTGATGATATCATCCTTATCTATGGTCCGATAAGAAGGTGAATCCCCACCTCCATGGCTTTCCCACAATACCAAACACTCTAGATCCACATACATACATTCTCTAATCTGAATCAAAAGTAAATTCTCTACTTGTATAAATACGTGATCCATCTACTCATGGAACTCCCAAACCATAACACATATATCTTCTATAAAATTCATCATCCACTACACAGAACAGGGCTCCTGAACAAGTTGTGTCTGATTTTTCCTAATCAACCCATAAAACAAACTATTTCCCATTATGATCATATATTCTATCTCAAAATAAAATCACTATATATATGAAAACCACATATTCCAATGAATATTGAAATATCTATATGAAAATAGAAACTTTATGCTTTTTGGTCAATAAACCTAATAACATTTTCTGTTAATATATAATTTGGTAAACACTTCAAAGCATAAACCATTAATGATAACTCCCTGTCTTGTAAAGGGTAATATCATTCACATCACACTATCATCCATGAACTATACACCAAAAATTGATCTACCTACATCAACCCGTGTCAAATTACAATCCAAGATGCACCAAAAACAATGGTCACTCTTCCACTATCTCATATAAGATCAAGATCAGAGCAGTTTTTAAATGCTTCTTTAACTCCTCAAAGGTAGTATAATATGATCCAGACCATTCAAAAATATCTACATTCATGGTTAAGACCAAAATTGGTTCATAAAAGAGTAATATGTTTAGTAAGAATCTACAGTAATAGCCAGCTAGACCGAGAAATCTACATATATCAAAATATTATTCGTTTTTTCACAATTGAACAATTCCAACACCTTCACAAGATCCATTAACACACCTTCATATGAGATCATATTATCTATGAAATGTAAACTATCAATTAAGAATTATAACATAGGTAATATGTCCTATAGATGATATATCTTAGTGTAATAAGGATGATTTCATGATGTTGGGAATGGTCATCAAGATAATTAGAGTACCAAATACAACTATAAACTAATCCATGTATGGGTGTATGTTTTGGTTAATCATGTCCAAAAATAAAAAAAGAGTTTTTGTTATCCAAAATTGAATCACAATGAACAAATAAATTCCATAACTGATTCTAAACATTATTCATGGTAAATCATAAGGTCAAACACACAAAAGATGATACCCAGATATGAAGTAAATTTTATATTAAATAGAACACCTCTCTACTAGTCAAAAAAACCATCAAGATGTAGAAGAAGATATCGGTCCTTCCCTATCATCAAATTTAACAGCTGGTAATCAAGTCATAAGTGTAATGTTCCATAGGCCTTATTAGAAAACATGAATAGAGATTCCCAAGGTGATGTACTTTAGCATACAAATCTGTTATCCATCAATTCCTCTTACTGAGTCATGATATCATTAGGATCTTTCTGGGGAATTATGTAAGGAAGGGTTAAAACTAGCTTATCCCTATGAGTGATATCAATTATAAACTCGACATCTCTCTCAAGTGGAATTGCTAAAAAATATTTAATAAATATGTCTTGGAACTTATCCACTATGGGTTTAATGAAATCATTATCCAAGTCATCTTCATTGAGAAATATACTTGAAACATGGATGATAAGCTACCTATGTTTCGGAACTATCCCTTTCTAGACGACCATTATATCCATCTCTTTAAGATGAAAGTTATATTTTTCCCCATAAGACATAAAAATAACTCCCCATTTGTAATAGTCTATATGGTCTCGGTTGATGCTAAACAATGCATCCTCAAAGTCAAGTCAATGATTTTCATTCTAATTATATAGAGATCCAAAATATAATTATATTCCCCATCCATGAGAGAACACACTATCCATGAGAAGAAATATCACCACCATAGTCCTAGTGGTGTATCAATTATCATAACACAACACAGAAACTGTCCTAATTTGTTCAAACTATTCACATGTTTTGAAAATATTAAATAATGAGAGGTACTAGTTTCAAATACGGATTTAGAAGGCATATAACCATTGAAAATAGTACCGCTAACTATCGATGGTCCAACCTCACTACCCATACAAATTCTTCATCTATTCCTCATCTAGTTCGTGACTTACATTGGGTAATCATTATCAAATTTCAATCTATCTCATTAGACACACATGTATCCATATCAGTTTCCATATTACCATAATTTTATAATTATCAAAATCATATGAGACACATTTTTCATTTAAATTTCAAGAGTAATGAAAAAAAGTTCATTTAAACAAATTACCCCAAAACCCAAATTTTATGTGAGTGCGTAAAATGATTATTTTAATAATAAATTCTGACTTCATAGTATGATACTTTTATGAAAAACTCTCATTACATAAAGATCCATGAATAAAATATCTGAGTACATTAATAACATCTCATAATAAGTCCATCACCCAAGGTGAAATAACCTCCAACTGTAACAAAAATCCTCAATAACCAAAATCCCACCCTAGGTACTTGGGTTTTCCCTATACATGGTTTAGATACTCTAATGCACAAAATCATGACTATGACCAAACTATTCCATGTATCTTTTCTAACTTTATGATGTAGTAATAAAGATGAAATAAAATGAAAACCCCTCTCATACAATATTATGATATCCCGACATGGGTTCCACACTCTGGTCCCCTATGAAAATTAGAAACACAACCTGAAGCAGTACTCCTTGTACACTAAAGGATTCCAACTATTAGGTCAATAAAGCTATAATGATGATAATCATGCAAGAGGTGAGGTGATTTGTGTTAATCAAAAACATTGAAATGTCTAGAACACCTCTCATGTTATGAAGTAAAAATTTTATTATCTCTTAATGGTGAGTGTGTATCAAAAACAAAATAAAATAAATGAAAACATTTATGTATAGTGGTTTAGGGAACAATGATCCCTTATTCCACTCCACAAACTATCAAATCCATGATCATGATGATTTTACCAAAAGGTACCCATATGATATTGAGATAAAAAACTAGGTGTATGATGTTTTTACCTAACAACAATACATTAAAACGCCTTCATGTTCATTTAAATGAAGCTATAAATCCATTTCATAGTGAAAGAAGATGAAACATAACCACGTCAGGGTACAAAAAGTCAAAAATCCAAAAAATCAAAAGAGATTGATTGGGTCAATGATACATTTTAGACATCACAGTTGTAGCCACAAATGAAATATGTTTTTACATCTTCAATAACAAACTACAATAAATATATCTTCAACATCACATATGATTTCATCATAAATTATATATAAAACACCATAACAATGTATAAACATGTTTTTCTAGAAAGTGAATATCTAAAAATTATTCATCATTCTTATAGAAATATATATAACAATAAAATGTAGTAGAAACAACAACAATAACAAAAGAGAGAAGATCCAACAGATCCAAACATGTTTGTGTCCAATGCGTATCAATTAATGTGATAACACATATTGATTACATATGTACATCTCCAATATTTATTATATTCTATTATTATAGAATGTTCCCATATTTACACAGTAGGTTGAAAAGTTATTCAAAACCATCTTTTGATAAATCACATAATAAATTGTTAATATTTTAATTAAAAAATAGTCAAGTGAATCTCAACATCCCACAAGAATAGGCAAGATTTACACTATTGAATATGGTACTTAGAATCAGTTGTAAAATTTCTATGAATCTATCTTATTTAATGTTGATACTATGGTAGAAATCATGGTTAATATCATAGATTTAAATCTTACTCATTGAATTTTCAAAAGTTGGGATCCTTAATGTGATAACAAAACACTAAACATATGTTGGACAATGTATTTTCGATTAGAAAAGTAGTGCTAATGTGCCATTTTCTTGTTTCCTCTTAAATGGGGCTTCATTCCAATATTGAGTTCTTCAGCAATACTTTCCTAGAAACATAGGGTATATGACCCAGTCACACTATTTAAAATTTAGGGTTTATTAGTTATCCTATACATGCAAACATATGGTATGAAAAGTGTTTCCATTGTATGTAGAAACACATCCCATATATTTTAACAAATAATCATTGCGGATGAATGTCTTGAATATTATTTCACAATATATATTTCAACGAATAATAATTTCATAATTTTCACATATAATAAATTATTTAGTAACATAAATGGGGTATTTTTTAAAATAAAACCCGACAAAATACTAATATTAGTGAATAAATATATTCCCGATAATCTACCCTTGTCGATGATCATAACACCCATAAAAAATTACATAATGATTTTAAAATAATTCAATATTTTTCCTCATTATCATTTTTATAATGAAAACATCTCCCCAATGTAATGAGTAGAATATAATAATCATATGAATCTTCAATAATTTTATCCGATGATAATACATGAGTAAATTAAATACTTCTCCCTTTAATGAGAAATTAGAAACTAGAAACTCTGCCCCCATTTGTGAAATTAAAGAGACAAGATTAATAAGAATATCTTACCATTAATTCTTGTTTTCAAAAAAAATATATAAAATTTTAAACATAATGAGTAAAATTAAATATATATTAATAAAATGAATATTTTTCTTAACACTTCATTATGTCATAGAACAATTAATTGAAACATTTTAAAACAATTTTTTGGTATATGTATTAAAACTATGGGTCATTAAATTTAGAAGTAATATTATTTATGAAATAATTATAAATTACATATATTCATATGTATGATAAATAATCAAAAAAATTACAAATCAACTTATATAACATATTTTCATAAAAAATATACATTAAAAAATACTATTTATTAAATGGAAAATAAAATGAATGAGTTTTAGAGTAGAATGAACCTATGAATTTTATAAACTCCACTCCTTTTCACATAACAATTGTAAAACTCTTGAAGAATCTTCTAATATGATTTCATCATCATTTCTTCATTGATAAGAAGAAAGAAGTCACCATCTAACCAGAAACATATTCAACTTATCAAGATATATCTTGGCAGTAGTTTATTTTATGATCAACTCCATCGAACATATCAATTCTACCTTGAACACTTTAATGTGTTCACTTTAGTTATAGATATCATTTTTATTATTTTATTTATTTTATAATATATCTAATTTTTTTTGATACATATGCTTTATGTAAATTATCATGTGAATCTTTATATACATCGATTATATTTTTAGTTACACATTTTCCTCATTTAAGGTGATTAATTTTGTTTATATTCTTTCATTATCTATTTTAGACAATGAAACTTCTAGTTCATAAGGATTATTAACTTCATTATTTTATTCAGTAGGCTTTTCATACGAATCTTTTTCATACAAAACTGATTTTTCTTATAAAATATCAAAAGTGATAGCTTTTGTATTTTTGTGGAAAGGATTTTTTTTCTAAGATTGTATAACTGAGTTTCATTTTATTTTTGTATATAGTTTCCAAGAATCTTTTAAAGAATATATTTTGATAAATAAGATAGATAAAATAAATAACTATGAAAATGATGATATGCTTGGTTCTTCCACTATACAGACGGCATTCCATATTTATTAACTGAAAACGCTTAACAGTCATTAACAATTTTATCTTTTGAAAAAACATGATGTTGAAAGAAATATATCAAGGTTTCATAAAAAATCAAATTTTAATGAAATGTGAAATATGATGATTTCAAAAAAGGTTAAAGAAAATAAATATAAATATATCATATTTTAAACAAGTATTGTATTTTCCAAATGATTTAAAATAATATTTTAAACATATATGATAATTAATATTTAGTATATAACAATTTTTGATAGATATGTTCCTCCCCATGTATAAAATTATTAATTTCCCAGAATAATATACATATTAAAAAGAATAACTTCCTGGATTAGTTACTTTAGTACTATGTTTTTAATAATGAACTAATTTAAATTTGTTCACTCCCATTAATAAAATACTTCAAGTTTTAAAAATATTGATTTGAGGTGAAATCCTCGAAAATAGAAAAAAAGTGCTTTTTAGTACCCATATTCTTTTGTGTCCAGTAGTGTTATCAATTAGATTTTACAGTAACCAGACTTCTTTATTCTTATTATAAATTCTACTATTTTAGTTATCCAACAATTTTGATAAATAAAAAATATGAAAACCGTAAATTTTAGGTTTTCTAATGTGACAATTATTTTAATACGGACCATTAATTACAAAATAAAAACATTTAACAGTAGGTATTTTTTTAAACCAGAATGAAAATAATTCTTATATATTTTATATCTATCACTATTACTTATTATTCCAAGTTATCTTCTCTTAATTTTATTTTCTCCACGATTTTGATTCAAATATTTTTATCATATTATTAGAATACTTATGGAATATTTGAATTAATTAACTCCAGTGAATATTTATATAGTCTTTAAATCATGTAAACCACATAAAATTTTATAAGTATTAGACTACCAATCAATAATCTATTTTGAATAATTTTATTTAGTAAATAAAATATTATAATATTATTATATAATTTTTCTATGATATTTATTAAGGAATAATATTTATTTTGTAATATAAATAAATATATATTTAATTAATCAAAATATCATTTTCATAAATAAAATTTTGTGAGTAAGAAGACTGTATATAATGATTTGTATGATCCATAAGACATGTCATATGTCATTTATGTTCAGTATTAGAATATATAAAATATTAATTGTGTGAACAATAATTTTTACTCATGTTAAACATTATAACTTTATTTCATTTTCTCTTGTAATCACCTTTCAATTTTTATTTTATTAATGTGAAATTTTCCATTGAATCCCCTTTTTCCAGGCACTTACAATAATTATTTTCCCTAGTCCATTTATTTTTTTATATATTAATTTTCAATCCTCTTAGAAAGATATAATAATATAATTTTTTAATCATGATGACATGAATCATATGATTCAGCCATATTAGTTTTGAGAGAACACTCTTCACATTGTATATGATTTTCAGTTTCAACCTGAATTTCTATTTTCCATATCATTTATGTCCCAATCAATTTCATCACAATAAAATTATTTACTTTTTTATATTGATGTATAGATGAAGATATTCAGTTCAACATAAAATCTAGTATACTGAGTACATTTAATTCTAGATCTAATTGTGATATTGGATCTCCCAAAGATGCATTATTATTGGAAATATCTGTGAATATTCTATTCATATGATTGATGGTTTCTTCCTCATACATTAAAAATATATCAAACATTAATTTCATTATAGTGGACCTTAATACCCTAATATTTTTAGTTCGTTCATTGGTAATAAAAATAGTCTACAACATTTTATATACAGTAGTACATTGAGATAGTCAGTTGAATTCATCAATACATAATCCAAACACAATATGGTTTGAAACATTTTAATTGAAATGATACTCACTTTCTTGATCATTATTCCAATCCTTTAAATCCAATTTAGGAAGATCATAAGTTTTAAAAGTCCTTAAATAAACACTTTTTCCAAGAGTTTTCAAATAAATGATCATAAGATATTTAAATAAACTATTATTTTTACCATTAAAATATGGTGAAAAAATCATTGACATAACTTATCTAGGATTAAACATTTCTAGATATATTTGTCTGAATCATTTTATGAAGCTTATCTGGAATAATAAATATTCAATATAGTTTTCTGATATCACATGTTGATATCATATAGGAAATGGATGTTTTTTTCAAGATGAAAATATACCAGTATTGTACTACCTTGGAAACCAATTCTTACATGTAGATAGTTATAAAGAAAAAAATTATACAAGGGGTGAATTGGGTTTTTCAAAAACATTGACAAATTCAGAACACCCCTCTTGTTTTGTAGACAACAATTTCTTTTCTCTTAAATATGATGTAGTGGATTAAAAATAAAGGAAATTAACATAGTGATTTATAGTTGTTCAGGACATGAAAAGTCCTTTGTCCACTCCACCAATGATCATATTCATGAGATTGATGATTTTACAAGGATTTCCTCTTATAATAATATCTTCCAATCATCAACTGATTGTAGGAATTTGAAACCATACAAAAAGTATTTATAAAGCCTTATAGTTCTTATAAAAGGAACCATAAATCCATAGCTTTGTGAATCATCAATCCATTTCTCACACATGTATATCACAATATCACATATATCACAATATCACATATATAAAAATTTCATATACACCGAGGAATAAAATAATTAACCAATCTCATAAAAACATCTTAACGAAATGCCACATTTCAATTATCAAATCAATCATAGTGCTTTACTTTTTATCAAATTAAATAAAATGAAAAATTCACCACTAAACCATTTATAAAAATTAAATCATATAAACCATTAACACTTAATTGTTAATAAAACCATACCATTAATTACCATTAATAAATTAATTCAAAATTTTATTATTTAAATAATTCTATAATATGAATATCCCACAAATTTTATAATCATAATTCAATAAAATTAAATTGCCATTATTTTAACCCATTTGATTATCACATGGAAATTTAATTTAAAAAATCCAATTTTGGATTTAATTTTCCAATAATAGAAATTTTATTTTCACAATTACATACAAATAGTTAAAATTATGTCTCGGGGAATATCCATTTAGAAAAAATATATGTACGTTGTTGACGGACGCACATCAATGGAAATACCTAAATAGAAGCGGAATGATAGAATTAAAATTAAAGAATAAGACCTAAAACTGAAACCAAGATCACAATCAAACAGATTAAGATCTATAAAAACCTATATATAAACCCAAATACATGTTGGATAAAAAATTACCCATAATATTGAATGAAATATGGTTGATAGAGGATACCACACAAGAAAAGATCAGATAACAGGAGCGGTACAGATCCATCAATTAGATATTTGATTAGCCAATATTGGAGTTCCATGGGCATTAAAATCATTTAAGAGGCCATAAGAAACATTAAACAAAGAGTTAGGTTGATAAGTGGAGAATTAGGGGTAAATAATTTTTATTTTGGGATTTTAAAATAAATTTTTTTACAAAACTAATTCTGTAAGCATAGTTTTCTAAACTGAGTTCCCTTACAACATGCCTCTTATAAAGTGAACAATGTTTTATATAAGAGTTCACATAGTTTTATAGAACATGAAAAAACCTTGATATACTATTCTTAAGAGTGATTCATGGTTTTTATGGTGTGTTCATAGTTTTTCCATACTATTTTCTAACACTTAATTACCCATTTTCTTCCAAATTTATCATTATTTAACCCCAAACAACATGACACAAGAACCTAACCCAGATTTTCCAAAATATAGATAAAAGAGTAACTGTAAATGAGCCTGAAGAATATATAGGCATTTTTTGTGATCATACAATATAATCATTCAATATATGATAAAAAACATTCCTTTAGGCTTTTATCAGAATAGATGAAACAAAATCATTAAAATCATTTTTTAAAAAAATACTCTTACCTTGAGTGTGACATGTCAGGTATGTTCTTTTTCACATTGAATAAGAATCATATGATATTTTTTTACATAAATATGAAATTTTTTAAAGATTATTATTAATTTTATATCTCTTATTAGTATTTTATATACAATTACTAAATCACTAATGTTCATGATAGATGTTTTAATGATATTTATTACTCAAGTCCAAAACTACATCGTTCGGATGAATATGGTAAAAGTGATTATTAGTAAATTATCTCAAAAATAATATTTGTGAAATAAAAATATATTCTACACAAAAATTTTAAAGTAAAACTTTTCCATTTCAGAAGGTTATGATAGATCAACTACATTACAATCATTTAGACTATAGGTTATAAGTACATATTAGTTCTATTTACATTTCTCAACGATCATTATAGAAAGAATGAATGTATTATTTTATACTTATTTAATGATCATAAAATAATATATATCATATTAATTATTAATAAATAATTGTACATATATCATCCATGTCATTTGGTGATGAAATACGAATCACATCACTTCATTGAAGTAGTAGTCCAATCGTACACACAAATGATGTAATCGTTTTTCTATGCATGGAACGGTAGTAATTTAAGTGATATATTCTGTTTTATAAATTATAATTTTTCTATGAATATAATATATAAACATTATTTCCATGATTTTAACTATTATTAATAGATGGATATTGAAAATGAATTAGATCTGTTTTTGAGGCGGTGGTCTTTCATACAAAAAAATGAATCCATTTAACATTTAATCGAATAGAAGATAGATATGAGTCATTCCCCATAAATATTAACTCAAATTTATATGTAGGATAATGGAATTATAGTTTTATCATGTATTATTTGAATTATAAGGTGGTGTAAGAACAAAAAAACAAATTGTGCAGTTGAAAACCATACCTCTTATTTGGAATACTACATTTTCATAAAAAATTAAACCAAATAATTTTCGAATTATGCATAAAAAGGTCTTCTAGAATGTGGGGAGTGATTATAGAAAGAAATTTATGTATTAAATGTCTGGTCCATAATAGGTTTTATCTATTGATAAATGATTACAATTGGTGCCCTTTTATTAGAGAGGGGTGGGACACTCTATGTATTTCTCAAGATATTGAATTAGTATAAAGAATTTTTTAATTCCAAGTGTCTCATAAAAAATTTATTTAATATCAGAATATTATGGGTCTAATTATATTATTAAAGTAAAAAAAATAAATATTTTTTAACTATATTTATACCATTATATTATGGATTTAACCCTTATCTAATCTATTTAACTCTTATCCAGACAACATGGATTTTTACACATTTATGGTTAATATTGCGACAATAAATTATAAAAATATCTATAATTGTACCATTAATGACATTTAAAACATTATAATAAAATAATATATTAATATATGATTTCTATGAATATAATTTCATCACATAAAATAATATTTATTATAAAATATCAATAATGTCAGTGTTTAGAGAAATTAATTAATTTACCATACTAATATCAATATAACACATATAATTCTAAAAAAATTATTATATATCGAACATATCGAGGTAATATATAAAATTATTTTATCACATTAATTATCCCAAAATATATTTATTTTATTATTCTTAGTATTATTAATTTTATTTTTCTAATAATAAAATAATTAGTGCATCGGTGTTGTAAAAACATTAAAGGCAATTACATTATTATAAAAAATTAATTAAAAACTACCATGATGGATAAAAATATATTTCATTTCAAAAAAATATTTATAATAACAAATTATTATTGATAAAACCTTTTAATAATATTACAATTATTTAAAATATGAGTTTTACATGATTGTTTTTCTTAAAAGAAAATATGATAAACATCATAATATTATCAAAGTGGCCCCAAAAATATTAAATCAACTGTTATATTTTTATTTTTGTGATATAATAATTCATTATTATTTAGGTCTATTTTTTTAATTTGAAGATTATTATCATGTTATTTTTATGCTAAATTACATGATATACCCTTTACATTGGTAACCAAAATTAATAATGTTATTATTCTTGTTTACTAAAAATAAAAGCTATAATTTATTAAATCATGGAGAACATAATATAAATATGGAATCATTTCAAATAAAATTAGAACACATATGTTTTAGAATTTCTTTCAAAAGTGAACATAGAAAATGAATTGAAAATCATTTTTCAATATCCTTTTAAAATATAGAATATCTTTAAATTAATTGATATTATTAAATCCATGTAAAAAATAAAAATTTATTCTTTAAAATAAAATTTAACTAATGTAAATTTAAAACCTAATAAAACAGAATTTTTCCTTGTAAATACATGAAATAATATATCTTTTTAAATAAAAAGTATTATTTTTCACAATTCCTTAAAAATTAATTATTTTCATAAAATTAAAAAAAAAATTAAAGAATATTTTTCCATGATTAAATCAAAAATTAAATTCATTTTATCATATACATTCTCTAGGACATCTATAAATTATAACATTTACTCATAAAAAGAATAAAAACCACATTTTTTAAGAAATTGTATTTTTTTAAGAATAAAAAGAATTTAATAAAAATTGTGTGATTATTTTATAATAATATTAAAAAAATTTCATATTTTGTTGGAAATTTATATTTTTTCATTAATAATTTTTTCATATTCATACCCACCAATTTATAATTAATGTTATAATGGTCACATTTAAATAAATATTTTTATTTGTTTGTTTTAGCAAGATGTGTCATATCTTATATTTTATAATACATAATTTTTACCTTTAAAATCTCGGGACATTACATTTATGATAACTTATAATTCAACAAAAACATGATTGGGGACCCAAAAAAGAAATCCAATATTATCTTCACCAACATATTAACATAAATTATCTTGTCTTCCTTATTAACAACAATTATTACTTAAATTAAAATATTTTTCAATGGGAATCATCCATTTTTGTTGTCTTCATATCATATTTGAAGGTCCAAACCCCTTACATCTATCATACATTTATTATTCATCAAATTAATATTCATAATATTCATTTATCATAACCATATTTGGACCAACTAATGTAATATATCTCATTGGAATATCAATTGAAAATGTAATATAAAATTCTTAATAGTCCATATATACATACTCCTCATTTATTCCACCATAGATAACCAAATCTACTATAAGCATGTACATATCTTCATATCCCTCATAAACTGGTATTTTTTTATTATACTTCTAACCTATTCATTTGTAATGATCATAATATTAAATTCAATGACATTTACCCTTTAAGAATCATGATACGTATTAGAGGAAAGCCTCAAATATAGATCAAAGATAAATAACACAATATATAATAAATAATATCCAGTTTTTAATAAATATATTAGAAATTGATTGTATACACAAGTTTTCAATGTGTATTAATTGATCGTGAATTTAATGATTAAAAACATTCATCATATACACGAAATTAAGATATACCAATCATTCAAGACAAAAAAATATGTTTTGATCTAGAAAATTATAATATTATAAAATCATCATGATGTATAAATGTTTTTATGTGTTTTTACTTGACTATAAAACTATTGATTAAAATTAATTAACATATTTTATATAGTAATATTTCATAAAATAAAATAAACCTTATTAAATTTATAATATAAATTTTAATAAGGAAATCGATACATTATTATTATGTTATCTATGTTACATACACTATTAACCTTATAAAAACTTTTTTTAAAATTCAATCAGTAAAAGAATTTATTTATATTTCATTATAATTTTTTTTCATTGTTTTATTTTACTATATATAGATAAAAAATCATTTTTAAAAAAATAACTAACTAACTTTGAAAAAAAATATTACATATGCAAAATATTTAAATAATTTATCTTTTATTATCAATTTTTTTAAAAACTATATATTTTAAAATAAAATTTATTTATTTTTTATTTTATTAAATTTATAAATTAATAAATCTTATATACTAAGAAATTATATACCTAATTATTATATTTATTTTAATTTTTTTTCTTATACGGTTTAGTTTTTGAAAATCATTATCCAAAATTCAGTTTAATGTTTTTTTCTAAATTTTAATAATATATTTTCTTCTAATTATATAAAATTCAATAAAAATAAATTATACTACTCCATTATTATTTATGTATTATGTATTATTGATATTAATTATATAAAATTCATGAACTCTATTTAATTTTAAATATTGAGATATACTTTGTTTTTAAAATAAATCACAGATTTCTATTTAATATGAAATGTTTTTTCATAAAAATAAAAATTAATTTTCATGTATTATTTTTAAATTATTTATATTATATTATACATTTTAATTATATAAATATTTATTGTAAGATTTATTTTTAATATTATTTATACTTGTTAGATAAATATATTTTTATTTATTTACAAAACATTTTGTTTTAATTCCTTCAAAATAATGAAATAATTATATTTCATATATTCCATATATTAAATATATTATATTAAAAACAATATAATTAATTTTTTGATATAGAAATATATTATTTATTATAAAAAATATTAAAAAACAAATATATAATAATATAAGTTATTTAAATCCCCATAAAATAAGAATTAATGTATAACACAAAATTAAACAAAGAGTTTCCCAAACAATTTATTTTTTCAAAATAATTATGTAAAATTCATATTTTAAATTTTAATCGAATTATTTAGTAATATAATTTAACTAAATTACATATAATTTAATTAAAATAAAATAAATCATTATAATAATACTTATTAAATCATAATGTATCAAACATTTATAAAATTAAAATTAAATAATTTATTTGTTTCATTATATTCAGAAATATTTATTCTCAAAAAATGGATCATAAAACACATATTTAATAATTATATTTTTTCAGACCAATAAAAATTAAACACTAAGTGTAAAAATAATTTAAAAATTTTCAAATGGTTTTTCCTTAAAACAAATGATATAAAATTGTCTCTCTATACTATATTCATATTTTTTACTAATGTTGTTGCATTTAATTAAATAAATTTTAATTAAATGAAATTAGAAATCTAATTTTTCATTTTTATATAATTATCTATCATATATTAATGATATTATATATTTTGTAATTGAAATTATCTAATTAATTTTTGATATTTATATTTATTTATTTGGAAAAATATATATCATAAAACAACAATTATATAAAAAATATTATTTTACAGCAACAAAAAATAAAATTCTAGTTATTAAAACCACATTAAAAATAATTTATCATAAAATTAACTTTCATGAAACATTATGAAAATTTTTGTAATCATATTTTATTCTAATTTTTTATGAACAATTTAATGACCTGTTTCATTATGTATCATGAATTCTAGAGGATGTTTGAACATTCTATGTAGTGGAAGAATCAATCAAAGAACTATGTGTTGAACAAATATTATTGAATTTTTATGTATTTATAATAGGTTTATAGCCTTGAAAGGAATATTGATCGGTTTTTCAGAGATAAAATTTCTTATAGAGGATAATAGGGGATGTATAGGTTTTTGTTTCTTCTGCTGATAAGCCATTGGGGTGAGATATTTCTATACTACCCCATAAGACCCACCATATAGTATGAGAGTCTACAACAAGGGTAAATGGGCCACTAGGTATCCAATGGACCCCATACGACCAACTAGTGAGGTGTATTGAGAAGTGATTTATTTAGATCATTTTGGTACATTTTGGCCACTATGGCCCCTCCGGATAAATCATCATAACTATAAATTTTATTTCAATTGTCCCCTACCCTAATATCTTCCTCCCCCTATGAGTTTTTCTTCATCAAAGATAGATGTAAAAACAATGTGTTATAATACAGGGGGAAAATTATTCATTATCAATCTTAGCCTCCCTCATCCTCATGTAGGGGTGGATTTCTATGTCATTTTTCACGCATGGTTACTCATTGTAAGTATTATCCATTTCATTATTTTGGTTTCTTAGTTATCTTTGAACTCCCTTTAATTTAGTTATATTCATCATTATCTATATCCAAATTAAGTTATTGGACGATAAATATTTGATATTTTGGAGTTATTGTCAATGAATAATGTAGATTTGGATTGGAATGGAAAGAGGATTCCCATTGAATTTTAAAATTTTTGGTTATTAGTAATTTAATTGAATGTATATTCCTTGGTAATCAGTCCTCTATGTTTTGGTCAAATTGTGTGGCAATGTCCATTTTATTTTGGAATTGATTTGTGCTTTTTACATCCACATAATTAAGAGTGTTCTTGATGGCACCAAACATTATTAGATGATGTTTTTTCAACGGAAATTCAATTGGTTGAATTATTTTAATTGTTTATACATAATAATAATAAATATTCCATTTTCATTTTTTTAATGATAAGGATTTTTTCTAGAATAATTTCTAGTTAATATTACAGACCTACATAGGGTAGTTGGTCATGGTATAGGCTAGGTAGTGATTCCCATTAAGTGTTTTGATAAATATATTTTTCACATATGGTGGTAAATTTATTGTAAAATTATAATTATTTTTAAAATATATATAATAAATTAATTTTTTGCTCTAAAGCATTAGTTATAACTCTTAAGAATTTGCTGGTGGTCTTACAGAAATGGATGAGTCAAACAAGGAGTTGGGATTTTCTTTCCTGGGAGTTTGATCTATGTTGAGTTAGGTAGCACCATATAATCTACTTTATATTTTTATTAATGTTTTATTTCATGTATTATAATGATCAAAAACGTTGGAGAACGAACCTTAATTCCTAAATGTTATATGAATTACAAGTATTACTTAAGTAGTAATTGAAACAGTAGTCTTAATTAAAGAGAGGAACAGCGTTAACTATAAATGGAAAATGTGTCAATATCCATGATGGACCATTATGAACTATCTTGATTCTAGTCTCCAAGGGTCAAGGAATTATCACTATTGAGTTCCAAAGATTATGTGTAACCCATTGTGTGATTTTTCATGTTTCCATGTGACCATTATTGACATTTTATCATATTTCTGTCTATGGATATTTATACTCATGATTATTATGGTTGTTTTTTTAATTTTCTATGATGACACTTTTTATATGTTATGTGTCTTCTATATGACATACTATTTTTCTGTACATGGAACTACTGTGTCAGGTATAACTTTCCTGACTCAGAGGCCTTATACGGTAGGTGTGTTTAGATGCTAAACATGACATGATGACTTGATTGTGTTAAAGGATGGCTCATGTTAGCTATGTGGCCTTACTCAAGAAGCTGTAGTGTGGATTGATGGTCATTGTTGATTTAACCCAAAACATGATGCTTGGATAAAATGGCCTTATTGCCAAACCCAATAGTAATTTAGTTAATTGTAGCCTTATGTCCTGAACCAAAACTCATTTAATTATGTATTCTGAGTAACATGATCAATATTATTATGGACTAGATAAAAAATCTATTCACAATGGATTATGATATTAATGTTTACTAGCCTTATGCCATGATTTTTAATTCACTAGCCCTGTGGTTGTTGTGGAGTACGTGAGGTGAACATCTAGTAAACATTAGTCCATGACTATGATATCACTGTATTTTTTAAAAGGTTTCAAAGAATTTATGGTTGGGAGTTTGTGACAGCTTTATAATAACCTGACTAATTAACATATGGGTTTTTTTTCATACATGTGAATTGGTGATCATATATTTTTTAAACATATATGTATTTAAATAGTAATTTTAGTTGATATTATCACATGAATATAGAAACTAAATTTACCAATTAGGTACTACATCACATCAGTGTTTCCAAATCGAGTTATACTGACACACTTGTCGAATATCCCTGACACTTAGATAGATAAAAACCCTCACTAATAGTTATTACATGTTTGGACGAGTCCTAAGATGATCATTGAGTTGGAGAGATAGCTGCAGGTATAGAGATAAGGATGAGGTGAGGTTAGGAGTAGCATAGCCTCTTTTACTTGAATTCTTTCCATATATATGTTTGAGTGATCATCTCAATGTGATATCTGTTCACTATTATCTGTTAATATTATCTGAGTCTATTTCATCCACATTAATATATTATATATATAAATTATGTTTAATTCATTTTACATATTATGATTGAATGTTGTAATAATTTTGGTCTAGATATTATATCACATTCACATAGAAACTAAATTTACTAATTAGTTACTACATCACGTTTGTGTTTCAAAACTATTTATTCCTCACTCACTAGTTGAGTTTTAATAAAACATGTATAGCTAAAAAACCCTCACTTATAATGTGTATAGGTTTGAATGAGTCATGGGATGACCATTGAGTGGGATAGCTAGCTGCAGGTCAAGAGATAAGGATGAGGTGAGGGTTGGAGTTGTAGAGCCTCTTTTACTGATATTCTTTCTATAAATAAATATCTTAATGTGTGTGTGATCTGCTGAGTGGGAGATAAGTTCACTATTTGCTGTTATGATTTTTTGAGCCCATTTTTTCCTCATTTATTATTTATATATATATATATTATGTCTAATGGTTTCTACATATTATGATTGAATATTGTAAAATAATTTATTTTTATTCATTTTTCAATCTAATTGATAGAATATCTCCTGATGATCATGTTTAGACCCTCAAAACATGTAAGAATTATATGGAATACTATGAGGCATGGATAAGTCCATGTGGAAGACCATATCAGACTCAATTATTTGATTCAAGATGTTACAATATTGTATCTGATAACATTCATACTGTTTTTCTGTATTTTTGGGATATGGAAAACACGAAACATAAGAATGTGTCAAATCTTGTGATGAAACTAAGTCTGCTGCTTCATAAACACCTTTCATGAGGGTACTCCATTTAAATAGGGAATGTGATTGATGTTATTAGTCTACATTTTTATGGTTATATAAAATTAAATAATATGATGGAGATGTATTTTGAAGCTCATGATTTCATAAGGTCATTATACTTATTTGTATCATCTTGAGAGATCACATGAATCATATTCATCAGATTGGTTCACATGAAATATATAATTTTTAGCTCTAATATTATTGATGATATAGAAAATATCATTATTACTATCATGAAATTGAATTATTTATTAATATATGATTTTTTTATTTCATTTTATCATCAGAAAACATATGCATGTATACTTATAATAGTTGGTATGGTGAGACTATGGTGTGGTTTACCTAGTTGACGATGAAGATGGATACAATGAAAGAAATGATGATGTAGTCCTTTTATGCACAAATAATGTAGTGTACATTATTAAAACTTTTTTAGGTGATAAATTCTTTTGTAAATATTAATTAAATGGTATCAATTTGAAATGTATTTTTAATTAATGTTCCTACTGTATCCTTTGCATATTTATCCTTATAGCACCAAATGAAATTATTTTTCCTAAAACCAGGACACATTAGACATGATGTAAAAGGTATATGAGTGAATATGTAATGAAAATTTTATAGATATGTGAAAATATGAATTTCTATAATTTATAACCCTTAGTGAGGCATTGTTTTTGGTTATGTGCAAGAACATGTTGCATTCATGTTAATACTTTCGGTTACTCGCGAATCAGTGGATCATACTACATGGGAGTAACCCAAGTGAGAATATATCTGTTTGAATGGTTAGAAACAATTACTAAACAGGGGTTGTTTTTTTATGAAAATTTAATATTTACATGAATAATGTTACACTGTAAAATTTTAAAATATGAACATAATTTATGATAGCATATATGACCTGAAACATCCAACATAGAAGGGAATATTACACACCGAGACATTATGATGTTATTAAATAAATATAAATTTAATATGTGAAATAGTCTATTCTACATAAAAAACTGATTTTATCATTGATTATACAGAACACAAAGATTATCTTTCTCTACAATAAACTTAGTTTTAAGCAAAAATGATATGAAACACATATTTTAATGGAAATTTAAAATATTATTAAAATATTAATATTTAATAGATATAGCCTAGCTTTAGTATTACAGGGTATGTATAAAATTAACTATCCCATTAAAATATATAATTTTTAAAATAACAAAACAAATTCATTAGTTACCAAATTATTTTAAATAAATATAAAAACCAAATGAATATAATAAAAATGTTTTTATAAAATACTATTTTAAGGATTTAAAGTCATTTATCTTAATAAATTAAATTAATTACAATTATTGGATGATATTAATGAAATTTATATTGTATATATTGAATAAAATGTTTTCAAATTAATAAAATATATTTGATTGAAATATGATATGAAGAAATACAATTTTTTAACATTAAAAAATGGTATTTTTCACAAAGAAATTTTTTTACCTTTTAACGGAGCACTTGTTTTAAAAGTAAATTTATAAAAATTTATAAATAATATTTTAAAAAATAATCTTTATTATTAATTTGTAATATTAATATTATCTATGGGTTATTTTTTTAATTTTTCTCAAAAGATTCAATTTATGATGAACAGTGAAAACAATCATGGATTTTAATTGAAAACAACATATTCTTCTAAATAAATAATTAATATAATTTTTTTATTTTTAAGTCAAAATAGTTTAATTATATATCTTTCAATACAATTTAGGTCACTTAAATCATTTTTATTTTGAATTTTTACATTAAATCATTATAATCTTTTGAACATTTTCTATTTAAAAACCCGCTTCCTAACCCCGTGTGTGTGAATAATTTTAAAAATAATTATTCCAATTCAATGAGATGAAATTAAAAAAAATGATATAAAAATATGGATACATAATATTTTATAATATATAAAAATTTCAACTTAATTCTTGGCAGAAATTATTGCTGAAAAAAGTAGAAATTAATTATTGTTGCTAAAATTAAAATTCATGGTTAAATAGAGAATCTAAGGTGTAAGAATGAAACAACTCTTATCCAAGACGAATTTTATGCCCAAATTATGACATTAAACATTCAATAAATTTTTTTATCATTATGGAATCATATATGAGGTAAAAATGTGGGTACCATTAACTTGTTTTAAAAAATGCCAATGGTGTCCTCTCACTCACTTATAAAAGGCCCTCTCTCCACTTATTTACACTATAAAAGCCTTTTGGATCCATAAATTCCTACACAACTCATATACCACATTCCCTCCCTTCATCTTATAATATTTATTTTGTTCATAAAATAATCTTATATAGTTTTTGTGCACACCTAAGGAGAATACTACAATTAGAGGTAATGTACTTCTAAAATCATTTTAATTTTATTTCCTTCACCACCAATTTAAATTGTTATTATACCATGGTAATATAATAACCTCGGTATCCTATATATATAGATATTTGGTTTTTAAATTATAATACTTTCATCTTCAGTAAATTTAATAATTGTTTTTACAAAATCATTGTTCGTGTGTACGGAAGACTACCGATTCACGTGTTGATGTCATTATTTTCTCGATTACCACATTTCAAAGTTAAGAATAATAATTTAATTATAGTTTATTTCTGATTTATATTATATTTATTATTTTATTACTTTTATATAATTATTAAATATCAACAAAATATATACATTCTAATTTGGGAAAATATTATATTGTCGCCCATGTATAGGGTGGACTACTGCCTCACAAAGCAATGTGATTCATTCACGTGTTACATAGAATGTATTATTGGTGAATTTAAAATACATGTCTGATATATATAGAATAATAATTTCACATTAATATATATATATATATATATATATATCGGTAACAATTTTTTTTTAATATGACATGAATGTTGAAACACTATTCATGAATATGTATGACCTACTGTCTCCATGAATAGTGTATTTCAATTCATATCCCCAAATATCATGTTGTAATGTAAATACATATATATACTGAAAATAAATGAAATCTAAATCATGATTTAAATTCTTTATTTTATTAAATCCTGATAACAGTATGAAAAAAATATAACAAGTCATAACTTACATGAAAAAAATGCAGTTCAGACCCAAAAAAATGAAATTAATGAAATATTATAAAAAATACGATAAAATGATTTAAATTGTTTACTTATTACTATATAATTTTTAATATGGTTCATTTGTCAGTAAATAACATGAATAAAACCATTATACATTAGTCTAAAGAGTCTTCAACCGAAAAGATGCATAAGGTTATCGATTCCATCAGTATAAACATTCCATTGAGACTTATTTTTTATTATGGGCCAAATCAGTTTTATGTGCAATATATGCTATAAATTTTAAATGAAATATATTTAATACTATATTCTTCATGGTATTTTATTTTTCTATTTTAACTATCTCAACCAAAGATATTTGACTTGAATATTACCAAGTAGTAAAATATGTTGTGAAATCTCATCGTGCTTTGTGATTGTTAATTTTCTATAAAAATATTAACTTTATTATAATAAATATTCATTTTAAAATAAAATTCTCTTAAATATTGTTGTTCTTGTGTATTAGATATTAGTTTTCACAAATTATATACCATTTTTATATATAGTTTTTTCTTTTAATTTTATTTTATTATGTTGGGAATTTTTAATACATCCATATCCTTTAATCAGTATAGATATTTTATGATAAGTAATATTTTTTATGAATTAAAATTATTTTGTGGTATATCATAAATGATTAAGACATATAGAGATTGATGGATCTCAAATTTTATATATCCCCTCGATTCATATCTACTTCTAATGAGAAAAAATATTTAGGAAAGTTTTATGGTTTCTAAATATATTTTTAGACTATATGTTCGATATATCTTCATAGTTGAAGTTTTCATGTGGTTGAGACATGAAATCCAAAAATTATGAATTTCCTCTATTTCAATCATTGTCGTTATCCATTATATTTTCACTATGATATTATCTTTGGATTCATTCCATTCTCAGTTTATTGATTAAATGGCATGTGTTTCCAATTATTTACCTTTCCATATTTATTTTGATTAATATATTCATGAATTAGAGTTATTTATGTGGAATGCATTTTTAGTTTGTTATCATTCTTTATTGTTTATTATTTTTTATTGTTGATTTATTCTAATATACATTACCCTTACTAAGAATTTGTGCTAACCATTAGATTTTTTCCTTTCACCCATGATTATATAATATTTTCTATGATCGAAATGCAAGGATATGATAGACGGAAACAAGTTATTCTAAAAAAATTATTTTATGATTTTTGTATTCATATGAAATTCAAGATTCAAGTATGTATCTATCTAAAAATGAATAATAAAATATTTGGTCATTCATGATAGGATTCCATGTATCATTTTCCAATGTCAGGGTATTAGGCCCTGGATCAGGTATTCTAGGGTTTGGGTTGTTAATGTTTGTATTAGAGGAATTTTAGTAGAAAATAATGGATCTAAATGTTGGAAAACATATTTCATCAAATAAACCAACAATAGAAATTGAGGAAATTTATAGAATAACATTATAATTATTTATGATTATACATTATGTATCATAATGATATGATCAAAAATAGTGTATTGTTTTATTTATAAATGTGGTATAGTTGAAGGAATGAGAACCATATCCATTCTTGTAACCTAAAGGGTACTAATTATCATTTATTTGATTGTTTTTAGACATTATATTATAAAGGTATAGTCTCCCAAAATTATCATCATTTGAGGGAATATTATCATGTTCTATCATGAGAGATGAAAAAATTATCCATGTCTTATGTATTTGACGAGAAGCAAGAGAAAATTAGGACAAAATTATAATAAATGTATCCATGTAATGAAGGAAAAAATTATTTTCCTACGTTTGATAATTTTGGAAGGAACTCCCCTGTTATATGCTTAATATGAAATTTATTTATCTTTATGTGTAGAGAAAAATTATACCATTATCATGATTTAAATTAAAATAAAAAAAATTCCAATATTCAATGCTTCAACTATAATGATATGGGGAACTTTTTAAATAGATGAATATATGGTGAAAGGATTGCACCAAAAAACAATCAGATGGATCATTTTAAATATTATATTATAACCACAAATGAATAAATGTAATAATTTGCTTATTGTTAGAATAAATAATTATATTATTTTATAATTCTATCTATTATGTCTTAGTTATATGTATTTTGAAATATATAAGGATTTACATGAAAAAAAATAGTTACTAATTTTAATGTGTGTATTGAATGATGTCGATGACCAAGAAAACTGATTTAGTTTCACATTGTACATATTGGAGAGCAAATTATTGAGGGAAATATAACAGTTAATAAGTTGTTAATGATGAAATAATGATGTTGGGATAATATATTATTTATATGAATAATGTACATTGGATTTAAATCAATACCCCATCACTGATAGATGAGTTATTGCCATAGTTTTTTATGATAACATTGATTGTGTTTCCAACATTCATGGTTTTAATGATTATATCCAAATATTTTATTTTTTAAAATAATATGGAAGAATGAATGTTTAAACTACTTTTTATGGATATTCATGTTATTACCATGTTTTAAGAGAATAAATTTTTATAGTATTAACATGTATGGTATATGATTTTTAAGAGACACATTATTTTTTTGGGTAATATAATATTTATTCAGTAACCTTCCTTATAAATTTGGTCAGACATATGTTCGATGATATTTAAGGTTTACTATTTATGGAATGGATAATGATGAACTTAATCAGTTATTATATAAATGATTACAATAATTTTTGTTTTAGTAAATACAATAGGAATATCTTGTTACCCTTTTATTGATCATAAGGTCTGCTAAAGGATAATTTTAGTACTTCACAAATAAGATTTTATTTGTGGATATTTTTTTTAGGGTAAGGGATGATATAGAAACTTATTATAGAACCGAATAAGGATGAAATTTTGTTTATAAAATTAAAATTACCGTGAAATGTATTTCCAAATATTCTTATAAATTAAATGAATTCCTAAAATCAGTGGAAAAAAGGGTCTTGAATTTTTTACCCTAATACCGTCATTTTTTTGAACGGGTGGTCTTTTAAATACTTGTAGATTTATGGTTTTGAGACACTCAAACATTATATGGATCACTCACATCATTGTGATAAATGACATAAATCACTCTCTAATAATATTTAATCCTTTTATTCATGCGTATATCATCACGTTTCCATTGATGTTCACCAAATTACCACCCTATTTATATATTAATTCATATTTCCATTGAACTTCACATTCTCTCTTATTGAGTGGAATTTTTATCAAATGGTGTCACTATCTGGTATTTAAATAATGTTATTCTCAAACATAAAACCATTTATAAATGTGATCTTGTTTACAATTATAATGACACGATTTATTTAAGGTGGGGATAATGTAACAATCCAAAAATTCAAATTATGATCCTCATATTCGAAAGAGTGTATCACATGCAACATCAAAAATATAATGGGTT
The DNA here is from genome assembly GCA_963277665.1 of Viscum album. Taxonomy (NCBI): domain Eukaryota; kingdom Viridiplantae; phylum Streptophyta; class Magnoliopsida; order Santalales; family Viscaceae; genus Viscum; species Viscum album. Next base: position 1,214,985,990 of record OY728141.1, read on the forward strand.
ATAAAATCATCATAAATTTTGATATATTTATATATATATATAATTTATGTCCCTCGAATATCATATGACACATGAAACACTTATTTTAGCTGGAATAACATAGATTTTTTTAGTTTAATCTATAAGGAACACAGAGTAAAACTTTTGTCACATACGACATGGAATTTTAATGAAATTTGAAATACTATAAATTTTTTTTAATGCAACTTTAATACAAACCCCATAGAGATTCATACCAAATTTATTTCATGAGAGAAGTGGACTCATTTATCCTTCCTCATCTTCATCACCAAAACATCCAGCAGAATCGATCATTATATTCATTAGTATGATTGGAAAATCAACTATGCAAATATTTTTAATCCTTATTATTGGTATCATTTTCAAAATAATAATAATATTTCTCACTTTTAATCTTATTCTATTAGTTTAATAATTCAAATAACCTCACCATTGTCTAGGGTATCCAATTTCAACATTATTCCTCAAGTATTTGTCCATTACTAAATACAAAAACATTTATTATGAATGATCAAAACATTCAGATATATTTTTTAAACTATTAAATGATAAATTCCATATCTAAATGTTTTATTCGTATAAATTATTACATTATCAATATGTTCAACTTAAATCAACCTTAATTCAATCAATGTTTTTTATATTTTATTCTATCATATTTCATTACCTAAATCCCTAACAAAATAAATGATTTATATAGAATGTAAATAGAATTTGATTAACTAATGTATATCCCCAAGGAGTGTCTATCCAGGTGTGAATTATTAGGCCGACTCATTACATAGGAATTTACTTGAAAACATTTTCATAATTCAATCATTACATCTCACAAAAAACTATAAAGACATGGAATTCCCAAGTAATTTTTTTTATTAATTACATAGGAATTTTATGAGTCCTCAAAAGTTGAGAGCGCATGATTCTGAGAACCAGTGTGCCCAGAATCAATTTTTGATGTTTTTTTCCGGTACTTTCACTAAATGTACGAGTGAGTTTTTATAACATTTGAATCGGTGCTCTGAATTGAAATCTAAGGGAACTGTTGAACTCCTAGCACTGATATTCTCTTAAGAAGACTTTCTCCTCTATGGTAGTTGGTTGATAATAAAAGTTACTTTTTGGGGTTTTTAGATAGTGAATTGAATAAAAATAAAGTGTGTGTTATTATTTTTATTTGACGGTTAAAATATCCTCATGGAAGTTTGAAGTGGGACCACTACACCTTAACCTCTCATGAGATGTTATTGTGGTGGCGCCGACCTAAACCTAACCTCCTAGGAGAGGTTATGACGTGGGGAGCACATAGGGATGAACTGCCCTATTAATGGTGGGAGAGGAAAACCTGTCAACTTCCCTCATTAATAAATAAGTTTTTATCCACATCCTCCCTCCTTTATGGTGCCACCGTCCCTTAAATTAATTTGTGCCAAAATGCATGAATTAATTAACGGACAGCCAAGTTAATTAATTCACCATTTTGAATTTTAAAAGCAACAATCTAAAATAATAGGGAAATGATTATTTGGAGGGGTGATTTCTATTCACTTTAGATGTTGGGTGAAATTTTTGGGAGAGGTGAGCTTTGGAGGATTAGAACTCTCCCAATGAAGAATGAAGAACGCCAACCTTCTTTGACTTCTTCCTCAGAGCTTCAACCGACGTGGGACATCTTCAACGGTCCTACCCTCAGAATCGTCATCAATGATCCAATGCAACTCAGGATTGGAAGTGTGCATCAGATGCGACGAACTCCTCCGTATTCTTCCCCACGACTCCGTCGATGACCAACGATCAAGGTAGGGGTTTTTTACAAGTTCATTCTTTCATTGAATCTTCTTCAACAGTTGGATGGTAATTCTTTGGGGGTGATTTGTTTTTCATCTTCATACTTCACTAATGAGCCAAATGTTACCACCCTAAAAGCGGAGGGTGTCAGCCAAACCAACATGATCCAATCCCTCCGCTGTTCTTGTTTGTGACGATCTTCGACATGGTTATGAGGTGATAGAAAGATGAAGGAAGTGGCGACAAAGGTCGTGATACCCACGTCCTCTGCCAACCGAGATGCGCTCGTGGTGATCCAGTGATCAGGGCCAATTGATGGCCCTCCAGGAGAGCCACCCCTGCTGCACCACCGCCAGCCCACACCACCTGGCTCCAGACTGTCGGCCCGCCTAGCTGAACCCTGCCCGGCCAACCGCCGGCCTGCCGGGAGCCCTCCCCAGCTGCCCGTCGACCCACCTGGCGCCCAGCCTGGCCACCTTCCAACCTGCTCGGTTGCCCCCTGTCCCAACTACAGCCCTACCCGGCCGCCTGCTGGCCTACTCGGCTACACGCTGGCCTGACAACTGGCCTGCCCTACCTCTTTTCGGCTTGCCTAGTATCCCCCTGACTGATCTGGTGCCCCGACCATGCCAGCCTCTCGAGCTGGCCTGTGACCCCCCTCTCGGTGCCCTCGACGAATTGGCCCGGTCACGCTCTCTAGGCCGAGCCGTGCCAGGCCGCGCCTTCACGATGCTCTAGGCCGAACCGGCCCCGTGCTTAGGCCGAACCACCCACACTGCCGGCTCGGCTGAACCTAGCAGGCATGCCACCCAAATGGGTCAGGACAAGAAAAACCTAATAGGTTGGCCCACCCAATGGGCCGGGCAAGACCTAATATGTCTGACCGGGTCGGACCTGACCCTGGCCCACTATCGACCCTTTACCATTCTTTGGTCATATCTTTTGCACTGGACGTATGTTTGATGAACTGTCAGTGGTGCTAGTATTCTTGGAACACGATGTTCCCTTTGAGTATACCCCACCAGTGTTCTTGGTAATGTTGATATATGGTCAGGTTAGATCGTGCACGAATCTAACTGGACCCTTGGGACTAAAAGTCTAATAACTCACAGATCGGGCGTCTGATTGACGCACTGTCTATTGAGTTCAGACCTCTATGACATGACAGACCTTTGAGATACTTCTTCATGGTACATCGTGATAGGTAGAGTATCGACCAGTAACTCGTGGAGTTATTCCTCCCTGTGATGAGCGTGCATAGTGATGTGACCTAGTAGCTGGATGAGACCTGACAACTGTTGACCATTTTGACTCGGAGTTACACTACTAGCACAGCGGGTAGCACCATGGTGTCGTGGAAGACCTGTAGTGGGTAGCGCCTTGGTGTCTCGGAATACCAACGATGGGGAGTGCCTTGGTGATGCAGCAGACCCACGATACTCAAAAGGAGTACCTCAACAGTCCAAGGTTAGTGGAAAGCACTTTGGTGTCACAGAAGGCCCACTCTACACAACATAAGAGGAGTTCTCCAATAGCCGTGGTTTTGATAATATGAATAAAAATTCTGGTTGAGCTGAGTCTGTAACTTTTTAAAGTTTACCTCATGATTGAGATGGATTACTTGATAACTTAGTTATTTGTATGCGCATATACCTTAGTGGGGTTATCTATTGATTTCACACATTTTGGTTTATCCTTGTTTGATTTTTGAGACCCTGGGGGTCTCAGGGTCCCTACTAAGTATCGTTATACTCACCCATGCACGGGATATTCCTGCACTTTGTTGTAATGGTTGCAGACGATGGAAAGCGCTGAATGGGGATCAGAGTAGTGGGATTGGATGGTACCCAGAGGAGGACCTTACGATGAGTCGGCACATGGGGGGAGAATGATGGACGTGGAGTGCTGAGGAGGATTTTTGTACCTACCCTTTAGGTAGGAAACCCTGGAGGATGGCCTAGTATCTGCTTTACTTTTCTTCAGTTGTACTTGTACTATCCTGTTTGGCTTGTATTAATGCCCCTTTTTGTTCAGTAAACTTTTATATATAGTTTTACATAGTGTTTTGCTTCCATCTTGTACTCAATTGTGTGTGTTTACTCTTTATAAATGTAATTCCTTCCCAATTTTAGGGATTTACACCTTTGGTGATAGTCTCTAGCCCATGGCCGATGTTAAGAGGTCATGGGATAGTCATGGCATGAACCCCGGAGGATGGGTTGTGAAAAATTATTATCAGAGGAGTCAGTTCTAGCACAGATATCAAGACTCTGATATTTTTTGTGAAGTAATAGTGTTAAAGGAAATAAGTGTGGTTTTTAGTTTAGGGAGTCCAGTGTAGGTGCGGTGGTCGACGTATCCATACACCAGGACCCTGACTACTTATTTCTGACTCAGTGCATGAAGACACTGATTGCGTGTTTGTTTTCAAAAGTTTTCTTTAAGTCAGCTCAACCAGGTCAGCACACCAGTAATAAATCTTTGACTGTGTCACATCTTTTTCTTTCAGTATTCCTTCCTATGGACGACTAGCAAGAGTCCCGAGAGTAGTACACATAGATACCCACCGAGCGATGAGGCCTTGGTGCTGGGATCTCTTCTAGTAGAGGCACTAGCGGAGGAACCAACGGTACCATTACCCATTGGGCCACTGATGCTACCATCCCTAGAAGTAGACGTCTCACACCACTTGAGTGTTTTTGAGGAGTTCCAGCCCCAGTGACCATCATGTTTCAGGGGAGAGATGGACTCACATGCGGCTGAGGATTGGCTGGAGGTTGTGCTGAGAGTTTTCCGACAGGTAGGGACACCAGTCGACATCATGAGGATTCATGTGGACATCCTTCTATAGGAATTAGTTGGAATATGGAGGAGCCTGATTCTCCACGTGCATGATGAGATGACACTTCTCTAGGCAGACATCGACAGCCTCTTTCGGGGAGAGTTTGATCCAGCGACTCTATGCGCTGTGTGTATTCAAGAGTTTCATCATCTGTTATAGGGAAGCATGACTATATCTCAGTACACAGCAAGGTTCACAGTCCTCTCATGCTACTCCACTGATATGGTGCGATACCCATTCTTCAAGGCCCGTACCTTTGAGCAGGAGCTTATACGAGAGATAGGGCTTTGAGGATCTCCCTAAGTATCCCAACACTGGAAGGGGTGTTGGAGCAAGCCCTGTTAGTGGAATGTTTCCTTGTTGAGCAGTCTCCAGCAGTGAGACCCACCACTAGTCGACATGCAGTGGAGTCATCTACATTTGGAAGTAGACAGATGTCGCAGAGGTCCAAAAAGAAAATACCCACTGGTGGACGACCGCATGAATCATGATCGGTTTTTGCGGGGTACCTGGATTAGATACATACATGACAGTAGCAGGCAATGTTTCTTATGTGGTGCACCGGGTCACATGGCTCATGACTATCCAACCCTTCATTCATATGACTAGCATACGGTTGAAGGACCACCCAGTCATAGACAGATAATTTATCGAGGCGGTCCGCAGGGTGCAGGAAGATAGTGCTTAGGATCTGGTCGACTAGCTAGCAGTGGATGGCATTTTGAGGTGTTAACGCCACCACAAGCAGGAGGTCCACCCCGGCCGTAGAGAGCAGGTAGACAGGCGAGAGCTCATCTTCAGAAAGCTGAAGCATACAACCATGGCGCTCCAGAGATAATTCAAGATACGATATGTATATACTCTTACATAGCATCAAGACATATAGACACAGGATCCAGTCACTATTTCATTGTCACTACCCTCGTTCGGATCTGATAGATTCTGAAGGATTCGTTGGCTCGATTCATACGGCTAGAGACTCTTATGGGAGCAGACTCGATGATTACTCACTGGTTCCAATAGTGTGAGCTTACTCTAAGAGGTGAGAGTTTCAGTTGGGATCTCCTCGTAGAGGCGTCGAGGACATATGATGTAATCATGTGTATGGACTGGATATCTACATTCTATGCACAGATCGACTGTATTAGGAACATAGTCTGGTGTTTCCACACGGATAGGACCAAGTTTACCTCCAACGGTGAGAGAGGAGCCTTTGCAGCACATGACTGACTTACTTGGAAGAGGGTGCAGCCGATCACTCATCAGTGGGCCTCGTGTACCCTCGGAGCATTTGATGTGGAGTGTCCGAGCTATCCTATAGTGGTGGAACAACATGTGGCTGTTTTCACTGATGATCTACATGGTCTACCTCCTTGCAAAAAGGAGGACTTCTATATTGACCTATACCCTGGGATGACACTATATTTTAACCAGCATATTGGATGGCTCCCACAGAGCTACATGAGCTGCAGGTACAGTAAGAAAACTTTTCAGGGGAATGGATTCATGTAGACTAGTGTTTCCCCCTGGGAAGCCCAGATTCTTATCTCCAAGAAGGTGGATGGGAGAACGAGGCTTTGTGTCGACTACCGTCACCTCAACGACGTGACCATGAAAAACAAGTACCCACTCCCGAGTATTGACGACCTCTTTCATCAGCTGAAGAGAGAATGGTGGTTTTAAAAGGTAGACCTTAGATTAGGCTATCACCAGCTCAGAGTTCAAGATGAGGATGTGCAGAAGGAAACTTTCAGATGTCAGTATGCCCACTGTGGGTTCATGGTTATTCCATTTGGCGTAACAAAAAATATCTAGAAATGTTCATGGGACTCTTGAACAGGATCATTCAGCCATACCTCGATCTCTTTGTCATTTTTTTCATCGACAACATTCTGATCTACTTGACTACTGAGGAGGAGCATGCCTACCATTATCGGGTAGTACTGGACACACTCGAGGGCACCATCTTTATGGTAAGCCCTCAAAGTGCCAGTTCTGGTTCTGAGAGGTTCACTTTTTGGGACATGTCATCTCAGAGACTATATTTATAGTGGATCCAACGAATATTGTGGCGATACATGCTTGGGATCCACCCAAGAGTGTGATAGAGGTACAAAGTTTCCTAGGTTTGGCTGGATACTACTAGATATTCTTTCTAGACTTCTACAGATTTTCAGCACCACCATCAGCCTTGATGAAGAAGGGAAACCCCTTTATGTGGTTGGGGAGATGCCAGTTGTTCTTTCAGGAGATGAGGCAGAGGCTGACTAGTTCCCCCATATTGAGGCTTCCAGAAGAAGGCATTGGGTACGTAGTTTACTACGACGAATTGGGGACAAGAATCAGATGTGTCCTGATGCCGGAGTGGGTAGTGATTGCGTATGGTTCTCGGAAACTGAGACAACACGAGCATAACTACACTACCCATGACCTAATATTAGCTACAGTGGTCTTCTCCTTCAATATTTGGTGACACTATCTGATGGTCGTACATTTTACCGTTTACTCAGACCACAAGAGTCTCAGGTATATCTTCTCCCAGAAGGACTTAAACATGAGACAACGATGTTGGCATGAGTTCCTCCTGAAATACAACTTCGAGATAGTCTATACTCTTGGAAAGGGGAATGTTGTTGCATATGAACTCAACAGGAGGTCTGGTATATAGCTACTAGGAAAGGCAACAGAGCAGGTGGCTGCTTTACATATATCCTTTGTGGATAGAGATGGGGCAGCCTTCCTTCAATCTCTTATAGTCACTCCCCCCTTCTACAGTGAGTCTGGGAGGCATAGCATAGAGACACTGATTAGGAGACACGATGTGCTTAGATATCCACAGGGCAGACAACTGATAGATTTCCTGATTGTGGGGAGCACGCCGTCCTCTTTCGAGGATTTACTACGGTGTCGGTGTCACATGAGGAGGAAGTTTTTATGGATTTCCACACATCCCCTGTAGTGGTACATCCAGGAGTGTCGAATATGTTCCAGGATCTCTGATGACAACACTGGTGGCTGGGAATGAAGAAATCAGTTGCAGAGTTTGTCTCTCGGTGTCTCACTTTTCAGCAAGTAAAGGAAGAGAACCAGGTACCAGCTGGCATGGTACAACCTTTAGAGATCACAGAGTGGAAGTGGTATGGGATATCGATGGAGTTCGTGATGGGTCTTCCATGTATATCCATGGGTCATGAATAAATTTGGGGGATCATTGACCAACTCACCATGTCGACCCACTTCTTACCTATCAGGGATTAGGGTTTAATAGAGAGTTTGAGACGCCACTATGTGTAGAAGATTGTGCGTCTAAATAGCGTAACTTTATCTACTGTGTCTGATCGTGACACACAATTTACTTCCTGACTATGGAAGGGATTTTAGGATGCATTCAAGACACAGCTTCATATGAGCACCGCCTTCCATCCACAGACAGATGGTCAGATAGAGCGGACCGTTCAGACCCTCGATGACATGATGTGTGCTTGTGTCATCGACTTCGGTCCTAGAAGGGAGGATCTGTTACCATTGGTGGAGTTTTCATATAACAACAGCTATCACACCACCATTGGAATGGCACCTTTTGAGGCGTTATACTAGTGACCAAGTAGATCACCCTTCTCTAGGATTGAACCAGGGGAGTGAGCACTAGTGGGACTAGAGATAGTACGAGCTACCATTGAGAAGGTGCAGATCATCCAGAAGCAGATGAAGACTGCACAGAGTAGAAAGAATCCATATGTAGATAAGATAAAGAGACCTCTAGAGTTCGAGGTTGGTGACCATGTCTTTTAATAGGTCTCACATCGATGAGGATTATAGAGATATAACCGGGGCGGAAATTATCTCCAAGATTCAATAGACCTTTCCAGGTCCTCAGTAGAGTTGGCGAGGTGGCTTACCGCTTAGCTCTTCCATCTCAGTTTCACAGGGTGCATGACTTCTTCCGCGTATCCCAGTTGATGAGATAAGTTCATGACCCATCCCACATCATCGACCATAGAGAGATGGATGTCGACGATGGGGTGAATTTTATAGAGGATCCAGTTGAGACTGAGGATCGACAGGATCAGGTCCTATGTGGATGGTCGATACCTCTGGTTCGCATTCGCTGGCAGAACATGAACCTCCAAGAGAGCACATTGGAGTGAGAGGCTCAGATGCGTGCTCGAGACCCCCACTTGTTCTCATAGTCTGAGTTATAGCTTACGGGGATGTAAAGCCCTGAGATGTGGAGAATGTAATGACCTGAAATTCTTGTTTAATTTTTTTTCTTAAATACATGGGAATTTTACGATTCCATGGAAGTTGATGGCAGATGATTCTGATGCCCAGTGTTCCCTAAATCAATTTTTGATGTTTTATTTGGGTATGTACAGTAAATTAAAGAGCGGGTTTTTAAAACTTTTGAACTACTGCTCGGAATTGAAATCTGAGGGCACCGTTGAACTCGCAGTGCCATTATTCTCTTAAGAATACATTCACCTTGATGACAGTTGGTCGAAAATAACAGTATGTTTTTGGAATTTCTAGAGAGTGAATTAAATAAACATAATTTTTGTGGTTTTATTTTTATTTGACTATTAAAATCTCTTCATAGAAGTTGGAGGTGGGACCACCACACCTTAACCTCCAATGAGAGGTTGTAGTGGTGGGGCCCACCCAAACCTTTCCTCCTGCGAGGGGTTATGATGTGGGGACCACACGAGGCGAAACTCCACTATTAATGGAAGGATCATAAAACCTCTCAACTCCCCTCATTAATGAGGAATAATTTCTTCACACCCTATATCCTTTATGGTGCCTCCTTCCCTTGATTTTATTTGTGCCAACACTTATGAATTAATTAAGGGGGAGCCAAGTTAATTAATTCACCATTTTGAATTTTAAACCCAAAAATCTATAATAATAGACAAACTATTATTTAGAGGGGGATTTCCATTCTCTTTGGCTTTTGGGTGGAATTTTGGTGAGAGGAGAGCTTGGGGTGATAAGAACACTCCCAACAAAGAATGAAGAACTATGAACACCTAACTTCTTCAACTTCTTCCTCACAGCATCAACTGACATGGGACATCTTCAACCGACCTACCCTCTACATCGTCATCAACGATCCGACGCATCTTGGGATGGGATGTGTGCGGCAGACATTACGAACTCTTCTGTCTTCATCCCCATGACTCTGTCGACGACCAACGATCATGGTAGGGGATTTTTACATCTTTATGGTTTCCTTGAATCTTCTACAACGGTTGGAAAGGAATTGTTTGCAGTTGAGTTGTTGTTCATCTTCTTACTTCTTTGATGAGACAATTAATACCACCATAAACACGGAGGGTGCTAACCAAACCAACATGGCCCGACCCCTTTGTCATTCTTGACTGTGACGATCTTCAGTTTGGTGACGAGGAAATAGAATTATGAAGAAAAGGATGAAAAAGGCCACGCTCTCAACAGCCTCTGCAAAACGTGCCAACCTCGCGGTGCTCCGGTGCTCTGGGCCAAACCACGACCCTCTGGCTGATCAACCCCGGCCGCACCACCGCCCACCAACGCCACCTGGCTCTTGGCTGCTGGCCCACTTGGCGCACTGTTTGGTGGCCTACCGGCCTCTTGGCACACTGCCCGGTGGCCTGGAGCACTGCCCGGTGGCCTTTCGGCCCGCCCGGCCGCCTACTGGCCTACCGGCCGGCCTGCCCAGCTGCCTCCCCGCCGCCTGCTGGCCTGCGCGGTCACCACCCGACCGAATCGGCACCCTGGCCGTGCCAGCCATCCGAGTCGTCCCTCTGCCCCCCTCACCGTGCCTTGGACGAACCGGCCCGACGGCATAGCACGGGCCGAGCCACGCTGGGCTGCGCCCTCGCAATGCTCCGGGCCGAACCTCCCACACGGCCAGCTGGGATGGGCCCTGCATGCCCAGCCGAACCTAACAGGCTGGCCCACCCAATGGGTCGGGCTAGACCCAACAGGTCTGCCCGGGTCAGCCCATACTCGATTGGGGTTGGTCGGTCCGACCGGGTCCGACCAGACCCGGTCCCACTATCTACCCTTTACCTTTCATTGGCCATATATTTAGCACCAGATGCATGTTTGACGAACTATCAGTGGTGCTGGTATTCTGGGAGCGCGACGGTCCCTTTGAGTATACCCCACTGGAGTTCGGGGTAAAGTTGAGATACAGTCAGGTTGGATCATGCACGAATAAAACTGTGCCCCTGGGACTAAAAGGATAATAACTCACATACTCTGCATCCGATTAACGCACCGTCTATTATGTTGAGACCTCTATGATGTGGACGACCTTTGAGATACTTCTTCCTAGTACTTCATTATAGTTGGAGAATTGACCAGTAGCTCGTGGAGCAGATCCTCCCAGAGATGAGTGTGCATAGTGTGAATACCTAATAGCTGGCTGAGACTGGACGAGTGCTTACCGTTTTGACTCGGAGTGACTGTACTAGCCCAACGGGGAGCGCCATGGTGTCATGGAAGAACCGTAGTGGGGAGCTCCTTGGTTTCGTGGTAGACCCATGGTACTCTACAGGAAAAGTACCATAGTAGGCTGTGAGGGGGAGCGCCAAAGTGACGCGGCAGACCCATGGTGGGGAGTTCCTTGGTTATGTAGCAGACCCATGGAACTCGACATGATAATACCTTAGCAGTCTATTGTTAGTGAGAAGCGTATTGGTGTCACAATAGGCCCACTATACTCGATAGAGGAGGTGTTCTCCAACAACCATTGTTTCGATAATTTGAATAAAAATCCCAGTTGAGCTGAGTCAGTAACTATTTAGTGTATAGCTCATGATTTAGATGGATTACTTGATAACTTAGGTATATGTATGGGGATATACCTGAGTGGGGTTATCTATTGATTTCGTACTTTTTGGTTTATATTTATTGGATTTTGTGAGACCTTGAGGGTCTTGGGGTCCCTATTGAGTATCGTTATACTCACCCTTTCACAGGATATGCCTGAACCTCATTGTGTTGGTTGCAGATGATAGACATTGATGACTGAGGATCAGTGTAGTGGGACTGGACGGTACTAGAGGAGGACCTTAAGATGAGTCGGTACATGGAGGAGACTGACTGATATGGAGTGCTGAGGAGGAAATATATGTACTTTCCCTTCTGGTAGGAATCGCAGTAGGACGACCCAATATCTATTTTTAGGTTTTCTTCAGTTGTACTTGTACTTTCCTGTTGGGCTTGTATTCCTACCCATTTTCTTTCAGTAAAATTTTTATTCAATTTTACTTAGTGTTTTGCTTCAAGCTTATACTCTTTTGTGTGTGTTTACTCATTATAACGGCAATGTCTTCCCTGTTCTAGGAATTTACACCATTGGTGCTAGTCGTTAGCCCATGGACTATGGAAGACGGGCTTGGGGTAGTCACGGGATAGGCCCCAGGGGACGGGTCGTGACAAGAACAATCTCACAATCCCAATAATGGGAGAATTATTTTCATTGAGGAATAATTATATTTGAAACTTATTTTACAACCCTTGAGACAATTTCGCCATATTTTATCCATGCTTTTAAAGACCCTGATAATATGTGTAAATTTTTTAAAAAAATTACATGGAAATATTCATGTTCATGAAAATTTTCTCTGCATGATTCCGAGGCCCAGTTTACCTGGAAAGAATTTATGATGTTTTTTTAAGTATGTTTAGTAAACGTGAAAGCATGTTTTTGTAACGTTTTAATCAGTGATCAGAATTGAAATCTGAGGGCACCATTGAACTGGTAGTGCTGGTATTCTATTAAGGATACCTTCACCTCGATAGTATTATGATGAGGGTGGAAGTTAGTTTTTCATTTTTTCATTGAAGAAAGAAAAATAAAATAATTAACATTTTATTTTTATTTTTGAAACCTATATTTTCGAAATATAGAGGTGGCGACCACCTGAGCTAGAATTCCTCCCAATTTTAATTATGTGGTTGGTACAACCTGAACACCTCTTAATGTGGGAGAACCTTTCAACTCTCCATGGTTAATTATGCTAACATCAATTAATTAATTGTTCCAACTTCAATTAAATAGTTTTAAAAAATTTAATTAATCGATAGAATTATATTTATTATGTAGGATCCTCATTTCCTCGGGGATAATTGTTGGAAAAATAGGTTTGGTAGAATCGTGGAGTATAGGGAAGAATATGCTCCAACGAAGAGCTCTTCTCATTCGACGAACTTTTCTCAATTGAATAACTCTGTCGAAGGATCTCCAAGGAGTAATTTCATTAAGGATGATGAAACGACGACCATCTCTACCACTCCACACTGATTTTAATGAATCACTGAGGTAGGGATTGTTGTTTTGAATACCCCTTACCCCATTCATGACGTTCTTCTTGAATCAAGATCAATTATGATGCTTGATATCATTCTAATTTAGTGAGTGTCGGCCAAACAAACACCGACCGAACACTCTGTAACCTTTGTGTATTTTAGTGGTCTTGAATTGATGGAGATATCCCAAGAACAGTTAGGGAGTCTTCAGAATTAATATCGGGCCACCAGGGCACACTCGGTGACCCGAGTAACGTCATCAGCGACCATGCCCACAACCGGCACCAGTGGGACTCGAAAGCGGCGGTCGACACTCTGGCTAGCTATGGTGGATGTGGCGGCATGACCGTATCGTCAGAAATGTTCCATGGACAATCAATCATGGTAGAGCATGGGTGGTGCCCGATGCATGACTGGCCGCCTGAAGGGGTGGCGGCACACGTCCACGCCACCGGTGTGGAGGGGCCATGACAGGAGGCCGCGTTAGTGAATGAGGGGTAGTTGCCTCGCTTTCGGCCTCCAGTGGATGCATGGTGCACAAATGTGCCATGGTTGATGGATGGTTGTCCAGCTATCCGAGAAGCATAGCGGGACCCCAGTTCTTCCGTGAAAGCCACCGGTGCCACGTGGTGTCGGCTGGTCGACTTCCCAACATGGACAGCCCAGCTGTTCGGGATACCTATGAGGCGCCTCCACCTTGGGTTGTATCTAGGGAGGACCCCAACAGGGGGGGGGGGGGGGGGGGTTGGGGGGGTTGTGGTGGGGGGGGGGGGGGGTTAGCCATGGGCCACACAAGCAGTCTGGGTGAGACCTAGGGCCATGCCTGGTTCCGACCAGGTTGGAACGACCTCGGAAAAGCTTCAACCCCTTTTCACTCTTTTGTCCATAACATGAACTACGAGCGTCCATTTGACGAACTGTCTATAGCACTGGAATCCATGGATCTTGACAATATTTTTTTTATACACCACTTGATTTTTGGATAATGATGGGGTATGTCAGGATTGATGTAATGGCTGAGACCTCTCTGGCCCATTCCTTTGTCAAAAAGAAGGACACGAAGTGTTCTGGAGGGTAAAATGGACTTTTCCCAGACATTCTAGAATTTTGAAACTACACGCTGTGTAGTTTGAGTACACGTTGTGTACCCCCTTGCTGGGTATACCCCATTTTGAAGGTCATGTCTTTGCGTGTGAAATAATTGGGTGCACGTCGTGTACCCCAAACTACACGCTGTGTTGTCCATCCCTGCGTACGCGTTACCATGTGTTGACCAGTCAATGACCGTGTGCCGTGTTGGAGCCATGTCCTTGTCGTGTGAAATAAATGAGTACACATCGTGTAGTGTTAGTACACGCTGTGTACGTCTTTTGTGGGTATACCCAGTGTTGAAGGTCGTTTCCTTGCCCTGTGAAATAATTGATTACACGTTGTGTACCCAATACTACACGCCGTGTAGTCCCTCCACAAGTCTGCGTTACCTTCAAACCGTGTGTTGACCAGTCAATAGTCATGGAGCCGTGTTGGAATCCCCGTGGTGACCGTGTAAAATGGCCGATTACACGCCATGTACCATAAAGTACACGCCGTGTACTTTTGGTTTTCTCGCCTATAAAAGGAGGGGTCCCCTCCTCCTTTTCAACTCACCCCTCTCCTCCCAATTCCACTGAGCATAGCTCTCCCATGAGACTCGAAGGCTCCTTTTCTTCCATAACATCTTCATCCGAGCTCTGATTTACGATCTGTCAGCGACCACGAGATTGTAATGATGAGGTGGAACTTCTGAGATTGTATCTGTTGTCTTTCCTTCGGCTTTCCCTTTCCAACATCCACCTGAGGAGGTTTTTCCATGACTCGACAGAAGTGACGGACGCCGATGGACTTCTTCTAAATTTGATCCGGGGGAGCATTGTGATCATAACCTTTTGAGGTAGGGACCTTACCTTCATCTCTCTATATTGAGCATCATGTGGGGTGGGTATCCTCCGGTTTATGTAAAACACATTTGAACCTGTTTATTAAAGATATTAACTGGATTATATAACGGGGTTGGGAAGTTGTGATTACTCTTACATTACTTTTCTTTTGATCTGTGATATTATCTTGTGAACTGAATAGGCTTCTGCCTACTGGAAATCATGGTCGTTGGGGGCCATTTCTTGCACAATTAAATGTTTCCCTATCTTCTAGACCGTTTTTGTGAATGGAACCTTGTAGAATGTGGAATTTGGTTAATAATGTAAAGTTGGCTCATTAAAATCTGGAACTCTTGTGTGATCACCCCGGTTGAACAAGAATGTAATAATGAACACGTGGGTTTTGGCTTGGATACATGTCATATGAAAGGGGGGTGTTTTGTGGGTTGTTGTGGATCGGGTGAACAGCGGGGCTGCGGTTGTCTTGGTTGTGGGTTGGTGTGAATGCTATATTGGTAACGGGCAGCAGGGCTGTGATAAATGGTATTAAAGGGATAATGATGTACGGTGTGGTTGTGGTTATGGTGGTTAGCAGCGGGGCTGCAGAGATGGGTTGGAATGTGAACGAACTATGGGTTGTGAATAATAAATAAAAGTGGGGGAGTTAATGAATGGTGGGGCATGGTGATGGAACAAGAATAATAACCAATGGGGTTAGTTGGTTATTAAGAAGGTTCTTATTTATTGTGCTTGTGTTTTCCCAACATGATTTGTGAATGGAAGAGATATGCTTTAAGAATGATTGATGTGGTTGGTTGTGGATTATTTCCCAGTAGTTAAGGAACTAATAAACAGATTCAATTGAAACATGAAAACCTAAATGGGGATGGGGTTGTTTGTTGTATGCATGCATCGTGGTATCAGTGTCAAGGAACATGCTCAGTTTCTCTATTTAGAAGCCATAGGTTGGGCTGTGTGTTTGGTATACATATAAATATATATATATTTGTATCTTTTTGTTTTATCACACCCCACCCATGTTGATAACTTAGTGTCGAACACTCCCATTTCATGGGGGAGGGTGTTTTCCCCTTAGTTACTAGATCCCTCCTACTCCTTCTTCCCTAGGCTGTGATGGCTTGAGGCAAACTTACACCAAAGACCCTTTGGGTAGGTTTCGATTGGGGTGGCTTTAGCCTAAGACTCTTCGGGTAGGTATTAATATTTCCCAAGAATCTTTGGGATGAGGCTCAGGTGTGTGCGGGTGGGATACGTGGATGTGAGGCCCAGGTGTGTGCGGGCGGGATACGTGGTTGTGAGGCCCAGGTGTGTGTAGGAGGGATGTGTGGTTTGTGAGGCCCAGGTGTGTGCGAGTGGGGAGAGTGTGGAAGTGTTAGAATGTTCGCCGTTAGGAAGAGCAGCTAACTAATGTGGAATGGTGCGGGGTACCCAATACTCTTGTTCTTATATACTACTACCTGTTGTGATTTTGTTTTTGTTGAGTGTGGCTGGTGAGGTTGGGTGGATAGAATTCCTTTCTTAGTTTCTTCTGTTGTTCACATGGGACAATAGGTTGTCTCGCCACCTGTGCACGAGAGCTTTAAGTTTCCCTACTGAGTATACTTGTATGCTCACCCTACATTTAAATTAAGGTTTCCAGGAGGACTACTAGGGCCATGTGGGACCCTACTAGTCAAACAGTTGGAGTTGTTGTAGTTGATTTACTCTTGTATTCTTTTGGTATTGTATATTGAGCATTCTTGTACTTTCACCTTGTTATAAAATTGTTTAAACATACATGTGGGCTTGGTTTGGGTTTATTTCTAAACACTTGATATTTTCCTTTATGGTGGTTGAACTTTCCTATTTCCCGATCTTAAAATTATAAAAAGGGTAATGCCTCCCATATTTGTGAAAACTCATACCCTTGGTGCTAGACGCCACCCTAGGGCCTACTGGAGGAGGGACTCGGGGGTCATTATCTCCCTTGCACCATTTCCATCTCAATAGGGGAATCATTGGTGGGAGGGGATTGTGAAAGAATGGTATCAGAGGTGATGGTTGAGAGATAGGATGGATTCTGGAGTTAGGAACAGTGAGGATTTCTTGGGATGGTAGGGCAATAGTGTTGGTTAATCTTGGTGAGTGACATATGCCAGGGAGGACTGGCTTGGACATGGGATTTTAGGTCCCCCTGTGATCCGATGCAAGGACTCTGATCCTACCAAAAAACCAAGTGAGACTACATTGATTGCAGGGTAGAGACCCTAGGGAATGTATATGCATCATCATGATTGTGTTTTACTTGAGTTGGGTGTTCCGGGAAAGAAATTGAAATAAAAATGATAAAATAAAACCTTGAAAAAATTTCTTACTACTTTGGCTTAGGAGATCCTTGTTTACCGTACAGCTATGGCACCTGGATGTCATCCTCGGGTGGCTCAGATGGCCGAGGCCCAGCAGATTCAGGCGGCCGATCAGTTGAGGATTGACCGAGAGGAGGTAGATAGACAGTGGTAGAAGACTCTCTGTTCTTTGCAGCGAAAAACCCTCAAGATGTACGAGGGTAGTACTTTGGATACTGAGACGGATGGGTAGCTTCAGCAGCTAGGGATCACTTTTTCCTTGATTCGTGCTCTGAGGGAGTACTGGGTTCCCCTAGCAGTTAGTTAGTTAAGAGGTACGGCGTGACAGTGGTGGACGCTCTACCTTGGAGAGAGGATAGAGGTAGAAGTTCCATGGGCTGACTTGGAGAAGGAATTCCGAGAGGAATTTCTTTCTTCCATGATCAAGGCAGAGAAAGCGGCCGGAGATAATGTCCCTTCAGTAGGGAAGTGTGTTAGTATGAGAGTTGGGGATCATATTCATGGATCTCTTGTGTTTTTCTCCTAATCTCTTTCCAGATGAGGTGTCTCAGCATAGACTTTTGGAGGAGGTGCTTCATCCTTCGCTTCATTATGTTGCCACCCCCTTTTCCCTTCTGATGTACTTTACAGTAAAGAAGAAGGCAGAGGTTGTAGAGAGGATGCACTCGCTGGGAGGTGCACCACGTGAGGGGATCCAGCCAGGTTCGTCGAAGGGGAAGGCAGTCCGCAACAGGTCTCATGTGATGGGACCTTCCAAGTTTAAGCCGGTGGGGATCAGGCTCCAACAGTTCCAGTTCAGATCTTCAGGTCCTCGTCCCTTTTTCACGAGCCCAGGACTGAAGTGTTTTTATTGTGGAGGTTTCAGCACGTTCAGAGTCTGTGCCCGACCCGAACTCAGTAAGGTGGAGGTGGGCAGGTTTCGTGCCTGCCTCAACAACACCAATTTCCAGCGAGGCCCTTCCATAAGTAGCAGGACCCTGCTCCTCCGAGGGTATACATTGCGGGAGGAGGCTGACCATAGGGTGCTCCTCAGGGACCACGACCACAGCATGGTCGGGGAGGTGGACAACATCATAGAGCCTGAGGAGCTGGGCGTGGACAGTTGCAAACAGCAGAGTTGGCAGTTCTGGCAGGAACAGAGGTGGTGCAAGGTACAATTTATTTGTGCAGCACTCTTTTTTCTGCTTTGTTCGATTCGGGAGCTTCGCACTCCTTTGTTGAACCTGGTCTAGATCATTCTTTGGGACTAGACGTAGATAGACTTTCCGTACCACTGGTGTTGAGTACTCCAGTTGGAGGCCAGACCAGCGTATCATCAATTTTCCGGGGATGTGGGCTTCCGTTGGGACCACATCGATATAGTGGGGACCTTCTTCTGTTACAGATGCACCCATATGATGTCATCCTAGGCATCGACTAGTTGTTTTATGTTAGTGCCGTTATCGACTACTTTCGGAGAAGAGTCGTGTTCTCCGATGTGGATGGAAAACGTGTTGCTTTTGTCGGTGAGAGGAGCTATCAGGTGGGAAATCGGCATGTGGAGCCTCTCATTTCCTTGTTAGGTGCGTTATCAGTAGTTACAGCTGATACACTGATGATGGATATCCAGAAGGTTGTCGCAGAATTCCTCAATGTTTTTCCTGAGGAGGTTGTGACTCTACCACCCCCCCCCCCCCGACGTGACGTTGAGTTCAGGATAGACTTACAGCCTGCTGCCCGTCCTATTTCGATGGCCCCTTAATTGATGGAACCTTCGGAGTTGCGGGAGTTGCGGATTCATATTGACGATCTGATGGAGAAGTTTTTTGTTCGACCTAGCATTTTACCATGGGGTGCTCCAGTTTTGTTCGTGAAGAAGGAAGATGGTGGTCTCAGGATATGCATAGACTACCAAAGGTTGAACCATGTAACAATCAAGAACCATTACCCCCTTCCAAGGATAGATGATATCTTTGAACAACTGAGTGGAACATGTTGGTTTTCTAAGATTGATATACGATCTGGATATCATCAGCTAAGGGTAAAGGACAGTGACATCTCAAAGATGGCTTTCAGGTGCAGGTATGGGCACTTCGAGTTTGTAGTGATGTCGTTTGGAGTTACGAATGCACAGGCTGTGTTCATGGGACTTATGAACATTTTCTTATGAGAGTTTCTGGACCAGTTTGTCTTTGTGTATATCGACGACATATTGATCTAATCAAGATCATAGGAGGAGCACGTTGAGCATCTCAGGGCAGTCTTAGAATTCCTTCGACACCACCAGATTTACGGGAAATTGTAAAAGTGTATGTTCTTGACACATGAAGTGCACTTCACTGGGCATGTAGTGTCTCATCATGGTGTGTTAGTGGACCCATCAAAGGTGGAGGAAGTTGTTTCTTGGGTGACACCCAAGAGCGTAGTGAAAGTTCATAGTTTCATGGGGTTGGAAGGTTACTATCAAAGGTTCATTTTAGACTTCTCTTGAGTTGCTGCTCCATTGAAAGCTCTAACTACGAAGAACCAAGTCTTCCTATGGTGATCAGTGCCAGAAGGCTTTCGACTACCTAAAGGAGAAGTTGGTCAGTGCTCCTATATTCAGGTTTCCAGTGGAATGTTTGCCGTATGAGGTGTTTTTTGATGCTTCTGGCGATGGTATGGGGTGCGTACTGAGGCATAAGAAGGGAGTGATCTGTTATGGGTCTAGGCAGTTGCGCCCTCACGAGCGCAACTATGCCACCCATAACCTAGAGCTTGCAGTAGTAGTGTTCACACTAATGTTATGGCAACATTACCACTTTGGGGAGTGCATTGTGGTCTTCTCAGATCATAAGAGCCTGCATTATATCTTCTCCCAGCATGACCTGAACTTATAGCAGCGGAGATGGGATGAGTTTCTCCATGACTATGACTTTGAGATCTCTTACACTAAAGGTAATGGAAAGGTTGTGGCTAATCCCCGGAGTAGGAAGTGGCATAAGGAAGTGGTTCGTGAATCCGCTGATGCTTGGAAAGCGATGGGAGAGTTGGCCGCATTGCACTTTGATGTAAGGGTAGAAGGTGTTAGAGGATGTTTGTTTCAGATGACGATGTAGTCCTCCTTGTTGCAGTAGGTGGAAGAGTCTCAGTGGGGGGACTCTTAGGCGGAAGTAATGTGGGATTGTGTCGATTAGGGAAACACTCCAGAAGGATGGTAAGAGGATAGCTGACATCAGATGCTTTTCCATGGAAGGTTGTTTGTTCTGGAGGCGATGCTTGAGGGAGTTCTCCTTGAGTTCCATAGCTCAGACTTAGCGGTACATCCATGAGTTTCAAAAATGTACCGAGAGCTGAGGGAATAGTTTTGGTGGCCTGGGGTGAATGGGAAGTGGCGGAGTTTGTGGATAAATTCCTAGTGTGTGAGCAAGTGAAGGATAAACATCGTGTTCCCAGTGGTTTGTTGCATCCTTTATATTTCCCCGAGTGGAAGTGGGATGACATCTCAATAGACATCATCACAGGACTACCTAGAGCTCAGGTCGAATATGATGCTATCTGCGTAGTTGTGGATCGTCTGACGAAATCGGCTCACTTATTAGCAATTAAGGAGTCAGGTCCGGTGATTACCTTAGCACAGAGGTATGTAGACGAGGTGGTGTTTTTTCATGGAGTTATGAAGACTATCGTCTCTGATCTGGATACTCGGTTTACTTCACGAGTTAGGAGGGGGTTACAACATGATTTTGGCACCCAGTTACGCCTTAGCACGGCATTCCACCCCCAGACCGATGGGTAGACAGAGCGTACTATCTAGACGTTGGAGGACATGCTGTGGGCATGCATTCTAGATTTAGGAGGATTATGGGTACGACACTTTCCTTTAGAAGAGTTTGCCTATAACAACAGTTTCCACTCTACTATTGGCATGGCACCGTTTGAGGCTTTGTATGGAAGACCATGCTGTTCACCCATTTGCTGGGCAGAGGTTGGTGCGACAGGTGCTCTTGGGCCAGTGGTAGTGTAGAGCACCACAGAGAAAGTCCATCTTGTTCGTGAGAGGATGAATTTGGCTCAGTACCGACAAAAGTCTTATGCTGATCGTCAGAGGAGGCCCTTGGATTTATAGGTGGGAGATCATGTGTTCTTGAATGATTCCCCTCGACGGGGGTAGCATAAGTGTGGGAAAGAGAGAAAGCTCTCACATAGGTTCGTTGGACATTTTGAGGTGATGAGGTGAGTCGGCGAGGTGACATATCAGCTAGCCCTTCCGCCTCAGTTGGAGAAGGTTCATGACATCTTCCACGTCTCCCAGCTATATCGATACTTACATGAAGACTCCCACATTATCGATAGTGGAGAGTTAGATATGGGAGATGACTTGACCTTTGAGGAACGACCAGTTAGAATAGAGGATCGTAAATAGAAGGTGCTCCGTGGATGAACCATTCCCTTGGTTCGTGTGTTGTGGAGGTATGGTGGCCTCAAGGAGAGCACATGGGAGTGGGAGACCCAGATGAATACTCAGTACTTGGAGTTGTTTTTACTTGTTTTTTCCCTTGTACCTCTGAGCTTTGTGTTGATGTTATAGTATGTACCTTTGAGACGGAATGCTTGGCTTGTAAGTTTTGAGACCTTTGGTTACCTTGTTCTATAGAAATGTGTAGCATGTCCGGATGTGTGGGGAAAGGGAAAAACCAGATCCTTAATCGAGACACATTATTTTGGATGTGATTGAACCTATGCGGGTGAGTCAGTGCCACCTAAAGAGGATAATATCTCGACATGGGAGAAGGAATTTCCCAAGACATGTGTCCGGGCAGTGTGTAGGTTGTGTGGTGTTGGGGGTAGTGCAAGTTGAAAATCCTAATGTATGAAAGTTGGAAGACCCAATTCTTAATCAAGATGCATTAATGAGGATGCGATTAATCCTGTGTAGGCGAGTCAGTTCCTGTAACACCCCAAGCTTCCACGGTACGTTTCACTTCGAATAATGCAATAGCGTGTGTTGTACGCAACCTCGAGCTCTAACACACAGCACAACGAATTAAACTAGCCGTTGTGAATATTAATACCTACTTTTTGAAATTTTATAAATTTTATTAATCAAAATGGACTTCATTTTTGGATTCAGAATATCGGAATTAGCCTATGTTGAATTTTTGGTATTTTTCTGAGAACTTCTATTTTTTATGAATAGTGAAAAATACTTAAAACAACTTTTTTAATCAAAATAATTTATTGTGATAAATTATACTATTTAGTGGTTTTAAAGTATAATTAGAATATATTTTTACCATTTTATCCAATGGTGGTCATTAGAATTAATTTAATATTGAAATTGGATATAAACAATTGCCAATCTTTTGATATAAATTGTTTCTTAAAAACACGCTATTTGTTGTGACAACGGGAATTAATTATAAAATTAACTAATGAAACTTATATGTTTGTAATTTTTTAAAATAGACATAATTTTTGAATTTGGAATATCAATTATAGCTTAGGGTGAAATTTTGGCTTTGTTCTGAAAAACTTCAATTTTTGATGAATTGTGAAACCACTAAGTGGTAGTTAAATAACTGATTTTTCGTTTAAATGAAATATTACCATTTCTGTGATTTGATTTTCAAAAATCCGACATACATGGTTTTCATTAAGAAGTAAAATGTGGTTCAATGAGATTAAAATAAATTTTTGGTGAATAGTAACTTTTAAGTTCTTAATCGCGATTAGTGGTAATTAGTGTAGTTTAAGGTACAAATAATGTTTTAATAATATGAGATGAGCATGACACTTGTCCTACTCCTATTGGATAAGTCATGGCCGACCAAGAAAACCCATGGGTAAACTTGGGGACCCCATGGAGCCACTTTAGTTGGAAAATGACATTAATATATATTTATTTAATGTTAAAATTAAATTGACACAAACATGAGTAGTTTTACTAAAACAGTTTTTAAGTGGGGTTACAAAAGTCAAAATTTGGACTATAAATATTCATTAGAAATCTAAAACGATTTCCTACATCATAGTATTTTTTTTATAATTTTTAGACATTAAATAAATTAAATTATTTATTTCATCATTATGATGCAGCGATGACCTCATTATTTAACGATGTAAATAAAATGAGAAGATAATGCAAAATCCAAGGCTTACACTTGTCCAAAGCCTATTGGATGAGGAGCTTTCGAACCCGTATCACCTTATCCACGAATTATATAAGTTAGGGACCTTTATAATCCGAACAGAATTGTATAATAATGTAACATTTCAATCTTTCCAAAAGAGCCCCTCCTCTCCACTTATAAAAGGCCCCCACCTCTCCCACCTTATTCACACCTTCAAGCCATTTGGCTCGGCCACCCTCTGCCCAAATACTCTCCCAACTTCCCCCTATTACTCCTAGAAGCCTCAATTTGGGCATAACTCTTCCCAAGGAAGCCTTTGGCTCAAATCAAAAAGAGTTACCCGATTTTGAGGTAATGTCTTCTCTAATGTTGATTTGTTTTATTTTTCTTATTCAACCCCCTAAACTCTTTTTATTCATTTCTTTTGTAACAACACCAGTATCCTAAATATACTATGATGTTTTTAAAAGAAGGATTCGAGCTACACTTATACACACCTACATCTAATGGTTAAAGAACATACAGTTTCTGTGGATGGCGAATTTCTGCCTCACGAAACGATGATTGTTCAACACTCATATAACACCTTCAAAGGTGGCCATTAAGGTGTCACTATATTTATATATGATATATAATATGTTTATGTTTTACTTATGCTTCTGTATTTCTCATTTATGGCATACTTTATGATTTCCATTATGGGTAAAACGCGATAATTTCATTTTTGGAAGTGCGGACTACCGCCCCCTCAAAGTTATTTGAATCGTTAATTCCATATGTGGGATGTATAAAGGATGGAGAAAATGGTATTATACAATATATTATAATGGAATTATATTATACATTTATATCATTATGATTTCATTCCATTAAATACGAAATATAAATGAAAGTAGCGTTCGTGCGTACGTACGGCTTACCGTCTCCATGAACGGTGCATTTCATTTCTTACCTCTAAATGTTACGTAATATAATAAATGAATGTATATACGGGATATATATGATATATATGACATCTAAATCATGAATATAATTCTGGAGATAATGGATATTCTACCACATAAACAACTTGTAATTATAAGAATTTTATTGTTGACTCAAGTACCAAAGATCGACAAAACGACCGTTATTAACATAAATAATTATATAATGTTTATAACATTGTAATAAGTGATATAAAAAGAATAATGAAATTAAAAATGGTTCTTAATAAGGTATATATTAACTCTAGTTTAATATTCATGAGGTTAAAGAACGGTTGAGTCAAGTCAGACACGAGGTAAGGGAATTTCTTAACCCAACTTCCATTCTTTGGGTAAATCTCCTACTTTCAAATTATGTCATGATATTATTATGTCCTATTTTTTATTTTTTTTACGTTCTTTATGTGTACCTATAGTGAATACACATAACAGATCTATTTTATTTTAAAAATGATCTTTTTAAGGACTTCGTCTCAATCTTCTTTCATTGAGGCATATTTGGTTTTATACACAATTTTCTTTTATACAGTGTATAAACCCCTTTGACCTTTACGTTTATTCAAAAGGAATCTTTTTTATACAAAGCGTTTTACTAAACGAAAAAAAGGGAATGTTTTTCTTTCCGTACTTATGCGGCGACAAAGACTTCTCTACCGCCGTGACTATTATTTGAGTTTCGGCTTCCTCTACAAGCCATCACTTTTTTTTAATGAAAAATAAATACAATGTTTTAACTTTCTTTTATTTTGGTATTGAAAATGGTTTTGAAAGAATTTTTATTATATCAATGTATTGTATTGATATCTTGTGATTGAAATGTGGAAATTTTATGTTTCCTTTATGCCTGTTTTATGTGATACGATTATGTTATGGTTTATGATATGTTTAAAACTATTCATATGAGGAATGCATTGGACTTAATAAGTGACGGGTGGAGCCCTCTATAGCTCCTCGATGCATCGGCAGGTCTCATGAGACAAACTAGTGTCTTGGCATGAGGCCTTGACAAAATCTTATTTGTGGTCTTGGCACGAGGCCTTGACTACGTGGTTATGATAGTCTGGCATTATGCATTCCATCATTATGAAAGTGGTTATTGATATTGCATGTGATTATTCGACCAGTAGAATATCCATGTGAAGAAGTAAATGGAATTATCTCATTTTACTTTTGCCATATTATGTTGAAGTTCAAGTTTAAAAGGATTTTGTTTTAGTTATACATTGCCTTAAATGTTAATGTTTATTTATGAAAGCTTCCGCATTATTGTTATCCTTACTAAGCATCTGAGCTCACCCCTTTCAATGATTTAATATTTTCCAGGATGTGAAGAAGTATTTTATGAATAACCTGCAGGGATAGTCAAAAGAGGATATGAGTGTGGACTATGAAGACTTTTTTATTAGTTTTACACTATATGATGTAATGTAACATTTATGAATGTATCTAGTGTTTCCAAGGCTACTAAACTAATCGGTCTTTCGAGACTTGATCTATTGTGATCATGCCAATGTTACGAAGTATTGCACCAACTCTGGGTAGCTGGGGTCGGGGCGTTACAGTTGGTATCAGAGGAAGTTTAGTACAAACCGTGGAAGCTAGATTTATATAAACTCTGATTAGAGCACGTAGACCTAAGATGAACTTTGAGGATTAGTATAGAAGAACTTCCTAGAATTATGGTATTGTAGAGATTTTGTGAGTTTTCTGAGCAATACATCCCTGTCTGGATACGAATAGGTAGAGGCGGCTCTGGCACAGATGTACCTAGGGGTAAAACCCGAAAACACTGCTTTGAGCTAGACTCGAACGGGAACTGGTGGACGACAATTGGCCTTGCTGCACTCTTGGTTACGACACTCCCGAGGGATATGCTTAGGATAACTCTCATTTTCTTTACAAATCATTATGAAGGGTTTATGAGTATATACTTCCTCAGAGAAAACATTTTTATGATTATGGATTATATCCATAAATAGTTCAATTTATGTTAAGTGTTTTATAAGTATGAGATTATGTATTTTGATTCATAAACTGATCTAGTTTATGCAATTGTTCAGAAATGGCGCCTAGTGGTAGAAATTGAAACCATATCAATGCACGCACTCCATGTAGGGATTTCCCTCCTGCTCAAGATAATTATGGTGGAGCATGTGATTCAACTGGTCCTGATCAGCTTCTCACCGTACTGGGACAACTCACGCAGGTTATGAATAATAACCTTACTCGTATGGAGCACCCTGATCCGCAACGTGGAGGATCAATGCTAGATCATTTCATGAGGCAACAACCACCAACCTTCAATGGGAGTACAAATCCTATAGTAGCTGAGCAATGGATAAATTCCTTAGAGAAAATATTCCATGCCTTGGGGAGTAGTGAAAGGGAGAAGGTTGTCATGGCAGTATACCGCCTCACTGGAGATGCCGATCAGTGGTGGTCGCTGATTCAAAACACAAAGGAAGATGATGATGTATAGAATATGGAATGAAGGGAGTTCAAAGAGATTTTATTAGAAAAATACTTTCCTCGTGACCATCGAGCAGATATGGAAAGGCAATTTCTGAGTCTGAGGCAGAAGGAGGATTAGAATGTCACAAAGTACGAGGCTAACTTTACAAGGTTAGCGAGGCATGCTGCCGATTATATACGTAACCCAAGGAGTAAGATTGATCGTTTCTTTGATGGATTAAAACCATTTCTCCGTCGAGCTTTATTATCACAATCCTTCTCATCATACGAAGATATTGTCTCGTGTGCTATCAAGACAGAAAAGAAATTCTCTAAGTCTTATGACAACAAAGTAAAGCAAGAGAAGAAGATAACGGTTGAACAAGATACAGATAAAGGGAAAAAGGGAAAGAAGGATTTTCCATTATGTGATAATTGTGGGAAGAATCACCCTGGTATGTGCCTAAAAGGAATGGGAGTTTGTTATAAATGTGGAGAAAAGGGTCACCAGGCTCGTGATTTCAAGGGAAAGAAAGAGGCTGTCAAGTTGAATGCTACAATTGTAGGGAAATAGGGCATTATACAAATGAATGTCCTAAGCGTCAAGGAAACTTACCTCAGAAAATGCCAAGGGATCAAGGCCAATCTTATGCTGTGACTACAGTTGAAGCGGAATAATTAATGTATTGGTTCCTTTGGACTCAAGGATTATATTCTGGTTATAAGGATAATGTGATATATATAAAGATTTTACTGCAGTACTTTTTGATTAAGGTAATATGATTTAGGTAATCATATTTTTAGTTTGTGACAATAAGAGAAACTTTTCTTTGTTTGGGGAATCTGATGTTACAATTGATTTTGGAATTAAGAGACCTTTTAGAGAAAGTCTGGATAGAGGTATTTTGGATAACTATAAAGGTTGGAGTGGATTAAGTTGATCTTTGGATAGTATTGTTTAAGGTTAAAGCATTTTTGAAGATTATTTTTGGAATATTATAATACTATAGTTTTAGGAAAAGGACAACCTGCAGGGTGGGGAATAACCTGTCGCGTCGGACAAAGCTGCAGGAATCAAACCCACAATCATAGTGCGACAGGCCTTTATTTCCTACCACTAGCCTACAGGAAGTCCCTGGTTATTACAAAATAATTTTACTAATCTAAATGGTATGTGTTAATATTTGGAACCTTATAGAATTAGGATAAGTATAATATTTTTGAGTTCTATTATCTTTTTGAGTGAAAGATGAGTTGAAGGATGAAACTCTAATTGTCAAGCATAAATATATATATACCTATCTCTTATTCAAAGAATAAATTAATTCTTAAACTTTAGTAAAGGGATATTAAAACAAAAAAAATGTGTTATACTAATACCTTATGTCTTGTTGAACTGATGATATTTTAAATCAACATAGATTGAAGGCTTTGAGGCCCTCAATTTGACAGTTGATTGTGATTGATGACCTCAATCACTCCCTACAAATATTTACGTTTTTCCTCCAATTATATGTCTCTATTTGCCACCAATGTTCTCCTAATCGATATCATAATTGGGTGGTGACTTTTTCATTTCCCTTTCCCTTTTATTAAGGCTAAATTTTATTAATCTTATTTCCGATGTGGGTTTTCTTCAAAGGTATTTTCTCTTTTCAACCTATTATTTTCAAAGAAAAAATTCAAATTGCGAGGACGCAATTTATTGAAGGAGGGGAGAATGTAACACCCCAAGCTTCCACGGTACGTTTCACTTTGAATAATGCAATAGCGTGTGTTGTACGCAACCTCGAGCTCTAACACAAACCACAATGAATTAAACTAGCCGTTGTGAATAGTAATACCTAATTTTTGAAATTTTATAAATTTTATTTATCAAAATGGACTTCATTTTTGGATTCGGAATATTGGAATTAGCCTATGTTGAATTTTTGGTATTTTTCTGATAACTTCTATTTTTTATGAATAGTGAAAAATACTTAAAACAACTTTTTTAATCAAAATAATTTATTGTGATAAATTATACTATTTAGTGGTTTTAAAGAATAATTATAATATATTTTTACCATTTTATCCAATCGTGGTCATTAGAATTAATTTAACATTGAAATTGGACATAAACAATTGCCAATCTTTTGATATAAATTGTTTCTTAAAAACACGCTATTTGTTGTGACAACAGGAATTAATTATAAAATTAACTAATGAAACTTATATGTTTGGAATTTTGTAAAATAGACATCATTTTTGAATTTGGAATATCAATTATATCTTAGGGTGAAATTTTGGCTTTGTTCTGAAAAACATCAATTTTTGATGAATAGTGAAACCACTAAGTGGTAGTTAAATAACTGATTTTTTGTTTAAATGAAATATTACCATTTCTGTGATTTGATTTTCAAAATTCCAACATACATGGTTGTCATTAAGAAGTAAAATGTGGTTCAATGAGATTAAAATAAATTTTTGGTGAATAGTAACTTTTAAGTTCTTAATCGCGATTAGATGTAATTAGTGTAGTTTAAGGAAGAAATAATGTTTTAATAATATGATATGAGCATGAAACTTGTACTACTCCTATTGGATGAGTCATGGCCGACCAAGAAAACCCATGGGTCAACTTGGGGACCCGATGGAGCCACATTAGTTGGAAAATGACATTAATATATATTTATTTATTGTTAAAATTAAATTGACACAAACATGAGTTGTTTTACTAAAACAGTTTTTAAGTGGGTTTACACAAGTACAAATTTTGACTATAAATATTAATTAGAAAGATAAAAAGATTTCCTACATCATAGTATTTTTTTTTATAATTTTTAGACATTAAATAAATTAAATTATTTATGACATCATTATGATGCAGCGATGACCTCATTATTTAACGATTTAAATAAAATGAGAAGATAATGTAAAATCCAAGGCTTACACTTGTCCAAAGCCTATTGGATGAGGAGATTTCGAACCCTTATCACCTTAGACACGAAGTATATAAGTTTGGGACCTTTAGAATCCGAAAAGAATTGTATAATAATGTAACATTTCAATCTTTCCAAAAGAGCCCCTCCTCACCACTAATAAAAGGCCCCCAACTCTCCCACCTTATTCACACCTTCAAGCCATTTGGATCGGCCAAACTCTAACCAAATACTCTCCCAACTTCCCCCTCTTACTCCTAGATGCCTCACTTGGGGCAGAACTCTTCTCAAGGAAGCCTTTGGCTCAAATCAAAAAGAGTTACCCGATTTTGAGGTAATGTCTTCTCTAATGTTGATTTATTTTATATTTCTTCTTCAACCCACTAAACTCTTTTTATTCATTTATTTTGTAAAAAAACAGTATCCTCAATATACTAGGATGTTTTTATAAGAAGTATTCGAGCTACACTTACACACACCTACATCTAATGGTTAAAGAACATACGGTTTCTGTGGATGGCGAATTTCGGCCTCACGAAACGATGATTGTTCAACACTCATATAACACCTTCAAAGGTGGAAATTAAGAAGTCACTATATTTATATATGATATATAATATGTTTATGTTTTACTTATGCTTCTCTATTTCTCATTTATGGCATACTTTATGATTTCCATTATAGGTAAAACGCGATAATATCATTTTAGGAAGTGCGGACTACCGCCCCCTCAAAGTGATTTGAATCGTTAATGCCATATGTGGGATTTATAAAGGATGGAGTAAATGGTATTATACACTATATTATACTGTAATTATATTATACATTTATATCATTATGATTTCATTCCATTAAATATGAAATAGAAATGAAAGTAGCGTTCATGCGTACGTACGACTTACCGTCTCCATGAACGGTGCATTTCATTTCTTACCTCTAAATGTTACGTAATATTATAAATGAATGTATATACTGGATATATATGATATATATGACATCTAAATCATGAATATAATTCTGGAGATAATGGATATTCTACCACATAAACAACTTGTAATTATAAGAATTTTATTGTTGACTCAAGTACCAAAGATCGACAAAACGACCGTTATTAACTTAAATAATTACATAATGTTCATAACATTGTAATAAGTGATATAAAAAGGATAATGAAATTAAAAATGGTTCTTAATAAGGTATATATTAACTCTAGTTTATTATTCAGGAGGTTAAAGAACGGTTGAGTCAATTCAAACACGAGGTAAGGGAATTTCTTAACCCAACTTCCATTCTTTGGGTAAATCTCTTACTTTCAAATTATGTCATGATATTATTATGTCCTATTTTGTATTTTTTTTATGTTATTTATGTGTACCTATAGTGAATACACATAATAGATCTATTTTATTTTAAAAATGATCTTTTTAAGGACTTCGTCTCAATCTTCTTTCATTGAGGCATATTTGGTTTTATACACAATTTTCTTTTATACGGTGTATAAACCCCTTTGACTTTTACGTTTATTCAAAATAAATCTTTATTATATGAAGCGTTTTACTAAACGACAAAAAGGGAATGTTTTTCATTCCGTACTTATGTCGCGACAACGACTTCTCTACCGCCGTGACTATTATTTGAGTTTCGGCTTCCTCTACAAGCCATCATTTTTTTTAATGAAAAATAAATACAATATTTTAACTTTCTTTTATTTTGGTATTGAAAATGGTTTTGAAAGCATTTTTATTATATAAATGTGTTGTATTTATATCTTGTGATTGAAATGTGGAAATGTTATGTTTCCTTTATGCCTGTTTTATGTGATACGATTATGTTATGGTTTATGATATGTTTAAAACTATTCATATGAGGAATGCATTGGACTTAATAAGTGACGGGTGGAGCCTGCAATAGCTCCTCGATGCATCAGCAGGTCTCATGAGACAAACTAGTGTCTTGGCACGAGGCCTTGACAAAATCTTATTTGTGGTCTTGGCACGAGGCCTTGACTACGTGGTTATGATTGTCTGGCATTATGCATTCCATCATTATGAAAGTGGTTATTAATATAGAATGTGATTATTCGACCAGTAGAATATCCATGTGAAGAAGTAAATGGCATTATCTCATTTTACTTTTTCCATATTATGTTGAAGTTCAAGTTTAAAAGGCTTTTGTTTTAGTTATACATTGCCTTAAATGTTAATGTTTATTTATGAAAGCTTCCGCATTATTGTTATCCTTACTGAGCATCTCAGCTCACCCCTTTCAATGTTTTAATATTTTTCAGGATGTGAAGAAGTATTTTATGAATAACCTGCAGGGATAGTCAAAAGAGGATATGATTGTGGACTATGAAGACTTTTTTATTAGTTTTTTACTTTATGATGTAATGTAACATTTATGAATGTATCTAGTGTTTCCAAGGCTACTAAACTAATCGGTCTTTCGAGACTTGATCTTTTGTGATCATGCCAATGTTACGAAGTAATGAACTGACTCCGGGTAGCTGGGGTTGGGGCGTTACAGTGCCGCCTAAAGAGAATAATATCTCGACATAGGAAAAGGAATTCCTAACACATATGATTAGGGTTGTTGGTTGGGATCCTGTTATAACAAGAACCCTAAGAGGTATCGTATTGGGTTCCTCTAGGTTGGTTTTTGAAAACTCAGGGATGAGAATGTCTTAAGAGGTATCTGATGTAATGGCCCGGACCTCTCCGGCCCATTCCTTAGTCAAAAAGAAGGCCACGAAGTGTTCTGGAGTGTAAAATGGACTTTTCCCACACATTCCATAATTTTGAAACTACACGCTGTGTAGTTTGAGTACACGTCATGTACGCCCTTTCCGGGTATACCCCGTGTTGAAGGCCGTGTCGTTTCCATGTGAAATAAATGGGTGCATTCTGTGTACCCCAAACTACACGCTGTGTAGTCCCTCCCCACGTATGCATTACCGTGTGTTCACCAGTCAACGGTCGTGTGCCGTGTTGGTGTCGTGTCCTTGCCGTGTGAAATAAATGAGTACACGCCGTGTAGTGTGAGTACATGCCATGTACCACTTTTCAGGGTATACCCCATGTTGAAGGCCGTGTCCTTGCCATGTGAAACAAATGAGTACATTCCATGTACCCAATACTACACACCGTGTAGTCCCTCCCCGCATATGTGTTACCTTCAAACCGTGTGTCGACCAGTCAACGTCTGTGGAGCTGTGTTGGAAGCCTCATGGTGACCGTGTAAAATGGTCGAGTACATGCCATGTACCATAAATTACACACCGTGTAATTTTGGTTTTCTCACCTATAAAAGGAGGGGTCCCCTCCTCATTTTCAACTCACCCATCTCCTCCCCATTCCTCTGAGCAGAGCTCTCCCAAGAGACTCGAAGTCTCCTTTTCTTCCATAACTTCTTTGTCCGATCTCCGATTTACGATTCGTTAGTGGCCACAGGATCGTAACGACAAGGCAGAACTTCTAATCTTGGATCCTTTGTCTTTCCATCATCTTTTCCTTTCCAACTTCCACCTGAGGAGGTTTTTTCGGGACTCAACAGAAGTGACGGATGCCGACGGACATCTTCGAAAGTTGATCCGGGGGGAGCATTGTGATCAAACCTGTTAAGGTAGGGACCTTACCTTCATCTCTATAGATTGTGAATCATGAGGGGTGGGTATCCTCATGTCTATGTGAAACACATTTGAACCGGTTTACTAAAGATAATAGCTGGCTTATATAACGGGGTTGGGATGTTGTGATTACTGTTACATTACTTGTCTATTTATCTATGATATTATCTTGTGAATTGAATAGGCTTGTGCCTACTGAAAATCATGGTCGTTGGGGGCCTTTGCTTGCGCAATTAAATGTTTCCTTATCTTATAAACCATTTTTGTGAATGGAACCTTGTGGAATGTGGAATTTGGTTAATCACGTAATGTTGGATGATTAAAATCTGGAACTCTTTTGTGATCAACCTGGTTGAACAAGAATGGAATAATGAACATGTGAGTTTTGGCATGGATACATGTCATGTGAAAGGGGGTGTTTTGTGGGTTTTTGTGGATCGGTTGAACAGCAGGGTTGCGGTTAGCTTGGTTGTGGGTTGGTGTGAATGCTAAGATGGTAATGGGAAGCGAGGCTGCGATAAATGGTATTAAAGGGATAATGATGTACGGTGTGGTTGTGGTTATGGTGGTTGGCAGCAGGGATACAAGGATGGGTTTGAATGTGAACGAACTATGGGTTTTGAATAATAAAAAAAGTGGGGGAGTTAATTATTGGGGGCATGGTGATGGAACTAGAATAATAATCAATGGGGTTGTTGGTTATTAATAAGGGAATTATTTGTTGTTCTTGTGTTTTCTTAACTTGATTTGTGAATGGAAGGGATATGATTTATGAACGATTGATATGGTTGGTTGTGGATAGTTGCCCAGTAGTTGAGGAACTAATAAACTAATTCTTTTGAAACATGAAAACCTAAATGGGGTTGGGGTTGTTTGTTGTATGCTTTCTTTGTGGTAGCAGTGTCGAGGCACATGATGAGATTCTCTGTTTAGAATCCATAGGTTGGGATGTGTGTTTGGTATACATATATATATCTGTATCATTGTGTTTTATCACACCCCACCCATGTTGAGCACTTAGTGTCGAACACTCCCATTTCGTGGGAGAGGGTTTTTTCCCCTTAGTTACTAGCTCCTTCCTGCTCCTTCTTCCCTAGTATGTGATGGCTTGAGGGGACCTTAAACCCAAGACCCTTCAAGTAGGTTTTAGTTGGGGTGTCTTTATCCCAAGACTCTTCGGGAAGGTTTTACTGTTTCCCAAGAATCTTTGGGATGAGGCCCAGGTCTGTGCGGGTTGGATACATGGTTGTGAGGCCCAGGTGTTTGCCGGCGGGATACATCGTTGTGAGGCCCAGGTGTGTGTGGGCGGGATACGTGGTTGTGAGGCCTAGGTGTGTGCGGGCAGGATGAGTGGTTTGTGAGGCCCAGGTGTGTCCGGGCGGGGAGAGTGTGGCAGCGTCAGGACGTTCACCGTTAGGAAGAGCAGCAAACTGATGGGGAATAATGTGGGGTACCCAATACTATTGTTCTTATATATTACTACCTATTGTGATTGTGTTTTTGGTGAGTGTGGCTAGTGAGGTTGGGTGGATAGTATTCCTTCCACGGTTTCTTTTGTTTCTCTCACGAGACATTAGGATGTCTCCCCACCTGTGCATGAGAGCTTTAGGTTTCCCTATTGAGTATACTTGTATACTCACCCTACGTTTACTTTCAGGTTTCCAAGAGGACTACCAGGGTCGTGCGGGACCCTACTAGTCAGATAGTTGGAGTTTTTGCAGTTGTTGTACTCTTTTCTTCTTTTGGTATTGTACTTTGAGCTTTCTTGTACTTGCACCTTGTTATAAAATTGTTTAAACATGCATGTGGGATTGGTTTGGGTTTATTTATATACACGTTTTCTTTTCCTTTTTGATGGTTTACTTGTCCAATTTCCCGATCATAAAATAATAAAAATGGTAATGTCTCCCATATTTGTGAAAACTCATACCCTTGGTGCTAATCGCCACCCCGGGGCCTACTGGAGGTGGGACTCGGGGGTCATTATCTCCCTTTCACCATTTCCATCTCAGGAGGGGCATCTTTGGTGGGACGGGGTCATGACTGTTGGACCAAACACGAATCCAACTGGGACATCGAGACTAAAAGGCCAATAACATATAGACCAGCCATCTGATTGGCTCATCGCCTATTGTGTTTAGGACCCTATTACGTGGTGGTCCATTGGAATAATTATTCATGGGACTTCTTGGCATTTGGTTTATCAACCTGTGTCTTAAGGAGAAGACCCTTTTGGAACCAAGCAAGCTTTTTGTGGGAACCCTTTGGCTGGTTGTAACATGAGAAAGGGATCCTATGTGGGTCTATACCTTTTGATCCTACGTGGGTCTGTGTTCGATGATCCCACATGGATCCTCTATAGGAATCCATATAGGACTACTCTAGGATCCTACGGGTGTCTGTTGTACTAGGATCTTACATGGGTATGATGATTTAGGATGCTACATGAGTCTGCCTCTCAACAGAGTGAGATAATTTGGTAGATACATCTATTAATCGTTACTATCGTACCTATGTTATACCTGGTGTGAGCTAAGTCCTTACATTTTTTATACCTTTATGGTATTCTATTGTTTTTTGATACCGTAGCAGTACGTACCTTCGTGGTGAAACCTTTTTGGTATATATATGTGTGGATTTTCCTTTGTGGTACTTACCTTTGGGGTGTTACCTTCGTGGTAATATTTCCTCTGTGGAACAGTTGAGCTTTGGGATTTTGAGTTGGTCCTTGTGTATCATCATGAATGAGATGGGTATATTTAATAACTTAGGTATATTTATGAGCATATACATATGTAGGGTTTACTGTTGGTTCCATGATTTTTGGCTTATCCTTGGTGGATTTTTTGAGACTTTTTAGGGTCTTGGGGTCCCTATTGAGTATCATTATACTCACTCCTACATGAGCTACACCCACACATTATTGTGTATTGTGCAGAGGAAGGACCTCGCTGATGGAGGATGAGGGTACCAGGACTAGAGGTAACTCAGAGGTGGAAATTAGATGAGGCGTACTGTAGGGAAGACTGTTGAGAGCTGTACCTACCCTTCAGGTAAGATCTTTGGCAGGTGTCCACTGGAGTTGTTTTAGTTTTACCTATACCTTTCAGTTTACTTGTACTTTTCAGTTGGGCTTGTATTCTGGCCCATTTTTCTTTCTGTACACACCCTGTATACTATATAGTTTCCCTTTGTTATTGTATCTTTCTTTTTTCAAAGTTTTGAGAGTTTACTGGTTATAAAAGAAAATCCTTCCCAGTGTTAGGGAATATTCCATTCAGTGCTAACCACCAGCCCCTAGAATATGGAAGGTAGGATTGGGGTAGTCACGACACGAGGTCCTAGGGGAGGAGTTGTGACAAATTGGTATCCGAGGAGTCAGTTCTGCCATATAACATTGGACTCTGATTTTTAACAGAATTAGTGTTAAGTGTTAATATTGTGGTTATTAGTTTATATAATCTAGTGTTGCTGAAACAACATATATATCCTTAAATGATGACCCTATCATTTGATTTCTGACTCAGTGCAAAAAAACACTGATTGTGTGTGTATTCTGAAAAGTATTCTTTGTGATCTCTTTGAGTCATCTCACCAGGTATAACTTATTAACTGTGCCACACCTGTTTCTTTTCAGGATGCATCTACATAGATAGCCAACCAGGGTTACGGGTATAGTACGTGATGATAGCTCACTGAGCGATGACGCCTCAGTGAAGGGCCCTCTTTAAATAGATGCACCAGCGGAGGCACCATCGGTACCATTACCCATTGGGCCACCAATTCCACCTTCCCTAGCAGAAGAGTGGTCATGCCTCTTGAGCGAATTGAAAGAGTTCAAGCACCATAGTCCACCTAGAATCATGGGTGAGACAGACCCACAGGCAGCTGAGGATTGTCTGGAGGCCGTGGTGAGCGTCTTTCAATTGGTAGGGACACTAGCTGATCTCATGGTGGTCCTTGCTGCCAGTCTTCTATAGGCAGAAGTAGTAAGATGGTGGAGCTTTATTCTATATGTCACAATGTGGTGACACTTCTCTAGGAAGACTTTGAGAGCCTATTTGGGGAGATTTTGTCCCAGCGATCCTTCGTGTAGTGTGTATACAGAAGCTTCTTCATCAACATGAGGGTAGAATAATTGTAGCTCAGTACTCAGCAAGGTTCACCGACCTCTCATGCTACGCCAATGATATGGTGAAGGACCCATTACTCAGGGTCCATACCTCTGAGCAGTGACTCAAGTGGGATATCAATTCTTCGCCAATTTTTCTCTGCATCCCGACACAGACGGGGGTGTTATAGCGAGCCCTCTTAGTAGGGAGTTTTATTGCAGAGAAGTCACCAGTAGTAAGACCCACCACTGGGAATCAAGTATCGGAGTCTTTCAAAACTAGAAGCAGACAGATGTCACAGAGGTCCAATAGGACCAGGCCTATAGGTGGGCAACTGCAGGATTAAGGGTTGGTTGTACGGGGCACCTGAGACAGAGCCAGTCATCCGAGGAGCAGGCAGTGTTACGCATGCATCGGGCAGGGTCACATGGCTAGTGACTGCCCAACCAACCGTAATAATGATCATAATATGGTCAAAATACCACCCTCGCAGAGATAGAGGTTCGACTGTGGAAGTCTGCATGGAGCCGGAAGACGTGGAAGAGGAGCTTGTTGTGCAGTTGGCAGTGGGCGACAATTCGAGCTGTTACCACCACCACCACCAGGTGGTC
This sequence comes from Viscum album, assembly GCA_963277665.1. NCBI lineage: Eukaryota > Viridiplantae > Streptophyta > Magnoliopsida > Santalales > Viscaceae > Viscum > Viscum album. The sequence goes on from OY728141.1 coordinate 1,215,024,013, forward strand.
CACACAGACCATATAGAGCAGCTGGACAGGGGTGAGCTCAAATCCATGTAGGTGAGGCCTACAACCATAGAACTCCATATACGATAGGAGATACGATCTCTGTCTACTCCACCTTAGCTGTAGTACTTATATACAGTGGTTCCAATCATTCTTTTATTTCCACTACCCTCGTTCAGAGCTCAGTGATTCCGGTGGAGATGTAGGCACTATCCTTACATCTAGAGACTCTCATGAAGAGGATTATATTATTACACAATGGTAACGGTAGTGTGAGATTACTCTAGGAGGCAAGAGCATCTGCTGGGATCTCATTATAGTGGCATCAAGTCCTAACGACAACATCTTTGGTATGAACTGGTTACCTATAGTCCATGCTCATATTGACTGTATTAGGAGCAAAGTGTTGTGTGTCAGCATAGATGGGACTAGGTTTACATTAACCGGTGATAAGGTAGCCTTTCTAGCATATGATGGAGTTACTCGGAACAGAGTGAATTCGATAACTCACCTATTTGCTAGGATTAACCTCAGGGCGGTTGATGTGGAGAGTCAATGTTATCCTATAGTGGTGGACTCGTACGTGGATGTCGTCCCTGATGATGTTCCAGGTCGACCTCCGCAAAGAGTGGTGGACTTTAACATTTAATTTAACCGAGTGAAGGAACCTATATGTATACACCAGCGTATCAGATGGATCCTACGGAGCTTCCTAAGATGCGGGTAAAGCTGGAGGACATATGGGGGAAGGGGTTCATCTAACCTAGTGTTTCTCCTTGGGGAGCCACAATTTTGTTTTCCAAGAATGATGATGGGAGCTTCATACTTTTTTTTACTATTGATGACTGAAATAGGTGACCGTAAAGAACAAGTACCCACTCCCATGGATTGGAAACCTCTTTGATCAGCTAAAAGAAGCTTGTTGGTTCTCAATGATAGACCTTTTATTAGGCTATCCCCAACTCAAAGTACGAGATGAGGATGTGAAGAAGACGGGTTTTCGATGTCGGTATGGCCACTAAGATTTCTTGGTTATTCCATTAAGCATGTCTAATGCTTCAGCTATGTTCATGGAACTCATGAACAGGATCTTTCAGCCATACCTTGATCGCATTGTAGTATTCATCTTCGGCGACATTCTGATCTACTCGGCTACTGAGGAGGAGAATTCCTATCATTTGTAGGACATTATGGACACTATACGAGAGCACTGGCTTTATGGTAACTATTGAAGTGATAGTTCTAGACCTGAGAGTTTCACTTTCGGTGAAATGTCAACTCATAGGTTGGTGTTGCAGTGGATCCAATTAAGATTGAGGCAGTACTTTCTTGGGTGCCAACCAAGTGTGTGGCGGAGGTACATAGTTTCCTGGGTTTGGATGCATACAACATGAGATTTGTACCAGATTTCTATAGAGTTTCAGCACCATTATCAGCGTTAACAAATAAGGGGCAACCCTTCATGAGTTCGGAGATATTCCAGCAGAGTTTTTAGGATCTGAGGAAGAGGATGACTAGTTCCCCCATCTTGAGGCTTCTAGAGGAGGGAGTTGGCTAGGTAGTCCACTGCGATGCATCAAGGACCAGTCTCAGTTGTGTCCTGATGAAGTAGAAAGTATTTATCACTTATGGTTCTTGAAAGATGAGACAACATGACCAAAACTATGCTACCCATAACCTTGTGTTCAAAGAAATGGTCTTCGTTTGAAGATGTGGCAGCACAATCTGATTGGAGAGCGATTTACGGTATACTCTGATCACCAAAGTCTCAGGTATATCTTCTTATAGAAGGGCCTAAACCTGACACATCGATGTTGTCTTGAGTTCCTCAAGGATTATGACTTTGATATAGTCTATACACCTTGGAAAGGGGAACGTTGTAGAAGATGCACTCAATAAGAGATCTGGTATACAACAACATGGTGACGAAATGGAGAAGCTAGCTTCTTTGAAGATATTCTTTGTGGATCTATATGGAGTAGCTTTTCTTCAGTATCATAAAGTTACTCCCCCACTTAAACAACGATTCAGGGAGGTGCATCATGGGGAAACTGACTGCAAATCTTAACGTGTTCAAATATCCAGATGGTATGAACCTGATGGATTTCTTGAAGGTGGGGAGGAAGTCATCCTCTTTAGTGGACATACCATGGTACCAGTGCCACTTCATGAGGAGGTGTTGAGAGTGTTCCATACGACCCCTCTAGAGGTACATCCAGAAGTGGAAAAGATATACTAGGACCTCCGATGACAGCATTGGTGGCCGGGAATGAGGAAAGCAGTTGTAGAGTTTGTCCCTCAATGCCTCACATGTCACCAAGTGAAGGCGGAGCATCTTGTACCAGCAAGATTAATTTAGCCTTTAGAGGTCCCAGAGTGGATGTGGAATGAGATATCCATGGACTTCATGATAGGACTTCCATGTATATCCAGGGTCAGGATTTTATCTTGGTGGTCATTGACCGACTCACCACGTCGGTCCACTTCCTCCCACTCAGAGAGCAGGGTCTAGTTGAGAGCTTGGAAAACCTCTATGTGCTGGAGATTATGCTTCTACATAGAGTACCCTAGACAATTGTATCTGATCATGATACATTTTTCACTTCTCGACTATAGAAGTGGTTGCTGGAGAATTTTGGGACACATCTTCATTTGAGCACTGCCATCTATCATCATGCAGATATCCAGAATGAGCAGACCATTTAGAACCTTGAGGACATGACACGTGCTTTCATCTTCATCTTCAGTCGCAACAGCGAGGATCACTTTCCCTTGGTAGAGTTTTCATTCAACAATAGCTATCACTCCACCATTGGGATGGAACATTTCGAGGATTTGTATGACCAACCTTGAAGATCTCCATTTTGCTGGACGGACCCAGGGGAGTCATCACTCATGGGACTAGATGTTGTATGACCACCACAGAGAAGGTGCAGATTATCCAAGAGAGGATGAAGACTGCACAGATTAGACAGAAGTCTTATGCTGATTGGAGACAAAGTGATTTGGAGTTTGTGGATTGTGACCATGTCTTTCTATGGATCTAAACTCGACGAGTTTTGTGAAGATTTGGTTGGGGTGGAAAGTTATCTCTGAGGTTTATTAGACCCTTTTAAGTCCTCATCATAGTTGGCGAGGTGTCTTAAAACCTAGAACTTCCCCCTCAGCTGCAATGGGTGCATGACATTTTCCTCGTATCCCAACTAAGGAGACACGTGTATAACCCATCTCACGTCATCGACCACAATGAGTTGGACATAGATGATAGGGCGATGTTTACAGAGGTTCCAGTAGATATTTATGATCAATAAGAGTGGGTCCTTAACGGTAATTCAATACCTTTAGTTTGTGTATTTTGGCAGCACAGGAACCTCTAGGAGAGCAGGTGGGAGCAGGAGGATCAGATTCTTGCTCAGTACCCCCACTTGTTTTCCTAGTTTTTGTGATGTGGCTTTCAGGGATGAAAAACCCTAAGGTAGGGGGAATGTAAATACCCTTAAATTCCATGTAATTTTTTTAAAAAAATTATTTGGATATATTCGAGTATGTGAAAATTGAGGGCACGTGATTCCGATACCTGGTGTGCCCGGAATGAATTTCTGAACTAGTGTTTAAGTATGTTCAGTCAACATGCGAGTGGGTTTCTGTAACTTTTGAACCGATGATCGGAATTTCAATCTGATGGCATTGTTGAACATATTTCAACAATATACACTAAACGAGACATTCACCTTGACCACATTAAGATGTGGGTGGACGTTAGTTTTTTAGTTTTTCGTTGAAGAAGAAAAATAAAATAATTAACAGTTTGTTATTATTTTTGAAACCTCCCTTTTTTAATTAAGGAGGTGGGGACCACCCAATCTATAAACCCTTTAAATTTGAATTTTTTGGTGGGGACCAACCGAAACCCTCTAAATGTGGGAGAACCTTTCAAATCTCCATGGTTAATTGTGCCAAATTCAATTAATTAATTGTGCCAACTTCAATTAATTAATTATGACAAAATTAATTAATTTATAGAATTTTTATTTATTTTGGATCCTCATTTCATAGGGAAAAACCATTGTAAATGGAGGGTTGGGAGAACAATGTAGAACCGGGAAGATCTTGCTCCTATGAAGAACTATTCTCCTTCGACGAACTCTTCTCCAACGAAGAACTCCATCGAAGGATCTCCAATGAGGAACGTCTTCAATGACAACATACCAACAACCATCTCTCCCACACCTCACCAATGAAAAAAAATAATTGAGGTAGGGATTATTATTTCGAATACCATTTACCCCGTTTTTGTCGTTCTTCTTGAATCAAGAACTACTATGCCGCTTGCTATCGTTCTAACATAGAGGGTGTATGCCAAACGAACGCGACCCAACCCCTCCACAAACATTGTATATTTTGGTGTTCAGGAATAGATGGAGATGTCCTGAGACGAGTTTGGGAGTCTTCATAATGAATATTGGGCCACCGGGGCACACCTAGTGACCCGAGGTACGTCGTCGACGACCGTGCTGACGACCAGTAATAGTGGGACTCGGGATCGGCAGCCGACAATCCAGTCGGCCGCGACGATGGCGGTGGCGTGACAACGCGACCGAAGAATGGGCGTGGTGCATTCTCTGTGAAGAAGAAAGGGTGGAACCTAGTTAATGAATGGAAGCGTGTTGGGGGTGGTGGCGGGAATCATCACCGCCAGCATGCAGGGGCCACAACACGAGGCCACGACGGTGAAAGAGGGGCCACCGAGTCGCTGTCGGATGCTGATGGTGGTGAGGTTTGTGTCCATGCCATAGAATAGGGATAGACATCTGGACAGCTGGGGAGACGAGCGAGACATTTGGTCCCATGTGCCAGCCACTAGCGCCACATGGCGCCGACCGGTCTGCCTCCCAACCCGAACAGTCTAGCCGTTTGGGATACCCAAGTGGCACCTCCCCCTTGGGCAGATGCTAGGCTGACACCACCATGGGGCCCCTCAACCACGGGCCGCCCAGCATGGGCCACCAAGTGCCGACCTCCCAACATTAACCACTCAGCGGGCTGCCCAGCGGGTCGGGCGTGGCCAGACCTAGCGAGCTGGGTCGAACCATGGGCCGGACCCAGGTCAAGCTGAGTCGGACCAGACCCAGACCATCTTTGACCCCAATCTGGTCTTTCGACCATAACATTAGCTACTGTTCTCCATTTTATGAACCGTCTATGGTTCCAATTACCATGGATCAAGAAGTTCCTTTTGGTATACCCCACTTGAGTTTTGGATAATGTTGGGGTATGACCGGGCTGTATCAAACATGAATCCTACTAGGCCCTTGGAACTAAAAGGCCAATAACTTATAGACCAGACGTCTGATTGATACACTGTCTATTGAGTTGAGACCCCAATTCTGTGGTGGTCATTTGGTATACATCTTCATGAGACTTCATGGCCGTTGGAGTATTGTACTATGGCTTGAGTTAAGGACCCTTCCATAATCAATCGTGCATAGTGTGGGAACCCTGTGGTTGGCTATAACATTGCAATGGGATCTTATGTTGGTCTATGCCTTGGGATCCTACGTGGGACTATGTTCGAGAATCCCACATGCATCCACTCTAGGAATCCACGTGGGACTACTCTATGTTCCTGCGTGGGTCTGTTGAACTAGGATTCTACGAGGGTATGATGATTTAGGATCATATGTGGGTATACCTCTCAACAGAGTGAGATGATTTAGTATTTACATTAATCATATTTACTACCATACCTATGTTATACATGGTGTGAGCTATGTCCTTACATTTGGGGTGATAACTTTTTGGTACTCTTCTTTGTGGCGGTACCTAAGTTGTAATTACCTTCATGGTGATACCTTTGTGGTATACTCTTGTGTGGATTTACCTTTGTGGTACCTACCTTTGGGGTGTTACCGTAGTGGTAATCTTTCCTCCATGGAATAATTGTGCATTGGGATTTTGAGTTGGGCCTTGGGTTTCTTCATGAATGAGATGGGTATACTTGATAACTTAGGTAGATGTATTGGAATATACCTAAGTAGGGTTGAATGTTGTTTCTATGATTTTTGGTCTATCCTTTGTGGATTTTGTGAGACATTTGAGGGTCTCGAGGTCCCTACTGAGTATCGTTATACTCACACCAGCACGGGTTATGCTCGCACCCTATTGCATCTTGTGCAGATGACAGACATTGCTGATGGAGGATGAGGGTTCCAAGAATGGAGGTAGTTTGGAGGTGGACATTATATGAGGCATACCGTAGGGACTCCCATTCTAGAGATATACCTTCCTTCAGGTAGCATCCTTGGTGGGTATCCACTTATGCTATTTCAGTTTTACCTGTCCTTTCCTATTTACTTGTACTTTTCAGTTGGGCTTGTATTTTGGCCCATTTTTCTCTCTATACACACCATGTTTAATATATAGTTTCACTTTATGCTTGTATCATACTTTGGGTATAGTTGTGTGAGTTTACAGGTTATAAAGTAAATACCTTCCCAGTCATAGGGAATATGCTTTTCGGTTCTAGTCAACAACCCCTAGCCTATGGAAGGTGGGCTTGGGGTAGTCACATAACATGCACCGTGGGATGGGTCGTGACAATGATAGACTTCCTTATAACCTTAATTTATGTAATACTCATATTTATAACCAAGGGAAATGAAAACATATGAAATGGGAGAGATCAATCACACAGTAATGGTAAACATAAATGATAACAACAAAATATCATAAATAAACATTGGATGAGAATATGGGTATAATCATGATATATAAGAAAATTATACGCAATTAATAACAGATCATAAATCCTGGTATAAGAATTGTAAAAACAAAATCCATGAATAAAAAGACTCTAAATACATGAGTCAATAAACATTATCAATTTGAGATTAAAATAAAAATTCATACCATCTTTTAAACATGGAACAAACATTAGTATAGAGAATAATACTTTATTAAGGCACACCATCAGTTATCGAGCTTATGAGTAACTAAAAGTTACTCATGAATAATTGTATCATGAGTTACAAATTTTTAATTGATTAATTTTAGGGTGTTATATGACATAACCAAACATTCATACATAATAATATGTACTACTTTAAATCAATCATTTATCATATCATAAAGACCTGCTAGGAATTAAAATGGGTTTCATTACCCACATAACAAAGAAGCAGTTGAATTAAAATGGGTTTAATTCTTCACATTATAAAGAACATATATAATGTAAATGTCTTCTATATCCTTTTAATATTGATTCATATATATAAATATATCATATTTTATTAATAATGATTATAGGTTAACCTAATGAAATTAAATTGGTATTCAAATATATTCAATGACTATATATGGGAATACCCTTCAATCAAGATAACTATAGAATATAGTATTTAGACCATATTGATTTGTTGAATATTATTAAATCAATATATTTCATAATCAATCAATGTATATAATCTAGGTGAACACACATCATACCATGAAATGGAAAACAAGTTATTCAAAATGAATAGGCATTAGAAGAAACATTATATCTATTCATTGTTGATGGTTTTGGAAGACAATGTCAACAATTGATCATATATTTCATTGAAAATAAATTCACAAATATATTTAGAGATAGAATAGTAATTGTACAACTTGAATAATATCCTTGATCAAGCATCTGATATGTCTAAGTATAATGACATATATGGGAAACATTTTTAGAGTTTTAGATAAAAATTTGTGAAATTAGAGATATACTATATCATTTGAAATAAATTTTAAAGAAATAATTTATAAAACTAATAGAAAAATAAATAATTCTAGAAACAAAAACATTAATGAGGGAACGTTTCATAAAACATGAAAATGGTTAAATAAAAATGTGACTACATAAAAGAAAAAATTAAAAATAGTCTATAGAAAAAACATATAACATTATCATAAAAAAGATGATATGGGAAAATATCAAATGATATATATTTAATGTAGAAGTGAAAAAATTGATAACATGTAGATTTTAAAATGAAAATCCAATAATATATAATTCAAAATGATCAACTGTTATCAAAATAAATGTGCATTTGAAGATAAAAAATTATATCTAAAACGATTTAAAGCATTATTTTATTTTAAAATATCTTTGTAGAAAATCCATATCAAAAAATGGTAATAGAACATCCTTTTTGTAAAGTGGAGAATGCATATATTTATGTTAAATTTGATAAACCATTATTAGGATTCCAATTAAGAGTGAGAACATTAGTGTCGATAAAAAATATGTATAATTAGGGGAAATAATCATTAAAGAGGATGAGAATTATTGTCAACAATAATACAATTTCATTAATGAAATTTTATATAAGAAAATGATTTGAAATGAAATGTAATTTTCCTACTTATATGATGATAATGTACCAATAAATAAAATCTTATAGTGGATGAAATAAATTTTTGAAGAATGATGTTATAGAAATACTATTTTATCTCAATGAAAGTAGTTGAGTTAACATAAACAATAATGATAATGATAATATAAGAATATAAAGAACCAGAGACATTGTTAACATTAAAATGAAATATTAAACTAATAAATTGAAAAATATTAATATACATTGTGATAATAGATCAATATTTACTCTATAAAAAGGTATTGTGTTGTGTAATATCAAACATGTCTCGATAAACTAAAATAAATGACAATTAACCCCTTACAACCTAAGAAACATTTAAGTCAAAAACCAATAAAGGATATGATTCAAAATAAAAACATTTATACAAAAAATCATGGGATAAACATTGTAGAAAATATTTATGGGGTATTATATACACCATTCCAAAAAAACAGGGCATATCATAAGAAATATTTCTTAAGGGGTGAAAATTTGAGAAAATTAATTCTCACCATAACTAATAGATTATACGAAATCTCTAGATTGTCCTTTATAAAAAAAATAAAAACATTAATTATCTACTTTATTTAATTATTCATGTATAAAAATAAATTTAATATTCAATTATATATATTCTCTTTATTTTTATTATTCGGTTATTATCTATTTCAAATATTAGGTGCCAGTAATCTTGATCATTCTAAATGAGTTTTGTAATCACGGTGCCCTTACTCATTATTTTTCCAATGTTCATCAATACCACATCATAAATTGTATATTAATTTATGATTTTTATTTATTTATAATGTTATAATTCAATTTCTGAATATTTTAGTTATTATTCACAATGACTAATTCGGTGATAATATTGTTTTTTAAATTTCTAACAAACTTATTTTACAATATTACTCAATGAATTAAATGATTATATTACCATTATAGAACCTAAAAAAATTTATTAACATGTTTATATAAATTATTTATTACATAAATCCATCCTTGACTTAAATATAACGCATTATTCATGAAGGTGGATACATCAACCTTATATGAATATGCTACTGTTTATATGTGTGTATGGATATGGAAGATATTATTTTGATATAATAACATTTTCAAAAATTTATAATGACATTGTCTGGATATTATTAAATATATAAGTTATATTTTTCATGATTTATGATAAGAAGGTATATAAATTACATTTTTTCATGTATAAATAATTGGATTTTCTTCTCCGTATGATAATTTTAGGTGTTTAGTTTAACAATGATCATATATTGAAAATATTACTTAAAATATTAGAATTTTAAATTCCAAAATATGAATAATTGAATAAAATATATATATATATATATATATTTAAAAAAACTATTTTAATAACCATCTAATAAATTTGATACTGAGGAGTAAAATTATTCATTCACGGAGGCAGTAGTTCACACACAAACTTGATCAATGTTTGTATTTTTTAAAAATGAATTGGAGGGGAATATATTAGGTTTATTAAAAAAATTAATAAAATTTTTAAAATATATTTTTGTACTGATTACATTATATAATTGTTGAAAAAATAGTTTGTATGATGGTGGATTAAAAGTTTAAAGATTGAAAATAAATGGGTAAGTAATAATTATAATGAAAATTTAGATCTTCTCTTGAGGTATCCATTAGAAATGAATGGATTTAAGAGTTATTTTTAGTATATGGATTTCAGACATGTATAGGGGATATATAATAATTAAATTAAGAATATTTCAAATGAAATTTATTACAATAATTGTCTCTGGAAGTAGGTTAAAGTGAGCTCCTTTTATAGGCCTGAAGAAGAAACAATTATCTAGAAAATAATTTTAAATAACAGATAAGATTTTATTTTTTTGTGAGTTATGTGAGTTTTTTGAGTAAATAATGGTGATAAAGTTTTTTATGACATTACTAGTATAAAAATTTATTTTATAACCTGTAAGTTTTAAATTGATTTATTAAAATTAAAGACACACTAAATTCCTCATTTTAAAACTAATTAATCATAATAAAAATTTATGAAAGATAATTATTTTACCACTAAAATTACCAAATGAATTATTCTATCAAATTTAGATGTGGTAAATATCTATTTGAAATCCATTTAATCTAATTTTAATAATTACATAAGATAAAATATTCTTTTAAATTAAAATTTATAATGTGTTGATAATCCGTTTTTTGTTGGAAAAATAATTTTAAAGATAAAGTGTTGTCAATATTATTGTAAAATAAATTCCTACTTATTGTTGATTAAGATTTTTGTAAACATCATATTATTGTATTAATTTTAGAATATATCTATTAATATTAAAATATAAATTTTTTAGAAAGTAACATTCCATGAGAAATACCTCTTTTATTTTGGAAACTAATATTTATCATACTATCATTATTTTATTACAAAAATATAATTTATATCATTATATAATTTGAAAATAATGATTAAAAATCATCATAAATTTTATAATATTATGTTTTTTAAATTTATAAAAAATAATATTTAATATAAGAATCCAAAAAACAATTTTATAAAATATGTATCTTTTATGAAAAAATTAATTTTTTAAATTCCTAGTAATAACTTTAGGAATGATATGAATTATTTTATTATATTTATTATCAATAAATTTATTTAAAAATTTGGAATAATTATAACCATAATTATACATGGAAATATTAATTTTTTTATAAAAAAAATAATTTGACACAACATGATTTTATATTTTATTTAGATATAATAATTATGATTTGGTAATGAATTAGTATTTAAAAATGAAAACTGTAATTTCTACTAATATTTCATAGTTCAACTATCACTATATTTACTAAATAATTCCATTACTGGAGTTCAAAGGTTATATAATGATCTATGGTTTTTTATCTTGTTTTGTTTGAGAAACAAGATATCAACTAATTTATTTTTGGAAAATACTTATTTAAATTTGGGGTTGTCACAATAAATTCCACCAAAATATCCAATGAAACATCAAGGATCATGTGAATCCAACATGAATATATATGAATTATGAATAATATGATAATATTGATCATGCTTTCCAATAAACTGTATACCATACACCTCTACAACATGCTGATATGGTTCCCAAATTAGATTTCAATATTTTATATACCCCATGAACCTATATGTCTGGTTCAACTCGTCAACAAGAAAAACAAATCGTGGAACTAAAATAGGAAAATGATACAACCTCATTCTACAATAATCCAAAAGATATACCATAATATCACCTATATATAGTGTCCATGAAATCTAAATAGATATGTATATGATTGTATAGTTTAATAAACAAAGAATATATTATTGTATTAATAGTGATCCTTTAATACCTTATCAATAGGAAGACAATAAAATATCATGTGTAAATATGAATGGTTGTTGGGGAAAAAACCCTCAAGGAATCATTGAAGCATTTGTAGGTGATTGTGTTTGTTGACAAAGTGGGCCTCCATGTTGTGTTTTTTGACAATTTATACCATAGTGTATAAGTGTGTTGAAAAATGGGGTTTACATGGTGATTTTTTGGATTCAATGGATGATTTAAACAATCCATGATTGATTGAAGAACCTCAATGACAATGGAATGGACGATCTAGAGGTGGTAAAAAAATTAGATACAAGGTGGTGTCATTTTCCAGTGTCTACCAAATTTTTAGGCCTGAACATCGAAAAATGGGGAGATGTGTTTTTGGAAAAGGGAGGTGTCTGAAAAAGGAAAGAGTTGTGTGGAAAATTTAGTGTGGTGCGAAATATCAGCGTGGTGCCTGAAAAATTAAGTGTGGCGAGAAATATTTGTGTGGGGTGAAAAAAATGAAGGTGATGCACCAAATATTTGTGTGTTGTGCGAAATACAAAAGTTGTCTGAGAAATATTTGCGGGATGCATGAAATAGAGGGATCAAGTCTTTCACACAAGAGGTGTATCGAGATCCGAAGCTCAAAAATTGGCAAAAGCATGATGTGCACGAAATCATGGAGTCGTGCATGAAAAATAGCATTGCCCGGACGATTTTTTATTTGCGCTCGAAGTGAATTACGTGATCAAGGATGGTTTTTGGCACATGGGCAATTTTTCCTATAAATATAATGTGACACCCCTTGATTTGCAAGATCTCAATCCATAAATAGTATCTGAGCTCTGGCCCGTGAAATTTTAGTGCCCAATAGAGCTACGTGAAATTGTGACTGGTGCGGGAAAAGTGAATTTTGTGAAAAAACCGAGGATTACATGCAAGGAAGTGTAGAGATTGCCTTTAAAACCTGTTTCCCACAAAATAATTTTTTTCACGTAAAAGCTGTGTTGTGCATAAAAGGGTTGTTGCTTGAAAATTGAATTTTATGCCAAAGCATAGTATTACCCGCAAGGCAGTTTAGAGGCTGGACGAAAAATAAGCGGTTGTGTGAAAAATAAGTGGCTACGCGTAAAATAATGGGTTGTGTGAAAATTATATTTCACGCAGGTCAAGGGAATTTTTCACAAGGTGTAGTAAGGGCTATGCATAAAAATTGCAGTTGCCTGGTACACCCGGTGAAATGTGAAATTCATCTACAAGTGAAAGATTGATTTCAACATAGTATCTATATATAGTTCTGGGGGAATATATTATTATAGATAATTAAGAGGCCTAGATGTCTATAAACTGTGAGTGGATCTTTTAAAGAAGCAGTGGGCACACATCAGATGAGAGAGTAGTGAGCTTTCATATTGTGAGTGGTTCTAAACCAAAAGGGACTGTGTGTGCACTCTGAACATGTAAAGAGTAGTGCGCTTATAGGAAAATTGGTACATTGACATAATGCCGGTGAATTATCCTTGAACTTAGCTCAGCGAGGGTGGACCAAGTAAAAATATATGTTTCTTGTGCATTCTTTATGGTTTATTCATACTCTGCATCTGGAAAGAGGGAGAAGAGGGTTTTGTCTAATAGAAAAACAAGATCAAAAATGGGAAATTGTTTTAATCTGTCATAACCTGATTCACACCCTCCCCTCTTAGGGTATCTCTCCTAGTGGACCTAACAAATGGATTTCATGGGGTTATGTTTTTATATATTCTTTTCTGTGGTTCCAAAGATTATTTTATTGTAATAAATTTTCATAAATAATATATTCAACATATAGGGATAGAGTAAAATTTCATAATTAATTGTCATAGTACCTCCATGAAATAGAACCCAAAGTTAATGAATCAAATTTTATATTAGTTAATAAAATAGGTTAATTTTTAAGGAATTGAGTATATTTCCAAAGCTATAATAAATAACTGAATCATTCAATCTACTTTATCTCCTTGTGTAATACCAACATAATTTTATATACAGATGTTCAAAACTTGACAAATTCCATGTATACCAACTAATACGCTCAAAATATTCCATAAAATATAGTTGAATTGGATAAATATATGATTTAGTGTGATTTAAATATAATATACGACTAATAAATCATAATATATATGCTTATTCATATCTCTACAATGTCCCTTGACCATATTTGGATCAACGGGTCTCAAATGGCTGTCCATCCATTGCATTTATAACATACATCCTTTAAGGGTCCTTGGTCCTTAGGTAATAGTATGTCAAAATAAAACTGTTATATTTATTCCCAATTATATTCCATTGTCCCTGTAATAGTATCCCCATGTATATTAAAATCCAAAAATATATATACATCAATTAGATAATTGGTGTCTCTACATAACAAATCAGAAATGTATAGGTCTCTAGTCTCCATCGATCGACCAACTAAAAAATGATAATGCTATAATTGTGTATATACCATTGAAGTATCAACCCATAAATGTTGTACTGAGGGAAATAAAGGATGATGGAATCTGGTGGGCCCTCTTGGTGAATGTGATCATCCCTTCAAAATTTCTATATCCCTTGTTCACCACCATATCATAAATGTTTTGATATATGCCTACTTTGTGAAGTAAAAAGGTATTAAACATTATGGATTAGATATAGTTGGGTTAATTTCAACCATGTATGTGGATATAAAGTGTTAAACATAATTTTTTTTTGAAAGAATATAAATATTTAGTGGAATAAATATTTAGTAAATTAAAATTTTCATCTTATAATCATATATACATAGAAATTAATATAATTAATAAAATAAATACATTGAAAAGAAAATAATGGCAACCATGATGATGAAACCTCAATTTTATTATTCTAAGGACACTATGTAATATTAATCTCCTCCACCCATCACCTACAACAATGTGGTCACATCCCTCTTTCAATAAGAATATACATTTCTTTTTTAATGATTATAGATGTCATGTGATCTTCTCCATTAAACCATGATTGATTTAGGAAAGCAATTATAAGATGGATGGGGGTAATTAATTTTGATACATATCTAATAATGATTCCCCTTCCATTATAGAAATTATGAAACATTTCATGTATATAAATTAGATCTACATTACACTCCCAAGAATTGTTAATATGGGTATTTTTTTAAGTATATATGTGTATGTAATATTTTAAACATGTATGTAATCAAATTAAAATCATTGTATTTATATTAAATTTATCATCAAAAAACCTCAGACACCAATCATTGGATCCAAACCATCAAAAAAGTCAGCCTTTTTTTCCATTAGTTTTAAAATAATCCACCTAGTATGATGTAGCATGCGTTTGATAAAACTAAATATCCTTTCAAAAAAAATTTAACAATGACCATTCAATATTTATTTTTCTGAATACATAGATATATCAATAATGTATTTGATTCGAATATAAAAATATTTATAATCCATTCATGTAATTTGCAATTTTATTACCCCTTTGAACACATCAATGAGTCATTAAAAAATGTTTATAGTCATGTTACCCTATCTTTTCCCTTTATCCAATGCTTATGAACATTGGTACATTGGAATGTGGATCATGTAGATTTCAGAATCCTCCTTAATTTATCTTAAATTATCCAATATATGAAGTAAAAAATTTGTTCATGGGTTTTAAACTATAATGGCATAGATGGAAAATTTAAAAAATTGACCAATGATACAAAAATGTATATGTACATAACGAATAAAAATTGTGATTCAATATATAATTTTACCACTGTTTTTTTAACATTTTTGTCATAAAATTATTTCTTTATATTTCTTTAAAAATGACCCGAACAAAAAACTGGTAGGCATTTGGGGTGTGAAACCGTAATCATCGATATTCACTATATAGATAAAAGAATGATGATGATCCAAAATAATTCATATTCCTTTCATATTAGTGACATTAACATGTATAAATTATTGAAACTAGCTACACAAATATAGATTCTAAATTTTCTAATATTATAAATTTCATTGGAAAAGGTTATCTGTTTCTATCTTAATTGGTTGAAATAAGAAGAAATCCACTATGCATTCAATATAAGAAATGTTTTCTCCACTTGTATGAATTGTTTTTTTTATGTGGAGAAAATATATATGACAAAATAATACACAGAATATGTAATAAAGTTGTCTTCTTTCATTAGTGACATGATTATTCACCACATCCTCAAATATTTCAAAATGATAGAAATCCTCACAATTATTTACCAATATCTTGATCTAAAAAGGTAGCACATAAAATGTATTTTTCAATTCACCTAAATCATTCCAAATAGTTTTTCCCAACAAATTCATTATTAAATGAGATTCTTTAACAATTATTATTGTCCATGTGTTCCTATATTAAATTAAAATGAATTTCCTAACTAACATTGATCATACAAATAATAATGATACATATTAATGAAGAGAAAATTTTTTAATGATCTTGAGATACTCATAGATTAAAATTGTCTTGTTGTCTTATATTATTTTAATTTTTCTAATAATATAAATATAGGATAAGGGTGGAGGAAAAATAAAATCGAACATGTTCTTCCAAAATATTGACATTTTATAAAAAATGATGACATAATTGAGTCATATATGATTTAACTATAAATAATCAGTACATGGTAATTCTTTATAATTGTATATAATGATTGTTTTCTCTCAAAATATTTGCCAGTGGGAACTTATCAATAATCCCTCAAATATTTATTTAATAAAAAATACATAGAAACACAATTACTCGTGTCTCTACATCCCAATAAAACACATATTTCATAGATTTACTATCATTTGATGTTTCTAATAGCCTTTTATGTTGTCTTTTGGATCATTTTCCATCATCGACTCATGTTCCCTATCAGATAATTCTACATCCTCGAAATGATCATCATATGCATCAGTGATTATAACCATATGTGGATCAACTACAACAACAGATGTTGTCTAAACATCTATAAGTAATTTTAACTAAAATATTTCTTCTAACCTATATGTATTTTCTTTAAAAAATCATACATGAAAAGGTAAACCTGATGTACACAAATTACCCATAGAAAATCCACCTTCGTGTGGTACTATTTTAAATTTGGCTAGTATCTTCAACTGTATTAACCTAAATAAAATATTCCATCACATTAAAACATCCATTAAATTTCAGTGAATCATAATGAATCCGTAAATAATGATTATAAAAAATATAATAAAGGGAATATATATTATCATTAATGTGATCAAATATATAAACTATAGATGATATAAAATAATTCCAAGAAAGATACAATCAGTCATTAATTTTACTACTAACATATTTTATCATAACACTTCTATTGAGATTTAATAATCATGATGGTTCAGTAGTATATGATATCCCAATATCATCTTTTACTATATCATTATAATGATATATAAATTCAGACATGTTTTTTTAAATATTTATGAAACAATTAATTGAAATTAATTTTGAAGTTAAATATATACATTAAAATGTCCTTGAATAAATCTAAACCCACCTAACATGATATATACATATTAACCACCTAAAAAAATTTTCCAATTAAGATTATACATAATTTTTTTTTTTAAAGGTTGGGGCAGAATCCTGAATTTATAATTTAAAGCAAAGACCTCTTTAGACTAGGTAGAGGAAGACCCCTTACATAGCCCAAAGTCCTAAGGCTAAGCAGCCCGAATACAAGGCTTGAAAGCCAATTTTTGGCCCAAAGGACCCCTCGGTGAACAGTACTTATATAGTACTCTCACTACTACACTGCCTGCTATAGTACAGCCACTACTACAGTACCTGCTATAGTTCCTCTGCCACTGTAAAGCTGTAGCTGCTACAGTACTGCTACAGTGCCCCAAAAAATTGCCCCTGCACGGATTTGATCCTGGGTCTTTTGGATTCCATGCAAGAGCATGTAACAAAAGGGTAGAGTCTCATTGGAATTATACATAAATCTTATTTTTTATTATATTTAGAATAATTATTATAAATTATCAGAAATTAGAAGATATGATGTGAGGTCGAGATGTAGAATATCATGTTATATTGTGAAATATTTTCCCAATTTCAGTATATATTGAATTATTATTATAGGTTAAATATATCTTTGATATGAAGAATTTTATACTAGTTATTTAGAATAATATAGTTCAAATTTTAGTAATGAACTCATAAATGCAAGGTCCAATCAACCTTCTTATAATAGAAAATTGTTGAACCCTTCGAAGATGTACATAGATTCATAACTCCCTTTTCCATCAAATTATCTTGATGAGTTTTAATATCTTGAATCACTATTGGTTCCATTCTATAAGGTTGAATGGAATCTAGGTAATAACCATGATGAATTAGTATACTGATAGATGTTGATGATCCCATTAAATTATAGTGGATGATCTGGTGTTATTTCTAGTTTCACCAAGATTGGGTCATTGTAGGATTTAGAGGTAGGGTATGTGGGCTCGCAAGGTTGTATAAATTTTGATATTGTATGAGGAATCAGGCCAGTAGCATACCAATTTACTCTTCCATAAAGGTATATATAAATTCATGATTTTTTTCATGTGTTATAGAAATATTGGTGTCACCCCAACCCTTCTAATGTTATCAATGTTCATGATGTTGATCTTATGATAGATGAATCTTTTAAGGATCATTTGATATGTGTTATGGATCACTATGATGAAGTGTTCTATGAAAATATTGTTCTTATTGTTCACGTATTCTTACCAAATTTTTGTGTTTAGCAGAAATATGGGAGATGGAGTCATTTATGAGGGCCCAATGGAATTAAATTTTTACCTTAGTTTCATATAAAAGATTTGGAAATTGAATTGTGAATTGAAATTAATTAATTAGTTAATTACTGATGTGATTATGGAATTGGTGGAATAATGATATTATGAATTGGTTAATTAATGGTAATCTTATGTTTAATTATTAATGTGATTATTAGTCATTTAATAATGAAAATTAAGTGTTTTTTAGCTTAACCATGAATGTTTTATTCTTTATATGATTAAATTATGAGTAAATGGTTAAATAGTGAATTTTATATATTATTTAATATGATAAACGTGATGAACCATGAAAATTTGGAATAATTGAAGTGGTGAACTATGAGCTAAATAATTGGAAACAATTCTTGACGATTAAACATGATAAACATAAAAATATTTGAAATATGTGGTATTGTGGTTATTGTGATGACATGTGTAGACTAATTCTCCAAGAGATCATATTTGATAAATACGTGTGTGGGACAGGGACTGATGCTTTCAAAACCTATATGTGAGAACTATGTGTGTGGGACATGGAATGATGCTCCAAAATCCCATATGTGATAATAATGAGTTGTGGTATAAGCACTTCTCCTTTAAAATCCCACATGGTGATAGACATGAAATTATAGGACAAAAACGTTGGCATCAGACTATATTAATCAGTAAAAAAAATATAAAATTATAATTAAATCGATAATGGTATACCATAAAATAAAGAAATTTGATTTCCCGTTTGGATATTTTTCAGACTCATGTACGATATGAAGATGGTATTGATGGTTCAAGTGTCATCATAAACCTAGTTAATTTATTTGGTTAACTTAATAAAAATGAAATGTGATAACTTTTCTTCTAAATTTATTGAACATTATAATTTATACAAATCCAAACAATATTATAGGCTTGAAATTTTATGAGAAACCACGTATGGTGGCCTACAAAGGTGTACTCACACTATAATCAAGCATCATTAATGGTACCTGAATAGACATCATCTTTGTAAGATATGATATGGGAAAGAGCCATATATTAGATGGATGAGTTGGGGTGGATCATGGATGAGGGATCAATACATGGTGTTGGGGAAATATTTGGATTTTTTGGTGTCCTTATTTTGGGATTTTCATTTGACATGTGAGAGTTATATGTAATTTCATGTTTATTATTTTTGATTGGATATTTCCCTTACTTTGGTTCCTAATGCGATTTTGGTATTTAATAATATCGTATGATATCTAGTTATCATTTATTCCCTTTTTATTGTTTAATTTTTTATTCATAATTGTTATAATATGATAAAAAGGTTATAATCTTCCCACAACACATCTACTAGACCATCGATTCTAGTCAGATGACTCTTGCATATGTGAAGCACACATGATTTCATGTTTCAAACTAGATTAGGGCACCAACATTTTGAACACTGTAGTATTTTTACACATCAATACATTTGATAAACTTCATTATTAACACATATGAGATTCTAAAGTATAATCCCATCTCTCAATCATATAGTAATCACAATGGTCATTTGAAGTGTTAGTCCATGATGTTCACATGTAGTTATCACATATAGGATTTTAAAGTATCACTCCCTATCCCAGACACATCATCACATATACCAAATTATAACACATATCACATATTAAACATATAAGACATTTATCAAGATTAATAAACATTAATCCCTTGAAATTATTAACATCATGGTTCACCACTATTATCAAACAAAACAATCATTATTCACCACATAAATCATATAGAATAATATGAATAATTCACCATTAAACAACTTACTTAACATTTAATCGTATAAAACATTGTCCCTTTTATGGTCAATCCAACCATCCCTTAATTACCAATATCATTAAACTTTTAATCACAATAACAAAACAATTATACATTCTTGTTAATTAACCAATTAATAATCCAATTTTTCCACGAGTTCCATAAAAAAATTAGTTAAATTACCAGTTAATTAATTTCAAATCACAATTCAATTACAAAAAGTGAAAATTGAAATTACATAATTAAATTTTTAAATAAACCCAATAATTCCGTAATTGATAATTATACTAATTAAATCATGAGCTAAAATTAATTATCTCCCAACCACGGTCTTAAATTGATGTAGAATAGTCAAAAAAAAAATAGAATTAGAGATATATAACAAAAAACAAGGAACCAAGTCAACCCCCAAACCCAGAAGTATAAAAAGGTTCCTTAGATTATTCATAATAAGTATGAATGAAAAGAATTTAATGAAAAAACTATTTAATAAAAATCAGACACTTATCTATGATGATCATATATGAATAAATTACACCAAACTTGTTGAGCTTTTCTCTAGTGGTGAGAAATGTATGGAATTATCATGTATTGAAACCAAAATGAACCACATGTAAACTTTATCTTTATGTATCGATAATTACATGGTGTGTAGTTCCATTACACATTGTGTAATTAATTTAAATGATTTATGCTAAAAACACATCCTCTTGGGTAATTTAAACCAATTAAATATTATATGGAGCCTAAATATTCCACATACTAGTTTCATTAAAAAATATACTTATAAGATCTACCCTCCACTAGAGCCTTCCAAAATAAAATTGAACCCTTGCCAAACCTAGAAAATATTGAAATATAAAAAGGGTACATACCTATAAAATAATGCAATCATACAATATTTTTCTATTGATTATTATGTTGTTTTTCATCTATTTAATTCATCCACTATGACACATTATGCCTCATCTTGTCGTTATTTAGAATTATTTGGAATATAGTGTGTCGAGCCATCTTATTTTAATCTGGTTATTTTTTTCATTGTATATTTATATACATATTAAATCATGATTCATTAAAATATTAATATATTAATTAATTGTGCATAATGATGGAAAACATTTCTCCATGGCATGTTCCATAACACTAGTTGCCTCACTATTCCTTTGTCGAGGTGTAAATGGAATAGTGAATCATGAAACTTTCCATTTTTTATGATATGTGATATACAAAAATTGAATAAAGAAATTTTCATGAAAGTAACAAAATGATATTAAATATATATATATATATATTTATAATTTGTGAACAATATCTCTCTATGACTATATTTTCCACTTGAACTATACAAAGGGTGACTGAGTTTTTCTTTTTACGACTCAATTAGATTACGAAACATTCGTCATGGGGAAAATATCACACATATATTTCGAATATAGTTTAAATACATTGAAATAAGTTGGATCATTATGAAATATTAAAATAGTTTTCTTTTAGGATAGAATAATCTATGTTTTCTAAAATTATTAATAAATTTTAATAAATGATTTACGATATTTTAAATGTGATTATTTAGTAATGACTTAAAAAGGTGCATAATGAAAATAAATAAACGTAATTTCTATTTGGGTTTAAATAAGATAAAGTAGAGTCCCAATCATAATTCTATTAAAAAAATTAACAAATTTACTCGATTTTTCTAGCATTATATTACAATAATTACTTACATGTGTACCAATTTTTTATTAGGATCTATACCAAATCATTGTAGAAATTTTTTAGATTATTTTTTCTAGTTAATAAATATTTTATCTATTTTTTCTGATATCTAAATACCAATAAATAATTTAACTCACTCCTAAATCTCATTTAAAATGTATTTTTCATAATATTTAAAAATTATTTATAAATTATTTATAAATTATTTCATTTTTTGATCCAAAACATATTTCATCAGCTTAAATTTGAATAATGAAATTATTGTTTGAAACATATTTTTGGAAATAATATGGAATCACATTTTCCCATTTTGGAATAATTTGATAAACAAACACTGGTTAACCATTCTTACCAGGAATCAGGGGATTATTTTAAACCATATAAGTCGTTTGTTAACATGAAAATTTAATATGTGTATTTTTTAATACTGGGTTTCTTTAAACAAATAAATTTTTTGAAATAAAATCATTTCTAAAAGTCCTTTTTACGTCAATTTAAAATAATTGAAATTCTGATGGGTGGAAAATCAAAAATAGAATACTAATGGATTATAACCATGAAACAATAGATAATGTTTCATCACAATATATTCATTTGTTTGATTATATCTTTTAGCTATGATTCTATATTGGTTGTATTTCATGTTACCTTTCCCTTCAAAATTATTTCTAGAAAACAATTTCAGACCAATAATTATATGATTGTTATGTATTTTAACAATATTCCAAACACTATTCTGTTGGAATTATTTTATATCTTCTGGCGTTTTACAAGAATAGTTTTCTATTAATAATATAATCAATAGGTTAATTGGGTTCTATAAATGAAATAAAATAATTACAATGAAATTCATTTAAGAATGAACATATTTTAAAATTACAATCAAGAAAATCACTAATAATATTTTTCAAAGGATGGTCTTTGTATGTTTATTGAAATCATTTGATAAAGGGTTAGAAGGAGATTAAACTATGGTAGGATTTCTACTAGAAGGTGGATTATACATTTAAAATGGTTTAAGGTAATCTATATATTTTAGGGGAAATAAACTTTTATGATTATTTTTATTTATTTTTAAATGAATGGATTCATTAAGGGGGTTGTCTTTACTATTGAAGATTTAGTAGTATCAACTTGATATCAAATACACATGAAGGGTTTTTTCATTAGATTTTGGATCAATATTCCATAGGATATTTTTTGATGTAAGAATATAATATTTATATCTAACCAATTTGGAAAAGATATATTTGAGAATTTATTTTTTCACAAAGTGCCAATAGTGTTTTTATGAATAAGGGTCACATGATAACATGGTTTATGATGTAACATGTCATATTTACTATGTGGACCGAAATGAATTGAAATATTTTGATATAATTACAAAGGATTTTTTATATTTCATAATGATTTATATTCCGTATTTCATGAAACCCATTATATTGTGATTTTTTATTACTCAAAAAAGTTTAATAATATTCTTTTTAATCCCTATGTTTACCAATATATTTGTTATAAAACTCTCTCCCATGCCCACTTCAATTAATATGATTCCCCCAATTTTTCATTTTGTATTTTTATTAAATGTTATAAAGTATTTTCAATCCTCATTTTATTTGCGTTAAGAAAATGATCCAAGTGGAAATTTTAGAGTCACTAATAATAATAAAATATTATTATTTTTCTATGATACATTTGACATGATAATGTCAAAAATGATCAAAATTATCAATATTAATGAAATTATAAGTTGATTATTCTTTTTTTGGTCAAAAGTATCTTTATTGTTTCCAACTATAGTGACTAAGTTCTTAAACAACGTATTATATTTAATGAAAGTTTGGTAAATTTCATATTATTTGATTTTTTTTACCATTGTGAGTGTGTTTGTGATACAATGAACAAGCTTTCTATCCCATGAATAGAGTCACAATATTAAATTATAGAAATTATAACACTTTTTGAAGAAATAAAGTTTAAATAACTAATATGAAAACTCTAAAAATAAAAAATTTTAAATAATGATTTTCCCAAGAGTTTAAAAACATTGAGATAAGATTTATAGAATGATATTTGAAAACCATTTTACACAATTCAATATTGATTAAAAAATTGTGTTTTAATTAATTAAATAGTAAAACATCTTTAATATCCATCTCATTGAGAAAATTTATTGTACATATTATAATGATTTAACATAATTAAATTTCACCGAATGTCACATTTTATTCTTTATGTTTTTCAGGTTGATTAATTTTAGAGGGAACTCCCCACATTTTTTATGAGAATAAAATACCCATTCACAACAATTATGTTTAAAATATAATATTTAGAAATTTTTCCCAATATTTAATAAATTGATCTTTTTTCACCAAGATTTTTTTTCACATAAGTTATTTAATATAATATTTAGTACACAGAATTGTTTTTAATTTTTTATATGAGATATGGGATAAAAGATAGATACTATCTTTTATACTATATCATGAATTGTTTCAATTACATTCATGAAATGAAAGTCTATTTTTCTATAATATAAATTTAGAGTTTGAAAATGTCTTTAATAATAATTATTCTTTTTTGAAGAACAATCATTATTCAAAAAAACCTAATAATAGTGTTATTTTTTGGTTTGTTGATAACCCAAAAAATTTAATAATGTTTATTCACCTTGGTTAAATATTAGATGTAATTGTTTGAGATCATCTATAGTTTATTATAATTTATGATATTTTAGTTGATCATTCAATTTGATTATAATTATTTTTTTATTGTGAGTTAAGAATTTTCATTATGTGGATAATTATACATCTTTTTAAGATATTGTAAAATTTAACATAATTCACAAAATACTACTTCGTGTTTCTCATTATCATATTATAGATATATTTAGCTTATATTATTTAATGAAGAATATATAGAAGATGAATTTTATAAATGGGACTAAGTACAGTTTTAATAGAATTAATTACTATCCTTGACTTTATGTGTGAGACACTTTGCACTTTAATTTCATACCTCAATTGAGGTTAGGGAATAGTTACTTACACTCCATGTTGAAACCATGAAATATTTTTTGTTATTATTATTATTATAAATGTTTATTTTTTTATCAATGGGAATTCTAGTCTTATATGACCCTTCATTTATCATTCAAATAATTTCACCTCTTGTTCACATTGAACATATTCATTTTTGACACATTGGTAAAATTTGTTTCTAATAATTAGTTTCCTCATCTTCTTGAAAAAAAGAAACAATTTTACCATCATCATAAAATTCATAATTAATTTATTTTAAAGAGATTATTATTTTACCCTCTACTTATTTTGATTCTTAATATTCTAGTAACTTCGTTGTAAAATAATTTTCCATGAGAGACCTGATTATCTCTTTGAGTGATATTTTCATTATATCCTTTGCATCTTATATAACTAATACATTGGGTGTCCAAAATCTGTGACAAAGCTAAAAGATTTCATTTAATAGATTGTTTATATACATATAATAAACTATAGTTATTCAACCATATCAAATGTATGTAAAATGGAAAAAATGTACTTAATTATTTAATTTTGATATATATCGATACTTTAAACATATTGTACCAACAATCTAAACCATGTATCATAAACATTTTCATTTCATCAAGACTTAACTCTAACATTGTACAAATTTCAAGTAGTACATTACATGTAAAAATTTTATTAAACACATAATTATTCAGACCACAATGTAATGCATTGATAACAATGTTATTATCTATAAAAAGTAGTTATGTCATATGGAGTCAATTATTTTTCTAATTTTAGTAGTTGTAAATCCATGAATAATAAGTTTCTAAATAGTATATGTTATACTAAAAATAAAAGTGGGCATGATTTTTTTATAATATATATAGTTCAATGTATTAAAAAAAGGTTCAAAACCCATTCTGTGTACTTCAGGTCCACAAAGGGTGTTTAAAAAATAATTTATTTTTAAAATATAAAACTTCAAAACCATTTATTATTTTTAAAATAAAAATTAATATTTTAAACTTGTGATATTATGAAAAAATATAAATATACACTTTAATATTATATTTATTATATAGATAAACAAGTACGTGGTGGTGAAATTCCAAAAACATTTTTTTCAACTACGAAATAAAAAAATCTTTTATTGAAGAGTCGTTATATTTTTGAATACTAAAATTTACATTAAGTGAGTATATTGGAAAACAAAACATTAAAATTAGTGTAAAATAAACCATGGAAATTTATTAGGGAACTCCTTGATAATTGATTTTGGTAATATCTCTATAATCTTCCCCTCATTATCCTCCCATCATTAAGGTTTTATGGGGTCATATTTCTCTCTTAGTACTAACAAAATCAAAGAACCCAATAAAAAGAATGATACACTTGGTTATAATAGAAACTAGGAACCGATAGATAACCATTGTTTTTAATGGAGACTAATAACCAAAAACCCTCAAATTAATTTTAAGGACCACCTAAATAAAAATAAGAAAAAAATATTTAAACATTTATAAACCCACTCCATGAAACTCAATTCTCTATCCATGGTATTTAAGAGAAAATGGAATAAAAAACAAGAGAAATATAGTGACAGAATGGTATAAGAGGAGGATCCATTAATAAGTTATAACAAGTGAGAAATTGGATTCATGGAAAAGTGTTAAATAGAAACTGGTTTAAAGTCATTGATGCTTAGTTTTCCTTTACAAAAATGGAATATGTTGGTGAATTCATTCAATAGTACATGAGGGGGTGGATTAATAGGAAATAGATAACATAGAAAATCATTTTATAGATTCAATCCTATTGATATATATATTTATAACCTTTATAGGTGATATGGTTCTCTTAATTAAATATAACACAATAATTAGTTGAGTATATGACAATAAAGTAATAATTTAATGCCACATGAATAATGCATTTCAGATTATATAGAATTTTTAACTTGATCACCGAAACAAGATGCAACATAGTATGGTGATAAATTATTAACCATTTTACCTCATCACACTAATAACAACTCTTTTTATATTGACCCAATACAAATACACATATTACATGATAATTCTTAACAATTATTCGATCCAATAAAATGTGATGATCTAGTGGTATAGTGTGTTTTGATGATTACGCTAAAAAATACAGGTTCCTAAAAATAAAAATTAATCTACAAATAAAAATAAAAATAGTGATCTTAACTACAATTCATATTCTTAGACTACATATGATATCCTATATAAAACACCTATGGACAAAAGGTTTTTTAGAAATATCAAAAAAAAAGACATGGAAATACTAAATAACTTAGATGTCAAGAACAATTAAAAGATATCCTAATGAATATGAGCATAATAACGTGGTCACGAATAATGAAAATTATGTAATAAGATAATAAATTTCATTCAATAATATAAATAATTATAACATTAAAACAAGTCATGGATAACTTCCAAGACTGTCGACATCAAGTGGATTAACTCCCATAGTGGATAAGTTTAACACCCCGAGATTTCATGAAAAATATGCTTTTTAATTTCATTGATGTCTTGTGTTGTATGCTACACCAAAAGGAGCTTTCACTAAATGCATCCCTGACTTGGCTTTCATTACACGTAATCAAGACGTTCTTCGATAGCGTGTGTAGTACGCAATACCAACTTTCACTAAACGAGATATTATTATATTATTATTATGAACTATCCGTTATGAATAGTAAAACCCACTATTTGGAATTGTATAACTTTTATCTTTAAAAATGGACTTCATTTTTCGATTCGGAATATCGAAATTATTCTAGGGTGAATATTTGGTATTTTTCTGAAAACATTCAATTTTTGATGAACAGTGAAAACACTGGGTTAATATTTAAAAAAACCAACTTTTTATTTAAGTAATTATTTATTTTATTTAAATTTATTTTAGGTCAAAATTGATACATAATACCTATATAAGTTCAAATTAATTCATTGGAGTCATTTTATAATAATTCTAGATATATTAAAATTTTATTGAACATTTCACCGACTTTTACCCACCTCCTAGGAGAATTTACAAATTTACATAAAACATAATTTTACCGCTTCTAGAGTGGAATTTCGAAAATATAAGAGACACAGTTAATATGAAGGACTAATATGTGGTTCAATGAGATGAAAATAATTTTTGGTGAATAGTAACTTTTTACTTTTTTTACCACGGTTATAAGTAAATAGGGTAATTGAGGGGAAAAATGATATTATTATTACCCTAACACATGTCCTAATTCTATTGGATAAGTGTAATTATACGAAAAAAAACCTTAGGAATACAATATGACCATTTAGGCCCACATGGATTATATTAGGACATTTAATATTATTTTATTTAAAGAATAGTTAAACTAGTTAAAATCAAAGTTTAATAACTAAAACATGTTTAATATAGGGTTATACATAAGATAAATTCGACTATAAATATTCATTATAAATATAAAAATATTTCCTACATAATGGTATTTTATTTATAATTTTTATACTTTATATGATTTAATTTATTTATGACACAATGATGATGCCTTAATTATCGTATTAAGGAAATATTGACATAATTGATGTTATAAATACCCAAATAAATGTAATTTAAGACTTTTTATGAATAAAACTAATTTAATAGGTTGATATTACATGGTACTATTTATTTAATCTACATTTTTGTAACTAATTATATTGTTAGGAGTTTCAAAAAAATCAAGTACAAAATAGTGTCAAAATTGACATAAAATAGTTTTTAGAATAAATATTATATTATTAATTGTTATTTCATTTCTAAAAATGTATGGTTTGGAAAAATGACTTAGATAAAGATATATATATATATTAATAATTAACCACTCGGGGTTTGTTTGGCTTGTTATTTTACGTTTATTAACCATATAGTGTAAGAAAACAAAAAAGACACGGTAAAAGTTAAATTATTTAACATAGAGTTAAATCTAAATGATAAGGTTAAAATAGTAACCAAAACTTGTCCAAATTATATTGGATGAGATTATTTAGACCCATACACCCTTAAATTATAAATAAATCAATATTGAGCTATTAGAAACCGAATATGACTTTATAATTAAATAATATTTTTAGTTTTTCCAAAGGTGCCCCTCTCCTCCCTTATAAAAGGGCACCTCTTCCCTCTTCTCCTCAAACCACTTTGATCCTTCATGCTCAGAAAAACCCTAACAATTTCTATTCTCCACTTCCCTAGTAATATTCTATAGGTACTGGTCTTCTTCAATGACCAAATTTATTTCCCTAAGAGGAGGTTTCTAAGAGCCGTGTCAAAGAAGAGGTAATATCTGTTGCCGATTCTTTCAAATTTATTTTTTCTTCTACTTCCTCTTATTTATTTTTTTAATTATGAAGTAATAAAATAAGTATCACTGATATACTGGTATGTTATTTCAAATTTGAAACAACCCTATTTTACCTTTTTTCCATCCAACGAAAAATGAAATCACCACGCGTGTGTACGTACGGAATACCATCTCCACGCTGTGGTGAAATCTTTTTTCGACCACCACCCTACTTGTATTGGTATAATGGTGTAAATAAATAACTATATATAATTATTGTAAAGTGATATTGATTCTGAAATATTATACATACACTTCAATACAATTCCACGATCATGGGAATGATATCATCGCTCGTGGGTACGTACGGACTACCGTCTCCACGACACGATGAGATTCATTTTCCATGTTAACCATTCATGAATGATTATAATGTATATATAATAAGAAAGCATGAAATATATGACATAATAATGATACTGGATTTATGTATATACATATATATATTTCCTCTAATTACTTCCATTCAAGTCAATAAGGAAAAGAAAACAGTGTTCATGCGTACGTACGAACAACCGTCTCTATGAACGGTGTATTTAATTTCAATTATCTATATATTATATATATTTATGTATACTGAATATATGATATATATTATTATTTATATTCTGGAAGAAATTAAATAATGATATTAGTAGTAATAATATCATGAATAACAAGTCCAATCACGTACGATAAATAAAACGTTTTACCCAAAATGCTGCTTTGACATGAAATTTACAAAAGAACGGGTAATATAAAGTTATAAGTGAACCATATATGATATCATAACAATTAATAAAATTCTGTAATAATTCAATAACATTGTTTAAATCATTATACAAGAGGTTCAGATATGTACGAAGCATATCGTACCTAAGGTAAGGGATAATTTTGCAAATCTCATTTTTATCCGAGATTGCTTATACGTAAGTATTTTCTGGGGTTATTGTTATCTTCCATGTACATGTTTTATAAAAGTGTTTTTTTGTATGTTTAATTTCCTTTTTACCAATTTTTACTTTTACTACATGGTATGTAAGGAATATTTCTTTTGTTTAAGTTATGAGGTACTTTTTGACTTTTTCGACAAAAGTATGAGGAGAATGTTTATAACATATATGACATTAAAGGAATTTTACGATTTTATAAAGACTTATTTTCATCAAGCTTCTTCCAAAAGATTTTATGACTATTTTCCAAAAAATACTTTTATTTTATAAATTGAATGGAATTTTGTGAAATGAAAATGTTTTTGAAGAAGAAAGGATATTTTCTTTAAGAATTCATTTCAAATGTTTTATCAAAACCATTTTCCATCTAAGATGACATTATTTCATATTTGTATGATTCAAGTATAAATTCTCTATGATTTTCATAGTTTAACTTTTTTTATTATGAAATGATATCCATTTATTTTATACGGATTTTGTGATGATGGGATGATATTTATAAAACCATTTTATTTGTTGGGTTATTATGAATGATGTATGTTTATTTTGTGGAACAAGTAAGAATGATATCATTATGAGATGGGTGGGACATATATCTCTCTCCAATGAATTGGGTAATGTTTTATATATCATGAGATAGACATGGATGAAATTGTAAGTTAATATGGTTCAGTGTTACAGGACTGAAACGAGGAGTGAACTCGATTCAGAAAAGGACATTGTCCACTAAGATGGTCTTGGCAGCAATTCCTTTGCTACTATGGAAATCATATCATGTGATTAATGTTTTTCCACAATTACAAGTTTTATTCCCAAGCTAATTTATCATGATTTATGTTCTATTGTGATTTATGCCTTACGTACTACCATTTTTTATGTCATTGCTCAAGATTTCGATGTTTAAACATTATGTTCATATTTTTAGGTTCAAATGTATATGGTTTGTTTTATTTAATCCATGATTACCCTTACTATGAATTCGAGCTCACCCTCTATATGTTTTCTTTTCCCCATGATTTAAATAATGGTTTTAGGTAAGAAAAAATAAGGGGAAGATCTTTATGGGGGATGTTGAAGATCTTTCACCATGATTAGAAGATTATAATCCGAGTTTCCAAAGACACTAAAATATTACGGTCCTTTGGTGTCTATTTTTGTTATGTATTAAGCATTCCGCAAAAGAATTGTAATGTCCATGTACGTCAGGCTTTGGGTTTCTACAAGTTATAGTCATAGAATTATGGTAACGATATTATAATTTAACCTAAGATGTTAGATATTGAAGGTTACCCCATTGATTACGATTTTTTCCTCTCACACTATTATTTTTAGGTTTTATAAAATGGTTGGAAACAGGATGATTCACGATAATGGAGGATAT
Source organism: Viscum album (assembly GCA_963277665.1). Classification (NCBI taxonomy): domain Eukaryota; kingdom Viridiplantae; phylum Streptophyta; class Magnoliopsida; order Santalales; family Viscaceae; genus Viscum; species Viscum album. Next base: position 1,215,055,813 of record OY728141.1, read on the forward strand.
GATGGATATTGAAATGATATTATTCATGAGCAACCAAATGGAATTGGATCTGGAAGTCAAAACATCGTTATTACGCCTAATCAGCAATCTCATTATATGATCAATAATCTCAACTTTGGTAAGTATCCCTACTCAGCTAATAAGAGAAAGATGGAGTTTCATGATGATCTTAGAGGAAAGAAAGTTCAATTCACCTCATGTAAATCATGTGGGAAGATGCATCATGGAGAATGTTTCAAAAGAACTGGAAGATGCTTTGGGTGCTGAAAATTAGGACACAAATCCAATAAGTGAAAAGGAAAAGGTTCATTTAACACCATGGATATGTCTAATGGTATTGCTACGACATAAACAATGATTAGATGTTTTAAATGTAGAATGTATGGGCATTATTCAAACCAATGACTTAAGGGAAAATCCCATGATGAGAATAAGCATGGTCATATGGGTAGTATTTATGTAAATGATGATGAAGAGACTACAAATGATATATGAGATGAAAGAAGTGTTGAAACTCAGTCAGTTGTTTAAGAAGGTAGTGGATTGATTGTATGTTTATCAAGAGTTATATTGTATAGTTAATGGTAATATGGAAGAAATAATCATCTAAGGATTGTGCACTATTGTTATTCCTAAAGTATTTGAAAGTATATGTTGAATGGTACCGGTAACCATGAATGGTTATTCAGATATTTTTGGAAGGAAGATGATATGTGGATAAGGAGAAAATAATATTTTTTATAGTATTCATGAGCTCATGATTGATATAAGGACTAAGTGATATCATGGCATGATTATATAGGATTTTTGGATTTTTGTATGTGGAAAGAGTTAAATTTTGACAGTATTCATGTTTTCACTAAGATTCAATGGGTATTAATTTTTCTAGATAATACCCGATTAAGGTATTCACATGTTTGGAATGTGACCAACAAGATATATCATATATGGGGGATAAATGATGGTATTCACGTACTTGTTATGTGACCTCTCAAGTAATCATTTTCTTTACACCATGAGATTGGATAGATGTATTTTTGATAAGCATAATGGTTGGAATGGATTAAGTTGGACATCAGATAGAATTATGTAAAGCTAGAATTTTTTGATATTATGGATTGTTATAATAATGTAGTTTTAGAAAAAGGACAACCTATAGAATGGGTGACAACCCATCGTGTCGGACAAGGCTGTAAGAATCGAACCCACAATTGATGTGCGACAAGCCTTTATCACCTACCACTGGCCTACAATAAGTCCTTGTTTAGTAGGAACTAGTTTTATTATATTAAGTAGTATGATATATGAAGTATAAGTCCATTTTAGGAAACATATATGATTAATCTCACTATAGATGGACTTATGTATTTTTGATAAATTTTTTTAACCTTTTGTTTGAGACAGAAGGAATGACACATCATTCTATCACATGACCTGCTAACACTTCACGAATGAAAAATTCAACTTCATTTTGTTAAGAAATTAAGAGGAAATTGTCCAAGGAATTACCAACGGTGAGACTGTACCAAAATCATGAAATTATTTCTTCTATTTCCGATTTCTTCAACTTTAGGGAAATGATATTGAAAACCAAAAATGCTGTCCTAGTTCCATTCTATCCGATGAATCATATTGTACATTAGATCATCTCAAATCTATGGCCTTGTAAATGTTGGCTTTTTCATAGCCATGTTCTCTACCACTTTCCATCAGAACATGACGGTTAGATTTCTCTTCCATATCCATATTTTTACATATATTCTCCCACGTGGAAACCCATTGATTAGTTAATTTGGGTAACCATTACATTTCATAGTTTAATTTTAATTGATATGTTTTGGTATTCTTTTTTAAGATGTGGGTTTCTATTAAAGAATATTTCGAATAGTGAACCATTTATAACCCCGACGAATTTCGAGGGTGAAATTCATTTAAAGGGGGGTAAAATGTAACACCCCAAGATTTTATGAAAAATATTCTTTTTAATTTCATTGATGTCAGGTGTTTTACGCTACACCAAAAGGATCTTTCACTACACGCACCCCTGACTAGGCTTTCATTACACGCAATCAAGACCTTTTTCGATAGCTTGTGTAGTACGCAATACCGAGTTTCACTAAACGAGATATTATTATAATATTACTATGAACTAGCCATTTTGAATAGTAATACACATTTTTCTGAATTATATAAGTTATATATTTCAAAATGGACTTCATTTTTGGATTCGGAATATTGAAATTAACATGGGGTGAATTTTTGGTATTTTTCTGAAAACATTGAATTTTTGATGAATAGTGAAAACACTGGGTTAATATTTAAAAAACCAACTTTTTATTTAAATAATTATTTATTTTATTTAAATTTATTTTACGAAAAAATTGATACATAGTACCTATATAAGTTCAAAGTAATTCATCAGAGTCATTCTATAATAATTTTAGATATATTAAAATTTTATTGAACTTTTCACTGTCTTTTACCCACCTCCTAGGAGAATTTACAAATTCACATAAAACCTAATTTTACCACTTCTTTTAGTGGAATTTCTAAAATACAAGAGACATGGTTAATATCGAGGAATAAAATGTGGTCCAATGATATGAAAATAATTTTTGGTGAATAGTAACTTTTTACTTTATTTACCACGATTAAAATAAAATTGGGTAATTAAGGGTAAAAATGATATTATTATTACCCTAAAACATGTCCTAATTCTATTGGATAAGTGTATTTCGACCTAAAACAACCGTAGAAATAAATTATGACCATTTTGGCCCACATGGATTAGATTAGGACATTTAATATTATTTTATTTAAAGAATAGTTAAAATAGTTAAAATCAATGTTTAATAACTAAAACATTTTTAATATAGGGTTATAAATTAGATAAATTAGACTATAAATATTAATTATAAATCGAAATAAATTTCCTACATAATGGTATTTTATTTATAATTTTTAGACTATAAATGATTTAATTTATTTATGACACAATGATGATGTAGTAATTATCTTATTAATGAAATATTGACATAATTTATGTTATAAATACCCAACAAAATGTAATTTAAGACTTTTTATGAATTAAACTAATTCTCTAGGTTAATATGACATCTTATTATTGATTTAATAAACTTTTTTTGAACTAATAATTTTTCTTGGATTTTCAAAAAAATCAATCACCAAATAGTGTCAAAATTGACATAAAATAGTTTTTAAAACAAAGATTATAATATTAATTGTTATTTTATTCCTAAAAATTTAATGTTCGGCCAAATGACTTAGATAAGGATATATATATTAATAATGAACAACTTCGGGTTCTTTTGTCTTGTTATAGTAAGTTTATTAACCATATAGTGTAAGAAAACAAAAATGACACGGTAAAAGTTATATTATTTAACTTAGAGTTAAATCTAAATGATGAGGTAAAACATGTAACCAAAAATTGTCCTAATTATATTGGATGAAGTTATTTAGACCCATCCCCACATTAGCATCGAAATAAATCAATTTGGAACTATTAAAAACCAAATATGACTTTATAATGAAATAATATTTTTAGTTTCTCCAAAGGTGCCCCTCTCCTCCCTTATAATCGGGCACTTCCTCCCTCTTCTCCTCGCACCACTTTGGGCATTCATGCTCGGCCAACCCCTCCATTTTCTCTTCTCCACTTTCCTTGTAATATTCTAGAGGTCCTTGTCTTCTTCAAAGAACAATTTTAGTTCCATAAGATGAGGTTTCAAAGGGGCGTGTCGAAGAAGAGGTAATATCCGTTACCGATTCTTTCAAATTTATTTCTTCTTCTACTTCCTCTTACTTAGTTGTTTCATTATGAAGTAATAACATCAGTATCACTCATATATTGGTATTTTATTATAAATATGAAACAACCCTATTTCACCTTCTATCCATCTTATGAAAAATCAAATCACCACGGGTGTGTACGTACGGAATATCGTCTCCACGTCGTGGTGTAATCTGTTTTCGACAACCACCCTACTTGGATGGGTATAATGGTGTAAATAAATAACTATATATTATTATTGTAAAGTGATATTGATTCGGAAATATTATGCACACACTTTAATATAATTCCACTATCATGGGAATGATATCATCGATCGTGCGTACGTACGGACTACCGTCTCCACGACGCGATGAGATTCATTTTCCATGTTAACCATTCATGAATGATTATAAAGTATAGTTAATAAGTAATCATGAAATATATGAAATAATAATGATACTGGATATATATATATATATATATCCTCTAATTACTTCCATTCAAGTCAATACGTAAAAGAAAACAGCGTGCATGCGTACGTACGACCTACCATCTCCATGAACATTGAATTTCATTTCATTTATCTACATATTATATATATTTACGTATACTGAATATATGATATATATATCATGATTTACATTCTGTATGTAATTAAATCATCATATAAGTAGTAATAAAATCAATAACAACAAGTCCAAACACGTACGATAAATAAAACGTTTTACCCAGAACGCTGCTTTGACATGAAATTTACAAAAGAACAGGTAATATAAAGTCATAAGTGAACCATATATGATATCATAACAATGAATATGATTATGTAACAAGTCAATGAAATTATTTAAATCATTATACAGGAGGATTGGATACGTATGAAGCATATCAGACATAAGGTAAGGGACAATTTTGCAAATCTCATTTTTATCCGGGATAGCTTACACGCAAGTATTTACTGGGGTTATTTTCATCTTCGATATACATGTTTTCTAAAAGTTTTTTTATGTATGTTTAATTTCCTTTTTACCCATTCTGACTTTTACTACATGGTATGTAAGGAATATTTCTTTTGTTTACGTTACGAGGTACTTTTTGACTTTTTCAACAAAAGTACGAGGAGAATGTTTTTTTTAACTTGTACGGCATGAAATGATTTTTACGGTTTTATAATGCCTTATTTTCATGAAGCTTACTCCAAAATATTTTATGAATATTTTCATATAATTACATTTATTTTAAAAAGTGTATGGCATTTTGTGAAAAGAAAATGATTTTGAAGAGGAAAGGATATTTTCCTTAAGAATTCATTTCAAATGTTTTATCAAAACCATTTTACATCTAAGATGACATTATTTCATATGTGTATGTTTCAAGAATAATGTCTCTATGATTTCAATGGTTTCACTTTTCATATTATGAAATGATATGCATTTATTTTATATGGATTATGTGATGATGGGATGATGTTTATGAAACACTTTTTATTGGTTGGGTTATTATGAATGATGAATGTTTATATTGTGGAACAAGTAAGAATTATTTCATTATGAGATGGGTGGGACCTATATCTCCCTCCAATTCATTGGGTAATGATTTATATCTCATGATATAGACAGGGCTGGAATTGTAAGATAATATGGTTCTGTGTTATAGGTCTGAAACGAGGAGTGAAATCGATTCAGAAAATGTCTTTGTCCACTAAGAGGGTCTTGGAAGAAATGCCTTGGCTACAATGGAAATCATATATTGTGCTTAATGTTTTCCCACAATTGAAAGTTTTATTCCCAAGATATTTTATCATGATTGATGTTCTATTATGATCTATGCCTTACGTACTTCCATGTTTTATGTCATTTCTCAAGATTTCAATGTTTAACCATTATGTTCATGTTTTTATGTTCAAATGTATATGGTTTGTTATGTTTTCTCCATGATTACCCTTACCGATCATTTGAGATCACCCTTTATATGTTTTCTTTTCCCCATGATTTAATGAAATGTTTTAGGTAAGAAAACAAAATGGGAAAATGTTTATGGGGGATGTTAAAGATCATTCACCACGATTAGAAGATTATTTTCTGAGTTTCCAAAGACACCAAACTATTACGATCCTTTGGTGTCTGTTTTTTTTATGTATTTAGCATTCTGCAAAAGTATTGTTATGTCCATGTACGTTAGGCTTTGGGTCCCTATAATAAGGTACACTAACTAATAACATAGATAACATCTCATGACATATAATTATTTACACAATAAATTTTAATACTATATATTTATAGGCAACATCATCACATAAATTAATATAATATACATTATATCCCCATGACGAAAATAAATTACATTTGAAAAATTACCATGATCAAACCATAGACAATGAATTGGGTTTCTAATTCCAATTCATGGAATTAATTATGGATAAATTATAATGATTCTACATAGAAGAAATAATTAAATAATATATATATATATTCATACATAAAAATGAAACATCGTTCTTCATCATCTAGTTCATATATATATATTTCATGAGAGAGATATCAGATAATAATGTGTAAAATGTAGCATTTGGGTTATTACTATTAAATAAAGAAAGGGATCATTTAAAAAAGAGAAGTCCCATTTATTTCCCATGAAACTAGAATTGAACCAAAATGGTTCTGAATAAAATAATTATTTTTATTATAATTAAGTCATGTTTTAGAAGAATTTTATGTGGGTGATTCTTGACAGAAGATAACAAATATGAATGTTCTTCTAAATTTGGAATACATAAAATTCAAAATTTCAAAGGGAACTAGAAACATGTATAACACCAAGGATAGAAATGATATTTAACTAGGAATATATGAAAGGTATAGATTAAAAATAAAATAATTTCCTTAGAATAATATTTAATAAATGAGATAAAATGAAAGAGATTATGTAAAGAGCATGTCACGAAGTAGGTGCAAAGATACCTTACGGTGATTGAAGAAAAATAATTTTACTTTTTTTAATCCCAAAATTAAAAGGGGAGGATAAAAATTCATTTTAATAATATAATATGGTAATAATGATGTCAAAATATTTGTTCAATTATTTTAATATCAATTTAAATGGATAAAATTTTTGATAACTAAAATTATGTGAAAGGAGGATAAAGCAACATTTAAGAGGATAAGAAATATAATTAGCTTAATTTCATTTTCAATAATTAATAAAACTCCTAAATCAGAATAGTTGGTATAAAAATTATTCTACCATGATAGTAATATGGTATAACATATGAAATGATATATGAAACCCTGGGATAAATTTTATAACTCCACAATATAATTGAGTTATAAAAGACCCTTATATTTTTGGTAAGACAGAAATCATATTAAATATTTAGGGAAGAAGATGAAGTGTTTTCCATGTTAAACAATAATTTATTATATTATAATTCAAGGAGTCGACAGTTTCACCATAAAAATGAAAACTGGTGCATAATATCAATATGTTGTCAAATGAATGATTATTGGGATAAAAATCCTTACAACATATGATGGATTTTAATAAAAATACCATGAAAGAAAGAAATATTAATTTTTTTAAAACTAAAATGAATAAATTTAATTAACTATATTATATTTTTAGTTGGAATTATAAACACCATTTAAAATAATATAGGTTCTAAAACTTTAATTTTTCTCAAAGAAATAAATTTGATGACTAAAAATTATGACCCAAAAAATTCTAATAAATATTTCATGAACAATAGAGATATGATTTGAAGTTGAAATACAATGAAATGTTATAAAAAGTTATATTATTTTTCCATTTAGTATTATACACAACATTTAAATGAAATTATATATATATATGATGTTCCTCAAAGTATGATATTTTGAGATGAAATACTTATGGATAAAGAAACATTCTTATTAATAAATATTTAAAGAGAAAGATATATTTGCTGAAGTTATAATACCATGAAAAGTGATAATAAATGAAATTATAAATCTAATCATTTGTTCTCACTCCTTTTAAATTATATTAGTTTTATAAAATTAAATTGTGTTGCGGAGATGAGAAAATTGAGATGAAACAATTAACCTGTTCTTGATCCATTAAAAACACTTAGATTTCATCGTAAATAATAAAATTAATTTCATTAGGTGTGATATTAGGAATCCAATTATTATTAATTTAATTTATTATTTAATATTTATTAATATATTTTATTAATTTATTACATAATATTTTTATGTATTGGCATTAAAATTGAATTAGTGTGGGGTAATTTAGCTTTTTATAACGATCAAAGATGATATTTTAACAATAAGTTATATAATAAATATATCCATTTAAAAAATACAAAAATTAATTATATATTAACTTATAATAATAATAATATTTATGTTGTCATATTTTACCATGAAAGAGTATCATAGTGTAGATTGAGTATCTGGTTTAACCCACCCAACCACGAATACAATATATGTCGACAGGTTTGTAGTGTGAGAAAATTTTGTAATATCACTATAGAATAAGAATAAGAATATTATTAATATCTTTATGTTATTGAATTATTTTGTATATTTTTTTATAATGAATGAAAATCAAGATCATAATAGAATAATGTTACTTCAGGCAGGTGGTACTATGCAGAACACACGATTATCATTTCCATTTTTCAAAAAATCCATGTTAATTATGGTATATTATAATTTTATATTTTTTTTAATTTTTTTAAAATATATATGTAATATTAATTCATCAATGTCATCATAACCATGATATTTGGTATAGAAAATGGAATGTGTTGTTTTGTGGTGGTGCTATTTTGTGAAATATAGTGCATATGATTTTTTTTCATTGTTTATAGATAAAAATAAATAATAGTAATTATATTAATATAATAAAATATAATTATAATTATTATAAATATTTTTCTATATATTTATGGATATGATCTATTTAGAAGTGTAGGATTTATGATAAATTATTTCAATGAAGGTAATACTATAACACAGTAACTCGAGTAAACCAATCCAGTCACCTAAGTCATCCCATAATGTGGTGGGATTAATTGATGAAGAAACAAGTATTATATAAAATGATAATGATAAATAATAGAAGAGTGAAAAGAAGAACCAAGGAAGATACAAATGATACAAGTAGGAAAACCCCATAAAGAATGAAAAATAAATAATAAACTAGTCTCTATATGACCAATTGTCACATATAAACAATACAATATCGTAAATAAAAGCAATAATTCTATATAGTGCTCTCCCCTTAACATTTATCATGAAAAATACGACCTAAAACCTCCCATATATTAATTTTGGGTGGTTTAAATAATTCATAGTTGGATACCATTAATGAATCTATATAAGTTATAATAACAAAAATGAATATGTTCAATCTCTAAGACAAAATTGTTTTGCAAAACAATTTATAAATAAACAAATTCATAGCCTTTTTAAAAAAATTCCATTAGTTTTCATAAATTATACAAAATGAATCTAAAATCAACAATAAAATTATTTAAAACACTAAATAATTTTACATGTGTCCCAACATCTAAGAAATTAACTGTCATGCAATATTCAACTAGAAAAAAAATTCACATATTATCTGAGTTATTGCCTATAAGATAATATAGACTAGAACCCCACAAGAATAACACTGAATAAGAATTTATCCAACCATAATTGAGGCCTACCATAGACCATCATCATAGAAGAGGATACATCTTAGTGGTTTCACACACAGTAAGGCCGCTAGTCTCTCTTTCGTGATGCACACAAGGTTCTCGCTATGAAATGTTTGTATAGATTCATTTTATAAATCATGCTCACATTCATATAATACTTTTTAATTGAAAATAATATCTACTTTAGGGTGTCAAAAAACCAGTTTTTATTTCAAATAAATGTAATCATCTTTTCAAAGAAAAATAACCTTTTAAAAATGAACCCATTCCCTTGTCAATGTAAACACATGATAATATTTTTCAAATATCAATGAAATAATATAAACAATATTAAATTCAGGAAATGAAAACAATTGGAAAAATTCACCAAGATCATGGATGTAGATAAACTATATGTCGTTAACAATAGGGATTATAATCCCAGAGAATGACATTGCAAGTAATTGAACACCCTAAATCTAAAGAGGATTTATAACCCCCCCATTCAATCAAAAAAGAACTTGGATAATCATAGTTGTAACTAGAATAACATAATGACCAAGTATATTACTTAACAATAGAAAATAATTTCAACCCCAACAGCATTCAATTGTTTAACTAATCAATCATGACATAAGGAATTCACCCAAAATCCCGTTAAGTAAGAGATATGGAAAAGAGGAAAAGGATACAAATTATAATGAAGACTCTAACACACGCATGGCACCATAAAAACTAGAACTTAAGAAATTACATGGTCTCTAATACCCTTATGGGTCACGAGGTCATTTCATTTTATGTTATGCTGGAAAAAGTGTTATCGTAGAATAAAAACAAATTTTTTTACATTATACAACATGTAATCCTTACACGATGTTTAACATTCTCACGTGGTGTAATATAGTTTACGAAATCATTCCAGCAGCCATTACATGTCATGTAATCCCATCAAAAGTCAGGTAAATTCCCCCAAAAGAACAAAATGTTGAGGTAAAATCTAGAAATTACAAAAATAACATGTAAATTACCATTACAAGTTTGCTTAAAATTCATGCAGTCCAATACTCACCAAAAGGAAAAAAAGAAAGAATTTTTTTTGGATGTATCTACAATGAATGAAACTGAGCATTACAATCATCTGAACATAAAATATTTCTATACATTTATTAAGCTCATCAACTTTTACCTGAAAGATGGGAAGTACACATCTACATTATTAACAACTATCGCTCCCATTTCTTGGGGCAATCTTATCTGCAATAGCACATTTCTCAGACTAGGGGGAATTTTATAGTGTAGTACTTTATCCTGGAAATCCCTCATCTGAACTAGATTCTCAACAAAAGTTGTATTGTGCTCAAGATTAACATACTACCACCTAATCATATGGGAACGATCAAGAATATACATCCTCAACTATGAGACATGAAGCATATCATTAATCGAAATCATGATTTTTGGTAGAGGAATTTAATTGGACACCTTTCTTTGTCGCATAATGATTTCAAAGGGGACCACAAACCTCAGTACCAACTTAACCTGCTTATTCAACCAATAATGTCCCATGTGAGGTGAAATGTTAAGAAAGACACAATCACCAACCTTGAAATCTAACTATCAATGGTGATAGTTCGCATAATATTTCTAATGAAGATTTGTCATCATAAAATTCCTTCTGATCAACTAAACTATATCTTTTATATCTTAAACAACAGTTTCCCAAACAAAGGACTACACATTCAATTCTACCCATCACATTGGTGATCAACATGCCCACCCATTTAATGTATCAATGGGGTATATAAAAATCAAAACCAGATAAATATTATTATATTAAAACTCAAAAAAGTAAAATTCATGTCCTAAGATCTTCAAAAATCAAGCACAGAGGCCTAGATCACATCATAAATAACATAGATTTCCCTCTCTATATATCGATCCATCTATGGATGATAAGTCAAGCTCAATTTCAAAAAGGAACCCATTTATATATGTAAATATTTCTACAATCATATTATAAACCTCGATTCTTGACTAGAAACTACTATATATAGATACCCATTAATCATCAGAATCTATCGAACATACATATCCCCTATATATTCCACTTTTTGGTTTCCTTTATTGAAAATAAAAGCATTAACTTATTGAGTTTGTCCAAAATCACACAAATAAAAACCTTCCCACTATTATTCCACTATAAACCAAGGAATGAATCCATTGAAATAACATATCACTTCCAAATTTTTAATGGTTAATGAATGTAACAATTATGTGGGTCTCTGGTATTTATCCTTAACACTCTATCAAGCGAGACCATTTCATTCAAAATCTAGAAGTGACTACCTCACCCCCAGTCACCAATATCATCATATCAAATCTTGGAACAACGGTGTAGCCTCATGGTTCATAGACAAACATGAATGGTGTTCACTCTCTACAAACCCCTACCTCATATAAAATAGTTCACCCAACCAACTATGGGAGAAAACAACTCCAATGGGTGATTGTGAAAACATTCAATGACCAACTTATTCTCATTATCTTGATAATACAATAAATTTTTATATGGCCTTAATAGTCCTCCCCAAGACACTAAATATTGGAATTACACTTCAAAGGGTTTCAAATATATGTGGGGTATTAATTTCCCATTAATAACGAAGGTTCCAATACCACACCAAAGAGTAATACGACATTAGAAAAGTCAACCAATTCATTTATATAAAACCCACAAAAAAGTAAAATACCACACATGAAAAATAAACTATCAAAGTAAACAACAAAAGATAACTATAAGAACTCCCTATAACCAAAAGACTCTATGCTCTACAAGATCCAAGATCAGACATCACAAAGTGTCCCAAGTATCACGATGTGGAGCTGTAAACATACGATACTTTACCTTTTTCAGCGTCTTATAGGATAACACCTGCAAAAGAACCAATTTTAGAATGTAGGGGTGACTATAGAAACACTAGGATTTCATAATGCATTTTTTATTCACTTTAGTAGGATGTAAAGTATATAAATATTTAAATAAAATATTTTATATAAAATAATTTCCCCAAACAGTTTATAAGTATTATAAACAAGTTCAAAAACCATTTATAACCAAATTTTAAGAAGTTCCAAATTAACCACTTTCCCAAAAATTCATATTTCTTGAAAAACAACCAGAACCGATTTAAAAATATATTCTGAATATCATTTTGGAAAAAAAATCCATTCAACTTCACGACACACCAACCATGCATGAAACTTGACTCTCCAAATACTCGCAAGCAGTGTCTTATCCTTACACTAAGACTTCACTTTGCGGGCCACATTAAAGGGGGTACTTAAACCCATACCCATCAAAACTATTATTGGTGTTCCATCATTCCATTATCCATCCCAATTTATATGAACACAAACCACAAACAAATTTCAAACACATTCTAAATCCAATTGTGTTCAACCAATTCTATAAACCCATTATTTTATTTATTATTCTAATGAAATAAAATTTCAAAAATATATATATCATTTCAATAATATCATTTCTTTCTATTTAGATTTTTTAAATAAATTCAATGTTCTGAAATTTCCAAAAAACTTCATTTTGAAATCAATATTTTTAAACCAAGAAGGGAAGCACATTTTCAAGAACACCAAATTTTCTAGATTTCCACAATATAACCAACAATTACTAAATCGGGTATCCAAAAATTCAAAAACATCCAATTGAAAATTAATTTAACACAAGATATTTAATTTGAAATCATTCCAATCATTTCTACTTAGATTATTTGAAAGTGAATCCACTGACCTCGATGGTTTGGATGAAAACTGAAAACGAATGAAGAGCGCTCATGAAACCAGGTCGATTCCCAATGAAACCAAATAAAATTTCTTCCCGTAACAATATGAAGTCAAAATATTACCATATATGGAATCAAAAAATCAAAGATCCTACCACAACAGTTATAGATCTATGCAACTAAGAGATGAGGTGAGGTATATCTATGAAATTGTTTTAAGAATGATAAAGAACGACACATACTGTAAGAATCAGGCTTTAAAACTACATGGGAGGGTTATGTATTGACTCCAAATATTTTTGGACATGTTATTATAACTTCAATATAAATAAACACATAAATAGGGCTGAAAATAAGAAAAAAATGTAGTTAGAGGAAAAAATTCTTGAGATCCACTTTTTTAGGATCTCACGAAAACCCTGTGCATGGTTTGTTTGCATCATTAGAAAAACCATAGACTATTTATTCTTTATATAATAACTGAAGAAGGATATAAAATGGCCTCTATTCTTGGTCTCTCTAACTGTTCACCCACCGTAATAATGCAACTATCCAGAGCTACTGCTGTAATGATTTCCCCTAGGATTTTTGCACCATTTGGAAGAACAATGTACAACCTGTGCACCTATCCTTTATCACCCAATTACATATTGAATGTATAAAAACACTTCAAAACATCACCCATAAACTATATATATAAGAAAATCATAATTAAAGTGTTACATTCTAAAAACCAAGGGTACTACACAACTCGTACGAGGTCTATCAACCATTTTTTCTAACATTAGATCTCGTTTTTTTTAATTTAATCAAGTTGAACTCATTCATCAAAAGAAGTGTCAATGTTTTTCATATATATGAAAACCTATAATCCATACTATATTACTCCATTTATCTTTTTGATGATTCTACTAATCAGGGACTACTTCTCAACTGATTCATTCACTTCTTATGTTGGGAATTTCTTACTCAATGCATCAGCAACAACATTTCATTTACAATGGCCATACTCAATATCTAAATTAAATGTCTAAATATAATCAAATGATTTTATATATTTTACATATATATTCCTCATTCTAAATTACATATTTCATAATCTTATTTCTTGAATATACTATAAACCTCTCTCCGAAGAGATAGTGGAACCACGTTTCCAGTGCATGAATAACAGTTAGTACATCAAGATCATGATTATAGTAGCTCTTATTATTATTGTGTAACTAGTCTGAGACATAAACCACAACTGGTTTCCCCTATGTAAAGACAAAACCCAAACCTATACTAGAAGCATCACATAGAACATCATATCCTAAACCTGGTTCCAGAATAATTAAAACTGGTGTTGAATTCTTCCTCATTTTCATTTCTTCAAAAGTTCTCTAACACCTGTTGTTCCATTCAAGCATTACACTCTTTAATATTAAAGTTATTATCTTAGGTAAAATCTTTGACGAGTCCCAAAAAAACCATTTATTATAACCCTCCATCCCAAGAATCTCCAGATCTCAAACACAATTCCAGGAAACTACGAAGAAATAACATTTAATGCATTTTTCTGGATCTACTATGAAACCCCTATCAAATATCCCATGCTCTATAGACATAAATTCCTTGATAAAAAACTCACACATAAAAATATTACCATATTGAAAATGTTCCATCAATGTTTTAAGAATGATTCCTAAATATTCTATACGGTTCTCTTATGTTTTGGAGTATACTGGGATATTATCTATGAAAAAAGTAACAAAAGTGTCCTGGAACTGATTAAAAATCTATACCATCAAAGACATAAATACCACATTATCATTACTGAGACATAATGGTATAACCAAAAATTTGAAATCCCAATGAAAAATCCAAATAGTTTTCATAGAAATGTCCTTTTCCCAAACTCTAAATTGGTGTTGCCCAAATTGCATGTCTATTATAGAAAACCAATGAGCCCCTATCAGTTGATAAAATAAATCATCAATTGTGGGTAAATAAAACATGTTCTTAACATTTACTACATTCAACTTCCAGTAGCCAATATAAATTAAAACGCTCTCATATACCTTCTTAGAAAATATTACTGGTGATACACATAGAGATACTCATGGAAGAATGAATAATTTCTATTCAAGGTCCTCAAGAAGGAAATTATGTTACACTATATCTGTAGGTTCCATTAGATAAGATGAAATGTAAATGGGCATCATTTGAGGTAACATTACCATAGTTAACTCAACATATAAATATCACAATAAACCATAAAATTAATACATAAAAATCATTGATTACATTGAAAAAAAATAAATATGTAACATCCTAATAACATGACAACTACATAAGGAAATATTTTTGACAATTTGAATGATATTAAACTGTCATAAGGAACAATCGACCCTTACCTTCTGGATCTAGAATCCCAATCACCAATGAAAACATGGTTTTTCCCACTGGTATATATGAACTATACACAATAGTGATAATATTATATCTATGAAATTATGGTAATCATAAAATCTATGATGAAAATAAAGTTCGAGAAGTCCATACCAAGAACTATGAACTCCCAATCCACCTCAATGTCGCCTACTGCAACCAAAAATGATGATCATTTGAAACATTGTTTGTAAAAAATTCTATAATGCATGATAGTGTCGAAAAAGAATAAAAAAACTATGAATCAAAACCAAATACATTAGCCAATATTTATGATATAAATTAATGAGTGGAACTTGTATCATGAAAATATAACACCAAAGGTGATTAAATAAACATTGTACCTGTAATAGGAGTTATCCTTAATTTCGATTCCTCTGGAAAACAATCTTCGAGATAACGTCATCCATAAATTTCCACATTGAAATCCCCCTTATCTAGAAAATAAGACCCAATAACCCTGGATACATCAATATAAACATCTATTCCATTAGTAAAAGTATATCCCACCTTACTACCTTGGAACATCTTATCATAGATACGATTCAAATTTCTAGATCACCCAAAAAGACAGAAAAATCATGAAACCACCATACACCAAGGCCTAGTATGACCATGAGTCAGAAAATAGTAGAGAAAAAATCCCTATATCGATAATGATTCTATTAAAATTGGTCATATAGAAAATAGATAATTATTTCATGTATTTTTCTAACTAGAATAATAACCTAGCCTAAAAGTTACATCTATAGAAGCTCTTCCAAAACATGTCCTTACAGCTCTATCTATCTCATGAAATATAATTTATCTACTACCACAAAAAAATTTGGAAGGCACATAAGAACCTGAATTTAATTAACATCACCCCTCATAAACATAAAAAACCTTTGATACATCAAGTATTCATTGGTGACTAGATCTAGCTCCGGATGCACTAAATCAGCAAAGTGGGGGGTGTACTATATAAGGGTCTACTGCCCTTGCTCGAATGTCAGAAAATCCAAGATATTTTCCTCATGTAAAGTCATAAGTTACTAATAATGATTATATATCCTCACTAATGGACCCTAGGTAAGACTTATGTGCAACATAGCATTCACTATCGAGTCCCACCATCTTCTTCCTGGCCATGTGAGCATATACATGGGAAAACCCAATCAAGAATCATTAAGAGTACTAAAAATGTTAAAGATCCTCCAAATAAATTCAATCCACTCTTTTGACTCTAATTTTTCATCTCACAATAGAATATTGATGGAAGATTCATGATAAATTTTGAACCATGATCCACTATCCATCCTAGGTCCACTACTCCCACTGATATAGAAGTCTAAAAGGTATAAATCCTTGCTTCATCCATTGAAAGTTACATAGCAGTATCCACCTCTGTAACATACCTTGTTCATCCCCCCTAATTATTTTTTAATATAAATTATAGGAGTAATTGTTTGATAAATGAAAGACAATAACCAATCATTCATGAGATTATTCCAAAAACATCAAACCAAAACATGAATCAAAAAAAATATTTAAAAAATAGTTATTAAAGGAACTTATGAATCCTTTCACAACAACAAAACACATTTTAAATGAATTGGTCCATCTAAATATACTCCCCCATATTTTATTCAAATTATCATACTCACCCACTATGTCCCCAAACATTGGATTTTGGTTAATTAAGAAAAAAAACCTTACAAATAATTTAAATTAACCAAAAAAATATATCTTGGAATTGCAAAATTATTTTCCCACCACCCATGGGAACTCTAATATAGTAATGGGAGTGAGCTATCTAGACCCATTCTTTCACCTACTGTCCAAATTTGGAATACACTATTCCAGTATACCCAAGACATAGAACCCACTCAAGAATTGCAGACACAATTAAGACTGATTAACCACTTTGATAACAATTTTAAATAGAACAACCTAGGTTAACCAAACAAGTTCCCCAATTCATCCCATTATGAGTTGCGGTAAAATGAATACGGTGAGAAATTTCTCATATATAAGGATAATAAGATACAAAAAAAGATTAAAAATTGAATAAAAATGGAGACACAACTTATCCAAATATGAAATAATGAGAAGTTACTAGAAAAATAGTCAAAACAAATCTCTGTTTGACCAATTGTCACCTCCAAACAAAAAATAAAAACACAAAGCGAATCATGCACTATAAATAATTCTCTTACCATTATAAGTATCCCAAAAAAGGTTGGTGGATACATACATGACGAAGTAAGGTATGAGAAAAAAATCACAATAGGATTACACCACCATATCTATACAAGATCTAATAAAAATAATGCACAAGTCAAATCTACAAAAATATGGTTTTACAGGAATATTTAAAAATAAATAGATTGAAATCCTTCAACAAAATGTATTCGATTTCTCACAAATTTTATAACATATTTCTAAATACTGAACAAAATCAGGTAAAATACCAAATATTAATAAACATGTGATCCTTCATCCATGGAATAATCTATCAACCATTAAACAATCATAAAAATGTATGCACCTACCAATGAGGATCTATCCTATAGGAAAATAGGTATAAGACACTAAAATTCTAATAAAGAATATGTTTGGATCTAAATAGCATCGATTCATTCCATTGTTTGTTAACATAAAATTTGTGCCCTCTTTGTGTGTTACATTTAGTACAGATATATGTATCTTTTTCTCAACTAACACAAGGTTCCCACTTTTTAGTATTGGTCAATTGTAATTTGTAAATAATTCTCACATATTTATACAAACATAAAAAATTCCTAAAAATATGCTCCAGGGTTTGAAAAATAATTCATTTTAAAATCGCAAAAAATCCATTTTAAAAACAAAAGTACATTTTCAAATATTAACCAATACACATTGACATTTCAACAATAATAAATTGATTTTAAATCTCCTGGAATCAATAATAACTATACTGAATTCAATAAATTATAACACTTGAATCCATACACCTACCTCAATGACATAGAAAAAAAAATAGACATTGAAAATGGGACATCGAAACCAAGAGAACAACCTTATGAATGAAAGTAACACAGATAATTTGAAGAGGATTGATGGAAAATCATATTATATTACAAAACAACGGCCTGAACATAGCTACAACTGGAATCAATGAAAGACCAAGAGTAGTAATTACCTAGAGAAAATAATTTTGCCTCCCTCAATGATAAATCTCTTTACAATTCAATCCAAATTGAAAGAAGTGACCCAAAATATCCTTGGGTAAGAGCTACAAACAAGAGGAGAAGGCTACAAAAGAGAATTAATCCTCAAACGCCCGCATATAACCCTAAAAACACCTCCTAATATTACATGGTGTTTAATATGTTTACAAATCATGATACCCTTTATTTTATGTTATTATGGGAAATAAGATTCCTCAAATTAATAACAAATTATTTCATATTAAATGATATTTATTCCTTACACAACATCTAACATTTTCATTATGTGTAGTTCAGTTCATGATATTTTTCCAACGACCATTACATGTCGTGTAATCCCATTACATGTCACGTAACTTCCCAGTGATCAAAATAAAAGTAATGGGAAAAGCTAAAATTCAAAATAATCACTGAATATACCATCACATGCATCCTCTCTATTCATCTTCGACAATACTTTCCCAACATAAAAAATAAAACTAATAGAAAACACTAGGACATGCATGAAATAAAGGAATTAGATAGTTTCAAATAAATAAATTATATACACGATCTTACCTTATATATTTCTATTGAAGTGAAATTATTATGATTAATTATACCCATGATTTTTAAAATCCTGTGATTTTAAAAATAATGACTATTTTTTATCGTATACAAAATATGTTACATTGAGCATAAAAAAACTGAAAATTATTGTTATTTAATTGTGAACATAAAACCTAGACATTAAATCGGAATGTATGAATAAGGTTACAAATAATGTATATATATATAAACTATCTAACCAATTAAAATTTACTTATTTGATTTCATAAATATAATGGCAATGTTTTTTGTAATTTCATTTTATTCTTAAGAAATATATTTTCATTAAAAATGAATATTATTACATTTTATGATAAAATATTATAATTAATTTTTTGTACATAATTTAATTTAATAAAATGAAATGATTATTATTTTTATAAATCACAATACAAAAATTATCTATTGAAGATTTTTTTTTGTTTTTCTTAAAAGACTTACTTTTTAGTGAATAGTAAAAAATAATGTTTTTATTGAAAATTGATTTTCATTTATTTTATTTACAATTTATATTTAATTATAGATTTTTAAAAATATAATTAGATGACTATAAACTTAAATAATTATATAATATGTTTTTACATAAATTTATTATTGAATTTTAAATAAAAAAATTTTATAGTTGAAAATGGCATTTTTCTTAATAATAATTTTTCATTATGTTTGGTCAATTTTATTTTAAATTATAATTTTCCATTTTTGTGTCTTTAATGTTGAGAAATGGAATAAATATTAGGAATCATGATCTCTAAATTTGGGAAATAAGTCCCTTATATTTTTTATCAATACAAATAGTAACCATGGTAATTATTGTTACCACAGTAATTGGTAAATCTAGTAAACAAGAGTTAAAAATAATATGATATGTACTATAAAATTTATCTACATATTAACTTAATATAATTATATGGTTCCATATATTAAATAATTAATTATGATTAATTTATAGTTTCTTTTTTTCTCTAGTTGTAATTATGATCTTTATATTTTTTTTGGAAAATAATAGTTAAAAATGTCACACTGTTATTTTTAATAACTATAATATTTTTAATAATAATATAAATACATTAAATATCAACTTATAAATATTAACTTTAAATATAATATATTTTTAAAAATCATGATAATTTTTTAAAAATTTATAATGTATAAATAGTTATCTTTAATGATTACAGGATGATGATGTAGTAATAAACCGATTAAGTAAAAAATCAAGTAAATGGTAATAATTTTTTAATGAATTTAAAATTCATAGAATTAAAATAATCCATTGATATTATAGAAAACTATAACAGGTTATATATGCAATATTTTTTTTAATAATTTAAATTTTTTCTCTTGACTTATTAAAATCATTGTAATGTATAGTTTTCAAAGTTTCCATTAATGATATTTAATATTATATAGTGTTTTATTAAATGATATTAATGTTTAAAAATATTATGTTCGTAAAAGTTATGGGATATAGATTATAATTTATTTATTTCTCAATTTACTTGACTTTTTTCTCATTTGTTTTAATAATATTGACCCTTCTAGAGTAAAATACATTATTTAATGGTATTTATGAAAATGGATAATGATGAGTAAAAACTATAGGACAAGGGAAGGAATGTGATCAAAACATGTCAAAAAATAATCGGATGGCGGGATTTGGAATATAACTCATCATCAGTTGATATATTTTCAAATTTTATCTCTTTGGACTTCAAAATTAATTTTTATTAATTAAATTTGTCAATAAATTCCATGAGTCCTCATCACCTCTCATATAAAAGGACATCTATTTTTCTCATTAAATCTTATTTAAATACCCCTTTTGAATGGTTCTGACCATACTAGATATCTTAATATTATCCGTAAACATGTTCCATTAGATGTTGTAATTGTATTATACCAACCATTGTTGTCTTAAGATTTTATGAATTGGAGGTTGATCGACGAAGTAGTATCATTATTAACTAATAATTTTATTATTTTTTCTTCTACCAGCTCTATAAAATCACACATAACCATGATTATATAAATACATTATTATATAGAATATATTTATAAGCTATTATTTTAATTTAATAACATTTTCCAATCTCCAACTTTGATAAAATGGGAAATGAATTTATAGTTTTGGTGTAGAGCGGACTAATTCCACAAGAACAAATAAAATTAATTTTCCATCACCATATTTCATTATAGGTAATAGTAACAGAGTTATTTTATATACAATAAATTCATTAAATATATATCAATATGAAATTATAATATATATTTTACTTTATTTCCATTCAATTCAATAAAAAATTATTACATGCTTCATGCATATGTGTTTACTTTCACCTCTATAACGTGATGTGATTTATTTTAAATTATCACATCACATGGATGATACATAAATATATGAATATTTAAATGATTTATATTATTTTTAAAATATAATTATTATTTCTTAATGATAAAATTATACTTACAATATTTTTGTTGTGATATTTTAATAAATGGCAATGTCACTCTTGTGTACATATGACCTACCATCTCCATGAATGCAACATAGTTTATTTTTCAAAACCATCATTCAAGATTGGTTTTGAAAGTATAATTTTTCTACAAAAATAATAATTATTTTATTATTATTATTATTTAGTTAATGTAGTAATGCCCTCTCTGTACTTTGTCAAACTATAGAAGTCATTCTGAAGATATGAACCAAACATCCTCAAAACACATTATTTAGACATAACCGATAATGTAGTTAACTATATCATCAAGTTAATTAAAATAAAACTTTTAAGGATAAGGAATTAATGACAAAATAATTATGAAATAAAATAAATTATATGACTATATCATATAGTAGTTAATGGATATACATTAATTTCTATATTTGAGTTAAGAGATTTCTTCACATTTTATATTCATTGATGCTTATTTTTTTATTATTAACCTTATTTATTTTATATGGTGTGTGTGTGTGCGTATATATTTATTTTTTACATGAATTATCATTAACCATTATTACATCATTATATTTTATTTATCAATTTTATGTATTTTATCAAAGCGGGTTTTTTCTAGAAATTTACAAAGTATTAAATGTTTCTTTAACTCTATTTTCTGATGTTGTGTTATAACTCTTATTAATTTCTATTGTTATTCAATGATTATGATTTAATTAATA
Organism: Viscum album; assembly: GCA_963277665.1. Taxonomy (NCBI): domain Eukaryota; kingdom Viridiplantae; phylum Streptophyta; class Magnoliopsida; order Santalales; family Viscaceae; genus Viscum; species Viscum album. The sequence continues at coordinate 1,215,078,458 of OY728141.1, forward strand.
TCTTTTTTTTTATTCCAGATATGCACCAATTATTTTTTATTCATATTTTTTACACATGAAATCTCAGTTGATTAATTATATATTCAATGATATTATATTTATAAGGGTTGTTAATATGAAATTGCCATTATTTGGGACATACATTTATGATATTAACCTATATTTTTATGATTTGTATATAGTAACCCAATGAATTTTTATATCATTATTCTAATTATTTTCATCATATATAATGTTTAATGTGATGTTATTAATTAATTCAGTTAATTATTTAAATATTACGAGTGTGAAAAAAAGCATTATGTTACAATCTTCTTTCATTTCCGGATTTTTTATTATAATAGATAATTTAGGGAAAATAAAATTCTAATAATTTATTTAATATAATTTATTTAACTCTAATCTGGTTAGGAATTTCATTGATAATTTAAATTTTCATTTCACGACTTATTGATAATGGAATTATCAAGACAATCAATTATATGTGGTACCTATCATGAATATACATTCAGATCAATAACTATTGTATTCTATATCCATTTTTTTAAAATGTTTTCAAAACATTTATTTATTAACATAATTTTTTAAATAATTATACATCACATGATATTTTTATTTAGTTTAAATTGTTTTAGAATTGAATTTTTTTATCACTTTCTAAATGGTTCAATTTTGAATCCCATTACAAATGTTTGGATAGAATTTTTTATTAATAATAAAAACATGAGTGTATTTTCTCACCATAATGAACATTATTTTCATTGAATCATCTATTATTTGTTTCAAGCATTATTTTTAATGAAATGGGGATTCATAATAATTGTGATATTTTTAGTTTCTAAATGTGACTTTCATAGTTAAAATTATAATTTCCTCAATGATTTTTTTAAAGATATTTTAATGGTATTTATATTCATCAATGACAACAACCCATGATTCTACTTATGCTCCACAATAGATATTTTTTAAATAAACCATCATTATAACTTATTTGGATGGATTATTATTGTATAAAATTAATTTTCATGGAACTAATTTCATTTATATGTCTTAATAAAGTAATGAGAAAAAAACACTATTTCAATGGATACTATAACAATGAATATTTCTAGAACCATAAACATTATTTATTGTTTTTATTAAGTTATATTTTTTCAAGTTTTATTGGAATAAGTACTTTACAAATCTCATCATTGGATATTAATGTTTTAAAATGGGGGTTTAAAAGAATATTGAATATTGAAATCTAATAATGTTTTCACATAGGTATCAAAATGGTATTTCTAGGGTCTTTTTAATGTTATATTCTTCAGATATTATTTATTAAGGTTTGAGCATCAATATAGATCACGAGTGATTCCATTATATAATTTAAAATGTGTATACCTAAATAGTGATCCAAAGCATTAGGTAATGATTATTCTACATGGATAATTTTATTTGAAGTCATTCATATGGTTATTCTAATTGTAAGGGTTCCGTAAGTGTTCTATGATGATGATGTATATGGGTAGAAATATATTTTTTTATTCATTCTATTGGATGTAGATTTTTTGTTTGAATATTAATGAATTCTTGTTTCTAATGATTGTTGATTCATAATAATATTTTTAAATTGTAAATATTTAATCCATTATTCCCTAATTATGATCGTGATATTGTTTTTTTTTGAATTTTCTTATTTTAATCTCATGCTTTTGATTATGTCATCATGCACTTATTCACATATTTTTATCAATAATGAAATAAATTTTTTAATTCATATCTTTACCATTGATGAAAATTTAATAACACACTTCATAAGTTTCCTTTTACCCATGCCATGAAAATTGATGAAAAGTTATGTGTTTCAAAAAATGGATTAACATGTAATTAATTATAAACAAGATGTTAAATAAATGATAAGGAATATGAAAATTTGAAATAATGGGAGACACTCTCGATATATGTCATTAGTTGTTTGTATGTAAGAGTATGTCTTCATTTACTAAAACTATAAACCTAAAAGGTCCATTGGTATATATGTGCTCGAATATTCCATTTTTATGTTGTATGATTTGGGTGGATGAAATTTGGTCACATTTATTGGTATCAAATTTAGAAATGTAAATTATATATTTCTAGCACCAGATCTGGTTGTGTAGGTTCATGGTTACTACATTTGGTATTAGAGCGGGGTTTGAATAACATTAGAGATTAGGAAATTTTCGGGTGAGTCTATCTCAAGTGTTATTGATGTAACAAATGGATTATATGTTTGAGTTTAATCATATATTCAATGTTTTAGACACACCTTTTTGTGGTATTAAGTAATGGAATTTTAATGCGACTACTGATTTTGGGAGACAATTTATTCAGCTGCGTTTTTTTAAACCCATAAGTTTAAAATGAAGTATTATTTTTGAATTTGTGTTTTAATTATATTTTAGAAGCATATATAATGTTAATTTCAATTTATGGTTTTTTTAATATTATATTACTAGATCAAGTACCTTTTGGGTATATTTTTTTTATGTGTGACTATTGTTACATGGAGATAAATATTAATTTTATCTTGGATGAATTTTTGATAAAATTCTTATGATTTATTTGTTTTATTCTTTTATATAAATATGAAAAATAATTTAATATACTGTAATTTGGTGAATGATTTAATTTTATTGTTGCATATTAGCATCGAAATTTGATGATTAATGTTTTATTTATTCATGTAATGTTTTATTCATTATTTGGAATTATCTAAAAATATTAAAACTATTATGGGTTTTAATGTATGCAAGTATGGTATGTGTTTTATTAACCTAATTATGAAGTTTGTGATCTAAAATATGTTCTTTAGAAATACAAATTGATCTGAAATACTCATCATTTGGAGAAAAAGATTTCATTGTGGTGAAAAATGAGTAAAATATGAAATTCTAAATTTCAAGTTAGAATATTTCTACATGTAGTTATTATAGATGATAAATTAGTCCCACAAATTGATGAAAATGATACTATAAGTGAAATTTATATGTTTAAATTTATTATCACGTAATCAAAGGATTTTAACCTATCACATATTTATGTTGTTGTGATGGTTACAATTCTCATGTTCATGTTCTCTTTTAATATTTATTAATCCAAGGGAATTAGTTTTCTCTTCCATGTCAATAACTTTTCATCCCAACAATGTTATCCTACTTGGAATCCCTGTTTTTGGTAATTTTATATTTCATGTGTACTTCCATTTCTCTCTAATCAATAACAAGGTTTTTAACCTTTTTTGAGGTGTTGGGTCTCAAAAAAATGTATATTAAAATTTTAAATGTGTTCGACTGATATCTTTATAAAAATTTTTAGGTTTAAATTTATATAATGGGTGATATTTATGTATTCCAAAATTTTAGAAAGAATTAATATGTTCGGTATCATATAAAATATACAATGTCATGCATCAACGAACCATTGAATACAAAAATATAAATGTGACCATTAAAACAAAGAAATTAAATATTTTTTTTGTAATAAGATTAACTATATAAATATATAATGGTAATAATAAATTAAAATTTATTTATTAATAATTAAGAAATAATCTCTCAATTTTTAGTGATGTCATTTTATTCATCAAAAATATGTTTTCATCTAAAATGTTTTCTATTTTTTATTTAATATAATATTATAATTAGTTTGTGAAATTTATATATATATATTTTTAAAATAATTAAATAATATTTATGAAAATTGAATACAAAATTATCTATTGGTATAATTTTTGAATTTTTCTGGAAAGATTAACTTTTTAGTGAATAGTGAATAAATACAGATTGTTATTGAAAACATTATTTTTTTTAAAGGTATATACAATGTTAAAATATATTTTTTATTTGTTTTAAAATATAATTATTTTATTTTATTATAAATTAATCCTATTTACATTTTTTATATTAATTTTATAATTTAATTTATTAAAAAATTATATTTAAAAACGGAATTGTTCTAAGATACATTTATTTGTCACATTTTGGTATTTTAATTTCAAATTATATTACTAAAATTATAAATTTTGAAATATTATTTTTTACAGAGTTTTAATCATGAGGTAAAAAAAATTTATATTGGTCTATTTTATTTTTAGTCAATATAAATATTAACCAGAGTAGTTTTTGTTACCACGGTAAAGGGTAAATCAATTAAACATGGGTTAAAAATAATATGATATGAGCTACAAAATGAGACTAAAAATTGTATAAATTTTATTTTTTGATTCAATCTCATATATAACCATTAAATATTCTGTCATATAGAATTTATTTTATATGATTTTAATTATGAACATTAAAACATTTTCTAGAAAAATTCATAATTGTCCCACTCTTGTACTTAATAACATTAACATATTTAACATGGAGATAAATATAAGATATGTTATGTTATTAATTTTAATTTAAAATCTAAATTGTTTAAATTCATAATTTATAATTATTTTTATTTTTTTGAGAATAAATAATTACCGTAAATGCATACATTATGTTGATGTAGTAATTATTAATTAATTTGAAAGTGAAATATATGACAATAAAATGATTATGAGAAACATAATTTCAGTCAATTAATGTGATCAATGATTACTTTTAATTAATATAATATGGTAGGGTTGTAATATAAAAATTTCATAAGAATTGAATTTTTGTCTTGATGTTATTAAAATAAAAGTATTGAATAGTTCCTAAAATTGGATATAATGTTATTTTATAATAAATATTATTTTATTAAATGATATTAAATAAAAAAAATTATTAATAAATGGGATTTTGAATTGGTATATACTATCATCTATTGTATATTTATAGTTTATTTTCTCAATGTTATTAATTATCATCACCCAGTGCATGTAAAAATCCTTGTTTTCATGTTATGTATAAACATGGTTAATGGTGAGTTAAAATAAAACGATGTGGCAATAAAGGGCATCTAAACATGTCGAAAAATTATTTTCTGATAAAATATTCATAGTTAATCATCAAAGTTTTGAATACCGTTAATTATTATCAATTTTTAAATTCAAATTAAAGTATATAAATTAATATTTTAGGAAATTCAAATAGTTCCTTTATCTATTCTAATAAAAGAGTATCTCTTATTCTCTCTACATGACAAAAAACTATTTTTAGACAATAAATTCTCTAATAAATTCTTAAATTTTATAACTATGTTCTATAATCCTTATTTATATAATAGTTCCAAACATAGTGATCTTAAAAAATTATAAAAATGATGTTGTCTGAAGAAAACATTTAGTTCTTAACTAATAATTTTTATATTATTTCTTCTTCCACCTCCATTAAATATCTATAAACCATGATTATATAATAACATAATTATCTTCTGTATTACGAGATTGTATTATTATAATGTAATAACATATATCCAACTTTATCTATCATCAAATGCGAAATAAATTAATCATTCTTGCATATAGTGGACTGCTACATTATGAAACCATGGAATTTATTTTACATTATGACCTCTGAAAGATTATTATAATGATATAATTATATATTATATAAAATATTAATGACATATATGTCATTATAAAAAATAATATTTTATATAATTTTAAATCTTTCATTCAATGAAAATTATAAATTTGTTCGTGTGTATGTGGGGATAATCAACTTCCACGAAGCGATGTGAATCATTTTTCATCACCAATTCACTAGTATGAAATATATAATATTATTTAAAGAAGTAAAATTATATTTAATACTTAATTATAATAATTAAAAGATAAAATATACTCACTTTATTTCCAAAATGAATGTTGAAAATGGAAATGTTACTCATGTGTACGTATAGCCTACGAGCTCTATGAATGTAATGTAGTTCATTATTCCTAACCATATCATATAATTGGATTTATAATTATTGTGTATGTTCACAAAATGAAAATTATTCAATGATAATTTATCTATACATAATTTTCTAATTACCTTTTTGACTTTAGTCAACATATAGATGACGTTTTGATCATATGAACCAAAAATCCTCAAAACACATAACATGGACATCATAGATTATGTAATTAATTATATCACGAAGATAAATAAAAAATTTGTTTTAATAATAAGATATTAAATCCAAAATTTTTTATTAACAAATAAAATCGATATAAGTTTTTTATACATGAGCTGAAAAACACACATGGATTTTATTGAATTAATGAATGGGATTTTCTGTCAATTTACATTCAATGAGGCATATTTTATTTTTATAGGACTAATTTCATTTATATGTTGTATATAATTACCATTTAAAAAATATATCATGAATTATTCATACATTATGATATAATATTTTTATATTTGAGTTATGTCATCCAATTTTATTTATCATGAATGTTATAAACTAGTAAATGGTTTCTAAACACAATTTCCATTTGTAATGTTACAACGATTCTTCTATGATATTGTAATTCCATTATTATGTGTGAATTGATTTATAAATTGTTTTATTTTGAATTTATACGTGTTTTGGTGGTTTTTATTTGTTACAAATAATCTCTCAATAGAGAAATCCTCAATTGAATGATATGATATTGTTATGTTTTAGTTGTATCAAATTATCTTTCTTTTGGGAAAACTTTTATAATGTTAAATAATCACTATTTATGATGTGTATATACCACACATTTTTCATCCTATATCAAAAATTTCTTTATGTTCATGAAGTATATGGTTTCACTTCATGTTATTTATTCATGGGAACAACTGGTCCCTGCTGACAACACAGATACCCCACCATAAAATGGCGATCAGGTCATGGCCCACCAGGTACCACCAATTGCCCCACAGACACATGGTCTCCACCTTGGACCCCATCCACGTGCCCAAACAGGTCATCTAACTAATTACCGCCCCACAAGCCAACACTTTTTATTTCCAGTGTTCTTTGTCCACACTCACACACACCCTGGAAACATCCAGAAGGTCACCCATCCTGATCACTACTCCAGGTCATGCATGCTTAACAGTGGAATTATAATCTGGTAGGCTCCACAAAAGAAAGATACACCTTTTTAGCATGATTCATATCATTTAGTCATTTGACCCTTTATAATTTGGCACTGTTAAAATCACCCCCACCCCTAGAGCTGACCATCTTCTTTGTGGGCCCTACATCTCAACTGATGTAGTGCACTGCACATTTGTCTGGGTACTACATCTAATACCAAATATGAAAACTGGGTCCCAGTGGCAGCAAAACCACCCCACACCTTAACATGGTCATTGGGTCATGTCCCTCCTGGTACCACTTACTAACGTTTTAGAGGCTTTATGTACCATTATCCTTTTTTAGGTTTGTTTATGATCAATGTTAATTTTTGAGGATATCATGTGCCCTTAATTTCTAGAAAAACATATATTTTATTATTCTCAAGTTATGAATGTATTTTAACTATTTAGTTTTTTAAAGATCCTTATGGATTAAAGAAACATTATGAATGTAATTTTTAAGTGGTACCAATATTGTATGCTCTTTATAATTGGGAAACAGTCTCTTACATATCTATGTAATATTAATTTTTCAAAAAATGTTTATTTATAAATATATATTTCCCCTAAATATATTTACCCAAAAAATTAATTTTCATTCAAAGGGTTTAAAATGGATAATTCTAATAATTTTTAAAATGTGTAACTTTTGACTCCATTATTATTATTTTTAAAAGGAATTTTTATTATTATCATTTACAACATGAATAGATTTTTCCACAATCATAAAAATTATTACACATTAATCTTCCATAATATGTATCTATGGAAAAATTAATTAAAATTAAATTCCATATTTTTTTTTAAAATTTAATTTTCTAAATGGGAATTTCAATGCTAAAAGTATATTTTCCCCGAGATTGTTTTTAGTAATCTATAAATTTCATTTCTGTTCATTAACACCAAAAACACTTGATATTAATTATTCTCTACTGGGAATATTTTGGTATTGATTACACCCTCATTCCTTCTTTGGATGAACTATTATCTCTTAAATGATATTTTCATGGAACCCATTTCACTTACATAATTTAATCATGTTATGAAAGGAATGCTATATTTTTATGTATAATAAAGCACCAACATTTCCCATTTTAATGGCTATTATTTTATTTTTTTATTCCATGAAAATAGTTCATGTTTTTTGAAATAAAAATCCATATTTATCTTATTCAATGTGAATTATGTTATGAAAATGGGGTTTTAAAAGAAAATTGAATTTTGATATCTAAAGGTGTTTTTCAAATGTCTTTAAAAAAGTTTTCAAGGGTTTTATTCATAATAATATCCTAGAAATTGTTTATGAAGTGTTATTCCCCATTATATATAATAGTTTTTTCCATTATATCTTATAATATGGGTGTTCCTAGATAGTTCTAAATTAAATGGGTAATGATTATGTTCAATGGAGAATTATATTTGAATTTATTTATAAGGTGGTTAAAAATTTAAGGGTAATTTAAGGGTTCTATGGTGATGATTTCTTTGGGGACCAACCTGTTTTCTTTATTCTTCATATAGGTTATGAATTTTTTCTTTGATCAAGATTAAAATCGTGTTTCTCATAATTATTGAATTTTATCAATATTTTATTATGGTAAAACGTTTTTCATGTTTCATGATTAATGAAATATGATTTCATTGGTATGAATTATCTAATTTATTTCCCATGATCTTTCTTTATGTCATTATACCTTTATTATCCTTCTACTCTGTCTGATAAAATTATTTATTAATGCTTATTATTTCTCTTAATGCATTTTAGATCACCCTTATTATTTTTCCTTTTTCCTAGGTTATGAAGAATGTTGAAAATTTATCTGTATATAGAATGGTTTCATACGTTTAGAATTTTATGTTAGATGATAAATACTGAATATGGAATATTAAAAGTTGGGTATTGTAAGGAAATAATCTTCTAATGTCATTGGTGCTTTTTATGTAATAGATTATCCTAATGATCTAAAATATTAAACCTCAATGTCTATTGGATATTTAAATGATCTAATATTTTGATTACATAGTTAAACTTTTGAGTGGACCAAATTGAGTCACGTATATCAGTATCGAAGTGGTTAATGTAAATATTATGTTTTTAGCTCCAGATTTGGGAGCATGGGATCAGTGATTGTATATAAGGGGTAAAGGATGAGAATGGGGAATCAATGAGGTGTAATTTGAATCAATATTCAAGGTAATTTTTAAATATACTTTGTTCCACATAGGGGTGAAGTGATCCTCTTATATATATGAAAAAATGTAAATTTTAAGACCACCCTTTATTTTTCCATTATTTCTCAACAGTGTTCCTTAGTCAATTAATACAAACATTAATAATAATAAACATTTTTAATATTATATTGATCAATCCCCAAAAAATTCTATCCACCCATATTTTGAACAAATTTCAAGTAATTTGTCGATGTATTTTACACTATTACATTTTTATTTCTAACTTGGTAACATGTTTTCAACTAACTAATTAATTTTTAAAAACAAAACTATTAAAAAACCAATTACTAATTTTATATTTGTTGAAAGATAATTTAATCTCCATTTAATCTAATTAAAATTATAAGTATGATAATAAAAACTATAATATTATATTATATAATATATTAATAACATTGTTTCTAGAAAAAAAGTCTTTTAACCATTATGTGTTGTTTAATTTTATTTAGTATTAACTAAGATTTGAATAGGAATAAATATAATTATTTATTGGTCTAAAAATATAACATTAAAAATTTAAATTAGGTCAATTTAATTTATTAAATAAAAAGTACAAAACATTTTTAAAACAGTTCTTCAAACAATTTTTTTTTCTTTGAAATCCACAATTTTTTACATTTTCTTCAAACACTTTTTAAGGTAGAGTACAAACCATAACAAAAATCCATGTTAATACAATACCATGAGAAAACAATTTTGATAATATTAATATTTTTAACTCAAATAAGAACTCAATGGTGTTGTATTTAATGTTTGATTGTGATAAAGGAATTTTTATATTATTAGCATGTAAAAAATTGTTTCTGTAGTGTGGAATATTACATGAGTTTAAAAAATTTTAAAAGATGTGTTTCATTAATTCAACATTGTATTCTTTATTAATTTATATTACTTGTACAATATTATTTTATATATCAATAGTCTTTGTAAAACATTTATGGAGTTATTTTATTATAAACATGATAATATTTTGTAAAAGAGTTTTTTTTTCTTATGTTACAATTACATTAATTGAGAAAAATCTAAATAATAATAACAGTAATAATTTATTTTTTTCTTAATCATAAATTGATTTAAATTTCACTAAAATAAAACTATAAAATGTATCCATTCAATTTTTGAATAAAAACATAAAATATTATGAAAATCCAATTTTTATTATAAAATTTTGTTTAAAAATAATAACATTTTTTCATCTTGTTTCATGATATTAAAGAAAGTTATTGTAGTTAAAATATTAATAATATCACATATAATTTATCATAATTAATCAATAATTTCTTTAAATAAATAATAATATGGATTAAAAAGGAAATTTTGTTAAAAAAATTATAAATAATAAATCATTTTATTATTCATTTTATTTAATATAGATGAATTTTATTCAATGTAAATGTTTCCTTTATTTTTATTCTATAAAAATTCCATAAATTATTATTATCATTTTTTTATTCTAATTAAACATTTTTTTACCTCTATGATTTAATATTTATATTTTATATAAATATATCATAGATTTGTTAATGTTAGGTGTTATAGGTGGAGAAATATGCCAATCACAATAACATAATTACGAAAAAAACATTTAATGAAATTCTAGATTCTTTACATTCACTTCCACGTAAATTAATTTCACCCTATATGTTTGAATTATTAGATATTATTGAAAATATTTAAGGTTGGATAATAAATAGATGCAACTCAAGATACAATTATCATAGTGAATGAACTACTACAAAATTTAGAAACTTATATTTCTCTTTAGAGAAGGATTATACATATGTTGTGTTTTTTAAATTTTTTAAACCAAGAAAATATTTTTATTATACGTGGAAAATAATATTATTTAATTTTATTCAACAGGGTGTTCAAAATAATCCTTTCATCGATGAACTATAATTAGTAGATATGTAATTTTTTATTTTAAATATAACTAATTTTTTCTTATATGTGGAGGGAACTAATAAATCACTAAAATGGAGCTAAATTTATCTAAAGGAAGGTCAAAAATATTTCTACAAGGAAAATTACAATAATAATCAGTTGGGAATAAAAAATTCATACCATTAGAATATTTATTTGAAAATCAAATCATCATGGTTAATTTAATGATCATATATAATATCATAGATATATTAATGTTCCCAAAATCAAATTTCAACAAGAAATCTATAAAACCATATTAGAGGATTGATGTAAATTAAATATTAGTATCCACAACAATTGTAGTGGTTTCATAGTCATACAATTCACCTTATCATCTTAGGGGTTTTAGAATCTCATCTTAATGGTCAGTCGTTAGATTAAAGAATTAAATTGGATAATGTATATGTAACTCACACATAAGACATTTAATTATATATTTTACCTTAAATTGAACTCTACTTAATTCAATCATTTAAGAAATAATAATTTTACTATGTGATTTTGATCCTCAATGACCCCCTCTTTTATAGGTAAAGAATCTTCAAATCCCCTAGAGGAAACACCATCGGTTATCCTTTCCACACTTTTGACATGATGTAAATTGAGACTTCATTGCTATATCATCTTCTTAATAAACAAATTAATGAGACTGAATCATTATATTATTTTGTTTAATCATGATTTTTTTCTATGGTCACATCATCAGTCATGTTTTATAATTGCTTGTTTAGAAAAACCACCAATTTTATATGTCCAATCCCATTCAAAGGGGTTGATCATTAAGGTAATCCTAACATTGTCTCTCAAACCCGTGGTTATCACAATTCCTTATGTTTCCACCAATAATTAAAACAAAAAGAGTTATCATGTGTGAAAAAACTCTTAATAATCTAGGGGTTTTTATAATTAATTACATAAAATGAAGTCAACCATAATAAATTTTACCCATTTGTAGCACCATAACAACTCGTAATTCTTTTAGATCATCCTATATTAATATCTGATTATACATTGTTACATTGTGTTGGGTTATCTAATACTGTTAGGGCCAATAAGGGCCTATATACCCTGAGAGGGGGGGTGAATCAGGGTATGAATATTCTTTTTCAAAATACTTTCTGCCCCACAGGATCTTGACCTCTTTATTACAAGGGTCACTTTGTTTGCACTTGTGTGTATATTATGATCAGTTAGTTTCTTCTTTATCAGATGATGCTTCGAATGTAGTGTAAGGATGCGACCAGGCAGACACAACGATTTAACTTGGTTCACCACTAAGGGCTACGTCCAAGGAGCATACGCCGACAAGTTGTCGGTTCTTACCAAATTCCACTAACTTCACTAGCTGTGGATTACAATGTTCGGGCTGGATCACTTCTATGCCCAGGCTCACTGCCTTTAAAATGTTTAGGGTTATCTCACTGCTTTCCCAAGGGTCACTCCCTGTTTCTCTCTCTCTAGCTCACTGCCGGTGGAGAGGATAACCTTCTTCCTCTTCCTAAGCTCACTGCTCTTGGAAGGAATCCACTCACAGTTTATAGACCTGTCGGTCTCTTCATTTTCATGAATGAACGCATCTTCTCCTGTATATATATGCTCTGTTGAAGTACAAATTTCAGCCGTAGATGAATCTCTCTTTGCACCGAACGTATCCGGCAAACCTCCAGCTTCCACACAGTCTGAAAATCACTTCGGGAAAAAAACCTTACTTGGCGCCCAAGTTAACCTCAACGCGCAAGTATCAGCGCGAAAGTCACTACGGGCGAGCAAGTCCCCCTCAGACACTTGCGTGACTCAAGATTCCTCAACTCCAAACTTGTGAGACTCTCTTCCTTTTACGCCCAAACCACTATTGGCACGTAACTGCAAACCGGCGCGCAACTTCTAACACCGGTGAACAACTTCAACCACTGGCGCGCAAGTCCCACCTGCGCGACCACACACACCACTTGCGCGACCACCACACCTGTGCGACGGGAGCTCTCGTTTGAAGTCCGGTAGAAAATAAGGAGGGGTGGTCCAGTATTTATAGGCAAATTTACCACCCTGCGCGACGGCGCACATGTCACATGCGCGACCCAGTCTCGGCACGCAAGTCTTCTCTCCTTTTAGACACTTGCGCGACCAACTCCCAAACATGCGCAAACCTATTTCTTTAGCCATATTTTGATCTTCTGCTCTTGAAAAAAATATGGCGCACAAGTTTCATATACTCCACGTCCTCGGCGCGCAAGTCCCTTTTCCAAAAACACTTTTCTTCATTTGACGATTTTCAGGCCCAAAAATTTGGCAAACACTGGAAAACGGCGCCACCTTGTATCCGTTCTTTTGTACCGCCTCCAGATCATCCATTCCTTTTATCGAAGTTCTTGAATCAAACAAGGATCGTCGAACTCAGCTCTTGAACTCGACATTCCATCATGAAATCCTCTTTTTCAACAAACACAACTCAGATGTCCACTTTGTCAACAAACACAATCACCTCAAAAATGCTTCAATGATACCTTGAGGTATTTTTGCCCAACAAATACTTATAATCATTTTCCCTCAATTCTAGTAGAGAATCAATCATTTATTGAGGTTTGTAGCGGGAATAACATTATACAAACCATTTCCCCTAGGTGTGTGTAGTTTAGTGGGAAGGATAGTTCTCTTTTACTTCCACCAGAACGCAAATTTTTCAAAACCCAACATTAACTTATTATGACGGTAACCCATATGTTCGAATTCTTTAGAGCCTACAAACACATTATAATATCTAAAAAATGCTCAAATTATTTATAAAAACACACAATATACATTATAAAAATATTTAAGGATGCTATTAAATTGTAAGAAATACCCATAGAATTATTCCTTGTATTTTCAATATGTTTATTTCATAATAATGTTTATATATAATTATAAATATTGATAATATTAACTACATGAAACCAATCCTTAAATTCATATTATTTCATTATTCATAACATATTATTCTAACAAATACAAGGAAAATATGTAGAGGCCTTGATATATTTGAAGATTTGATATAGTAATACACAATATAATAAAAGAAACTTTAATATTTTCATAAATATACACATAGACCTATTAACTCCCATATATATTATAAAACTACTTAGGATTTCTAGGGGAAAATACATAATGAAAAGTATGCTCAAGTCATCCAAGTATAATAATGTACATGAAAATAAATCAAAACATGAGACTTAAGAGAAATAATAGGATATTATAATAATGATAATCATTATCTTGGGGATATTTTATAATAAAATATTGTCATAATATCATCAAAAAATGATAAAAACCAAAATCTTAATTTAAAAAACACATTTCAAGGGTCACTCCAAAGACCATCCTTATAATTTTAATTAATTAAATCCCCAATATTTTACATAATCTCTAACGACATATATAAATCATTACCCAATGCATGGATAAACATATAATTAGAATCCCACAAATAAAAGTAATGAAAATAAGATATATATATATATATTCTAAATGAATAAAATAAACCATATAGTGACATAAGGATGATCAAACCCTTGAGAAGGAAGTGAGTTTCAAAATTCTAATAATAGTAATATATGACTGGAAAATCAAATATATTACAAGATAAGAAGTAATTAAAAAATTTAAATTCTAATATTTGAATGTTATTCATAGTTCTTTTATCCTTGAGTTCTAATATATAGATATCATAAGAATGATCTAGGATAAAAATGAATTTAATATACCACTTGGGTGAAGCTTTTTGATATATGTAAAAAATATTTTTAATGAAGGAACGAAAATATTTTTTTATGAATCATTAATTAAACAAAGTGTTTATCTAAAAATATGTATTATTTTTATAAGCTTTACATGATCTAAAAACAATATATAGGGGTGATTAATCCCATGATAATAATAATAGGAATGTTCCTTTAAATTGGGTTTACATAATTGTGTCAATTTGAAAGTGAACTAAAAATACGTATAACCTTTAAAAGGAAATACAATTTGTTTATTTATATATATAAAGTACATATATTAAAAAATTATGATGTTTTTAAGAAGAATATTGCATAAAATGGAGAAAATGAAAGAGAATGCAGAATAGAAAAGTCACGTAGGATGTATGGAATATACCTTATTATAATAAAAGAAATTATATTTTAAAATACATTAATTGAAATTCCAATTGATAATGGGGTGATAAAAAGATATTTAAAAAAAAGGTTAGCTTAATTATTATGGTCACAAGAGATAACCAATAAATGGGATTCCCAATTAACTGGAAATCATTTCCTTGAAGGAGAAGTTTTGGTTAAGGATGAGAAACCGTCTTTTAAGAGGTTCAACATTACTCATAACATAGTACTATTTTGAAGAAGAAATTTAACACATCCATAATTAATATCTGAATCAATATATACACTTTAATGATAAAAATAGGGTAAAAAATATTAAATTAAAAATAAAACTCAATGATAATCGTTATAACTGATGTATACTGACTGATGAGAAACCCATATATTTTAGAGAAGACATAAATTGTATACCAAAAATGGTAAGAGCAAGAATAGATTTAAATTTACTGTGTTAAAAAGTAATTTATTTTATTATATGTAAATAGGGTAGTAGCTCTAACATATATAAAAATAGTGTTACGTAATATCAAATCCAACCTCAATTAAATGTTATTGAGATGAATCCTCTTACATCATAATAAAAATTATAATAAAACCCCCATGAATGAGATAAAGAATACATTTGATGTTATAATACTATTACTTATATAATTCATGATATTATATATCCAATCAGTAGTGAACACAACATTGAAATCAAATTATGTGCATTAAAGAAAATTTTTATCGATGAAAGATATTTCAGGAAGAAACATGAATTGATTATAAAACATATTTAAAAAACCCGTGAAAGGGAGGGATCTAGATGTTGATGTTAAAATCAAATGAAAAAATTCAATCCAAGATATTTGATATCCAATTGGTAGTATACAAACTATTTAACTAAAAATATATTCATAACATAAAATGTTTCTTAAAGAATGAAATTTTGACACAAAACCCTTAAGGCTTAAGAAACATCATAATGAAAACCCCTCGAAAGAGATAGAGATAAATTGTTTTGTTAAAATTACATTTATTGAGTTAATAAAAAAAATATATATATACAATTGGTATTATTGACACCAATAAAATTCAAATTTTTTTATAAGAGAAAATGTGTCTCAATAAATTAGATTTTGAGATGAAACCCTTACCCTGTTGAAGATTCAGACGACACATGTGACTAAATTCCATAATTATCAAAATAATTATATTTTATAACTCATTATAAACATAATTATTATATATTAATGAAAAAAAATTATTTATTTAAATATTATATTTATTTAATGATTATTTTTTATTATGTTTGCGTAAAAAATTGAATTGGTGTCAGATTTTTTTCATTGGTTTTAATGATCAAATATGATATTTTAAAGATTGTAAATACATAATGTAAATATTATGAACCAAAAAAATACAACTATTGTATTGATAAATAAAATTATTATTTATATTTATGTACTCAATGTCATCCATGAAAATGTTTTACTACATTATTCATGTTAGTGGTTAAACAATCCCAAACTTGAACATGCTATATTTTGATTGGTGAGTAAGGATAATGAATTGAATAATAAAATTATAACAAAAGGATAATTATATTATTATTATTATTTATGTATTAGATTAATACATTATACGTTTTGGATAAATAATGAAAATCATGTTGAAAAATTAAAAATATTACTTCATAGGGGCAGTGGTCCACACAACTCCGAGTTAACATTTCCATTTCTCATATAATCATAGGGAATTAAGGTATGGGATAATTAATATTTTTATGAAAATATTTGTATTATATATGTCATATTTATTCATCAATAGCATAATTAAAATAAACCATGATAATTGATATGAAAAATGGAAGATGTCATTTTCTGGAGGCATTATTTCGTGAAATACACTATTAAAACCTTTTACTGATAATGAATAATTACTATAAAAAATATCATAATTAAACATTTTTTCTTAAAAATAAAAAACATATCATAGAAAAGTAATTTTTTTGGAAAAATACATTCTTAAACAATAAATGATCTCATTAGTCATTTTCGCTAAACTAATTGAATTTTTTTCATATTAATGATAGACATTGTTTTCATTCTGTAATAATTACATAATTTGATTAATATTATTTAGTACTATAATTAAATTACTAGGATATAATGACTATATATAAATATGTATATTTTATCTATATATATATATATAACTTGTTTTTTTATCTTAAGTGTTTTGTGTGGACGTAACTATCGATGACATTAAATTAATATAAGGAAATCATATATTAAAATATTGGTTCACAACACCCATAGTTTTCTTCAATAGGATATTTTATAAAGGAATAATTACTCCATTCTATTTCCATAATGGCCACTTCCATATCAATGGTCGGGAACCCAGTGCTTCATAAGTAGTTTCTCACACCACCACACCTAAGGAATGAAGTGATGTATTTGGACTAGACGTTTTATACAGGTTTCTTAACATATCAAAATCCCCACTATTATAGGAATGGTAAATAAATCTGGCTATAATTATCTTCAACAAGACCAAGATTAATTATATTTTGTGTGATATAAGATATAGTGTTGAATAACTTCACCAATTTCCAAAAAAATATAATAAAGTCATCGCTTGTTTTCATTAGTTCGTTTGGATAACTTCTAAATATCATAACAAAGAATGAATCATAATTAATAGACATAAATACCATGAGTGATTGTGGTAATAAAAAAAATATAGGTTCAAGATTATTCATATTCCAAGTACTTTGAGGGTTTTATTATAGCTTTACACTTTTTCTTTCAATTAGTATGTGGTAGTAAATGAACGGTTAACTAAAAACTTACATCATTACACATTTTATGTTACCTTCCCTAATTAAATTGTTCTCTATATTATAAAACCTTAAAAATAATTCCTGATTACATTATAATCAAAACTCATTCTTGATATTCATTTGATTATTTATTTCCATTTCCATATTTTCATATCAATGATTCCTTTATCCTTACATATTCCTATAATTAATTTCAACACATCATGCATAAAAAAATTTGTATAAAATGATCAATTTATTTATCATATGGATTTGAAAAAATGTTTTAGAAATAAAAAATTTAATTCATCATAATAAACTATATTTTCAAATAATATTATAAAATAATCACTCCTTATTCTTCTGTATCATCATTTGAATTCATAATTCCCCCCTTTTCCATTTTAAAAACATTCCCCAATCCCATGGGATTCATATAAAATGGAAGCATGAATCAACACACCATTAACACATTTGGTAAACATAAATCACATTCAACTTCATTATTTTTAATTCTATTCTAGATTTTTCTCATTCCATTTCATTCCATGGATTACTATTTTACAAGGAATCAAAAAATAATAATAATGAACCATACCATTGATTTTCACCACACTATATGTAATCATAAGAAACCATCCACAAGTACCATTTTTAAAGAAGTTTATTATGTGCTCCCTTCCCCTAGAACCATCATGTTCTAATAGAATAGTTTTATAGAAATACATCAATTAAAAAACAATACTTCCCATATACCTACAAGTAAATTCATATGTAAACAAAAACCTTACTAATATAATACATCATCTCCACTGATACCAAGGATAGTATTTAATATACCTCACTATCAATGATTGAGTAAATGTATATTATCTTTTTTTGTTGGACTGGCATAATTTTTTTTTATTATGAAATATATGCGTGATTTCCAAAGAAAAATTAAATGACAATACCCTTTACTCAGTCAGAATGATATAAATTTAAAATGAATGAAAATAGTTATAATCATTAAATTATATGGAAGCTCAATAAAATTGTTTTATAAGGGTTCAATGGGATTTCTAGAGGATTTCCTATATATATAACACATTTATTCTACAGATAAAAAATTAATCATCAAAATCACCTACCTTAAATTGATCTAAAAATGCCAGTCAAGGAAATACAAATCTGACACCCATGATTCAACCATTTTCATCCACTATACCTTGAATCAATCATAAAAAAATTAAATTAATTTATTGGATCAATATCTTATAATCGATGAAGAAAAACCCTTTTCAAACCCATAATGGTAACCATGGTTTGAGAGAAATTAATTAGAAGACAAAAAGATATATATAAGGAAGAATCAAATGATTATCAATATGAAGAGAAGTGATTTTTGGTGAATCATTTTTTAAAACTCACTAACTAAAACCTAATAAAATTTAATTATTTTTAGTTTTAAAATTAACTCTATCAATGCTTTAAATTAATGGTATGCGGGACAAAATATGATTAGGGGAAGTGCGAATAAAATAATTTTAGAAAAACACTTACTTTATGGATGTTGGACCAATTACATGTCTTAACCATGGTGTGATGGTGACCAAAATAGTCATAGTGGCCTTCAACTAGGACACCATAACTAGTGACCATTACATATGTACACAACCCAATGTATTTTTGACTGAACAAATGTAATGGCCTAACCACAGATTCCTAGGGTCGGTACATTTTCATAATACATTGGCATGATTACAAGGAATCATGTCTCGAAAGACCGATCAGTTTAGCAGTCTTGGAATATAGATTACGTACATGAATGTTACATTACACTTTCCAACATGCAACACAAAAAATAATTTCATACCACCATTGATCCCCTAGATTATCCATGCTTATCAATAATAAAACACTTCTTGGAATCCTGGGAAAATAAAACATAAGAATGGGGTGAGTTTAAATGCTCAGTAAGGGTAAGCAATACATTAGATGATAATATAAATATCAGGCATTGTGAATAATTGAAAATGCATGCCCTTACAAATAATAATCATGAACACTTTTATCAAAGGAATATGATCTGACTAAAAAATTCCATAATAAAACCTAGAAATGGGTATTCTACAAGTTGAATTACCACATGAAACATCAGAATTATTTTCATAATGAGAGATTATATAATGCCAGTCATTCAGAAACCTTTTTTCATGTCCATAGCCAAGATGTCTAAAAATGATTTAGGCCTCCGCCAGAACTAGATATCAAATTGGGAATGTCCTTAACCCATTCCACTTATAATTTTCTCATGAGACCTACCAATGCATCGAGTATCTATAGTAGGCTCCACCTGTTACATATTAAGTCCAATACATTCCTCATACGAAAATGTTAAAACATAACATAAGAATTTGTATTAAACCTAGCATATGAAATGTCAATACATTAACCATAAACCCTAAATGGTATAAAAATAACCCATCTACAGTATAACAAATCACAAATCCTTCAATACAATATGGAATAATTTTATCATAATAAATCAACTTCAAACAGGTTTAAAATCCATCAAAGTATCTTGACATAGATGAAAATTATTTGTAAAACTCTTCGATGGAAGTATCCATTTTTCATGAATAAATTTAAAAATCACACAATTTTAAAAGGAATTCATTTAAAAAAAATTGAATCGAAGTTTCACATACCACTTTGAAACATTAGAAAGGAATTAACATTATTAAAACATTCGTGTCCATATAGATAAATCTCTAAAATCCATTTTGAAAACATGAACATTAATGAGAATCATTTAGAAGAATAAATATTTAAAACATTTAAAATGGTGATTTATTACAAAATACCATTAAAATAATCCCTTTTGAAGCTCTTTCATGAAACATGGACATGGATAATAAGTATATCACAGTAGATACTTACATAAAAACATCCTCAGATAATAAAGAGATTGTGAAATTAACCCTTACCTTGTACGTTTCCCAGGTCTAGGGTACGTTTAACCTTCTCTATAATGAACATTTTATGTTATTATATTATAATAAAACCATGTAAATATTTATTATATCATATATGATTCATTTATGACTTTTTAATTCCCATTTAATAACGATTTCCATCTTAAATTAAAATTTCTTTTAGAAATCTGTTTCTTTATCATACTTATTTTAACTTATTATTCTTGATCGTATCATTTAGATCCTGATTTAAATAATTCTATAATATAAAACATAATATATATATATATATATATATATATATATAATATAAATATGTATAATATATTGATATATGAAATGGAAAACACCGTTTATGGAAACGGTAGGCCGTACGTAGGCATAAACGATGTTTCTGGTTTCATATCGTATTGAATGGAAGTAATTAAATGAGAAGAAAGTAAATGTGTGTATATATATATATATTTCGAGTAGAATTTTTATTTCATATATTGAATACATATTAATAATATATATTTTTATAATCATTGTTGAATGCTGAACGTGGAAATGAATCTCATCGTATCGTGGAGACGGTAATCCGTACGTATGGATGAGCGAAAATATCATTATATTGATGATGAAATCATATGAAATTGGATGGTATATTATATATACAGAAAAATTAACTTTTTATATGTATTATTTACATCAATTATACTCTTTATTATACCCATATAAACAATGAAGTGTTTGAATAACAAACTACACCACGACGTGGAGACGGTAAGTCGTACGTACGCACATACGGTGACATGTCATTAATAGGATGGATAGAATAATGAATATGGTTGTAACATATTTACAATAAAATCACAGTATATAGAAGTTATTGGATTTATTATTTTAGAATCAAAACAACAATGAAAGAAGAAGTGGAAGATAAAAATAAATTGAAAGAGGTGATGAAATATTTAACTCTTCTTCGGGTTATTCAATTTGATTTGATCAAAATGGCACTATAGGTTGGTTTTCAGACCAAAGTAAGGCCTCTAGGATGAAGGGAGGATATTTTGGAGGTTATTTGGGCAGGTGTTGTCTGAGCCAAATGCATTGAATGTGTGAATATGAGAGAAGGGGGATGTTCCCTTTTATAAGAGGGGTGAGGGGAACCTTATGAAAATATTGAAATATTATTTAATAATAAAATAATTTTCAGATTCTAATGGCTCAAAAATAATTAATTTCTAGGATAAGGTGTGGATAGGTCAAAAACTACTCAACCAATAGGTTTTAGACAGGTTTGGATAACTATATTAACCTCATCTTTTAGATTTAACTCTTAGTTTATTAATTTGACATTTACCATGTCTCTTTGTATTTTTATATTATATGGTTAATAAACATAGTATAAACATCCAAGAGAACCTAAAGTGGTTCATTAATGACATATATAATATTATTTAATACATTTGTATGATCCTTGGAATTTTAAGAATAGAATATCAGTTAATAATATAATTGTTTTTAAAAAAATCTTTTATGTCAATTTTGACAACATTTGATATTTTGTTTTTTTTAATTCATAACAACATTATTACATCAATAAAAAATTCATTTAATCAACCCTAAAATTTCATATTAACCTATAAAATTAGTGGAATTTGTAAAATGTGTCAAATAACATTGGTTTTTATATTTATAATATCAATTATTTTAATATTTCATTAATAAGGTAATTATTTCATAATCATTGTGTCATAAATAAATTAATTTATATAATATCTAAAAAATATAAATAAAATACCATTATGTAGTAAATAATATTATCTTTTTATTTAATATTTATATTCGAAATTATGACTTAAGTTAGCCGATGTAAAAATTGATTTATAAAAAGATATTTGTTTATGTCATTTTTGCCTTTACTTTACGATAATTAAAATAAAGTGTCATTTTCATTCATAAGTGGCTCCAAGGGGTAACAAAATTTACCCAACGATGCCCATGGTCAGCCATCACTCATACAATATGGTTATTACTTTTGTTAAGGTAATGTGTTTATTATTATAATATTCTATTTACCTTGAATTACCATGTTTACATTTAAACCTGGTAAATAAAAGTCAAAAGTTACTATTCACCAAAAATTATTTTCATCTTATTGAATCACATTTTACATACTGTGGTTAACTTTGTCTCTTGGATTTTTGAAATTCAACTCACAAAAATGGTAAAATTATGTTTTATTCAAATTTGTAAATTCACCTAGGAGTCGGGTAAAAGACGCTAAAAAGTTCAATAAAGTTTTTATATATCTTAACATATTATAAAATGATTTCAATAAATTATATTGAACTAATATAGGTATTATGTTTCTATTTTGATCAAAAATAAATTTAAATAAAATAAATAAATATTTAAATAAAAAGTCAGTTTTAACCAATAACTCATTGTTTTTCACTATTCATCAAAAATTGAAAGTGTTAAGAAAAATACCAAAATTTCTCTATAAGATAATTTTGATATTATGAATTCAAAAATTATGTCTATTTTACCAAATTTAAAAAATGTAAGTTTCATTTATTAATTTAACATTAATTCCCGTGGCTAAAACAAAAGGAGTATTTTTAATAAAAAATAACAATCAAAAGATTGACACATGTTTATGTTTAATTTCAAAGTGAAATTACATACAATGACCATTATTGAATTAAATTTTAAAAATATAATCTAATTATTCTTCCAAACTATTAAAATGTATAATTTAACACTCTAAATTACTTTGATTCAAAAAGTTGTTTTCAATTAAAATACAATATTATTCGCTATTCATCCAAATATAAAAGTTATCAAAAAATTACCAAAAAATTATTGAAACTAAATTTTTATGTATTGATTCTAAAGAATATTTTTTTTGTCAAATTCAATATTTAAGAGTTTTTAATATTTTTCTCAAAAAGGGTTACCCATTAAAAGGTGGAAAATTTTGATTTTTTTGAAAAATACATCTTTTATATGAAAATATAAATTTGTTCTAACATTTTGTATAAGAAATTCAAAATATGGATTCTAAAATTATAAGGATTATATAATGTTTTAAATCTTGTTAATACAATTCATAACCATTTTGGAACGGCTAGTTTGGTATGACGTGGTGTGTTTGAAATCGGTGTTTCCTATAGTGCAAGTTATTGAATTACTTTGAAGAAATAACATATTATGAAATCTGGGGGTGTTACATTCTTTCCATTTCAATAAATTGTGTCTTCACAATTTGAAATTATTCGTAGAAAATAAAACGTTGAAAATAGAGAATACCTTTGTGGAAAACCCACATCGTAAATTGGGTTAATAAAATTTAGTCTTAATAAGAGGAATATATATATATATATACTTAACAAGTAAAGTTACATCCTTCAACTAATTCATACCACAAACTCATCTTTCTATTCAAAGGATTTCAAAATAATATTCTATTTATCCTAATCATATAGGGTTCCAAAAACAATGAATTTATAATTCACCTATCATGAATTTTTAAATAGAAACTACATTATAAAATCCAGGAAATCATTTATGCATGTGTTAGGTGATGCACCCATGTCGCCGTTCAGTTGCAGGTTCCAGTCTTATGGCCTTGCTGGACACGATGGGTTGTCACCAGACCTCCGGGTTGTCCTTTTTATGATAATCCAAAAATAATCTCACGAAATAATTTAACCTTATCAATATTATCAATGTCAATCTTAATTGACTCCATCCTTTGGACTTATCCATAATACTTCCACCCAAACTCACAACACAAAATTAATAAGGAAGGTAAACACAATAATGATCTTTTTTTACGGAACAACATTTGAATACCTTCATCATATATTCTCTTAAAACCCTACAACACCCCGAATTACCATAAAACCTTATTGATTACATTCATGTTCCATTATTCCTTATATAATACAGGATATACTCTATCTATCCAAAAATGTTTTAAACTCCAACAATGATGGAATATAAAGATCAATAATCATTTTCAAGGTAGTCAAGAATATCCAATATAATTTATCCAAATCAATCATATGTTATTCTAAAATCCCCACATTAGTATCAGTACCATATTATGGTATATCTTTTACATAACCATATATTTTTCAAAAAATTAACCTTCTATAGAGTCACTTTTCTTGGTTCCAAATAATATCATGTTTTTAATGAAATAGTATTGCAGTATAATCCTTTTATACTATATAATTTTTATAAAATCTACATCATTAATACTATACTCTAATGAAACAATAATTTAATAAAAACATAAGAAAACTAATCATTCCCCTTATCCTTTTGTATTATTATAACATGATTATTATCTAATTGCATCATTTGGGGTATACTCTGATGATTTGTAAATTGCTTAGTATAGTGTCCCAACTCCTTGTAGATGAAGCTTTGTACATTTGAAACATTTTTTTACCCTTGCAATCACGTACACGGTGTCCTTTTTCCCCATACTTATAAAAAACTCCCATTCCATTGAATCTTTTATGATGGTTTTTACTTCAACAGTTATCACATATAGGAAAAATCCAATTCTTCCTCTTCCCTTTATCCATATTTCTCTCTTCCATCATTTTCTTCTCTTTCCCCCCTTCAAATCCATAGAACTCAGAAAATTATTTACTTATCTTATTAACACATGATAATATTTCCTCAGATTTTGAGAATATATGGGATATTATTTACCTTCTAAAGGCTGGCTTAATACGATGAAATACATGATCCTTATTACCTTCTGGATCATACATATTGCTGGAGTTCTCATTCCTTCTACTTAGTGTCATTTCAAAATAATGGAATACACAAGGTTAGTTTCTAAATCCCAATTCATAATTCCAAACTTGTATAATACCTAACGTAAATTCAATAGTTTATGGATATAATCCATAATCATAAAAATGTTTTCTTTGAGAAGTATTTACTTTCAAATCTTTCATAATGTCTTGTAAGGAAAATGTGATTTATCATAATCATATCCTCTGGGAGTGTCGTAACTAAGATTGCAGTAAGGCCCATTATCATGCACTAGTTCCCATTCGAGTCTAGATTAAAGCGGTGTTTTCATGTTTAACCCCTAGGTATATCTGTGCTAGAGCTGCCTGTACCTGCTCATATCCAAACAAGGATGTATTGCTTGAAAAAACTCACAAAATCACTACAGTTTCAAAAATTTTAGGAAGTTCTTCTATACTAATCCTCAAAAAATATCTTAGGGTAATGTTATCTATTCAGATTTTATCTAAATATATTTCCAATGTTGTTGCTAAATTTCCTCTGATACCAACTCGAATTACCTGACCCTATATTTCCAGAGTTGGTGCATTATTTTAAAACATTGGAACGATTACAAGGAATCATTTCTCGAAAGACTGGTTAGTTTAGAAGAGTTGGAAAATAGATTATATACATGAAAGTTAAATTAAACTTTCCAATATACAACCAAAAAATACATTAAGATCTCCATTGATCCCCTAAGGTAACCCTACTTATCAATAATAAAATACTTCTTGGAATCCTAGGAAAATAAAACATAAGAAAGGGGTGAGATCAAATGCTCAGTACGGGTAAGCAATACAGCGGATGATAACATAAATATTAGGCATGATGAATAATTGACAACAGATGCCTTTACAAATAATAAACATGCACACTTTTATAGAAAGAATATGAGTTGAGTAAACAATTCCATATTAAAACATATTCATGGGTATACTACTAGTAGAATTACCATATGAAACATCAATGTTATTTTTAATAATGAGGGAATGTATAATACCAGACATTCTGAAGCATTTTGTCAAGGCCTCGGTCATGAAGTCTAAAAATGATTTAGGCCACTGCCAAAACCATATATCTAATTGGGAAAGGCCTCAGCCAATGGCACATTTAATTTTCTCATGATACCTACCGATGGATCAAGGAGTTATATCATGCTCCACCCGTCACATACTAAGTCTAAGACATTCCTCATACGAAAAGGATGAAACATAACATAAACATTCGTATTAAAACTAGAATACAAAATGTCAATATATTAACCATAAACCATGAATGGTATAAAAATAACACAACCACAATCAAATATATCACAAAAACATCAATACAATATGGATGATTTGTATCATAATAAATCAACTCAAACAAGTTAAAAATCCATCAATTTTTTAGACATAGATGAAAATGATTTGTAAAACTCTTTGAGAGAAATATACCTTTTTCATGAAAACATTTAACAGTCACACACTTAAGAAAGGAAGACATTTAAAAACATTTTTCAATCAAAGTACCCCATACCACTTTGAAACATTTGAAATTAATTAATGTTTTTAAAACATTCATGTCCATATAGATAAATCATAAAAAACCATTTTGTTAACATGAACATTAATGAAAATAATTTTTAAGAATAAATATTTATAAAAATTTAAATTTTGATTTAGTAAAAAAATACCTAAATTGAATACCTTTGAAAACTATTTCATGAATCATGTACATGGATAATAAATATTTCTTAGTATATACTTACGTAAAAACAACATCGGATAATAAAGAGATTGTGAAATTTACCCTTACCTTGTGCTTTTCCTAGGTCAAAGGTACATTTAACCTCTTGTATAATGAACATTGTTTGTTATTAGATTATAAAAAACCATATTAATATTTATTATATCATAAATGATTCATTTATAAGTTTATACTAACCATTTAATAATTATTTCCATTTTAAATTAACATTTCAGGTAATAATTTCTTTCTTTATCATATGTATTTTAACTTGTTATTTTTGATCGTATCATTGAGATCATGATTTAAATACATCCAGAATATAAAACATGATTTATATATAATATATATTTAGAATATAAATTTTCATAATAG
The DNA here is from genome assembly GCA_963277665.1 of Viscum album. NCBI lineage: Eukaryota > Viridiplantae > Streptophyta > Magnoliopsida > Santalales > Viscaceae > Viscum > Viscum album. The sequence continues at coordinate 1,215,106,467 of OY728141.1, forward strand.
ATAGATATATGAAATGGAAAACACGGTTTATGGAGACGGTAGGCAGTACGTACGCATAAAAAATGTTTCTGTTTTCTTATCGTATTGAATGGATGTATGAAAATCAGATGAATGTAAATATATATATATATATATATATATATATATTTGCAGTATAATTTTTATTTCATATATTACATACTTATTAATAATATATATTTTTATAATCATTGTTGAATGGTGAATGTGGAAATAAATCTCATCACATCGTGGAGACGGTAATCCGTACGTACACACGAGCGAAAATATCATTATATTGATAATTAAATCGTATTAAATTTGGATTATATATCATATATACAGAATCATTAATTTTTTATATTTATTATTTACATCAGTTATACTCATTATTATACCCATCCAAATAATAAAGTGTTTGAATAACAAACTACACCACGACATGGAGATGGTAAGCCGTACCTACACACGTATGGTGACGTATCATTTATAGGTTGGAAAGAATAATGAATATGGTTGTACCATATTTATAATAACATCAATTTATATAGAATATAATGGATTTATTATTTTATAATCTAAACAACAAGGAAATATGTCGTGGATGATGAAAAGAGCATGAAAGAGGTGACGAAATATTTACCTCTTCTTCGAGTTCTTCTATTTGATTTGGTCAAAAGGGATCCATAGGATGACTTTATGACCAAAGGAATGCCTCTATAATTAAGGGAGGATAGTTTATAGGATATTTGGAAAGGGGTTGGATGATCCAAATGCTTTGAGTGTGTGAATTTGAGAGAAGGGGGAAGTTACCTATTATAAGAGGGGTGAGGGTCACCTTAAGAAAATATTAAAATATTATTTTATAATAAAATAATTTTCTATTTCTAATGGCGCAAAAATGATTTATTTCGAGGATAATGTGATTATGGGTCGAAAAATACTCAACAAATCGGTTTTAGACAGGTTAGAGTCACTACATTAACCTCATATTCTAGATTTAACTCTGAATTAATTATTTTGACATTTACCATGTCTATATGTATTTTAATATTATATGGTTAATAATCATACTATAAACTTAAAATCGACCCTATAGTGGTTCATTAATGAAATATATAATATTATTTAAGACCTTTTTCTGAACCATAGAGTTTTAGGAACAAAATATCAATTAATAATATATTATTTGTTTTAAAATCCCTTTTATGTGAATTTTAACAGTATTTTCTATTTTGTTTTTTTTAATTTATAACAGAATTATTAATTCAAAAAAAAATTATTTAATGAACCCTAACACTTCATATTAACCTATAAAATTATTGAAATTTATAAAAAGTCTCAAATTAAATTTATTTGTATATTTATAATATAAATTATGTTAAAATTTCATGAATAAGGTAATTAATGCATCATCATTGTGTCATAAATAAAATAAAATATTTAATGTCAAAAAAATATAAATAATATACCATTATTTATGAAATATATTTAGCTTTCCAAAAATATTTATAGTCGAAATGATGACTAATATAACCCCGTGTAAAAATTTATTTACTAAAAGATATTTGTTTATGTCTTTTTTCATTTACTTTATGTTAATTAAAATAATGTGCCATTATCATTAATAATCGGTTCCTTGGGGAACCAAAACCTACACAAGTATTACCATGGTATTCCATGAATAATTCATTAAGTTTAGGAAATGTTTTATGTTAATTTTTTATTATCATAATATTATTTTTACCTTGATTTACCCTGTTTACCTTTAACCGTGGTAAATAAGTCAAAGTTACCATTCACAAAAAATTATTTTCAACTTATTGAACCGAATTTTACTTATTGAGGTAAACCATGTCTCTCAGGTTTTTTAAATTAAACTCATAGAAATGGTAAAATTATGTTTTGTGCAAATTTGAAAATTTTCCTAGGAGGTGGGTTAAAGACGGTTAAAAGTTCAATTAAATTTTTATATATCTATATTTATTTAAAAATGACTTCAATGAATTATATTGAAAATATATAGTCATTATGTGTCTATTTTGACCTAAAATAAATTTAAATAAACTAAATAATTATTTAAATAAAAATTCAGTGTTAACCAATATCTCAGTGTTTTTCACTATTCATCAAAAATTGTATGTTTTCAGAAAAATACCAAAATTTCACCCTAAGATAATTTTGATATTCTGAATTTAACAAATTAAATCTATTTTACCAAATTCAAATCATTGAAGTTCCATTTATTAATTTAATATTAATTCCCGCTGTTAAAACCAAAAAATGTATTTTTAAGAAAAAATAACAATCAAAAGATTGACACTTGTTTATGTTTAATTTCAATGTGAAATTACTTACAATGACTAGCATTGAATTAAATGGTAAAAATATAATCTAATTATTCTTCCAAACCATTAAAATTTATAATTTAACACTCTAAATTATTTTGATTAAAAAATTTATTTTCAGTTAAAATATAGTATTTTTCACTATTCACCCAAATATAAAAGTTATTATAAAAGCACCAAAAATTTGTTGAAACTAAATTCTCATGTCTTTATTCTAAATTATAGGTTTATTTCGTCAAATTTAATATTTAAAAGTTTTCATTATTTGATTTAAAATGTGTTCTCCATTAAAAGGCTGTAAAATTGCATTTTTAAAAAAATTCTTCTTTTATCTGAAAAAATGAATTTGATTTTACATTTAGCCTAAGAAAAACATAATATGGATTCTAAAATTTGATGGATTATATAATCTTCAAAATAAAGTTAAAATAATTCATAACCACTTTTGGACGGCCAGTTTGGTAAGTCGTGGTGTGCTTGAACTTTGGGTTGTGTGTTGTGTAAGTTATTTAATTACATTGAAAAATAATGTACCAGGAAATGTTGGGGTGTTACAAAAAAGATCCCAATGTGGTGTAGAATATTCATGCTCCCAACCTCCACTACACTTTCACAACATCCCCGTCCCAAAACAAACAACCACAATGCCTTTGGAAACACAAAACATCCACCCTCATAAGAACCTACAACTTTACCAATTTCACATAGGTTGACCCACCATACACCACACCCTTCGCTAATGGTGTAGTTATCACCTTGGTTCACCATTCACCATAAAACAATGATCTAAAACACCTCACCAATTAAATTACCACTCATCGTTCCCCATGTACCAAACAATCATGTACTATATCTACCTCTTTTATGTTTTGAACTTTTAGGTGTCTAAAAAAGATCACCAATCCTAAGAAACGCCCCATGAACACCCTCAAAACCCCAAAATAATAGGAAAACAAAATGTAAAGGCCTTATAAAATAAGAAAAATTACATTTAAAACTCTCAAAATATTAACATCATTGGTTAAAAAACATGTGAGATAAACCCAAATATTCATAAACATTTAAAGACACTTCCAAAAGAGAGTTTAAAATCTATATACATGTCCTAGTATATGATTTATGCTATGACTCCCACACATATAAACTAATTTTATGAACCTTGCAACTCATTCAACTGGTGACTATAGTTTTCATTTAATCCATTTTTGATATTTTTTAAAATAAATCTTCATTAGTTTTCAATGTATATCCATCAAATTACAAAAATAAAAAAAATGATTTTGTTTAAAAAATCCACACATATCCATTTATTTTAAATTATATCCATATTATGAATTTTCAAAATAAAAAACAATTACAATTGTGTTCAAACATGTATAATATACTAATTCGGGATGATAAAACCTTTTTTTAAAAGTAGGCGGTGATGGAATTATTTTTATGGAAAAATCATTCAGAATCAATGAACAACCTCTATCTTTCAAATCAAAATATTTGAAATACTTCCTGTTATTTGGATATTGAGTTTTTTTTTGAATTTATAAATATAATTAAAAATACATTTTTAACAAAATATTCTATATATATTTTAAAAAAAATTGTGTTTTTAATGTAATGGATTGGTAGAACCAAACTATAACTAGCCTCCTCTAACAAACAATAAATGAGTATCCTATAAATAACTAAGATATTTTACAAGCCTCAAATATTCCAATAAATGATCTCCCAATGAAAAAAGAAGAAATGAAAACTGTATTCTAGAAATTATTTATAATATATATTTGAGTAACAATTTCATTTCATCTCTCATCTCCAATACATTATTAAACAACAAAAAATTTCAGAATATATCAAAAAAATCATATAAATTGACCCGAATCAGGTTATCAATTTAAATCATAATCATGGGAAAAAAATTTAACATTGGAAAAATATAATATTAATAATTAAAAAAAAATTCAAATCATCAATTAATTAAACATTCATAGTACCAACTCAACCTGTCACAATAATTAATTCCAACAACATCTACTAATCATTTCAGATTTAAATTATTTTAACCACATATAAGATGGTTGTATAAGAATCAAACCAATTCAAATGTGGATTTAGTATAAATTATATCAAATAAACATTCTTTAGTAAAATTCCATCACCACATATTACATATCAAATAACATTGGGGGAAAAATAAATTTTCAGCTACCAAAATACCAAGAAGTGGCTATTAATTCTGTGAGAGATATGTTATCAATACATCGATAAATGTCTAAAAATTATAAATTTTCTCCACATCCAATATAATAAAATTATAAACTTATATATCCAAGACAAACTTGGATTTCCACACAAAACAGTTTAGATACTCTGGATGATATTAGAAACATTCCATAATAGATGGTTTCATTAAGCAATTTCCCATGATGATAAATTAACAACCATAAAACCAATATTATAGATTTTAGAAAATAAACTAATAAGCATGGAATATTCATTTTCAAATTCTTTATATCTACTACACACCTTTAAAAGTATAAAACTTTTCCCACATAAGTCGGTTCATTAAAATCTATCCTAATTTTATTTTATCAAAAATTCCTCACACATCTTCCTTTTATGTTCCAATTTTAACCAAGAGTAACATAATAAGTCAATTAATAAATTCAAATCATATACAATACAGTCATGTAATGAATTTTAATCCATTATATAACATTGATAATTTTTAATCATAACATGGAGTGGAAAAAATTAAATATAACATGATTTAACATGCCTAAAAAGTAATTTGTTAATATTTTTTATCATTAATTGAAATGATTTCTAAAATGAACAATTTATATACATAAAATATCTTATAAATTTATATCTTACTTCATCCATTTTTTATTTTTTATCACATTCATAAAAAATTCCCTATATTTATTCCATTTACCTGCTCATGCTATGTAATACTGGGGGTACAATTATAGTATATTTCACCATGTTTCATTAAATCACGTTTCACCCATACATTTTTAATAATAAATACTAATAATGGTTCATAATATTTCTTTTGGTTACTCATTATATGTAATAATAAATTCAAAATAATTTACATGTTATTTATGTTATTTAACACATGCTTATAGATAAAATTCTATTTTAAAAAATTTTTAAATTCCCAATTCATCTAAAAAAATTATATAACATTAAAATTTATGAAATGATTGGATTTTAAACATACTTTTATAACATCTCATTTCCAATATTTGTCTACATATTCAGTAGTTTTTAAATTGATGTTTAAACAATAAATAATTTATAAAATTTTTAGGATAAAAAATTCTTATAAAATGATTTCTTATTAATGGAAAAATGTAATAATTTACATGTAAAATAATACATTTAAATTTTAAGTTATTTATATTTTTTTAGACATCGTGCATAAATTACTAAATAAAAAAAATTAAACATAAAAACCCTAAGACATGATTTTATAATAATAAATTCATATACTAGTCCATAATAATTATTTAAAAAATATATTTTGTATTTTACACTTTTTGGTTTGTTAATTAACATAAATCATTTATTAAAAACAAATTTATCATGGTATATAAGAAATAAAATAACTCATCATTTAACTCAATTTAGACAACATGTACTACTCAAATGGATAAATTTATTTGAACTAAAAGTTTTGTATTTATTAATGGTGTATCTATAGTTTCCTAACCATAGTAGCCCAAATTAGTGTCTACATTGATTCATTTGTATAATATAGAATCAATCACATCCTAAAAGATCAAAAAAATTTAGTAGTATTATTGATCTAAATACATACAATGAATAATTATTATTATTGATAACATTAAATAAACAACATATTTTTTGGAGAACGCCATTATTAATTTTATTGGATCCCTTCATGATAACAAAAAAACACTTCCATATATTCTGAGTAAAATAATAAATAATAAATAACTAATATGATATGCAATGTAAGGGTATGTGTACATTAGAAGATATGAATAAATATGTAATAATCAATATATAAAGATAAAAAACTAAATCAAATATCATTTAATCAATAACATGAGAAAAATATATAATGAATATATGATAATAAAAATATTACATATAAATATTCACATGGGGTTGAAAATTTTACTGTGGATATTATAAATATTTAAATAATCCCATGAAATATTTATAAACAAAATCATAATGATGGAATGCATAATGATTTAAATCTAAAGAATCCAATCAAGGACTCATCCCAACACATCTAATACAATTAGGGTATTTTGACAGTAAATCTTTATAACTATATTAGGCCTCATCCAAATCCAAATCTAGTTTGTCCCATTAGACCTACTGATACATCGAGCTGCTATAGTGGGGGTTGAACATAACATGTTATGTCTAATGCATTCCTCGTATGTGAGGGGTGAAATATAGTGAAAATAAACATTTATATTTAAACTAGAATTATAAATTTGAATAAATTCCTCAATCAATAAACATAATCATAAACCCTTTATAGTAAAATGGTAAATGATAATAGAATTTTACAACTTTCATCAAAGTAATCACAAACAATCCAATGAAATAATAAAGATGATATCAATAAATAATATCCCCATGTTTGCAATGTACATTAATGGTTTGTGGTCATTGATGAATATAAATTCCATAATATTTTTACTAAAAAATATTTTTGGGGAAAATAACCTTTTCACATTTAAATTTTCTTTTTTAAAACAAATAGTTGAAAAATTATTTTCAATTTATATTTCATTGAAAATGACGTTTTAAAATAATAAATTAGCAATCAAAAAAATTATTCTTCATACTAACATTAAATTTTGTTTATACCGTACATGATAAAATAATGATTCCATTCACATTTTTTGAATTTGGTAAAGAAGCCTTATTTAGAGAATAACATGAATATTTATTTTAAAAAAATTAGTAAATAAAAAATAGGAAAAAATATTCAATTTTATTTCAATTTGAAAATGTAAAAAAATTTAAATCATTTTTTTAAAACATTTTTTTGAAATAATAAATGGATTTTATATTGAAGAGATAAATAAAGAATGTTTTCCTTAAAAAAACCATTAATCATTTTACATAAAAATGAGAGGAAAAATGGAAATATTAAATGAAAAAGTTCATGAATAACCATATCTGAAAATTATATTTTTTTCCATTTTGAAATATCAAATAACTCTTTCAAGGGATATGTAAACATTATCAACCCTAAATAATTATGTGATTGTGAAATAAAAAATTACCACTTTTGAAAAATTTAAATCATAAGCCCCATTAAACAAATAGATATTAATGAAATTTAAAATACTTTTAAGATATATTAATTAATGATATAACATACACATGGGTTAATATATACACTACACAAGGGATATAAGTAGTGAATATGACATATGTCTCATAAAAGTATATGTGAGTCACAAAACCCTTACCATGAGTCTTACACACAATGTAAATTCATTATCTTTCTAAATAATATTTTTAATGATTATTATCCCTTTTATTTCACTTATAACAATTTTATATATTATTATTTATTCAATTAATATTATGTCGGATGTTTTAATAGGTATTTTGCTTATCTGTCCAATATTTCATTGGTAGGTTGGCTATAGTAAAAGAGGTTTTATTGAAACATAAATAGAATTATAATCAGAAAATAAATATCTTATTTTTAAATAAATTATGCTTTAAAACCCAATCATGAAATATGTTAAGTAAAAATTAACTATGATAATTCATTATGACTGTATGTTGTACATAGGTACGAGTATCTTTCTCATTTTTAAATAATCCATATAAAAAAAGGTAAGTCATATTTTCTCTTTAAATAATGATTATAATACCATACACAAAACATAATTTGTTTTTATATGATTATATATATATCATCAATGTGGTGTTCTGATGAAAAAAGTGTTACATCGTTTTGTGAAGGGAGTTTTCCATATGTATATCAACGATGTTATCATCATTAAATAATTGAAAAGGTAACAAATAAAATGATATATTTTAATTTAAAAATGTAGTTATGTCAGATATATAATTAATATTACAATTATATCACATATATTAATGAAATTTATCATTATTACCATCCATGTGAAGTGTTAGTGAAAGATAGATCATATCACGTCAGAAGGTAGAAGTCTGCCCAACACATAAACAATGATATCATATCCCTTACAGGATGAAAAGTAAAATAAATATATGATATAATAAATTTCTAAGTATACATATTTATAAATAATATATATATATATATTATCTTTATTATCATATCGAATTGTGAAAGGTGGTAATGAAAAAGAGACTGTCATCGATTCGTGATACGGTATTCTGTCAGACACAGGCATGATGATCTCGTGTCCCATTTAATGGAAGGGGGAATTTCGTATAACATGAAATTAAAATAACAAAATATTATTCTATGTATTATTATGATGTTATTATATATTGATATTTGAAAAAAAATTAAGGATGGGGAGGATTAAATAAAATAAAAATGCATATATTCTAGTATTAACTCTTCTTGAATCATCTATATTAGATTCGACCTAAATTATTCCTAGAAAAAATAATGGACAAACCAATAATTATAGGATTTTTAGATGCATGATTTTAATTTAAATGTATATGTCATTTCTGAACAAAAATTGTTTTAATGGTTGAAGAAATGAGGATAGGATGTTCCCATTTATAAGTAAGGGGAGTGACACAACAATAATTTTTTAAAATATTATGGTGAACCAATGTTTTTTCTAATGTAACAGGGGTTCAAATAGAGTATTTTTAGCCTCATAAATTATAACAAATAAATATATCCATCAAATATTTTTAATCTAATTATTTAGTTCATTTTAACTGTTTTATTTTTTTAACCCTCGATAATTTAGTTTTTAAATTAAATGCGTCAAATAATTTTTACTATTTGGAAATTATTGTTTTAAAAAATTAATCCCAAATATTTAAATAAAATAAATTACAGTTATTCCATCTCCATTTACAAAATATATAAATTTTAATTATAAATTAATTGCACAAATGCAAAGAGAATGAAGGATTTTAATGAGAAAATTTCTAAAACATTAAAAGGTTTTATATGAAAATTCTACATGAATATGATTACATTAAAATAAATTTTATTAAAAAAATATTATTGAATTAATTTTAGTTTAAATAAAATTTAAAATATAATTTAACATTATAATTATCTTAAATGATTTTGTAGTTTGCAATTAAAATTCAGTATTTTTCACTATTCGTCAATAAATGAATATTTTCTAAAAAATATAGGGAAACCAAACCATCTATAATTTTGATAAGATGATTTAAAAAATAATTTATTTTCAAATAAAGTGTCTAAAATTGGGAAAAAATATTAATAATTTATTTTTTCCAAATGGAATTAATCATTCTTTTAAAAAATATTGTTTTTAGAAAATAGTTATTTTTCTTTCAAATGATTCATTTTTGTTCTATAATCAATAGATATACATTTTATTTATTTTATACATATTTAAAATGTATAGTTTTATTAATATAGTTATTACTATTCAAACCCTCTTATTTAACATTTATGTTATAATGGTATATTATATAACAATTTTTTAAAACTTGGTTTTTCATGTTCCACATGGTATTGACATGATTAAATTTATAGAATAATATTTAATGGGTTTTTTATGTTGGGTTTTGTGTGTCAAATGCACTATTGAATATAATGTTCTTCTTTTGGAATTTCTGGGTGTTACATTATCCCAACCTTAAATAATTTTTCCTCATAATTAAAACTCAATCTCGATAATAAAGGGTTTCATATTTGATTTATTTTTTTTTATAAAACTCAAAATTAAATAATATTAATAAAATAAACTACAAATAATTTATAATGTAAACTAAAAAGAGCATATGGAATATAAGATTAATACGTTTCTAGGTTGAATAAAATTGAAGGGAAATAAAAATATAGAAATTGGGGAAAATAAAAAATAATTATGTAATTTTTTGGATCATTGATTTTAAGAAATTGGGACATACCGATAAGGTTAATAACCACATGAATATAAATATTTAAAGGATTAAAAGTCAATAATTTAATTATAAATGAATGAATTAGGATAAAATTTTCTTTCAATTTTATTTTCCAAGAGTTGAGTAATTCATCTAACATCTAGAAAAAGAATAATTTTAAATATAATTAATTGATATATTTCTATTTCAATGGTTCTATTTCATATTTTGGTTGTGCTTTTATAAAGTTCTAATTCATTAGTTACTCCAAGAAATGAATGTCCAAAAACTAATTTTTTTCATGAAGGTACAAAATCTATTTTTAATGGATCATAATATCTATAATGTAATAACAGTTTAGTCCTTAAATCCATTTTTATTATTATAACAAAATGGTTAGTATATGTCATCCAATATTCATAAATTTTTATATGGTGAATTTTTACATTAATCTCTAAAATCACATTTTAATTTCAACATATACTATTTAATAAATGTTAATCCTTATTAAACATACATCGTAATTTGATCCAAACATTATAAATAAGTTCGCTAAACATTCTAAATGAACTTATCACTAATCCATCCAAACAACATTATGTCTCTCTTAATAATGAAATACAAAACATGTGAATACCGTAATCTTTTATTTTCTTAAAACATGCTAAAACCTTGAACTTCCATAAAACCATATTTAAAACATGCATGATTACATATTCCATAAATTAGAAACATTTTATATCATATATTCGTCAAATAAAATTTATTTTATCCATATAAATCATTAAAAAATCATTATATCTACATCAGGGGAATAGTAATTGTTATCATTCTTTTAATTGTGTTTTTTATAAGACGTTTAACTTAAAACTAAATTATTTATCTTTGTTGTCAATTTCGTCCCACATATTCCCCCAAATACATATGAAATACAACAACTGTAAAGTACATACAAATTTATTAATTCTTATAATGATAATGACATTAATTAAATTCTTTTACATCATATTCCTTTTATCCAAATACACATACACAATATTCATTTCACTTTTTTTTTCTTATGAATATACTTGATCCCTTAGCTTCTTCTGAGGTATATTCTAATTAATCATGTGTAATTCATTTAAATAGTGCATCATTATCTCAATGTTAAAAAAATTTACATTGGTTTATTTTTTCATTCCATTCAAATCATGTGGACTTTTCTTATACACTCTGTGAAAACTCCGTTTCATTTTAAACATGTTCCAATTTGTTTCATTCAATGAGTATCACATGTTGGAAAATCCATCTTTCCCTTATTCCCATTATCAATATTTTTCATTTTCACACACTTCTCTTATTTCTTCACTTAAAGTGTCTTATACATGTAAATTTATATCTTTTTATTGATAGCATATGATATTATTTATATATATGATATGAATTTTTTTGGGATAGTGTTGCACATTAAAGGATTGGCTTATTCCAATCAAAAAATGGCCAGTATTTAAATTTGGAATTTTTAAATACTCCACTACATGACATAAAATAATTTTAATGTTATCATCAAACATATATATATATATATATATTCCTCATGGTTATATCTTATGCTCAACAAATATCTATCGGTACTCAGTTCTTTCTGCCAAGGAAAATATTTTTCTAGATAAGAGTTGCATTGAATAATTCAACACCACACTTGTTATTTCCTCTTCATGATTATTGTTTTGAATTAAAGACAACTATGGATCCACATTTATTGATAGATTAGAAAATTAAATGAAAACTTAATCTATTTCACTACATTTCATAGTGACAAATATATTATATAAAAAAGTTATTAATTTCTTATATAAAAATGGATTTAGAATCCCATTTAATGATATATGTTTTTTATGCATGAGGACTTCTATAATTGTTACACCATGTGTTGAATCAGCAGGATACTCAATAAAAGAACGGTTATTACAAATAAGTTGATTCAACATTCCCTATATGGTCCTAATTTAATGAATTCTACTTATAGCCCAATATCCATCTTTATTATTCTTCGTAGGAGGGATACACATATAATGAGTATGTGAATTGATATGGTTCCCAGTACTTATTTTAGCTTCCATTTCTAAATGACTTAATAAACTTGATTAGATCATAAAATTTTGAATCGTAATCTATAATCCCAATAATAGTGAAATAAATACATAAATTTTAAAATTTATGCATATAGAATTTCATATTTATACACATGGTTTCTTTGTGGATTTAATTATTTTAAAAATCATCATATTATATTCTAAGTAAAATTCTTTTTAACCTATGAATATCATAAATGTGTGCAATATTTTTTGTGTATTAAGTCTCATTTTCCTATAGAAGGTGATAATTAGGTCAATCCCAGTATTCCCTTTTCAAAGTTATTAACCCAGGTATATTAATGATATATCCATGCCCACAAGTAGTATCCATAAATGGATATATTTTATAGGAAAACCACCTTATCTCGTAGTTAATCAAACATGAATATGTTCTTATGTAAATATCATCAAATAATATCATAGTTTTTTCTTCCTGAATATATAATTTTCAAAACATAGTTTCAAACTAAATTCCTCTAATACAAATGATAAGATCCCGAACTTAGTAGCTACGATCATGTTTCTAATTTTTTACATTGATATAAGATATATGTAAGCACATTATAAATGAATGAATAATTTATAAATCTTGGTAAACTTATTGAAACATGATATTTTTACTATATCTAAACACAAAAAATACACAACATAATTTAAGGAGAATTCCATTATTTCACTTGTCATATCCCTTTATATCAGTCAAAAACACTTCCTGATATATTAGGGAAAATAAAACCAAAAAATGGTTGACTGTAAATGATATTTATGTTAAAGAGTACAATTAATTCTATGAATAAATAAGAAATAATCAGTATCAGATGTTAAATTACTGAACACATGAAAATTAATCAATAACATTAGCATAATATGCAAGGAATTCGTGGTGATCAAATAATTTGTTATAAATAATTAGACTATCTTGAAAAATTAACCATCGATATTATAAATAATTGAATAATCACATGGAATATCAATAACTGAATTCATAAAAATGTAATTTATAATGATGGACATCTAAAAAATACCAGCATGGCCTTGTTTGAAGACATCTAATAACATTGGGTCCTTTTTTAAGATATATATATTAATGGTAAATTCTTCATTCAAACCACATTTATTCTCTACTGAGGCCTACTAATGCATCAAGAAGTGATAGTGAGCCCCTCCAATTACATAATAATACCAATTAATTGGTCATTTACAAGGATTAAAATATAAGTCACAAAAACATTTATATTTAAACTAGAAAAATAAATTTAAATTCCTTACCCAATCAAGTAACATTATCATAACAAATACATAGTAACATGGTATATGGTAATAAAATAAAACTTTCTCTATGAAACTGATCATTAAAAATAAAAATAAAAAATAAGGATAAAATTAGTACAATATATCCCTTGTGATCTGGATGTAAGATATAAAGTTTTTGTGTTATTGATGAATATAAATTCCAAAATAATTTTATTATAAAACATTTTTTATGAAATTATATTTTCACTTGGAAAATATATTTTTCCCAACTACAAGTTTTCCAGAATGTTTTGAAAGTATGTTTTTTAGAAAATAACCTTTAAAATAAATAATTGAGTCATCAAAACAATTAACGATCATAACATTAGGAAATTATATTCATGCTTTACATGTTAAAATAATGATTCATTTCACATTTAAGGTAAAAGAAAATTTTTCACCATTTTAAAAAATTAAATGAAGATTTATTTTAAAAAAATTCTAAGAATTAAAATATTGGTAAAATGACATTAATAGATCATTTATAATAATTTATACATATTTTTATAATTTTTTTTGAAAACATGGTCTTGGAAGAAAAAGGATTTTCGACCATAGAGTGAAATAAAAAAGGATTTTTATAAAAATATTTTTTAAACCATTTTCAGGACCAAAGAGATTATAATTGGTAATATTTGTTGTAAATTTTAATTAATGACCTTATGATAATATTCTCTATATATTTTAATATATAAATAGAAATAAATTTTCCATGGGAGATGTATACAAATAAAATCCTTAATAATAACGAGGTTGTGAAATAAAACCTTTCTACTTTTGGTAACATCAGAATCATACTCCCGATGAAATAATCAATATTAAATTAAAAATTGAATACCATGAATATAAATTAATTAATTATAGATAATAAAAAATTGTTATTGTGTACACCACCAAAAGAAAATTATTGATGAATATCCATTTTGTCTTCTTGAAGAATGTGTACGAAGATAAACCATTAAACTGTGTCCAACTCATCATTTAGGTTCTTTAACATCTAGAATAATAAAATTATGATAATTATTTAATTATTATAAACCTTTTTATATTTTATTATTCTAAAATTTAAATTTTTGTCATGTTATATTTGATAACATAATTAATTATGTTTATATTCAATGATTCTATGATATTTGGCTTATCTGTCAAAAAAAACATTGTATTTTGACTATTATAAAATATTACATCATTTTAAGATCTAAATAAAGATAGTAATGTCATAATTATCATATTTACACATAAATTATAATTTTAATACTAAAAATGAATGATTTTTTTGAAAAAAAATCAGTATTACAATCATGGAGACTGTAGGTCGTATGCACACTTGAGTAAAGCTTCCATTTTCAATGATCGTTCGGGAAAGAAGGTTAGTGATATGTAATAAATAAAAAATTATCATAATATAATATATAAAATATTATTTATTTAAAATTTCTTTTATATTTTAACCACACATTGTGGTGATAAACATATGGTCTCATCGTTTCATTAAGGTAGTACACATGTACACGAATGTTGTTATAATTTTCTTGTGAGTGAAACGGTATGAAGTAAAATGATATAATATCTTAATAGAATTAATAATATGTCATCAATATAATAATTATTTATATTATAACACATAATATTAAATAAAATTATCATTATGGACTTTCATATAATGTGTTAGTGAAAAACGGATCACATCGCAAAGCAAGGTGATAGTCCACTGTACACACGGGCAATGTTATCTTATCCCCAACGAGATAGAGGGTAAAAACGTTAAATATGATATAATGAAACATGAGGTATAATTATTTTATAAATATACTTTATATTATTTATAATTACCAATTGTTATTGGTGGTAATGGGTAAATTAATGATATCATTTATCGAAGCGGTAGTTCGTTGTACTCACGAATGTTTATTTAATAAAAAATTTGATGGATGTAGGGATGGTTGTAGGTAATTATATTATTTAAAAAAAAAAGTATTATGTAATATACTATTATTATTATATCATAATGTTTTAATAATAATTCAATTAGGTGGGTGAACAAATAAAAAACACACAGTTTGAATTTTTACCTCTCCTCAGATAACCTCTTTATGATTATACCTAAAGAATTAGTAAAAGATAATCCTAAGAGAACCAAAGATTCTAATATGAGGGGATGATAATTATTAAGTGATTTGGAAAATAATTCTCAGATCCAAAATGGTTGTATGTTGTGAAACACTGGGGAGAGTTGGTGGCATTTTACAAGTGAGGTAAGTGACACCCTTGTAATTTTGTAAAACAAAATATTGTACACAGATTTCTTATATTCCAAATGTGTAACAAACGATGTATTCTATAAAATTATAAATTAAATGGTATAATTATTTTCCAGAAATATAATTTCTACATGATTTTTTATTTATAAACTTTAAGTTTGTAGTTTTACCCACAGGTAAATATGTTTTTACCTTAACCACAGTAAATATTTTTTACTATTTTTAATAATAATCATGGTTAAAAATAATGTTTAAATTAATAGATAATATATATTATTATTATTTCAAATGTGGAATAAATTTTTTAAAATTCCATTCACATAAGCGGAAATATTTATTTGAAAATTTATATGATATCTGTGATGAGGAAGGTGGGTTTTAATGAAAAATGATGAAAATATTACAATATTGTTTTATAATCATTCAAATGAAAAATAATTCAAATGAATTAAATTTTATTTATTGATATAAGGTTCATGTAATTCTTCATTAAAAGTAATTAAATATGTAATTTATCATTATAACATTTTAATAATACAAAGTGAGATTCAATTGATATTTTTTATTTTTCACAATTAATCAAAAATGAAACATTTCATAAAATTAAAATAAACTCAACTTAAGATGATTTTAATGTGCTGATTTGAAAAATGATGTTCATTGTTTCGAAATAAAATATTAAAATGTTAAAAAAAATTATTATATATAATCTAAGAAAGATATTACTATACTAACTTTAGAAAAATATCATTTTCCATGAAAAAATTTCATTTCCTTTCAATTACTTCATATTTTACCGAAAATCAATAGATATATATTTTATTTATTTTAAGAATATATAAAAACTATAAATTTATTAATTTAGTTCTTAATATTATTACTCATGAATATGATAGCTAGGTTATAATGGTATATTATATTATAGTTCATTTGTGACTTGGGGTTGCATGTTCCGCAGGCTATTGATGAAATTAAATTTAATGAAATATATTCCATGTTTTGTTTAGGATTGGTATTATCTTTACCATTTGATAATGAATAATTTTTTTTATAATTTCTAGGTATTACAACATCATATTTATATATTTTTATAAGAACTCACAACTCATAAATATGAATCGATGTGTAGCTTGTAAAAATATCACATGTATCCCAACAAAACATTATTCCTTAAAATTATTGAATAACAAACTAAAAATGACTATTTAGTTGTCATAGTCCTTATGTTATATCATAGGGGTCCACATAACATATTTCATATCTTATCTCTTTGAATTTTGGGTTATAGAATCATTCATAAGGGGAACTAAATGCATGTGTACAATCATGATCTTGTAATGACCAATGGTTATGTTAAATATCATTTTCTAGGTATTTAACCCTAAATATATGATCTTTTCAAGACAAAAAATGCTAATTCCTTCTACCAAATACTCAGATTCAACTTTGATTCAACCCATCCTTGGTATAGATGGATTTGACCCTCGAGGCTCACCTCTAATATTCTTTAGGATGGTATCTAGGACAAGGACTATTATTTTCACAACTTATTGTTATTACCCTCATAGAACAACATGAAATAAAAAGAAACAAAAAATTAACTCCTTATATAAAATTTAATAATTTTTATTTTCAATAACCCCTTATAAACATGGAAGTGAATATAGTAAAAAAACTTTTGAAATCCCAGACTCATCTTTATCTTCCCATATAAAAATGTCCCTAAGTATCCATTGATTAGTCCTCTATAGTCACTTATAAATCCATGGAGTGATGCTCAGCTTAGAGTAATAAGTATGATAATCACAGTAATCAATTATATATCTATGTGGAATAAAAAATTCAGGATAATAAGGGTCAGAATTTTCCAAGAAGGAATGAAATATATATATTGCTCATATTAAAGGTTACACTCCATATATAAATTTATACAATTTCATCACCTATCATCAGACATCAGAAAAAATCTCACATCGTGAATATCATGTGTCATATAATACACTGATTATAATATATTTATTCTGAAATCATTAAAATCTCATATCAGAGCATGTAAGAAAAATAAGCCATCACCAAACTCTACTTATATCAACCGTCCAATCATTATATCGCACATCTTGTGTTTCCCATAATTATCCATTTACCTATTGTTTTTATTCCATTACATCATTAAATCCTTTTACAACCATATCATCATACGTAACATCCAATTTTTTTAAAGGAAACACTATTCTCAATAGCATACAAGATACGCCCTATCCTGATTAAATGAATAACTAAATATTATTGAAATTTTACACTTAAAACAAAGATTTTATAATAATTGGAATGATATATATTAATTTAATTATAAAAATATTGTTTTATATGTATGTATAATTAATTATGTTTTAAAAATTTAATTATAAATTATCATATAACCCTTTTGAAAATAAAAATAGTTTATTCTGAATAATTATTTATTTGTGAAAAAAGTGTTTTTGATACCAATAAATTAATAAATTACAATTTTCATATTCTAAGTTAAATAAATATATTTTTTAAATTCATTCTAATGGTTAAATTTTATTTTATGTGCTTTCTAGACATTACATAATAATGAATCTAATTTTACACATAAAATAATTATTTCTCAAAAATGGGAATTTTTACACTTTTTAATGGCACACATGTTTTATATATTAATTTATTAATATTGTAAATTCTATATTACCAAATATAATTATTATTTAGATGAAGAATATAAAAATTTACTTTGTTGAATTTTTTTTATTTCTCCAATAAGATTCATTTTTAGATGAATGGTAAAAAAATAATACATTTTAACTAAAAATTTGTTTTTCATCTAATGTATTTACATTACTAAATAATATTTTTAATGTTTTTAATTTATAAATATTTCGTTTTTTATCATTTAATACAATATTTTCGATTTTAATAAATTTCACATTAAAATTTGATATCAAAACTATGTGCACTTTTGAATGTTTTACATTAAAATTAAATTTTATTTTTCCATCAATGAGATTAATTTGTATTTAATTATTGAGAATTCTCTAATTTTAATTTAAAAAATATAGATTCAATATTTGGAATAATAGTGTATAATTTTTGTAAATATAGCCCTTTGATTTTTTGTACAATATGAATAGTATTATTTGTTATAATTTTTCTTACCACACTTAATGGTAAATCTGGAATTAAAGGTTAAACTAATATTTTAAAAATATTAAATTACCAAAAAAATGTCATCATTTTATTGGATGGGTGTTTTTTTACCAATAACATCCTTTCATTTTTTGTAGGACCACTTGGATGACTTTAATGGATTTAAAATATTATTTTCAATGACAAGCTATTTCTTTTTTTTTTTTGAGGCGCAAAGGCCCCTATTATTAAAAATAAAGTCATACAAGTAAAGATAGAGGAGAAAACACAACAATGAAAGTGCATAAAAATGATATCAGTGCACTCGCGAGCGAGTGTTCATACTGTGATGAGATGTCTGAGCACCCCCACCACGTGGATGTCTCCCTCTCCACCCAGCATTTTCCTACATCTAGGGACCTCCACCATCATCCATAAACTCAGAAGGTACATCAATGTTCACTTACTTAACTCCATCCCGATCTTCCATTGGTTTCCTATCTTCATCACTACAAGAAGATGCAATCAATTCAAAGGAATTATAGGTACTCACCCTTTTCATAATTTTATGTATTTTAGATAGAGGGGTGCCACAACTTGGTGGAGGATGGGGAGATCCTGCCACTTTGTCAGTTGTTATTCCCTTCAATCTGAGAGAATCCTCGTGTATTTCAGGAGAGAGGGCTTGGATAGCTTCCTTCAATGGACTGGTCTGTTAATGCTACCCAGTTAGAGTGGGTTTGTGGAACAGGCTGTGAGTAATCATAGCATCCTGTGCATTAGCCTATTTAAGTGGAGAATAGGCTGGAACATAAATGAATGTATTCCTACAGTCTTCCAGAGGGGAGACCTACACATTAGTGTTGTTGGGAGCTGTATAAATAGATGTTTCTATATCTACTGTAAACAAAACGATGTCTTTGAAATTTGAGGCATGGGATTGTACCTTGGTATTTTCCATTTCCGAATTATAGTTACCATCATTGAGCTCTTTCTTATCTTTAGATTTCCTTAAGACAGGAAGATCCATCTTTTCCTTGCCTCTTCTACTTTTGGCATTGACCAAAATTTGTTCTTGCTTTAAGCAGGATTTTGCATCTTCTTGAGCAGTAGTTTCCAGAGCATCAAGGCTATCAATTGATTCATTATCATCCTCATCTTTGAGACCCCATGTCAAAATAGCTTTGAATGAGGCTCCATTATCTTCCACAACAGAACTATCATTAACATATATGTGAATATCATCCCCCAGATCTGCCCAGGATAAAATAAATCTCCTATGTTTTTGTGTAGAAGAGCTGTTCTTGATTGGTTCTTCATAACATCCCTTTTTTGAATTAGGTTCTTCATCAAGAGACCATTGATATTTTTCAGCAGACTCAACCTTTTTTTCATCATACTCCTTTAGAAGGTCAATACCAATGACAACAACTTTCATATTCTGCTCTATGCTTTGTGATGTACCTTGTTTAGTTAGCTTCCTACAGTGCTGTAGGTCATGCCCTTTAAGTTGGCAGTTGTCACAAACAATGTTTCTTCTATAATAAGATTCTTCATGCCCAATTACATGACATAGAACGCAAAAAGCAGGAGTATTTTCATATTCAATTCGAAGACAAATATCATCCTATTGAGTATATAAAACCACCATATCTATTAAAGTAGTACTAAGATCAACCTCTACAAGGACTTGAAAAAAGTGGCCATAACTTACTGATTCTGTAACTTGATCCATTCTAATCGGAATCCCAATGGTAGATACAATATCGAATAAAATCTCAGTATTCCATAAAACCTAGTTAAGACCATTTATTTTTATCCATATTTGCACACATGTATCCTTAAAATAAAGAAAATTGAAGTTCAATTTCCATTCATGAAGTCTAAGTGTACCTAGCATGAGATTTGTAGAACCGATACTCCAAGATCTCCCTTTGAGCTCCAAAGAAGGAAACCGGATATGAAAAATTCCTCGACTGAGGGACACGCATTTGAATTCATTGAATCCCCAAATATCAGACAATCGATAGATAAGATCATATGTTCGCTAGGGTTTCATATCTTTCATTATAGAGATGAGACCGATAAACGAAGGCTTGTAAAGATCAATCCACGCTGCTATTTCATCTTCAGAGGCCGATACATGCGCTGTTTACCCTTTCCAAATTATTCGATGCGGCTCGCGATTTGCAAGAGGTATGAAGGGTCCCCAAAGAAACTGTTGAAGGAGGCACGATTATTCAGAGAATCATAATCCTTCTTCTTCTCCTCTAAAGCCAAGCTAATCTATTTTTCGAGTCGAAATGCCTCAAAATAATGGATATTGATACTGTGCGGGTGAGTTAGGTTAGACGAAACTACGGGATGCGGCGATGGTGGTTTCCTCAATGACAAGCTATTTTTGTTACACATTTGATATTAAAAAGTATAGAATTTTTAATGTGAGGATATATAGGGGATATCATAAACTATAAATATTTTTTATAAATATAAAACTATTACCTGTATCTTGGTTATTTATTTATCATTTTTTGAAAATAATTAATAAAATTAAATGGCGACACGATGATGATGAATAATTTTTTTTTTCATTAATGGAATAATCAAATAAATGATATTAAATATATTATAATACATATAATTTTATATAATTGATTCCATGAATTAATTTTATGGATTAATCTAACATTTATTGAGTGTGTTTAATTTTTTTTGACTATATCATGATGTTATGAAATTTTTAAAATTTAAAAAATTAATAGTTTCAACATTAACAGTAATGTTATTTTTCAATATAAAATTATTTATTAAATGATATAAAATTTATAAAACTCGTTGATTTATCAAAATAATGTTTTTATGTCCTAATATTTTATAATTGACTCTTTTATTGTTCTTTCGGCATGTTATGGTCTGTATATTGATCCTAATTGTGTAAACTACTTAATGAAATGGTTGGAGTTAAAGGGTTTGAAACCAAATTATATGGATTAAAAAATATTCAAAATGTGTTTAATTTTTATTGGATGATTTTATTTCCATCCATAAACATATTAGATTCAAAATAAATCAATTTGGACCATTTTTAATTAAAAAAATTAATGAATAATAATTTTATATTTTCATGAATTCCAAGAGTTCCCTTCCCACCCTTATAAGAGGTACTAATTTCAATCTTTTTTAACCCTTAAAACCCATTTTTATTTTCTAATATATACTAAATTCACTTCATATAATCCTTACACACACTCATGAGTTCTTAATTTTTGGATAACATCCTCCATAGAAGTGTTAAGATGTTAATCAAATATGCACATTCGAAGAAGATGTATCGTTTTTATTAATTTGTTTCTATATTATTTCTTCATACATTCCTTAAAATATACATAATCCCTTATTAAATGTTATAAATATATTCCTCTATATACATATAATATTTTATGGTAATATCATAACCTATAACCATATCCACTTCTATTTAATGGTAAATAATTAATCATTCATGTTTACATATGAACTATCACTTCTGCGAAACGATATAATTTTTTTCCATTAATATATGTAAAGACTGGTAATAATTATAGAATTTATGTTAAATATTACATTAATTAATAAAAATTTCTTTATTATTAAATAATTTATAATTTACATTTTTACGTTCCATGCACGTAAAAATGATAACATTGTTCAAACATGTATAATATCACCTCCACGAAGTGATGTGACTTGTTTTCAATACCCACATCTATTTAATAATATATATTAGTATATTTAATGATTAATAGTATAATAATTATGTTATTGTCATTAATTAAATATAAAATAATACATACTTTATTTCTATAATGATCAATGAAAACTGGAAAATGTTACTCATTCGTTTGTATGACTTACTATCTTCCTGATTGTAATGTTGTTAATTTTCATATATATATATGTAACATAAAAATTTAAAAGTATATTTAATTTATAAAATGGATTGTTTTTTCATGAATATTTCTCTTTAGATGATGGAATAATGACCAATTTTGGATATATACATCAGATCGAGTCATTTTGGATTCAGGTATCGAATATCATCAAAACATCAGACGTGGACTCAAATTATTAATTAATTATTATAATAAAATTATTAGTGATAAAAAATTAATTATAAATATTAAAATATTATAATGTATGTAAATTATTAACTAATGTTTATTATTCATGAATATAAAGAACAAACCTCATAAATCATTCTCGATGTAATAGATTTTGTCTCAATGCCCTTTAATTGTATAATTTTTTGATTATATGCACATTTAATCTTTTAAAATGTGTATATAGGGATACTATAAAATTTCATATCCATACTTTATCTGTAGAATATTATATAGTGTTTTATTTTAATTATTTTTCCATGGAGATTAAAATTTAAATGTCCAAAGTGCTATGAAACACCATGAATGTTTAAATATTTAATTATAAAATATTTTTATCGATGTCAATATTCATGATACTATATTAAAAATATATTTATTATTTATAAAAGGATTATAAAGGTTAATTTATATATTTATTTATTTTCATTTATATTGTTTCCAAAAGCAATTTTACTTGTTATAAAGGGAATGTTTTGTAAAATGAAAAAAATAATATTTTTAACATATATATTGACAAAAACTAATCTTCCAACATGAAAATTATTTGATATTTATATTTCTATACAAGGAAAACAATTTTTTAAAAGAAAAATTAGCCCCTCATTTCATTTAATGCATTTTGGTGTTGAAAATGGTTTTTAAAATGTATTAATTCTTTCAATATATTGAAATAATTTCTTGTGATTGAAAAAAAAATCTTATATGTAAAATAATAAAATTTTTAAAATTTTATGTTTTTTGATTATATAATTATAATTGACATTTTAAGGGTGGTTACTTAATAAAACAATGTAGGGTGATGATGTTATAACCTCCAATTACCTAGATATTGAAGTCAGTCGTAGGCTATTCCATTTTTAAGAGTGACATGTAAGGAAATCGACTACAAGGATATTCAATTTTAAAGAGTTAAATGTATGGTAGTCGACCATATGGTTATTCTATTTTAGAATAATTATATCAGAAGTTTCATACATAAATAAAATATTTTTTCATATAATATTTCAAAAAAATTATTGATATTTGGAAGGTAAGATAATTACATTTTTTTAATACTGATCTCTTTTTCAAGGTAAAAATATATATTTTAATGAAATCTTTTACAGGTTTTCACAAGACTATTTGTTTTCTATCTTTATGTCCCTTACTGAATTTTTTTTGTTCTCATCCCAAGATTAAAAATGTTATGGTATTAAGATAGGTAAGGAAAAAAGAATATGTATGTTGAAATAATTGAAGATTTGTATTTGAAAGATGTAATTATTTTATAAGGATTTCTTTTGGTGAAAAAAATGGATACTAAAAATAAGTTTACACTTGTAACGTATGGGTTTACATTGTAGATGTTTTTCAAAATTCCTTATAACTATAAACCAAAATCTTATACGAATGAGAATTCTAGTTTAAAATACTAGAATATATTATGTTTAAGGAATGTTCCTTATAGTTGGTAAGAATTTTTTAGAAAACATTAGAGATTAAGATGTTTTAAGAGATTGTGATATCATCATGAGTTTATAATTTTTATATTGGTTATATGTCTAATATCATAAAAACCATATTGATGTGTTATGATAAAAAATTCAAAGATGAATTATTGTATTTGTAGAAACATTAAATATTGAGGTATTTATCATATTTTGGGAATTATATGTTTTTAGAAGGACACCATGCATGATGGGTGGAAACCCATCACATCTGGAAAGGTCGTGGGAATTGAACCCACAACTGATGGGCGACATGGGTGAATCACCTACCACTATCATATGTGTAAAGACCCAGAAATTTCAAAGAAATTTTTTCTTAATTTTCTTTGGAATTTTAAAAGAACGCAGTTTTTGACGGCACCTGATTCTGAGGCCCAGTGTGCCCGGAATCATTTTTTGAACTTTGGCTCGGGTACGTTCAGTGAATAGACGAGCGGGTTTATCTAAATTTTGAATCGGTGCTCGGAATCGAATTCTGAAAGCACCGATGGAACCGTAGCGCCGATAATTGCTTAGGAACTCCATTTCCAGAGTTTCGTTTACTCGAGAGAAGTTGATAAAAATTGTGGAAGTTAAATATAAAAATTTAACAACAATTTTTATTTTACTCTAAGTGTTTAATCCTTTGGAAGGAAGTTGGGTAACTACCCAACCTCCCTTGGGAGGTTATGAGGGTGGTGGGGCCCACACGAACCCCACCCCTTCATATCCTCTAACCCCCTCAACTCACCATTAATATTGTTAACATATGTTAATAACTGATGACATTAATGTAGTGAGTTTAATGTGAGTTTTTGAAATTCAAACACTTGAATTTCAAAAGCCATGTTGAGTTAATAAATTAAGTGTGGATTAATTTATTTTGGGTTAGTTCCTTTGTTGCTTGAGAGGACTTGGGGGAAAAGGAGGCAAGGAGCTTAGAGATCATCTTCTTAATCTTCGACGAAGAACGCGAAGAATGAACGATTCCCAATGAAGAACGCTGAGGCCTCAGAGACCGTTTACCAAGACGCCATACCCGCGACGTGCCACCCTTCGTTCTTCTTCCCACGTCAAAGGAAGGGAGACGACATTCCATCTCAGACAATCTCCGTCAACGTCTTCGAATCCTCTTTCCGCGACGTCTCTTTCCGCGACGGTTTCTCTACGACGAATTTCTCTGCGACGAAAACCTCTTTCAAGCCATGCTCGAGGTAGGGGGTTTACGAGTTTTCCTTACGTGATTATCTTCCGTCTTTTATCCGCGATATTTGGACCTCATGATATCAGTTAACGGGAGGAGGCCAGACCGCACAAACACGGCCGTCCCCCTCCCTTATTGTTTTTCTTGTTGTTCCAGATCGAATGAAATTGACGCGGTTCCATCACACCGCGCGGGATCGAGCGGCAAGAATGCGCGACATCGTCACGCTGCGCAGGATCGAGTGGCAAGAATACGTGATGTCGTCACGTCGTACATTTAAATTTAAAACTGTTGTGCATGGGTTTTTTTTTTGCAATGTGTTCGTATAATTTATTTTGGATAAATTATACCTCGTCAATGATTAAAATCATGTGTTTATTATTGGTCAATTGATAACACCAAACGCGGAGGGTGCGGGCCGAACAAACACGGCCCAACAACCCTCCGCAGCTTTTTTATTGATGTGTGGATCAACAGACGACGATGAAGCAGGCCGCTTTGGCGTTTGAATCCCTTCGCAGTGAAGGTTGGGTCCTGGGAGGACCATTGGTGAATACAGAAGGAGAAACGGACCTCCAGAGCACATTCGGTGGTCCGCGGAAGGTGGTGGCGGCGTGCCACGCTGGCGCAGCGGCGCCGACGACCGGCGGCGGCGTGCCACCGGAAGGCTGGTGGCGGCAGTTCGCCGCCGTCTTCAATCAGCGGCGAGGGGGGGGGGGGGGGAGCCGCACACCACGCTCCGCGGCTTCCACGTGGCTGCGCTGGCCGAGCCGGCCGGGCGTGGCCCGGCCGGGTCGGGTCGACCCTATTTGGGCCGACCCTAGGGGGGTCGGGCCGGGTCGGTCCGGGCCCAGACCCCCCGTTTTCAGACCCTCTTTGATCTTTCGCCCATATCTTGAGCTGTAGACCTCCGATCGATGCACCGTCAGCGGCGATGAGATCCTTGGATCGAGACGATCGTTTTGGTATATTGTACTCAATGTTTCGGAACACTTTGTGTTTGGCCAGGTTGGTTCGGATACGAAACCAACCGGTCCCTCGGAGTGGAAACGCTTATATCATGAGCTCCAGACGTCCGATTGACGTGACGTCGACTTTGATGGACTCCTCTAAGTGAGAAGGATCTTTTGGCTTACTCCGCTCGAGTTTTGGATGTCGTCGGAGTGCGGTCGGGTTGGGTCGCTCATGAAACCAACCGGGCCCCTGGAACGAAAAGGCAAATAACTCATAGACCGGGCGTTCGATTGACGCGCTGTCTGTCTCGTTCAATTCCTCTTGATGATACGGAACTTTTGGCATACTTTTCCCGAGTTTTGGTTATTGTTGGATAGTGGCCGGGTTGGATTGTACCTGAAATCCAACCGGGCCCTTGGAACGAAAAAGCTGTTATCTTTCAGACCAGACGTCTGTTTGACGAACCGTCAGTGGCATTGGTGATCTCGATGGGAAACGGTCCCTATGAGTATACCCTATGAGGGTTCGGGGTACAATTGAGATATGGCCGAGATGTATCGCTCATGAAACCAACCAGGCCCGTGGGACGAAAAGGCTAATAACTCACAGACCGGGCGTCCGATTGACGCGCCGTCTGTTCTGTTGAGACCCCTATGACGAGGCGGTCCTTTGAGATACTTTTTCGTGGGACTTTTATATACTTGGAGTATAGACCTGTAGCTTGTGGATCGGACCCTCCCAGAGACGAGCGTGCGGAGTACAGAGACCGTGTAGCCGAGTGAGACCTGATGACTGCTTGACCGACTCAACTTGGAGTGAGTCGACTAGCCCAGTGGACGGAGCACTACTTTGTGAGGTACAGACACATGGTGTATGGAGCACTACCAGTGTGACAGTGCAGACCCGTGGTACTCATCCGGAGAGTACCTCATCAGGCCTCCGAAAATTAGTTTTTTTATTATAAAAGGTCAGGACGACCGCAAGATACAGATCATGGGGGTCAAAAATGATGAAGTCCAAGGGCATCCCCCCGGATAACATCCTTACATTCCTGTGGGAGGGATCCAACATCGGAGTAGATCACCAACGGTTCCTCCTCTATTCCTGCACGAGCAAGAACATCCACAGCAAAATTAGCTTCTCTCCATATATGATAAACCCGAAAACCATCATTGATTTCCTTCGAGCATCTTCTAACGAGATAGATCAAATCCCATGGAGGGTTGTATTTCCCCTGTAGAGATCGAACCAGAATCTCGGAATCAGATTCAATCGACCCAACCTGGAGACCGAACCTTTTGAAACGAGAAATTCCATTGAGAAAGGCCCTCATCTCCGCACATAAATAATTACCCGGACCATAGAACGCACTGAAAGCCAAGAACACCAATCCATTTGAATCCCTGAGCAGACCGCCCCCTCGCATGCATCCATTCTTGAAAGAACCGTCCACATTCATCTTGTTACCACTCTCAGGAGGGTTCCATTTAACCCACTGACTTGGAAAACTAATATTTGACATTGGTCTATTAAGGAACATGTTCAGCGCCTAGGAATTTTGTCCCCCCTTCACACAAACAGCCAGTTCGGAGATTAGAACCTTCACCTTTAACAGCATACTAGAAAGTCCAGGCCTCTTGTCCAGCCTGGTTGTGTTTCGAGCCTCCCAAATAGTCCAGCATATGGCGCTGAAGGTGATGCTGCAGATTTTTACCTGCATATCGTTTTGATCGGATTCCAAAAAAAAAAAGGAAATGAAGTCCTGTATAGAGTTGTAATCACCATCAGCAGACATCCGTAAGTCAAAAGATGACCATAGACCCACAACCCAATCACTCATACAGAACAGATGCAAGGCAGACTCATTGCTCAGATTAATGCAGCAGAAACAGCGCGACACCGGAGAAATACCCTTCGATTGCACATTGTCATCCGTTGGAATAGACCGATTCCGTATCCTCCAGACCAAGAAATTCATCTTAGCAGGAATATCCTTACACCATAACTATAGGTCCCATTCACTCCTCACCGATGATGGATGTAGCAATTCTCTAAAATCATGTCCATTATAGCTCCTGGAAGAAGATCTAGTAAAACAGCATACATCCGCCTCCTCTGAAAAGGAAATGCTATTAAAAACCTCCATCTGCTCGTTATTCAGAATCACCTCCAGCAAAGCAGGGTAAGAGATTGCCTCCCTAACAGTCATATCAGGACCCGGACATCCTGGAAAAAAAAATTTCTCTCCCACCCAGTTATCCCTCCAAAGATTAATTGAACCTCTCCCAACCACCCATTGTGTGGCCTCCTGTAAAGTTCCCAAATGTCGTAGAATACATCCGTCCAACTTCGAGAGTTTTCCGGGATGGCTTTCCCAATCTTCCCAATGTCTTCCGTAACGATTTCTAAGAAGAGTGGCCCATAACGACTCCCCCACAAGAAAATCCCAAGCTAATCGAGCTTGCAAGACTTGCATGGTCTCTTTGATGTCCCTTAGACCAATACCCCCCTCCCCCACTGGTTTAGCCAAATGCTTCCAGGACGCCCAATGGTATCTTCTGAGGGAGTTGGCATCCCATAAGAAACAATTCATGATCTTCTCCATCCTATCAATTATCCCTTTTGGGGGAGTGATCGTAGAGAAAATGTGCATCGGAATGGAAGACAAAACGTTGTTGATAAGAGTGACCCGACCACCAAAGGATAGAAATCTGCTCTTCCAGTTCACTATTTTCCCAAGAATTCTGTTCATGATATCCTCAAAGAACGACTTTTTAATCCGTCCAAACGAGATTGGGGCTCCGAGATAAATCATAGGAAATTGTTTCCTCTGAATTCCAAGTGTATCTTGAATGTTCCTACTTCTTCGAACAGAACACTTGTTAGATATGAAATCACTACTCTTTCTTGAGTTAATTCTTTGTCCGCTTAAATCCCCATACACCCTCATGATCTTCAGGAAGTTAAGAAGAGACTTCCTCCTACCGTTAATGAATATAAGAATATCATCCGAAAACATTAGGTGTGATATACATCCAACCCCGGACTGTTTGTAAGGTAAAATACTTCTTGCACTCATGCTACTCTTTAGAGTTCTAGATAAAGCATCATGTACCAGAATGAACAGCGAATGAGACAAGGGGTCTCCTTGCCTCACACCCCGTAAGATTTTGAAGAAACCAAACCCTTTTCCAATAAGAGAGATTGACAACCACGGCGAGGAATAACATCTGAAGAAAAGATCAATAACCCATGCATGAAAACCCATACTTCTCATGGACCGGATAATAAAACTCCATTCCAGTTTATCATACGCCTTATCCATATCCACTTGAATAATAACATTGGAGCCCACAACTTTCTTGTTAATATCCTCCACTAACTCCTTAGAAATTCCGATCGCTCCTTGAATATTTCTGCCTTTCACAAACCCATGATGTTCCTGTGACACAATCCGAGGGATAACCTCATCCAACCTCTAACCAATCAGACTAGCCAGAATTTTATAAGAAACATTGCATAAGCATATAGGTCTATACTGATTAATATTTTTCGGGTCCTTAACTTTTGGAATGAGGACTACCCTGTATGTACAAGAGCTTCGGTTAATAGAGCCACCCTGGAAAAAATCTTGAATGGCCTCAATAACTTTTCTCCCCACAAAATCCCAATCGGCGAAATAGAAAGCTCCAGGGAAACAATCCGGGCCTGGAGCGCTCTCAGGAGCCATGCTGCGAAGAACTCCCCAAATCTCCTCCTTAGAGGGAGTAGTAAGTAGAGCCACATTATCCTCCTCCCTTAACAGCCTCGGCAATCCACCCAAAAATTCTTCTTCCTCTCCAGTTAAACCATGATTAGTATTAGAAGCCTCTCCTGCCAGAAGTTTCTCAAAGTGCTGCATAGCCAGTTCCTCCACCACATTCACATCGGATGTGAATGAACTATCCTCCAGCCTAAAATTGACTTTCATATTTTTCCTTTCCTTAAAACAAGCCTGGAAGTAATCATTATTGCGATCTCCCTCTTTAAGCCAGCAAATTCTGGATCTATGTTTAAGATCTCTCTCAATTTCCAGCAACCGCGCCGTCAGAAGATTACGTTTATCACAAAGCAACATGAATTTATCCTCATCCCAGCTTATTTGGAGCTCCTCTTCAATTTAATCCAAATCTGATTGTAACGAATCAATTGACAAATCGACGAAAGGATTATTTAACAACCATCCCTTTATATCCATCTTCAGGCGCCTAAGACGCCTTGAGAGGCCAACCCAGGATCTCCATGTCTCCTCTTTCTCCCAAGACGTTCTCATCATTTGTAAGCAGCCGTCAACCCGATGCCAGTTCAAAGAGTAAACAAAAGGATAATTATCCGCCTCACCTCTTTTCACTTCCACCAGCAGTGGAGCATGATCAGATAGAACACGAGATAAGTGAGAAACCAAAGTTTTCGAGAATGAGTCTAAACCATGCAGATTGGTCAAACACCGATCAAGACGACTCCAAATACGATTGTTGCCTTTATGGTTATTGCACCAAGTGTATTTGCATCCTTTGAAACCCAAGTCTAGTAGTCCCCTACTAGAAATACAGCTTCTGAAATCCTGCATACCAATGATATTGCTGCCAACTACTCCCCTTTTTTCAGAATTCTCAATAATTGTGTTGAAGTCTCCACCAACCAACCAAGGAAGTCCAAGTGAGTCGAAGGAAGTCAAATATTCCCAAAGGGGTCGTCTACCTTGCACGTCTCCACTGGCATAAATAAGAGAAAACAAAAGTACAGATCCCTTCATCAAAATCTTAACTGTAATACATTGTTACCAAGCATGAACCACCTCTACCTGCACATCCCTTTTCCAGCAAACCCAGATGTGTTTATTATCAGGGTGAGCCTGTTTAGAATGAACAAACCCCATTTTCTTAGTAAAAGAGGCAATCTTGGCAGCGTCTTTCTTTGGTTCCAAAATAACAACCAACGAAACATTATATTTCCTGACTTTAGAGGCCATGAAGGCAGCCTTAGCAGGTGACCCCAAACCTCTAGCATTCCAAACAATCAAGGACATCATTAAAAAAGAGGTAACTTGGCCTTAAGGCCAGGAGTACCTGATTTCGGAGCCATGATAAGCTTACCATCCTCCTTGGACATGGAACTGGTAGATGGTCTGAACAGACCATCTGGAGCCGCAGATTTCTTCGGAGTAAGAACCTTCTGCTTTAAAGGCCTGTCCACCTCCTCTAACATGGAAATTCTATTAAAAGAAGAAACTGAAGGGGAGCGTGAAGCTGGATCCTCTTTAATTAGAGAGAGAAACACCCGTCTGCGATTAGAATTCCGGATGGGACTCACCTCCAACTTTAGCCCCTCAGAGCAAGCCTTCTTCGAGCCCCATTCCGGATTACCCTTGGAAGAGCCGGCTGAGGTCAGAAAGGATCTCTTAAACGAATCTGAAGACAATGTGGCGGAGATACGGAAGCAAAGCGTCGGAGGGGAAATCTCCTTGGGAAGAGAGGGGGGAATTACTATCTCACAAATTTCCCCTTCTTCCCAAGTCGATTTAGTCGAATTGGGAAGGCTCGAGAGATGTTCCACAATGGCAGATTAACATGAAAGTTTCGGCAGAAGATCAAAGCCGCCCGTTGGTTGAATTGACTTAGAAGAAACCGAAGCTGAAGCCCCATCGTTCTCCTTTTCCGCCTGTAAACATGGTAACCTATGCGCCGAGTGATCAGCCAATCTTGACGAGACTGGGCTGATTCCATAATCCTCCGCTAGAACACCTTCCGACGACAAAGGAAGAATACCCTTTCCCTTCAGATCCCCACGAGATTGCACTCTCGATCTCCTCTTCCTACACACCTCCAGCGAATGACCCTGTAGTCTGCACGCTACATAGAACCTTGGAGGGGCCTGATAAATCAAGCGTTTCCACCAATTGAAACCCTCCGGGGTCTTGACAAGTAAACGTGAAGGAAAAATCACCGTTAAATCCATTTCAACACAAATCCTCGGACAGGCCGCTTCTTGAAGCATCTCAGAATTCACGTCCGAGAAGAGAAAATTTCCTATAGAATCCCCTAGAGCAGCCAGAATTGACGGATTCTGTAGAGGAAGGGGAAGTCCCGGAAGTTTAATCCAGACCGCCGCCATTGGAGATTATTTTCCGTAGCGATAATCCCAAGTCCAACGGGACAAAGAGAACCGCAGCGATTCACACCGTCTATCCTCCCTAGACCAGGCACGCACAAAATCATCTTTATTAAACAAGTGGATACAAAAGGAGAACCTGGATAGATCCGACACCAAATCTTTTTTCCAAAGACCCCACAAATCCACCAGTGCCCTAAAAACCTTCAACGGAGGTTTAGTCGGCCCAAAACGCGCCACGAGAGAGAGCTTGTGGTAGTTTGAAGCCTCCATAAGTTCCCTATCCGAAATCTCAACCACATGCAGACCATCAATCTTCTCCGGAAACCTAGGTTCCAGATTGATCGCCGGAATACGAGGAAGGACAAAATTCACCGAATCTGTGACTCCCGAGAGAACTTCTTTGAACGATTTGAGTTTTCCAGTCAAGACAGCATCCGTCGTAGGGACTCCCGAAGAAGAAGGAAGACTCGGGTTTGAGGAACCCTCCACAGGAACACGAGGACCAGCGCCGTTCTCCATCTTTTCGGATCCCTTGGAACCTCATCAGGCTACTAGGGGGTGTGCACTACTATGTTTGGGTGACATACCCCAGCGGGAAACACTACTTTGTTTGGGTGACTGACCCGCGGTACTCGAAAAGAGGAGTACCTCAGCAGTCTTAGGTTAGTGAGTAGTACCTCGGAGTCGTGACAGGACCACTGTACACTCCAGAGATGGAGTTCTTCAGAAGTTACGGTTTCGATAAAGAAAATCCTGGTTTGAGCTGAGTCTTTTGACCTTTGTGTTTTCCTCATGATTGAGATAGGTCACTTGATTACTTAGGTATATGTATGAGCATATATACCTGGGTAGTGGTTATCCGTTGATTTCATGATCTTGGTGTTTTCCTCATGACTGAGATGGGTTACTTGATAACCTAGGTATATGGATGGGCATATACCTAAGTAGAGGTTATCTGTTGAGATCTTCTTTGTGGTTATCCTTGCTGGTTTTTAATGAGACCGTGAGGGTATTGGGGTCCCTACTGAGTATCATTATACTCACCCCTGCACGGGCTATGCCCGCACCTCTTTATGTTGGTTGCAGACGACGGGCAGTGCTGACGGAGGCTGGGTGTTCGAGGATTGGACGGTACCTGGAGGTGGACTACATGACGAGTCAGTATCCAGAGGTGGACTTCATGGTGAGATGACACTCAGAGAAGGTTGACGGGCGAGAGAGTTGTGGAGGCTATTTGTACCTACCCTTCAGGTAGGATCCGTGGTGGACGATCCAGGAGCTGCGCTAACTATACTTACCCTTCAGGTAGGATCTATGGTGGACGATCCAGGAGTTGCGCCATCTGTACCTACCCTTTAGGTAGGATCTGAGAAGGATGTACCAGGAGTCGCTTCCGTTCTTCCAGCTGTTGTCTTTTTCTGTTGTACTTGTTCAGTTATAGTTGTTCTTTCATTTGGGTTTGTATTCTATCCCATTTACCTTTCATCACTTCTCTTTGTACTTAGTTTTTTTACTTCCGCTTGTACTCTGTGGTGTGTTTTTACTTTTATAAAAGGCAATGTCTTCCCAGTTATTGGGATTTATGCCTTTGGTGCTAGTCGCCATCCCCTGGCCTATGGAAGGTGGGATTGGGGTAGTCACGGCACGGGCTCGGATGACGGGTTGTGACAAATTGGTATCGGAGGAGTCGGTTCTACCGCAGAACTTATAACTCTGATATTTTCTTTCTGTGAAGCAATAGTGTTAAGGGTAATGAGTGTGGTCTTCAGTTCAGGGAGTCCAGTGTTGGTGCAGGCGGCCGACGTATCCATACACCAGGACCCTGACAACTGAATTCCGACTTTGTGCATGAAAACACTGATTGCATGTGTGTTTCCAGATGTTTTATTTAAATATCATTTCAAACCAGGTCAGCTCACCAGGTATAATTGTTTGACCGTGTCACGTTGTGTCCTTCAGGATGCCTTTTCTCAGACGACCACCTATATCCTAGAGGGATGTGCATACTGACAGCCTGTCGAGCAACGAGGCTTCGGTAAAAGGCCCTCTTACAGATGAGGCACCAGTAGAGGCACCAGCGGTACCACCATATGTTGGGCCACCGATGCCACCAGCCCCAGCAGTAGGCGATGCATGCCACTTGAGTGCGCTGCACGAGTTCCAGCGCCAGAGGCCACCCAGGATCCAGGGAGAGATGGACCCACAGGCGGCTAAGGTTTGGCTGGAGGCTGTGGTGAGAGTCTTCAGGCTAGTGGGGACGCCTGCAGACTTCATGATGATCTTTGCTGCCAGCCTTCCTCAGGCAGCAGCAGGCAGGTGGTGGAGCCACTAGTTCCAGTTTTGCGATGGGATGACCTTAGCATGGGAAGACTTCGAGACCTTCTTCAGGGTGGTGTTTTTGCCAGTAGCTCTACACCCCGAGTGTGTACAGAAGCTTCTTCCTTTGCCACACTACTGGAAAAATACCCTATACCAACAGTTTGTAACTATTGCTATAGGTCCCCAAACCGTTGGTATAGGCTATACCAACAGTTTGGAGGATCGTTGGCAAGTAAGCCATGACAAATGGTATATAACAACGGTTTTGGGAAAACCAGTGGTATAGGGTCTATACCAACGGTTCTGAAAACCGTTGGTATAAGTAATTAGAAAATCTATACCAACGGTTCTCAAAACAGTTGGTATATGTATTGGAAAAAAGAAACATCCAGTGGGATTTTATCCCAGGACCTCTAGTTTATAACGGAATGACATAACCACTAACCTAACCTAACTTTTGTTAACATAATTTCATAAATATATATATGTATTTTTCTAATTATTTTAAATTTTGATTTATATAATGTTCTCCGTTGGTAGATTAAAAAAATCAAAGGACCTTTCCCAACGGTTTTCAAAACCGTTGGGAAAGGTCTTGCTTTTATTTGGGAATTCTGGCCGAAGGTTAAATTGTGGACACCCTTTCCCAAGGGTTTGGGAAAACTGTTGGGAAAGGTGGTCCAGAATTCAGCCTATCCCAACGGTTTGGCCAAACCGTTGGGAAAGGGTGTCCAGAATTCATCCTTTCCCAATGGTTTGGCCAAACCGTTGGGAAAGGTGGCCAAAAAATGGGCTTTCCCAACGGTTTGGCCAAACCGTTGGGAAAGGGTATCTATACCAATGGTTTTTACAAACCGTTGGTATAGAAGCGTTGGGAAAAATCATTTTTCCAGTAGTGCTGTAGGGTTTTCGATCAGTAGCTGAGTCATCTGTCGGCAGTAGACAGATGATGCAGAGGTCCAGGAGGACCAGACTAGTATTTGGGTGATCTCGGGTTTTAGGATCAGTGGTGCGGGGCACCCAGGGTGGGGACAGAGCTAGGTGTGCCATAAACAGACAGTGTTACTCTTGCGGCGGAAAGGGTCACCTGGCACGTGACTGTCCGACTCCTCGTACAGTTGATCTGCAGGATTTGGAGAAGTAACTGAGGCAGAAGCAGCGGCAGGTTCTTGAGAAATAGTCGAGCAGTGGAAAAGGCAGTAGAGCTCCGGGAGCAGGTAGACAGGAGCAGAACTAGTGGATATGTCACTTGTACTTCTAGATCCATGTTGTTGTTGTATTCGTGTCTTTGTACTATGAGATGAAATAATAAAAAGTCACTTATCTTTGTTTTATTTCCAATCCTTTTGTTTGGTTGATACTGAGTGGTCCCGGTTAATACTGTTGACATGACCCTCACTTTCAAGATTTCTACTAGAGGAGACCCAGTGACCTCACACTGATGCCGACAGTGTGACTCGATCCTTGGAGGCGAGAGTGATAGTTGGATCTCTTGGTAGTTACATCGTGGCCTTACGACGTCATCCATGGCAAGAATTCATCATTCATGTTGGGATTGACTGTATTAGGCAATGGGCGTGGTTCATCCAGGGGATGAGACCGAGTATCTCTTTTCGGCAAAGGAGAAATTTTAGCAGCTCTTTCAGATCATATGCAAAGAAGGTACAGATCATCCAAGAGAGGATGAAGACTACACAGTGCAGTAAGAAACAGGAAACTGGCTCCAGTCTTAGAGACTCGAGCGTGTTAAATTTTTAAAGAAGAGGAAGCTTTAAGGAGAGATGAGTCTGCGGAGCAGCATACGTGGAGGCAGAGCCAGGAGATCAGCATGTGGTGGTGTACATATTAACGTACTACAACCACCCAGCTTAGTTATCCCCGCCAGGCTCAGGGAGATGGAGGGCGGAGGAAGAGTGCTGCTGCATGCGGTCAAGGAGTGTGACCCAATAGCTCTAAAAATGATTCAAGGGACAGTCTGTGAGCACTACTTGTTGTTGTAGTAACAGACGTCGATATGAAACATTCCTTGCTTTCAAAAATCTTGTTCCAGACATAGAGTTTCCAGAAGCCATGGAATTGACCCTCATGTCTGGAGATACCTTGGGAGGAGACTCGATAATCAAACTTACACCGACGGTGTGGTCAGACCCTCGAGGCGAGAGTTTCGGTTGGAATCTCTTGGTGGCAGCTTCGAGGCCTTACGACGTTAGTTTAAGTATGGAATGGGCAGTAACTGTTCATACTCAAATTGACGGTCTTCTGAAAACGTCGGGATGGGTTTCCCTTGGTCGGCGAAAAGAAAATCCCAGGCAGCACAGGGTAACTCACGCACAGGAGGGTGCGACCGATCACTCTTGAGTCGGTCAACCTTAACCTCATGGCAGCAGTTGTTTGAATTTTAGTTCTAACAGGAATTGGTGACCTATAGAGTTCGAGGATGATGATCACGTCCTTATACGGGTCCCACATCGACGAGGTTTATGGAGATGTGGCCAGGGCGGCAAGTTATCTCTGAGGTTCAACGGACCTTTCTAGGTCCTCAGATGGTTAGGCGAGGTGGTTTAACGCTTGACCCATCCACCTCAATTGCACCAGGTGAACGACGTCTTCCACGTATCTCAACTGAGGAGATACGTGCTCGACCCTTCGCATATCATCGACAATGAGGAGTAGGATGATGGCGATGAGATTACTTCCATGAAGGTTCTAGTGGGAATCGAGGATCGACATGAGCGGATCCTACGAGGACAGTCGATTCCTCGGGTGCGCTTTCTTTGGCAGTACGGGAATCTCCAGGTGAGCACATGAGAGCCGGAGGCTCAGATTCGTGCTAACTGTCGCTTTTGTATCCCTAGTTTGTGTTTAAGCTTTACGAGGACGTAAAGCCCTAAGGTGGGAGTAATGTAAAGTCCCGGAAATTTCAAGGAAATTTTTTCTTAATTTTTTTTGGAATTTTAATAGAACGCAGTTTCTGACGGCACCTAATTCCAAGGCCCGCTGTGCCCGAAATCATTTTCCGAAGTTTGGCTTGGGTACGTTCAGTGAACGGATGAGCGGATTTTTCTAACTTTTGAACCGATGCTCAGAATCGAATTCTGAGGGCACCGATGGAACCGTAGTGATGGTAATTGCTTAGGAAGACCATTTCTGGAGTTCCGTTTACTCGAGAGAAGTTGATAATAATTATAGATGTTAAAAATAAAAATTTAACAACAATTTTTATTTTACTCTAAGTGTTTAATCCTTTGGAAGGAAGTTGGGTAACTACCCAACCTCCCATGCAAGGTTATGAGGGTGGTGGGGCCCACATGAACCCCACCCCTTCATATCCCTTAACCCCCTCAACTCACCATTAATATTGTTAACTTAAGTTAATAACTTAAGACATTAATGTAGTGAGTTTAATGTGAGTTTCTGAAATTCAAACACTTGAATTTCAAAAGCCATGTGGAGTTAATAAATTAAGTGTGGCTTAATTTAGTTTGGGTTAGTTCCTTTATTGCTTGAGAGGACTTGGGGGAAAAAGAAGTAAAGGATCTTGGAGATCATCTTCTTCATATTCGACAAAGAACGTGAAGAACGAACGATTCCCAACGAAGAACGATGATCCCTCGGAGACCGTTTACCACGACGCCATACCCGCAATGTGCCACCCTTCGTTATTCTTCCCACGTCAAAGGAAGGGAGACGACGTTCCATATCAGACAATCTCTATCAACATCTTTGAATACTCTTTCCACGACGTCTCTTTCTGCGGCGGTTTCTCTGCGATGAATTTCTCCATGACAAAAACCTCGTTAAACCCGCGCTCGTGGTAGGGGGTTTACGAGTTTTTATTACGCGATTCTCTTCCGTCTTTTATCCACGATATTTGGACCGCATGATATCAGTTAACGGGAGGAGGACGAACCGCACAAACACGGTTGTCCCCCTCCCTTA
The DNA here is from genome assembly GCA_963277665.1 of Viscum album. Classification (NCBI taxonomy): domain Eukaryota; kingdom Viridiplantae; phylum Streptophyta; class Magnoliopsida; order Santalales; family Viscaceae; genus Viscum; species Viscum album. Next base: position 1,215,145,862 of record OY728141.1, read on the forward strand.
TTGTTTTTCTTGTTGTTGCGGATCGAATGAAATTGACGCGGTGTCGTCGCACTGCATGGGATCGAGCGGCAAGAATGTACGACATTGTCACGCCGCGCGGGATCGAGCGGCAAGAATGCGCGACGTCGTCACGTCGTACATTTAAATTTAAAACTATCATCCATGGGGTTTTTTATTGGATGGTGTTTGTATAATTTATTTTGGATAAATTATACCCTTGTCAATGATTTAAATCATGTGTTTATTATTGGCCAATTGATAACACCTAACGTGGAGGGTGCGGGCCGAACAAACACGGCCCGACAACCCTCCGCATCTTGTTTATCGATGTTCGGATCAATGGACGATGATGAAGCAGGCCGCTTTGGCGTTTGAATCCCTTCACAGTGAAGGTCGGGTCCAGGGAGGACCGTTGGCGAAGACAGCAGGAGAAACGGACCACCGGAGCGCGTCCGGTGGTCCGCGGAAGGTGGTGACGGCGTGCCGCACCGGCGCGGCGGCGCCGATGACCGGCGGCGGTGGTGTGCCGTCGGAAGGATGGCGGTGGCGTTTTGCTGCCGGCTTCAATCAGCGCGGGGGGGTGGGGGAGAGCCTCGCACCCCGCTCTACGGCTTCCGCGCTGCCGCGCTGGCCGAGCCGCAACCAACCGGTCGGGCCGAACCGAGCCGGCCGCGCCGCGCCGCGCCGCTCGGGCCGTGCCGGGCCCGTCCGGGTCAGTTCCCCAGGTTCGGGCCGACCCAGGGGGGTCGGGCCGGGTCGGTCCGGGCCCAGACCCCCCGTTTTCAAACCCTCTTCGATCTTTCACACATATCTTGAGCTGTCGACCTCCGATTGACGCACTGTTATCAGCGATGCGATCCTTGGATTGAGTCGGTCATTTCGTTATATTGCACTCAAAGTTTCGGAACACTTTGGGTTTGGACAGGTTGGTTCTGATACAAAACCAACCAGGCCCTCGGAGTGGAAACGCTTATATCTTGAGCTCCAGACGTCTGATTGACGTGCTGTCAACTTTGATGTATTCTTCTAAGTGAGACAGATCATTTGTCTTAGTCCACTTGAGTTTTTCATGCCGTCAGAGTGCGGTCAGGTTGGTTCGCTAATTAAACCAATCGGGCCCCTGGAATGAAAAAGTCAATAACTCATAGACGGGGCACCCAATTGACGCGTCATCTATCTCTTTGAATTCCTCTTGATGATACGGAACTATTGACATACTTCGCCTGAGTTTTGGTTGCTATTGGATAATGGTCGGGTTGGATTGTACCTGAAATCCAACCGGGCCCTTGGAACGGAAAAGATGTTATCTTTCAGACCAGACGTCCGTTTGACGAACCGTCAGCGAAGTTGGTGATCTCGTTGAGAAACAGTCTCTTTGAGTATACCCTATGAGAGTTTGGGGTACAGTTGAGATACGGCCGGGATGGTTTGCTCATGAAACCAACCGGGCCCCTGGGACGAAAAGACTAATAACTCATAGACCGGGTGTCTGATTGACGCGTCGTCTGTTGTGTTGAGACCCCTATGACGAGGTGGCCCTTTTAGATACTTCTTCGTGGGAATTTGAGATACATAGAGTATCGACCTGTAGCTCATGGAGCGGACCCTCCCAGAGAAGAGGATGCGAAGTACGAAGACCGTGTAGCCGACTGAGACCTGACGACTGCTTGACCGACTCGACTTGGAGTGAGTCGACTAGCCCTGTGGATGGAGCACTACTTTTTGAGGTGCAGACCCATGGCGGACAGAGCACTACCTCTGTGACAGTGCAGACCCGTGATACTCATCCGGAAAGTACCTCAGCAGGCAACTCGGGGGGTGTGCACTATAATGTTTGGGTGATATACCCCGGCGAGAAGCACTACTGTGTTTGGGTGGCTGACCCGCGGTACTCGACAGGAGGAGTACCTCAGCAGTCTTAGGTTAGTGAGCAGTTCCTCGGAGTCGTGACAGGACCACTGTACACTCCAGATACGGAGTTCTTCAGCAGTTACGGTTTCGATAAAGAAAATCCTGGTTTGAGCTGAGTCTTTTGACCTTTGTGTATTCTTCATGATTGAGATGGGTCACTTGATAACTTAGGTATATGTATGGGCATATACCTGGGTAGTGGTAATCCGTTTATTTCATGATCTTGGTGTTTTCCTCATGATTGAGATGGGTTACTTGATAACTTAGGTATATGCATGGGCATATACCTAAGTAGAGGTTATCTGCTGAGATCTTCTTTGTGGTTATCCTTGCTGGTTTTTAATGAGACCTTGAGGGTCTCAGGGTCCCTACTGAGTATCGTTATACTAACCCCTGCATGGGTTATGCCCGCATCTTGTTGTGTTGGTTGCAGATGACGGGCAGTGCTGACGGAGGCCGAGTGTTCGAGGACTGGACTATACCTGGAGGTGGACTACACGACGAGTCAGTATCCAGAGGTGGACTTCATGGCGAGACGACACTCGGAGGAGGTTGATGGGTGAGAGCGTTGTGGAGGCTATCTGTACCTACCCTTCAGGTAGGATCCTTGGTGGACGATCCAGGAGCTGCGCTAACTATACCTACCCTTCAGGTAGGATCCGTGGTGGACGATCCAGGAGTTGTGCCATCTGTACCTACCCTTCAGGTAGGATCCAAGGAGGAAGTACCAGGAGTCGCTTCCATTCTTCCAGCTGTTGTATTTTTCTATTGTACTTGTTCAATTATAGTTGTTCTTTCATTTGGGTTTGTATTCTGGCCCATTTACCTTTCAGCACTTCTCTTTGTACTTAGTGTTTTACTTCGTCTTGTAATCTGTGGTGTTTGTTTACTTTTATAAAAGGAAATGCCTTCCCAATTATTGGGATTTACGCCTTTGGTGCTAGTCACCATCCCCTGGCCTATGGAAGGCGGGCTTGGGATAGTCACAGCACGGGCCCCGAGGACGGGTCGTGACAATATGTAATGTACCGAGTTAGTATGTGTTTTTATTTTTAGTTAAATTATTTTTTGGAATATGAATAAGTTGATTTTGTGATATTCGGTTTTATTAAATTGTTATCCATGATATTGGAAAAATGATTTAGGGATTAAGTAATGAATGTTATTTCAGAAGATGTTTTATTTTTGGGAGCCCTATAAGACTATGTTATGTAGAATACTAAGGTATTTTTTTAATGTAAATGTTGAATTTTATTTTGGATTAATATATCATTATATTGTTAACATATTATGATTCTGGTTATTTATGGACATTAGTAACATATCCACGAGAATATATTCTTAGGATAATTACTTTTTCATATGAAATACTAAGTGTGATTTTCGTTATTAAAGATAAATTGTATAAGTTAACATTAAATACTATGTTATCAAATCACTATGAAATTTTTGTTTAAATCATTGTTTGATTTTGGTATGAATTTTAAGAACCTTTATTTATTGAATGGTTTAACATTATCATTCGGTAATAATGATGAATTTTGGAGACAAAAGTATATTTTCAACATATAATGGTTAATTGTTGTTATGGAATTGTATTCTATTAGGAAATCAATTTGGGAATTGGTTGTTGTTTAAATATTAAATATATAGATGGTTAACATATTTTGGAATAGATGATTCTATAGAAGTTGACTCTAGTTCTTTAAGTGTGAAAAATTTATTGTAAATAGTCATAATTAAGAGAAAATGAGATTTAAAGGTGGGAATTGATTAAAAGATGAAATATTATTTTTAATGTAATTATATTTCCTTATTTTAATACTATAGTTAGTAATAGATTTCTTATAAAATATGTAAGGAATCTTAAAATAAAAATTTCTTCCATTTAATTTTCCTAATATGAAATCAAACAATACTTAACCTTTCAAAAATTTATGGATTTATGATTGTTATGAATTTCCTAAAAATTTTCAATATCAATCTCCATCCAGACAGTATGGTTATTTTAATCTTCAGTTTATATGTTTATTTAAATTGAATCATAGTATTTCTTTTCTCAGGTGATTTTCGAACATCCCTTTCTTTCTTTTGAAGTAGTGGTTTTATTAAACATTTTTTCAATGTGTGATTTCAATAATGGTATTTTTAAGAAGTCATAACATAGGTACAAACAAGAAAATCAAAATTTAATAATATGATATAGATTGTGGGGGAGAATTTACCATCCCTAGATTTTAAAACAGAAACATTATGCTCAATATCTTAAATGATACGCCACCTCGAGATTAAGCATATAACTAAATAGTATTAAAATGAGACCATTAAAACATAGTCGTTAGAAATATCAGAATAAATAGTATCATCAAAATTATTAAAATATGGTTTATACATGTATATATAATTAATTATTTTGTTAAAAATTAATGATAACTGAATGAAAAACCTTTTTTAAAATAAATGGTAATGTTTTTAGGAAAAACGACTTAAATGTGAGAAAAGTGTGTTTTTTTTCATTAAGTTAATAAATAACATGTTTTCTATTTTAAATTTAATATATATATATATATATATATATTCATTCCAATTTTTAACATTTATTTAATGTTTTTTTTACATTACAAAATAATAAATCTAAATTTACACACGAAATATATGTTTTTCAAAAATAGCAGTTTCATTGCCTTTTGACGGAACACCTATTTTAAATATTTATATTTTATATTTTATCAATAATATCTGAAAAAAATAAAAATATTATTCTGAATAAGGACATCAAAATTTACTTTTGTTAAATTCTTTTTATTTTTCTGATAAGATTTATATTTTTATTAATAATAAAAAAATAAGCCATTTAAATTGAAAAATAATTTGTCACAAAAAGTATTTACCATGTTAAATAATTTTATGTAATGGTTTTAAAGTATAATTAGATAATTTTTTTGTCATTTAATCGAATTTAGTTCTTTTTTATCAATTTTATATTGAAATTTGATAAAAAATGATGTGAGTTGTTGATTGTCTTGCATTAGAAAAATGTTTTCGTATTCCAGAAACGGGTTTAATGTGTAAATAATTTATGTGAATTATATGTTTTGAATTTGAAAAATGGATTCGGTATTTGGAATAATATGCTAAATGTTGTAAATATTTCTCTCTTTTATTTTTAGATATTGGGAATAGTAACATGAGTAACAATTTTTATTACTATATTTAAGGGTAAATCGAGTAATTAAAGGAAAACATTATATCATATAAATATAAAATTTTCCTAAAACTCGTCCTAATTGTATTGGATGATTTTAGTTCGACCAATTTATACCTTTGGTCAATTTAAGTTTCATTTGGATCTACATGGATGACAATAATGCATTTGTAATATTATATTGAGTGAAAAGTCATTTTCGTTACACTTTTATTTTTAGGAGGTAATATATTTTTTTAATATGGTGTAATACAAAATATTTATTTATCTATAAATAGTATTTCCAAATATAAAATTATTAATAAAATCTTGGTAATTTATTTTTAATTATTTAGAAATAAATAATTTAATTAAATTGAGACACATTGATGATGCATCAACCACTTCATTAATGGAATAATAATGTAAATGATATTAAAAATATTATAATAAATATAATTTTATTGAATATAATAAATAATATAATTTTATGAATTTATTGGATATGATATTGATGCGTTAAAAGAGTATTATTGACTATATCATGATGTTATTATATTTTTTAATTGCTATGAACTGAATACTTTTAAAATTGACATGAATGATATTTTAAAATTTAAAATATTTTATTAAATTATATGAATTTTTTAAAAATCCATGATTTATTAAAATAGTATTTATAATAGAAAAAATTTCATATATTACTCTTTTTATATTATTTAGAATCTTATGGTATGTATATTGACCCTCTACCTATAAATTACTTAATCAAAAAGTAAGATTCAAAAGGGTTAAAAAATATAAGAATAAAAACATATTCAAATGTTTTATAATTCTAATTTAATGATTTTATTAAGGCCTATACCCATCCTATATTAAAAATAAATCACATTACATACATTTTTAATAGAAAAATAATATATCTAAATTTAATATTTTGAATAATTATAAAAAGGTCCCCTCCCTTCCCTTATAAAAGTGAACTACTTCCTAACATTTCATCACACATAAAAAACGATTTTTGATTGAAAAATATCTATTAATATACCTTATTATAATCTCTAGTCGCATTATTTTGAACATAATTCAGTTATAACACCTTCCTTAGAGTTGTTAATGTGTTAATCAAAGGTGATCATCTGAATAAGAGCTGGCGTTTTTATTATAGTGTTTCTAGTTTATTTATTCTTACATGTCCTTTCAATATTATTAATACATAATCAAATAAATATTAAAGTATAATCATTATTATAATATTATATTATGTTAATATATTCTCTTAAATATATTTCCACTTCCATCAAATGGGAAAATAATTAATCGTTCATGTGTACATGTGACACAAACCTCTCTGAAATGATATAGTTCATTTTCCATTACCATCATTCAATACTGGTAATAATTATGGAATTAATTTTTATATATGATATTCATGACATATTTATCATTATAATAATATGATTTATGATTTATCTTCTTACATTCCATGAATATAAAAAATTTAACGACATTCGTGAGTACGTGTGTGGTGTCACCTCCATGAACTGATCTGATTAGTTTTTTTTCACCACATCAGTTGGATAATATATATAAGTGTATATAAATTATTAATATTATATAAAATATTTAATGATATTTCATTAATGATAAAATAATACATAACTACATTTTATAATGATGAATGGAAAATGAAAAACATTATTTAAGTGTAATAACGGTTTATCGTCTCTATGATTATAACAAAGTTCATTTTTAATATAAATATATAATTTAATGATTAAAAGGTATAATTCATGTATAAATGTGATTATTATTTCCCAAATATTATTATTGAGATGAAGGAATAATGAAAGCTGTTGGCTATAGAGATCATACAATGTAATTTTGGACTCATGTTTCAAATATTATCAAAACATTCGACACTAACATAAATAATTATGTAATTATTATAATATAGTGATAAGTGATATAAAATGATTAAAAAACCTTAAAATTTCTCTCAAGTATGTATTTAATTAAGTTAAGTTTTTTATTTTGGATGATAAATAACAAACTTGAGGAATCAAAATCGAGGTTAGTGATTTCATCCCAATCTCTTTTCATTGCGGAATTTTGTATGATATGCACCATTATTATTTTATAAATAGAATATATGTGTAATATGAAATTTCACATCCCTATATTGTTAATAAAAATTTATTTAATTTTTTTAAAATGTAATCTACCATGGATATTATGATTTAAATTTTAAAAGTAGAATGTGACACCTTGAATGTTTAAATATTAAATTATCAAATATTTTTCTCCAGGTAAATATTATTTATATTATTTTAAATATTTATTATTATGTTTATAAATGGATTATAATGAAAAGTTTATTTCTATTTTGAATATAATTTGTGTCTTTTCAACGAATAATATTTTTACTTGTTTTAGAGAGACTGTTTTGAAAAATGATAAAAAGTACTGTTTTCTATCATATATGATGAAAAACAACATATCCACAGTCCATAATGTTATATGATATTTGTATTTATATACAATGATTATTGTTTTTTAAAATAAAAATAATCCTATAATTCCCTTTTTGGGTATTTTTTTTAAAATTGTTTTGAAATAAATTAATTATTTCAATATCATAAAATTATTTCTCATGATATCAAATCCAATTTTATGATTAAAATTCCTAAAATTAATATATTTTATATGTTATGATAATATAATGGTGCAAATACATTTAAATGGTGGTTATGTTTTAGACCAAGGATCAGTGAATAGATTATAATATCCAATGTATTGGTTACGTTATAACATCCAATGCACTGGGTAGGAAAGTCAGTCGTATGACTATTCTATTTGTAAGAGTGACTTTTATAGATGATAGTCGAATGGATATTCCATTTTTATGTATGACATGTAGGGAAGTTCACCATATAGTTTTTCTATATTAGAATAATTGTGTCCAATATTACTTACTTTAATTAAATTTTTTCTATTGAGTTTTCATGAAAATATTTTGTTTTAAAAAAGCAATAGAATTATCTTTTTGAAAGGTTGATCTCTTTTCTGGGAAGAAATATACATTTTAAGAAAAAAATTTATAGGTTTTCACTGGACTACTGGTTTTCTTTATTTGTGTCCTTTACTAAGATTTTTTGTTCTCATTCGATGTTTTAAAATGTTTTTCACATGTATTAAGATCATTAAGAATAAAGAATACTTTGAAATGAATGAATTGAAAACATGTCTTGAAAATTAGTAATGTATCTATTAATGGGTTTCCATTAGTAAAAAAATGGATATTTAGAATAATTTTCCACTTTTAATGTATGGGATTTCATTGTAATAATATGTTCTTAATTAAAAAAACTTTAAAAAAATATAATTGAATGTGAATTCAACTTCAAAACCACTAGAATATGTATTGCTTAAGGATTACACTTAACATCATATCCCTATACACCATAAATTTAAATCATCACCATATCATCAACATCATATTACCTACATAACCTCAAAACATATTTGGTTAATGTTATCACCTTCATCAATTAAATACCAATCATGGAATATACTTTAATCCATCATAGTTAGAGAAAAAATGTACATGTCAACCTTATTCCATTTTATCTTACTAGACCAATATATGTAATACATAGATCCTTCCTAGACCATATATATTTTCACATTATCTCAAGCCATTATATCCCCTGCATGTATACACATTATCATAATAAATTAGAGCCTACATGAATAGTATAAAGGAAATACAAACAATAAATCACAAATTATGAAATTAGAAAATCATTCATCACATTAATGAATTAGAAAATCACAACAAAAATAACAATAATGAAACATAAAAAGGAATTTATAATGGTATAAACACAATAATGAAGCTAATAAATAACCACAATAATTCTAGGATCCAAAACAACAATGATGAAGACAACGATAATAACAATGTCTTAGTAATGATGTCACCTTTACATATATTATAAATTTATCTATATTTTACCAATTTCTATAATAAATACTTCCATATATTTCTAAATGTTTATATTAATAATAAAATATCCTAAATTAAACCATTAAATTCTATGAAAACAAATTTAATTTATTATTTAAAATCCATAGGTTCCAACCCATACTTACAATTATGTATTTTCAATGAATTTTTTTATTAATACCATATTATTAGCACCAGTTATGTCCATTATACTTATGTTGTCATCCTTATGTCAGTCCCATGGAAGTATATATTAATAAAATTTTTATGTTTTTTCTTATTGACCACATTTAACATCCATTAATGCATATATTTTCTGAATAGTGATTCCAACCCAATATGGAACCAATAAAAATTAATAATTAAATGTATGTATGTGAATCCATTAAGTCAAATCTGTATTCCATTTATTATATGGATAGAATGAAGAATAATACATTAATAATTAATTAAAATGTGGTAAATAATTATGGGTTAATTATACACATCCATCCTTTTACAGTAGTTATAACTATTCCAGATTTAAGAGTTCATTCTATTATGAACACATAAACATATTTCATGATTACAACCCTATCCAAATTCATTATTTATATTCCTTATATTATTTAATTCTATATCCATATTTTCATAAAATATTTTTCTATGACATTCCGTACTTTTATAATAAATTTCAATACTTCATCACTTATAAATGAAGCATTACATGGTAAATTTATTTATCATGTGGATAAAAATAAATATATTAGTGATTATGAATAAAAATATTTATAATAAAACTTGTTAATAATTATATAACTAAAAAACATAAATTATTCATCAAAATATTAATTTTTATTCTATATTTTGTTCTATTTCATTTTAAAAAATATTTCTTAGTTCTCTTGGGATTCAAACAACATTGAGAAAATGAATCAATATTCCATTAAAATAGGAGTAATGTGAAATTTAATTTGACTTCATTTTTATCACTTTTATTCAAGATTTTCCCCATTCCATTTCATTACAAGGATTCCTATTTCACTTGGAATCACATAATAATTCTAGTGAAAAATTTATCCAATTATCACCACACCATAAGTAATAATAATAACTCATACACATGAAAAATTTAATTGAATGAATAAAAATCAAGAACCCCATACCAGAGAAAAAAGGTCCTTATAGGATAATAATAAAATAATGAATTAGGTAAAATATAACTCCTACACGTGAACAAAATCTCCACCACCATACCTAATGAATGTGAATTATATTAAATTCATATGCAATTCAAAACCAATACCCCTAACCAATTTTTCCCTATCAATCTAAGTGAAAGGGTGAATAGTTCCTAATTGTGTATGCTTAAGGAATATTATATTATAAATTTTTTAGAGTTTTACAAGTAATTTTACTAATGGTATAAGTGTGTGAGTTTCTATCAATGAAATTAGGATACTTCCAATGCCTATATACCACCTTGACCTAATCCACCATGACAGATCAAAAGTTTCACAAGACCTCATATAGGCCTCCCCATATGCAAGAGGTTGATGACATGAAGTGATGTTCTGTGTTCATCAGTTGGGAAATATTAATATATGTATCTAGTAATCATGAATGTATAATAAATTAAGTGATAAATTAAATCAGCTAATAATAAATAAAAAACAAAATCAAAGTTGAAACATACATAGTAAAACCAAAACATAATGTTACAATATGGAATGTTAGATATATAAACCAACAATAAACAACGATCCATGGGTAGGGTCATAGTTAGTAAAAAAATATTGTAAATAATATACCTCTCAAAATGAATCCAATAAGTTATACATCTTCTTACTGAACTTGCTCAATCATCCACCACATGGACCTTCCTATTTTCTAGGTTCTATGTCATGAAATATATAAGAATATTGATCTTCTTCAGTAGGTTGTGAGTATAATAATTAGCAAGAGACCACCAAAAACACAAAAATTCATTAAAAAGGAATTACATGAGCTTTCTGAGAAAGTTAATAGGGTACAAAAACAATAAAAATATTTCCCAAAAGTAAAATAAAATATATTTTAGGTCCTCAAAGACCAGATATACCATATTGGAGACTATTTTAGAAGAAAAATCTGTCATCTTCCTAGAACATCACCATTAGAGGGTATATATATATAAAACGGAACATCCATCTAGATTAGATAAAATATGTCCATTCCATTAAATGTTAGGAAAGACCCTCTCAAGGTAGAGCCTAAAATAATGTTACACATCCCTCTAATAGGGATTTCCAATGTACAAGCCATCCAATGTCTAGAACATCACTATATATGGATGGTATAAATAAGAACGAAACATATGAACATGTCAAGCATACACACACGCAAATCATGTGATCACACATCCTTTTAGGGATATACTAACATGGAACTGATCATTCCAATAACCAATATAAATCCTAAGTAATATTCAAGGTCTTAATCCATCATGTTTTTTATAATGAATTCAAAATTTCATTGGTGAAATTCCATCCAACAAACATCAACAAATTAGTTAGTTAAAACTGCTCAACATGGAATTTATGAACCAATTCCAATAATTATATTTCCAAAATAATTAAAAACACCAAATTTGATAACATATTCTCTATCTGAGATAATTTTTAAATTATCAATTATGCCAAATCGTGTGATACATACATCATTGTTAGATACAATTATAATTCCATATACAAAATTATCATCATCTCTATAGATAAATATTAGATAAACTAGTGATAATTATTCATTATTAATCATTTATAATATTTGGTTTATTAAAATTTAATAATAACATTAAATTTTTATAAAATTATTAAAAATATAATTATTCCAACTTAACTAGAAATATAATTCCTTGAATATATTCCTTAATAAATGATTATCTCAAGAACATAAAAGAATTTGGGTATGTGTTTTTATATTACTGATAAGGGAATAATAAAACAAACTTAACATAGTAGACCATGTTGATTTTGGATAAGGGTTTTTTGGACTACCTGTATTCCAGAAGATTAAAAACATGATGTCATTTTAAAAATTTTCAACAAAATGAATTATAATTAAAATCCCAGATGGTTAATTAAAATGAAAAGGTTATAATTACCCATTCTTATTAACTTATCAACCTTAATAAATATTCGTAGTGGTCTTTCTCTAACTACCTTAGAGAAATCCAATATCTTAAAAAACAAAATAGAAAACTACATTGGAAAACACATGGTTTCACAACAATTTCCATCTAAAGTGCTTACCCACTAGAATGAGGAATATTCTAGAATGCACTAACAATAACCAAAGGTCACCTAATATTTTTGAAAATTATTCACACACACATATATACACTAAAGAATAAAATAAAACAAACTCAAATAAAATAATTCCACAAATAATATTTCAAATCACATATCACTATTTCAAGAGGCATATAATTTTTTGTGATATATCTAATACATGAAAATTAAATATATGGAATGTGATCATATGTACCTATAATGATTAAATAACACCCACAAAATTCTATAAAATAGTATATCATTATCATGGGCATCATTGAAGATTATTTTATTGTATTCTAACATGAATGAGAAAAAACAAAACATACCCACTATATCCTAACTCATAGGTAAACTATACAACATTGTCCATGAACTGACATAGTTATACACCATGAGTCCTAACATTTCTATCTTTTTTCTACCATGTCCCAACCCAATTAAAAGAGATAATACATTTTAGTGAACTTGGACGTCTGATACTATGTTGTAACACCTCAAACATGACCACAAGATATAAACCAATGTTCTAGGTAAACATTTTAATATAGGTAGACATGCTTGAGGGCATGTTTTACTCCAGTATTGTTCAGGTTGTTTAGGTCTTGGTGTTTTGAATCATTCTAATTTCTTTCGATTAAAAATAAATTCTGATACTTTTATTCATTCCATTCGAGTTTATTTAAATTAAAAATGATTATTCAGTGTTTAAAGGGGTATATGGGGAAATTGATAACATTCTTTGGAATTTTTATGAGGTAAAAAAAGGAAAAATTACAATATAATGCCTCAAATTGATCTGAACATGGCTGATCCATGATAATAAATTAGAGAAAACAATATTCCTCTAACCTCATCCACAATCCCTAAAATCAATGAACAAGAAACACCGTGAATTAAGATGATCAATAACTTTAACAAGGTGATGAAATTATTAAGAAAACCCACATGAGTTATCCATGGTTTTAATTTAAGGAACAAGAAGTCTAAAATAATGGTAGATTTGTGAGAAGGATGATTATTAAAATGAGGACAAGTTATTATGGATGCCTCTTATTTTAATACTCACAATCCCACCTAAAAATAAAGGAATTTACAATAGTGGTTCAAGGAAATTTATCACAACTTCAAATCATTTGAACAAGAGGAAAAAAATGAGTATGTAAGGTGGGAATAAATAATTGAAGAAAATCACTTTATTTTGAGAGAATAGATTGAGTTAAAAACTTTACTATATCATAGTGGTGACCAAAGTAGTTGTTGTGTCCTTAAACAGATACAGTATGGGTAGAGACCCTAACATTGGGATTTATAACTATTTATTTAGGACTTATAATGGATACCAATATTGTATAGTGTTTTCACACTCCCTATATCGCATGAAGCTACCCAATACCCCTACAACTTGACCATGAACTACACATCTCTGTCTACTAGAGATGACCATGCCCAAAGGAACCAACACCACTCTACAAATCCCCAAAATAGACCTTCCACACACCATTACCAATACTATAATCGTGGATGTATATATTGAGCACCATTAACTAAAAACCAAGGATATATATGGCCTTAGATATGAAAAACATAGTAACTATACACATAGTGACAAAACAGTTTGTGTAATGGTAATTGATATAATTTGGTAGACATATAGGATTTAAAATCCAACCCCAAGATTCCATAGTACCTTGAGAACATGCTTAAAATCTCTAACACGTCAAAAATTTACCTAGAAATGTGTTAAAATATTGGGGAACTGAAAAACAACCTTACATATGTTTCCAAGAGTAATAAACATTAAATCCAAGGATTATGTTTCTAACAATATAACCACTCTATTATTCTATGTTATATAAATTTATCAATAATCAAAACATGTACATTAACGTCTGTGACACAAAAGGATTTAACCTTGATGAAAACAACAACATCAACAATCATCACACACGTTTCATCCAAAATTTTTAGATTGTATACCCACACTCTACACACTTAGATAATATATCATTTTATTTAATATAAATAACCACAGGAAAAGATTATCATAATTTTATTAGTATAGACATCTAACTAATCCTACTCCGAGAATATAAATGTGATATCATGTTCACTTATTTCCATTAAATATTAAACATCCCAAGTTATCCCTTTTGTATTACCAACACTCTCATTTGTATCTACATATTAATATCATAATATTATTACTCACACTCATATCTTAATAATACATTGCATGTACCAATCCATAACCAAGGAATCTAATTCTAAAACCTTACCAGTAAATATTGATATTCACCACATGCACATAGTTACTAAATAAACATAATGAGAAATTAAAAAACTAAAACTATTCATATCAGTTCAAATTAATTAATAAACCCCTAGCATGTTAGTTAATAAAAAACAATATATTATATTATTTATGTTTTAATAATCCAAACCCCGTTTCATAATTTTATTTCTAAATTGATAATTCATTCACTTTAAAAATAGTTTTCGAAAAATATTTTTATTTTAAAATCTAATTTTATCACTGAAAAACACAAAAAAAATATAGTAGCCAAACATTCCAAGTATAATTCATGAATTCAAAACCTAGACAAAGAGATATACAACAATAAAATAACAAAAAATAATACATGAGTAAATATACAAACTATAATAACAAGAACCTAATGTCAAAAGATAATTACACCATTATCTTTTATATTCAATTGAAAAGTGTTCATGATATACAAGATTGATTTCTATACCATGTTTCTACTATTTCAATATCCATCTTACTTGTCTAATAATAGTTAGGTGAGTCATGAATATGAAATACCACTTTCTAATGCCTCAAACCATTTTATCTATACAGCTCAAAAAATGGTGGCCCTATGAGGCCTCAAGAGTGACTCGACACACATAATAGACTATGATCTAGTCGGGGAAGTTTATAAAAAGTATTGTGAGACTACAACAATAATTAATATATAAATAGATATCAATTTTATAATATAAATATTATACAAAAATCTAATCCAAGTGATAATATGGAATTATAACTAAACCCAAACCATAATAATATAATCATAACACCACGATATAATGAAATGAACAATTTAAGTCATAGATCTAAATAACTAATAGTTATATACCCTAAATTAAACTATATAACAATACAAAAGATGAAAATAAACTATGGGGATCCAACACAACATTGAGCATGACGTAAGTACTGAACAAAATCATTATCGAGATACATTATCCTGATCCTGTAAAATACCCATTGATACATTCATATCAAACATACGATCTACAAGTTTTCCCGGGGATCATCTAGGGTGTGATAAAATAATTAATTAAGGTAACCAAAAATAGTCCCTTGAATATATTCTATGATACCAAAATATGAATGAGTGAAATATGTAATTCTAGAATACATAACATTAATGAAAACTTATCGGGTCCTCATAGTCTATCCAGGCCCCCACAACAACAAACATTGACTTGTTTTTCTTTTTCATAATAACATACCTATGAATGAATCCATATAGAGTTCCCATGTCATACTCTTCCTTTATATGATGATACATATCATACATTGACCTTAAGGAATACTTCATATAATCTATCCACACATATTGTAGAGGACATAGACATTGGCTATCCTGTAATTTAACAACTGTTATAAAAGGGTACCAGACTATAGGACACACCATAAGGAAACTAAATATATCATAGAATATCTATATCATGATCATCCTCTAGAGTAACCAACTATAATACATAGAATACAAATATTGGTTATCCCTAAAATAAAATCCATTAAAAAAATTTCTAAATAATTTATATTCACTAATATCCTTTCCAATATTGTAGGATCACTTCCAATTCACTAAATTTATTCTCCATAACCCATTAAAATAATAAAAAATCCTTAAATTTAATATATATCAAAAATAAAATATCTATTGTAGTTCCTCTCATGATCCGAGCAACCCATACTAGAAAACATTAATACAACCCTTATCATCTTAGACATCACATATTTTTCTTCTAAAAGTCATAAAATATTTTTAGATCTTTACATACCACTCTGTAGTGGTTATGATTTGATAAATCTTTTTTAAATTATTTTTTCCCAATGGAAATCTTAAGAGGGGGTGATTTATGTTTTGGATCAAAAATTCATTTTAGAAAACCAATTAACAACTAATTCCCCAAACATAATAACAACATTAAAATTATATAATTTAATCTTATGAATATCATTTCAAAATATTGATTATAGATCAATTAAAAAAATATATCACATTCACTTTTTTAAAAAGTTATTTAAGAATCAATTTCAATTATAAATTAAAACTAATTTTTTAAATTAATTGTTTGAAAATAGAAAATAATTTTCACTAAAAAAACTATATATAAAATTACACATTGGAAATAAACTAGTGGATTAGAATCAAGTATAGAATTAAACACAACTACATGGAAATTAACCACTAAAAATTAATATATTATAAAGTAATCTTATCTAAAGATTGTATTAGGTAATGAAACAAATTATGCTCAGATATTCAATGCTATATAAAAACTAATCCATAGTTATTCATAATATGAATGTATTCCAAGTCACACACCACCTCATATACATTAATTAATGGGTTTATAGATGAAAGGTGAATGATTGAAAGTATTTAAAGCACTATAGTTTAATAATGGATTCTATATTATTATATAAACAGAGTAAAACATGAAACAACTCAAAAGTTAAACTAAAACATAATGATTAAAGAAGAAAAAAATATATGATTCAATGTAACTCGATCTATTTAAATTTGGTTGATCAATGTACATGAGTGATTCTATGAATGTGATCAACTAATTTTGAATATGAAGTGTGGGAAAATATAGTATAATGGATTTTATATAAAAATAGTATTTACTCTGTAGGCTCTAACCAAATTCAATTAGTATGATTATAGTGTTTTTATACATCCTATTGGTCAGTATATTTCCACACTACTCCACAACCATACATGGACTAGAGGTTCTTATAAATTTATTACATTCTAAATAATCTATTTATATTTTTCTAGAAAAATAAAAAATTACCCATATCCTCACACTGAGAAAATTATTAAGCAATTTTGACTTATATTTAAATAATATATGAATTTTTATGAATAATCATTCTTAATTTAATGTGACTATTAGTTTTATCTATTTCACTAATATAACCAATACAGAAATTATATTGGAAATTAATTTTAAATATCTAGACAAAAATAACATCTGACTTTAGAATTATTTTTGTAGTGGAATCTCATGATGGTAACTTAAATAATTGGATGACATGGTTTCTTCAATTAATGATAGTACTTCTTACAATATGATTCTCTTTGGTTGTTTTAGTAATGTTAGAATGAAGTGGTTCCTCCTAGAAGTAGTTTTATCTTATGGATAATGTGATACTCCTAGATATATCTTGTTTAATAAGTGGAAACACTTCTCTGTAGTACCACTAAATTGTAGAAAAGCATGGTGGTATGAGAGGGAAATTTTAGTATTGAACTAATAGTAGATTTCATAGTTATAGATTATGGTGGTAAAAAATTTCTACTAATGGTAGATAGCCATATTTGGTTCAGGACCTATACAGTTTTATTATTATGACCATAAAATAGTTGAATATAATAATACATGAAACATATTAAAAAAGAAATAAAAATTAATTAGGTTTATTAAGAATGGGTGATAGTTGGACTAAGCCAAAAATATCCTCATTTTTCATGTAAAAAATTCATGATATTTATAATTGTTAATAACCATAAAAATATTATCAGATTAATATAATAATTATAATCTCGTCAATAGTTAATGTACATATGAAATTCAAATTTACGATTCAGCCATTAATATTTAGTACAGTCTTACCCATCCTTTTGGGGATTATAAAAAAGATAGAATTAACCAGTTATTTAAATTAATGATGAAATTATAAGTAAAGATAGAATCATTGAAATAAATATTAATTTTTATACAGTACATAAAGAAATAAAATCAAAAAATAAAATCTATATCAATTCCAAATATGATTCGTAAGAAGCATCTTATCTATTTCTTTTCTAGAAAAAAATATGCGAATTAGTGGAGGCCTAAGGACTAGGATGCCATAACACTATATAAGGAGAATGTAGAATGGCATTCCATAAAACTTCAATTGGTATTAAAAATCCTCGTGGGGTAATACTAGATTGATTTAGTGATTTTATCTTTATCAATTCATGATTAAATTTAGCATCAATTTAAATGTTTCACATGTTATCACCATAGAATTTTATTTGATGAAGCTCATCTAGGTAATACATAGAATATTCATCCAAAAAGGATTTCCACTTTTCTCTGACTATATATATGATCATTTCAACATTAATATAGATATCTTATGTGGTATGTGGATATTTGGAAGAACAAACTCTACCAATATAAAAAGATTTTAACCTCCCTAGAAGAGATATGTCTCTCTATTTCAAACATGCTAACATATATTACATGGTTTGATGTATGATATTCATATATTTTATTATCTTATTATTATCCTTATCAGGATTTCCAATCTTTATGAAGATTATTCATTGAGGATGATCTAATAATTAAGACACTATCTAAGTGGTATCATCTCTACTTAGATTCTTTTATTGAAATAAAAAGGACATGGGAATTACAGTGATATCAGTTAACAAATCTTCTATAATGTAATCTGTGTCACCAATTTTCTGATAGCTAGAGTGGGTAGTAATAAGAGTAGGTGGAGGGGGTGAAGACCACTTTTGGAAAGGAAAAGATGCGTCCTCAAGCCCAGTTTCTAGAATAGGTTTCCTTGATGGAAATGGATCTAAACTATCTTATTCGTCAAATTTTTATCTCTAAGGATCATTTTTTATCTTTTAGATAAAATTAGATGGATTATCCAAAAAAAATGGTAGAATTTAATTATTATTTTCATCATCATCATCAACATCAATATCATTATCATCTTCAGATTTGTAGTTTTCCAAGACAATCATAGAAGATCTGGGATACTTCTCCCACTTGGTTGTTTCATCGTCCTCTATATTTTCTTATGTATATGCTTCAACTCTATTTATAGATTTTTAATATAAAAATCATGTTAGTAAATACTTTACCAATATTCACTAGTATAAATACAAGTCTTAAAAATAGACTTGAATGGATTTGATTTCTGAACCTCTTCCCCTCCATGTACATCATACATAGAGTCATAATATAGTTTGATAACAACTTAAAGGCAATTTTATGAACATATTTTAAATTTATCATGATTATAAACTCATGTTTCTTCTTTTTTAACATCTTATATAAAACTAGATTTAGTATGAAGAGGATGAGGTGAGTATATTGGTCTGTATGATACATTCAATATCCAATATATGTCAAGAACACTCCCTTATTCCACTAAAACTAGAATAAAATCTTCTATAAATTTTGTTCCTTCCTTCCTTTCAACATCAAAACAAAAAGAATAATCCAATTTTATTCAAAATAATACTCCACTACTTCATCAATATCCAATATGGGGTTAACCAAACTTATTTGACTTTAAGGATTGTCTACTCAAATAAACATTTCATACAATTTTATTTATATTCTACCAAATATTCCAGTCCTGGATTCCAATTTATTTTCATCCACATAGTGGATACTTGATTGAGGTAGAAATAATTAGACATTTATAAATTTTCTTCTCATTAGGAATATCTCTTATATCTTACATTAAAAAATAATTTAGATTAGGGTCGGAAATTTTATTAAATATTATGACTTTCTTAAAAACCTCAGTCATGTGATACATTAAATAACTATAATTTTTTTATTGTGGCCTTTATTTATAGGGAAAATATTTAAATATATTAATACCTCATAATAATGAATTCCCTCTAACTAGGACACAATATATGTTTTATGAAATTGGAGAGATAAAGAAATTCTCCATCTAACCGAACTATAGTAGGATCGCTCATAGTGGAATTCCACATAAATTTAAGAATATAATCCCTGATCACGCAGTTGACCCAATTTATGGCAAAATCAGAATGGCTATCCTTATAGAATCCTTTATGAGGAATTCTCAAAACATTATCTCAGTTTTTAAATTAAAACAAAATCTATTTTTCATCTACCATTGTTTTTATAATAGACAAATTTTTAATAAATTAATAATCAAAAAGTTGGAATAAATCTTGAAAAAACCTTGGGTAGAATGGTAAAACATTCTTTAAAACCCATTTTTCTCATCCCCAATCTAGAATCAGTTTCCATAAATCTTATATTATTTAATATAATGAAGTTTCATCAACATCCTTCTGAACATAAATATTATGAGATTCAATCATTGGATTTTTTTATCAACATTCCCACTCAGTTATCCTATTTATTTAAATGGTGTGTCAGTTAATATAATCAGTAAAATTATCCAATATAAACATTTTTTCATTGGTTCATGTGTGGGATGTTGAATGTGATGGGTAGTGGGTTGAGAGAGAAAAAAGGATTCAAAATGGTGTGTGTGAGAGATTAATTGTAATTAAGAATCTTATATATTAATTTATATCATTATTTGATTTTAATATTAAATATATTTATACAAATAACATTGATAAAATGAAATTTTGTGAAAAAATAACTTAACATAAAATTAACTGAAATATTTAAATTTTAGAAGGGTATAAATAAAATGCTAAGCCCTAAAATAGTCATTCAAATGGTAGAATTACATTGTATTATATAAACATTAGTAAGGACTCTTGGTGGCATAGCTATGGTAGTAGATCATGGTACATAGACTTTTTGATTCACCTATTCCAAAACTAACATAAATTCATAAATAGTAAAATAATGAAAATCAATCATTCCATGTTAATGTTTTACATAGATCACTCTATATAAATTCAATAGACTTGTAAACATATCAAAAATATGATCTCCCATATCAATAAATTCAGTAGTTATATCGACATTTTGGAAATAGACTCTCAATAAGTGATGTCATATATAAATATGTTTTTCATATAGTGAGACAGAATATTATTGGAAATGTTTCTCTCATTTGTATTATATCAATTTATAGGAACATGTAGAAATTTATATCCATGGTCTCCTAAATAATATATCATCATAAAATTATTGAAAAAACATTACATACCTATTTACATAGATTTTTTAGTGTTTACTATCATATAATTCTATTTCATTCTAAACCATGAAACTAGAGACTTTCGAGAAAAATTATATATTCCAGAGATTCTTTTTCTATGTAACATAAAACCAAAAATGTCTTCATATTAATAAATAACTAAATATAATACATATCATCTTGAAAAAAATAGTCCTTAGATGCTTTTATTTTTTTGGTGTTTAAAAATCATTTCAGAGAAAGTAAATTTGAAAACATGGGTTTTTATTTAAATAATTCAAAAATTAAGACACTAAAAAAATATCGGGTCATCTAGTAGGTATATATTGTAAACATCCAATTATTAGTATATTATTTGTTTGATATGATGGTTTCTTAGTTTCATCAATATCAAATTATCTTCTTGTACACATGGGAGTATCACTACCTTTAGTACTATCCATACCATATATTTTTTGAATATCATAAGTCTAATTTAACTAGTTTAAAAAAATTCTATCTTTATTTTGAATGATCTAAAAACTAATAATGAATTTTAACTCACTAATTTAAAATTGATTTTCAACCATTTTTTAAAATTGTATACAAAATGAATTTTGTATAATCTAAAATTAATGTCATCATCATATATTTGTTCAACTAATAAATATTTTTAAATTGTATTAATAAATAAATTTGGGTTAACAATGCATTTTAAAAACACATTTGAAGTAAAAATGAGTCGATCCTATCAAAAGAAGCTCTGTGATCTTGTTTTGAGACCTCTAAATATTTTGTTAATTTAAATACATGTTATGGATAGTGATTGTTTTTAAACACATAGGGGTCAAAACAAAAACATCTTCGATTATATAATTACTTAACAAGGGACTATTGGTATTCATTTGATATAAGTTGAAATCCCAATGTGCTACATAGAAAGGGAAAAAAGATATCTTCTAGTCCATATATTAGTCCATAGGTTCACAGTTTATATACTCTTGTGAAATATAACCTTGTGCAAATAGTCATGATTTTTTTTCAAATTATTCTAAATGAATCATCAACATTGTTCCCAAACACTAAAATAATGGAAATGTTCAGTAATTGCTTATGTCTTTCAACTTGTCCCAAAAATTATTTCTATAAAAATAATTCAGTTCCTCTTTATAGTGACCCTAGCATTTTACATATAACATTACATAATTTTAAGCCTAATTATACATCAGCAAACAAGATAAGGAGCATAAAGTCTAGTGTCCTGGAAGACTATGCGTGTAAAACTGAAAACATGGAACTAAATACAAAATTTCTATATTTTTTATTCAAATTGAAATTTTAACTTCAATTGTTCTCAAAAATATACCTAGGGTACCCACAAAAACACATGACCAAATAGATGAGCTAAATAGCCTAGTAAGGGAATAACCATAAGAAAAAATCTTTATCACATGGGATAGATGGAATTAGATGATGATATAAAAAGACATGTACCAAATGGAATCTTAACATATATATCTGGAATCATATAAATATGATTTCATAATAAAGTTGAAGAAATATAAAACATTCCTTTATCATGATTCAAGGATAACCTCCAAGACTATCACACTTTGAAACACAAGCCATGCCTAACTGCCAAGACCGTCACACATGGTAGCACAAGCCAAGGCTGACCACAAAGAGTGTAACATGTAATGTATCATTAGACTCTACATTACCCAATGCATTACAGAGATATCTAGGTACACCCATATTAAACTTTTATTAATAAATTTTCCACATAAATAATCATACATAATGAAACTTACATAAACATAAGGGTTACCCATGGAATGAATCGGTTACCATTATCATGTCCTTAAGCATAAAAAATATTAATATCATAAAAGTGTCAATAAAGAAAGGAAATATAATATACGTGGAAAATAATAAGGGAAAGTAGTCATGTTTCATGGTTAGTTATTTCATAGAGAATTAAAAATATGTAAGAATATTATTTAATAAATTTTCTCATTAATTTTATTTGTGGTTTTAAAGAAAATATTATAAAACATTTAAAATAGAAAATGGGAAAATAATTTATAAAAAATTATATGTGAACCAATAGTTTTTTATAAACAAATTGATTTTATAATGGTAGTGGTGTCTTAAAAGATATAATATGGTGCAAATGATATTTTATAAGAATATGGGAAGTTCCCTTTAAACATGTTTGCTTATCTATTTGTATTTAGGAGGGAATCCCTTAAAAAAATTTATATACCCAAAAGAGAATGATAAAAGTAACTGGATAAATGAATTTGGTACATGTACACAAAATTTATAATATTCACATTAAATGATATAATAATATCATTTTGGTAAATGAAAGATAAGGTAACCTGAAAGAACAAAGGATGTTCAGGTGGAATCCCTTACGGAATGTCGACATGGTATTAGGTGTACTTAATAGAGAATAATGAGAGAGTAAGGGTTTTTCCATCACTTATAAATCATGAGGGGATTTTGGGTGGTGAATGTAATACCCCTTCATTAGGGATTAAACAAAAAACTTTATAATGCAAAATTTTTTTTTAATAAAAGTGAAATTATGAGGATCCCTTAACATAAGACTGATGGTTTTCTTCTCTTGATATTGATGTCCTGAATAATAAAATTAGGTTATTTAACTAATAATTCCAAAACATATTTTATATGTAAAATATTTATTATAAACTTTTTATGTTCATTTAGGACCTTTTTAAAGGGTTAAGTTGTTAAATTTAATTGCTCGGGTCAATTTTATTTCTTGGTCTTTACGATCGGTTTAATTATATTCATGAATAGAGAATCATATAAAATGAGTATGGTTATCATGAATTGGAGCTGCGTTTTATAATTGAACATACACAAGGATAAATGGTTTTAAATTTTATTTTTTTTTACCTGTAGTGAAGTTGAATCATTATATAAAACATTAATGTGAAATAATTTGATTAATTTGGAAAATTTCATCATAATTAATTTTTTTGTATTATTATTTCAAATCATGTGGGAAAAAGGATTCTAGAACATCTGCTATGATAAAATAAATTTATAAAGATGTGGTTCAACATTTAAAATTGTTTTATGAAATGTATATAATATGTTAATGCAAATTGAAAACTCTTCGTCCTTCAATGTGATAAATCAACACATCTTGAATGTTATTTTCATTTATAGAATATAAGGAGGAGGATGGAGAGATTATGATAATATATCACATTATCCTAATTTATTTATATTACATGTATGTTACTAGAGTTATCATACCATTTTATGAAAGCAGGTGAGGAATGAAACAAGAAAAGAAAAGAACATGAATGAAAATAATAGAATCATAGAGAAGAATTTACCACTTGAGTTTATCACATTTGAGAGCCATTTAAGAGAACAAGATTTGGACTTATGTGGAGACCAAGTGATTTTAGGCGTAAGGTATTATCTTTTGAAGTGATTTAGGAATAATGTACGCAAGGAACAAGTCTTAAGTATAGTTAAGAAAAAAGTTGAGAGTGGGTGGGTTTTATAGTGTAGGGGAGGAGGGTTTTCTAAATATTTAATACCTTAGTTTATTAATTTCATTGAAGACTAGAAATAGTGATGATTCCTTGACCAAAAATACTAAATAGCGCATGTTAGTTCGACATTATTGTTCTTAAATCACTTATGATGTTAAGAATAGTTGGTTAAAATTATATTGTATTTATACTCTGAATTAATGTATTTTACTTTCCACAAAAAAATTCATGTATTTCAGAAAAATCCCAAAAATTCATCCAAACCATTTTTTGACATTTAAAATCCATAAATGAACTCCATTTTTTAAAAATAAATTTCTAAATATAATTATGGTAATTTTTTATTTAAATCCTAATTTACTTAACATAATTGGGATTTAATTCATATAATTGATTTTATAAGGATTCAAAAATTACATAAGGTCATATAAAAGTTTCTCAAAACCAGAAGACTTAAAATTTTTAATTTATAAAAACCTTTTAGGAAATTACTTTTTCTTTTAAATTATATAATTAATTTTAATTAATTTTTCATGACATATAAAAAATATAAATACTTTTATTATAGTAATATTATCACTTATAAGATACATAAATTTTACTTATACATTCATGGATGAGGTTACTATTTTTTTGGATGATTTACTATTCATAAGGGTCATATTACTATTCATAATAGTATGTTACTATTCATAAGGGTAGGTTATTATTCACTAAAAATTATGTTTCTTCCATTAGACTCAAAACATCATACTGATCAAAATCTTGTTTGTCATATTTTCAAAATTCAGATCACAGTGGTGAAAATACCATGTTTAAAGGTCCCATATCACTTACAAGTTCATTGTGATGTATTTTCATGTGATTATATAAAATAATTATAAGTTGGGAATTTCAATTGATATAATATTATGTCATTACATTATTACCCCCTTATGAAAATTCTCCCTCGAAATTTCATTTTGATTTCTAAGGCATAAATAGGTGAGGGTACTATTCCTTCATTGCCAGCTCATGTTCCCATGTTGCCTCTTCGTACATATGGTTCTGGAACAATACTTTTTCTAGGTGGGTAGTTCTGTAATGTAAAAATTAATCTCTAAGATCCAAGATCTTAATTGGATTCTCCTCTTAAGAAAGATCATTCTTCAACTATACCACCTCAGAAGATAGTACACGTTAAGGGTATGGTATGTACTTCTATAAGAGGGATAAAATAAGGGGTCATCTTCCATCATCTACATCACGCTCTGACAAGGGTACCCTGGTCATATTCTTTTCATATATGCAAGCAGGTTTGACGTTGGAAATGATGAAATTTCAGGATGGTTGTATAGTATAGATGCAAGTTGCTAGTTTTGAAAGTGTTTTTTAGTGTTGAATCTCATGAATTGTGTTGGTTGATATTGAATGGTGGATGTTTTTTGTTTGGATAGTTTGTTCTAAAAGGTGGGAAGTCTATAAAACTGGATTTGACATCATGAAATAGGCTCCAGAGGAGGATATAGAGCAGTAAATTCATCTTTGTAAAGTTTTTGGGATTTGGTAGATTGAGAGTGTATGGAATTAGCCATCAAATCGGGCATGTTCATTGACACATGAAACATTTTTGCGGAAGAACCTTGTAATGGTGTAAAGCATTATCATGATCAAATTCGTGTGAGGAGAAGCACCGTGTTATCATTCTAGTTTTATTGTTTCTTCTTTCAAGTGTAATTTGTCCTATGTCATTGATGTCTTCATGTGTTTCCCCCTTTGATACCTTAAAAGGTGGCTTGATCATATAATAAAAAATTGAAGGCCATTGGTCCGTTGGATGAATGGATGGATGATACATGAAATAAATTGTGCAATTTAGAAATGGTAGGTGGACATGGAGGTTTATAGACCACAACTAATTTGCAATCAAGAATATTGAAGGGGACTATGTACTATATATATTGATTTTCCTTCATCACAAAACTTATGACCTTATTCCCTGGTGATAAGCCTAGAAATACCATGTATCCAACATTAAATTCATCGTCTCATCAATGATTTTCCCGAATATATCTTTTGCCGAATTTGGGATACCATGATGTGCTGTTGAATGGTTTTCTTCTTCTCCACCATTTCATCAACCAGTTTAGGTCCAAGAAGCTTATTCCCCCTGACATTATCCCAACACACCGTTTTTAGCTTATTTTCCCATAAAGGGCTCGTATGGTCCCATCTGGATGCTCGAGTAGAAATTGTGGTTGTAGGAGAATTCAATTAGTGGAAGATATTGGTACCATCCTCATTTTATGTCCATAAAACATGCTCTTTACATTTCTTCCATTGTCCTAATATTTTGCTATGATGGGAAATCATTTTGGGGATGATAGGCCATACAAATCTTCACATTAATACATAGATTAGGTTGGAAAATTTTCTAGAACATTTAGGTGAATATCATATCTCTATCACATATATTAAGTAGTGGTACTCCATGATTTCATACCACTTCATTGATATATAACTGTACAAGTTGATCCAATGATAATTCCTCATTGAAATTCTAGTGACAAATCCCAGGGTAATGATCTCCCACATCCATATTGGTATGGGTGGTGGTCTAATCATCCCCTTAGACTTCGGTCTTTCATCCATCATATGGTGACATACCATGAACATTGATGTACACTCCAAAATCTCGTTCTTCAGATTGTCCAACCAAAAGTTCTCTCTAAGATATCGATACATCATTGTTCTCCCCAGGTGAATAGAGATGGATAAGCTATGTGAATCAATGAAAAGAACCTTTTTTATCACTGGATCAGATGGAACAAATAATCTTGACCCAAACCTTTTGATTCCATACTTATCAATATTTAAGTCAATGGATTCACCATTTTGGATAGCTTTCACCCTTTTCAAAATTTCCAAAGATTTTCATTGAAAATAATTTAAATTATCTATGAGGGATGGTTTAGATTTCATTTGAAAAGGATTGTTGATGTTCCTCCCTTAATGATATCCTTGTTCATACTCTTCAAACCCAAGAAGATCAAATCCTCTCAATTATCATCATTGATAATGATCCAGGATCCCTTCTATATAGAGCATCTACCACATTATTTTCATTTCCATGATGGTAGTGGATTGAGCAGTCATAATCCTTGATCAGATCTATCCATCTTCACTGGTGCATATTAATTCCTATTATTGAGAATATATATTTGAGTCTCTTGTGGTCATTATATATCTCACAATTTTTCCCATAAAGATAATTCCTCTATATTATTAACACAAATATCATAGCCACAAACTCTAGATCATGTGTAGGATAGTTTTGCTCATGGATATTAAGCTACCTTAAGGAGAATTATATCATATAATAATTTTTCATCAGCACATAACCTAATCCCTTCTTTGAAACATAATTTTACACCACAGAGAATTATTCACATGTTGGGAGTGTGAGTACAGGGGCAGTGATTTGCCTCTTTTTCAACTCTTTAAAACAGTTTTCACATTCGTGAGTCCAAACCAACTACACTCACATCCATGTCAAGTTAGTTATTGGGTTTGAAAATCCTGAAATGTTCTTCACAAATCGTTTGGAATACCCCGCTAGACCAAGAATCATGTGGATCTCTATTACAGATGTTGGCATGGGCCAGTCATCAATCAAAATTTTAATGGAAGGGTACAAAGTTATCAATTTGCTGGTGATAACATGCACCAAGAATGAAACATCCTCCATCTATAACATACATTTACTATACTTTGGATACAACTTCCCCCTTCACAATTTCATTTACATAGTATTCAAATGCTTTTCATGTTACTCATTTGTCATAGATTATATAAGAATATTGTCGATAAAGACTTCCAAAAATTTGTCGAGGTAATCTATAATGACTCTATTAATTAAATAAACCAAAAATGATATAGAATTAGTGAGTATAAAGGGCATCACTATAAACGCATACATTCCATACTTCATTATAAAGGTATTATTTAGGGTATATTTCTTCCCCAACATTAGTTGGTGATATCCTTACCAAAGGTCCACCTTAAAGAAATAACAGGCCCCAGATATTTGATCAATCAAGTCATCTATCTGTTGCATGTGATACTTGTTCTTTATCATGATTTTATTGAGCTCGCACAAATAAACTATGTGATGCATTAGTCCATTCTTCTTCTCGATGATGAGGACTTGTTCACCCCACAGTGAAGCACACAGGTGTATAAAATCCTTCTCCAGATTATCTTGTAACTTCTTCTTTAGTTATTCCATCTCTACGATGTTCATTCTATATGGTATTTTTGATATAGGTAGTGATCCATGAATATGTTCCATCGATAACTAAAACTCTTGGTCTAGATTAAGACCAACCAACTCTTTAGGGAAAACATCAATGAGATTCTCCACGATGGGTAATTCTCCAAGCATGATTCTCTCCTTTGTCTCAATCATTTTATCTAGACATGTTTTCTCATAAAGAATTAATATCCAAACTTCACAAAATGATTATAAAATATATTTATCTTCATACTTACACTGGTAATGAATTAGAAGATTCTTCCAGATGTGAAAACTGGTCTCTCCTTCCAGACAATTGATGTTGGATTTGTATAATGATAGTCGACCCATACCCAAGATAGTGTCAAACCCCACCAAGGGAAGAATGAAGAGATTTATGAGGAGGTTCAGTGCTCAATATTTAACTAGAGAGGAGTTATAAAAAAATTATTTAATGGTTTCCCCGTTTGATTTTCTCATAGATAACTTATCCTTTAGATTTTTAGGTAGTGCTAGAATAGTTATATTAATGATTCAAGATATGAAAGAATGATTAAAATCAGAATCAAATAGTACGTTCTCTATTCTTGAATAAATAACTAGTGTACCTATCACCACATAATTTTATTTGATCCACCTCTGTGGTAGTGATAGTATAATCTCTTCATTCTTTCCATGGAGGTTTTTGTTGATTCCCTATAACAACCCTCAGCTTAAGAAAATTGTTCGCATAATTCCAAAGATCCTTGTATTTGTAGAAAAACACTAATGGAAATGTGTTGATATGAACCGTCCTTTATTCTTCCACATTAGTGGGATTCTTCATATCCCATTGGCAGTTTTTAGCCAGACATCCCATCTTTCCACATTTTAATCAATTATTTCTTTCTTTTCGACAGTTCCTTGGATGATTATTTGCAAACTTTTTACATGTGGGATTATTGAGATTCTTCCCATCATGTAATTTATTTATGGGATCACCCACATGAGATTCCATTTTCCTCTACATATTAATGGTCCCACGATACCATTGAGAGTCTCTTATCTCTATTTCTATCTTGAGGGAACAACATAAAATATTCTCATAGTTGTCGAAATCTTGAATCCCCAAGACTTTTCGAAGAATCGTCTTTAACCCACATAATATGTGATTAACCTTGCTTTTGGTGATCATGAAAAAGATAGATGTGTACCTTGTACGCATTATGATTTTTTCTTTATACACCAAAATTGACCCATCTTTCTTCTACATAAGTCTGAGGAACACTCTTTCCATCTTGATATGGAGGTTTTTGGGAAAATATTTATATAAAAACATTTTATTTAATTCTTCCCAGTCCATGGAATCAATTTTTTCATGGGGTATCAAATTTCTTGATCATTGCCCACTACTAATCATCTTCCCCATCAAAACGATATACCATTAGTACAACTTTTTCTCCATCTGATCACAGGAGGATAGAGAATATCTTTTCAAGGGAGTTAATCCACTATTACTCAAGGATGAGATCCAAATATCCACTAATCATGGGAGGCCTTTTCTACATGAGGGACATAATGGGAACATTATCATTCCTTGGAGAAGGAGGGTGTTCAATAAGATTCATGTTATTTTCATAAAATGAGATAGCTAATCAAGTATTGTAATGATGTTTTGAGAACTCGTTCCCATCACATCTAGTAAAGCATCAGGGAAATCATCACATTCCTCATCATGTTGATTGACAACATGTGTTCTTCTATTTCATTGCATTAACTAAGAACAGGAACATACATTTAGAGGGTGTGAATACTTATATATTGATTATAAAAAATGAAATATGAAAGTAGGTGGATTATCTTCTAAAGGAGAAGTATATCATATCATCTGATTCCCTAGGATTAAATCTAGGTTATCCTCGAAATATATCTCAACATATATTCTTATGGGATTTTTTATTCCCTTAATAATGGTTTGTACTATGCTCAGATATTTACCAAATCATATCCCTTGGTAGTGTCAAACCAAGAGTGCAGCAAGCCCTGTTGTCGTGAACTTGTTTTTGTTCGTGACTTACTCAATGTGGTGTTTCTGGGTTTTATCCCTATATAATTATGTTCCAGAGCTACCTATACCTATTTTCATCTAGAAAGGGATGTATTTTATTGATAAACCACTTACACTATACTTACCAAAATTTTGGGATATTTTCTCATACTAAGTTTCATCTATAAGGTTCTTACTAAAGTGTTATATTCCTAATCTCCAAAAATAACTAGACCATCCAATGATACCAACTACACTAACCCAATTATTTTATATATTACATTACATAATTTTATTTATAATTATACATCTTAGTATAATCCATGGATTTTAAATTCTATTTTCATTGATTCCAAGGTACATGAATATAAAAACATGGAACTAGATAAAAGATTTCATTACCTAAGATTGAAATTTATATCCTAACATTAATTCTTCTCAAACATCTTCATATGGTACCCTAGGGATCACATGAACAATGTGATGATCAAAATAACATAGAAATGGAATAACCATAAGAACAAAATTTTAGGACATGGGATAGAAGGCATGCCATTATGATATAAAAAGGAATGTAACATATGGGATCAAAACCTATAAAATGGAATCATATAATCACAGAGACATAATAATGTGGAAACATCATAAAACATGTCATTAGAATGTGTCAAGGATAAACTCCAATACCATTGCACATGGTATCACAAGCCATGTATAACTGCCATGACCATCTCAAATTGTAGCACAAGCTAAGGATATCCCCCAAGAGTGTCCCACATAACATCGCAGGGGACTCACCTTTACCCAATTCATTACAGTTCTATATGGGAACACCCATCTCAACATTTCTAGAAATCTTCTTCTATATAAATATTCATACATAATTAATTTTACATAAACAAAAGGGTTACCCATGGAAAGAATTGGGTGCCATAATCAAGTCATTAAGCATAACAAATGGGAAAATCATAAAATTGTCCAGGAAGAAAGGAACTAATATATACATGGACATTCATAACAGAAAATATTTATGGAACATAGCATGTAATTTCATGCATAATTGAAAACATTTGTGAAAATTATTTAAGAAATTTTAGAATTAAATAATTTTTATTGGGTTTTAAGGAAAATATTATAGATCCTTCAAAATAGAATAGGAAAAAATTATTTATATAAAACCATAAGTGAACTAAGAAGGTTTACATAAAAAATAATGATTTTATAAAGACAATGGTTTCTTAAATCAGAAGATTGAGTTCACTTGATATCAGGTAAGAATATGGGAAGTTCCCTCAAAACTAGTTTAGTTATCGTGTAGTATTTAGCAGGGAATCCCTTACAACATGTATATATCCGAAATAAAATGATGAAATGGTCTTAATAAATGAATTTGGTAAGTGAACATAGAATTTATAATATGCACATAAAAATATTAGGTAACATCATTTTGGTAAAAGAATGATCAGACAACCTGAAAGAATAAAGAAGGCTCAGGATGAATCCCTTAGAGATTATCGGCATTGTGTCAGGTGTACATAAAAGAGATTAATGAGATAGAAAGGGGAATATCATCACTTATAAAAAATTATGGATGTATGGGGGAGTTTATAAATCATAACCCATAATTTTTTATTACACAAAAAAGGGCATAACATTGATGACATTTTTAAATAAAAGTGAAATTGAAAAGATTGTTTACCTTAGGTCTTATGGTTGTCTTTACTTGATATTAAATACTAAAATAATCATATTAGTTTCATTAAATTATAATTATAGACACATTATTACATTTTAAAGATTTATTATATCATTTTAATGTTCATTCATGACCTTTTTGATATTTTATGTTGTTCAATTTCATTGTTCTGGTCCATTTTTTTCTTGGTCTTTACGATGGGTTTACTTATTTTTAAGAATGGAGAATCTTGTAAAATGGGGATGGTATTACAGAATTTGAGTTATATTGTATTATTTAATATACAGATATTTACATGGTTGTAAATTAAATTTGGTTACTATGAGTTATTTTAATCATTATATAAAAAATTAATGATAAATCGTTGGATTAATTTGAGTATTTTTCTCATACATATTTTATTTTAACTATTATTTAAATAATGTGTGAAAAATAATTCCATAACATAAAATAAGATAAATTACATATATTATTATCTTGTTACAAAATTAAAATGGTTTCATGACCAACATAGAATATGGTATGGAAAATTGAAAACTTGTCATCCTTGAATGTGATAAATAAACACTTCTCTGAAAATATTTGCTTTTATAGAATAAACGTCGAGGAGATATTATGATAAAATATCCCATTAGCATAATATAATTCGAGTATTTATATGTTAATAGATTTATCATACCATTTTTTTGAACGAGGAATGGAAATAACAATAAAAAAGAACTATAAGTAAAATAATATTTTAGGAATGTGGAATTTACATGTTGAGTTAATCTCCATTGAGAACACTTAAGTGAAGAGGATTTGGTATTTTTAGAAGAGAATGGAATTTTAGACGTGGGGGTGGAGTTCGGTGAGTGATTTTAAAATAACATAGTCCAGGCACATGGATTTATGTGTGTGAAATGTAGTAGAGTGTGGGTGGTTTTTATAGTGGAGGGGGGACTCTTAATATTTAATTCCTTAGATTATTAAATTACATGAAGACCAGAAATAGTTATGATTCCATAAAAAAATAATAGTAATATGTGTAGGTGAGTTATATATTTTGGTGCTTACATAACTTATGATGTTTGGAATAGTTCATTAAAATTATAATGTATTTATACGGTAAATTAATGTATCTTACTATTCACAAAAAAAATCATCTATTTCATAAAAAACCCAAAAATTCACCCTAACCATTTTTCGATGGGTTGTATCAATAAATGAACTACATTACTACAAATTAATTTCCAAAATATGAATAAATTAGTTTTTAATAAAAATCAACATTTACATTAAAAATACAGATTTAAAAACTATAATTGATTTTATAATGATTCAAAAATTATATAAGGTCTTATAAAATTATCATAAAACCAGAAGAAATAAAATTATTAATTTATGATCACCATTTAGGAAAATAAAATTTATTTTAAACCAATTAATTATTTATGACTTATTATAATACGAATACTTTTATTGTGGTCATGTTTTTACATATAGCATGCCAAATTTTTTTATATATTCATGGATGAGGTTATTATTCTTTTCAATTATTTACTATTCATATGGGTAATATTACTATTTATACGGTTATTTTACTATTCATAGGGGTAGGATACTATTCACCATAAAATAATTTGTTTCATTATACTCCAAACATTTTACTAATTGCAACCATGTATGTTAGATTTTCGAGATTTAAATCATAGAGTTGACAATATTATTTATAAAGGTCAAATATAATTTAGTAGTTCCCTATGTTGTAATTTCATCTAATTGTATGAAATAATTATAAGGAATTTATATTGATAAAACATTGGGTCATTACACTCTTTCTTTGAAATTACCCAACACTCATCATTCTTTTCTTCTACCCTATTATTTGGTTCACACTATGATGATTAGGACCGATTTTCATCCTGATATCTATGAGAAGAACTAGTATGAGTTCAATTATCTATGTCTCCTACAAATGAAACTTAGGGATGACGTCTTTGAGTCATATTTTCTTAAGGAATTCAATTACTTGATACTATATTCTCATCTAGTGATTTGGTTTTGAATAGATCTATTCTGGGTGATTTTTCTGTTGGTTTCATAAAATTATCCCAATGTTTCACATTGATATTCAAATTAGAAATGTATCTTCAAGGTTCTATTATGGGTTTTTAGGTTTTAATGGATCTATTTAATCTAATTTGAC
This sequence comes from Viscum album, assembly GCA_963277665.1. Taxonomy (NCBI): domain Eukaryota; kingdom Viridiplantae; phylum Streptophyta; class Magnoliopsida; order Santalales; family Viscaceae; genus Viscum; species Viscum album. The sequence goes on from OY728141.1 coordinate 1,215,181,165, forward strand.
ATGTAATGATTTCTCCCAAATATTGTTCATTTTATTAAATACCATTTATGAATTACTAAATGTTGAATATCAATGAAAAATTCAAACATCACTATTGGAAGAGATATTATATAAAATCATCATAATATTGAGTATAATGACCATACTAAAAAAAATTATATATTAATTATCATTTTTTGTTCCATTACATTAATTATATATGGTTTTATTTAAATGTTTATTGATAAGAAATATATTGATAATATAGAAAGTTATATTCACAGATAATTCCAAAAAATAATTATCTTGAATGCCTCAAAGGCCATCTTTTTATTGATTATTAATAACCCCCTCTCAAGGGATGAGGGGGAACCCTTAAAAGGCCCATAGGATCATAGATTATATGACCTGTAGGTCTTAACAAATATACAGACTATACTGGGAACTCCTCCTCCAATCTACTTCAACATGATATCAGCTCTCTACCTTTACATTGATGTATGGCTAGGAATCCTATGCAAATATAGGCTGGTCCCGATGGAAATGACATACCCTCTCTTTCTGAAAATTCTTCTTTCCTTCTACTAAGGTGAATACACTTTCTCTGAATCCCCGTATAGGGTCTTCTCCATGTAGAGTCTGTCTAATCCTTTAAGCACAATTTTAGGTGGCACGAAGGCCTTTAAGTTGTCTAAAGTCTTTAAGGGAGGCCGAAGGCCCTGAGGTGGCCTGAAATCCTTTAGGTGTCCTGAAATCCTTACTATCCTGAAGGCCTTGGGTTCCCTGAAGGCCATAAAGGGATCGAGGCCCAAATCGGTGGCCCGAAAGCCCAAACAGATGAATAGTTTTGGCTGCTACAATACATAATAGTGTCTTTTATAGTACCTACTATAGTGCCTATGATAGTACTACTACAGTATCTGATAAATAATCCTCTACTCGGTTTTGAACTCAGGTCTCTTGGATGCACTTGCCGAGTCCTCACCAACTGGGCATGGTTTGGGTAATTTCTTAAATAGTTAACCTTCATCATTTTACAACACCATTTTTGTTGATTCGAAGGAGTAGAAATTTTTATATTTTATACTTGTGGTGAGAATAGAGATTCAAAATCATTATTTTCAAACAGATTTTTATTATCAAATTATATATTTTTAATTCAATTTCTTCTGGTATTCTATATATTTTTCATATTTTGAAAAAATATAATAAGCATCATATTGTGAGCTAGAAAGTATACCATTATATATCTAGAGACATCATCTACTAGAACATAATCATAATGATTCTCATTTAGTTTAGAAAATCTATAGTTTCTAAGAGATTCCATGTGATCTAATTCTTTTAGAAAAGAAGTTCAACCTTCATTCTTTTTTTTGAACTACTTTTTATATTTTTTCCCTTTCAGATATGGGTTGAAATACTTTTCATTTTAGAATTATATTTTATGGAGATCCATTAATAACAATTTATAAGATATAATTCTATTTTTTGTATAGGTTTTAGGATCATAGTATATTATTCCACATCCAAGACTCTTTGAAAAAGGAACATAAATAGAAAATATTTTGAGAAAATAGTGATTGTAAATCAATATCATAAACATTGTCTTTACTAAATGTAGTAAAAATTAAATCATTCATCGAATCATAAATTTTACCAATGTTATTTTCAATCATAACATGATAAAATTTAGCTGACAAATATGAGATGATAATAAAATTATATTTTAATTCATCTTCGAAAAAATACAATAATAGATTTGTTGATTTGACCATGCCATGTTGTTTTTCCTTGGGAATTTTTACCAAATGTGATATGACCACCATATACTTTTATAAGGATCATGATATTAAAGTATCCCAAGTTATGTTTCGAAAACATCCACATTCTAGGTACTATATGTGCTTATTAGTAATTTTATAGCTACTTTCCTTGATTATCATTTAAACATTAAATGATTTAGTTTCTATATTTTCATGGGTCTAGAAATATTTTTTATTAGATCTTTAGGAATCAAAATTTTTTAAATTGTTTCCAATAATATGATAATATATTTTTAGAAATGAAGTCATTTTACTCCCATATTAATAAGTAATATTAACATACTTGGAATAAATAGATATAAAAATAAATTCAGTCTTATAAATCTTATTCTGCAAAGCTGGTACGGAATCCAATTAGTTTATATAGTAGCTGTTTGTTTATCTAGTACCCTTGTTAGATATTCTCCAACATTTTTGTATCATTATATATTATTTTTAATATTTTAATTTTACATATTATGTCTATTTTTTCTATTGATATTTTATCATTATTATCTTGTTCTATTTCAATGTCCCTTTAAAAAAGTGAAAAATCATGATGCTTTTTTTTGATTTTATATTTATAATTTTGCTAGATAAATTTATCAACCAAAAAATTAAAATATTCAAATTAATTCCTAGTGATCATATTCCTATTATTTTACCATTATTATAATGATAATAAATAATTTCTAAACATGAAGGAATAATATTTATTAATGTAGTTTTGATTTTCATGAAACACATGTTAGCTATGTCACATTGTTATTCTTGACTCAAATCAGTGTAACTTGAGCTATACATAGAGACCCGCAATGTGGATTTTTTTTACTTTTTATATCTTTTATTTTTGACAAAAACATTTTTATAAATTTCATCTTGGGAAAATAAATCTTGATGTCCCCCTTTATTTTACCCTCATAGTGGGTTACTAAACTAGGTTGATTATCAATTCTCTACTTTCTCTTTGAATCATACTATCCTAAAGAATTATTATTTTTTTTTATCCTATATAATTTCTTTCATATTATCTCTAGGTGATCAATTTATTCATAACTATCCGGTGGTCATTCATCATTACTATAACGACCATCTATGGTATTTTCTTTATGTTTTATATGAAAAGCCATGAAGGATATGAATTATTATTAGATTCTCATCATCTGATTTTTTTAATTTTAATGATTCCTTAGACGTCATTTAATTCCTAATACAATCCTCTATTGATAAATTATGTCATATATATATCAAATGGAACCAATGGTTCTGTACCACCTATCTGGTACATATTATAGAGCTTCATCGCTTGATCATTATCTGTAATTTTTTCCCCAAGTTCATGCGTAGTGTTGATGATTTTTTAATCAAAAGATACATATATGAAATATATTCGTCATTATTTTTTTTGAATGTTTCATATTGAATGGAATAGTATTAAATTTCATTTCTTTAATATTTGATTTTTTTCATATTAAAGAGACATAGTATCCCATTTTTCAACAGTAGTAGAACATGTGTGTATTTAATAAAATTCACCATTCTCCATATTAAAAATAGAATTCATCAATTATTTATAATTTCAATCATCTTTTTCCTTAGTGATATCACTCCACTCAACTATTATATATTTGGGTTCTTCATGTATTCCCTCAAAAATGGTTCAAATATCAAAACCTATGGGTTCTAAATGAATTTTAATATTCATATTCCATATAGAAAAGTAATTACCATTAAAATAATGATTCTGATTAGTGTCAGTTTCTACTTGTATTTTATTATCTATAAATACATAAAATTATTATTTAATATATATTTATAATGTTTTGTTTAATTTTATTCAACTTAAAATGTATTTCGAACATTATTTTACACAAATACTACTCATAGTGGAGAACTCAAGATGCGAGTGGTGGTGAATTTAGTTTACTATTAATAATTTCAAACAAAAATAAGTAAAAACTTGTGTCACCCAATTTTATACAAACTATAAGGGCCTAGCTGAAAATATTAAAAAATCATGAATTAAATGAGTAATTTACATTTAGGATCTTTTATGGTTTAGTGTTTTAGAGAATTATGCCATAACTATTACATTACATCTTAAAAATTACAAAGTATGCACATTTAATCCATTTCAATATTTTTCCATAAAATAAAAACACTTAGGAAAAGGGTCATTTCTAGTTCCATGTTTTAGAACTCTTGAATTTTCCTTGATCCCATCCATGATCCTACATATCTTTATTTTATGTGAAAAATTATTTCAAAACATGGGATGAGCATAAAAATCACAATAAGGGTTACAAAATTAAGGAAGAAAACATCAGTCCCTAAAAACATAATCTTTTTAAGATACCTCGTAAAATCATAATATTTATGAATAACACATAGTAATCTCAAATCATAAAGGTAACTTGTGGAAACCATAACATACTTTCCGCAGAGGTCGCAAACCCCCATTGTTCTGTTTTTCAACCCTATGTATCTCCCGGAGTTCCCGGTGGTAGCGATGAGCCAGAAGGTGCCGGATCTCCTAGACAGTCGGCATTTGATGATCTGTTTCACCTTGGAGGAAGATTTGATATGTGCGTGGTCCGGTGCTCCCAGTCTATGCAACGGGTTTAAATTTATTCTCCTGCGATGGAAGTTTGATCTCTGTATGAATCGTGATTCAACCACCATCCTGATTTGGGTATGTCTTCCTCACTTTCTGTTACCTTTCGAAAACCCTACAATTATACACATGCTTGGGAACCTAGTTGGGTGATTCTTGTGCTCTGATGTTCGAACATCAACTGTGACTCATCCGATGAATCCTCGATTGTGTGTTGAGGTGGATGTATCGAGACCGATGGTTGACTAGGTCTGGATTTTGGTGGGTCATGAATTCAGATGGAAGCAGGCAATGGTGTATGAGTCGTGGATTGACTACTACACTACCTAGAATAGGTTGGGTCATTCTGATGATAGGTGTCATGGTGGAGGTGTTGGCAGGAGGTCGCCAGGCATATAGAAAAGGCTAGGCAAACCCGGTGATGGGAGGGGAATGTCTGCTATGGATGATCGGGTAGGAATTGCAGGACTTGGCCCCTCGAGCTGCTGCTGTTAAGCCAGCTGAAATTCCTGCAAACCCTCTGGTGTCTGTGGTGTTAAACTGGCTGAAATAGGACCTAAAATGGGGGAAGGGTGTTCAGGATACTGCGGAAAGAAGTGATACTGCTATTGAAATGTCTTCAGTAATTCTGATGGCTGTAGGGGAGATATAGAAGGATACCAGGGTCATTGATGATGGTCTTTCTCCTCTTGATCGCGGCCGGGAAGGTGGATCGATTTATGGAGATGCTGCTGTGGTGCGAAAGTGTGGCAGTGGAAAGGAGAGCAATGGGTGGCAGGGGTCCTCACTGGAAGCTGAAGATGGGAGGAATTGTGTTGCAGTTCTGGACTGTGATGCTTGTCTACCGGTGCAGGTGTCAGGTGTCTATGGACGGGCTATTGAGGTGATGCCCTTGGTGTCCACGGGGAACAGCTTTTATGGTTTGGAGGCTCAGTGTGTGGAATCCGGCACAGAAATTCAGAATAAGGATGAAGTGATTGGTGAAATGGGGCAAACCGCAGAAAGTTATCAAGTAGAGGTGAGTGATCCAATGAAGGAAAGAAACAACATGTAGCTTGTCTTGACTAATGCACCGATGGAGGTGGATGATAACCAGGAGTTTGGAGGGCATCCACCATGTTTGGAACTGACTGACTGTAATAGGCACAATGAACAGACCAGAGGGGTGGAGGATGGTTCCCATGATGTTATGGTTACTGGAAAGTGGGGGGATGTTTTGGACAGTGACAAGGAAAATGTGACGTTGAAACCTTCATATTGTGAGGCTCTTAAGGACGGGAAGAGGAAATCTGGAAAGAAGGCACCCACCACAACAAGTCGAAGGATGAAGAAGGACTACTCTGAGTTGCCGAAGCCGCTGTTCACTAGACCTTCTCTCAAACAATCTCTTCATGAGTTGATCTCACTAGAGAAATTGAACCCCCAAAATAAGTATGCCAAGATCCTAAGGCACTATGAAAACTCGGAATGGGAGACGACCACTGCGGAAGGAGGCTCTACTATTTTTTGAGATGTGTTCGATGTTTATGACATTTAATAAACTTCTAATTTGCGGTATGTGTTTTCTGTAATTTTCTATTTCTTTAATAAATAGTCAGGGGCCTACCTCTAACATTAACATTTACCTCCATCACATTACCCACTGAATTGGAGAGATATCTCAGGCTCACCCAACCTAGGATTAACAAGAAACCACAAGTACTCGTAAACAATTCCCAAGAAACATTACATATTCATAGCACATAAAACAATAAAAAAAGAAAGATAAAATTTCCACATTTCAATAACAGTATATAATTAGAATATATTGACACAAAAAATCCATTATCAAAACAAAATTCAATAAAAAAATAGATAAAAGAGTATATGGTATTTATTTTAGTTTTAGAAACATTACGACTAGTTAAGGAATCCATAGATCAAATAATACTCACGGTGGTGGAAAAGTTCATTTTCACTACTTACTTTAAAAGAAAAATTATTTTTTTGTCTAGTAAAACTCCTTGTAAAAAATGATTCGTTTTGAATGAAAGGAAAATACAATGGTGTTTTTTCACTTTATAAAATAAAGTCATTTATAAAACAAAATATTCCCCAATGAAAAGAGATTGAGCCTAAGTTCCTTACCTCATGTCCGGCATGTCCCATTCGTTCATTAATCTCATGAATAATAAAATAATGTTAATTTATAACTATTTGAGAATCTTTTTTACATTTATTATTCCTGTTATATCAATTATTACCATGTTTTAAACATTATGTTTTCATTTAAATTAATAATGATTATTTTGTTGATATTTGGTACTTGAGTCAAAATTAACCTCTTATAATTACATGTTATTCATGTGGTCAAAATTCCATTATCTCTAGAATCATATTCATGATTTATATTTCATATATATCATATATATATCCACGATATATATTTATTTATAATAGTAAATAACATTTTGAGATAAGAAATAAAATGCACCGTTCTTGGAGACGGTAAGCCATACATACACATGAACGCTACTTTAATTTATATTTCATATTTTAATGGAATAAAAACATAATAATACATAAATATATTATAATTACATAATAATAACATATATAATTTCATTTAATCCATCTTTTATGTGTCCCACGTATGGAATGAACGAGTCATATCACTTTGTGGTGGCGGTAGTCCGCACTTCCTCAAATGAAATTATCGTATTTATCCATTATGGAAACCGTGAAGGTATTATATAAATGTAAAATACAGAAGTATATAGACAATATAAATATAATATATATCACATGTATAAATAGATCCATATTAATGGCAACCATAAGAGGTGGTAAGAAAATATTGAACAATCATCGTTTCGTGAGGCAGTATTTCACCATCCACAGAAATAATATGTTCTTTACCCATTAAATGGAGGTGTGTGTAAGTATAGTTCGAATAATTTTCATAAAATAAAACCTAGTATACTGAGGAAACTGGTTTTTTAAAATAAAATAATAAATATAATTTAGGGGTTGGAAAGAAAAAAAAATTAAAAGGACTTATGAGAAGACGTTACCTTTAAATCTGGTAACTACTTTTGGTTTCACCCAAAAAATATTTCTTGAAGTGATTTCTACCTAAGGTAAGGATTATAGGTCGAAGAGAGGTATATTAATAGCTTATTTTGGCAGAGGTTTGATGATCCAATAGGGATGAATGATGTGAGTAATGGGATAGAAGTGAGGGCTTTTATAAGGGGGGGAGGGCTCTTTAGGATATTTTAAAAATATTACTTTATTATATAATGATTCTCGGTTTATAAAGAACCAAAACTCATTAAAGTCAAAGATAAGTTGACTCATGTTCTATATGAAATAATCAAATTAGAATTGGGCAGGTTTTGGATGTTGATTTAATTTTTATAATCTTATTAAATTAAATCATTCAGTAATGATCTAAACACCACATCATTATTGTGTCATATTTAATTTTATTTATTTTAAGTCTAAAAATTATAAAAATAATACCATGTTGTAGAAAATATTTTTATATTTCAAATGAATATTTATAGTCTAAAATATAATTTATATAACATCATATAATAATAAATTTACTAAATGATATATGTTTCTGCCATTTTTTTCTTTACTTTCAATTATGCAATATAAAGTGTCATTATCAGTCTTAAGTGGCTACATTGGGACCCAAAGACGAGCCAAGGATTCTCATGGTTTTACATGACTCAGAAAATAAGGTTACAATATTTGTTATGGTAATTTTAAATTATTTTAATATTCTTTTTTAAATTGAATTACCCTATTTACCTTAAATGGCAGTAAATAAAACCAAAAGTTACTATTCACTAAAAATTATTTGTTCCTTATTGAACCAGAATTTATATACCAATAAAAACCATGTATGTCAGATATTTGAAATTCAATTCATATAAGTGGTATAATTTCATTTAAATGAAGAAGTAATTTTTTTAATTACTACTCATAGTTTTCACTATTCACCAAAAATTTAAGGTTTTCAGAAAAATCCCTAATATTCAGCCTATGTTATATTTGATATTTTAAATTAAAAAATGAATTCTATTTTACGAAATTTAATACCTTGAATTTTCATTAATTAATTTTAAATTAATTACTATTGTCAAAACAAAAAGAGTGTTTTAAGAAATAATAATTATTAAAAGATTGACACTTGTTTGTGTCTAATTTCAATTTGAAATTACTTCTAATGACTGAAATTAATTCAAATGTTAAAAATATAATATAATTACACTTTAGAACCTATTAAATAGATAATATTACCATATAAATAAATTAGATTAATAAGTAGTTTTGAATTAAATTACAATATTTTTCACTATTCATCAAAAAATAAATTTTATCATAAAAACCCCAAAACATTACCCAAAGTAAATTTTAATGTCTTGATTATAAAAAAGAATTTTATTCTATCAAATAAAACATATAAAACTGTTCAAAACTATATTTAAAGAGTTTTTTTTCATGAAAAGGTGGTAAATCGACCTTTTTTTATAAAATTAGAGTATTTATGCTTAATATTAGATTTTTTCATATTTTAAGCCTATAACATTTATTGGATAAATGTTAAAAGTTTTAACAAACAAGTATAATCATATTTTAGATAGTTCTGTTCATTCCCACCAACACGACGACTAGGCGTTAACTACCATTTAAAATAATATTATATTATTATTTTTAGTATGACTTAGCATTGTGTGAAACATTCGTCAATGGTAAAAACCATTGTTTCATGTCATGTATTACATCAAACATAGAATCATATTTAATGTAAAATTAGTATTTAATTCAAAAAATTTAATAAATATGAAAAAATGTCTTATTCTCTATTTACATTGGATGTTACACCCTTCCCCCTTTTGTAAATTTCTTCCCAACAATTTTATTCACTTATCAAATAATTGGGGGTATTAATACCTCATTGCATTTTCAGATTACCACATTTCCGATTCACTCATATTATTTTCAATAAAACCTTTCCCTGAAAAATTACCTTATTTCATAACACTTTCTCTCTATAGTAATGAATCTAGACTGGGTGTTCCTCATAAATGAGATTCTCATCCAACTAAACAATCTCCCATCTCAAAATAAGAGATGGATCCGGCATGTAATTTTTGAACATTGAAACGTGAAAAACGTTGTGTACATGGGATATATTTGGAGGTAAATCCACTATGTAGGGAACTGATCCAACCTTCTCCAGGATTTCAAAATGTCCAATAAACCTCAGAATCAGCATTCCCTTCTTACCAAAAATCATCACACTTTTCCACGAAAAAACATTGAGAAAAACATGATCACCTACCGAGAAAGAAAGATACTTCCTATGGTTATCCGAATAACTTTTCTTCCTACTTAGAGTTGGTCCAATGTTCTTCTTAATCAAATGATTCTTTTCTTCCATCTCTTATACCAATTCTGGTCCCATCAACTTCCTTTGACCTACATCATCCCAAAAAGCTAGAGGTCGACACAACATCCGATATAATGCCTCAAATGGATCCATATGTATACTACAATGAAAAAAGTTATTATAAGAATATTCAACCAAAGAAACAAGTTTGTCCAAACATCCCTAGAAACCAATTGAGAGTTCATGTAGCATACCTCCAAGGTCTGAATTGTTTGTTCTAACTTTCCATCTGATAGAGGATGAAAAGTTTTACTTAAATTTAATTCAGTACGCAATGACTTCTAAAGGCCTTCCCAAAAGTTAGAAGTAAACCTGGGATCCTGATCAGATACAATGGAGATGTGAAATTCATGCTACCTGACTATATATTTATCATACAACCTGTAAAGATGATCTAGGGAAAATGTATCTCAAATAGGAAGGAAATGTGAAGATTTAGTCAATCGATAAACAATAACTCAGATTTCATTATTATCTCATGATGTCTTTTGTAATCCCACAATGATGTCCATGAATATATTTTCCCATATCCACTCTGGCATCAGTAAATACTGAATCATCCATTTCGTTAACTGTCTCTCTACATTAACATACTGACTAGTTTAACACTTCACAATAAAGTCAACTATTTATTTTTAAATAACATCCCACCAGTAATACTCCTGAAGATCTTTGTACATCTTAGTACTGCTAGGATGACTGAAACTGAAGAACTATGGGATTACATAACAACACATTCTTCAAATTTGAATCACAAAGAATACATATTATCTTTCCAAATTTAAATATACAATCATTATCCATGATAATATCAGGAAACTTACCCTTCTGAACCAACTCTACCTTTTTCTGCAACTCACTGTCTTTATTCTGTGCATTCTTATTTATGTCTGATAGAGATGTCTTCACTAACACCTGAAACATAATAGAGGAATTTCTTGCACCAACAACTTCTATTCAAAATTTCATCAAGTCTTCAATCAAAGGATATTATTCCAAACGTATCAAGGTTATTATAACATTAAATATTCAACTAAAAGCATCTCCCAATTTATTTTCCTTTCCTAGATGGTAATGAATTGTGGAATCATATTCCTTGATTAATTTTTCCATATCCTCTGTCTCATGTTCAATTATTTATGATTGATAATATACTTTAATAATTTGTGATCAGTATATATTTGACACTTTTCTCCATAAAAATGATGCCTCCAAAATTTTTAAGCAAAAACAACAGTAGCTAATTCAAAATAATGTGTGTGGTAATTTAATTCATGAGGTTTCAAATGACTTGAAGCATAATCAATTAATAGGTCATTGTGCATAAAGACATAGACAAGTACTTTCAATGAAGCATTAATGTAGACAACAAACTCACCATTTCTGTAAGGTAGTTCCAAAACAAAATCATTCATCAATCTTCTTTTTAATTCTTGACAATAATCATCACATTCTTTTGTGAAAATGAAAAAAAAACACCTTTTCAAGTTAACTTAGTCAGTGGGCTAGATAACCATGCAAAAGTTTCAACAAACCTCCAGTAATAACACGATAATCCAAGAAAACTATGATTTTTTCTTATTTTTGTGGGTCTTGGCCATTCGAAATTTTTTTGGTTTTTGCAGGATCGACAGTTATGTCATTTTTTTAAACAATGTGACCAAGGAATGAAATTTTTTGTAAACAAAACTCACACTTGTGGAATTTCACATGCATTTTATTTTTATTTTTTTGGTTTTTCAAAATGACCCATCAATAACTTTCACACTCCACTTTGATTTTAGAATAAACCAAAATATCATCAATAAACACAACCACAATTTATCACCTATGTCAACTAATCCATAACCACAACAAAATTTTTTATTCTGATTTAGGCTATCTAAAGATGCTGTTGTGGATGGTCATTTCCCACTATATGCCTTCCCAACACAACTTCTTTATTTACTCTCAGAAAACCCATTATTAACATAGAAATATCATTGGATAGGGAACATGGTAATCTGTAAATTCTATATCATTTCAATTATTCCATAAATTAAATTTTTTATATTAATTTTTCAATACTCTAATTCTTAAATTTATCTAAACCTCTATTTGATACCAACTATAAGGAACCATCCTTAAACATTACATAAACATGAATTAAATGAATAATTCATAGTGAGGATATTTTGATGTTTATAGTGTTTGTGAATTAGGCCACAACAATTACATTACATCTAAAAAATTACAATGTAGACACTTATAATCAGTTTCCTTTTTTTCATGAAATAATAATTATTTAAAAAAGAGTCATGTCTTGTTCAATGTTTTAGACATCATGACTTTTCCTTGAACCATTCATCTTTATGTCCTATGATAAACATTTCAAAACATGGGATGAGCATAAAAAGGCTAATAAAGATTATAAAATAAAGCATGAAAACATTATTCTATCAAAACATATGATTTTTAACATACCTCATGAAATAATAAGATTTATTAATAACACATAGTAATCACAAATCATAAAGGTATCTTGTGGAATTTATACCATAATTATGTTGTATCTTTCACATGCATATAGGGAGTTACATTTGGAATACCCATCACAGTATACTCCATAAATATCTTAGGAGAACCATTCACATTTACCTCTGTCATGTTACCCAATGCATTGGATAGATATCTTGGGCTTACATGCCCACGTATTATCACAGAACCACCCGTATACGTAATTAATTCCCATGAAACATAACAAATTCCTTACAGAAAAAAAAATATGAAGGAAAGAAAAAATTTCTACATTTCAATCACAAAATATAATTTCAATATATTGAGATAAAAAATTCATTATCAAAACCATTTTCATTACCAAAATATGTATGAGAATATATGGTATTTATTTTCCATTTAAGAACATTACAACTTGTTAGGGAAGCCCTTGATCAAATAATTCTTGTAGGAGTGGAAATTATTGTTGCCACTGTTTAAGTTAAAAAGAAATTAATTTTCTTCATTTAGTAAAACATCTCGTAAAAATATTCCCTTTTAATAAAAGGAAAATTCATAGGTGTTGATACACTATATAAATGAAAGTCGTGTATGAAACAAAATATACCTCAATGAAATGAGATTGAGATGAAGTCCCTTACCTCATGTCTGACGTGACTCATTCAATCTTTAATATCATAAATAATAAACCAATGATAATGTATAATTTCTTAAGAACTATTTTCATGTTTATTATTAATTTTATATCACATATTACCATGTTATAAATATTATGGAATAATTTAAGTTAATAAAGGTCATTTTGTTGATATTTGGTCTTTGAGTCAAAATGAACTTTTGATAATTACAAGATATTCATGTGGTCAAAAGTCTATTATATCCAGAATTATAATCATGAAATAGATATAATATATATCATATATATACAATATATATTTATTTATAATAGTACATAACATTTTGAGATAAGAAATGAAATGCACCGTTCATAGAGACAGTAAGTTGTATGTGCGCATGAACGCTACTTTCATTTCTATTTTGTATTTTAATGGAATGAAAACATAATGATACACAATTATATTATAATTATAGTATGATATCATATATAAGTTCATTAACATCATCTATTATACATCCCTCATATGGCATAGACGATTCATATCACTTTGAGGGGGCAGTAGTCCGCACTTCCTCTAATGAAATTATCGTATTTACCCATTATGGAAACCATAAAGGTGTTCTATAAATAAAAAATACTGAAGTATAGAGACAATATAATTATAATATATATCACATATAAATAGGTTTCTATCTTAATGGACACCATAAAATATGATAAGGGAATATTGAACAACCATCGTTTCGTGAGATAGTGGTTCACCATCTACAGAAATGGTATGTTCTTTACCCATTAGACGAAGGTGTGTGTAAGTGTAGTTTGAATCCTTCTCATACAAATAACCTAGTATATTTACGATAATGTTTTTTTATAAATTAAAGGAATAAAAGAGTTTAGGGGGTTGTATAAGTAAAATAATAGAAAATTACTTAAAAGAAGATGTTAACATTAAATCGGGTAAATTCCTTTGGTTTCACCCAAAAATATTATTGAAAGTGCCATCTGCCTAAGGTATGGATTATAAGTAAAAGATATTGATATTGAGAGAATATTTTGGTAGATTTTGGATGAACCAAGGGGTTTTAGAGGTGTTAGTAATGGGGTAGAGTTGAAGGATTTTTATAAGGGGAGGACGGGCTCTTTCAGATATTTTGAAAATATTATTTTATTATATAATGATTCTCAGTTTCTAAAGGTCAAAAACTAGTTAAAGACAAATATAATAAGACTCATGTTCCAAATATAATCATCCAATAATAAATGGACTGGTTTTAGATATTATTTTATTTTTTATAATATTATTTATTTAAATAATTCATCAACAAGGTAAACACTGCATCATTATTGGGTCATAAATATTTAGTTTTATTTTATGTATAAAAATTTTAGAAAAAATACCATGAAGTAGGAAATAATTTTAGCTTTAAAATAAATATTTATAGTCAAAGTGATAACTTATATAACCCCATGTACGAATTGATTTACAAAAAGATATATGTTTATTTCATTTTTGTCTTTACATTAAATTAATTAATATAAAGTGACATTATCACTCTTAAGTGGCTCAATTCGGTCCCAAAATTGACCCAACGATGACCATGGTTGGAGATGACTCATCCAATAAATTTATGATAAGTGATACAATAATTTTATATTATTATAATATTCTTTTTACCTTAAATTATACTATTTACCTTTAACTGTGGTAAGTAAAATTCAAATGTTACTATTCACCAAAAAATGTTTTCTTCTTACTGAACCACATTTTAATTAATAACAACAACCATGTATGTCGGATTTTTGAACTTTAATTTAATGAAGTGGTAAAATTTCATTTAAATGAAGAAGTTGTTTTTTAATTACTACTTTGTGTTTTCACTATTCATCAAAAATTGGAGATTTTCAGAAAAATACCAAAACTTCAGCCTAAGATATATTTGATATTAAAAATTAAAAAATTATGTATAATTTATCAAATTCTATATATATAAGTTTCATTAATTAATTTAACATGAATTCTTTTTTTGATAACAAAACGTGTGTTTTTAAGAAACAATAACTATCAAAAGATTGACACCTGTTAATATCCAATTTCAACGTGAAATTACTTCCAATTACCAAAATTTTATTAATGGGTAAAAATATAATCTAATTACACTTTAAAACAAATTAAAAAGATTATATAACAATATAAAAAATTATATTAAAAAGTATTTTTGAATTGAAATATAGTATTTTTCATTATTCATTAAAAAATGAATTTTATCAGAAACATACAAAAACTTTACCCAAAGTAAGTTTTGTTGTCTTGATTCTAAATAAGAATTTTATTTTGTCAAATAAAACATATAAAACTATGAAAAACATGATTTAAATAGGGTTCACCATCAAAATGCGGTAAATCGACCATTTAAAGAATATTAAAGTATTTATGGTTAATATTAGATTTATTCACATTTTAAGCCTCTAGAATTTATTGGATAAATGTAAAAACATTCCAAAACATGTATAATCATATTTTAGTTAGTTATATTCATTTCCTTTATAAAAACCCTTGTAAATAAATTATATAACTTTTTGTATTTAAAAAAATTTGGTATTTTAATATTTATTTTACCTTAAAGTGGATGCTATGTTCGATGGAATACCTGATACGCAATAAAAGGTTTCATTGAAAACTTACATTGCACACAATGTTGACATATACTCCAAAATATTAATATAATAGTATTATTTTAAATGCTAGTTAACTCATAGTCGTTGAATTGGTGGGAATAAACAAAACTAACCATATTAGGATTTATTATTTTTATTAAATGTTTTTACATTTATCCAATAACTTTTAGAGGCTTAAAATATGAAATATTTTAATTTTAAGAATAAATATTCTAATATTAATTAAATGGTAAATTTACTACTTTTTGATGGTGAACCCTCATTAAATCGAGTTTTGGGCACTTTTATATGTTCTATTTGAAAAAAAATAAAATTCTACTTTAGAATCAAGAAATCAAAATTTACTTTGGGTAAATTCTTGGCGTTTTTACGATACAATTATTTTTTAATGAATAGAAAAAAATATTGTATGTTAATTCAAAAATGTCTTTTAATCTAATTTATTAATAGAAATATATTATTTTTTAATTGGTTTTAATGTTTAATTATCTTATGTTTTTACTATTAAATTCAATTTTGGTCATTGGGAGTAATTTCACATTGAAATTGCCGTTAAATAAGATTTAATCTTTTGATAGTTATTATTTCATAAAAACACTCTTTTTGTTTTGACAGTGGGAATTAATTTTAAATTAATTTATTCAAATTTTTTGTTTTGAATTTGTAAAAATGGATTCCATATTTGGAGTCAGGAGGTCTAAATTTTGTAATTAGGTAACTTGTTTTAGACATTATGAATATTTACTTCAGTAAAAAATTTATTTACGATGGTTAGAGGGTATATATGGTAAATAAAGGTAACAAAATATTATTATAATAATATTTAATTCCTTAATATGTGTCCCAATCCTATTTTTTGATACATTTCCAACCATATGAATCCTTGGATTGATTTTGTGACCCCATGAATCCACATGGGGGTGATAATGACACTATATGTTAATTAATTTAAAGTAAAGAAAAAAATGACTTTAACAAATTTCATGAATGAGAGGGTATGGCACCTGGCATCAGGACAATATTTTGCATTCATGGGAAAGCATAGCCGAACAGTCATGCAAAGGTGGAGATCTGATTTCATGATGAAGATGCTGGGGAGGAGCAGTTCCAAGTAGTTAGTCTAGGTTGTATGTAATGTTTGAATCCTATGGGTAATGAATTCCTCTAAGGCCTACGATCCATGTAATACATATTCCTACGGGCCTTGTAAGGGTGGAACCTCACCCCTTGAAAGGTAGATTATCAAAATAAATAAAAAATGATGGCCTTCGGGCCATTGGGTTAGTAAATCAATTCGTACATGGAGTTATATAAGTTATATCTTTGATAATTAATATCAATTTTAAATATAAAAACATGTCCTACATCATGAAATCTTTTTATAATTTTTAGAAATAAAATAAATAAAAATATTTATGACACAATAATGATGAAGTGTTTGCCTCATTAATGAATGATTTAAATAAAAAAGATTATAATGATTAAAACAATATCCAAAACCTATTCAATTCTTATTTTATTATTTTATATATAACATGAATCATATTATCTTGGGATTTAATATTTTTGGACCATTATAAACCGAGAATCATTTTATAATAAAATAATATTTTTTAACATTCTTAAAGAGCCCCCCCCCTATAAAAATCCCTCACATACAAACAATTTCTCACACTTATAAATCCACTTGTCTCATCCAACCTCTTCCCAATTAAGCACCCTACATATCTCTCCCACTCCTAAAATCCTTCCCCTAAGAAGAAGGCAATTCAATTAAACCATTTGGTTCAAACCATTTGAAGATACCCAATTTAAGGTGACATCTTCTCTTAAGTTTTTTTTATTCAACTTATCCACCCCCCTAATTTTTTTTACATTATTTTATAATAACACTAGAATAATCAATATACTAGGCTTTTTTATGATAAATATTTTAACTACACTTACGCACACCTCTATCTAAAGGGTAAGGAACATAATGTTTTTGTGGACGGAAAACTAACACCTCACAAAATGATGATTGCTCAATATTCTCCTATGACATCTTATAGAGTCCATTAAGTTTTCACTATATTTATATGTTATATATATTAAATTTATATTTTTTCTATACTTCTGTATTTTTCATTTATAGAATACCTTTATGTTTTCCATATTGGGTAAATACAATAATTTCATTTGAGGAAGTGCGGACTACCGCCCCCTCAACGTGATATGACTCATTCATGCCATACGTGGAATGTATAAAAGATGGAGTTAATGAAATTATATATGATATTATACTTGAATTATAATATAACTATGTATTATTTTGTTTTTATTCCACATAATATGAAATATAATTGAAAGTAGTGTTCTTGTGTACGTACGGATTACCGTCTCCATGAACGGTGCATTTCATTTCATATCTCCAAATGTAATGTACTATTATATATACATATATATACTAGATATAAATGATATATATGATATCTAAATGTGGAATATCATTCTGTAGGTAATATAATGTAAACCAAATGGAAAATTTATAATTATAAAAGTTCACTTTTAACTCATGTTCTGAACATCGACAAAATGTCTGATATGAACTCAAATAATTAACTAATTGTTATAGCAAGGAAATAATTGATATTTAAGGAATAATAAAAATTATAAAGGTTTTTATGAAAGTAAAAATTAAATTTAGTTAATAATTCATGATATTATAGAACGATCGAGTCAAGTCGGACATGAGGTATGGGGCTTCTTATCTCACATTTAATTTTGTGAGATTTCAATTGTTCGCCACATATTTATTGCATGTGATGTATTGTGTACTACCATTTGATTTATAATATATTGATTATATTTATATTCATTTTATTTTGTGATTCATATGGTAGTGGTTATCTTTCTTTCATAAAACTCTATTGATTACAATGTGGTAAGAGGTTTTCATCTCACTTTTAATTCCCATGAGATTCCTGATCTATTTTCCACTATTTTAAATTATTGTGGTGTACATACATCCCATGATTGTATTTATTATTTAATATACTTTAATTTATTGGAATTTACCCCTTCATTATATGATCCATCATTCCTGGGGTGTATGTTTTGTATGTTACCGAATCTATGAGATAATCTTTCCCCCTCCTATTTTTAAAAGACTTCTTTTATGTAATGTCTTTAAATTTATAATTTCATATGTCAGGATATGTTATTATATATCCTTATTGACTTAATTTTGTGTTCAACTGATGATAGAAAATTTTCTCTCTCATCAACTCAATTTTTTTTAATTTTAAGGTGATGTTGTTAGGCTCGGTAATTTCTATAAGAGAACTTCTCCACCCTCTTTCAATTCTTTGGGTTAAACTTCTACGTTTGGATTATGTAATGAAATGAATGTGCGTGAATATCCTATTATTGTTTTACACATAATCTGCACCTATATTTGGGGTATTTATAATTTTCACACATAATTATGTCAATGATTTATCATAATCTAAGGATACCGTCTTAATAAGCAATTTCATCTCAATTTACATTCCATTGAGATTTTATTGTTGTTATGCACCAATTAACTTTTATATGGTGTGTATAATATCCTTTGGAATATTATATCACGAATACCTTTATTATCACAATATTATAAATTTTTTATTAAATTTTATTCCTCAATTATTTGTATTCAAGAATATCTCATTTGGTTAAGAACTCCTTAACTTATAAATTATTTTAATGATTTATTCTTCTAAATATTTATCATTAATTTCAATATTTTAAAAATGGTTTTAATGATATATTTAATTGGGAAATTAATTTTTTATAATGTTTATACATTTTAGAGTTTCAATGTGGTACAAGACACTTTGATTCAGAAATATATTCATAAAATGTTTTAAATGGTTTTAAAAATGATTTGATAAAGCATTGATTATGTCAATATATAGAAATGATATATTGTAATTACATTGTGGAAATGTTATAATTCCTTTATTATTGTATTATGTGTTATGAATATGTTATGGTTCTTGGGAATGTTTACGTATACTGGTGGTTCCCTGATAAACCTAGGGCGGGTGAGCCCGAGACAGCTCTCCATTGCATTGGGTAACGTTATGGAGGTAAATGTTAATGTTCATCCTAACAGATTTAGGGGATATACCATTATGGGTATTCCAATGTAACTCCCTATGTATCTGTGATAGCTAAAATTTATTTATGTTATGTATTCCACAAGTTACCTTTATGATTTATGAATTTTTTGTTTTATTCATAAATAGTATGATTTCATGAGGTATGTTATGATTGAAATGTACGGTTTCATTGATTTTTATTTATTGATGAGATAATGTTTTTAGTTTTTTTTTATAACCCTTACTGGGCTTTTTATGCTCATAACATGTATTTGAAATGTATTCCACGTGACTTAAATATGAATATAGTCAGGGATGGGATCAATGGAAAATCATACTTTCTTAAACATTGAACTAAACATGTTTATTTTTAAGAGTTTTTATTTTATGAAAAAAAATGGATAATGAGTAGTAGTGTGTACATGTAATTTTCAAGTTGATATGTAATAGTTATGTTCTAATTCTCCAAAACAATAAACCTGAAAATATACTCAATGTTAATTATTCCATAAATTAAATAATATGTAATGTTTTAAGGCTATGACCTAATAGTTGGTATCAAAAGTTGGTTTATAAAACTTTAGGGATTATGAGTTGTAAATAAAAAACATGGTTAGTCCCTATGTCTCTAATTTCAGTTAAATCCTTGTTTTATAAATTTTTTAGATCAAGGAATGTATGTTAATAATGGAAGGAGGAGGATCTCAAACAATATTTACATCACTTCCTGATCATATGCTTGCAATAATTATTGCATAGTCATGTTTAGATGATTGTGAAACTTTTTCTAGCATACAACTCACTTTAAAGAAGTTGTTTTTGATATCAAACACCTCAACTATACATCAAAATCATTGTGGATCTTGGGTTGTATTTAATCAAATATGATTTTCTCAATATTCACATATATTCCTTAAAGTTAAATATTATAAAGGAATTTTAAAATAATTTTCCATATAACAAGATTTTGAAGCATATTATGATTTTTAAAAAGCTACTGAAGAAAGAGACCCTTGAACAACCTAATTATTTTCGATTTTACAATATCGTCTCTCAGCACATACTTATGGTATTTTAAAAGGATCATTAATTGAAACTTTCAACTCAATTTTGGTTTGATTGTTTTATTAAAATAATGTTTTATCAGATTTTCTGAAATTCTATGACATACATGATTATTTTCTGAAACTATTATTCTATGAACTCCAATAAGACCCAAGTTGTATAAGATGCATTTTGATGAAGTAAGAAAATGATTTTGAAGGATATGTAAATAATTGTTTCAATGCATTGATCATCTACCTATGTTAACAAGATTGTGATGAAACTATATGGACACCATGATCTAGGTATGATGTTATTTCTATTTGGAATAGTTTTATTTTATCATATGTAGGTGTAAAAAATGAAAATATATAAGATTTTGATGTCTTAATGTTTTGATATGAAAATGAAAAGTATAAGAAATCCTTTGAGGTTAAAACATGTTAGGGTTATTTTATTGTTTTATAAAAAGGACAACCTGTAAGATTGGGGACAACCTGTTGTGTCCGAATAGGCTGTAGAAATCAATCCCACAACCAAAGTGTGACAAGGGCGCATTGCCTACCACTATTCTACATGAAGTTCCTTGTTATTATGACTTATTCTTTTAAGTGAAATGATTTTATGGCTCAAGAATAAGTAGATTTTGGGAACTTAACTTTTATCAAATGGATATCCTTAATATAAGAAAATTTTTTGGTGATTAAGTGATAATGGTTCTTTTAGAAGATGTTTTCTCTTTTGGACACATTATATGCCTAAGTGAAATAGAATATTATAGGATCTCATTTGTAGAGTAATGGTTGAAATTTTATTTTTGAAAAATTTATATTTTCATTGTGGACATATGATGATTTGGTTTTTAAAAGAAATTATTAACCTATCATGAGGAATATGTGATTAGGATAATTAATTTTCAGTATAAGACTTTAAGAGTAACCGAAGATATTTGGAGATAAATGCTAAGATTTATCTTGGAAGACAATGTGATTAAATCCTTATGATATTTTTTTCAATATTAGTTTGGATTACTTTGTTAAATATTAATGATAATTGTTTATTGATTGGTCTTACATGAACTTTGGGTTCTTTTTGTTGAATTTTAGAGATTAAGAGTTATACTTAGTTTTTTAAAAGAATATCCTTTAAAGTGATTATCTGATCTAGTACTATCCAATTTTTTTGGATGATGTGTAAATAAATGGGAAATATATAGTTCATATTTTTTTAGATTATGTGATACACAAGAATTTTATTCTAGCACTTCATGTGTTACCAAGTCATCATGAATACATACCAATTAGATATAAGATAAGTGTTTGGTAGAATTTTATTAAAGGATGACACTCTACATAGAAAGTAAGTATATTTCCTTATGATATTAGTCTAGTTATTAATAAAATTATTCAACTCTAGGAAAATGAATTTGAAGAAAAAATTTTATAGGATCTCTTTTGTCATCAAACATTTATCCAGTTCCAATTATATGGTATTGTGGTGGTTAAATTTTCGTGATCAAGTTCTCTATTAATCTCTATTAATATATGAGGGTTAGTTTCTATTCCATATCTATGTTTTCATGGAATCCTTGTATATTTTGTATTGTGTGACCATTTTACTTCTCATCCTTTATTTTGAAGTCATATTTTCAGTTACTATTTTACCGATGTGTGACTTTTAATGAAGTTTCCAAGACCAATCTTAAAATTGTGAGGATGCAATTCCCAAAAGGGGGGAAGGATGTAACATCCCAGGTTAATAAAGAATATAATTTTTTTATATTTATTTAAAATTTGTGAATTAAATATTCATTTTACATTAATTTGGATGCTATATTCAATGAAATACCTGATACGCTTCAAAGAGTTTCATTGAAAACTTACATTACAGACAACGTTGAGTTATACAAAAAAATATTAATATAATATAATTATTTGAAATGTTAGTTAATATATAGTCATTTTATTTGCTGGAATGCACAAAACTAACCATATTATGATTAAATATGATTCTTAATTTTTTTATTGTAATACAATAAATTTTTGCGGCCTAAAATAAGAAAGTATATGATTTTAGACATAAATACTCTAATATTAATTAAAAGGTCAATTTACCACCTTTTGATAGAGAAAAATCATTAAATATTGTTTGGTTACTTTTATATGTTTTGTTTGAAAAAATAAAATCATTCTTTAAAATTGCGACATCAAAATTTACTTTGGTAATTTTTTATATGTTTCTGATAAAATTTAGTTTTTTTCAAAAATAGTGAAAAATACTGTATTTTAATTCAAAACTTCATTTTAATATAATTTATTTATGTGTTCATATTACCTTTTTAATTGGTTTTAACGTGTAATTATATTATGTTTTTATTATTTAATCCATTTTGGAAAATGGAAGTAATTTTACTTTGAAATTGGACATAAATAAGTGTCAATATACTGATAGTTATTATTTCATTCAAATATGCTTTTTTACAGCGGGAATTAGATTTAAATTAATTAATTCTACTTCTATGTTTTGAATTTGGAAAAATTGTTTATATATTTTGAATCATGAGTTCTAAATACTGTAAATAGGTATCTTTTATTTTTAGACATTATAAATATTTATTTCAAAAAAAATTATTTAACATTGTTAAAGTGTAAATCATGTAAATAAAGGAAACAAAATATTATTATAATAAAATTAAATTACCATAACATGTCTTTAAATCCTATTGGTTGATATATTTTTGACCATGTGAATCATTGAGTCAATTTTGCATCCTCATCGAGCCACAAGGGAGTGAAAAAGACACTTTATATTAATTAATTTAATGTAAAGACAAAAATGACTTAAACATATTTCTTTTAATAAATAAATTCTTATATGGGATTATATAAGTAATATATTCAATTATAAATATTAATTTTAGATTTAAAAATCATTACTTTATCATTATTTTTTTTATTATTTTTAGACATCAAATAAATAAAAATATTTATGACACAGTAATGATGTAGTGTTTACCTCATTATTGAATGATTTAAATAAATAAGATTTCAAAAATTAGATTAAAATAAAAAACCTGTACAATTCTTGCTAGATGATTTTTTAGAACCTAAGTATTCTTATCTTTTACTTTAATATGTTTTGAAAATATATAAAATTAAAATCATTATATAATAAAATAATATTTTTAAACATTTCTAAAAAGCCTATCCTCCCTCTTATAAAAATAACTCACTTATAACCCATTACTCACACTTCTAAAGCACCTTGGATCATCTAAACTATGCCCAATCAATCTTGCTACAACTATCTACTCCTCCTAGATACCTTTTCATTGACAAAAGGCAATTCAATTAATCTTTTTGGTTCAAACAAAAAGAAGATACCCAATTAAAAGGTAGCGTCTTCTCTTAATGTTTTTGTTTATTTTACTCTTCCAACCCCCTAAACTCTTTTTATTATGTTATTTTATAAAAAATACAGTATCCAAAATATTCTAGATTTTTTTATGATAAGGATTTGGAATAAACATACACACACCTTCATCTAATGTGTAAAAACATACTGTTTCTGTGGACGATAAACTAAAGCCTCACAAAATTATGATTGTTAATTATTCTTCTACCACCTATTAAAGTGGAAATTAAGATAGAATTGTATTTATAAGTGATTTATATTATATTTATATTTTTTTTACACTTATGAATTTTTCATTTATAGAATACCTTTATGGTATCCATAATGGGTAAATATGATAATTTCATTTGAAGAAATGAGGACTCCCGCCCCCTCAAAGTGATATGACTCATTAATTCCATAAGTGGAACATATAAAGGATGGATTTAATGAAATTATATATTATATTATACTCTAATTATAATATACCTATGTTTCATTATGTTTTTATTCCATTAAATATGAAATAGGAATGAATGTAGCGTTCATGAGTACGTACGGCTTACCGTCTCCACGAATAGTGCATCTCATTTATTACCTCCAAATGTTAGGTACTATTATAAAAAAATATATATACATGATATATATGATATCTAAATAATTAATATCATTCTGGAGATAATGTAATTTCAACCCCATGGACAATTTATAATTATAACAATTTCATTTTTAACTTAAGTTTAGAACATCGACAAAATGTCCGATATGAACTCCAATAATTAACATATTGTTATAAAAAGGTAATATTTGATATAAAAGTAATAATAATCATCAAAAAGGTTCTTAGGAAATTATAAATTATCTTTAGTTTATTATTTATGAGGTTAAATAACGATAGAGTCATGTCAGGTATGAGGTAAGGGGTTTCTTATATATCTTTCAATTCCATGAGATTTCAATTGTTCACCACTTTTTATTCCATGAGTTGTATTTTGTACTACTATTTGATATATATTATCATTATTACCTTTATATTCATGGTATTCTATGATTAATTTGTTGGTCATTTACTTTTTTTCATATGACTCGATTGATTACAATGTGGTTAGAGGTTTTCATCAATCTTTTTATTTCCGTGTGATTCATACAATATTTTACACTATTTCCTTTTATTGTGGGGTATGTACTGCCCATGATTGAATTCATTATGTTAAATAATATAATTTATTGGTATTTACATATTCATTGTATTATTCTACTTTCATTGGGTGTATGTTTCTTATGTTACCAAATCGGTGAAGGAATCTTTCACCCTCCTCATTTGAAAAGACATCATTTATGTTATGTCTTTTAATTTTCAATTAATTATGTCAGGATATGTTATTATATATACTAATTGATGTAAATTTTGTGTCAAAATGATGATAGATCATTTTATTTCTCATCAACTCATTTATTTTAATTTTAAAGTCACGCAGTTAGGCTGATAAATTTCTATAAGATAACTCATTCACCGAATTTCAATTCTTTGGGTTAAGCTTCTAATTCTTGATTATGTAATGATATGAATATGTATAAATAACCTATGATTGTTTTACAATTAATATCCACTTATATTGGGTGTAAATATATTTTTCACACATAATTATGTCATGGATTTATCCTTAATCTAAGGATACCGTCTTTATAATGGATTTCGTCTAAATTTACATTAAATTGAGACTTCATTGTTGTTATGAACCAATTCGCATTTATATGGTGTATATATTGTCCTTTGGATTATTATATCATGAATACCATTATTATCATGATATTATAATGTTTTTATTAAATTTTATTTCTCAATTATTTGTATTCAATCATCTCTCATTTGGTTAAGATGTCCTTAACTAATACATTGTTTTAGAAATTAATTCTTCTAAATATTTCTCATAAATGTCTATTTTTTGAAAATAGTATTAAAGATTTATTTTTATAGAAATTAATGTTTTAAAAATATAATAACTTTAAATGATTCAAATTGGTATATGACACATTGATTCAAAAATCAATTTGTTAAATATTTTAAATGGTTTTGAAAATGGTTTGAAAAAACATTGATTATGTCAATATCTTTAAATGATATATTTTAATTTCAATATAGAACTTTTATCATTCATTTATGATTATTTTATGTGTTATTAATATATTATGGTACCTTGTAATTATTACGAATATGGGTGGCTCCGTGACAAACCTAGGGCTGGTGAGCCCGAGATAGCTCTCCAATGTCAGGTCCTTACACCTGCCAATACAATGGTTGGTCATTAACGATCATTTAAAATAATATTTATTATTATTTGTTTGTATGACTCAGCATTGTCTACAACATTAGACTTTGGATTAACCCATTGTTGCGTGTTAGGTATGCCATCAAACATAGCATCCCCTTTAAATTAAAATTAATATTTAATTCACAAGTTTTAAAAAAAATGAAAATGTATTATAATTTATTTACATGGGATGTTATAGAAACACCCAGTTGAATAAAATGGTAGAATTATATAATATTATCTTTCAAATACCCTCAAAAATTCCCATTCATATCCCATTTAAAATTATTTTGATAAGAAAATAATTTTTTAAGGTAATTTACATATATATTATTCATAATTCAGGATACAAATTAAATTAAACTATTGAAATTTTTATAGTTTTAACATCTAGAAATTTTATAATAGTTTGTTTCAAAAATGATGAAAAAAATAAATACATGGATGTTATATAAAATAGGGGGTTTTTTCTTAGGATGAGACCTAATAACATCCATTGGGAAATCACTAACTTCAAATAGTTTTATTATAACATAAACTAATCCAAATCCTTGATCAGGTTTTACAAAAAACTGTACTTAAGAATATCAAGCAATAAAAATACTCTTCTATAGTTCCTTGGGGTATACAAGTATTATAGGTCACAGAAGCTGTATTCTATAGTTATTTATAGGTTTTATGATGAAAAATTATACAAATATAGTTTATAACACACTCTAGCTTAGAATATAACTTTATGATTTCAAATAAAGAGACTAAAAGAAAAATATATCAAAATAAATTCTAAGAGAAAAAATATTTAGGAATAAACAGTTTGAATATTTTGTATATCTAATTCTGTTCATCATCAGTTGTCAGGAATTCGTTGAAACTATCATGGAAATGGTTTTACTGATTTTTCATAGGAGTTATAGGAAAATATAATATAATGGAAGTGTTGTAAGATAATTCATTCTTGATAGGATCTGAATTATCCATTTAGTGTAATGGGAGCGTATTTCAAGTATTCAATTGGTCAGTATATTTCTACAATACTCCACACACCCTATTTGTAAGACATGTTCTTCTAAATTTCTAGAATTTTGAAAGGTCAAATTTTCAATTGTAGGATAAATAAAAAATTGGTAAGAAAAGTCATACCAACTGACAGATCAGGAAAGTTTGAATTTTCATTATAACAACTATGGTATTGGTTAATGAGAACCCTTATTAAATCCACGTAATTATGGATTGTGATGAATGGATTAATCTATCCCTTTAAGAAAAAAAATTGAAATTAATTCTTAATAACTGTGGTAGAAAGTACATTTGGTAGTTGAAATTTATTTAAAGTTGATTCCCATGATGGTAGCTTATACTATTGCTCTTATTGGTAGCTTCACATAGTAGTATCAATACTTAATGGTAGATTTGATTTAGTACTTGAGTAATATTCTTTTGGTATTGTTATATTATAATGGTAGATGTATCCTATGGAGGTATTGACACCTTTTGTTGCTAGATGGTTTTTGTGGTATATGTACTCAGTGGTTGAAACACATGTGGGTAGCACAACTTGGTGGCAGCATTATAGGATCGTAGTCTTAATTTAACAATATATGTTTCAACTGTATATTATAACATTATAAAATTTACACTAATATTATGTATCCAAGGTTGTTTCATAAAATATACAATTTTATTATATTTTCTAGAAAATAGCTGACAACCCAAAAACATGAATCTTATTATAAAGAAAATATAAATGATTTTTTATTATTAAAAATAGAGTTTATTCAACTATTACAGAAATAAACAAACTACTAACTATTTTTATTTGATATCCCACCACCAAGACAACCACTTAACAAAGCATGGAGGTAGATCCCTTACTCTCGTAATCATCCATTAAAATGGACTGTCCTATATCTTTGTGCGAAGGAAATATAATTTCACCAAAAAAGTGTAATATAGGTATAAGAAATAAATTTCCGTTATCCATCAATTCCAAATTTACATCCTATGGAGAAATCATTGAGAAAAAAATCAATTTTCCTTTTTAGTGTATCCACCTTGAGATCTTACAATGAGCCATGGAATGAACATCCAACTTAGTATCATATTTATAACACAACTGAACAATTTAAGAGAAAGAATCTATCAACCTAATTTAAAACTAGAGATCACACCAACATCACATCGGATATAACCCATAGGTCCCCATGCATTTGAATAAGGGTGAACATCAAATAATATTCTTAAATTCTCATGAAATTAGAGACCAATTTGTGGTCATTTTAAAAAATGTAGAAGTCACTTCCCTTTATAATGATTTTTCCATATTATTCCTTAAAACATTAAATATTGAATAGAAATTTTATTCCAACACACGGTGGATTCATCCAATCCATTAATAAATTTGAAACACATTATCCAAATTATCTAACCAAAACACCCCATTTATCCACACTGAGTCCTACATAGATCAAATTTATGTCTCTCTATATTATACAAAACAACAACCTCTATATCAGGTATCCCACAATCCATGCTAACTCATACTTATATGGAACTATATATATATATTAATTGAAACCACAAGCATTCTATCTAAATTGTAACGGTCTGTAGTTAAATACCTAAAATTCAAAATTAAATTAAAAAATTAATTATTAATGACAAAATTATTGATAATTTTTAGAAAAACTAATCGAGAAACATCCAATGGTTGAACCATTGAGTAGACAAGTGTGAACCATTGTTACAATCTATTGATCATGCTATGTATGAAATTTCCCAATCCATATTCCAATACATCCTTTAATTTATTCCATATTCTATAAAATCATGGAAAGAAATTGAAAATATACCTTTAATGAAACATTAGGCACCAATATGTATTCATCACTACATGACCTCTTCAATCCACTGTAATCAAAATCACATTCATTTTATTAACATTTTTCTTTTATTTGGTGGTATATGATACAAAACCCTATACCTAACCAACTAAAATCAAAATTAAAGAATACAATTTAGAAGGTGAATAAATGGAAGGGAGATTATATTGAAACTGAATGAATAATATATATGACTCGACCTATAATAAAATAATTTGAATATGGGGATAAAGACAGACTCAATGGGTAGAGAAAATCAACTAAATGGCCTTCCTCTCAATGTAATCAGTAGAATGTATTTGTGGTGAAATCTAGAATAGATGGGTTTGTTGCTAATTAAAAAATAACCTAGTGAACCAATAGGTTCTTAGTGCCTTACAATCCACGGGGTATTGGTCCACAAACCATTTTATGTAACTAAATGGGTTAAAGTACCTAGTAAATTTTCATCAGCTATTTAATGCCCCTATATGGGGTTCTCATTAGCTCTTGGTGTTGGAAATCAATAGTAGGTCCACCACTAGTGTAACTCTCTCCTTAAAAAATAGAAAAAAACTCATGAAATGACATAGAATCATCTTAAATTTAAAAATAAATATGTTGGATTTAACCACAATCTCTATTCCAAGACTCCCCTCATCTCAATCCCAAAAAATTCAAATTTCATTAAAATTTTACAAACCTATAATGATTATTTTCTTTATAGATATCATATATCCACATGTTGGTGGTTATTCAATGTGGGTTAGGCAACCCAAAATGTGTTCTATGGATATCTTTATTTGAATATATGGTGAGAATAAATTTAATTTAAACTTCCTCTTAAGAAAGACATGAATATTTATAATTTTCATATATATATATATTAATTTAATTAATTTTATTTTATTTAATTATTTAAAAATTACATTCATTTTAGTTTCTTATATAATAATGTTTAAAACTTAAGGGCATTAATGATATTTTTAAAGGAAAATATTTTTTTTTATTTTAAGTTTTATGTTTATTTGATTCTTTCTCCAAGAAAGTTATAAATGTTATGAAATTTTTAAAAAATTTCATATCCAACATGGTAACATATTTATATTCAAATATATAAAAATTATACACAATAATTAAAATAGAATAAAAGATATAAAAAATAAAATTAAAAACTTTACTAGGAGAAGTAATTTATAATTAATTTTACTCTATGATTATCAAAAATAGCCTCACAAGTTTTTGTTATCTGATTAATTAAATGTAGTTAATTATAATTATGTTTCAATATAGAATAAATTTCACTCTACCCCTTCCATTTATTCTTTTCAATATTACAAATATTCCCAATGAGAAATTGATGGTGGAAATCACATATTGTGGCAGTTTTGGCACATAATAATTTAAATATATATAGTGTTAATAAAAGTGAAAAACAAATGTTTTAAAAATGTTTATACATACAAATAAATGGTGTGGTGTTTGTACCCAATTATAGGATAGTATGGAGGATGACTATGTTCAATATATCAAATGATTAATTATAATTCCTAACATAGGTTAATATTTAAATATACTTTTTTTTGATATTGTAGTATTTGAATAATTTTTTAATTTTTTTTGGAGGGGTAGATTAAAATTATTTCAATAATAAATTCTTAAAAATAGTTGAAATATATATTTATTTTAAGATAAATAAAATTTCTTAGATTTTTTTAGTGTTATTTTCTTTGTGAAAAATTATTATGGTTACTACCTAATGATAAAAAAACGTCAATGGGAAGGTATGTGATCACATGCTCTTTGAGAATAAATTTAATATAATTTTATGTGTATTATAGAGACGTAATTTTAAAAGTATACTTGAATTTTATATCCTTATACATTTTATGAATTTTTGAGGTATATTTTTAATATAGGGATGGTTTTTAATTTTCTTTATAATATCACTTCATTTTTAAATTTTAGTATAATATAAAAATTTTATCTTGAGAATTATTGAAATATTCAAAGAAAAATTGGGTTATTTTTTTTTCATAAGAAGTTAGTTATTTTATATTTTTTTAATAGAGTAGATGTGTTGTTCAAGTCATTTCCACTCCCTTTGTTTTGTTTCTATTTAAAATAATAATAATAATACTTATAATACTATATAAAATAATAAGTATTTTTCTTAATATTTTAAATATATATATAAAATTATGTTATAAATAATTTTTATTATAAAATATATATGTATAGGTGTGCAGTTTTATGTATAATATATATATATATATATATATATATATATATTAAAATTTATGCAATGGAAAGGGGCTAAATAAGTGTCAATTTTGGACACTTCCCTTTCACTATCCACGCTCTTTACTCTAATGTTGCAAATATATAGTTTCTTATGTAAAAATTTTACTATTTTAATTACCCCACACATATTATTTTACAATAATATTAATATAATTATTGCATAAAAATATATATAATCTTCTTAATGGGTTGTATAATATGCCTAACTGTAGGTCCTGATGAGATATTATTAATAGTGGATATAATTATAGAACTAGAGAAAACTCTCACCAACATAAGTGTATTATACGAAATTATAAGTTGTATAGATCATAGATTGGGAAATTTCTATGAAGGATCCCCCAACAAATGTCCCAATTTAAGGAATATGACATTGTAGGGGGGAAATGATGTATGGGGGTATATCAAATTCATATCCCCAATTATTGGATAAAATATATTATTATGTTACCCGACTAGTCCCACAATTAATTTCATATTCAGTTCCCCAATCCGATTAAGTTTTCATAGGAAATGGATTAGGTGGATATATTGGTGCCACATCATCCCAACACGCCCTAATAGTGGTATAATTAGGACGTATTTATTCATTAAAACATTAAATATTTTTTTCACTATTTCGAGAACATTTTTAATCTTTCTAGAAAAATATAAATTCATTCCACTACGGGAAAATGATCTATCCACATAGGCATATACTAATGGTTCACTAAAATTAATTATTTATCAAGGTTATGTCTAGGGTATACCAATTTGTTTTAAACTATTGGCATATCATACCTCTAATACTAAAATTTAAATAAACTTTTGATATCTAATACCACTTAAAAACTAACATATTAGATAGATTCCATTACCCTCTGACTCATTATCTATTCACCTCATTCCCACATTCAGTGAATATTCCTAGAAATACTACCCCAATTTTATTTTGATCCATCCTTATTATAATAAATCATAAGTCAAATTTTCAATATATCTTCATTAAATAATAATTTTCCTATATATAACTCTTTGATTCAAAATATCATTCTAAAAATTAGGACTGACCTTATTTCTTAAAACAAGTTATTTGTTATGAATCCACATAAACATTTCAAATACTATTTTTTATAATATAGTTTTTAAAATCTGGTTTGATATTATTTTAAATGATCACTTAATTAGTGTATTTTTCATTCATTGTCAATACTTTAATGTGTGCCTTAATGGATACCAAAAATAAAATTTTTGAAACCATAAATTCAGGAACTATATATGTTTGTAAATAATAATTTTCATTAAGTATATTTTTCTTATTTGTTCTAAAAACATTATATTGCCCATTATTTCATATAATGATTCAAAATTTATGTTTTTTATGTTAAATGTAAATTTATATAAAACTTATAAATACAAATTGTTAAAATTTATTCTATTTATCATTTAATTATGTTTAAAATTAGTTTAAATACATTTACATTACATTTTACACATTACAGGATTGAAACCCCATTTCTTTGTTTAATGGTGTATATTTATTAATATTTAATATAGTGGAATTCAATATTGAAAAAATATTTATACATATCTTTGTGTGTGTGTTATTGTCGGATAATATGTGATAGATTTATGAAATTAAGGATATGGGTGATAAATATATCATTTGAATGATTTAAAAATAACCTTTTCAGTTATTAACTTTCATCTTTCACAATAAACAATGTTTTGTTATAATGATATACCAAGGTAAGTTATATATTATATTTATGAAAAAATGTAGAGTGATCTAAAACGTATATGATTTTGATCTCATAGAGATATGTTTAAACTGATTAAAATAAAGTAAACAAGTCTTATTTCCATAACTATATCTTCTATTTGAAATAGATCTTAATTAAAATATTTTAATAGATTCCACATAATGTTATTTTTTATAAATAATTTATTAATGTTGTTTTTTTGATATTGATCAGATATCAATTGGTTTTCAAAACATGTTGGCTTTTTTTATATTATTCATTTACAACATCATAGAGAGGGGAATTATTGACTACACATATTTTAATTATGATATAATACAATGTTTATGTTCCAAATAAGTTATCATTCCCATAAAAAAGTGTTTTTAAAAAAAATTATTATGTATGGTACACAATGTGGAGAAAAAAGTCTCAAAATGATCTTGATCTGAATGACTAGACGTGGTTATAGAATTTATTAAAGACTAGGTTTTAATCATTCATTAACATGATAATAAAATTTTATCATTAAAAAGAATTAAATTATATGATTATACATGATTCATGTATTGAAAACTATAATTTCGAGAGGGTTAATAAATGAGGGATTCTTTCAGAGTTCCTATACATCGGATATATAGTAAAATGAAAATTCTAAAATTTTCAATATGTCTATTTTATTAGAAAACCATGAATGTAATTTGTAATTCATGTATCAACTATATTCATACATTTTTATAGGAATTACTTCTTTGTAATGCGGATATTCCCTTAAAATATTTTATTGAATAGAATATCATTGATCAACTTGGGTCTTCAAAAAATAAATTTCATGCATTTCAAAAAATATTAAACCATATTTGTTGAGGAAACCACATTCATAAATGATTTTATAAAATGTGGAACATCTTTATTGAAGCTACATGTTGATGGATCACAATATTTTTTTCCACATAATGTAATGTGGCACATTTCATTGATTGAAATACTACAGAAAATCTCTATGTCTGAGAAAGTATAATCAAATATGTGATGGAATGTTACTGATAGAAATAATGATATTCTTATGTTCATTCGTCTCATAGTTGGATTATCATGGCTGCAGTTTGATGCTATATAAGCTAATATTGCGACTAAGGCATGTAATGTGAGTTTGGGTGTACATTATGATGATTTTAACCTTTATGATCTGATTCATTCATCGCAGAACACATGAATAACTTTACCTCAAATTTATAACCATCTTCCATGGATGATTTCAAAAAATCCATTCACATTGTTGATTATAATAATATAATTACCTTCTGATCGAGGTAATGATATATATGTAAGCATGAATATTTTAATAAATTATATTAAGAACCATTGGAATGTAGTTGTTGGATAATATTATTCTTGTACAAAATTCATATTTTAGATGTTTTATACCCTTATGTTGATGGTAGATGATTTTCAAATTTATAAAACGATCTATGGTTGGATCATGGGGGAAATATTTATTATCAAATTTGTATGAAGAATACATGTTTTATAAGACATAAATATCATTGTAATTTTATTTTTATAGAGCATTGAATGTTTATTCCAATGGATTATCCATATTGGAATACTCATCAATGATTGGGAAATCATCATTGATAAAAAAATACAACTATGTGTTTTTGAGGAATTTGTGAGATTAATTAATGGAGATATTTAATATTTTCATTGAGTAATGGATAAATTAATTATTTAAAGAGGTAGAATGATTTCATTGAATCTAATTATTAATGGAAGAATAAAAGTTACTTCTCGGAGTGGCCTTATTACACACTCTATTTATTAAATTATTTTTGAGACTTGGTGAAAATGGATAAAAATGTAGTTTCAATGTTTAATATAATTCATTTTCATTTCTAGATATGTATAAATTGTAATTAATCATCTCAGAATGTTGTAGTGGATTGTGGGATCAAATCAGATTAGCATATTTTATGTGTAAATCGGAATAAATGTATTTCATTTTACTCTTATAATGTGATAACACATTCAGAATGGAATTAATTTCCTTAATTAATAGATAAAATATAGTTCCTGATAGTTATTCAAGTAATATATCTATATAGACCAACATGATAGATTTGATGCTAAAATCTCTAAAAACTCTTGATTATCACATCATTTTCCTGAGTTGATACGAATACAAGCATTTCATATATTCTTCAATAATTTAAGTGTGAATATGATTTTATTGTGAACATTTTATTGATATCTTTACTCTAAAAAAATTATATTGAATTCATGTAAATTTTTTGGAATATATATAATTAATTTTTATAATTACAGAAAATATTTCTTAAATTATTTTTGATATGAATTCTATATTTATTCATTCATCTTCCAACAAAAACAATTATTAGAGGACACATTATTTTTTTTGGATTCATCCCTTAGAATTAAATATGTAAAAATTTATGTCTTATATTCAAACATGATTCATCTTAATGGTTCAGTTGTGGAAGGATACTTGGTTCAGGAATGAAAAGATTTTTTATATTTATATTTTCTATTGTGACCTAGAATCATAACTGACCAAGGATTAATGAAGAAGGTATGTATTGTAAAATTAAACATTATTTTATATCACTTCCCTAAATTGGAAGGAATTTTTACACCATAGATATTGAATACATTAATCCTTCAAGAGAGAATGATAGATGAAGCATCACATAATAATTTTTAATTGTGATTTGTTTAATGAATACATCGAGTCTATAAATTAACATTTTTATGTTATGTCATCCTATAAAATTTTATATAGGAGTTAAATAATTTCTATATTCTTTTGAATAGAAAATAAAAAATATATAAATATAAATCATCATACATTACGGTTGAAATAGAGAGAGTCATTTCCTTGAAAAGAGTATATTCCTTGGTTGAAACCAAATGTAGAAGTATTACATGAATTAAAAAATATTCAATTAATTGAAAATTCATTTATATTTTAATTATTTATTTTTCTTATTATCTATGTCTATATAGAAATTAGATAGTGGATTTTTTATCTAAATATATGGTTCCAGAATAAAAAAAATTATGATCAATGGGTATAAATATATTATAAAAAAACAAGAAATGGACATGAGAACAAAACATTATCGTGTAACAGTAACATCAATGATATATTTTAATGACATCTCATCATATATTAGGCCTCAATATAATTATTATTATTACTATGAATTATCGGAACGAATACTAATATTATATTGTTACTTCTTGGATGGATACCGAAATATGAAATACAAATTCTTTGATTCAGTGAAGATACATGGAATGTTTATTAATGAATATGAATTTATAATTAATGATATCACTCATATCATTGAAACTCAAGAACCATATATTTTGGTATATTAGTGAAACATGTTATTTATGTGAATGGTCAACCATGTCTTGAAATTAATTTCATTATTAAATTAATACCAAGTCGCGTTTTTTATGATGACGTGGAAAAAATAAACCCTTTAGCTTCCCACATTAGACTCAATCAATTTATTAGATATGAGGAATAAAATAGTATAATTATCAGAGATGATTATGAAACATAATAATTGGTGGTAATATATAGAATCAACCATAAGTGTTTTCATTACCTTTGGTTTAGCACGAAATAGATTTTTTGGGATTGTACTATTTAAATTCTATTAATTTGGGTTTCATTTTGTATATTACTTAACCTTCATGTTTATTTATAAAAAATTATTTGTAGTTTTCATTATAATGTTTAATATAAATATATTTAAACATAACAAAATAAAAAAATTAATAAATAAAATTTTAAAAATTCCATGATGATTTTAACCTAAATATATTAAACTAATTATAATTAGAAAAAACAATCAAATAATTGACATAAGACAAAAAATAATTAGCTGGCTTAACACAAAAAATTTCCAAATGACCTAAGACAAAAAGTGAACCAAATTGACTATCCAAAAAAATCCAAATGATATTACTAAATGACAAAAATGATATAAATTACCAAACCACAACTATATTGAATCATATTGAAAATTAAATAATAAAACTATATGATTCCCTTTTTTAACATGCTAAATTTAATGTGTTGATTTTTCTATAACACATCTATTATGATTGTATATACTTACCACTGAATATGAATTTATTATATAATTTCAATACTAATTAATTATTGATATAAAAATTTTAATACTATAATTAAGTAACAACATATCTTATTTCATTTCTAGAATAAAAATTAGTTACAAATTTCTAATTTCATACATAATTAATTTTTAATACTGTAAATGAAGAAAGTAAACATCAAGAGATATGATGGATTTTTTTTTAGAATAATCATCATATGATAGAGATGGGTTAACCCTATAGTTTATATTGTGAGTATACCATTTCATGTATATATATATCAGAAACATAAAAATTCATGTCATTAATTAGTTTTTATAATTTAATCAAGGAACATCATCCAGGAGACATCAATTTTTTGAATGACCTACTGTAAGTGGTTATTGTAGAGATTATTCAAGGGATATAGTACTTGAGATAAAACACATGATATACATGATTAAAACCAAACCCATTATCCAATATAACATGTACCATAATTTCATATCCTGTAATTCTTATAGGGGAACAATAGATATTTATACTACATATAGAATCTTTAATATTTACATCTAATCCTAATCATTATATTTTAAATATCTGTTTATATATTCAAATACATTTCTATAGTCTTCATTAATATAGATGTGTATGTTATCTCTATTTTAAAATACATTATTATCTCTAAGATTGTATGTTCATCATCCTTTGACTTTATTATATTATTCATTATAAACAGCTTAACCACATTGATCCTCAGGGTAAGACAATAGACCCCACTAGTATTACGCAGGTAGTCGATCCTTCGTAGACTTTTGGTCCAAGAGTACCTAATAATCAAACTGGTTGAGCTATACATTTATATACCAAGTAAATTTTATGGCCAATTTTTTTGTTATGATATTTACTAATTTAATATGTGTCTATAATTATTTCACAGATGGATCGACCACTATAATATAGTGTGGGTGTAAATATATTCCAGAAGTGTTATACCTCTACACACAATTTACAGTCATGTATACTGATGATGATTAAATGGTTGGTAATACTGGGAGAGAATTTTGATGTTTTTGAAGGTTCCGATCATAGATGAAGCACGTAATGGAACATTCCAAACATTAATTTTTGCCATGATTGATGATTAATTGATGAAATTTATGAAGATAAAAACCATGGTCAAAGGAATTGAATCAACAAATATTAACAATGGATAAAATATTGAATAAAAGTGAACGATCATAAAATATTATTTATAAATAATTTAAATAAATAACATGTTTTCTTTCAATAAATTTTTACATTGTGGATGGATTTGATTAAATTTTCAAAATGAAGACTTTCAAAGATTCATTTAAGTAAAAAAAATTGAAATTTTTCATTGTAATATTATAGGTGCTACAATAGTAGATTATATCACTTACATCATTCATCTTTTATCTCAACATGAATCACTTCCAAATAATTTTCCTTAATCTCTTTGAACATGAGAGTGGATGTTTGAGAAATATTTATCTCTGTTATTGAGAGTGATCTTAGAGAAGTCATATATCTTTGGATTTAAGAGATACCTCCATAATTCATTTTCACAACAAATGAATGGAATATGATCTATTAAAAACAATATTATGTGAATTATAAACATTTAGGGTGAGAAATAAATAATTTATTTATTTCTGTTTATTATTTATTTAATCCGTGGAGAACCTGATTTATATAACAATAAATATACTAGTATTATAGAATATGTTCTAAACTCAAGAACATAGTTTAATTATATTTATTAAAATAATATACAAAATATATATAATTTATCATTTGTAAATTATACAATGTTTAACATTTCTACACATTATTTATCAAGCCCAAAATAATGACTATTTATTTAAAAAGAATAACTTTTCATGAATCACCAATATATAAATAAATATTATATACTCTAAATAGAAAATAAATATAAAATAAATATTCTTCTCACATAATTTTTATTTAAATAAATGATGATATAATATATGAAATTAAACAAACATGAATAATTATTAAACCATTTGAATGAATAATATTTATTCATCTTGGTAAATAATAAATAATAATATATTATTTTACTGTGATTCAAAATACAGTGATAGTGTAACCCTATGGGGATTTTTCTTAGTGAAATTAGGTGAATTTTAAAAAAGTACAAGTTTAGAATCTCAAAAAACACCAAGGAACCCATATAGAAATAAGTTAATTCCTCAAGGTCATAATATATCGTAAAGAGGATTATTGTGTAATATAATCCCTTTATCTTCATATCACTAATCAAGAAGGTTGTTGTTACTGCCATCAACCAATGTTCTCAATGTCTCTTTCATTGAATTTATGGAAATTAAAGTTTCCTATAGAACACTATGGACATAGATTTATTTATTGTACATCATTTTAAAAAAATATTTTGAGATATCATTTTTTTGTGAAATAAAAGAAGAAAAAATTGATTTCTCAAAAAATTCATTAATGAAATATTACTCATGAAACACATAACTTATACTACCTCACCGCAAACATATGTCATTATTTTTTTCTCAATGCCTCAAAGAAATTGACTCATGTTTTCATTTAGTAACAACCAACGACACATTTACATATTCCCTTCTTTCTGGTGGGTATTGTTATATAATTATTAACACCAAATACTACCATGTGTGTATACAATGAGAAGATTAATTAATATCCTATGAGTCTCATATACTGATAGGATATATTTGTTGTGTCCCTCAAATGAATTCATCTAGCTATAGAACATAATTTTATGAATATTGTCATGAATATTTAAGGTTCTCATTATAGTGGGGAACTATTATGACCTTTCAATGTGACAAATACTATTAAGATATTTTCATATATTATGTTTCACAAAAGAACACTTATACTGTGATTTAAATTGTTTTAGTATTCAAAACAACGAGTACATGTTATCATAAAGTACACAATAAGATGGTTCTCGGGAACCAAATCCCATAGACTCCCACTTGCATGAAGGGAAATTTCTAACAACCTTAAATACACTTGTTCTAACATGATATTAATGCTTCAAATGATATTATAATTTAGAGAAAGGATCCACCAATATTTTTAACTATGGGAAATTTTTTTACTACAACATCACCCATCTAATTGAAATACCTCAAGAGGTAATACATCTACAGTATGGTATTTTTATGTTAGTGTGGCCTTGGTTATTCTTCAAGTGCCATCATTGTATTATTTGTAACACCCAAGGTAAATAAAGAATATGAAATTTTCATATTTATCTATATTTGTGAATAAAATATTAAAATGACTTTAAAGGGGACTCTATGCTCGATGGCGTACCCAACACACAACAACGAGTTTCTTTGGAATCTTACATTGCACTCTAATAATAAAATACTATTATTTTAAATGGTAGTTAACATGTAGCTGTTGTATTGGAGGGAATGGATATAAATAACTTATATATGATTATATATGTTTTTAAATGTTTTTACATTTATCCAATGAAAGATAAAGGCTTAAAATATGGAAAGAATTCAATTTTAGGCGTATATGCCCTAGTTTTCACTAATGGTTCACTTATCACCTTTTGATGGAGAGCCGTTATTAAATATAGTTTTTTTCACTCTTATACATTCTATTGGGCCAAATAAAACTCTTCTTAATAATTGGGACATCAAAATTTACTTCGTGTAAATTTTTGGTATCTTTCCGATAAAGTTCATTTTTTAATGAATAGTGTAAAATGTTGTATTTTAATTCAAAACCTCTTTTTAATATAATTTATTTATATGATTAGATTATCTTTTGAATTAGTTTTAAATTGAAATTAGAATATATTTTTACCATTAAATCCAATAGTGGTCGTTGGAATTAATTTTACGTTGAAATCAGACTTAAACTAGTGTCAATCTTTTGATACTTATTGTTTCATAAAAACACGCTATTTGCTCTGAAAGCGGGAATTAATTATTAAATTAATTAATGTGACTTATATGTTTTGAATTTTGTAAAATAGTCTTAATTTTTGAATTCAGAATATCAAATATTTCTTAGGGTGAATTTTTGGGATCTTTCTGACAAACTTCAATTTTTGATGAATAGTGAAACCACTAAGTGGTACTTAAAAAACTGATTTTTCCGTTTAAATGAAATTTTGCCATCTTTCTGTTTTAAATTTAAAAAATCCATCATACATGGTTGTCATTAAGAAGTAAAATTTGGTTCAATGGGATAAATATAATTTTTTGGTGATTAGTAACTTATTAAGTTTTTAATCATGATTAGATGTAATTATTGTAGTTTATGGTAAGAATAAGATTTTCATAAAATTAAATGACCTAGACACATGTCCTACCCTCATTGGATGTGTCATGGCCGACCCAGACAATCCCTGGGTCAACTTGGGGACCCCATGGAGCCACATTGGTTGGAAAATGACATAAATATCTTTTTATTTAATGTTAAAGTTAAAATGACACAAACATGATATGTATTACTAAAACAATTTTTACATGGGGTTATACAAGTCATATTTTTTAGTATAAATAGTCATTGTAAAGATAAAAAGATTTCCTAAATCATAGTATTTTTTTATAATTTTTAGACATTAAATTAATTAAATTATTTATGACATCATGATGATGCAGCAATGACCTCATTATTTAACGATTTAAATAAAATGGAAAGATAATGTAATATCTAAGACCTACACATGTCTAAAACCTAATGGATGAGTTTATTTTGAACCCTTATCACCTTAGCCTCGAAATAAATCAATGTGGGACCTTTAAAATCCGAAACACCTTTGAAAATAAAGTAACATTTTGTAACATTACCAGAGTGCCCCTCCTCTCCTCTTATAAAAGGCCCCCACCTCTACCTCCTTACCCACACTCCCAAAGACTTTGGCTTGGCCAAACCCTGCCCATTTTGTCTCTCCACATCCCTCTCTTACTCCTTGAAGCCTCCCTTTGGGAATAAGTCTTCCCAAGGATGCCTTTGTGCTCAAAACAAAGGGAGTTACCCGATTTTAAGGTAATGTCTTCACTTGTGTCCTTTTGTTTTATTTTGCTTCTCCAACCCCATAAACTCTTTTTATTCATATATTT
The DNA here is from genome assembly GCA_963277665.1 of Viscum album. Classification (NCBI taxonomy): domain Eukaryota; kingdom Viridiplantae; phylum Streptophyta; class Magnoliopsida; order Santalales; family Viscaceae; genus Viscum; species Viscum album. Next base: position 1,215,223,813 of record OY728141.1, read on the forward strand.
AGTAACAAATCCAGTATCTTCAATATACTAGGATGTTTTTATAAGAAATATACTAGATACACTTACACACACCAACATCTAATGGTTAAAGAACATACTGTTTCCGTGGATGGCGAATTTCTGCCTCCCGAAACGATGATTGTTAGACATTGTTCTAACACCTTAAAAGGTGGAAATTAAGATTACACTATATTTATATATGATATCTAATTTTTTTATGTTTTACTTAAGCTTCTTTATTTTTCATTTATGGAGTACCTTTATGGTTTCCATTATGGGTAAACGTGATATCTTCATTTAAGGAAGTGCGGACTACCGCCCCCTCAAAGTGATTTGATTCGTTAATACCATATGTGGTATGTATAAAGGATATATATAATGATATTATATATGATACCATACTGGAATTAAAATACTATTATGTTTCATTGTGTTTTAATTCCATTAAATATGAAATTGAAATGGAAGTAGCGTTCATGCGTACATACGGCTTACCATCTCCATGAACGGTACATTTCATTTCTTATCTCAAAATGTTATGTAATATTATAAGTACATATATATAATGGATATATATTTAATATATTACATCTAAATTATGGATATCATTCTGTAATTATAACATATATATATCTCTCTAATTTTGTTTTAATTCCATTAATATGAAAAAAAATGAAAGTAGTGTTCATGCGTACGTACGACCTACCGTCTCCAGGAACGGTGCTTTTCGTATTTATCTCCAAATGATATGGAATAGTATAAAATGAATATTTACTGGATATATATGAAATTTTAATCATTAATACTATTCTGGAAATTATTTACTTATAACTACATGGGCAATCTTTTTTCAGACAAGTTCATTTTTGACTCATGTACCAAACATCGGCAAAAACGTCTGATATGAACTAAAATTATTAAACAATTATTATAACATTATAATATGTGATATTAACTGAACAATAATCTCTAAATAAGGTAATTAGGCAATTATTAATTGACCAAAGTTTATTATTCTAGAATATAAAGAAACAAACAAGACAAGTTGGACTTGAGGTAAGGGGTCCTATTCCACTCTTTCTTTTTAAGTACACTCTTTTATGTCATTCCTTTTAAAGCTCATATTTCTTGTTATTGGGATGTTCTTTTATATTAATATTACTGTATGTTTTATGTTCATGTGATTAGAGACCCTATTCTCTCTCATAAATCCATTTTGGAAGTTTTGAGTGGCGCCTTTAGGCTGCCAAATTTTCGTAAGAGATCGAACATCTCTCTTTCTTTTTAAGTACTCTCCTTTATGTCACTTATTTTATGATCCTATTTTTTATGTTGGGAGATGTTCTTTTATATTTATATTTCTATAAACTTTAAGTTAATATGATGAGATACCCTATTTTATCTCATCAATCCATTTTTGTATGTTTTATGTGGCGTTGTTAGGCAGCCGAGTTTTCGTAAGGGATTTTTCATCTCACTTTTATTCCCGTGAGATTTATGATACATTTTCCATAATTTCCTTTGAGTGGTGTATGTACTTCCCATTATTTTACTCATGTTGTAATATAATTTCTTTTACGAGTATTTACATTAATGTTGTATTGTCCTTCTTTCACAAGGTGTATGTTTCGAAAGATACCCATGTCGGTAAGGGAACCTTTCACCCTCCTCTTTTTAAAAGACTTCTTTTGTTGGGTCTTTTAATTTATATATTGTTATGTTGGGATATGTTCTCATATATCCTTATTGATGTAAATTTTATGTCAAAGTGATGAGATACCTTTTTTTATCTCTCATCAACTCATTTTTATGTGACGCCGTTAGGCTGTCAAGGGAACTTCTTAACCCAATTTCGATTTCTTTGGGTTCAACATGTAGTTATTGAATATGTCATCCTCTGAATATGTGTGAATTACCATTGATTATTTTACACTTAATATCCACTTATATTTTGGTGTATTCGTTTTTCACACGCAATTATGTAATTGATTTATCCTTAAACCTAGGATACCGTCTTTGTAAGGGACTTCGTCTCAATCTCCTTTCATTGAGGCATATTCTGTTTTAGACACAACCTTCATTTATACGGTGTATAAAACCCTTTGAATTTTATGTTTATACAAAAGGAATCTTTTTTATACGAAGTGTTTATTAAATGACAAAAGGGAATGTTTTTGTCGTACGTATGCTGCGACAACGACTTCTCTGCCGTCGTGACCATTATTTGAGTTTTGGCTTCCTCTACAAGCCATACATTCTTTTTAAAAGAAAAATAAATACCATGTTTTAATTTTCTTTTATTTTGGAATTGAAAATGTTTTTCATAATGTTTTTATATCAATTTGTTGTATTGATATCTTGTGATTGAAAGGTGGAAATGTTATGTTTCCTTTGTGCATGTTTTATGTGATACGATTATGTTGAGGTTCTTGGGCATTATTATGAAGACGGGTGGTTCCGTGATAAACTAAGGGCGGGTGAGCCCGATATATCTCTCCAATGCATTGGGTAACATGAAGCAGTGAAACGTTAAGGTTTCTCTGAAGAGATTTAGGGAATATACTGTGGTGGGTATTCCAAACGTAACTAAGAGGGTTACTCCCTACGTAAGAATGTTATGAATGCCTCAAGTTACCTTTTATGTCTTATTATTTCTATGATTTATTCATGATTTGATGAGGTATGTTAAAGTGCCTATGTTTTATGGGTAAAGTATGATTTCATTCTTATGTATATATGAACTCATGTTTCCTTTCCATATTTTTATAACCCTTACTGAGCTTTTTATGCTCATCCCAATTTTTTGAAATTTTTTTCACTGGTCAAGGGAAAGGTACATGATGTGATGATAGTGTCAAGGATGTGTCAAGAAAGAATCCATGTTTTATTTTAAATATGTTTCCGTTGATGGGAATAATGAATATTGTCTTTTATATAACCAATTTGTTTAAATGTGGAATGTAATGCATGTTTCATGATCTAACTCTCTAAAACTCTAAACCTGAAACGATCCTCAATGTGTAAACTTGTAACAACTCAATATTAAGTAAGGTTTAAGGCTGGGGCCTTATAGTTGGTATCAGAGGTTGGTTTAGATAACTTTAGAGGTTAGGGTATTCTTTAAGCATAAGTGGCATTACCATAATGGTTAGGATTTCAGAAAGAGTACTAGTTTTAGATAAAGTGAATGAGCAAGTATATCTTAGTGTTTATCTTCCTCATTAGTACATGATGTTTTTTTATATACTCACACTGACCTTTTTGGTTTTAGTAAATAGAAGAATCAAGCATGCACCAAAGTAACAGTGGATGTGAAGGAAACTGTGACAGTTTTTTGAGCAAGCAACTGAATGATATGGGAGCTGCAATGAGTACTCTTGTGATTATCCTCAACCAACTATCTGGATTCATGATTGACCACCTAAACCTTGGTGATTTCTCTAAGGAATTATATATGCGAGAAACAAATCCCTACGGAAGTACAGGTAATAATCATAAAGGTAAGTGTATTCAAAAACCTATGTGTCAAAGATGTGGAAAGAAACACCTAGGAAAATGTTTCAAAGGGACAGAAATATGCTATAGATGTGGAAATGAAGGACATAAAGTAAGAACCTGCCATGGAACAAGGAAGCATCCAGTTGACTCGAGGAAAGGGAAATAAGTTCTTTTTGAGGGATCAATTGAATGTTTTAAATGTGGTGTGCATATTCATTATGCAAACACATGTCCTATGAAGAAGTTTCCTGAATGGGATCACTAAGAGCGTACAAATATTCGTTTACCAATACCTAATGCCATTCCGATTGAGGATGAAGAAACTGACAATGACCATTCAAAGGTATGTATTATTTCATGACTATTTTTTCCTATTTTGGAATATGAGGATATGATTCATGATTTTTTTTGTAGGAAAGAGGTATTTCAGAATAAGTTGGAAATTAATGGTTAAAGTATCATGAAGAATGTTGAAGGAGTAAGATGTCAACATATAAGGGCTTCAAGAGTTATGGTGAAATTCTTAAGAGTATTAAGTCTCTTTTGACGATGTGGTCACATTAGAAGACTTTTTATATTATGTGTATCCCTGATGTTTAATATATGAAAATTTTATTCAAGGAATAGTTATCTTTTCTTTTGTGGACATAGTTATAAAGAACCATTTGTGTTTATATGATCCTTACTGTTGAGGTAATTGTGGGTTACTATATGTTATGATTGAAGTGAAAGGCATGAGATAAAATTGAGGTTAAATTATATTATGGTTATTTTTGATGATTTTATCCATTTTTGGAGAATGATTTGAGAATTATATAGTTTTGGAAAAAGGACAACACGCAGACCGTGTGACTACCCGTCACGTCGGACAAAGATGCGGGAATCAAACCCACAACCAAAGTGCGACTGGTATTTATCACCTACCACTGGACTACGTGAAGTCCCTGGTTATTTTGACTGATTCTTTTTAGATATATGATTTTATGAATTAATAGTAAGTTGATTTTGGGTTATTTATGAAAATGATTAACCTATCTTGGAGTATATGTGATTAGGTTAATTACTTTTCAATATGAGACTTTAGGAGCAACTGATGTTGTTTGGAGATAAATGTTATGATTTGACATGGAAGACTATGTGACTAAATCCATCAAATATTTGGGTTTCAATCTTATATTGGTTTACTTTGAGAATTTTATGGAAAAATTTTTTATTGGAAGTTCCTCGTTGAACTTTGGGTTTTGATGGACAAATCTTGGAGATTAAGCATAGATTTTCTTTTTAAAGGGTTATCCTTTTCTCGATTATCTGACCTTGTACTAACCTTTTTGGTTTTGCTTTTGGTTAAAGCCTAAATAAATAGGAAGTATATAGTTCTATTTGGTGGATTAGGTGATTCTATAGAAGTTGATTATAGTACTCTTAATGCGAACAATTCTCCCTAAATACTCGTCTTTTGGAAAAAAATATGAGTTTGATTAAGGAATCTAGTAAAAGTTGAAAGTAAACATGATAAGTGATTATGTTTCCTTATTAATAAATTCCTTAATAAAAAGTAACTTAAAACAAAAATGTTGTCTATTAACTTTTCCTACTGGGTAATCGAATACTGTTTAACCCATCACATGTTTGTGATTTTCTTATGGTTAACTTTTTCCTAGACATGTTTACTATCACTCTCCCTAAAGAACATGACCCTTTTCTTTTTCTTCCATTCCATGTTTTTCTACATGGAATCCTAGTATGGGTGAACTCGGGTGACCTCTGTACTTATCTTCCTTTATTTTAAAGTGATTGTTTTACCGACTCTTGTTCCGATGTGGGACTTTCAAAGATGTTTCCAAGCACAATTTTAAAAATTGCGAGGACGCAATTCCCAAAAGGGGGGAAGGATGTAACAACCCAGGTAAATAAAGAATATGACATTTTCATATTTATCCATCTTTTTGAATAAAATATTAATATGACTTTAAGGGGACGCTATGCTCGATGGCGTACCCAACACGCAACAACGAGTTTCTTGGGAATCTTACGTTGCACTCTATCAATAAAATAAAATTACTTTAAATGGTAGTTAACATGTAGCCGTTGTATTGGCAGGAATGGATAGAAATAACTAATATATGATTATATATGTTTTTAAATGTTTTTACATTTATCCAATAAAAGATAAAGACATAAAATACGGAAAGAATTCAATATTAGGAGTATATGCCCTAGTTTTCACTAAAGGTTCACTTATCGCCTTTTGATGGAGAATCGTCATTAAATATAGTTTTGTTCAATATTATACATTCTATTGGACCAAATAGGACTCTTCTTAATAATTGGGACATAAAAATTTACTTTGTGTAAATTTTTGGTATCTTTCCGATAATATTCATTTTTTAATGAATAGTGTAAAATGTTGTATTTTAATTCAAAACCTCTTTATAATCTAATTTATTTATATGATTAGATTATATTTTGAATTGGTTTTAAAGTTAAATTAGAATATATTTTTACCATTAAATCCAATAGTGGTCGTTGGAATTAATTTCACTTTGAAATCAGACTTAAACTAGTGGCAATCTTTTGATACTTATTGTTTCATAAAAACACGCTATTTGCTCTGACAGCGGGAATTAATTATTAAATTAATTAATGTGACTTATTTTTATTTAATTTTGTAAAATAGACTTCATTTTTGAATTCAGAATATCAAATATATCTTAGGGTGAATTTTGGGATTTTACTGAAAAACTTCAATTATTGATGAATAGTGAAACCACTAAGTGGAACTTATAAAAACTGATTTTTCCGTTTAAATGAAATTTTCCCATCATCGTGTTTTGAATTTCAAAAATCCGACATACATGGTTGTCATTAAGAAGTAAAATGTGGTTTAATGGGATAAAAATAATTTTTTGGTGAATAGTAACTTATTAAGTTTTTAATCGTGATTAGAGGTAATCGGTGTAGTTTATGGTAAGAATAATGTTTTAATAAAATGAAATGAGATAGACACATGTCCTACCCTCATTGGATATGTCATGGCCGACCAATACAATCCATGGGTCAACTTGGGGACCCCATGGAGGCACTTTGGTTGGAAAATGACATAAATATCTTTTTATTTAATGTTAAAGTAAAAATGACACAAACATGAAATGTTTTACTAAAAAAACATTACATGGGGTTATACAAGTCATATTTTTGACTATAAATAGTCATTGGAAAGCTAAAAAGATTTCCTACATGATAGTAGTTTTTTTATAATTTTTAGACATTATATAAATTAAATTATTTATGACATCATGATGATGCAGTGATGACCTCATTATTTAACGATTTAAATAAAATGGAAATATAATGTAATATATAAGACCTAAACATGTCCAAATCCTATTGGATGAGTGTATTTCAATCTCTTATCACCTTATCCTAGAAATAAATCAATTTTGGACCTTTAAAATCCGAAACTCTTTTGAAAATAAAGTAACATTTTTTAACTTTACAAGAGCGCCCCTCCTCTCCTCTTATAAAAGGCCCCCACCTCTACCTCCTTACCCACACTCCCAAAGCCTTTGGCTCGGCCAACCCCTGCCCATTTTGTCTCTCCATTTCCCTATATTACTCCTTGAATCCTCACATTGGGCATAAGTTTTCGCAAGGAAGCCTTTGAACTCAAAACAAAGGGAGTTACCCGATTTTAAGGTAATGTCTTCACTTGTGTCCTTTTGTTTTATTTAGCTTTTCCAACCCCCTAAACTCTTTTTATTCATTTATTTTGTAACAAATACAGTATCTTAAATATACTAGGATGTTTGTATAAGATGTATTCGAGCTACACTTACACACACCTACATCTAATAGTTAAAGAACTTACTGTTTCCGTGGATGGTGAATTTCTGCCTCCCGAAACGATGATTGTTCAACATTCTTCTAACACCATCAAAGGTGGCCATTAAGATGACACTATATTTATATATGATATCTAATATGTTTATGTTTTACTTAAGCTTCTGTATTTTTCATTTATGGTGTACCTTTATGGTTTCCATTATGGGTAAACGCGATATCTTCTTTTAAGGAAGTGCGGACTACCGCCCAATCAAAGTGATTTGATTCGTTAATACCATATGTGGTCTGTATAAAGGATATATTTAATGATATTATATATGATACCATACTGGAATTAAAATACTATTATGTATCATTATGTTTTAATTCAATTAAATATGAAATAGAAACGGAAGTAGCGTTTATGCGTACGTACGGCTTACCCTCTCCATGAACGGTACATTTCATTTCTTATCTCAAAATGTTATGTAATATTATAAGTACATATATATAATGGATATATATGTAATATATTACATCTAAATTATGGATATCATTCTGGAATTATAACATATATATATATATATCTCATTTTGTTTTAATTCCATTAATATGACAAAAAATGAAAGTAGTGTTCATGCGTACGTACGGCCTACCGTCTCCATGAACGGTGTTTTTCGTTTTTATCTCCAAATGATATGGAATAGTATAAAATGAATATTTACTGGATATATATGTTATTTTAATCATTAATACTATTCTGGAAATTATTTACTTATAACTACATGGGCAATCTTTTTTCAAACAAGTTCATTTTTGACTCATGTACAAAACATCGGCAAAAACGTCTGATATGAACTAACATTATTAAAAAATTATTATAACATTATAATATGTGATATGAGATGAATAATAATATCTAAAGGAGGTACTTAGGAAATTATTAATTGACCAAAGTTTATTATTCAGGAATATAAAGAAACGAACAAGACAAGTTGGACTTGAAGTAAGGGATCTAACTGCACTCTTTATTTTTAAGTACACTATTTTATGTAATTCCTTTTAAAGATCATATTTATTTTTATTGGGAAATATTTTATATTAATAATACTTTAATTTTTATGTCCATGTGATGAGAGACCCTATTCTCTCTCATTAATCCATTTTGGAAGTTTTGAGTGGCACCGTTAGGCTACCAAATTTTCGTAAGAGATCTAACCTCAGTCTTTCTTTTTAAGTACTCTCCTTTATGTCACTTCTTTTAAGATCCTCTTTTTTTATGTTGGGGGATGTTATTTTATATTCCTCATTCTATAAAATTTATGTAAATATGATGTGATACCCTATTTTATCTCATCAATCCATTTTTGTAAGTTTTATGTGGAATTGTTAGGCTGCCGAGTTTTCATAAGGGATTTTTCATCTCACTTTTATTCCCTTGAGATTTATGCTACATTTGACATAATTTCCTTTGAGTGGTGTATGTACTGCCCATTATTTTACTCATGGTGTAATATACTTTCTTTTGTGAGTATTTACATCAATGATGTATTGTCCTTCTTTCACGAGGTGTATGTTTCAAAATATACCCATGTCGGCAAGGGAACCTTCAACCCTCCTCTTTTTAAAAGACTTCTTTTGTTGGGTCTTTTAATTTACATATTATTATGTTGGGATATGTTCTAATATATCCTTATTGATGTAATTTTATGTCGAAGTGATGAGATACCTTTTTTATCTCTCATCAACTCATTTTGATGTGACGTCGTTAGGCTGTCAAAGGAACTTCATAACCCAATTTATATTTCTTTGAGTTCAACATGTACTTATTGAATATGTCATCCTTTGAATATGTGTGAATGACCTTTGATTATTTTACACTTAATATCCACTAATATTTGGGGTATTCATTTGTCACACACAATTATGTAATTGATTTATCCATAAACCAAAGATATCGTCTTTGTAAGGGACTTCATCTCAATCTCCTTTCATTGAGGCATATTTTGTTTTATACACAACCTTATTTTATACGGTGTATAAACCCCTTTAACTTTTACATTTATTCAAAAGGAATCTTTTTTATACGAAGTTTTTATTAAATGACAAAAGGGAATGTTTTTGTCATATGTATGCGGCGACAATGACTTCTCCACCGTCATGACCATTATTTGAGTTCCGGCTTCCTCTTCAAGCCATACCTTCTTTTTAAAAGAAAAATAAATACCAGGTTTTACTTTTTTTTTATTTTGGCATTGAAAATGGTTTTCATAATGTTTTTATATCAATGTGTTTTATTGATATCTTGTGATTGAAAGGTGGAAATGTTATTATCATGACCCATCCTCAGGGCCCGTGTCGAGACTACCCCAAGCCTGCCTTCCATAGGGTAGGGGCTGGAAACTAGCACCCAAGGCGTAAATCCTGATAAGTGGGAAGACATTGCATTTATAAAAGTAAACAAAAACACCACAGAGTACAAGCAGAAGCAAAACACTAAGTACAAAAGAAAGTTCTGAAAAGTAAATGGGCCAGAATACAAACCCAACTGAAAGTGCAGCTACAACTGAAGGAAAGTACAACAGAAAAAGACAAACAGCTGGAAGAAGGAAGCAGCTCCTGGGTCGTCCTCCTCGGATCCTACCTGAAGGGTATGTACAGATAGCGCAGCTCCTGGATCGTCCGCCACGGATCCTACCTGAAGGGTAGGTATAGATAGCCTCCTCAATGCTCTCTCATGTCAACCTCCTCCGGATACTGACTCGTCGTGTAGTCCACCTCCGGGTACCATCCATTCCTTGAACACTCAGCCTCCATCAGCACTGTCGTCATCTGCAACCAACAAAATGAGGTGCGGTAATGCCAGTTCAGGGGTGAGTATGACGATACTCAGTAGAGACCCCGAGACCCTCAAGGTCTCCCTTAATCCATAAAGGAAAACCACAAAGAAGATCTCAACAGATAACCTCTACTTAGGTATATGCCCATACATATACCTAAGTAATCAAGTAACCCATCTCAATCATGAGGAAACACAAGGATTATGAAATCAACGGATAACCACTACCCAGGTATATGCCCATACATATACCTAAGTTATCAAGTAACCCATCTCAATCATGAGGAAACACAAAGGTCATAGACTCAGCTCAAACTAGGATTTTCATTATCGAAATCGTAAATGCTGATGAGCTCCGTCTCTGAGGTGTACAGTGGTCATGTCACGACTCTGAGGTACTACTCACTAACCTATGACTGCTGAGGTACTCCTCCTGTCGAGTACCGCGGGTCTGCGGCCTACTACCGGGCGCTCGGTCTGTTGTGGGTCTGTCGCCAAATACCGGGCGCTCCCCCTAATAGCCTACAGAGGTACTCCTCCGGTCGAGTACCATGGGTCTGCTGCCAACTACCAGGCGCTCCGTCCACTGTGGGTCTGCCACAAAATACAGGGTGATCCATCCACTGGGCTAGTCAACTCACTCCAAGTCGAGTCGGTCAAGCAGTCGTCAGGTTTCAGCCGGCTACACGGTCTCCATACTCCGTACGCTCATCTCCGGGAGGGTCCTCTCCATGAGCTAAAGGTCGATACTCCAAGTATCACAAAGTCCCATGAAGAAGTATCCAACGGACCGCCTCTTCATAGGGGTCTCAACGTAACAGACGACGCGTCAATCAGACGCCCGGTCTATGAGTTACTAGCCTTTTCGTCCCAGGGGCCCGGTTGGTTTCGTGAGCAAACCAATCTCGGCCGTATCTCAACTGTACCCCGAACTCTCATAGGGTATACAAATAGGGACCATATCTCAACGTGATCATCAAAGCTGCTGACGGTTCGTCAAACGGACGTCCTGACTGAAAGATATCAGCTTCTCCGTTCCAGGGGCCCGGTTGGATTTCGGGTACAATCCAACCCGACCATATTCCAACTGCGTCCAAAACTCAGGCGAAGAATACCAAAAGTTCCGTCTCATCAAGAGTAATTCAATGAAATAGACGGCGCCTCAATCGGACGCCCGGTCTGTGAGTTATTGCTTTTTTCGTTCCAAGGGCCTGGTTGGTTTCGTGAGCGAACCAACCCGAACGTACTCCGACGACATCCAATCCTCGAATGGAGTAAGCCAAAAGATCCGTCTCACTTATATGAATTCAACAAAGTTGACGGCACGTCATTCGTATGTCCGAAGCTCAATATATGAGTGTTTCCGCTCCGAGGGCCCGGTTGGTTTCGTGTACGAACCAACCCGACCTAACCCAAATTTCTCTTAAACCTTGAGTGCACTATACCAAAACGACCGTCTCAATCCAAGGATTTCTACGCAACTGATGGTACATCGATCGGAGGTCTGTAGCCCATGATATGGGCGTTTGAACCAACACAGTCCGAAAATAGGGGGTCTGTGCCCGGCCCGACCCGACCCAGTACACCCCTGGGTCGGCCGAACCTGGTCGACCCGGCCCGGGCGGTGACCCGGCCCGGCCCTGTGTGGCGGCGTGGCCAGCGCGGCAGGGCGTCCAGCGGCCAACGTGGCCAGCGCGTACGTTGTGCCGCGCATGCCAAGGGAGGGGCGTTGCCCCTCCTTTATGAAAACGGCGGCCCCTTAATTGGGACCGCTTGAAAACCAGCCAGGGGAATTAATTCCCCCGGCTCCCGCCTTGTCCAGCCGGCCCGACCTGGCCAGCCGGTTTTTGCTCAACGGGACCGGCGATGGTTGTTCCCCTTCTAGCTCCGTCGCCGGCGGCCAGGTACTGGCCGCCGGTCACCCTGCTCCGCCGCGGCCCGGAACCGGCCGCGACGCTTGTCGTCTGGCACGGTGCGACGTCACCGCGCCCCTCCGCCACAACCCCGCTCCGGCAGCGGCGTCATTAGTTTTCTTCGACGCAGCGCGACGGCGTCGCATCCTTGGACTTCTTTCCATGGCGCGGTGGTGCCGCGTCCCTCCGCCGCGGCCCGACTCCGGCCGCGGTCTCTTCCGTCTTCAACGGTGCGGCGTGACGGCGCCGCCTCTCTTCATCCCGTCCCATACCAGCCGTAAATTCTTCTTTTCCGCGCGGTGCAACGGCACCGCGTTACCCCGCTCCAAAGCGCATCAATTATAAGCACTAGGGAGGGGGCCGGCCGTGTTTGTGTGGTCCGGCCTCCCTCCGTTAATCCGATAACAGCCGGTTATTTAAATCAAAGAAGGATGCTAGAAAAGATATTCAAGAGTAAAAAAAGAAAACCCCAACCTCGTTTTCAGGAATGGTGTTCGTCAACGAGCCGCGGAAGATGAGCGTCGCAGAGAATTAACGTCGACGTCGCGAAGCGAGGATTCGAAGTCGTTGACGGAGATTTCGTCGCAAAAAACCGTCGCGGAAGAGACGACGCGGAAGAAGAACGTCGCGCCGCGGATACGGCGTCGTGTAGAACCATTGCTGAAAGAGATGTCGCGTCGCGGGTCGATGTCACAGAGAACGAATTTTAATTCTATTGTCGTCGGGGTGTGTTCGAAGGGAAGACGTCGTTGGAAGAAGACGTCGTGTTCTTCTGCGGAGGTGTTCTTCGTGTTGTTCGTCAAGATTGAAGAAGAAGAAGACTCACGCTTCCCAATCCTCTCAAGGTTGCAAAATTCTAACAACCCAAATAAAATATGTTCCTTTCTAATTTTATTAACACAACAACTCTTTTGAATTTCAAGTGTTTGAAATTCATAACCACACACAACTCACCTCATTAAACTTATTACATTAAATTAATAAGTTATAACTTAAGTTATCAAAATTAAAGTGGGAGTTGAGGGGGTTTTAGAGGATATGAAGGGGTGGGGTTCGTGTGGGCCCCACCACCCTCATAACCTCCCAAGGGAGGTTGGGTGGTTACCCAACTTCCATCAAGAACTAACACTTAGAGTAAAAATAATAAAAATTGTAGTGTAATTATAAAATAAACATCCACAATTTTATCATCAACACTCGTGTAAACGCAACTCCGGAACAGGAGTTCCTAAGTAATTATCGGCACTGCGGTTCTAGCGGTGCCCTCAGAATTCGATTCCGGGCACCGGTTCAAAAGTTAGAAATTCTCGCTCGTTCGTTCACTGAACGTACCCGGGCTAAACTTTGGATAGAAATTCAGGGCACACTGGACCTCAGAATCAGACCCAGTCAAAAACTGTGTTCTTGTAAAATCCCAAAGAAAATGTAGATAATATTTCCCTTGAATTTTACGGGTCTTTACATTACTCCCACATCAGGGCTTTACATCCCCGTAAAGCTTCAACACAAACTAGTGATACAAAAGCGTTACTGAGAAAGCATATGAGCCTCCCCCTCTCATGTGCTCACCTGGAGGTTCCCATACTGCTAGAGAAAGTGCATCCGAGGAATTGATTGTCCTCGTAGGATCCGCTCCTGTCGATCCTTGATCCCCACTAGAACCTCCATGGAAGTAACCCCATCGCCATTGTCCTACTCCTCATGGTCGATGATATGCGAAGGGTCGAGTACATATCTCCTCAGTTGAGATACTTGGAAAACGTCATGCACCTAGTGCAACTGAGGTGGATGGTTCAAACGGTAAACCACCTCGCCTACCCATCTGAGGACCTAGAAAGGTCCGTTGAACCTTGGAGATAACTTGCCTCCCTGGAAACATCTTCGTAAACCTCGTCGAGGTGAGACTAGTCTAAGGACGTGATTGTCATCCTCGAACTCTAGAGGCCTCCAAGTCCTGTCACCATAAGGCTTTTGTCGGCCCTGTGATGTCCTCATCTGCTCTTGGATGACCTGGACCTTCTCTAGTCTCACAAGAGCTGCTATGATTTCTTCTTTGCTGAAAAATAAATCTGGTCTCATACCATGGATGAACCACATTCACTGCCTAATACAGTCAATCCAGACATGAATGAAGCATTCATGCCATGGATGACGTCGTAAGGCCTCGACGTAACTACCAAGAGATCCAACTGTCACTCTTGCCTCCAAGGGTCGAGTCACACTGTCGGCATCAGTGTGAGGTCACTAGGTCTCCTCCAGTATAAATCTCGAAAGTGAGGGTCAAGTCAACAGTATTAACCGGGACCACTCAGTATCAACCAAACAAAAAGGAAAGGAATGCAAACGTTACAAAGATAAGTGTCTTTTCATTATTGCAGCTCATAGTACAAAGACACAAAGCAACTACAGACAAATATCAACAAAACTAGAAGAAATAGGATCAATAGCCTCTAGGTCGGAAGCTTGTCCTGCTCCTATCCATCTGCTTCCAGAGATCCATGCCCGTAGGCCTCAGCTGCCTGAAGCTGAGCTCTCCCATGTCCTCCTATCCCCTGCGGTCGGGGTGGGCCTCCTGGTGGTGGGGGTGGCAACACCCCAAAGCGTCGTCCACCTCCAGCTGCACGACCAGCTCCTCTTCCATTGCCGCTTGCTCCTTGCAGTCTGCCCTGACCGAACCTCTACCTCTAGCTGGGAGGTTCTTCATTTAACTGTTGGTCATCTGCATGGCAGGTCAGACAGTCACGTGCCATGTGACCAATCCCACCGTAGGAGTAACACTGTCCACTCTCGGCACGACTGGCTCTAACTCCACCCCGGTTCCCCTACACAACTGAACCTGAGTCGTGCATTCGGCCACCGGTAGGTCTGGTCCTCTTGGACCTCTACGTCAACTATCTACTGCCTGCTGCGGAAGACTCTTCCGCAAGCCTGCTAGTGGTGGGTCCTACTGCTGGAGACTGCTCAGCAAGGAAACTCTCCACTAAGAGGGCTCTCTCCAACACCCCTGTCTGCGTCAGAATGCTGTGAGAAACAACAGAAGATCTAATCTCTCACCTGATCCCCTGCTCGAAGGTTCGGGCCCTGAAGAATGGGTCCCATACCATATCCGTGGAGTAGCGCGAGAGGTCTGTGAAACTCGCTGAATACTGTGCCACTGTCATACTTCCCTGCCGCAGCTGAAGTAGCTCCAGAATACGCACCGCTCGAAGGGTGGCTGGTACAAACTCTGCCCGGAACAGGCTCTCGAAGTCTACCCAAAGAAGTGTTGCCTCATCATGCATCTGGAGCATCAGGCTCCACCATCTTCCTGCTGCTGCCTAAAGAAGGCTGGTAGCAAGGATCACCATGAAGTCTTTCGGCGTCCCCAGTAGCCTGAAAACTCTCACCATAGCCTCCAGCCAATCCTAAGCCACCTGCGAGGCCATCCCTCCCTGGAACATGGGTGGTCTCTGGCGCTGGAACTCGTGCAGTGCACTCAAGCGACATGTACTCTCTACTGCTAGGGCTGGTGGCATCGGTGGCCCAATGGGTAGTAGTACCTCTGGTACCTCCGCTGGTGCCTCAACTGGGATAGGGCCCTGTACTGAGGCCTCGTCGCTCGGCGGGCTGTCAGTACGTACCACTCTCGGGGCTCTAGCTGGTCATCCATGGGGAGGCATCCTAAAAGAAACAACATGACACGGTCAAAAGATTATACCTGGTGATCTGACCTGGTTTGAGCTGATATTAAAATAAAACTTCTGGAAAACACACATGAAATTCATTTTTTTCGTGCACAGAGTCGTAATTCAGTTGTTAGGGTCCTGGTGTATGGATACGTCGGCCACTCGTACCAACACTGGACTCCCAGAACTAAAGACCACACTCGGTACCATTAACACTATTGCTTCATCGAAAGAAAATATCAGAGTTATAAGTTCTACGGCAGAACCGACCCCTCTGATACCAATTTTTCACGACCCGTCCTTGGGGCCCATGTCGTGACTACCCCAAGCCCGCCTTCCATAGGCCAGGGGCTGGCGACTAGCACCAAAGGCGTAATTCCCGATAACTGGGAAGGCATTGCCTTTATAAAAGTAAACAAAAAAACTAGAGAGTATAAGCGGAATAAAAACACTAAGTACAAAAGAAAGTGCTGAAAAGTAAACGGGCCAGAATACAAACCCAACTGAAAGTGCAGCTACAACTGAACGAAAGTACAACAGAAAAAGAAAAATAGCTGGAAGAAGGAAGCAGCTCCGGGGTCATCCTCCTCGGATCGTACCTGAATGGTAGGTAAATATAGCGCAAATCCTAGATTTTCCACCACGGATCCTACCTGAAGGGTAGGTACAAATAGCCTCCTCAATGCTCCTGCCTGTCAACCTCCTCCGGATACTGACTCGTCGTGTATTCCACCTCCGAGTACCATCCAGTCCTCAAACACTCGGCCTCCGTCATCACTTCCGTCATCTGCAACAAACACAACGAAGTGCGGGCAAAGCCCGTGTAGGGGTGAGTATGACGATACTCAGTAGGGACCCTGAGTCCGTCAATGTCTCACTAAATCCATCAAGGATAACAACAAAGAAGATCTCAACAGATAACGTCTACTTAGGTATATGCCCATACATATACCTAAATTATCAAGTAACCCATCTCAATCATGAGGAAACACAAGGATAATGAAATCAACGGATAACCACTACCCAGGTATATGCCCATACATATACCTAAGTTATCAAGTAACCCATCTCAATCATGAGGAAACACAAAGGTCATAGACTCAGCTCAAACCAGGATTTTCATTATCGAAACAGTAACTGCTGATGAGATCTATCTCTGAGGTGTACAGTGGTCCTGTCAGGACTCCGAGGTACTGCTCACTAACCTAAAAATTCTGAGGTACTCCTCCTGTCGAGTACCGCGGGTCTTCGGCCTACTACCGGGCGCTCCGTCCGCTGTGGGTTTGTCGCCAAATACCGGGTGCTCCCCCTAATAGCCTACAGAGGTACTCCTCTGGTCGAGTACTGTGGGTTTGCTGCCAACTTCCAGGCGCTCTGTCCGTTGTGGGTCTACCGCCAAATATCGGGCGCTCCGTGCACTGGGCTATTCGACTCACTCCAAGTCGAGTCGGTCAAGTAGTCCTCAGGTTTCAGCCGGCTACACGGTCTCCGTACTCCGTACGATCGTCTCCAGGAGGGTCCGCTCCACGAGCTATAGGTCGATACTCTAAGTATCACAAAGTCCCACGAAGAAGTATTCAAAGGACCACCTCGTCATATGGGTCACAACGTAACAGACAGCGCGTCAATCGGACGCCCGGTCTGTGAGTTACTAGCCTTTTCATCCCAGGGGCCCGGTTGGTTTTGTGAGCAAACCAATCCCGGTCATATCTCATCTGTATCCCAAACTCTCATAGGGTATACACATAGGAACCGTTTCTCAACGTGATCATCAACGCCGCTGACGGTTCATCAAACGGACATCCTGACTGAAAGATATCATCTTTTCCGTTCGAGGGGCCCGGTTGGATTTCATGTACAATACAACCCAGCCATATTCCAACTGCATCAAAAACTTGGGAAAATAATACCAAAAGTTTCATCTCATCAAGAGGAATTCAATGAAACAGACGGCGCGTCAATCAGACGCCCGGTCTGTGAGTTATTAGCTTTTTTGTTCCAAGGGCCATGTTGGTTTCATGAGCGAACCAACCTGACCGTACTCCAACGACATCGAAACCTCGAGCCGAGTAAGCCAAAAGATCCTTCTCACTTAGAGGAATTCTACAAAGTCAACGGCACGTCATTCAGACGTCCGAAGCTGAAGATATGAGCGTTTCTGCTCCGAGGGCCCGGTTGGTTTCGTGTACGAACCAACTCGGCCAAACCCAAAGTTCTCCGAAACCTTGAGTGAGATATACCAAAATGACCGTCTCGTTCCAAGGATTGCTACGCAACTGACGGTGCGTCTATCGGAGGTCTGTAGCCCATGATATGGGCGTTTGAACCAACTCAGTCCGAAAATAGGGGGTCTGGGCCCGGCCCGGCCCGACCCAGTACCCCCTGGGTCGGCCGAACCGGGTCGACCTGGCCCGAGCGGCGACCCGGCCCAATGACCCGGCCCGGCCCGGAATTTTGGCCTGGCCGGTGGCGCGGCGGCGCAGCCAGCGTGGCTTTTGTGACGCGCATGACAAGGGAGGGGCGTTGCCCCTCCTTTATGAAAACGGCGGCCCCTTAATTGGGGCCGCATGAAAACCAGTCGGGGGAATTAATTCCCCCGGCTCCCCCCTTGTCCGGTCAGCCCGACCTGGCCGGTCGGTTTCTGCTCAATGGGATGGGCGATGGTCGGTCCCCTTCCAGCTTCGTCGCCGGCGGCCCGGTACCGGCCGCCGGTCACCCTGCTCCACCGCGGCCCGGAACCGGCCGCGGCCCTTGTCATCTGGCGCAGTGTGATGGCACCGCACCCCTCCGCCGCGGCCCTGCTCCGGCCGCGGCCTCTTCGGTTTTCATCGACACGGCATGACGACATCGCGTCCTTGGACTTCTTTCCATGGCATGGCGGTGCCACGTCCCTCCGCCACGGCCTGACTCCGGTCGCGGTCTCTTCCGTCTCCAACGGCGCGACGGCGCCGCGTCTCTTCATCCCGTCCCATACCGTCTGTAAATTTTTCTTTTCCGCGTGGTGCAACGGCACCGTGTTACTCCGCTCCAAATTGCATCAATTATAAGCACTATGGAGGGGGTCAGCCGTGTTTGTGCGGTCTAGCCTCCCTCCGTTAATCTGTTAACAGTCTGTTATTTAAATCAAAGAAGGACGCTAGAAAAGATATTGAAGAGTACAAAAAGAAAACCCCAACCTCGTTTTCAAGAATAGTGTTCGTCAACGAGCCACAGAAGACAAGCGTCGCGGAGAATGAATTTCGACGTCGCGAAGAGAGGATTCGAAGTCGTTGACGGATATTTTGTCGCGGAAAACCGTCGTGGAAGAGACGACGCGGAAGAAGAACGTCACGTCGCGGATACGGCATCTCGTAGATCCATTGCGGAAAGAGACGTCGTGTCGCGGGTCGATGTTGCGGAGAACGAATGTCGATTCCATTGTCGTCGAGGTGCTTTCGAAGGGAAGACGTCGTTGGAAGAAGACATCACGTTCTTCGGCAGATGTGTTCTTCGCGTTCTTCGTCAAGATTGAAGAATAATAATACTCACTCTTCCCAATCCTCTCAAGGTTGCAAAATTCTAACAACCCAAATAAAATAAGTTACTTTCTTATTCTATTAACACAACAACTCTTTTGAATTTCATGAGTTTAAAATTCATAACCACACACAACTCACCTCATTAAACTTATTACATTAAAGTCATAAGTTATAACATAAGTTAACAAAATTAAAGTGGGAGTTGAGGGGGTTTTAGAGGATATGAAGGGTGGGGTTTGTGTGGGCCCCACCACCCTCATAACCTCCCATTAGAGGTTGGGTGGTTACCCAACTTCCATCAAGAACTAACAGTTAGAGTAAAAATAATAAAAATTGTAGTGTAATTATAAAATAAACTTCCACAATTGTATCATCAACACTCATGTAAACACAACTCCGGAATAGGAGTTCTTAAGCAATTATCAGCACTGCGGTTCCATCGATGCCCTCAGAATTCGATTCTGGGCACCGGTTCAAAAGTTAGAAATTACCGCTTGTTCGTTCACTGAACGTACCCGAGCTAATCTTCGGATAGAAATTCTGGGCACATCGGACCTCGGAATCAGGAGCCGTCAAAAACTGCGTTCTTGTAAAATCCCAAAGAAAATTTACAAAAAATTTCCCTTGAATTTTACGGGTCTTTACAGTTACGTTTCCTTTATTCATGTTTTATGTGATACGATTATGTTGAGGTTCATGGGCATTATTATGAAGACAGGTGGTTCCGTGATAAACTAAGTGCGGGTGAGCCCGATATAGCTCTCCAATGCATTGGGTAATGTGAAGGAGTGAAACGTTAAGGTTTCTCCGAAGATGTTTAGGGAATATACTGTGGTGGGTATTCGAAACGTAACCCAGAGGGTTACTCCCTGTGTAAGAATGTTATGAATGCCTCAAGTTACCTTTTATGTCTTATGATTTCTATGATTTATTCATGATTTGATGAGGTATGTTAAAGTGCCTATGTTTTATGGGTAAAGTATGATTTCATTATTATGTATATATGAACTCATGTTTCCTATCCATATTTTTATAACCCTTACTGAGCTTTTTATACTCATCCCAAGTTTTTGAAATGTTTTTCACAGGTCAATGGAAAGGTACATGATGTGATGATAGTGTCAAGGATGTTTCATGAAAGAATCCATGTTTTATTTGAAATATGTTTCCGTTGATGGGAAGAATGAATACTATCTTTTATGTAACCACTTTGTTTAAATGTGGAATGTAATGTATGTTTCATGATCTAATTCCTTAAAACTCTAAACCTGCAAAGATCCTCAATGTGTAATCTTGTAATAACTCAAGATTAAGTGAGGTTTAAGGCTGGGGCCTTATATTATTATCATAATAATATGTGAGGGGGTATTTTATTCATGGAACCACATCAGGATATTGAATAATATTTTGTATCAAAAGGGATTCTTTACATGCATCATAATATGTTATATACTGAAACTACACTATAGAATCGTGGATTGTTGGTTGCATTAAACGCTTTAAACTAAAATATCCTCTGAAAAGAAAAAATCAAACCCTAACTTTGAATTCAAGTAATTCAGATCTGTCTAAAAACTTGCATATATATAACCCCATATGACCATTCCCTTTATTCCATTATATACTAGGATCATATCCATAGTTCTTCTGAGATAATTGAGTGTAACCTCAATAAAGGCCAATTATATTATCATGTATCTTCTTGATATCTACGTAAAATTATTACTACCTTGAAAACATCATTTCTAATATATAACATTGAACATAAGACTTATCCTATCATTTAAGTATATATGATCTTACTCATTCTCTATTTATCATGTTGTATCTAATAACACATTTTGATATGAATATATATACTATATGAAATAGGAACTGTTCCCCTATTGGACTTTTCAATATTAAATAACATTAATTTTTGGACAATGTATATACTTTTACTTAGTCCAAGAGTTCTCATGGATCTAGAAAAATTATCTTGATCCATATGATATATAATTTTTCACCTATGTCCTCCATCAAAAAACACTTTCTCAATTATTCCGTACCAAACTATAATAATGGTATATGGTTTCGAATTAGTTATATGTAATCACCATATAAAAACAGTATAATGACCAAATTACCACTAAACAACTTGTAAACACATGGATCACATTTATTCATAATATATGAAAATTATTTTATAGCTTCATCAAATCTAATTTTTCATGATCTGGATGATTTAATTAAAGAATAAATGTATCTATGAGAATTTCAATTATA
The DNA here is from genome assembly GCA_963277665.1 of Viscum album. Taxonomy (NCBI): domain Eukaryota; kingdom Viridiplantae; phylum Streptophyta; class Magnoliopsida; order Santalales; family Viscaceae; genus Viscum; species Viscum album. The sequence goes on from OY728141.1 coordinate 1,215,245,333, forward strand.
TTTGGCATCACCTAATGTCAAAAACCCTTCTGGTTGTGTTAGGTATACATCTTCCAGATTATTTCTATTTGGAAATTTGATTTATCATCCACCTTCCAAATTTCGTTATCATGTCATTATGCTATAGCATGTGGAATTATGATTGATTTAAACATGAAAAATAGGGAAAGGTTTTAATAATAGTCAATTTCTATATTCTATTTAAACCTTTTATCCACTGGACTTTCTCTATAGGTATTTAATACCATCCATGTCAAATTTTATGTTTAATACAAATTTTCTAATATTGGATTTGTAATAACTTTCACATCAAACAGAACCCAATAATAGTTCTGATATATGGACTCAATTATCGAATACATGGATTTATTGAATCTTGATGCATCTAAACTCTCTACTACCTATTTTTAGAGAAAGGCTCATCATTGTAAACCAATAATGACTCCCCATATTCATTTCAGAGAAAACTGTATCTCTATGGTTGTCTTACATCTCTAGTTCTCTTATGTATTACTTGTGTTTTAGGAACATTTTCTTTAATGGGGAGTTATGGAATCTATTTCTATACCAACTCTCATGTATCTTGATCATAAAATTAACCGAATTCAATCTATCTGCCAATAAAATATGAGAGGATGTGACCCGTATAAAGAAAAATGTATTTTTTGGATACAATAAATTTCTTATCTGATGGGTTTTATAAGTACTGTCTCTTTGATTCTTTGGGATACCCTATAAAAATATACCGTATGTCTCAGGGTTTTGTTTTGTTTTCGAATAATGACTCAATAAATACCTCACATCCCAATACATGTTTATGTTAAAAAAGGATTCATTCCACCACATAACTCAAATAGAATTCCATTTTTCAATTTAGAGAGTACCTAGATTAGTTTATATGATTTAGATTATTGTTCTTATCCCTTAAAGCATAATTGAAGATCTGTATGAATCATAGTCAACAATACCACATCTAATAAGGAATGGTTTCTGCTTTCCCAAAAACTATTCGACTATGATGTGTAATGTGTATTTAGTTGATATAAAATTCAAAATTTATAGAAAAACATAATTAACTATTTGCTAATATATTCACTACCTCAATCTGATCGAAGTATCTTTATCTTCCTGTTAATATAATTATCTTCTTCATTTTTAGATTCATTAAATTTATCAAAGGATATAGACTTATTCCAAATTAATTATTCATAACCATATAAACACTTTTCATTATTAAATGTTATGATATAAGGATCGTGTCCTGTAGATTCTATTGGAAATGGTCTGTACACATTTGTGTACACCAATCATAAAATATTTGTTTCCCTTTCACCTTAACCAGTGAATGGTGGTTTAGTCATTTTTATTTTTAATCATGAATGAAATTTTTTAAGTGGTTTTAGATAAAAAGCATATAAGTAACCTTCTTGAAATATCTTTTCCAAATTATTCTCGTTTATAGAACAAATATGTTGATTCCATAGATTGATGTTATATGAGTCATTTGAAAATGATTTATTATCTATTTCAAATAGTAGTTTTTTTATTTAATATATTAATAAAATCTGTAAATGTTCCATTCTATAACATATGTTGTCTTTATAAAAGAATAAAATATTATTCAGAAACATAAAAATAATATCATATACATATTGGAATGATATAGAAATTATTTTCTTAGAACTCTTTTCGATATACTAATAATATATTAAAATTAATATCTTTTATGTTATAAAAGAAAGACGGTGGAATCCAATGGCCAGAGTACGCAGTCTTGCACCATTGGAAACTAATAAATCCACCACTCCTCTAGAAATAATTAGGATTGGCCTACGTTCATAAATTTAGATACAAATGTGACTATCAAAACCAATTTTTATATATTTGGATGATTAAAATTGTTAAAAATACACCTTTAGCTTCCCATTACTTTTTGGTGTAAATTATTTTCTAGTGGCCTTATTTTCCAAATGAAAAACATACTACACATATTTTCAATCCCTACCACTAGATAGTCATCTTCATAGAATAATAGTGTTATGAAGAGTTATACAAGCTATGGATATTAGGACTCTTCTCGCGGTTCTTCATTTTCTTATTCACCATAAGGACCATAGTTTTTTCATACCCCATGTACATTCAACATGGAAAATCAATATATAATTTTTTAATACTCATATCTTTATTGATCATGTTATATTTATATTAAAAACTTTAAAAGGAACTTTTTAGTGAAGAAATTATGATATATTGGTGAAAATAATCTAGTAATTAAATCCTGGTATATGTATCCACATTCAGTAGAGAAAATATAGTTAACATGATGAGTCCCATCTAGAACATAATATCCATGATTAGTTTTAAATATATCATTGGATATTTAATATCTCTCTTTTCTCAACTTACCTTGAGAAATATAATGAAGGTGAGAAATCATGTTATACATATTCATGTCCTCATGTTTCTTTAAAAGATCATTTTTCATGGATGATAACACAAAACAAAAAACATTTATATGGTCATTAAAATGTATCTCATAGAGAGATAACTCCTACTAACTTGCCTCCTTTCTAGGGGAATTAGTAATAGGTTCTTCCATCATATAAAAATTAATTTCATGGTGTAAGATAATGTGTAGGATTATTTTCTATTCCTGGATGTTTATGTTGGTGAAAAGGTTGTCCTTCTCATATATGAATAATAGTGACTTGTTTAGAGTAATTATTGTTGTTGTTTATGAAAATAAGATGAAAGAGTTTTAGTAAATTATCTGATAAATTTTAATGAAATAAATAATTTTTATATTTATTAATCTCCCTTTATTTTATCTAAACCTTGTATCCCAGGCAATTCGCTTCATAATTTCATGTTTCATGGATATTATAATGGGAAGAATCTATATTCCATTTCTCATTACCCCATCATTGGGTGGTAATATAACTTGGAGGGTTTTATGAAGGCATTCCAAATTCCAAATTCATTAAATCAGAGTTCATTGACCATTTGAGTGGACTCCCTAATCCTGAAATCCTTAAATTAGATTTTCTCCAACATTTCCTCTCAATTACACCAGGTCATTATTTAGGAGTGATCCATTAATGTGATCTAAGATAAGTCATCCCAAATAATTATGTTATATATCCCCAATATTTAAATGCACCCTATTTTTGGTTGGTCAATCACTTCAAACTATGGTTCAATTTAAACAAAAACAGTGGTAGTAAATACCAAATTAATATATTTATTTTAGATTTTTCATCTTCTATTTTAATTTTTCATATTATTATCATTATTAAATGATATTTTATATTAATAGGATTTAATTCTATGATAAACCATTTATTTGATAGTATTTATTCATAATAAAATTTATTTTCGTTATACATTTCATTCATGATAATTCATTATTTCATGTGATTATGAGAAATAAACAAAAATAAAAGAACCATGAATCTTATAAAATAATATAATAAAGTTGTATGATCCTGATATTTTTATAACAATTGTTTTTATATCATATGATAAACTAACCATCAACCAAAGAGAAAATGTAATCAACCATTTATTTTTCATTTTACGTCATTCCCCCAGTCCACCTTTATATCTATATTGGATTTGTTTCTCCTTGACACTAAACAAGAATAACCTCCACTGGCATGGGATCTCTATCCAGTATAATCTTTTTTCACCAATGTTATAGGCAATGAAAAATTATTTTTTAATATGTTTTCATAAAAAATCAATGGGAGCGAAACACGTTAAATAATTAGATGATATATTACATGTATGGAAACAAATTAATTTTATAATAAATTAAATAAATTCAATCACAAAACAAATTGTCTAGTATATGATCATGATCATCTATATTCATTAAACTAATTATGAAATTAATAAAATATTCATGCAATTCTAATCATAGTGATTTAAGATAAATCATACTAAAATCAATTAATTATCTAATTTAATGAATCAATTCATGTATAATAATTCTAATATGATATTCCATGAGATATACATCCCTCATAAATTTTAAAAAATTTAATATATTTATTTAAAATTAACTATGTAATATAAAAATATTTCTTTGGAGGAAACACATTGAGTACATGTATGAACCACCAGGCCTGTATTATACTCATATATGGTATATACACACAACATGTCTTATACATGACATAATCACGTAATTTAATGATGTGAACTATCAAAATAATGATCACACAATTATCATGCGATTTATGAATAATTTTATGCTTTAATTCTTGTAGAGTAAAAAGGTATTCACATTATAGTAAATTTATATTAAAATATATGTAAATTGGTAAAATTACATGAGGTGTACATTTAAGATAAATGACTTTTATTCTTCTCATCATCAATCCATGAAAAATGGCTAGTGACTTAATGTTTAAATGTGACATGGATAATTTTGGATTACATGATGTGCACATGTGATACATAGTGCGTGGTCTTCAAGTTATACTATGACCCGTCATGTATCTCATGAAATAGAATACACTACATGTATGTGAATAAGAGACTACACATTATATACTAATGTTAAAGGGTATGTACTATAGATGAAGGTTTTATAGGATTGTCTGGTTAACACATGTTGAATTACTGAATTCACTACATAAAATTATTTCACATGAATTGAATTAATTCCAAATCAATTCATAGTGAATTAAACACTAGTACATGACATGTACATTTGGGGTACAAGGATTATAATCATGTGTTATCTAAAAATATTTATTCAGTGCCATTATATAAGATAATTGAATTTATTTCATTCTTAATATTACTAAATTTGATTATATATATGAGAAAAAATAGCTATTGTAATTTATATTAATGAAAATTTATACTTTAATTGAAAAAAAGTACAAAAGCAGAAATTAATCAATTAGATTTAAATAATTATAATAAGTTATGTGAACCAATATGATACCAGTTGATGGTTATGAGAATAGTGCAAATGTGTGATGGGTCGTGCCCGAAATTTATTTTTTTCACGAATGATGATCAATATAATAATTACATGATGATAAAATCCATGGTTAATAGGATTGAATTAATGAATATAGACAATAGTTAATTGCAAGAACCAAAGGGTCATTACATATTGTTTACTATTAATTTTACAATTACAAAATTACCCTCTAAAATATATTTCTCTTTTGATGGATATAAAAATGTATATAAGTCATATGAACGTTGATTTATAAGAATCAAGAATACATTACCTCTAGTGGTGATCCTTAAATGATCCAGGAATCTTCAAACATCGATATAAAAACCATTGGGTTATAACATTGTATATATTATTTCTGGGAAAAATCACATTTGATTTCCCAAACAATCACATTCAAAGTATTTTCCTTGACCAGTTTTGGCTCGATATTTGAAGGTAGAGGAAGATCACTCTCCATTATTGAGATAATTCTTAGAGAAGGGAGCTCTCTAAGGATTATATAGTAATATACATATTTTGTTGTGTAAAACTAATGAAATGAATTAGATCTATTGTAAAATAATATCATTGGGCTTATATACCACCATGGATACAAATAATTGATTTCAAAAGTAAACATTATTATTTATTTTATCCCTATCGAACCCCATTTATATAAAAATAATATTATTATTATTTCATTACATTTGATAAACTTTATAATTAATGTAAATATTAACTAATAAAATAATATTTAATATATATTAAATTTCACTGGACCATTAAATTATGTCCCCCCCTTTAACCAAAATATTTACTGGGCATTGAATATTTATGATTTATTTAATAAATGAACATCACTACATTGTTCACTAATAAATAAATAAATATTTTATCAAATAAATTGATAAAAATATTTAATAAATATTTCACCTAGTAAATATTATTTATAGGAAATGGTGAAGGAATATTTGAGATCAATAAAACATGAATAATTATTAAACCAAATGTGGGAATAGTATTTGTTAAACTTTTCACATAATAAATAATAATATATTAATTAACTATGATTCTGGATACACATTGTGTGTGACCCACATAGCCTTTTTCATAGTAGAATTTTCCAATGTAGAATAAAATCCAAGGCTAACATCTTGCAACATGCTAAGGAAACCATAAAGAAATAACTTAATTCCACTATGATATAATAATTCATATTAATGATTATTTTGTAATATATTACCTTTGTCATGATATTTCGAATTTAAAAGGTTTCGTGGAGGTGTGATCAACCCATGTGATCAATGTCTCTTTATTTGACTTTATGTAAATGGAATCTCGATTGAAAACACATTTTCCATGGATTTATTTTTCCACTAGAGTTTCCATAAATGGTCTTGAGATATCAATATCAATTAACGATCAAATGTGACTAATAATTTCTTATGTTATTCATTAATGAAATAAAACACATGACACACCCAACGAATAATACCTCACTATGAACATATCTCATCATGTATTTCATTGATTCATCAAAATAAATAACATATAAAACTCATTAATAATAATATTAATTTCTAAGTATCAATACACACATTCAAAGGTAGGTACATACAATGACACATAAAAATGTGTATTTATACCGGTGGGTCTCATTCTCATAATATCCTTCACTGGATATTACTAAGGGAATACACCATAAAAATATTCCACAAATTACAATGATTCCAAAACCATAATATCCTATATCATTTTTGTCCAAAAAATGATCTCACCCTCCCATAGAAAAGATATTTAAGAACTTTTGTGTGGATCTTTTGGTTTCTCATCCTAGGAGGGAACTGCTATGAAACTTCATTGTAACATCTATTATTGGGACATTATCACATACAATGTTAAACAGAAGAATAATAAATATGTGATAATGATTTTATTAATATTTAAAATAGTGACTAGAGGATTTCATAATGTATAGAGATGTCGGTTCTAGGCAACCAACTACAACTTCTTTATGGTGATTCTTTCCAAATATTATTACATCATTCATATGAATCTAGACATCTAGATACAGATTCAAAATGAAATAATGGATGATTATTAGGTGCAAATATGGTTAATAAAATTTATTATATTTAATGTAAACTTATTATTTTAATTATATTGATTAATTTTTTGGTAGTGCCATCTTCAGAATTTTTTGGATCGTGAGGATATGAGGATCGCATGACTATTTGAAATAGGTGAGCTATGGAATGAATATAATCATGAATTATATAATTGTTTTGATTCAAGATTATATATAGATTTTAAAGATATAACAATAAAAAATTAGTGTTGAAAAACATGTTATTATAATATTATTTCATATTGGAAGAGTGATGACATTATGGTGTTATTTAAATTTGAGGTGTTTGATTCAAAATGAATTTTTTTCATTAATATATTGTGATGTATTATAGAGTATTGTTTTGAAATAATAATAAAAAATAAAAAATCATGTATATTATCAAGTATGTCAACTCATTGGGTCATTAAATGATACCATAACATTAGAGGAATCATGTATTCTTAATAGATAAATTCATTTAAGTACGTACCAACAAAAATGAAATTGGATCGTGCCTTAATAAAGGGGTACACTGTTATGCATGGTGTGTTTTAATGCATAAAATTTATAATTTTCAATATCCAATTCAAAAGATAACCATATCCCAAGATAATACCTTTATTCATTTAATATTTTATCCCTACAACACTCAAACACACATATATTCCATGATAACTCTTAGAGCATGAGGCATCCAAGAGAACACCCCAAAAACTCACCACCTAACTCAAACTACCAATGAAACTATATTAGAATGAAATCAACACCAATAAATTTTTAGATGCTAAAATTTACTAAATTTTTACATTTTATGTTTATTATTAGAAAACCTATACATCTACTTCAATTTCAATTTTAATTTTCATTACCATTATATGCTCATAGAACAATTGACCATTATTAAATACAATCCCTATAAAATGGAAACACACCACAAATACCTTTTAATTTATTGAAATTATAAATAAAAATCACACCTAAAACATTCATCATCCAATTTATAATATAAACACACCAATAATTCAATTTTTAAAAATGTATCATAATATAAATTAAACACATATTAATCCCAAATTTCACAAAACCATCCTGTAAAAATTTTATTGGGAATTTCTAATTATATTGGGTGATCTTAGTATATCAATAATAGATTTAAATGTTTTTAAAATTAATTAAAAATAGTTTTTAAAACTTATTTAATTTTTTTTAAACCACTATTAAATATTTTTTTAAAATACTTTTAGAATGATTAATAGTTTATTTTATAAATTTTTTGAAAATTATTTAGAATATTTTTTTATGAAAATATAAATTTGTACTTAAGAAATTTTTAATGTTTTCAAATTTCTTTTAAATATTTTTAAAAACGCTTTATAAATTTATATAAACATTTTAAATAGAAAACCAAATGTAAATAGGTGGATAAAATCATTAAATGTTTCTTTTTTAGATTATATATATTTTATGAAAAAATATTGACATATATATAGGGAAATATCATCCCATAATATTAACATAATGTTAGTTATAAATGTAAACTATATTTACTTGTATAACATAATATTTATTAACTTGTACATAGTTTCAAATAATATTAAAATATAAACATGTAAAAAATTTATTTATTATATAAATACATTCAAGTAAATCAATAAATATAACTAATGTAGTGGGAATTTAATGAATGTAAATGTAAATAAACTATTCTATCCATAAATTTAAAATACAAATCAAAAGTAAAAAAATTTATACCAAATGTTAATAATATAACCCTAACAGACAGGATCCAACAAGAAATAAAAAAATAAAATTGAACATAATTAAATGAAATCAATCCGTAAATGATTTATTTTGAAAAAACATGTATGAAATAAATTGAAATTTGATATATTATTAAATTTAACTAAAACTAAAACATTAATTTAATGAAACTGAAATGAAAAAAAATTAAACTAATCTGAAAAATAATAATAAAATCTAAAATAATCATAACATGTCATAATCAAACTAATCTAAACCATATTGACCAATACCGGATTAAATTAATAATATTTATTAATAACTAAAAGTAGAAGAAAGATGAATTGAATTTATATGTGGAAAATTAAAATAAATGATTTAGTCAAACTAAATTCATCCAAACATAGTAGAACCAATAAAAATAAACATGGAATTATACTATATTAAAATTCTAACATGAATATATCTTCTAAAAAACAAACCCAGTTTTTTATCTTTTGTTTGAATGAATCCATTTTCTCTATATTAGGGATCATTAAATACAATTTTTCTAAAATTTAGTTCAATTGGTTTTGGTTTTTTTCAACTAAATATTGGATAAAATGAGTTAAATTTATTTTGAAAAAATATATATTATTAAATAGTGCTTATATGCATTCAATATCCATGAATTGAGTGGTACTGAATATTGAAGGTCGTGTCCCCAAAAAAAATTATCATTAAAAAAGTAAAAAAAACAAATTTTGTAAATGAAAAGACAAAACAAAACAATTTTATTTTTATTTTCTGGGTCAAAACATAAATATATATCCTATAAAACATATAATTTATATTGGAAAAAAATTTCATTAATGGTTCTTCATAAAAATGAACATGAGAACTTAGGAACAAATTATGATTTTCACCATATATTAGGGGATGAGAACTAAGGGGAACTATATTATGAACTAGGTAAGATAAGTATTCCTACTATATATCTTACCACTTGATGTGTATTTAAGAAATTATTGTAGAACTGATTTTGAAACAAATCATGAAACAGAAGTAGGGGATCGAGAAAAGGTAGTAAAGGAAAAAAAATACTCATGATGGAGTGTCAATGAAGTACAAAGGATGACATGAAATTATTGAATGTTATGGAAACATCATGTCTATAAATTCTACTAGTTACCACCATTATTTTTGAGAAATAAATGTTTTGGATGTGTTTGTTATATGATTCAACTTGAAATGGTAATGATTATCCCTTTATAGGTTGGGATGGTGATATTCCTAATGATGGAGATGGTAATATCAATATTGATTGTGATGGTGATGGTGATGTTGAATATGATAGTGATAGAGATGGTGATGGTGATGTTGATCATGATGGTGATTGTGATAGTGATGGTGATATCATTGATACTGGAAATGGTGATGGTGATGGTGATGAATATTTTGGTGATGATAGTGGTGGAAGTGAGAGGGATATTGATCCATTACATTTTTTATTGATTTTTATGACACATGTTGTTTTGGGACTGAACATGATTTCATATATGTGTTTTCTGATTTATTTTTTCAATTATAAACTAATAAAATGTAAAATATATATTATATGTTTTGTTTAAATTTTTTATTATTACTGTTTTAATAAATTAATTTATTTCTCAACATCCTCATATTGGATACAAGTTTTCTGGGGTGTGGCATCCATGGTTTGGGGAGTTTGTAGGTTATGGAAAAATATTGGAAGACATGATGGATTCCATGATGATTGAAGACTATACCAACAATTCAAAAAACTATTGTTATAAAATTTATACCAATGGTTTGATATAATCATTGGATAAATATAAATCCAATGGATCTATACAAACATTTCCAATGAAAATATTCGAATTGGGATATCACCATAGGATTCCACCTAATATTTTGGGGAACTGTGGGTATTGAATTTACTGATGGTTCCCAAGACTATACAAATCTTTGGAAAACACACGTATATTGTAAATTTCAAGTAGTGGGAAAAAATTAATAAAAAATATTTTAGGGGCTAAATAATTTACATTATTCACTATAATATGATAATACAAGTTACATACATAGATAATCTATTGATTTAATTCAATATCTCATATCTAGTTGGGTCATTCAGATGGGGAGAGGTATAATAGTGATGTATCTTTATATTTATGAGTCAATCCCATTTAAATAATCCATTTTGACCAATTAATGTATCAATGCAAGATAAAATAATTTTCATTTCCTTACTCAAATTCATGTATAAGGAAGAATAGAAAATTGCACCGGGTGATTAAAAATATTGAACATTAAAGAACAAATCTTGTTTGTACTGTTCACACACCCCATTCTTGGAAAAACCACTATATATGAAAGTAAATACCCCATGAAAAACATCAGTCTATCAAAATAGAGTCCCGCTATGTTTCTATTTCATAAAACTAGTTATACTCCATATTAAAATTTTCTATTTTATTTGATAGATTATCGACCTCAACCAAAACTTATTCTTATAACAATGATTTAAATATATTAATATAACATTATTCTCAAGGATTTTTCTATAGAACATGGTAATGATGTTCCTGTGTGAGAGTATAATATATAGTTCAATCTTATACACCTTAAATTATATAAATATATATCTTCCTCACAACATTAATTCATCAAATTCTCATATTTCTCAAATATTCAAAAGATTTGGATTCTCTATAGTCATTATGAATTCTCTAGTACAAAATAATTCACCCACATGGATATCTCCAAAAATCAATTTCATTATCCATTCATTGATATAGTAGTATATTTTTTTTCTTAATATTATATCATAATTCTCAAAAACATTTTCTTACTCTCACCATCATATAATATATTTACTTGGTAAAATTGTGAATATTGTTCTCAAAATTTTATTTATGGAAAATCAATAAATCACGAAACAATGTTATCTTATTTCTAAAAAACTATTAAATATATTCTGGAATTAATCATCTTAATAATATTCACATAAAAGATTCCTAAAAAGATACTTTATTATATATACTAAAAAACTCAAAAAATCCCCCATAACCATTCAATTTATACTTGAGTTAACTCATTGATCATTCCAATGCTTTAAAATAGGCACCAAAACATGTCTTTTCTTCTAAAAATAACAAGAGTATAATTTATCCTTTAAATCACCATTATATTTTCTATTTAAAACTAAATAAACATCCTCATTTAAATCAACAAAGGATTTAGTTGTTTCTATATTTTTATCTTGTACATAATCCACAACATTTATTTTGTTCAAAATTTAGATTATTGAAATTATCATGACATTGAATGAAAAAAAAATCACTTTCCCTTATCATATTTCATTTCATATGACATGTAATTCAAAAAAAATTATAATTCCATTGAGTGTTTGTGGATTTAGTTAAATAAAAAAAATCTGGTTATGTATTCCAATTCCATATGATCACTAAATTTTATAAAATCCATTAAATATTTGCATCATAAATAATTAATGTATTATAGTTATTGTAATTCTAAACATGGTTAGTATCACTCAATTAATATACTAATATATTGAATTATGACACCCTAAATGTGGTAAGTCACTAGAAAAAATCATACAGTGATGTAATATGGCCATGTAAATTCATATAATCTACCCAAAACTCCCTTTTTTTATATAATATTAACAATGAACACATAAGGAATATAGGTTAATCCTTATACAATATTCTCATTACATAAAAACATTATTAGACTAATTTTGTTAAATACCATTAAAATGGGGGTGAATTAGTGTACGATAGAATAAAACAACAATCCCTATTGGATATTGTTTCATTGATGGAAAACTATATTATCTATCCTTCGTGTATGACATAATAAATTGATATTAAAACAATCATATGTTACAAAATTAATGTGTCCACCCCCCCCCGACATTGGGATACATCTAATGGTCAAAAAATGGTAATTAACTGATTTACCAAATCCACTATACCACACCACTCTTACAATGTTCAAATGGGACTCACTTTCCCTCAAGGTTTACAATATTTTACAATTTGAAAGCTCACTGCTCCTCTACTGAAGTGAATAGACTTCTCTCCTAGTATAATATTATAAAAAGTAGGTGTATGTTAGTTCAAAAAAATCTTCCTATGGATATTATTTTAATATGATATGAAAAAACCATATTTTGATACTTTTCCTCTTGGGATGAGTACCCCATACACAACAATCCTTCGCAAGACCCATATGAAAGATCCCTCAATACTACCTTTCCACAAGACATCTCTAATAGACTCATTTTTATTTCCCATTCATGAGATCCACCCATTATGTTCCACTATGATACCTATTTATGCAAACTCATCATGTAATTATTCCACAAGACCACTTCTGGATGAAATTTTTTAGATTCATCTATGGGACCTCACTATGAAACCACTTCATGATATCCATTTACAAGAACCTACATTTATTTTTTGTATTGTAGGTATATGAGCTTATATAGTGTTAATCACATCTGAAATACTTTTTCACAATATTATTGAACAAAATAAAAATTATATAACATTTTATTCCTCAATATATAGGGTATTTATAGTAAAAAAATGACCCATCTTGTAACACCCCGAGATTTTATGAAAAATATTCTTTTTAATTTCATTAATTTCTTGTGTTATATGCTACACCAAAAGGAGCTTTCACAACACACATCTCTGACCTGGCTTGAATTACACACAATCGCGACCTTCCACGATAGCGTGTGTTGTAGGCAACACCAAGTTTCGCTAAACAATAATATGCTATTAAAATATTATTAAAACTAGCCTTTATGAATAGTAATAACCACTTTTTGAAATTTTGTAAATTTTATATTTCAAATTGGACTTTATTTTTGGATTTGGAATATCGAGATTAGCTTAGGGTGAAATTTTGGTGATTTTTGGATAACTTTAATATTTTGATGAATAGTGAAAATTACTAAATTTTAATTAAAAACAACTTTTTTAATAGAAATAATTAATAGTGATAAATTATTAATTTGAGTGGTTTTAAATTATATTTAGAATATATTTTTACAATTTAATACAATGTTGGTCATTGGAGATAATTTTACATTTAAAACAGTTATAAACAAGTGTCAATCTTTTGATAGTTATTATCTCTTAAAACCACGCCTTTTGTTTTGACGACGGAAATTAATTTTTAAATTAATTAATGCAACTAATATGTTTTTAATTTCGTAAAATAGAAATCATTTTTGATTTCATAATAACAAATATAGATTAGGCCTAATTTTTGGCATTTTTCTGAAAACCTTCAATTTTTGATGAATAGTGAAACTACTAAGTATTAGTTAAAAAACTAATTTTTTCATAAATATTAATTTTACCGCTTCTGTGATTGGAATTTCAAAAATCCGAGAGACACGGTTGATGTCAGTAAGTAAAATGTGGTTCAATGAGATGAAAATAATTTTTGGTGAATAATAACTTTTTACTTTTATTTACCACGGTTAAAAGTAAATAGGGTAATTAAGGTTAAAAATGATATTAATATTACCCTAAAACATGTCCTAATTATATTGGACAAGTGTATATCGACCAAAAACAACCTTAAGTGTAAAATATTATCATTTAGTCCCACTTGGATTAGATTAGGACATTTATTATTATTTAATTCAAAGAAGAGTTAAAAGAGTTAAAATCAAAGTTTATTTACTAAAACATTTTTAATATAGGTTTATACATAAGATAAATTCGATTGTAAATATTCATTAGAAAGCTAAAAATCTTTCCTACATGATGGTAGTTTATTTTTAATTTATAGACATCATATAATTTAATTTATTTATGACACAAAGATGATGCAGTAATTATCTTATTAATGAAATATTGACATAATTGATATTATAAATACCAAAATAAATGTAATTTAAGACTTTTTATGAATTCCACTAATTTTCTAGGTTACTATGATATATTAGTGTTGATTTAATCAACTTTTTTTGAACATATAATTCTGTTATGACTTTCACAAAAATCATATATCAAATAGTGTTAAAATTGACACAAAATAGTTTTTAAATTAAATATTATATTATTAATTGTTATTTTATTCCTAAAAATCTATGGTTCGGCAAAATGACTTAGATAAGGATATATATATTAATAATAAACAATTTGGGGTTCTTTTGGCATGTTATAGTAAGTTTATTAACCATATAGTGTAAGAAAACAAAAAGACATGGTAAAAGTTAAATTATTTAACTTAGAGTGAAATCTAATTGATAAGGTTACAATAATAACCTAAAATTGTCTAAATCTTATTGGTTTATAGGATTGCTACCCATACCCACGTTAGCTTCGAAATAAGACCCTTTGGAACCATTATAAACTGATTTTGACTTTAATATAAAATAATATTTTGAGATACTCCTAAGGTGCCCCTCTCCTCCCTTATAAAAGGGCACCTCCTCCCTCTCTTCCTCACACAACTTTGAGCCTTCATGCTCGGCCAAACCCTGCAAAAATCTCTTCTCCACTTCCCTAGTATCATCCTAGCGGTCCTGGTCTTCTTCAAATACCATCCTTAGTTATTTAAGTGGAGGCTAAGAAAAGGGGCGCCAAAAAGAGGTAATATCCATTACCGATCTTTTTCAATTGCTTTCTTCTTCAACTTCTTCTTATTTAGTTTTTTCATGATAAAGTAATAACATCAGTATTTCTAATATACTGATATGTTATTATAAATATGAAACAACTCTAATTAACCATCTATCCATCCTACAGAAAAAAGGAAATCACAGCGCGTGCGTACGTACGGAATACCGTCTCCACGCCGTGGTGTAATCTATTTTCCGCCACCACATTAATTGGATGGGTATAATGGTGTAATGAGTAACTATATATGATTATTATAAAGTTATATTGATACTGAAATAGTATACATACACTTCAACACAATTCCACGACCATGGGAACGATATCATCGCTCGTGCGTACGTACGGACTACCGTCTCCACGACGCGATGAGATTCATTCTCCATGTTAACCATTTAAGAATGATTATAAAGTATATATAAGAAATAATAATGAAATATATGAAATTATAAAGCTACTGGATTTAAGCGTATATATATGTATGTCATCTACTTAATTCCACTCAATTCAATAATGAAAAGAAAATAGCGTTCATGCGTATGTACGGCCTACCATCTCCATGAACGGTGTATTTCTTTCCATTTATAGATCCATTATATATATGTATATTATGAATATATATTATATATAAATCATGTTTTATATTCTTGAATTAATTAATCATGATCTAAGTAATCATATGAATAATTTCAAGTCAAAACACGGATGACAAATGAAACAATTTTACCCAAAACGCTACTTTAACATGAATTTACAAAAGAACGGGTAATATAAAGTCATAAGTGAACCATATATGATATAATAACAATGAATATGATTCTGTAATAAGTCAATGACATTATTTAAATCATTATACAGGAGTTTCAGACACTTACGAAGCAAATCGGACCTAATGTAAGGGAAAGATCACAATCTCATTTTTATCCGAGATTGTTTATACTTTGGAATTTACTGGGGTGTATTTTATCATCCACATCCATGTTTCCTCAATATTTAATATTATTTCCATCCACCTAAAAATTTTTAAATCCAATTTTACCCTTTGGTGAGTTTTTAGTAAAGGATATGAAAGGAATCTTTTTTCGTTTTTTGTACGAGGTACTTTTTGACTTTTCCGACAAAAGTATGAAGAATGTTTTTTTTAACTTGTACGGCATGAATGGATTTTTTAAAACATTATCTCCAAGAAGCATACTTTACAAGTTTTCAAGTTTATTTTTAATCAACATCTTTTAGTTTAAAGTTGTATGACATGTTAAGAAAGGAAAAAAAAATTTGAAGAAGAAAGGATATTTTCCTCAAGAATGGAGTTCAAGTGTTTTATCAACATTATTTTCCATCTAAGATAATAAATGGGTTCTGTTTTTATCCCTATTATTACATTGATTTGATTATGTGAATTTTTTTATGATTTCATGATGTTTAATATTCCCATTTGTATTACATGGGTTATGCAATGATGTATGATTTATGATTTTGTGGCACACATAAGAATGGTTTCATTATGAGATGGGTGGGACCTATATCTCCCTCCAATGCATTGGGTAAATATTTTATATCTCATGAGATACACATGGCTGGAACAGTAGGTTATACCGGTTCAGTGAAACAGGACTGAAACGAGGGTGACTCGGTTCAGAAAGGGACTTTGTCCACTAAGATAGTCTTGCAAATGAGTCTTGACTAACAATAAAAGATTCTCTATGATTATGTGTGTATGCCACAAAGTTTAATGTTTTATGTTATGATTATTGTGATTACATTTCACTGCCATGAGTTATCCCAGGTTATGAAATTATGATCTCTTTTACAGGTTAAGATTTCCAAAAGTTATGTGTTTATGTATATGATGTGATTTATATTTATTTTGTTTACCCTTACTGAGCATTTGAGCTCACCCTTTTATGTTTTCTTTTCCCCAGGATATAAAGAAAGGTTTTAGGTATAAAAAAAAGAAGATCTTTATGGGAGATGTTGAAGATCTTTCACCAGGATTAGAAGATTATATTGCGGGTTTCTAAAGACACTAAACTATTACGATCCTTGTGTGTGTGTTTTTGTTATGTACTAAGTATTCTGAAAATGTAATGTAATGTCAATGTACGTCAAGCTTCGGGTCTCTACAAATATAACTTCAAATATCGATATTAGCTGTTTTTTAGACTACCTTAGAAATTAGCCTTAGGCACTTCATGTGATCCAATAATAATACATAAAGACAATCATGTGTTTTTTAGTGAAATTTTTCTCCAATTATTTCTGTAACTCCATCATGATATCGAAAGATAATCATGTGGTCATCGTGTGATCCCATCATAAGTTCTCAAGTTAATCATGAGGGATTATCGTGATTTCTAATGACCTTATGAAGTCTCCACCATCTTTAAACTCATTTAATTCATATTCTTTTTAGGATCTCTTCAGGATATAACTTGAATATTATGGATGCTTCATGTGATCCCCAAATTAGATCCATCAAAAATCATGCAGTGTTGTCAAGTGATTCAATTGATAACTTCACAATGACCCTTAACAATAATGAATTTTATTCAATTTATTTTCATGAACTCTTTATGAGATCATTTGACAATTGTGCAATGTCTTCTTGTTCCTCACATGATCACATCATGATATCCTCTAACAGTCATTTAGTGTCTTCAGTTTCATTACATGATCTCAAGAGGTGATCCTATAAAAATTGTGTGGTGTATTCATGTGCATTACATGATTTTTATCATTAGATCCTATTATAATCACCTAGAAAGTGTGATTTTATTGTGTTATCTCCTTCATAACTCATGATAACAAGTAAGACATGTAATACCTATATAAATAATTAAAATATGTGTGTTCCCATAGGATATACATTCTTCTGTGTGATCCATTAGAACATAGGTGCTATGTATGATCCTTCTATGTGAACCTTCAACATTATCCTTTAGTGTTATTTTTCCATGGAAGTCATCCATTTGACCTTTATAAATTATTCTTATGCATGATTATTTTGGAAATTCTTTCCTCCAATGACATCAATCTTTTTTTAAAAATAGTAAACCTTGTTGACAAAAAAAATAAACTAAAAAGAACCATAGAGAGAAATTTTTCCCAATAGAAATAATTCTCCTTATAAAAATATCAATAATTTATTTCATGCACTTGTTGAAATTTGAATGAAACCAAACAAACACTTACTACTTAAAACATAGCATATATATTATAAGTATACATTTGAAAACATAAAACAAAAAACAATATTTAATTTAAATGACATCAGGGGTATCCATAAAATGATTGAAATGTAATATTTACTTAGATACACTCAAAAATATCATTTAAAGGGTTCTAGAAAACAATGATACCAAAAAAAATATGTTACCTACTCATATATAAAAAAGTCTATTCAAAAATTTCATGGGAATGTTTTTAAAATCCTTCCTTTTTCCCATGCTATCAAAAAATAAAAACTCACTCATTAACATGTCTGATATAAACAAAAAAGGGTTGAATTTTTTCC
This sequence comes from Viscum album, assembly GCA_963277665.1. NCBI lineage: Eukaryota > Viridiplantae > Streptophyta > Magnoliopsida > Santalales > Viscaceae > Viscum > Viscum album. Next base: position 1,215,264,331 of record OY728141.1, read on the forward strand.
AGTAAAAACCTTTTATCAAATATTATGTAGCATTTAAAAATTAATAGATTCACTACATGACATCTTGTTCTCAGTTTTCTCCCCTCAAGAGATGAAATAAATACCAAATCTCTCTAGAAGTTAGAAAACAAAATGAAGGAATCATCTTTTTCTAATGTGTATTATACATAATTTTCTCTTTCAATTATATACACATTATTATAAGTATGTTTTTTATTAGAGAATAAGGAACGAACTATTTGATTATTAAATAGTGAAAAATAGAGTGAGGATTTCCTCTCACCATAGATCACTATTTCCATCTATCCTCATCTTGGTAACTATTCGTCAAACACCTTTTTCTGTTGGGAATCTTAGTATAATATCTTCTTAGTTTAATATAATAAAATGCTTTATTTAATTTTTTAGTTTTATTTACCTTATATATCAATGAAACTACATTTTCATTTTATTTAATTATCCTTATCATTCTCTCTAAATTATAATAGTGGGATTATCTGGAATTATTTTTTCTCTTCACTCACTGAACACACATTTCAAATTTTTTACCGATTTTCTAGATTATTATTGGTAGATAGAAAATCATAAATCTAAACCTCATCCTGTAAAATGATTTTTAGTAATTTATCTATTTTACTTATCCCATATTTATACATTTATTTAGATAATTACAACTATTTATGATGAATATTTATAAATTCATTCATGACATTTAAATCCACTTTATGTTTCTCAAAGATCATTTTTTCAAGATATATATAATTTCATCTTCTATATTTCCACATTTGAAACTCCTTTCCGTTATCAGTATAAGAATATTATTTTAGAATCCAACTTATCCATACCTCACCCTCATGACCTTATTATAAATATAAGTTAAAAACTCCTCTGGAATATAATAAAATGGTGTACAACTTTTATGAATTCATGAAAACAACATGCTTCTTCTATAAATGTCTCCTAAAAGGAACACCATAGATTTCCCATGGTTCATGCATCTTACCAATAAAAATCATATTATTCCTAAAATAGTAGAATTTTTTTTTATAAATTCCAAAAAACCAGTGATAACCTATGCATTTTGATCACCCAATTTGATAGTTAATCAATCCAAAATTATTTTTGGGTTGTATTCCATCAATTTTTCTTTTTTTTCATATAGAGTAGTATCCTTGAAATAATTTTCCTCCTAAAATTTGATGTCTAATAAGTACTCTTAATTGAATTATTATTCTAAAAAATAAATATCATCTTTATTTATGGATATATTCAAAACAGATTTACCTTATAGACTAGATTTATTATTTTTAATAGTCTAAGAAGATTCCATTAACATTACTGGACATAGTTAATCTTTATATACTATTATTTACATCATTTTAATTCTATAGATAAATTTTTTGTTTCATCGGAATTTTGCCCCATTTTGATGGAGTTTTCTTCAAGATCACTTAACATTTTATAAAAAATTTACACCTTCGATATTTATCTCCTAATGGAATCAATGTGTGCCACTTCTTTTATAAGATACTCTCCTATATATAAAACATTATGTTGTTTTTCTCTAGATTCATATTATCATTATTATGTTGATTATTTTTACAATGAAGTGCATTTAAATTCACTATTAGTGTATATTATAGAAATTTATGCTCTTCCTCTTCATCACACCTTGAGGACCCAAAACCATTCTAAACATGGCCAAAAATTAACTTCATATTTATTTTATAATCTAGATGATGATGATTATTGTTTATACAATTTGATCATCATATTAATCTATTAACTAGTGAAATTTTTCATATTATTTCCCCTCATATATTTATATTGTTTTTTCACTTACTCGTCTAAAATGGAATCGATGACCTTTTTATTTGGAAAATTTTATCAAATGATTATAACACAATGAAAACTCAAAAAATATTGTGATTATTTTCCATTTCTCTGAGAAAATAAATAACCCTATTTAATTTGTCATTACAATCCACTGTATTAGAAAACTATGATTCTTTAACTTTTGTATTGATGAATTTAAACTTTTGTATGGCTTTATAACCATATCATAATTATCCTACTTCCTAAAAACATGTGCCTTTGTGATTTCACATGCTATGAAAATATTAAAAATCTAATCTAGGGAGATATATTCCCTATTATCCACATTTGAATCATTAGGATAAAATATACTTGATAAATTTTGTATATGATTATTTAAAATGGAAAAATCATCATGGTTCTAAATAATCCGATATTTTTCTCATAACCTAATTGACTCATATAAAATAGTCTTCAATGTTATAATCATCACATATATTTATGGTCTTAAAATATGCACATCCAAAATTTTAACATAGCTTTTCTAACCAAAAATTTGTTTTTATAGTTACATATTAATTTGTCCTAGATACCTATAGAATGACAACATCTTTTGAATTTAGTATATAAATGTCACGACCCCCTCCCACCAAAGATGCCCCTCCTGAGCTAGCAATGGTGAAAGGGAGATAATGACCCCCAATTCCCACCTCCAGTAGGCCCCTGGGTGGCGACTAGCACCAAGGGTATGAGTTTTCACAAATATGGGAGGCATTACCCTTTTTATTTAGAATCGGGAAATAGGAAAAGTCTCCCACTAAAAAGGAAAAGAACAAGTGTATATAAATAAACCCAAACCAAGACCACATGCATGTTTAAATAATTTTATAACAAGGTACAAGTACAAGAAATCTCAATGTACAATACCAAAAGAAAACAAGAGAACAAAAACTGCAACAACTCTAACTGTCTGACTATAAGGGTCCCGCACGGCCCTGGTAGTCCTCATAGAAACCTAAAAGTAAAAATAGGGTGAGCATACAAGTATACTTAGTAGGGAAACCTAATGCTCTCGTGCACAAGTTGGGAGACATCCTAATGCCCTGTGAGAACAATAGAAGAAACCTAGCAAGGAATTCTATCCACCCAACCTCACCAGCCACACTTACCAAAACACAAGCCCAACAGGTAGTAGTATGTAAGAAACAAGAGTATTTGGTACCATGTACCACTTCCCCTTATTTAGATTCTCTTCCTTATGGCGAACGTCCTGATGCAGCCACACTCTCCCCGCCCACACACACCTGGGCCTCACAACCACGTATCCCGCCCGCACACACCTGGGCCTCATCCCGAAGATTCTTGGGAAAACAGTAGAACCTTCTCGAAGAGTCCTGGGCTAAATCCACCCCAATCGAAACCTACCCGAAGAGTCTTAGGTGTAAGGTTTCCTCAAGCCATCACAGCCTATGGGAGATGGAGCATGAAAGAGCTAGTAACTAAGGAAAAAAACACACTCTCCCATGAAAAGGGAGTGTTCGGAACTAAGTGCTCAACATGGGTGGGGTGCGATAAAATAGAAAATATACCGATATATATATATACCAAACACACAGCCCAAACTATGGCTTCTAAACAGAGAAAATGGGCACGTGCCTCGAAATAGCTACTACGAATCATGCATAAAACAAACAACCCCAACCCCATTTAGGTTTTCACCTTTCAGCAGAATTAGTTTATTTAGTTCCTTAACTACTGGGAAACTATCCACAACCAACCACATTAATCATTCGTAAACATATCTGTGCCATCCACAAATCAAGTTAGGAAAACACAACCAACACAACCAGGCCCTTCTTATCAACCAACCAACCCCATTGATTATTAATCCTGTTCCATTTCCATAACCCACCATTCATTAACTCTTCCAATTTTTATTTATTATTCATAACCCATAGTCCGTTCATATTCAAACCATCCCCGCTGCCCTACTACCAACCACCATATCCACAACAACACTAATACCCATACATCATTATCCCTTTAATACCACTTATCGCAGCCCCGCTACTCGTTACCAACACAACATTTACACCAACCCACAACCAAGCCAACCATAGCACCGCTGCTCACCCTATCCACAACAACCCACAAAATACCCCCATCACATTCCACGTATCCAAGAAAACACCCACATGTTCGTTATTCCTTTTTTGTTTAACCGGGGTGATCAAACAAGGGTTCCAGATTTTAAACAGTCAACCTTACGTGATTAACCAATTTCCACATTCCACAAAGTTTCCATCCATAAGAAAATCCAGAAAGAGATGGAAACATTTAATTGTGTAAACAAAGGCCCCAAACGACCGTGATTTTCAGTAGGTAGAATCTCATTCAATTCACAACATAATATCACACGATAAAAAGTAACAGCAATCAAAAACTTCCCAACCCCGTTATAAGCCAGTTATTATCTTTATTAAATCGGTTCAAAATTGTTTCACGTAAGTAAGAGGACACCCACCCCGCATGTTTCACAAATTAGAGAGACGAATGTATGATCCGTACTTCAACAGCGTCTGATCACAATGCTCCCCCGGATCAACTTTAGAAGACGTCCGTCGGTGTCCGTCACTTCCGTCGAGTCCCAGTAAAACCTCATCGGGTGGAGGTCAGAAAGTAAAGGCTGATGGAAAGACAACAGATCCAAGCTCGGAAGTTCTTCCTCGTCGTTACGATCCCATGGCCACTGACGGATCGTAAATCGGAGCTCAGATTAAGATGTTATGGAAGAAAGAGCCTTCGAGTCTCTTGGGAGAACTATGCTCAGACGGGAGGAGAGGAGTGAGTTGAAAGTAGGAGGGTAACCCTCATTTTATAGGCGAGAAAAGAAAAAGTACACGGTGGGTACTTTATGGTACATGGCGTGTACTCGGTTATTTCACACAGTCTCCACGCAGCTTCCAACACGGCTCTGCAGCCGTTGACTTATCAGCACACGGTTTGAGGGTAACGTATACGCGGGGAAAGACTACACGGCGTGTAGTTTAGACACACGGCATGTACTCATTTATTGCACATGACAAGGACACAGCTCCAACATGGTACACAGCCATTGACTGGTAACACGTACGAAGGAAAGGATAACACGGCGTATAGAACTGGACACATGGCGTGCACCCATTATTTCACACAGTGAGGACACGACCTGCAACACGGGGTATACCCGGAAAGGGGGTACATAGTGTGTACTCAAACTACATGGCGTGTACTTTCAAAATTCTGGAAAGTGTGGGAAGAGTCCATTTTACCCTCCAGAACACTTCTTGACCTTCTTTTTGACAAAGGAATGGGCCAGAGAGGTCCGGGCCATTACATCAGACACCTCTTAAAACATTCTCGTCCCCGAGAATTCAAAAACCAACCTAGAGGAAACCCAAAAAGATACCTTTTAGGGTTCTCGTTATAATAGAAAGCCAACCAAAAATCCTAATCATATGTGTTATGAATTCATTCTCCTATTTCTAGATATTATCCGCTTTAGGCGTCACTGACTCACCTGCATGGGTTCAATCGCATCCTCATTAATGCATCTCGATTATGAATTGGGTCCTCCGACTTTCATACATTATGATTTTTCAAATCATACAACCCCCAACACCACACAACCAAATCACTTCCCAAACACGTGGTTTTTGGGAAATTCCTTCTCCTATATCGAGATATTATATGCTTTAGGTGGCACTGACTCGCCCGCATGGGTTCAATCGCATCCGCATTAATGCATCTCGATTAAGGGTCATGTTTTTCCCTTTCCCCACACATCCGGACATGTCACACATTACCAGGGAACAAGGAAACAAAATGTCTCACAACTGACAATCCAAGTATTCCATAAATATCAAAGGTACATAGTACAACATCAACCCAAAGCTCAGAAGAAAAAAGGAAAAACACAAGTCAAAACATCCCTGGGTACTGAGCGTTCATATGGGTCGCTCGATCCCATGTGCTCTCCTCGAGGCCTCCATGCCTCCACAACACACGAACCAATGGAATGGTTCATCCACAGAGCACCTTCTCCTTACGATCCTCGATTCTGACTGGTCGTTCCTCAATGGCCGCGTCATCTCCCATATCTAGCTCTCCCCAGTCGATAACGTGAGAGTCTTCATGTAAGTACCGACGATGCGAGGAGACGTAGAAGATGTCGTGAACCTTCTCCAACTGAGGTGGTAGGGCCAGCTGATATGACACCTCTCCAACTCTCTTTATCACCTCAAAAGGTCCGATGAACATAGGTGAGAGATTTCTCCCCTTCCCGAACCTCTGATGCTCCCGTCGAGGGGAAACCTTCAAGAACACATGATCTCCAACCTCAAACTCCAAGGGCCTCCTCCAAAGATCAGCATAAGACTTCTGTCGGTCCTGATCCACTTTCATCCTCTCACGTACAAGCTGGACTTTCTCTGTGGTGCTCTGCACTACCTCTGGCCCAAGAGCACTTGTCTCACCAACCTTTGCCAAGAAAATGGGTGAACGAAATGGTCTCCCATACAAAGCCTCAAACAATGTCATGCCAATAGTAGAGTGGAAGATGGTGTTGTAGGCAAACTCTACTAGAGGCAAGTGACATACCCATGATCCTCCGAAATCCAGAATGCATGCTCGCAGCACGTCCTCCAGTGTTTGGATAGTCTGCTCTGTCTTCCTGTCAGTCTAGGGGTGGAAAGCAGTGCTAAGGCATAGCTGGGTTCCAAAAGCATGTTGTAACCCACTCCAGACTCGTGAGGTAAACTGAGTATCCCGATCTGAGACGATAATCTTTGGAACTCCATTCAAATGTACCACCTCGTCTACATACCTCTGTGCTAAGGTACTCACCGGGCCTTACTCCTTAATTGCTAAGAAGTGTGCTCATTTCATCAGACGATCAACCACTACCCAGATAGCATCATAACCACCCTGAGCTCTGGGTAGTCCTGTGATAAAGTCCATTGAGATGTCATCCCACTTCCACTCAGGGACATCTAATGGATGAAACAAACCACTGGGAACACGGTGTTCAGCCTTCACTTGCTGACACACTAGGAATTTAGCCACAAACTCTACCACTGCCCGTTTCACTCTGGGCCACCGAAATTGTTCCCTTAGGCCTTGGTACATTTTTGAAACTCTTAGATGTACGTCCAAGGATGAGATATGGAACTCAAGGAGAACCCCCTCACACAATGTCTCCGGGACAAACAACCTTCCATAGAAATGCATCTGATATCGGTTGTCCTCTGACCATCCCTCTAGAGCGTTCCCCTGATCGACATGATCCCACATCACTTCCACCTCGGAGTCCCCCCACTGAGACTCTTCCACCCACTACAACAAGGAGGACCGCACCGTCATCTGAAACAAACAACCTCTAACACCTTCTACCCTGGAATCCAAGTGCAATGCAGCCAACTCTCCCATCGCCTTAAAAGAATTAGTGGATTCCCGAACTACATCCTGATGCGACTTCCTGCTCAGGGCATCAGCCCCAATATATCCCTTACCTTCAGTTTAAGAGATCTCAAAGTCATAGTCTTGGAGAAACTTGACCCATCTACACTGCTGTAAGTTCAGGTCACGCTGGGAGAAGATATAACGCAGGCTCTTGTGATGTGAGAAGACCACAAAGCACTCCCCAAAAAGGTAATGTCGCCACAACTTTAGTGCGAACACTACTGATGCAAGCTCTAGGTCATGGGTGGCATAGTTACGCTCGTTAAGGCATAACTGCCTAGACCCATAATAGATCACTATCTTCTTCTGCATCAGCACGCACCCCAGACCAAGTCCAGAACCATCACAAAACACCTTATACAATAACCCTTCCTTTGGAAACCTGAGTACGGGAGCACTGACCAAATTCACCTTCAGGTAGTCGAAAGCATTCTGGCACTACTCGCTCTATTGGAAGACCTGGTTCTTACTATTCAATTCTTTCAATAGAGCAGCAACTTGAGAGAAGTCATAAATGAACCTCCGATAGTAACCTGCTAACCCCAGAAAACTACGAACTTCTGCCACGCTCTTGGGTGCTTCCCAAGAAACAACTGCTTCCACCTTCGACGGGTCCACTGACACTCCATGCTGAGACACCACGTGCCCAAGGAATTGTACTTCTTATGTCAAGAACATAGACTTTGACAATTTCCCTTAAAGCTGGTGATGTCGAAGGACTCCCAAGACTACCCTGAGATACTCAACGTGCTCCTCCTCTAACCTTGAGTAGATCAGGATATCATTGATAAACACAACGACATACAGGTCCAGAAACCCCCGAAAGACAAAGTTCATAAGTCCCATGAACACAGCCGGTGCATTCCTAACTCAAAACGGCATCACCAAAAACATGAAGTTCCTATACCTGCACCTGAAAGCCGTCTTCGAGATGTCACTGCCTTTTACCCTCAGCTAATGATATCCAGATCGTAGATCAATCTTGGAAACCAACATGCACCCCTCAGTTGGTCGAAGAGATCATCTATCCTTGGGAGGGGGTAATGGTTCTTGATCGTTACCTGGTTCAACCTTCAGTAGTCTATGCATAACCTGAGACCACCATCTGACTTCTTCATGAACAAAACTAGAGCACCGCATGGCGGTAAGCTGGGTTGAACAAAACCCTTCTCCATCAGATTGTCAATCTGAATCCGCAACTCCGAAGGTGCTTTCTGATAAGGGGCCTTCGAAATTGTACGGGCACCAGGCTATAAGTCTATCCCGAACTCAACGTCATGTCGGGGGGTAGATTCACAACCTCCTCAAGAAAAACATCGAGGAACTCCCCAACAACCTCCAGGACATCCATCATCTCAGTATCAGCTGGAACCACTAATAACCCACCTAACAAGGAAAGGAGAGGCTTCACATGCCAGCTTCCCACCTGACAGCTCCTCTCGCCAACAAAAGCTACACGCTGCCCGTCCACGTCGGAGAGCACGACTCCTCTCTGGAAGCAGTCGATAATGGCACTAACAAGAAAACAACCAGTCGATGCCTAGTATGACATCATATGGCTGCATCTGTAATAGAAGAAAGTCCACACTAGATCGATGTGGTCCCAACATCATCCCACATCCCTGGCAAACACAAGATACACTGGTCTGGCCTCCAACATGTGTACTCAGCATCAGTGGAATGGAAAGTCTCTCTACATCTAGTCCCAATGCATGGGCTACACCAGGTGCCACAAAGGAGTGTGAATCTCCCGAATCGAACAAAGCAGAAACAAGAGTGCTGAACAAACAAATCGTACCTTGCACCACCTATGGTCCTATCGGAGATGTCAACTCTGCTACGTGCAACCGTCCAGTCCCAGCTCCTCTGCCTCTCTGATGCCGTCCACCTCCCCGAACACGCCCTGGTCAAGGTACCTGAAGAGCACCCTGAGTTCGGCCTCCTCCCGCAAAGTCTACCCTCGTAGGATCATGGTCCTGCTGCTACTGGAAGGGCCTCGCCGGCAACTAGTGCTGCTGAGGTGTGCGCTGAACCTGCCCACCTCCACCATATAGAGCTCGGGTCGGGCACCGACTCTGAACGTTCCCGAAACCTCTACAAGGAAAACACCTCAGTCCTGGGCTCGTGAAAAAGGGATGAGGACCCGAAGATCTGAACTGGAACTGTTGGGGCATGCTCCCCACTAGCCTGAACCTGGAAGGTCCCATCACAGGAGACCTGCTGCTGTCTGCCTTCCCCTTCGATGAGCCTGGTTGGTTCCCCTCTCGGGGTGCACCTCCTAGCGATTGAATCTTCTCTACAACCTCTGACTTCTTCTGTACCACCAAGTACGTCGGAAGGGTGAAGGGGTGAAAACATAATGGAGCGAAAGACGAATCGCCTCCTCCAAACGTCTTGCCCGAGACTCCTCATCCAGAAAGAGATCTGGAGAAAAGTGCAGGATATCCTTAAACTTGATCCCCATCTATCGTACTGACATACTCCCCTGCTAAAGGGAGTGTAACTCCTGATGCTTCTCTACCTTGATCATGTAAGAATGTAATTCCTCTCACAATTCCTTCTCAAAGTCAGCCCATAGAACCTCTGCCTCTATCCTCTCTCTGAGGTAGAGCATCCACCATTGTCGTGTCGCGCCCCTCAGTTGACTGACTGCTAGGGGAACCCAGTACTCCCTTAGAGAAGGGATCAAGGTAAAAGCGATCCCTAGATCCTCAAGACACCCCTCTGTCTCCATATCTGAAGTACTACCCTCTTAATTCTTGGGGGTGTGTCGCTGGAAAGAATGGACAGTCTTCTGCCAATGGCTATCTTCCTCCTCTCGGTCAATCCTCAATTGATCGACCGCCTGGATCTGCTGGGCCTCGGCTATCTGAGCCACCCAGGGACGACATCCAGGTGCCATAGTTGTATGGTAAACAATGATCACCTAATCCCAAGTAGTAAGGAAAAGCTCAAGGTTTTATTTTATCATTTTATTTAAATTTCTTTCCCAGAACACCCAAATCAAGTAAAACACAATCATGATGATGCATGTACCTACCCTAGAGTCACTACCCTGCAATCAAAGTAGTCTCACTTAGTCATTCGGTAGGCTCAGAGTCCTTGCATCGGATCACGGGAGGCCCTAAAATCCCGCTTCCTAGCTGGTCTTCCCTGGCCTATGTCACGCACAAAGATTTACTAACATTGTCTCCCTACCATCCAATGAAATCCTCACTATGCCTAACTACAGACTTCATCCTGTCTCTCAACCATCATCTCTGATACCATTATGTCATAACCCCCTCCCACTAAAGATGCCCCTCTTAAGTTGGAAATGGTGAAAGGGAGATAATGACCCCTGAGTCCCACCTCCAGTAGGCCCCGGGGTGGCGACTAGCCCCAACGGTATGAGTTTTCACAAATATGGGAGGAATTACCCTTTTATTTAGGATCGAGAAATAGGACAAGTCAAACACCAAAAATGAAAAGAACAAGTGTATATAAATAAACCGAAACCACGCCCACATGCATGTTTAAATAACTTTATAACAAGGTACAAGTACAAGAAATCTCAAAGTAAGATACCAAAAGAAAGCAAGAGAACATCAACTGCAACAACTCCAACTATCCGACTAGAAGGGTCTCGCACGGCCCTGGTAGTCCTCCTGGAAACCTGAAAGTAAACTTAGTGTGAGCATACAAGTATACTCAGTAGGGAAACCTAAATATCTCGTGCACAAGTGGGGAGACATCCCAATGTCCCGTGAGAACAATAGAAGTAACCTAGGAAGGAATTCTATCTACCCAACCTCACCAGCCACACTCACCAAAACACAAGCACAACAGGTAGTAGTATATTAGAAACAAGAGTATTGGGTACCCCGCACCATTTCCCTTTAGTTAGATGCTCTTCCTAATGGAGAATGTCGTGACGTTGCCACACTCTCCCCGCCCACACGCACCTGGGCCTCACAACCATGTATCCCGCCCACACACACCTGGGACTCACAAACACTTATCCCACCCGCACACACCTGGGCCTCATCTCGAAGATTCTTAAGAAAACAGTAGAACCTACCCAAAATGTCTTGGTCTAAATCCACCCTAATCAAAACCTACCCGAAGAGTCTTAGGTGTAAGGTCACCTGAAGCCATCACAACCTAGGGGAGAAGGAGCAGGAAGGAGCTAGTAACTAAGGGAAAAACACCCTCCCCCATGAAATGGGAGTAGTGTTCAATACTAAGTGCTCAACATGGGTGGGGTGCGATAAAACAAAAAAGATATAGATATATATATATATATATATACCAAACACATAGCCCAACCTATGGCTTCTAAACAGAGAAACTGAGAACGTGCCTCGACACTGCTACTACGAAGCATGCATATAAAAAACAACCCCAACCCCATTTAGGTTTTCACGTTTCAGCAGAATTAGTTTATTTAGTTCCTTAACTACTGAGAAACTATCCAAAACCAACCACATAAATCATTCGTAAACATATCCCTTCCATTCACAAATAATGTTAGGAAAACACAGGTAACACAACCAAGCCCTTCTTATCAACCAACCAGCCCCATTGATTATTAATCCTGTTCTATTTCCATGACCCACCATTCATTAAATCTTCCACATTTTATTTATTATTCACAGCCCATAGTCTGTTAATATTCAAACCATCCCCACAGCCCCACTTCCAACCACCATAACCACAACCGCACCAAAACCCGTACATCATTATCCCTTTAATACCACTTATCACAGCCTCGCTGCCCGTTACCAACACAACATTTAAACCAACCCACAACCAAGACAACTACATCCCTGCTGCTCACCATATCCACAGAAACCCACAAAACACCCCCATCATATGCCATGTATCCAAGACAACACCCACACGTTCATTATTCTGTTTTTGTTTAACCGGGGTGATCACACTAGGGTTCCAGATTTTAAATAGCCAACTTTATGTGATTAACCAATTTTCACATTCCACAAAGTTTCCATACATAAGAAAATCCAAAAGGAGAGGGAATCATTTAAATGTGTAAGAAAAGTCCCCCAACGACCGTGATTTTCAGTAGGTAGAATCTCATTCAATTCACAACATAATATCACAGGATAAAAAGTAACAGTAATCACAAAATTCCTAACCCCGTTATAATACAATTATTATCATTATTAAACCGGTTCAAAAGTGTTTCATGTAAGCAAGAGGACACCCACCCTGCATGTTGCACAAATTAGAGAGACGAAGGTAAGATCCCTAATTCAACAGGTTCCGATCGCAATGCTCCCCCGGATCAACTTTAGAAGACGTTCGTCGGCATCCGTCACTTCTGTCAAGTCCCGGAAAAACCTCCTTGGGTGGAAGTCGGAAAGTAAAGGCCAAAGGAAAGAAAACGTATCCAAGTTCAAAAGTTTTGCATCGTCGTTTCGATCTCGTGGCCGCTGATGGATCCTAAATCGGAGCTCGGATGAAGAAGTTATGGAAGAAAGAGCCTTCGAGTCTCTTGGGAGAACTCTTCACATAGGGGAGGAGAGGAGTGAGTTGAAAGGAGGAGGGGATCCCTCCATTTATAGGGGAGAAAAGAAAAAGTACACGACATGTACTTTATGGTACACGGAGTGTACTCGGTTATTTCACACGGTCTCCATGCGGCTTCCAAAACGGCTCTGCGGCTGTTGACAGGTCAACACACGGTTTGAGGGTAACGCATATGCGGGGAAAGACTTCAGGGCGTGTAGTTTAGACACACGGCATGTACTCATTTATTGCACACAACAAGGACACGGCTCCAAAACGGTACACGACCATTGACTGGTAACGCGTATGCGGGGAAAGACTACACGGTGTGTAGAACTGGACATATGGCGTGCACCCATTATTTCACACAGTGAGGACACGGCCTGCAACACTGGGTATACCCGGAAAGGGGGTACTCGGCGTGTACTCAAACTACACGGCGTGTAGTTTCAAAATTCTGGAAAGTGTGTGAAAAGTCTATTTTACCCTCCATAACACTTCTTGACCTTCTTTTTGACAAAGAATGGGCCGGAGAGGTCCGGGCCATTACAATAAATATTTTGAACGAGAAATAAAATTGTACGTCCTAACCCTCCCAGTAATTATCTATCTTTATATTTTTAGAAATTGTCAAAGAAGCATCATCAAATATGCATGGAAATTCTACTGTTCTAGTAAAAAGAACATCCAGTCTATCTGATTGTTTATAGGGTAGCTTCGTATTCTTCTATCTATGATAATTATTACACTCAGTAGATAAAAAACTATAATATTCATTGATTTTTATATTAATTAACCTAAAGAATATAATTGATCACATAGAGGGAACATTTCCCTTAAATAATATAAATTTCGTAGATCAATTAGGATCATTGGGAGGTGAATATAGTGAATTAGTTATATATTTTGTTTAAATGAATTATTACAGTTTAATCCAACTCTAGGATTTGTTATGGTCTTGATATGCACTCAAATAATTTCTCATCCTTAGTCACATTCATTCTGATGTAGGTCTAAAAATTTATATAGGATGATTTACATGGTTCACCATTAGTCATTCACTATTTTAAATTATTTCATAGAACACACACCCCTACCCCAATCAAGGATTAACCACAATAGATGTAAGAATGTACACCATAGAAAACTCATGTCCAAATAACATTGAGCCCCACATTGTTTCTCCTCTATGTAATTGTTTATAAACTGAGTAATAGATTCTCATTATTATGATTGGTTATACACCCCATCTAAAAAATCATCTTACAATGATGATAAAAATAAACAAAGGACATATTATTATCCTATATTCTTCTACAACACATGGTAATTAAATTCCCCCATTATTTTATAGAATATAGTTTCTCATATAAATCATCATGTATATACATCCATATATTCTTCATAAAAAGAATAATGACTTGTAGAACATTCTATGTTCTTTATAAAAATAAATCCAATGTTTTGTATAAAAAATCCATTAAATCTATTACCATGTATATGTCCAATAGTCATACAAGTGTTCTAATATGATTCCAAAAAAATATCTTCATTGACTGTCCCACCCTCATTATTTTATCCCCCAAGAATCACACATTATTTCATAGTATAATTCCTCATGTTATAGAGAGACATTTAGACCCTTGTTATCATTGTATATTTATCATTTATTATTTTTGAAAAAATCTCACATACTAAAAATTTAAATTCATAATCAAATCTATCAATTTAATAAACATTAAATCTATATTAAAACAATCTAAATATTTCATTTCTATCTATTTAAATCTAAAAAAAAGTTGGATATTTGTAAAAATAAAATTGATGTCGATAAAAAATGGTTAAATAATGTCTGGTTAATATTACGTAGAACCATTTAATACATTTCCAATATTAATTTGATTTTGTAACATATATTATTTTTCTTATGTTATATTTGGAACATCATATTTAATCTTATATGAGATAAAAATTAATGTCACATAGGCTTTGGAAAAAATTATATGGAATATGAATCATTGGAGTTAATCATATTTAGCTAGTTGATGAAATAGTTTACACATATATACCCATTGAACATTTAAATATTTTTAGAAATAATTACATGTGTCATATATCACTCTTACTCTAGGCATATAAATTATATCTTTATATTACATGTAACCATTATTTTATAAAATTATAATCAGATGTATTTAGTTAAACAAAAAATTTAATCTTATACCACAATTACGAAATACATTTTAATCCAATGAAAACAAATAATTTTCCATAATTAGTCTCACTTTTATAAGTATATATCCATGTAAAATATAATCCTTTATCCTTAATTCCTATACATTAATTTATAGAAAAAACATTACACCACATTAATGAATTATCCACCAACACCATCTATTAGAGATAATGGATCAAACAGCTACATTGAAAGGATTATGAGTGTATCAGTGTGACTTTTTTTTACTTTTTTTGTTATTCATGAAATAAATCCCTGTGATATTAATGATATTATTGTGTCCTATATATATATATTTCTTATCACCCTATCACAAAAATTGGTAGAATAAAC
Source organism: Viscum album (assembly GCA_963277665.1). NCBI lineage: Eukaryota > Viridiplantae > Streptophyta > Magnoliopsida > Santalales > Viscaceae > Viscum > Viscum album. Next base: position 1,215,279,725 of record OY728141.1, read on the forward strand.
ATAACAAGGAAAAATATAATTTTTACATGGTCCAGCCACACTGTGTATAAATACTCTATGATTTGGCCAATTGTATTCAATCAACAATTTTTCAAGTATATGTTATCCACTTCATTAAAAAGGGTAGGGACAAGTCACTATTAAAAATATTTTTCATTGGTCCCACTCCAACCATAACTAAGCATCCTAATGGTTATACTGACCATAATGCTCGTTATAGTGAGTGAGTACAAATAAGAAAAAACCATCTAATCTCTATAATTATAGGTAAATTGATGAAGATCATTATATAAAGACAACTAGATTGATATAAATTATTTTTCTCACAATCATAAAGAAATAAAATAGTCAATTTAAACCACTTTAATTCTCATTTTATTCTTTTTCTTTTTAGATTTTTCCCATTGAAGTCAATATAAAAAAAAGTCTTCAGAAATTTTTTTTTCAGTTCCAAGTACCCACACCTTTTCCTAAAAATTTATTAGTTATTTCACATAACCACATTAAACCCTTTTACCAAAAACCCCATCATACTACAAAATATTCTATTTTATATTTCTTAGTCTCAATACCTTTTTCATAGAGAAACCACCTTTTTAGTTAGATAATACATAAATTTTAAATATCCTTTATATATACATATATTTCATTATAATAATATATCTTGAGCTTGTAAAAATGTCCCACGTGTATTATAATACTTTGGTCTTCGTTGATATTCCTTCCCAATATTCATTAATGATTTCAACATGTGTCTTCTCCCCTACATTATCATTAAAATACCATAAGTACCCTTATCTTATTCAATGGTCAGGAAACCCTAATGAAATAATTTACATCAATTGGACTGGTCTCCTATTCCATTCAACCTATCCAAAAAAAGATAATGGCTATGTAAATTTGTTCCCCTAATTACATTTTGATTTACCAAATTTTAGTGAGTAGGAAAATATTTTGACACATCTATACATAATATATAAGATACATCTTTCATTAAAATTTCCCTCATGGTGAAACCAACTTCATAACTCATCTTAAAATATCTGACATTTTAAATTACCAACATGACATCCTACCATTATTGAAAGTGATTTTATGAACATCAAAACAATAAATAATCACACAAACGCATATAAATTATTCATTAGGATATAATTATTTCATTTTATTTTGAGTGAATATCATTTGGTTCATCTCATTTTTGAACATCTTCATCATTAAATAAGGATCATTTATTTTATAAAATATTAATTAAAATTTAATTGTGATATTTTAAACTTCTAATAATGTATTGAGAATCATTAAATTTGAAATTCAGTATTATATTTTTTAGGGAAGCTTGATTTTTTACCATGTAAATCATCATACATGGGGAAATTCAAATCGCATTGCTCAGTCAACTTTTTGATCCGTAAAATAGATTCTTCATAAAAGGCACAGATCTTATAGGGTTCCCTTATAAAATAATTCACATACACTATGAACTTATTAGAGAATTACATTAACAAAATTTATATTCTCATAGATAAAATATTGTATGTGACTCAATTATCTTATGAGATCATTCATCGGTAGAATATAAAAATCTCATTTCATTTACATGCTACACAAAATCTTATATAAAACTAAATTAAATTATTTCTAACTTTCATAAGAGAATTAACTTTTCCATAAATTTTTCATCTAGTAAAATGACTCTAGATTACATAAAACACTCACACAACATCTTCAAGAACATTCTATCCACCATCAACCATTTAAAACAAATACCAATCATCTCAAACATCATTATAGAATTCTCTAATGGACTTCAAAAACCCAATCAACAAGTCTCATATAACAACAATTTCCGCATATAATAATTGTTAGAGAAAACACATAAATCTATTATAGAAATCAGGGAACTTATTTAGAATAATGTATGTCACTTAAGAATAATCAAATAAAATATTTTTTCAAATTTGAATTTTCATTCACCACACTACCTGATAATGTAATTTTTAAAGAATTATTTTGTTACATACACGACCAATATTTCTATTGTGTGAGAGATTATGGTTCCCAAGAGACCTCAATCACACCTCCCAAAATACTAGTGGATGTTGACTAGAAGTTTGTGTAACGAACCATCCGAGATACCCTAGTACCCAGATAATGAACATGACACTAGCATGGACAAAAGTGTTATCTTGATCCTCATATGCTGACAAAATAGAACCAGGAATCATAAAAGAAAATGGTGTGAATATTTTTCCACATAAATAGTGGATGAAATATTTAAAATTTAGAATTATCAAAATAAAATTCCATTTGGATAATAGTACTAGAAATCCATTAGTTATATAAACCCAAAGTGTGAAAAATGTACCATAATTGAAACATATAAAACCAAGACCCAAATAGATATAGATCTCCAATCACATAGGTCAAAAAACACCACCTATAAGAGGTTCTTCTCCATTAATTTAATATGACAAAATCAAATCTACAAACACCTAATGGAATGGGTTGGGTGTGAGATAAAATCTCAGTATGGCCTCACTATGGACTCTATATTATGATTCCAGAATAATTAACCAAATAATTATTTTAATTATAAAAAATAGAAATGGTAGTAAAAAATCATATTTAAAAAGAATAGTGATTTACATTTCCATTGATGAAATTTTTTCATAATAGTTTCTAATACATATTTTATATAAGTAAGTTTGTATAAATTTACAATTCATGTGACAAAATGTTTAAAAATAATGGAATATATCATAATAATCGCAAAATAGCTACATTGCCATATTCCAAGTGGTTTTAATGTTCCATATTATGGGATCCTAACACACTCTAATATGTGATGATGATAATATTTATACCCTTTTCCCTCACACACTAGTCAAAAAAGAAACATCACTATCCCATCTTGGATTTGATCTATCTAAAATGTTTTGTTAGAATTATAAAATTTTGTTATTATTTTTTCTAAATAACTCACTAACAATCCAGAATTATACGTGATCAAACAAAAATCACTAATAGGCAATATATCTCAAATATATTTGAAATACAATTTACAATTTTTCCATTTCAGTAATCCAATTTAAATTTAAAAACAAAACATCTTATTAATCAAATTGATCCATTTTACAGATAAAAAATATTGTGGTTCTATTTAAAACAATTTAAGATAGATTTTTCAAATAAATTTTTGAAATTAATTTCAAAAAAAAATTCACAAATTAATTCAACATTTTAATTTCATAACATCTATTAAATTCCATAGTCAAACCTCTATTCAATAGAAATGGGGGTTTTCCCCAATTTTCATGGACAATAAATATTTAAATCCCCATTAGATGATAATTGGGTTTTCCATAATCTAATTGATTGAAATTTAATTTTATTTAAGAAATTTAGTGTTAAACTAGTGGGCCAGTCTTAAGTGGAACCACCTACCAAAATAAATATATCATGTCTACCAATTGACATAATTGTAAAATCACATGAAGAACATTGGAAACTGATATCCATGAATCCAACCTATATTCTAGATCTAAAAATGGAGATTAGATCCTCTATCAACAAGTATATCTTTCAAAACCACTGTATTAGAGAGGAAGAGTGGGAGGGAGTTTGAAAGATGAAAGAATTTTTTCCTGAAATGGATTGAACGATGATCTCCTAGCTTCGGTCAACCATAAAGAGGAATTGGAAGGGGAAAAATGGGTCCTTGAGAGATATTTAAACCTTATAAAATGATATATTCTAAGTTATGTTCAATATGGGGTCGACAATTGTGCTAAGGTAGTTCAAAAAATTATAGGAATACTTAAATCCCACAAGCATGGTTATGTGGGTCAGGCCACATAGTTTGTGAAACCATGAATCCTAACAGTGTGCCCCTATAAATGGTGACCAATTTTTAATAGATGGGTGCATGGATTTTATAGTGGTGTGCCAGCTGTGAAAACCCAAACAACCTTGGTTTTAATATTTTTTAGTAGAATGGCCCACAGTTTGAGAAATACTATGTGCCAACCATGCATATCCAAAGAGCCTTCCAAAATATTCAAAATTTCTCATGAAGCAACCCCAAAAAATACCCAACCAACAAATTATAAAAATGGGTATGGGTGTACCTTAAAATGGTAATAATATGTTAAAGCCTTCCAATCATAGAAACATTATATCCCCAAAAATTAGGTTAAGTAGCTTCCATGTGAAAAAGATAGGGCCATTTCTCTCTCATTTTTACCTTTATATCCCACTTCTCATGGGCATCAGAATTGTTCTTCCATATCACTTGAACAAAAGGTATCATCCTCCCATGAAATAACATATATTAAGAATCATCAATCATGACTAGATAATTAGATCTATATCAATTAGGCTCAATGTAACATTCACTCCATCTCAAAACATGAGCTCGTTCATAATGATACTTTGATATTAGATATACATAAAATAAATTGTGTATTGACTTCAATTGTAGTGAATGTAATATATTTTAATCCACATTCCCCACCATCTAAACAACACTAAAAGGTTGAAAAAAATATAGATCATGTTCCCCTGACCTCCCAAGACATTGATGTATAAAATGAGATAAAACATTCAACAATACATAATGAACAATTGAAAATTCAAACATATTTTGATGAAAAAAAATATATCAATTATACTAGATATATACCATAGAAATTATCTGATGAATCCACTGAATTGTTTCCATTGTCAATTGAAAAATAATTAGTCCATCCAAGGAACATTCATGTACCTTCAACCAACAAATAAAAGATTTAAAAGTCCAAACATACAAGTCATCAAAAGAAGACATATTTATCATGGACTAGTAACAATTGTAATAAAAAATATCAACCTACACCAAATGGTATTTCCTATCCTTACCATTGATAATAACATCAGTTTGAATAATATCTTCAATAATATGTATTTCACTTATGCATGTCCATTTGACTGGAAATGTTATGCCATAATCAGATTAACCTAAGATCCCATCTCTTCTTAAAGGTCTCCCTGTAAGTGATAAGTAAACTAAGGATCACTATCAGAGACTATACCATAAGGAAATTCATAAAAAATATAAATTTCAACCACGTACAATTTTCCCAACACCTCAAATTTGGTTGTGTAATGAATAGGTATAATGTGATCTGATTTAATTTGATGATAATTGACTACCCATATCACATTATTACTTATATGGATATGAAGAAACCCAACCACAATGTCCCTATATATCTAATACAACTTCTAATTAAGAATTGGATGTGGCTAATTAAAACCAACTGGTCTCTAGATCTCGGCCATGTCATATTGGCATGTATAAAAATGAGAGACAAAACAAAGTAATGCCTCATCTCATACCTATCCCCCAGAATCATTTCTGCAAGTCATTAAGAATCTTCATGGTTCATGGGTTCACAAACCATTAGTAATTATGGGAAGATCACATGAAATCATTACTCATAGTAAAAGGTTAAATATACAAATTTCATAAACATTGAATGAACTCCATAGTGAATGACCACTGAACCACATCCTGCTCACCATGTATTGATTTTCTAATACTGAGGAATTCATCATCAAGCTATTATCTGTGATGAATCATCTCTAGAAGATATTAGGAAAACGTAACACTACAAAAGTATACCTCATCCTTGGATTCCTGGACTATTATATGAAACTTTGAATAATGAGTCATCAATTCAACTTTTCTAATAATTCTTTTTCAACATCAGTCAAGAAGTTTCAAGATTAATGAATCTGAAATAACATTTTATTTCCCCATGGTACATGAAATGTTGAAATCAATGGTCGGTAGGTACTCCACAAAATTCTAATGGAAAATATTAAAAAAAATAGAGAGAAGAAATAATTTCAGATGTTTGGGTAAAAGTACAAGGTAAAAATTTCTCCAAATGGTTAACATCGCCAATTCTTATGTTCATGCATCATAGCAGCGAGTTCTAGGTAATGGGTAAGATAATTCATATTACAAGTCCTATGAATATAAGTTCCATAAGCTACCATGTGATCAAAATACATTTGAAAAATACTCAACTCTTAACCTAATATGTTATAAAATATGGCATAAACTTTCTTGTCCTATGAATGATCCAACACATTAGATGAATAAAAAATAAATTTCAGATGAATTTTTATTTTGACATTTCTCATCCTGATAAAAAATTTCTCCCCTATAATTTATACTAGTTACTGAAGATACCAACTCTAAGAAATATCTTACAACCCAACGATGATATCTAGCTAAACCCAAGAAGCTATGAATATTAAAAAAATTTCATAGTTACTCCCATATTACAATATTTTTCACCTTTCCAAGATCTACTTAAATACTGTTTTTTAATACCACTTTCCCCAAGAACGTCACTTCATAAAAATTGAAATCATAATCCTAAAACATGCACAAATTCAATGATTTATCATAAATTACAAAACTACTATCAGATGATGCAAATAATCATCCTCAAACATAAAGTAAAAATGATGCCATCCATAAATACCACCATGATGGTATCATAATACTCATGGTAAATACAGTTCATTAAATCTATAATGTCTCTTAGAGAATTTATTAGACAAAATAAAATGATATGGTACTCATAATGGCCACAGTCACCCAAAGCCTGTTTCATGAATGTCAGATTATTTTATTCACAACTGGTTATAACTATATCCAAAGTCAATATTTGAAAACCAATTCACCCATTTCAACCTGTTAAATAGATCACCAATCAATGGAAATAAATAATTCTTCTTTACCATGACTCTATTTTGTTTTTATTAATTACCATTTTGGTGAAGTGACACATCCACATTCATTGAAAAGAGAATAGGAACTACCCAATGTGATAGAATTTGGTATATAAAGCCTTTCTCCAACAATCCACCCAATAGTGTCTTAAAATCACTAATTTCATATGGTTCCATTTGGTAAGTAGGAATAGATACCATAAGTCAACCCAACACTAAATCAATAGAAAAATATACCTCCCTTTATGGTGTGTGACCAAAGATGTCAAAATCAAATGTGTCTGGAAACTTGACAACGACATGAGGGAGATCACCACTAAAAGTTTCATGCACTAGATAAAAATTGGACAGAGATATTACATTACTCAACTATGGATGACATAGTTTGGGTCTACATGAAATTAAGCCCCGTTCTCCTAGAAATATACGATAAACCAAATCGTGTGTTGTAAAGGATACCCACTACAAATAGTAGTAAATTTTTTCATTATTAGAATTGATCTGATTCATCCCAAAGATGAGATATTTATTTTTTATGTCAAGAACAAGAAAATACCAAGTATATACAATCTTATATATGGATAATACACAAGTAAGAAAACAAATACCTTTTTATCTTTTCATTTATAGGGGTTTGGTAATATCCATTACATAAGATGGAAGATCAGTAGGAAGATTAAGTAGAATCACAATACGAGATGGACTGAATTAATGAGATGAACTAATATCAAATAAAGTAGTGACTATGGATGAATTTATAGTGTTGCTACATACTGTTGTCACTGGACCCTTATATTCTTCATCTAGATAGTCTTCCACTACATGACGAAGCTTAATTATGGATGGATTAGGTTGAAAAACCTTTTTCTATAAATAATATTGTTGCATCGTGGTATTATTTTGACCATATGTTCTTGTGGATCTAATATGAATTTAATATACAAGAAATAAATTTTTCATTTATCTTAGTCTTGTACATCAACTACATACATTGGGTGCTTATGTGAAAACCTGTTTAGAGTGCCCAGTCTTGGAACACTGGTAGAATAACAAATGGCCTCTACCTAGCCCTGGAGGTGTTCTAGACGAACACTCTTATCAATATCAGAAATGATAATCATAAAACATCCTCTTTCCTTTATTGGAACTCATATAACTACTAGTGAGAGTTAAAAGAACTACTTCTAACCCTGTATTTCTAGAAAAGTCCATCTCAACCACCAATGGTCTATCCATCACATCATCATAAAATGGGATCTTACAAAATAAAAAAAGAGAAAAAATATTTGATTGTAGTACCATCATGAATTTTTGAGCCTTTATATTATCATTCAATTGAATTTTTGGGGTGAACTGCACAATATCAGTGATTGTTTTTATATATTCTACCATGTTCCTATTGGCCTGCTCGACATTGAAAAACTCTATACCCTTGGAAAACACCATAGAATATGGATAAACCCGGTTAGTTGTAAGGGAATAATTTTTTTAACAGTAATCACTAATACTTCTTTTCCATCACCATGGTATCCCACCATTTCATGATATGTATTTATGGAATTAAGTAGGCATATTCCACCTTTATAGAATCCAGTGTCTCCAAGAAGTCAAACAAAATTCAAACTTTATCAACCATTCTTTATCCTCTTGAGAATAATTTTATCCCAATAATTCTAGTGGATTCTTGTAAACAAATTCAATTTTATGAATAATAAATTCATTCCTCTGATGTTCTGTAGTTGGTTCCTCAATGGTATTGGGTTAGGGTTCTTTTCTAAGATATTAAAAAACAGGTGTAAAAAACTCAACCACATTCTGTCCCATGAGAGGATTCCAATTCAATTATTTATTGGTATCTTCCTCCTAGATATGATTCACATTTATTATCAAATTCATGATGCGTTAGAATATTAACAACTAAAATTTCATACATTAGAATGGTTACTATGATCAAATATCAAACAAGAGAAATAATGAAATTAATCCTATCAGATAAGAAAAAAATAGTTGTATTTCAACAACCAAAATAACAATCAAGGAAAATAATATAACTATTCCTCAATAAGCCTCTCCCAAACCACCATTTGTGACTTGAGGATCATTACAGTGAGAGATATAATTTAACTCACTCATAAAATACTTCTTTGTCCTGAAAAATAAAAAAAACATACTAACATCAAGTCCTGATTCTTAACAAACACCTCTGATACTAATTTTTGACTAATCATCCTAGACTTCCTTATACCCTAATAGTTGATTCAATGAATACATTACCCATTGTAAATTATCATTCCCCACAAGTTGGCGTCTAGCACCCAATATCATAGAAGATAAATGTGGGAGTGGTTTTTCCACACAAATATGGGATGGAATAGTCACGCACTAGTATTATAAAAATATAACTCTATAGGGGGAACAATACCAAAAATCAAACAGGTATAAAAACCCATATTATATTTATAAAGAACCAAATCTGAATGATAACAACCCTTATCCTAATAAGATAGCTCTCCAAATATAGAGGTAAAAAACCACCACCTCTAAGGGGTTATTTTCCTTTGAACTAAATAGACTAAGGAAATCTACAAACACCCGAAGGAACTAGAAGGGTGTGATATAAAATCCATGTATGGTATCATAAAAATTTACCTAATAATATTCCTCATTAATTAACAAAATAAATATGTCAGTTTTAAATAAACAAGAATATATGTATAATAGGATATTTACAAAAAAATCATGATTTACATTCAATTGATGTAAAATTTTCGAACAATGGATTAATAAAACTTTTATATAAAATAGTTTATATAAATTCACGAGGCATGTCTAAAATAGTTTGTAAATAATGGAATACATAAAAATAACCCTAAATAACAAACACGGTCATCTCTGAATAGGTATGATAGTTTTAGGATATTGGATCCTTAAACACTCTAATTGGTGATCACGAAAATATGTGTACACGTGTCTTTTAGATACTAGTCAAAGGGGACTCATCACCATCATATCAAGGATGCGATATCTTTCTATGTGTTTGGTTAGAGTTTTGAATAATAAATATAGTGTTTTCTCAAATAACTTAATAACTACCTAAGATAAAATGTACTCAAAAAATAATAAAAACGTATTACTCAGCTATTCTATTTCACGACCTGTTCGATTAATAGTTTTTTTCATTTAATGAAAGATTATTATTTATAAAAGTTAAGAAGATCCAAGAATGTTGAATATATTTTAATCAGAATGTTATAGTGTATGACCATGGAATATGATTGAATATAACATGGAGACACCATTTAAATTGTTTATAAAAAAGGATACATTAAAAGTATATGAATTTCTAAATATTGAGGATAGAAATTTGAATTCATTTTCAACTTAAACAATCACAATAACAGTCATGCGTGGACAGAAATAAAACATTAATAAACATTGGGAAATGATAAATTAAATTATAACTCTTAATATAACTGTCATTGTTTTGAAACAATTGAAATAAAACCAAAATTATATAGACATTGATTTGTTTGAAGAAACAGCTTTGAAAATAGTATCAATTATAGAAGTAGTTTATTGTATCTCATGTGCTAGTCAAACTGACATATATAGGTTATTCCCTCTTACCTCAAGACTTCCAGATGAGTGCATCTATGATACATTGGACCAAGACTTCTAATGTTTTCAAATTAAAAAATGAGACAAAATATTTTAGAGTTTTTTAATTATACAATAAAAGTGCTACTAAAAAATCATTATTTTCCACTCCAATGATGTAATTAACATATAAGTCATTGATGATAAAAAACATTGACATGGGTTGTTGATTTTATAGCTTTCCAGAATATAGACCAATACTAGTTAAGCGAAGGGGAACCCATATATCATTTCCCCTAATGGAGACAGTCACCCATTCTATGCATCATCCGAAGAGAGCCTTCAAGTACTCAATAATACTTGACAACCTGAAATTGAATCAAAAAATAGATGGAGATAGTTTAAATGTTGATTTTTCTTAACTCAATGTCAAGAGATTTGTGTTTTTGGATTAATTTATCATCTAAATATTTTAAAATAACCAGAAATAGACAGGGTGGACATGTTAATTTTCACTGATTAGAGACATTCACTCATGCTAAGAAGCTCCAATATAGATCTCTTAGCCACTTTAGATGACTTGGAAACATGTTATTGAGTTTATGAAAATATATATGAAGATATATTGAATCATGGTGTGGAATGAGAATAAATATAATCATTCTACTCAACTACAAATTTGTTCAAAATAATAAGTTAATGTTACGTATTAAAAGACAAGTAAGTTCCTACATATTTGAAAATCCAAAAATTAATTTACTAAGTGGTTGAAATCTTCTCAGATTATGTTTAATGGGTGATCCTCACTATTGATCACATGCATTTGTAAACCCCAATTAAAATTCTAGTCAATCATGGTATTGTAATGAGTGGAAAATTTTCCTTGATTATTGAATGGTAAACATTGAAGGGAAAAGAAATTGTGTTCTAATGACCTTATTTGTTGTACTTATTAAATTCTATATTGAAAATATGAAAACATGTCTAAAAACAATGTTGTTATGGTACCTAATTTATCAGTTGCGAGAATGATTCATAGTGTTAGAAGAATAGGTAATAATACAAGAACTGATCACCTATACTATCATCTAAATTTTTTACCTGTACATTCAATAATGTTTCCAAATTTTGTTTTGTTAATATCTGTGTCGATGATGTTAGGGATGCCAATAACTGTATCTTGGATGCCACGTCTTCTGATTTCCTACACATTAATGGTTGAGACAAAATGAACTCAGGGAAAAATATTTACTAAAACATGAAATAACTACTACAAAACCCTTTAAGGATCTAAAATCGTAATACCTCAAACATCACAGAAGTTCCTATCTACGTCCCATCCACTCGAATTATGTACACCTGAAATGTAGAACACTTGTATTCCATCTAACATGCTCAAAATATAAAATAATTTAATATAAACATTCCTAAAAGTAGTGACCAATCATATGATGTAATGAAACTAAGATATAATGAAGATAAATATATTAATACATGAGTAGAGGAAAATTTGTAGTTGTAACAAAACCTATGTCATTATTTCACATGAATCCTAAATATCCAGTGCTTTCATATCCTACAACATAGTGGTAAAATAAATAATCACTGAACCAGTATTGGGTAACATACACAGTAATACATGACACGGGATAGTGCATTAAGAAATATTAATCAAAAAACAAAAACATCACCTCCCCCAATGACACCAGACATCATTAATCCACCATTTTAGTACATTTTTTGTAGCCTCAAAATTTACTCACACAAATTAATCACTTTCCCCATAACATCATCTTGGATTTTTTAATCCATTCCATCACAATGATGAATGATACTTTTTGATGATGGTAATTAGTAACAGTGTAGTCCGAATTCATAGGATTGATGGATAATGGTCCTTTTATTTGTGCTTTCGAAGAAGTTAAACCTCTTATACAGAACAATTTGGGGGGCCAAATAAGTGGGAAAAAAGAGAAGAACCTAGAATTTTGTAGTATCAGTTACAGATATTGATGAACAATAGTTAAAAAATGACAAGCCTTCTCTATCAAATACATAATTAAGGAATCTAAATTAGAGAAATATTGACTTATTGGGAACAAAAGTTGTTAATTTGATCAGTAAAAGTAACATAATGAGCCCTATAAACTATAATAAGATGTTATATATCCCATAAAAGTAATTTTTATCAAATTTACAAAAATCTAGACTGCCTAGGAACATTTTTTGCCTTCTCTTCCTCCCCCAGAACCATCAATTTTTGAATCAACAGAATCTTGAATGAATCAAAATTAAATTACATAGTTGAGGACATGTTTAGAGTAGACCCCATATCCGTCATCATTGATATATTGATCATGCATAAATCATATGATTAAGATTCCAAGTAGGTACCAAGGAGGGGGCCTAATTTCCTCCATTCATGTTAGTATTTCATTAGCAATGGCTTTGAGAACTCTGTCTTCATTGTAGGGATCCAAATATAAAAAACCATTATATTTTATAAAATATTATTATAAGTGCTGTGTTTTATAAGAAATTTTCAATAGGTGAGACTAATTCCATTTGATGGTATATACATTAGGGGAGTTTCGATAATATCATAGGATTAAGAACATGAATGTTCCATTTGAATTTCATACCTTATTGTAGTACCAAGAATGTATTTCTCCTGAATGTCGTTATATATTCCCCCATTTTTATGTCACTATAATGTAATTATTATTAATAGTAGAATATCATTTTTTAAATATAATTATTCATATTAATTTTGAAAATATTTGAAATAAAAATAGAATACATAATGGGGTAAAATTTAAAGATATTTGTGATCAAAAGATACATAATGAGGATCCTTTTATATTAAATCCATAATAAAGGAAAAAAAGATACAAATAGACTAACTGAATAAGAAGAAAAGTTACAGAAATTGAGGAATAAAAATCATAATGAACAATATTATCTATAATAATATATTCTAAAACACATTACTGGATTTTCTATTAGCTTCAAATTACTAATTTTACAACACTACGGAAAAATTCATAAGGCTGTTCATATTGTTTCCCACAAAAAATCCTAGCTAGACAGCTTATTTACCTTTAAATAAGGCAACACACCAATAAAATTTTCAAAATACATCCAGCTCATAAGATTCATTTTAGTAAGTTGTAGCTTCCTTTTCCTGCACTTCTTACTAAGAAAGTGCTACTTCCCATCTCTCCTCATGATTTGTTTCTGCCCGTTACCCTGTACAGCTTTTGTGAAGCCTTATGAGTATTTATAGTGGGTCATTTAGTAGAGAAAATAGTCTAATAGGGCACTTTTCTACTCCAAGGAGAGGCTGCACATAGCTTTAGGGGAGGGATAGAGGGAAATCTTGAAATGTGGAGAGATGAACTGAGCATCATCGCATTCAGTAAGTGAAACTAATTCCATCTTAAGGTAATCAAATATGTACATACTATTTCAATGAGATGGTAATATGGAATTTGATGAAATTTTTTACTAATGACATGAGTTCTAATATCATGGTGGATGTTTTTGATCAAACCATATTCAACATCAAGCATCATCAGTCCCCCATAATGATTCCTCAATTCCTGCCCAAAAAGTAATGAACCCTTGAATGAAGTTCTGGGTAATGAAATAAGTCCAATTATGTTAGTGGTAAGGTAAAATTTTTTGAAATAATTCATTCAATCAAAAAATTTAATCCAACCCCATCATTAAAAACCATTTGATCCCTTTCCGAATGCATGTTAAAGCTTAATGTAAAATAAAACATATTCCAATGATGATATGTTATGTACATATTAATAAAATTAATGTTCTTATTGAATATTAAACATTTAGCATGTTTCCATTAGAAAATAAAATATTATATGTTCATATGCTTGTAATATTGTTTATGATAGAAGCTTCTGCAATTATTTGAATTTCATAACTTCTTGTGGTAACTAAATTCATCTACAGGGCCCAGTCTAATGCCAGATGTGTAAATGAATTCAACTACTAGGCCCAATCATTAGGGGTGAGGATAACTATCAATAGAAATGGGAATAGAATATAACTTTTTTTAGGGGTATCAAATTTGAAAAACTCAATGATTCAGAAAACAAAAAAGGGGTTTAAAGATCAGAAAGCAGAACATGTAAAAAAGAGTTTTCATTTCATGAATAACATTGAATGGTTGAATGACTTCATCAAAAGGTGTGGGAAAAAACAAGAGATATGTTTTTGTAATTTTAATATCCAAACAGAAAGCATAAATATGGGAATTAAGTTTTATTAAAAATTTCAAGAAAACATGTTGTTTTTCTTAAATGGGAACTGAAAACCACATATGGTATAAATATGGGAACAAGAAGAAGTAAATGTGGAATAAAAGATTCTGGTTGGGAAGGAATGTTAATAAAAGAGAAGAACATAAAAATATAAAATTAGAAATTGTCCCATTACCTTGGATTGGGGATCTTATAGAACATCTTCTTATCATACATCATTCACTTGAAACTGTCATCCAATATCTCCAAATCTGATTTCGTGTGAAACGCTGTAGTAAACCCACTACCTACCTTGTTGTTTGTCTCAATCCCATATCTGTATAAGTAAAAAAAAGACAAATATGAGTACTGAATATTCTGATGATGATGAACGAGTCTTTTTCATAGATAATTAAACAAAGGATTTCTATGTATTGAAAATAATATTGTGACTTTCATGTGGGTGGGGGTGTAGAGGAACCGATAGAGTAGTGGTGGTTGATCACTAGAATGTTGTTTATCAAACACATTTGAAGATCTTCTTCATGTATTGACATGAACTATGAAAATAAATAGTAAAAATAACAACTACCAGTTCCCAATTATGTCCAGTGTTAAAATCCATTGACCGCATGCCCACTGAGAAAACAATTAAAAAATAGTCAAATAAAACTATAAATATTTAATCATGAATAGAAGGGAATAAATTTAATTAAATGATGATATAACTTGTTTTTTAGATATGGATTTACAATCATTTTACACTCCATCCCTACCCCCATGTTTTACTCTAATGAAAGAATTATTAAACCAACATAAGGATTGAAATTAGAATAGGAACATAAATTTTTCATGTACATTTATTATTATTTTACGCATGTTTCTTGTGATTTATTAAGAGAATGAATATATTTTTGTGATGTAGAAAGGTTTATATAATTTTTTCATCATTATCTTCCACGATGAGGAAAATGGGATTAGTGGACTTCCACAACAAACACTATATGATATAAAAATAAAAAATGGTAGATTTTTATTTATGAATGGGTTGTGCACAAAAATAATTGTTTAAAGATGGACCACTTTCTCACTACATGAATCACCAAAAAGATTCACATTTTCTTATATAATAGATCTATATTATAAAATCCCAGATATCTCATGTTCATTTTCATCATGTAAAAAAAGTACACTATAAATCTACTTGACCATTTTATTCCTACCCTGCAAAATCAAAGCAATCGTGCCAAACATAGGCACTCATAATAGCTAAATTTCATTAAAATTGACCATGTGGGATGAAAATGAAAAAAATATAATATCATTCCCAACCTAATATGGACCATCCATAACCCTAAAAATGTCATTAACGGATACAATCTTTATTTTCTTATCTAAAGGTGTGACTATCTTATCAAAGGGGGCATTCATCAAGTCTTGCAATGTGGCATTCACAAAAACATGTCCCTTTGGTCTATCTTAGAATCTACAAACCCAATTTTATGTCGACAAACAAATTGGAATGAATTGCATTGTATATTATCATACCTTGTAACTGTCATCTTTCTCTATACCAAAAATAACACAAAAATCATACCACATGCAATACCAAATATAATTAACAAGAAAACTTTATAATATCCAACATGTAGGTCCAGTTTGACAACATCTATAAAAAATGCATATAGAATCAATCACATAAGTAGATCATTTTGAACAATTAGGCAGTGTTTTCTCTTTTTTCGAAAAAAAACAATTTCAATAATTTTCTGAAGAAAACCCTTCAAATAATTGGGAGTTGAAAATTCATTTAACAAAAAATAATATTTTAATAAGTTTTCAATATAAACTCTATGACGGAGCTGAAAAACACTGAAATGGTGATATAAAATATGGTAGGGAAAACCTAATGCAAAAAATATTATGCACACCGGAACCATTTATATCAGGATATGGTGTGCCTTTTCCTTTCCTAGAAATATTTTCATATTAAAAAGTAATTACATGACTATGATTTTAATTTTTTCAATAGAAATCTATTTCACACAAACATGGGATGCTAACTCGTAATTCACCTTCATGATTTTGATCTTGATTAATAATGAATACCTTTTTCATAATTGAGTTTGGTTATTTTAATAATTAATATTAAGAATTTATAAAAAGTATTAAAATTCTTGTACCCCAATAGTTTCTTACATTTATTAATGTAATAGAAAAATCCATCGCAATTATCTATTTTAAAGTATTTTTATATATTTCAGAAACATGTGATGCTGACTCGTAATTCACCATCATGATTTCGATCATGATTTAAAATGAATAGCTAGATACCTTCCTTAAAAAGTGATTATCATATTTGAACATATAAGGGTCTGTAGTTTTTTCATTTTAATGTACAAAAGGTATTGATGCCCTTAAGTTGTTGGTAATCAATGTTACATGTTTTAATGTGGTAAGTGATTAACAAAACATGTGGATGAAAAATTAATTTTGGGTGGTAAATAGTAACATGACATATTAAAAATTACCCATCCGTTGTTCGTCATGTAGTATCATTTAAATGTTGCTAACCGAAGGAGAGAAATTATGTACAATAGTTGGGTAACTGATTCCAAGGTCAAAGAGGACTGTTTTAAGGTATTGAGGAAAAATTAAATGAATGAAACACTAACACTTGATAATAATAATTAAAAAATAAAATAAACTATATCATATGAAATAATTCAGTACAACTAAACCCTAACCAAGGAAAATTTGACAATAATGAAGTCAATATTTTTGAAATAAATAAATTATACCAGATTAAAATTGGAGGAAGAGTTTTGGGTTTCTACGAGACGATTGTAGTGTTGATGGTTGTAGGGTTACATAATTATTTTGATGTAATATTCACCGACAACATGTGGTATTTGAAACATAGTATTGATCAATGAGCAGATTGAGTAGTAGGAATTCGTAGAATTGTGGGAAATTTTTTAGGAGTGGAAGAAATTCGATTGTCGTTTGTGTTGGTTTTTTTTAGTGGACAGAGATAATGATTGATGGAAGGTAAAGGCATTTTGAGGATCTTCAACCATAGGAGATGATTAAAAAATCATAGGAGGTGCTTATTTTTTTAGGTGGAATGGAAACGATAGGAGAATGGTGGTAGATGTCGAGACAAAACCATAGGGTGGTCATGGGAGAGGCAAGTAGAAATGGAATCAGAGGGAGGAGGTGTTGATGGCTAGAGCAGGGAAGAAGGCAACAGATTCTGGGTTGACGGGAAGTGAGAGGACAATAAAGGCATGGCTTTGAGGTTATTCTAGGTCGCGATACCCTATACCCTATGTGGGAGCGGAAGTGTGTGATAGATAGATAATGTGAAACCGCGAGAGACGACATGGATAAGCGGAGGTAGGGCGAGTATGAGGAAAACTATGTGTAGGAAACATAAAATGACACATTGTAGCGGGAATTCCAGAATTAGCATATAGTGTAGAGATTAAATTTATCACAAAATAGTTATAAATGAAATTAACCAATTTTCCATTTCAATATGTTAGTTTCTATTTGAAGCCCAAAAAAGGCTTTTAATCAATTATTTTGTTTTCCAAGATAAAATAGACCATGTTTTTTATTAAAAGAACATAATACATTTATTCCAAATTAAAATTTGAAATCAATTTCACAAATAAATTTCACAATTTAATTCCATGATTTAATTTCACAACTCCCATCAATTTCCACAATCACATACCAATTCATTGGAATTAGTGCTTCTCCCCTATTTTTATGCCAATGAAAATTCAAATCACACATTTATTTGAATTGGGTTTTTCATAATCTAATTGAAATAAATATAATTTAAATCAATCAATTTAGGGTAAAATTAATTTGAAAATATCAAATGGAATAACCCCCTAAAACCAATACATCACATAACACAACATCCACAATTGTAAGTAGAAAAGAATATTTTCCACAACAAAGATATGAGAATTGAAACTATATTAATGATAAAAACAATTGATATAATATACTCAAAAAACATGTATTTCTATCAAACCTGAAAAATAAGGGTCGAAGATATGGGGAGATAGGGAATGGGGGAAATATTTTCGAGAAAGTATCAAGAAATGATCTCTTTGATTGTATACACCATTGAGAGGGTTTGGAGGATCCAAAATGGGTCTTTGAGATCACTTAAAAGTTTGGTAAATGTTACATCTTGAGTTAGACGTGAGTGGGGGTGAAATTTTTTATTCAAGGAGTATTAGAACAAATTTTGGAATAATTAAATCCTACATGCCTGGATTGCTGGGCCGACCACAAATATTGCAAACTTTTCTCCTTTTATTTTCCCTATAAAGGGGTGCACAATTTCTACTAGGTGGTTGCATGGAATTTCAAATGGAGAAAAACCATGAAAACCATTACTAGATAGGATTTTATGGTTTTCACTATCATAAAACAACATTTTTGAAAACAATGCACCAATCATGAATAGCCCAAGAGCCTTCGATGTAGAGACCCGAAGCCTAACGTACATGAACATTACATTACTTTTGCGGAATACTTAGTACATAACAAAAACACACACAAAAGGACCGTAATAGTTTAGTGTCTTTGGAAACTCGGAACGTAATCTTCTAATCATGGTGAAAGATCCTCAATATCTCCCATAAAGATCTTCCCTTTTTTTACCTAAAACCATTCTTTATATCCTGGGGAAAAGAAAACATAAAAGGGTGAGCTCAAATGCTCAGTAAGGGTAAAAAAAAGAAAATCAATAACATCATATTCATAAGAACATAACTTTTGAAAATCTTAACCTGCAAAAGAGAGCATAATTTTATAACATGGGATAAATCATAGTAGTGAAATGAAATCCCAATAAGCATAACTTAAAACATGAAACATTGTGGCATACACACATAATCATAGAGAATCATTTCTTGTTAGTCAAGACTCATTGCCAAGACTATCTTAGTGGACAAAGTCCAATTCTGAATCGAGTGACCCTCGTTTCAGTCCTGTTTCACTGAACCGGTATAACCTACCATTCCAGCCATGTCTATCTCATGAGATATGAAATCATTACCCAATGCATTGGAGGGAGATATAGGTCCCACCCATCTTATAATTAATCCTTTCTTATGTGTTCCACATAATCATAAACCATACATCATAGCATAACCCATGTAATAAAAATGGAATTATTAAACAACATGACATCATAAAACAATTCATATAAGATAAAGGAATTCATAAAAATATTTCCATCACAACATAATCAAATCCATGTAATAATAGGGATAAAAACAGAACCCTTTATCATCTTAGATGGAAAATAATTTTGATAAAACACTTGAACTTCATTCTTGAGGAAAATATCCTTTCTACTTCAAAAACACTTTTCCTTTCTTAACATGTCAAACAATTTTAAACTTAAAGATTTTGATTAAAAATAAACATGAAAACTTGTAAAGGAAGCTTTTTGGAAATAACATTTTAAAAATCCATTCATGCCGTATAAGTTAAAAAAACATTCTTCTTGTACTTTTGTCGGAAAAGTCAAAAAGTACCTCGTACGACAAAAGATTCCTTTCATATTCTTTACTAAAAACTCACCAAAGGATAAAATTGGATTTAAACTATTGAAAGTGTATGGAAAAAATATTACATATTGATGAAACATGGATGTGGATGATAAAATACACCCCAGTAAATACTTACGAATAAACAATCTCGGATAAAAATGAGATTGTGATATTTCCCTTACCATAGGTCCGACATGCTTTGTGAGTGTCTGAACCTCCTGTATATGATTTAAATCATGTTATTGACTTATTCCAGAATCATATTCATTGTTATTATATCATATATGGTCCACTTATGACTTCATATTACCCGTTCTTTTGTAAATTCATGTTAATGTAGTGTTTTGGGTAAAATCGTCTAATTTGTCGTTCGTGTTTTTAACTTGTAATTATTCATATGATTACTTAGATCATGATTACTTAATTCCAGAATATAAAACATGATTTATATATATATATATTCATAATACACATATATAATAATTCAGTAAATGGAAAGAAATACACCGTTCATGGAGACGGTAGTCCGTACGTACGCATGAACGCTGTTTTCGTTTCCTTATTGAATTGAATGGAATTAAGTAGATGACATACATATAAATATAAATAATTCCAGTATCATTATTAGGTCATATATTTCATTATTACTTATTATATATACTTTATAATCATTCATAAATGGTTAATCATTGAGAATGAATCTCATCGCGTCGTGGAGATGGTAGTCTGTACGTACGCACGAGCGATGATATCGTTCCCATGGTCGTGGAATTGTGTTTAAGTGTATGTATACTATTTCAGTATCAATATCACTTTATAATAATCATATATAGTTACTCATTACACCTTTATACCCATCCAATTAATGTGGTGGCGGAAAATAGATTACACCACGGCGTGGAGACGGTATTCCGTACGTACGCACGCGCGGTGATTTCCTTTTTCCGTAGGATGGATAGAAGGTTAATTAGAGTTGTTTCATATTTATAATAACATATCAGTATATAATAAATACTGATATTATTACTTTATCATGAAACAACTAATGAAGAAGAAGTTGAAGAAGAAAGAAATTGAAAAAGGTCGGTAATGGATATTACCTCTTTTTGACGCGCCTTTTCTTAGCCTCCACTTAAAGAACTAAGGATGGTCTTTGAAGAAGACCAGGACCTCTATGATGATACTAGGGAAGTAGATAAGGGATTTTGGCAGGGGTTGGATGAGCTTGAGTGCTCAAATTGGTGTGAGGAGGAGGGGGAGGAGGTGCCCTTTTATAAGGGAGGAGAGGGGCACCTTAGGAATATCTCAAAATATTATTTTATATTAAAGTCAAAATCGGTTTATAATGGTTACAAAGGGTATTATTTCTAAGCTAAAGTGGTGATGGGTCGAAATCCTATCATCCAATAGGATTTAGACAAGTTTAGGGTATTATTTTAACCTTATCAATTAGATTTAACTCTAAGTTAAATAATTTATCTTTTACCGTGTCTTTTTGTTTTCTTACACTATATGGTTAATAAACATACTATAACATGACAAAAGAACCCCAAATTGTTTATTATTAATATATATATCCTTATCAAATTCATTTGGCCGATCCTTAGATTTTTAGGAAGAAAATAACAATTAGTAATATAATATTTGATTTAAAAAACTATTTTGTGTCAATTTTGACACTATTTGATATATGATTTTTTTGAAAGTCATAACAGAATTATATGTTCGAACCAAGTTGATTAAATCAACAATAATATATCATAATAACCTAGAAAATTATTGGAATTCACAAAAAGTCTCAAATTACATTTATTTTGGTGTTTATAACATCAATTATGTCAATATTTCATTAATAAGATAATTACTGCATCATCATTGTGTCATAAATAAATTAAATTATTTAATGTCTAAAAATTAAAAATAAAATACCATTATATAGGAAATCTCTTTATCTTTATAAATAATATTTATAGTCGAATTTATCTTTTGTATAACCCCATATTAAAAATGATTTACTTATTAAACTTTGATTTTAACTATTTTAACCCTTCTTTAAATAAATTAATAATAAATGTCCTAATCTAACCCAAGTGGGACTAAATGATAATATTTTACACTTAAGGTTGTTTTTGGTCGATATAAACTTGTCCAATAGGATTAGGACATGTGTTAGGGTAATATTATATCATTTTTACCCTTAATTACCCTATTTATTTTTAACCGTGGTAAAAAAAGGTAAAAAGTTACTATTCACCAAAAATTATTTTCATCTCATTGAACCACATTTTACTTACTGACATCAACCGTGTCTCACGGATTTTTGAAATTCCATTCACATAAGCGGTAAAATTAAGATTTATGAAGAAAATAATTTTTTTAACTACCACTTAGTAGTTTCACTATTCATCAAAAATTGATGTTTTTCAGAACAATGCCAAAATTTCATCCTAAGCTATATTTCATATTCCGAATTCAAAAATGAAGTCTATTTTACCAAATTCATAACATAGAAGTTCCATTAATTAATTTTATAATTAAATCTCGCTGTTAAAACAAATAGCGTGTTTTTAAGAAACAATATCTATCAAAAGATTGACACTTGTTTATGTCTGGTTTAAATGTGAAATTACATCCAATGACCAACATTGTATTAAATTGTAAAAATATATTCTAAATATACTTTAAAACCACTCAAATTAATAATTTATCACTATTAATTATTTTGATTGAAAAAGATGTTTTTAACTAACATTTAGTAATTTTCACTATTCATCAAAATATGAAAGTTATCCGGAAAGTACCAAAATTTCACCTTAGGCTAAATTCGATACTACGAATCCAAAAATGAAGTCCATTTTGAGAGCTAAAATTTCTAAAATTTTAAAAGGTGGTTATTACTATTCATAACGGCTAGTTATAATAATATTTTAAAAGCATATCGTTGTTTAGTGAAACTCAGTATTGCGTACTACAGACGCTATCGAGGAAGGTTGCGATTGCGTGTAATGCAAGGAAAGTCAAAGATGCGTGTTGTGCAAGCTCCTTTTGGTATAGCGTACAACACAAGACATTAATAAAATTAAAAAGAATATTTTTCATAAAATCTCGGGCTATTACATTCTACCCCCCCTTTAAATGAATTTCGCCCTCGAAATTCGTCGGTTTTATAAATGGTTTACTATTCGAAAGTTTCATTAATAGAAACCTGCATCGTAAAAAGGAATATCAAAACCAATCTTTAAAAATAAGAGTATGAAATGTAACGGTTACCCAAATAATCTAATCACTGTGTTTCCACATAGGTGAAAATATGGATATGGAAGAAAAATCTATCATGTTCTGATAGAGAGTGGTAGAGAACATGGCTATGGAAAAGCCAGAAATCACAAAGCCATAAATTTGTGACGATCTAAGGTACCATATGATTCATCAGATATAGGATCACTAGGACAACATTTTTGGTTTTCAAGATCATTTCCCTAAAGTTAAAGAATTTGAATTAGAATAAATACTTACTTTATATTGGTACAACCTCACTGTTGTTTGTGCCTTTAACAATTTCCACTTCATCTCTTAAATAAATGAAGTTGAATTTGTTATTCGTGAAGTGTTAGCAGATCATGTGATAGAATGACGGGTCATTCCATCTGTTTCAAAAGGTTAGCAAAATTTATATACATAAGTCGATCTATAGTAAGATTAATCATATATGGTTCCTAAAATGGACTTATACTTTATATATCATACTGCTTAATATAATAAAACTAGTTTCTACTAAACAGGGACTTCCTGTAGGCCAGTGGTAGGCGATAAAGGCCAGTCGCACTTTGGTTGTGGGTTCGATTCCCACAGCCTTGTCAGAAGCGATGGGTTGTACCCATCCTACAGGTTGTCCTTTTTCTAAAACTACATTACTATAACATCCCATCAATAATATCAAGAAAACTTCTATCCTTAAACAATACTAACCTATGCCCAACATAATCCATTCCAATCTTTAGGCTTATCCATAATACTGCAATCCACTCTCATAACATAGTGAAAACGATTACCAGAGATTTAATACCATCGTTGATCCCCATATATCATAAGATATGTTTTGTTGGTCACATTCCAAACATTCAAAGGCCTTAATCATGTATTCTCTTGAATACCCATCGAACCTTAGTGAAAACATGAATGCAGTTAAAATTTAACACTTTCCACATACCAAAATCCTCAAAATTCTATAAACTCAAAAAATGATATCACATAGTCTTTATATTAATCATGAGCTCATGAATACTATTAAACATTTCAGTTTCTCGTTTTCCCTTTATTATGTGCATATCAACTTATTTCCAAAAATATTTGAATCACTTTGAATACCACATTAGACCGATACATAAATATTCCAATACTTTATGATACAACATTATTTTGGAAATCCCATTACATAAACACTTAATCATTCCACCACATCGTTATCATATTCAACATCGCCAATGGTGATCGCATGTGACTTCCCTTTGTCCTTTGCCTTTAGCGGTCGCTCATGTCTATCATCACTAACCCTTGGATTAGGGCATTTATTAGCATAATGCCCCATTTCCTTGCACTTGAAGCATTGAAGTGTTGGGGGTGCGTTCTCTGCAGTGTTTGCTTTAATCACATCATTAGAATCCCTTTTTCCATTACTTCGACACACAGCTACTTGATGACCTTCTTTTCCACACTTAAAACATTTTCTAGTCCCTTCAAGACAATCTCCACCATGCTTCTTTCCACACTTTGTGCATAAGGAAACATTCATCTTCTTTTCACCATTATTTTGAGATTTCTCCTTGAACTCCATCTTTCGTTTCTTTTCAAAACCATAAGATGGATATGTAACACCAACTTCCATTTCTGCCTTGATAGCACAACGCACAATTTCTTCATAGCTACTGAAGTCTCTTATAGATAATGCCCTTCGAAGAATTGGTTTTAAGCAACTGAAAAATCCATCAACTTTACTTTCAGGTTGGATGATAATGCCAGATTCATACCTTGAAATTCGTGTAAAATTCACTTCGTATATACCAACAGATTCATCATCCTTTTGATTTAGTTCAAGAAACTCCTTCTCCATCTTTGTTCAAAGAATACGAGGGAAGTACTTACTGAAAAACAAGTTCTTGAACTCGTCCCATTCCATGGACTCAATTTCATCTCTTTGCCTCGTATTCTTGATAAGATTCCACCATTTATCAGCTTCACCTTCCAAACGATATACTGCTAAGATGACTTTATCATGCTCAGAACATTGAAGAACTGAAAATATCTTTTCAATGGTACTGATCCATTGTTCAGCAACAAGTGGATCAGAAGACCCACTGAAAGAAGGTGGATGTTGCCTCATGAAGGACTCAATAGAATATTGTTCCCTTCTCTGTTCATTTGGAAGTCCAGAACGATTCATAGCTTTTGTAAGTATAACAATAATATTTTGCACTCCATCTCCCATAACATTTGTTTGTTCAGGAGGGAAATCATTGCATTGTCCATTGCATTGATCAACACGGTTCCTTCAGGTTCCAGCCATCGTCTAAAACCCAAAAAGAATAGTGTGAGAGGAAAAAATCATGCTAGGGAAAACAACAAAATAAAGGGGAAGTACCTTCAATATCTAACATCATAGGTATAATTCTAAGCTCGTTAGCATAATTCTAGTACTATAACCTATACTTATACTTAACCTTAGGGACATCCCTAGAAATACCTTAGAAATATCTCTAGGGATCTCACTAAAGTTCTCGCATCCTAGTTTATAAAGGTTGACTAAACCTTTCCCCTGATACCAACTGTAACGGTCTAGAATTACTTCCAGTGGACTACAATTGATACCTATCAGGGCACTCCATGGGCGGCTACACCCCCTGGGTGGGACACACCACCATCCCCATTGGCAGTCATTTCCTCATGAAGCCCTTGGGCGGAGAGCCATGCTTCGTCCAACGCTCACATGTGAGAGTTCCCAAGGATCGGATACATTCCTACCTCCTTTGCCTCTGATACCAACTGTAGAGACCCGAAGCCTAATGTACATGAACATTACATTACTTTTGCGGAATACTTAGTACATAACAAAAACACACACACAAGGACTGTAATAGTTTAGTGTCTTTGGAAACTCAGAACGTAATCTTCTAATCGTGGTGAAAGATCCTCAATATATCCCATAAAGATCTTCCCTTTTTTTTACCTAAAACCATTCTTTATATCCTGGGGAAAAGAAAACATAAAAGGGTGAGCTCAAATGCTCAGTAAGGGTAAACAAAAGAAAATCAATCACATCATATTCATAAGAACATAACTTTTGGAAATCTTAACCTGCAAAAGAGAGCATAATTTCATAACATGTGATAAATCATAGTAGTAAAATGAAATCCCAATAAGCATAACTTAAAACCTGAAACTTTGTGGCATACACACATAATCATAGAGAATCATTTATTGTTAGTCAAGACTCATTTCCAAGACTATCTTAGTGGACAAAGTCCATTTCTGAATCGAGTGACCCTCGTTTCAGTCCTGTTTCACTGAACCGGTATAACCTACCATTCCAGCCATGTCTATCTCATGAGATATGAAATCTTTACCCAATGCATTGTAGGGAGATATATGTCCCACCCATCTTATAATGAATCCTTTCTTATGTGTACCACATAATCATAAACCATATATCATAGCGTAACCCATGTAATAAAAATGGAATTCTTAAACAACATGACATCATAAAACAATTCATATAAGATAAAGGAATTCATAAAAATATTTCCATCACAGCATAATCAAATCCATGTAATAATAGGGATAAAAACAGAACCCTTTATCACCTTAGATGGAAAATAATTTTGATAAAACACTTGAACTTCATTCTTGAGGAAAATATCCTTTCTACTTCAAAAACACTTTTCCTTTCTTAACATGTCAAACAATTTTAAACTTAAAGAAGTTGATTAAAAATAAACATGAAAACTTTTAAAGGAAGCTTCTTGGAAATAATGGTTTAAAAATCCATTCATTCCGTATAAGTTAAAAAAACATTCTTCTCGTACTTTTTTCGGAAAAGTCAAAAAGTACCTCGTACGACAAAAGATTCCTTTCATATTAATTACTAAAAACTCACCGAAGGATAAAATTGGATTTAAACTATTGAAAGTGGATGGAAACAATATTAAATATTGATGAAACATGGATGTGGATGATAAAATACACCCCGGTAAATACTTATGAATAAACAATCTTGGATAAAAATGAGATTGTGATATTTCCCTTACCTTAGGTCCGACTTGCTTTGTGAGTGTCCGAACCTCCTGTATATGATTTAAATCATGTTATTGACTTATTCCAGAATCATATTCATTGTTATTATATCATATATGGTCCACTTATGACTTTATATTACCCGTTCTTTTGTAAATTCATGTTAAAGTAGAGTTTTGGGTAAAATCGTCTCATTTGTCGTTTGTGTTTTTAACATGTAATTATTCATATGATTAATTAGATCATGATTAATTAATTACAGAATATAAAACATGATTTAAATATATATATTCATAATACACATATATAATAAATCAGTAAATGGAAAGAGATACACCGTTCATGGAGACGGAAGTCCGTACGTACGCATGAACGCTGTTTTCGTTTCCTTATTGAATTGAATGGAATTAAGTAGATGACATACATATAAATATAAATAATTCCAGTATCATTATTAGGTCATATATTGAATTATTACTTATTATATATACTTTATAATCATTCATGAATGGTTAATCATTGAGAATGAATCTCATCGCGTCGTGGAGACGGTAGTCCGTACGTACGCACGAGCGATGATATCATTCCCATGGTCGTGGAATTGTGTTGAAGTATATATATACTATTTCAGTATCAATATAACTTTACAATAATCATATATAGTTACTCATTACTCCTTTATACCCATCCAATTAATGTGGTGGCGGAAAATAGATTACACCACGGCGTGGAGACGATATTCCGTACGTACACACGCGCGGTGATTTCCTTTTTCCGTAGGATGGATAGAAGGTTAATTAGAGTTGTTTCATATTTATAATAACATATAAGTATATAAGAAATACTGATGTTATTACCTTATCATGAAACAACTAAAGAAGAAGAAGTTGAAGAAGAAAGAAATTGAAAAAGATCGGTAATGGATATTACCTCTTTTTGACGCGCTTTTTCTTAGCCTCCACTTAAAGAACTAAGGATGGTCTTTGAAGAAGACCAGGACCTCTATGATGATACTAGGGAAGTGGATAAGGTATTTTGTCAGGGGTTGTCCGAGCTTGAGTGCTCAAATTGGTGTGAGGAGGAGGGGGAGGAGGTGCCCTTTTATAAGGGAGGAGAGGGTCACCTTAGGAATATCTCAAAATATTATTTTATATTAAAGTCAAAATTGGTTTATAATGGTTCCAAAGGGTCTTATTTCGAGGTTAAAGTGGGTATGGGTAGAAATCCTATCATCTAATAGGATTTAGAAAAGTTTAGGGTATTATTTTAACCTTATCAATTAGATTTAACTCTAAGTTAAATAATTTAACTTTTACCGTGTCTTTTTGTTTTCTTACACTATATGGTTAATAAACTTACTATAACATGCCAAACGAATCCCAAATTGTTTATTATTAATATATATATCCTTATCTAAGCCATTTTGCCGAACCTTAGATTTTTAGGAATAAAATAACAATTAGTAATATAATATTTGATTTAAAAAACTATTTTGTGTCAATTTGGACACTATTTGATATATGATTTTTGTGAAAGTCATAACAGAATTATATGTTCGAACCAAGTTGATTAAATCAACAATAATATATCATAGTAACCTAGAAAATTAGTTTAATTCATAAAAAGACTCAAATTACATTTATTTTGGTGTTTATACCATCAATTATGTCAATATTTCATTAATAAGATAATTACCGCATCATCATTGTGTCATATATAAATTAAATTATTTAATGTATAAAAATTACAAATAAAATACCATTATATAGGAAATCTTTTTAGATTTATAAATAATATTTATAGTTGAATTTATATTATGTATAACCCCATATTAAAAATGATTTACTTATTAAACTTTGATTTTAACTATTTTAACCCTTCTTTAAATAAATTAATAAAAAATGTCCTAATCTAACCCAAGTGGGCCTAAATGATAATATTTTACACTTAAGGTTGTTTTTGGTCGAGATAAATTTGTCCAATAGGATTAGGACATGTGTTAGGGTAATATTATATCATTTTTACCCTTAATTACGCTATTTATTTTTAACCGTGGTAAAAAAGGTAAAAAGTTACTATTCACCAAAAATTATTTTCATCTCATTGAACCACATTTTACTTACTGACATCAACCGTGTCTCTCAGATTTTTGAAATTCCATTCACATAAGTGGTAAATTTAAGATTTATGAAGAAATTAATTTTTTTAACTACTACTTAGTAGTTTCACTATTCATCAAAAATTGATGTTTTTCAGACAATGCCAAAATTTCATCCTAAGCTATATTTCATATTCCGAATTCAAAAATGAAGTCTATTTTACCAAATTCATAACATAGAAGTTGCATTAATTAATTTTATAACTAAATCCCGCTGTTAAAACAAATAGCGTGTTTTTAAGAAACAATATCTATCAAAAGATTGACACTTGTTTATGTCTGGTTTAAATGTGAAATTACATCCAATGACCAACATTGTATTAAATTGTAAAAACATATTCTAAATATACTTTAAAACCACTCAAATTAATAATTTATCACTATTAATTATTTCGATTGAAAAAGTTTTTTTTAACTAACATTTAGTAATTTTCACTATTCATCAAAATATGAAAGTTATCCGAAAAGTACCAAAATTTCACCTTAGGCTAAATTCGATACTACGAATCCAAAAATGAAGTCCATTTTGAGAGCTAAAATTTCTAAAATTTTAAAAGGTGGTTATTACTATTCATAACGGCTAGTTATAATAATATTTTAATAGCATATCGTTGTTTAGTGAAACTCAGTATTGCGTACTACACACGCTATCGAGGAAGGTTGTGATTGCGTGTAATGCAAGGCAAGTCAAAGATGCATGTTGTGCAAGCTCCTTTTGGTGTAGCGTACAACACAAGACATTAATAAAATTAAAAAGAATATTTTTCATAAAATCTCGGGCTGCTACATTCGATGATTGTAAAATTTTCTTTTGAAGCTCTCCAAAATGATCCCCAAAAAAAGAATTATAAAAATAGAGGTGGAGGTGTATCTATATACAGAAGCAAGATGTTACAAAAAACTAAAGGAAAAATAAAAATAAAGAATCCCAAAATCTATCACAAACCCTATGCTTGGTCCCATATCTATTCTATCATCCCATATATCATAAATTTAGTATATTACGATTCCTTTTTCCATTGTCTAAACCTACATACACGAAGTTCTCTCAGGTACAAAATGGATGTCAAAAATTTTCTATGAGTAAAACTCTATAAGACACCCCCAAAAACTTCATCAGAAATCTATTTGGAGCAATAGTTCATGGAATAGTTTGACAATTAAATAAATAGAATTTAAATAGGGAACATATTACATACTCAATAACCTTATAGCTCATTGTTCTCACTTGGCATTAGCCAAACCTGATTTGTGTTAACGAATGATGGTTTTGTCTATTCATACCATTGTCTAGGAAGATTCCTATGAAAAGGATTATGGACCCAAGGTGATTTTCCCATCCTAGGGATCACTGACCCAAGGTGTGTTACACATGCCAATTTTGAATTAAAAATATCATGTGCTAATAGATCCCTGGATGATTCCCCATGACACGGACCACATACAAATTAATTTTATATATAGGTCAAGAATAATTTTCCATACCAAGGCCAATTAAAAATTAAATATATCATGTTCATGCAATATTAAATTCATTCCAAAATACGAAAATAATCAATCGATTTAAAAAGAATTTCATTTATTCATTTCATATAATGTTCTAATTATCTAAAAATTTACCATCACATGTTATTATATCTTTCTTTCATGTTCAAATTATAAGTTAAATATGACAATATGATAATCATCCAACACACCATTAAGCCATATTCAATTTTATTCTACTTATTCAATAACCTGATACACTTTTAGAATATATATAAAATATGCATCATTTCCCATATTCATGAAAATTATGCCAAATTATTATTTCACATATCATGAATAGAAAAATACCAATTTTCTTTCTAATATAAGTCCAAATTTTCAATTCAAACTTCTCAGAAATAAGGGTCTATAAGGTTTTATCCAAAGATCAATCCATAATTTCACTATTAAGTTTTAAGGTACTAGTTACACATTAGGGTCAAAGCTACACACACCTTTAAATTTCTAGAAGTTTGAGTTTATAATTACCAATAATGGTATCCATGCACGGTCTACATAATAAGTTTCTAGAAAAATTTATTTTTTATGATAGAATATACCACATAAAATATGTACTGGCATGATCACATATGTTTTATATAAATTACATCAATATTGATTGAAGGGACATTCTTTAGACCACATACCTTCATATCCAAGAAGATTAATTCTAGTGCTCAAACATCTATGTTGATGTGGAATACTATAAATCCCAATGGGTAGTGATAGATCCACCATATCAACACTATAAGAGGAAGATTCAAGGAGTGATCAACATGAAATCAATAATTACATGAAAAACTCACTAAATCTAGATATCTGCTCTGAGTAACTGAAAAATGAATAAATAATTGGCATTTGAGAGTTTGAGGAATCTATGTAGAAACCATAAAACTCAAAAATCTCTATTTATGGATGAATGATGGGATGAGAATAATCAAATGGTGATTTTTAGAGCTAAAAAATAAAAATTCACCACTTAGTTTTCTGAACCAAAATGGTGATACTGGCTATCTACTAGTTTCTATTGTCTAGCCAGTGGTTCCTTGAAGAATAGAAGAACCCTTAATCCCTTCCAAAATAGGATTTTTTTCCCTTAGTAATCCCATTCTACCAAGGATTCACCAATTTTCCAATGGGTTACATTTTCTGGATGGGGGCTTCCTGTGGTCTTACCTATATATTATATCATCCACTTTCTTACACGTGGTTCTATAATAGCTCCCATGATTAATGATACTACTAACTTTCTCATGGAATTCCCCTATATTATTTTAGAAGATCTCCAA
Organism: Viscum album; assembly: GCA_963277665.1. Lineage (NCBI taxonomy): Eukaryota > Viridiplantae > Streptophyta > Magnoliopsida > Santalales > Viscaceae > Viscum > Viscum album. The sequence goes on from OY728141.1 coordinate 1,215,312,222, forward strand.
AGAACATTTAACCATTTTAATGAATTATTTACAAAAAACTAAAGATGTTGATAAACATTTAAAGAATTATTTTCCTAGAAATATTATGGGGTCTTATGACCTCTCAAAAATAAATAATATCATACCGAAGTTATTCTCTCTTGAATTACTAAGAGATATCAGTTAAATTACTATTCCACCATGACCATATATCATCCTCCCTTTACCATGTCTCTTTCAGTAAATTATCTGGTTTCCATTTCAATCACACTTATGGATGGTCATTCCTTAGTGAATATTTTCCCTATGATCTACGATACAAATCATATGGTCCGCAAAAGAAACATAACCATTAATTTCAATATAGTCATTATCTATCATATGATAAGTTTCAAGATAATGTCTCTAATGATATTAAACATGAAACCCATAATGATTGATATTATAGCACTGTTTAAAATCAAATCAGTATTCCATTAGAAGAATCATCATCACTATTGTAAATGCACAAAATAACCTAGACGTTAGATTCCCCTTTCCCAAAATATGACATTTCCTTATCCTGAAACACATCCACATGATAACTTGGTGACCAACCTCAAATTATAGAGGTAATATCATTTTATTATAATAATATCTATGCCTTTTGTAGGTAGTTTTCAACTAATTTTTGATCAACTAAAACTAATCATGTGTCTCCTCCCTGAGACTAGGTCCAAAAATTATTTAATCTCCTTATTTCAAGATTAATAAAGAATAACAACATGATATTATGTAATGATCCTTTAAAATAGACAATTTTATTAATTATTATAATATATTATTATATTTACACTCCATGAGATCAAAATATTTCATGTAAGAACCACTAAATTCTAAAATATAGGCTCTTAAAATGTACTCAAGAATTTGATTTTTTGTTCAAATTAGCCGCCACCCGGTGTATGATTGGTTATCCTTGAAATAACCTGTGAACCCAAAACCTTCAAAAGTCATTCCAATAAGCATGATATAAAATGGGTAAGTTGATATAAAATGATTCTCTAGAGAACTCCATGCAACCAACTTATCTCCTAGAAACAGAGGATACCCATATCATTGATGATGAAGGTATCCCATATATGAATGAAATGGGATACATTCATCAGTTGATCCACGATCACCGACATGATGTCATTATTTTTAATTTTCTTGGGTAAAACATCAATTGAATCAATCATTATGTTATCTCAATTTCTTTATAGGATGAGTAATGGATATAACATTCCATAAGACCACTGATGCTCAGTCTTCACCTATAGATATGTGTAACATCTCTCCAAAAATATCACCACATCATCCTTCATCTCTAGAATCTAGTACTACCTATGGGGATCACTATACAACTTCATCAATCCATGTTGTGACACCAACTTCAATGAATTGAATTCCCTAAATATCTCCTCACGAATTCTTGTAAGAACCCAAATAATGATGTCGGAAAAAATTTACATCACCATCAAAATACCACCTCAATGGTCGATCCACACTCTATATAATGTAACTCAAGGATAAACCATCTAGATAAAATAAATTACTATAATTGATCTAATTTATAAGTGATGTAATAGCAGATTTTGATGTCAGAGTTTTTCATAATTGTGACTCTTGAACATCCAAACCCATATTAGAAATTTTTATTAGCTGCCCCCTCCCAATATACACACACAGCCTATGAGTTCATCTCCAAAAACATGTTTTGGAACCAATTTTTCAATTTCCATGAGTATAATAAATTTTTTTGTAATGATTTCATTTATTTCACCCACATATTCTATTGAATTCTTAGGATCATGAATGAAAATATGTAATTCATTCTATTTAGATCCTTGTAGACCAAATATCTATTTCATAAAAGATATAACCACAAGAACCACATTGAATATATCATAGTAGATTACTCTTGATAACGTGTGCGATAATTATTCATAGGTACTGTCAATTTTTTAGATCAATAAAAAACCACTTGTTTCTCTTATATAATAATAACTCCAAGAATAACTTTTAATAAATCATAGAACATTGTATACTCCTTGCCGATATTTAATAAGGCTTGTATCAATGCTGAGGTTAAACATATTTTCAATTACTGGAAAACCTATATGTAATAATATGTTCAATAATTTAACACCTTTCATGATGAATATAAAAATTAATTCTTCTAAAATGGATGTGTCTTGGATAAAGCCTTTGTAATAGTATGACAGACTTAGAGAGATCCATATATCAAAGAAATTATTGGGTCCCTCCTAGGATACCAGAGCTACCACCATATTAGTTTCGAAGGAAATTCTATCCTCAATGATAATTTGTCCCACTAAGTACACATTATCATTCTAGAAATAAAATTTTGATATCTTGGAATATAATATTCTCCCATTTCATTCTCAGGATTTTATTAAGATGTTGTGAATGATATTATATGGAATTTGAGTACATAATTATTTCATCATTAAAAACTACCAAAATGTGATCTAAATTTTGATGGAGGATCCAATTCATCACCTCTAAAAACAATGTTTTTTTGTTCTTATTACCAAAAAACATTTACATAAACTCATACAATACATACCTACTCTAAATGAATTTTCGGGCATACCATATTGTTTCACCCTAAACTAGTTGTTCCATAAACTCAAGTTAATTTTAAAAAAAATTAGGACATGCTCAACTGATCATAGATATCACTGATGAATAAAATGGGATATAGGTTCGTGATATTCATTGGGTTCAGCCTTTGATAACCCATATATAAATTAAAATTAGCATTTTCATTCATAGAGAATGACATATGGGCACCTCACATTGATTTACAAGGCCATAAGAATCAAATAATAACATGATACATTTTTTCACTCAGCTAGTTGTTATTCTCATCGTTTTCCTATAAAAAATTATAAAATTGGTGTTTCGAAGTTCTAGAAGTGGAACACCTCAATCATTTGACTTTAATGACCTAACCACCACTCCTGTCCATTTTTAGGATTCACTTGGGGATAAGATCCTGATTAATCACTTTAAATATGTTGTTCATGTGAATTTAGTTCACTAATGACTTGAATAAAGTACAAATCCAATCCTATAAGTGCTTTACCCTAACTCAAATCTCATTGTACTGATGGAGAAATATTTTGTTGGTCTGTAAAATGACTAACATATTCCATCAAAAACACGCTTTTCTATGTCAGTGGCATAAACTCTCAATACCATTCATCTCTAAACTAATATGTGTTAAACTAACTCATGATTTTTTTTAAATCCATTCCAAGCCATATTCTAACTAGACTACACTGTGATGTACCAGCAAAACATGGTCGGAAATCATAGCATATATATATCAAACATAACCCTCCTTTACATAAGTGTCTTGGTAACCAAAGATCATCTGGATAGAAACAATCTAAAACCCTACTACTTTGTGCTCTCCCTCCCTAGTGAACATTGGTGGTTTCTACAACTCAAAATAAATTTTTAACTCATGAATTGAAGGGATGTCACAATTAGAATCCCCCTCCATGGATCATAACCCATTGGAAAATTCCACAGAGCCGACCATCCACAGAATTCCTCAATGACGTAGGATGTTCTGGCATCACTGCATGAGGTGTGATCTAATTTCCACTCTCCAGACTCTAAAATAATAAAGGAAATGGATAAATGTTTTCCAAGATTCAATAAAATCCTCAATTTAATGGGTTTATAACATAATGAATCCTTGACGGAAGAAATAAAAAATAGATAACCATAGATACATGACCTCTTGAAAACAATCCTTAACAAGCGATTTAACTTGTTATAATATATTAAATTTATTCCCTTTATCATACTTTTCATAAATATTAAGTATAATATAAATAATAATATTACTAATTAAAAAATTATCCCTAGAATAATAAATGTGTGATAACCTTATTTTCTACATGCCTACTATGGTGAATGCTTACACATCTCATTCCATAGTGTCCCCTAAGTAAAATTTCATAAATTAATTACATCATAAAAAAAATTTATCACCAAATGTTAAATAAAATCCCATCATTAATATGGTGATGTAAAAAAAATATATTCCCACTAATAGATACATGGGGTTTGTCACAGCCATGGGTTAAACAAAAATGTGAATGAACTCATAACCAAGATTAGACACATCATATAACCCTATAAAAATATTCCAATTAGTAATTAAATAGAAAACACATTGCCTTTGATACTATTTTGTAGTATCTCAAGCATGGTTCTCCCTTTTATGGCTATGAATGGTCGTCAAAAGACCTCATTTATGACTCCTTATAGGCTTGAGGATGCTGACTTGCAGCGAGGGTCAAATATTTATAGTCGGGATAATATACCTTCCAGTATTGAATAAAAATCATTTCAGAATAATTATAAAAAATAAAAAATAAAAACAAAATCAAAAATATAAAATGGTAACAGAAAAATCCATCAATGTTAATCAAACCATGAAATGTCATACTTATGTTGTACTAAACTTTGTACAAGAAAAAAGATAAAATAAGTCTCAAACTAATGACTCCCAAAACTAGTTAGGAACTCTATTCTTGGTCTCATCTCCATGATCTAGTACATGATTTATAATTATAAATAATGTGCAAGGGACTTTTCTAGTAGATATAAATAAATCCATGAACTCTAAATGGGTTCCAAATGTTATCCTGAATAGGGTGCTTGTAAATTATATAAGGGCACAACCATTGGTGTCCTAAAAATATGTTCTATGTAATAGTTTATTCTATAGTATAACCAAATCATTAATTATAAATTAAATATAGGAAATTTAACAAACCCTCTAACCCTCGAGCATAACGTTGACACCTGAGATTTGTTAAACATTCGTCATCAAGATATCAGATGTCTCTGTCTATACTTACCACATTCCTTGAGAATTCCCATTACAAGAAACCATGACAAAGGGAACATTAACCATGCTACGGAATAATAACCTAGTGAACATTACCAAGGACAAGTAACATTTTCACATCCAATGTATCAATGGTTCCATGGTGAGTTACCCATGCCATGGAACACTAACATATTAATTTCACAATGTCCCATAAGATAATTTCACATTCAAAATCCATTTAAATATTTTCTGTATAAAGTGAATGTTATATCTAATGAATAAGAAAATACTAAAACACAAAAAACGTGTTAAAAATATTCCATTCATTCAATTCAGAAAATGCTCTAATTATCATTCCGATTATTGTTACATGTCATTATTCATTTATGAAAATATCAAATTAAAATTCAAATATTCCACTAGGCCAATTTTTCAGCATTCCAGTAACAATTATTCCATTCTATATTAATTATCTGATTACACGATAAGATTCCACATTAAATATCAAATATTCCCAATTACCCATTCACATGCCATTTATGAAAAATTACCATGTCACATTTCAATTATGGCCAAATATCAATTCATGTATTAATCAATGTCTGAATTTCCAATTCAAAACTGAAATGTTGAAATGTAAAAAATGTATAATCAATGGATCAACCCAAAATTTCACAATTTAGTTTTACTCTCACGAGTTCCAACATATGACCAAATTATACCACACCCCATGATGGTTGGAAGGTAGAGGTTGCAATCAGAAAAATACCTTATGGGATCTATGGAATTTCAACATCATATAAATAAATAAATAATAATATATTACAAAATAATAGATGGTAGAGATGATGTTCTCACATGATCACACATGTTTAATATAAATGAATCCAAAATAGACTTAAGGGTGATACTGTAGACCAACCAATTCGAGAGGGAATAAAGATAATTCACAGGATAAAATGTCTGGATCAAAGGCGAACCCCATTAATCCCTATGGATAGTGATATATCAACCTCATCTAGGTTGAATGAATATTATTGAAGGATAAAATGATATTAATTCATCAATTCCTATTAAAAATAAATAAATATTAACATCTAGATTGTATAACATATCAAGGAATAAAAAAATAGCATTAAAGAAGACAAGGAAGTCCTAGGGATCCATTCCTATTTAGAAACACCATTTTAGAGATTAATAAGTAGATCATGATACTTAAAAGAGTGTTTTGATTGTGTAAAATATAATTCTTCCCATTCTTTTCCAGCACAGAACATCATCGCCGACTATCCATTGGAAACAACCAACTAACTGGTTGTTCTAGGTTGGAATACTATACCCTAGGAAACCCCACAAGTATTATAATGGTTTTAATATTGTAACCCATTAAAATAAGGTTCTACTCACTTACCAGTGTCTCTCATTGGCTATATGATCAACCTAACATAATCATTCCCAGTGGATGTCTCATCCATTGGCTATCCAGTGTCTCTATAACATCCCCCATATAGGATGCCACTACTAGACTTTTCCAATATAACACCTCTATGCCTACTAATCACCTATGAGGTAATTTTAATAATTAAAAATTATATTTTAAAGAAATTAATGGGGTTGGAAAAAAATTCAAGAGGGAGGTACCCAAAAAAATAATGGTGTCTTGAAATTATATATCTTAGTGAAATGAATATAGGGTCAGGTGACTTAAATTAACCCCCCCTAATTCATACAAACATTTCACTTTTCAAATAAGAATTATATATCCATTTGATATATAGTTTTGTCACTATTTCCCCCCATTTATAATAAAATCCACAATATAGTGGGGGGTTTACAAAATACCATTATATGAGTGTGAAAGACAGAGAATGAATTTTTAACCTCATATCATGATATTTGTCCTTGGGAAATTATTATTAAATATATCTACAATTTGGTTATTGGTACTAATGAAATTATTTTTTCATCACACTTTTCAACAATTTCATTGATGAAATGATATTTAATATCAATATTCTTAAATATATAGTGTTTGGATGGAGTTTTGGAAATATCTATACAATATTGATTATCACAAGAAATGTATAAGTACTTTTTAACATCATCATCCAACTATTCAATCTAAACATGCATCATGAAAATTTATTTCTTGCATGATTAACATCTATATACTCAACATAATCCATATTCAATTCCACTGATATTTTATTATTTATGTATTGAACCATTTTTTACCAAGAATGAACATACAACCTGATGTGGACTTCTTATCATCACAATATCCAAACCAATAATTACCTATGAATACTTGTAATTATAGTGAGGTGCTTGTATTGTATAGTGAGTCAAAAAACAATATATTACTGATATACCAAAGAAATCTCAGAGATTCAAACATTATTGATTCATTAGGATCACTCTAAGATCTGGCATATAATGTTAAAATATTTTTTTTTCATTTGGGATTTCAAAATAAAATAAAATACAAATAAATTATCTATATTCCTTTTTGTTAACCGAATTAATAGTTCTTGACACCTGAAAAATGGGCATCAAAAATTTCACAAATTAATCAATACCTATATATGGGTGTTATTTACCCCAAAAATGAAAATATTGGAGAAATTGAAAAATATATGTTGATTGTAAAATCCATTATGTGTCTCACGATCGCCTGTCCACCACACGGACACATGAAAATTCAACATGCAACTTATAGCTTGCATAAGATCCCATAAAGCCCCTTTTGACAAGTCCTACTGCTCTTTCAAATGACCTACAAGACAATCAAGGAACCTAAAAGTGTAAGCCCCCACCAATCAAGAAACCTAAATGAATTAGCCCTGACCAATCAGGAAACCTTAGAGTGCAAGCCCTGATCAACTAGAAAACCTCAGAATGTATGTCCCGATCAATAGAGTAACCTCTCTCTAATATCCACAATATAAAGGTAACTACTATGAATATTATTCCTTTCATATTTAAGATACGCAGGGAACCACTCTCTAAGGTTTAATCTTACTAGTTGATCATCCAGAGTGACCTCAGTGTTAAAGTCTCTTATTCAATACAATGGAATTAATGACATTATGTCCCTTATTTATCATAACGATCATAGTTTATGTGGTCGTAGGTAGTTATAATGATATTAAAATTTTCTCAACATGCCTCTATAAACTTAATCGAATATCTATTATGAAATCATAGATTAATTGAACTAAATGATCTATGATTCCTGCAATAACTAGGATACATAGGATGCTTTCTTAAGAATTGAGGTTAAATAAACATCCCTTTTGGTGTAAGTCATTTTATGACTATAAACCCTCATCCATCAAGACCCAATTATTCTCAAGAGATGATTACCTGAACTCATCCATAAATAGACTGTGAGATCACCTTAACTATGATGAATCTTATTCCATCTACAACTAGTATATGTAGGATGCTTCCATGAGAAATGATTTCAATAATAAATCATCTCGGTGTAGTACCAACATATATTTACCATATAATGATAAATGAAAATGATCATTTTATATAACTTATTTCTCACACTTAGAATAGATCACTTGGGAATAGGTAATTACAATAATCCATCTATCTACACCATGAGTATCTACAATGTCAAAAAAATATTCCATGTAATCCCCCAAAAAATGAACATTTAAAACTCTGATTAGCTCTATATTCATGATATGAAGTATGTATTTCTAAGATTTGATCATGCAGAACTAGTTCCCTAGAGATCCCATGTATGTAAATTATACATGATTATAAATTGAACAAGTCCAATGAACGTTGTTGGTTTTGATTCCAGCAATATCCAGGATATGTAAGACTCTATATAATAGCTTAATTCTATATTCATAATATTACATGCCTTTTAAAGTGGAAACATATTCTGTAGAACTTGGTTATAGGAATTCAACATGTAGGAATCTTCCTGTTACTAGAAAATGAAACCTCAAATACATGTAAGTAGATTCACTAAAGAGACCATATTCTTTTGCACATTAAGGATAACTAAACTGTTGTAATTTTCATAGGATAGATGATTATATATCTAGATTATGAATATGTTTACAACCATATCATAAATCTATAATAGAGTCTCAAAGTAGGAAATAATCCCCCCCAAAAGGGTTTGATTAGCCCAAACTCTTATCTTCTCGACCAATGAATTTCTTTAAGAGTCTTTGGACCTAAAAACCTTGGTGACCACTGACCTTTATATTGTAGGTCTGTAACAAGTTAGGGATGAGGGAAACATTAGGAGTTCCTAGTAAGAGTGAAATTAGTAGCTATATGGTCATGATTTTGAAAAATATAAACCTCCAAAAATAAAATGCATCGAGCGGTCCCCAGCTTCATCCTCGAATCCAAATTCGAAAGAAATCGTAAACTCGATGTGAATATCCATTACAATAAACTGATATAGTACTATAAATTAAGCTTATACCAACGGTTTCAAACCATTGGTTAATTCCCAAAAATAGTTTTGAATTTCATTCCCAACGGTTCACTAAACCGTTCGGCTATGAGTCTTGGGGATAGAAATATCTGAACGGTCCAAGCTGAAACTTTGGGATAGGTCCTCTAGATTTTCAAAATTCCAATGGTTTATTATTAACCATTGGTAAATTTATATAAAAACAGTGAATAATCGTGGGTTTTTTTACAACTACACCAATGGTTTTTAACCTTTGGTATACACCATTTTCAATTGCTCAAAGTGAACCGTTTCCACAATCTAGGCAGTATGGATCTGTATACCAATAGTTCTATGAATAGATGGTATTTAGTCATCTCTACAAAAAAACCATGGGCACCTCTTTCTACCAACCTCTCTTCCTGCCAGCCAGAAACAACATTCAGCGGCCTTCCCTCCTATGCAATTCCAGCGGCCTTCCCTCCTATGCAATTCCAGTGGCCTCCCCTCTCCAATTCTAGTATTTTGATTCCATGAAGAATCAGGTAACTAGATTTACTCTTGAATTATAGTACAAACCTACAGAATAATGATGAATACAAAAAAAAACATTCATGCAAACAATATACAATGTTTAATACAACACCTAAAAATACATAAATTTAAAAAACACTCATGCAGAAAATAAAGTGTACAAAATTAAAAAAAACACCCACACCCCCCCCCCCCCGCTTGAACACCCCCCCTACACCCCCATGCCCCCTAGACAGCCCACTTGCACCCCCTGCACCCCCATACACCCCTAGACAGCCTCCTTGAACCCCCTAGACATCCCCAATGCACCCCCTTGATCACCCCCTGCACCCCCATGACCCTTGGAAGCCCCCTTTCACACCCCGTGATAGCTCCCATGTACCCCCACTGGACACTCCCCCCTAGACACCCCCTGAACACCCCTCTTTGACACCCCCTCCCCCACAGACACCCCCAAGACACCCCTACTGAACACCCCCCCCCCCCCCCCCGCACCCCCATGCCCCACTGGACAGCCCCCTTACACCTCCCTTGAACACCCCCATGCCCCCTGGACATCCACCTTGCACCCCCTAGACAGCCCCCTTGCACCCCCACTGGACACCCCCTCCCCCTAGACACCCCTCTTGAACAGCCCCCTCCTCTACCCCCCCCCCCCCCAGACCCCCTAGAACCGTCCCCCCCTGACAGACCCTGTACACCCGCTCTTAGACACCCCACCTACAACCTGCCCCTGCTCGGCAGACCCCCCCCCAGACATCCATTGGACACCCCCTAGATAGCCCTTCTAAACACAGCATCTACACCCTTCTCCCTACCATACAGATCCCCCAGAACCCCCTCCTCTTTACACCCCTTGGACACCCCCTCTGGACAACCCTCCTAGAGACCCCACCTGCAGCCTCCCCCTAGCCTACAGACCCCCCTGACACCCCCTGGATAGCCCTTGGACACCCCCTAGGATAGCACCCCTTATACACCCCACATGCACCCTCCCCCTTGCCTGCAGACCTTGAATACCCCTCGACGCCCCCCCCCCCCTCCCACCCTACGCAGCCCTTGGACACCACCCCCCCCCCCCCCCCGAAAAACCCCTCTTAGACACCTCACCTACACCCTCCACTTCCCTGTAGACCCACTGGCACCCCCCTTCCCCCAGGACATCCCTTAGACACCCCATTTAGACAGCACCTCATAGAAACCCCACCTACACCATGCCTTTCAGAACCCCTAGAAAACCCTTCCTAGATCCCCACCTACACCCTCCCCCTTCCATGTAGACCCCTCTACCCCACCCAGAAATCCCTTGGACACCCCACTGGATATCCCCTCTTATACACCCCACCTGTACCTTTCCCCCTATACTACCTACCCCCCCGGATAGGCCTTGGACACCCCCTAGGACAACCCCTCCTAGACACCCCACCTGCAACCTCCCCTACCCTGCAGACCCCCTACACCACCAGGCTTCCAGCCACTACACAACAGCCTTGCACCCCTAGGCTTCCAGGCACTACACAACAACCCTCCTGTTTTTTTAGTACAACCAATATTTCATTCTAAATAGTTATGATATTATCGAATATAACAAAAAATATATGTATCACTTCAATGGATTCAGTCTCCCATAGACTCCAACTTGTAGTCTAAATTGATTCATGTAACCCAATATATTCACATTGTTTAGACTTCATCCGGTAGTCTAACAAAGATTACCTCTGACAATCCGAAAAAAAATTTCTTATGTCCCAATTTTTTGAACATATATAAAACCATGTATTTTATCCTAGAATAAATCGATGAGAAAAAATATATGGTTTTTAAACCACCACTTATAGGGTTTGACATTGCACTTCCTTTTTCCCATATTGGAGATTCATCCACCACACCCAAGAATAGAAGAAATAGGAATAAAAGAAACATGAAATACCTATCATAGAATAATAGAGAGTTTCATTGACAGAAATGATAAACGAAAGAAAATTAAAATAGAGAGAAAGATCAAAGAACACACAAATTTACATGGTTTGGTAATAATCCTGACGTCCACGGAGTGGCAGAATTTCACTAAAAATAGGGAGCACAAATTACAGAGTTATCAGGTTAGAAACAGTATCCTGAAAATTGGCTACATATGGCGAAGACGATCCACTGTTCCAAATAGGAATTCCACGTCACTACAGTGAATGACTTTCACCTATGTCAAAAGTACTACAGTGTCTGTCGGCTTGAAGTCAAAAGTGCAATAGTATATTTGAACCTACTAATCTTGTGTTAACATTGATATATTATCTCAAAATCACTCTATATTAGTGGAGTCCAAATGAAGAAACAGCTAGTGAGATGTAATCAAAGACATTACTCAAACCACAAAGCCATTAAGTAATCATCCAAGTCTATATTATTAATGTATGGAACCAACTAGATAAAATAATTTCTATACTTGAACACTATTTCATCTCATTACTAGATCCTATAAAATTCTAAATCCATCAGTACCTTTACTTAATTATCATATAATTCTAAATGAACCATGCCTTGAAACCTTTCCAAGAATAATCTTTGTCTTTATTGGTCTGAATAATAGACTTCCACCACCTATTACTCGGACCCTCTAGTAGGAGGGTTACAAAAATAACCTTAAGAGACTCATAAATCTAAATCTGAATAAAAATATTCTCATCCATCAATACCAAAACAATTCATCCTAATAATCTTGTTACCCATGAATTATTGTAGGGATACCTTCTAGATTTTCGGCTTCCTAGGTGTTCCTTTAAGATCGATTTATTCAAGGATTTTTATTGCATTAGGTGGGACATCTTATGGGATGATTTCGATCTGCTCAGCATTCCATCGTGGTTCCCGTATCGGGTTAAATTATACTTATCTCCCTTAATGTTCTCTGTAAACATTAATGGTAGTTTAAATGGCTATGTTTCGGGGAAAAGAAGAATCATGCAAGGGGATTCGTTTTTGCCTTTCCTTTTTGTGATTTGCATGGATTTTTCCTCGCGTATCCTGGACTCCCTTATTTCATCTTCAGATGATTACTAGTTTCATTGGCGATGTGGTAAAACATTTATTTCTTATCTTTGTTTTGCAGATGACCTTGGATTCTTTTCTTATGGTAATACTGATTTAATTTTAGTCTTGAATCATGCTTTGGATCTTTTTTTGTGCATGTATGGATTGAATGTTAATCTTTAGAAGTCCTTAATGTTTGGACTAATAACTCTCTCTTTTATAATGGGAAGTTACAGCTTGTTCAATCGATTATTTTCAGTATACAATCTTATTGGTGTTTTTATTTCATTTTACCCAATAGAGTTGTAAAATCCATTGAATCCACCCTTAAGAATTTTCATTCAAAGGCTCATTCACTGGATTCCTATAGGGATGGCCTGTTGTTTTTTCTATGATGGAGGTGTGGTTTGTATGGGGGATACAATACTACTTTTGTAGTCTTGTTGTTTTGGTTGTATGTAGTGGAAGTGGTTTTCTTGGTGGACGTGGTGCTGGTATGAGGTGGAGTTGGGTGCGGGCTTGGGTTTTTGGCTACTGTGGTTGGTTTATGTTTCTGGTTTGGGATTGAGTGGCTGGTGTTGGTTGTAATGCAGGTGGAAGGAGGTTGTAAGGGGGATGGTGTGGGTTGGAACATGTGGAATGGGGTTGTTTTATTGGTGGTAGGGGGTTTGTGCAGGATAGAACAAAGGAAGACGGGGGATGGTGCAGTGGCTGGTGTGGGCTGGAGTGGCTGGTGCGGGCGGGAAGGTAGGTGGTAGAGGGATGGGAGGGGTGGTGTAGGCTGGAATAGGTTGTAGGGTCTTGTGTGGGCTAGATTGTTGGTGGCTGGGGGTTGTATGGCATGTGGCAGGGGATGGTGCGGGCTGGAATGTAGAATGTCGGGGATGGTGAAGGATATAACTGGTGGATGGGGCAATTTTTCTGGTGGGAGAGGGATGGTATGATAGTTTTGCAGGAGGGTGGGGTGGGGGCTGGTGTGGTGGCTGGTGCAGGCAGGATTGCAGGTGGCTGGGGGCTGGTGCGGGATGGAATGTAGGTGGAAGGGGGCTAGAATTCTGGTGGAAGGGGGCTAGTTGCAGGTGGTGGTGGATGGTGCCTGCTAATTTGAAGGTGGTTGGGGGTGTTTTGTGCTAGAATGTTGTTGGCATCGGGATGAAATAAAGTTGGAAGGGGACAGGTGCGGGCTGCAGGTGGCTGGTGCTGTAGAGAAGGGAGCGGGAGGAGGAGAGGCAACATTCTGGCCACCACCTCCCTCCCCATTAACTATGGGTTGGTAATTTATCTAAAACACTATCTAGGTATTATACATAGAATTCTGGCAGGACTACGAACCACTGCGGGGTGTCGTTCTGGAGTAAGGCCAAATCACGGCATTACCACGGCGTGATCGTGGCTTGACCGGGGCTTGACAGCGATGTGACCGTGGTGTGACCACGGCGTGACTGCAACGTGTTGGCCTGGTCTAGTGACATCCAAGGGGTAGGATCTTCCAGCCAAGAGTGAAGTGAGCAGGAGGAGGCGAGGCAACATTAGGGTCATCGCCTCTCTCCCCATTACCTATTGGTGGGTCATGTATCTAAAACTTTATCTAGGTATCATACATCGAATTCTCATAGGACTACTAAACGCTACAGGGTGTTGTCCTAGATCACGGTCCAATTGCGGCATTACCGCGGCGTGACCGCGACTTGACTGCGGCATGACCACGACGTGACATCAGCATGTTGGCCCGGTCCAGCGACATTTGCGGGCAGCATCTTCCAGCCAGGAGTGAAGGGAGCGGGAGGAGGTGGGGCAACATCCGGTCATCTCCTCCCACCCCATTAACTATGGGTGGGTAATGTATCTTAAACTCTATCTAGGAATTATACATTGAATTCCGACAAGACTATGAACCATCGTGGGTTATCATCTTGGAGTAGGTCCAAATCACGACATTACCGCGGCGTGACTGCGGCGGGACTGCGGCATGATTGCAGTGTGACCATAGCATGACCACAGCGTGACCATGTCTTCACCGCAGCATGACCGCAGCGTGACCGTGGTGTGACCGCGGGACGAACGCGGCGTGACCGCGACATGTTTTCCGGGTTCAACGACATCCACAGGACAACATCTTTCATCCAGGAGCAAATGGAGCAGGATGAGGCGGGGAAACATTCTACTCATCGCCTCCCTATCCATTAACTATGGGTGGGTAATGTATCAAAAACTACATCTAGCTATCATACATCGAATTCTGACAGGACTACGAACCTCCAAGGGGTGTTGTCCTGGAGAAGAGCAAAATCATGGCATTACCACGGCATGACCATGGCGTGACTACGGCTTGACCGCGACGTAATCGTGGAGTGAAAATGGAATGACCATGGAGTAACCACGGCGTGACTGCAGCGTGACTTCGGTGTGACTACGGTGTGACTGCGGCGTGTTGGTCCGGTCCAGCGACATCCATGGGGCATCATCTTTCAGCCAGCGGTGAATGGAGAGGGAGGAGGCGGGATAACATTCCAGTTATCACCTCCCTCCTCATTATATATGGGTGGGTAATGTATCTAAAACTCTATCTCGGTATCATACATTGAATTTCAAACGGACTTCAAACCACTGTGGGGTGTCATCCTAGAGCAGTTCCAAATCATGGCATTACCACATCGTAAATGCGACATGACCATAGCTTGACCATGGCGTTTCCATGACATGACCGCATCGTGACCATGGTGTGATCGCGTTGTGACCGCGGCGTGTTGGCCCAGTCTAGTGACTTCTGTGGAGCAGCATCTTTCGTCTAGGAGCGAAGGGAGCAGGAAGAGGTAGAGAAACATTCTGATCATCACCCCGCCAGCCGAAATTGTGATTATTCAGTCTCAAAATTGATCACAAGACTCATAAAATACTATCACAGGGCTGATCATTCATAAAATTCCTCATTTTTGTAGAAATATCAAACTACACTATATGAGGTGTGTGTTGTTTTCTGTTCTCACATAGAAATTAAATATAATGTAAAATAATTTTCTTCTAGATGGGTCAAAACACTCATCAGATCATCAAAATCACAAAAATATCAAACTTTGAAGGACAAGTACAGGTAAAAATCAATAAAACCATACATAAATGGTTTCATCAACTCTGTTGAGAATGTTAATTAATCATATTTTAGTTGAAAATATGTTATTATTATTTTTATAAATCATGTTATATAATTTCAGATGCAATTAATGAATCCCTATAATGGAAAAATCGGGATAGGACTCCACTCTTATAGAACAAGGAACCAAGTGGTCATGGCATGAAGTGGGGAGGACTTTGGATCATATAGAGTTTTTATGTATTATTGAAATTTTATTCTACTTACAAATGTCTATATTAGATATCCAAATTTTGATTACTCTTTAAAGAGGATTCCAAATAAATCCTATGTAGTTGCCCTTCACATTATATAAATCGATCTTTTTTTATACAAAACAGACTCTTGATTTAGGATTGTGGTATGATAAATATATATATTTTATATTAATTGTTTTTAAAAGTTGACTTGGTAGTTCAAACTACTAATTGAGAGTCAAATTATACAGGTGTATTACATATCAATGGTATAGGCATTTCTTGGAACTCAAATAATAAAAATTCAGTCACCTTGAGAACAATAGAATTTGAGTATGTTTAATCATCCATAGATGCAACACAAATCATGTTGGAGAATTTAAATATGTAAAAAATTAGATCTTCATTGAGGCCAGAGAAACACTCCAATTAATGTTAAGATGATTCTTATGATGGGGAGCACTATAAGCCTAAAAAGTGTTAAACAATGACACTATCAATCTTTTTAGATATATAGGCTCAGGTAAACACCCATAGGGGTGGCCAAGAGGCCATACAAACACCCAAAATGGGTTTCCCCAAAAGATAAGGTCACGACAAACATGATAGAACAAATCAACTATTTAATATGTTATAACAATGGATCGTTGTAAAGTTTTAGTGAGCGGCACAAAGACGCCACGTCTAATGTGAAACGAAAAGATAGAAAAAAATCATACACCCTAAACTATCTCTGTGAGTTTTCAAAGATAGAGGGCCTCTATTGGAGGGGTTTTATAATAAAAACAGTACATTATTTGTCAAATGACACAATTATATTAAATAACACATTTTTAATATATGCAATTCTATAAAATTAATCATAATTAAGAAAGAAGCTAAATTCAAATTAATGCATTCTTAAATTAAAATGGCTATGAGAGGGACTCTACCTCAAGGTGGAACCAAGCCGTACACATCAGCTATTGAATATTTCTTTCTAAAAGATACTACACCTATACTAGGTATACACACCTTCACACACATGCAAGGACACCTATCCCCTATGCACATATCTTAATGACCATGAGCATATGCATGGAGATCCTTGCTCATATGATTGTATGTATATACTAGCCTCCACTCACCCGCGTATGCATTTATTTATAGATATATATGTGGGAATGCATATCCCCAAACATGCATAATCACATTTATAGGTGACTATACACATAAATGGGGAACCCACATATATATAATTACTTACCAATGCCCACGCATGAGATTTGCACTTGACTTGGCGACTCGAAACCATCAAGAAGGTATCAACACACTACAAAAAGGATATTAAGAACCTTAAAACCCATGAAATACGGTACATAAACTGTGAGAAACCAACCAATGGCATTAAATCCTTACTTATATTGGAAGCGGAGAAACAAATCCACCCGAACCAACACAAAACGATCCAACGCCCTACCGAAAACAAAATATGGAGTCAAAAACGCTAATGCCCCAAATACATGAGGTGTGAGACAATTAGTAACCATAAATTCTTACCTCAGATAAAAGTTGCTGGACTAAATCAATCTGAACTCCTTCTGGCCCCCTTCACAAAATATAACTACCCTCTGTGCATAGAAAGCAGTGAAAGATCAAAGTGGCCAATGCAATAAAGAAAAAAAATATAAACTAAAATAAAACATACATGTCTCTTGTGATAATACATGTCACCACCCAACAAATACAAACCATAGTGCCCCATGGGTAAAATCATGTTCTTGCAAGCAAAGAAGAAACAGATCAATGTTTTAAAATTATACTATCAAATTGTACATTCCTATTAATTAACAATTACTCTTCCTATTAATGGTATATAATAAATTTGGACCAAGTTTCAACTTAGTTTTGTTTTGTTCGATACAAGGGATGTAGTATAATTATTCTTGGTTTTAATGTTTACACATGAGATATTAATTTAAACATGATGCATGTATTTTGCATTACTATTTATAGTTTTTTCTCTTAGCCTATTGGCGTTCGTCATGTCCACATGAACAATTCGTAGAATGTAGGGTTCAGTTGACATTTATGTGCTTTAATGTGATTGATGTCCCTAACAATGAGGACTCAACATTTAAATTAAAAAAACCGTATATGGTGTTTTCCTATATAACTTATTGGAAGAATTCTATGCAGTTGAACCACAATATTTATTTTAATTGATGGTATTATGGATCATATAGAGAGATTTTCCTTGATGAAGACTACAGTCTCTCCACGCAAGGGATGTATATTGGCCCTTGGAGAATATTGGGAATTGATGTTTGTACCTACAAACCCAAAAATCATTTGATATTATAAGATAAGATTCAATGAGTTATCTATAAATTAATGATCTAAGTAGGTCACGATTGATGGATAGATTATAAATATATAATATTGGAAATCCTTGAACATATCTCAATGGTTTATGCATGTTTTTCATATGAATATGATATGTGGTCCCACCATTCAAGGGATGTATACCTTCGCTGGTGCCACCTCCAACTCATCAAATGTCATCCCCTTTCATAGTACTTCCTTCAAAGAATACATACAAGAGGAAATTTGTGAGGTAGTCTGCTATGAAACCTCACCCAATGTCATCAAGTAAGTATTGTGTTTTGTAACATTAATCATAAAATTTCTTAAGTATCTCTTCTTGTATAAAGAATGTATTAAGAGCCTCTACAGACCCTTAAACACTAACATGATTATTTGATTGTTGATTTCCAAGGAATTGATTATAACTACGTTCCATGGGAGTAATGGACTCTAATGATGGTAAATGAAAGTAAATAGATTAACATATCAGACCTATAAATATGGTCTTCACAAGCCACCTAGGTTTAGAGAAGGTTATTTAGTGATTTTATGGAAATGATATCACCCTGTCACTAGGTCTCCAATTGGATAAGATATCGATTGGGATATGAGTTGTCTAACATATGTATTATAATTGAGATGATATGTGTATGGACTAGATGAGGATTTAGATCAAGTAAAATATTCCTTAAGAGGATTGGGCCATATAGTGATAGGTGTGGAAATTGTACATCTAGTGTTTGATGAAGAAATTATTATGATGATGAATTATAATTTTGGAAGGTTCTTCTAGTGGGATGGTCCACCTAAGTATATAAAATGTATTATGAATGGTTTTACTCTATTTATTAATTCAAGAGTTCAACTAAAGAGGTGAAGGATGAGATGCTAGTGTGGGTATTGGGTATTGTCAGACAGATTGGCATTATATTTCAAAGAGGGTTGGTGTGATATAACATAGAATGGAACCTAGTTAGTGGGTTTGGGTTATAATACAATATTTTGATGAGGTTCATGACTAGATTATAGAGAATATAATGTATATGGGTTTGACATGGTGTGATTTTTTGACTTGGACAATCATAAGGTGCATAATCCTCTTTATCTTGTTGGATGATGAAATATGCATCGAGGCATGGGATAATCCTTGAGAGATTAGTCTAGACTGTGTGAATGGGAGGATAAACTAGGATAGTTTTGATAGTATTGGGTGAGTGGACAACCAATTCGAGGATTATATGACGTATGGAGACACTTGGAGACAAATGGGGTTATTTATGCTATCTCATGGATACATTTGGGGTTATTTCATGACTCCAACATACTTGAGAAATGTTCCCACACTATGTTTTAGAAAAAAAATTCCACCTCATGGAAGACCCCAAGGCTCTTCTAGCTTCCAATGTTTCCTCACACTCACACCTCATGGTATTACAGTATACAAGTGATCTACGTCAACTAGTCAGGATAGAATCACTACCCTCCATCTATAGAAAGAAGTAAAATACATAATTGGATAATGTGATAAAGAAAATAAAATAAAAACTAAAACAAAACATACATGTATCCTACGACTGTACATGTCACTGCCAAATATATATGAACATAAACTCCCCATGGGTCAAATCATGTTCCTACAAGCAAGGGGGAAACAGTTCCATTTAACAATCTACTAATTTTTCATTAGGTTCTTTATATAGCACGTTGTTATAAACATCATACTAATAAACATAGACATTGAATATGCACATATGATACATTATTTGTGTTGAAGATTGTGCACATAATCCTCTTCACTATGCAGAAAACCTCATAGAGACCACAATCAATGTTTAGTAGTTGATCCTACTCTGGAACCTGGTTGGGTACTAGTCCATGAACTAGATGGTCTACTTCGTCATGAGGATGTAAACCATTTCATTATACTATACTAAGAATAAAGGTGTTGCTAACTTTACTACCAGTAATGGGAATTTCTCAAGGCATGAGTTCCAATCGACTTCAGTTTCAAAGTAAATGGCCCC
Organism: Viscum album; assembly: GCA_963277665.1. NCBI lineage: Eukaryota > Viridiplantae > Streptophyta > Magnoliopsida > Santalales > Viscaceae > Viscum > Viscum album. Next base: position 1,215,332,791 of record OY728141.1, read on the forward strand.
TTATCTATCCGTAGATGTCAGGGGGTGTCTCCCATGGGTGTATTGTGGTGTGTAGGTTCTATATATGTTTTTTGTGGTGCTTCCATATTTTGAGAAATGTGTATTTAATGTTATCATTAATAAATACATTGGTCAATTGTAAAATACACCTATATTCAATAGAGATATACCCACTTTTGATAGAAAAGACCATCAAAATAACCAACTTAGAAAATCGAGAACAACATTTTACTTTACCAATTCCAATTACATAATATATGCAAAACCAACTTATGTTTTATGAACCAATAAATTAAAGGGAAATAAACTCCCCAGAATAACCCAAAAAAATTTATATAGCATCACTCACCTCCAATTAACCCACATTTTTTCACATCTTAATGACGATACAACCTATTCGCATATATATCATGATTAAAAAATATCCAACACAATAAAAGGTATAATAGGAGTCTATAGAGAAAAATATGATTTTTTTTTAAAATAATTAACTTTTTATTTAATGAAAAATTCGAAGAAATGGAATACAACCTGTGAATCTATCCCAGCATTTCTATAATACTCTATTTTGAAAAAAATTACAATTTACCCAATAATTCACTGCACCATGGGTTGGTTACTACCTGAAATACTATAAAATTAATGATAAATATAAATGGTTATTCTAATGATGAAACTAACCTTGTATTCCTTGTCACATCATTATTTTAAAAAGAAGACTAATTATTGGTTGGATGTACCGATCAAGAACCCTGGCTAGAGGAGAGGGAGCCAAGAGAGGGGGACATCCTGCGGGGTGTTCGACCATGGGGGGTCTCACGTATGACTAAAGAGGGGGCTGGGGTACATTGTCGGAGGATATTGAGACAAGAGGAGAGGGAGATTTCATCAGGAGAGGGAGCTGAGAGGGAAGGGGGGAACGTTGTTGGAAGTTGGGAGGGGAGGGGGACGTCATCGTCGGAGAGGGAGATGAGAAAGGAAGGGAAATGTCATTGGAGGAGATCCAGGGTACCTGAGAGGTGGAGGCGAAGGCTGGGAGTAGATCTAGATTAAGAAGGGGTGAGGGGGTAAGGAGGCGGAGGTTGGGGACGGTTCACGTGGGTTGAAAAGTTGGGAGGGTGCCTTAAATTGGGTGTATTTTTTCCTTATGGTTAATAAAAACTATAAGTAAAATTTTTCATTCCTATCAGTTTTGTTAAACCACTGGGAAAACCCAAAATATAATACACTATACCAACTGTTTACTAGAAATGTTGGTATATGTTATTTATCCAAACGGTATGGAAATAAGTGTTGGTATTGGCCCGAATTCCACTAGTGATTGGTTACCATCATCTAGAGCATTTTTCTATACTACATGCAAAAAATAGTGAACCCGATGAGAATCTCTAAAATAAAAAATGATAGGGTTATAATACATATATACATTTTAGTCAACCAATATGTAAACAACCATAACAAGCTCATTGTGAATCTATTTGGACAATTTAGTTTAAAACCCTATAGAAAAAATAAAGGTGATTGACAGGATCATACATACAATTCTCTATAACTATTGTTCTAATAAGTACATCCTCATTTTGATAAGTCCAAATAAGTAGAATAGATGAATCTAGAATATCATGAAAATTGTGTTAACCATGTCTATTTTATTGAGCACATTATAAATAAGAAATTTCACTAATTGTTGACCTTGTTCCTTGTTTTTTGTTTGACTACATATATTGAAAACTTCTTCATTCAATAAAATGCCTTCATTTTCATATGTTCACTATGATAAATCATCTATAGTTGCGAGCCCGTTGCGTCACAAATAAATCTCACCTGCAAAAATGCTTATAGGACCGGAGGAATATATGATTGTACGAGAGTACCAATAACATGTTTCAATCTCCACTATGGAATCTTCCTACGAGGCTCTCCAATCATGATATATGGATATTCCACTTCATCTAGTGAATTATTATTTTGAGCCAGTAGTACTCATCGCTACAAATCACCATATTAAGATATTATCCCTAGAGTGTGTAAACTTCCACCTTCATTATCTAATTAAGGTGGAATAAGAAGCCACATATGAGTCCCCAACTATTCAAGTTCCACTAAGGAGAGAACCTACCAACCGTTGTTGGTAGCATCATCCTGATGGTACACACCAATTACTGGCTGAGGGTACCACTCGACACACTGCCACCTCTGACACCCATGCATGGGAAGTGAGGAAAGATCATCTAGGGAGGAAAGTACTGTACACCCAGGAGATGAATCATGTCCTTACACATAGTAAAAAGGTCTAACGAAATATTCTAGTACGAACCAACAAGAAGGCATATATCTTAGTTGAATCGGAATAGGTTTGGGGGATTATTCCCACAATAGGCATGGGGTAGGTTCATATCCATACCTAGTGCATGAATCCCATCGGCATACTCTAATGGAACACGGAATAAAAAAGATGGCTCATATAACTATATCGATCCAAGATAAAATATAGTGTATAATGGCGATGTAACATTTACTGGCTTATATCCTCTCACACATTTTGATAAAATACCAATATATCCTAGAAATAGATGAAGATATACACTGGAATATTATGATATTGTTACAGAAAAAGGGAAAAACATATAATCCTATCCTTATATTCATGGAAACACAACACTATGATCAGTATAAAAAAGTGGTCATTCCAGAGTAGTCAAACACAATTTCTCCCATATAAGAGGATTATTTTCATATTCAGATAAAGTATGATGAATATTACTAGGATCATACTCCCATACCAACTAGGACACACCAAGTGATAGTGGAACATTCATCATGATTGGGGAACATGACTATATAAAAAGTCCAATAGTATATTATCGAGGTGCCAGATCAGGATCATATACCCGTTATGGTTGGCGCTCAGCACATGAGGGGGGCATAAAACCCAGGGCAGGCTCATATTCTTTCCAAATAAGTCCTATGATATACTTAAAATAACTAGGATCACCCATATATCGCTTTTCGGGATGAGGCTGACCAAGTGAGTATGGAACATGCCTTTTGAAAATCCCCTATTTAGGTTATTGAATCTACATAGTACATCTAGTATAACATGGAAGCAAGGTGTGTATTCCTAAATCCTCCAATGAAAGATTACGACAACTTAATTCCATTGAAATATAGAAGAAGGAACATAATACATCTCCCATAATAGAGTTCCTTTAGCATATTACAGTGGGAAATTCATATCTGATCTTGGAAAATATTCATGTTTTTACTGGGGCTCTCCAGGTTAGAGAGAAACACTCCTCAGGGAATGCTTATACTCCTGCTAGGAAACACCAACTACATATATCCAATTGGCTCAATATTGGGCTCCTACTCCCTTAATGAAAGAGGCTCACCAAGTGAGAATATAACATGCCATAGGAAATACACAAATTCCTATCAATAATAAGAAAACTTTTGGAATATTCTATTAGATTTTTAGTAGTGGGCTCATTCTCCTACAACACTATATGGTTTTATAAAACATCTATCAACCGTCACACTGCATGCTCATATACATTAAAAATCCAAAATGGAAGGTCATGGTATTCAAAAAATGATACATATCATGGACCATGTAACTAGTTGTATAAATTCTAATATTTTTGAGATTGTTTGAGGCACATTTTTCAACATCATGATAGTCCACAAACTCTTTAGTTGTAGCAGAAGAAGAAGACATTCATTACCACTATAGTCCTCCTCTTGGAAGTGTATAGATATATTGTAGAAACTCTAATCTAGAAATCCACCATGGGGAACCTCCCCAAGGTGATATCTCTTATTCATAGAAAAATTCTCTCATTTCCCATACACCTTCATATAGCGAGGTGTTCAAATTTTTGACACATTCTTATTGAGAGGCACTTGAATCATCAGGGTCAACTATATATGGTTCCCCATTAACCCTCATCACAAAGCCACTCATGTCAGTAGGTGACCATAAAAACCATTCTCTCTGGTCTGAACAGATAGAGGTGTGCACATATACTAGGGAGGAGGCCAAAAAATACAAATAGAGAGAGTAAGCAAGAAACAACCTCCCCATCATGTTGATCTCATTGATAATCCGAGCAATCAATTCCAAATGATATAGAAATGGAATGAATTTTATATCTGTACCAAAATATGTGGGCTAATCATCTATGGATAAAAGATCAATCTCTCTATTATTAAGGATATGGGTGTCACATTTAGAAAATTATATTACTATATTGAGTTCCCAACCAAGATTCTATCTCTATGGACATGGATCCAAAACTAGAAAATCAAAGTGACATTCTATAGCACACTTGATTAAATTTTATCATGAAACATTGTTAACTAATCTCTGAATCCATGTAATGCATCAATATTAAAGGAGGAGGATAGTATAGAGCATTGAATTGGGTTATACCCCAAGAACAAAATAACCCATCATATTTGATGTCATGTAATTATATAGCCTCTCATGATATCAGGGGACCAAGAAATGCTTGGGCTCATTTGTATCCACAATAGAATGACCAAGCCTCAACAATGAACATAAATTACAAACATAGGAAAAGGTTAGGCAACATGACATCAATCTATGACCCTTGAAGCAAAGAAAACACATTCCAATAATGTATAAAGATGTTTATTTCATCCTTAAATATTCCCATAAATAATGGTTCTCATCATGAGATTCCATCGCACCCGAATCCCATGTGAGAAAATTAATCCACATCAAAAGGGCCATAATATTAGCTATCATAACAACCATCCAAGAGTGGACTCTTCCCCATATGCCAGGTACATATCTAACACGTCTTCCACCCCCATATAATTAATTATAGATATGATTCATTACATGTCCTTGGCAGCTTTAGGAGAACACTAGACCACTAGGATGGGTGAATTTATTACTCAATTGTTATATTTGGGTTCATCCTCCACTGAGAGTGTTCTGTAAGAATCAATGGTGATTCCATATCTCCCCCACCCCATTGAGATAGAGACTTTATATCTTTATTTTCCATCTTGGTAATCATTAATTTCCCAAACTAGAGTCATTGTATCCTCAATAATATGACAATCACATCCAATGGAGGCCCCAAATGACCCCCATCCCAACGAGATGGGAAAATTTTCATCATCATTATCACCATATATGGAAATAGTCTTCTCTCGGTAGGGAGAGCAAAATCAATTAATGGAGTCCCTCCTATTCATTCAACTACAAGACAATCCTATGCTAGTCAAGGACCATTTGTCAAGAACAATTATAAAGTCCCTAATAGTCATTGTTCGTAAGATGATATGGGTGGATCATATTGAAATGGTGATTAAACCCCATTAGGTCCACAAACCTAATTAGTTTAATATGTAATGGGGTTTGAATAACCAACCTAATAAATGTTGTGTTGAATTATCCTTATAAATTGATGTTAATGGAAAACACACCATTACCTGATATGCCTCAGTGAATTTCATCTCTTTCAACATGATGAACATTTTCCAAGACACAAATTTAGTGCTTTACAACATGGAAATGTACCCTATTAGGAGGGTGATCTGGACACACCAAATGAGGTTTCACACACCCAGAACCAAAAGCTACAAAATTTGGCACAAAATAATATAGATTTTCCACCATCGTAGTGGAATGCTACCAGAGAATAATGGAAAGGTATGGATTCATCCTGATCACTGACGATAATAACTATTGTTCCTTCCCTAGAGGAGTAGTTTTCATATTATGAGATTAAAATAATATCTCTCTAGAAACTCAACGATGTGATACTTAGGGAAAACACTCTCTATGGGTGTCATATTAAGCCATAGAAGATTATTCTACCGCCCATAACTGAAATTCCAATAAGAGTGTCATCTAAGAATCATATTACCTCTAGATCTAGATCAAGTCCACATAAATGAAGTTGTTGGAAATGAATGTGTCATCCAACAATTATGGTGAAAATATTTCCCTCATTAAAGAAATAATAACATCATTGGATGAATTCATAATTAATGGAAAATGAAAGAGGGACCGCCTCATCGGCCCCCTAACCACTCCCTGTGGTTGGGGGTGGCTCAAAAATTAGTTCCATTAGAGTTACATTATTTTATTGTGTGCCTAGAAAATTGAATAAAATCCATAGAATGCTGACATGTATATTTTCATCATAAATGAAAGCTATGTCATGAACGGGTTGATGATATTACACCACCTCCAACATTGTAAACTTCACCTTCTCTTCCTTTGATGGTTCATGACAACCTAAGAAATATCTCACACACTTCATATCTCGATGTGGGCTAATGATCGAACCTCTTGGTCAATAATAGGTAATGATGATAGGGTGTTTTAAAAAAACACTAACATGGTCAGACATTTTTTAGAATAGTATCCAACCAGAACGATCCACTATAATATGAGAATATATTCATCATCATTTTATTTATCAATTTAGATCCAAATTGTGAAAATTATTGATCATCGACCTAGAAAACTAAAAATATAATGATAATGAGATGGTTTCTGATTCGTATCAAAGTTGATGGTTTTACCTTGTCACTCAATATCTCTCTCTCATAAAAGAGCTTGTTGGAACTCTTTTCTGAAAAAATCATTAATGAGTTATAGATTCCTCTGATCCCCATGAAATATATAGATTTCATTTAAGATTTCAACAAAATTTAAATTTTTTTTGAGGAGGATATTCAACAGACCTATTCTATGGCTTGACTCATTTTCATGACGTAGAAAAAAATCTAGGCAAAGCAGAAGCTATAACTGTCAATGTCAATTTGGTGAAATTTCCCATCTAGTCAACTATATATGCTCTAGGACTCCCAACACCTCCTATTGTGAAGTGACATCAAATAAAATCTTCCTAATCTTGAAGCACACATAAATTAGGGTCAATTGATACTTGGTTAACATATGAACAACATATACTATTTATGAATTGAAAATATACCCACTATGTTCATGGAAACCCTTGATAATAACATACTCTATCTTTCATATCCTAGAATAACTATTGAATTCAACCTCACAGACCCTACTGATTACTGCACTTACCATAGAAGTACGGGTAATAATAGCCGACATTTCTTATTCTTCCAATAATCTCTTCATGGAATTGTTGACTGTGGACAGGTGATGTTAGGGAACTTCCAGGAGTATGTGGCATGTTAAACATTCACCAAGACAATAGAAGAGGATGGTTGGACAAAATTTACTTCTAAACATGTAAAAATGTTGTCCAACTGGATGACTAAAAAAAGTTGATTGTTCTCACACAACCCTAAATGAATAATTGATGAAACGCACAATAACTCCACCATAAAAGGTGGAGACAACAGAAGTTCCTCTCAAAGATGATTATGACCACCTAATGTAGGAAGAAATAAATGATAAATAGTAATATTCTTCTCAAAAAAATAACCGTATCTATTTTATATTTCATCACTACAATATCCATAGCATGGGAAGCACCCCACAGAAGATAATCCTCATTAGACAATGAGGTCCTATTTGATTATTTCAATATAATAATCTTGGTAGACCCCTTTTCTAATAATGGATATTTTATTGAATATGAATTTCCCTCATATAATTGTGGAACAGGAGGCCATATGTATTGGAATTGAGGATACACGGGACAACACAAATGTTGTCGGACCCAATATGTCATTCATGTACCCATGGAGAGAGTATCTGTAGTGGAGACACATAGTAAAGCACAACAGTGGTCCCAAAATATGAATGGAGGTTCCCTAGATCCTTCAAGAAGTCATCAACACCCAATTCTCTTACATGGCCTTCTAGCAGTGGTTCAGTCATCTAATCAACCTAGGTAATAGGAAAGGCTAGTGCAACTTGAAACACTGGAAATAGATATTCCATCGACTCATATCAAACCACCAATCAGATGTCCCTCAATTCATTTGATCTTGAGGTGCATGCCAAAGAGAAACCCTATATCGGGATGTTCAGACCTTTGGAAAAAAAATACACCATTCTAAAATAGGTGGATACTTTACCATCCCAGATCTCAATCCTTGATTCACACCATCTTTCAAAATATTTTAGGGAGGAAATCATTGACGCCGTCAGAATCCTATAGAAGTTCCAAGAAGAATTCACTACATCAGAGGCTTTTGAATAGAGACTGTATATTCAGAATTACATATACCCATCTCATTCAGTAATCATGACCAGGAAAAGGCCATCCATGGGAACAACATGCCCCAATATGTTTTGGGAATACAGAACAGTGACAATGTACAAAGGGTTTTAATTGATATCATATCTAGGATCAATCTCATCCCAGAAGAAACACTATATCTTTTTGGATATAGGAAGGGGGCTTATCTCTTATAGATCTGACTGTTTAAGGGTATGATAAATGTGAGAAAAGGGGAATTAGGAAGATCAATATTGAAGCCCAGTTTTGGGATCTACATCTAATTCTATGATCATGGTTATCTAAAAAGACACTTTATATAATGTCTTTATTGAGAGTCCATTTCCACATAGCCACTTCGAGAGACCTTCATCATTCCATAAGTGCCTAATGCACCCCACAAATGGATATGTTGACATTCTTAATGGTGAAAATCTCACCTTTCAAACACAAACATCCACATATGCTGACCACGATTTCTACAAATAGGCATGCAGGCAACAAATGGTAGATGATGCTATACTAAATGTAGCTCCCAATGGCTAGGGGAACTCCCCCATGAATCTATGGAGTATAATAGATTATGGCTATTTTCCTAATATAAATACGATTGATGTCATATATCTAATACCATTTGTATAATCACATCATTTGCATAGTGATAGTGAAAAATAAAATCAAATGTATCCTCTCTCTAGAATGAGTATGATAAAAATGAATGATGGCATCTCTTCTAATATTCTCTCACACCCTGATAGTGATGGAGAAGCCCTCTTATTTCCATCTTCACTTAATGACATATTTTTTTTATCAGAAATGGAAAAAGATTATGTTGACCTCATGAACACCCCTACATCATTCGAGGAAGGTGTCTTCACCCCCATAAATGAACATAGGTATATAAATATTAGGATAGAAGAAAACTCGTAACCTACTTTGATTAGCACCACCATCACCCTCTAAGGTCAAAATATCCATATTGAATTTCTAATGAATATATAATATGGGTTCACCTATAACTATACAGAAATAACCAGACTGAATCCATATGTGGCTACACACCTTCTTGGAATTCCCATTGAGAATCAAGGCATTATATAGGATATAAAAGTAATGCACTCCTCTCATGCAACCATTTTTGAGGTGTAAGTCGATATGTGGATCAAATACATCTTTTTCGAAGATTGGAAACACCCATGATGGATTTACAAAAACATCATTGTCAAGAAAAAGCATAGGAATATTATGGTTTTCTTTTATTTCAGAGACCTTAATCAACATTTCCCGAAAGTTGATTCTGCAATGTTGATCACAGATATTTTTTTTCAATTCAAAAACATAATTCCAATCACTTTCCATTATGGATAGGTAATTAGGGTACAATAAAATCCATATAGCCCATGAAGATGAAGAATCCACTATCATATGAGTTCCTCAGGAATATTATGTTATCTTGTCGTGCCATTTGGGTTAATTATTTTTAGAAACACGTATCAACACACCATGCATCTCATCTTTTAGTTACTCTTAGAAAGGATAGCTATGCGTTCTATAGAGGACCTGGTTGGTAAATCCCAACTACAATGTCATCACTTTTCATACGACAGAACAATCTTTGACATGCTTTGGTCACATTTTATGAAGATGAATCTGCCGAAATGTTACTTCGGGGTCACATCAGAAAAATTACTTGGCTTCGTGCTATTCCACCAAGACATCGATATCAACCAAAAAAATACGGGTGCACTTTTTAAAATTTCCAACATATAAATCTCAGATAACTAAGGAGAATCCATGGGAACCTCACCTACATTCATCGTTTCCTAGCTAATATGGCTGGAAAAGTTCTCCCCTTAACCAGGATATGGAGGAATGAAATCACTTAATAAAAGTATGATGTCTGTAAAAAAAAATTCATCAAATGTCTCAATCATTACATGTTTCACCAACCTATTTTTATTCCCTAGTGGATTGGATTCCAATCATCATAAAAGTAGAATCATGAAATCCTATCTGGGAACCCTTCTCACACATATAATTGATGCGGTTGTGAGAAAATTATCTACTAACTTTTCCAGATAATGCTAGGGGCCGAGATCTAATACTTTGATGTTGAGAATAACATTCATACACTCGTATTTTTAGGTAAAAAAATGAATGAAATACACCAATATGAATTCCCCCGGTCTATCATATTATCCTCTCAAGTACATCAATGGATTTCTTATGTTGTCTAAGCACTGAGCCGGATGAGTAGTCATTCTTCAACAATGTGACATTCATTTTATTTCACAAGAGTAAGAGAAAAGGCATGAATTGGGTGATTTCTTCGATGAAAATCCTACCCCAAAAAAGATTCCATAAGACACTAAGCTCCCACATGAAGAGGTATTGAATTCCAATTAAACTCCACATACATGGGAGATTTAGTTTTATAGCTCCTCTCAGAGTCCTATCGGGATATGAATAGAAAACCTGAGAGTCAACAAGTTTGGTCTAGGGGTTGTAGTTGTCTCTATAGAAGAACAAGTTTTTATACACTTTCACACTATCCAAATCATGTTGGAATATTGAGGAATAATTCCAAGCCCTCATCACCAAAATAAAACTAGCCCTACACCTACAAATGGACAACCTAAATATAAATGGGGGTTAGTAATTGGTGATAAAGAAGATAAATGGTGAATATTATTTTAAAAAATATAAACTAGCCCCTCTTACAGGATATTAGAAAGGATTGATGGAATAATTACCATTAGATCCCACATTTCATTTAGTTCTCTGATCACATAATTCTCACCTTAGCCCATTTTTTAATGCATACAAAATTCTAGTCAGACCTTATTAGGAGGAAAAAATCCTCTTTTTCACATATCAAATAATGGTATAATTAATAATAATAATATATGATATTTAAGGAATCAATCAGGTCTGTATATCCCCTAAGGATGATGAGCCAATGACCAATCCAAGTTGGAAGGATCCAATAATTGGTTACCTCTAAAATGGGATTTTCTTAATAGATCATGTCGGAAGGGAATGGATTAACTACCCAGAAATAAGCATCACTCTATAGGATAGTCCAAATGAAAAAAATAGTCCAATAAAAACAAGGATTTCAGGGAATCCTATGCAGATTCATAGAAGAAGTATAAATTACCATCATTGGGGAAGAAGTCTATGCAGGATTTTGTGAATCCCATCAATTTGGAACCATGATCTCCCATCAAATCAGTAGGTTGGGGTATTACTGGAAAACCTTGATACATGATTTCATAGAATTCTACAAGATATTTCATCTATTCCATATTAATGAAAACTTCATTCATCATCCCTTGTAATTTCTATACATCGTTAAATATTCATCGTCGTTTGTTTTATGGGGGATGGATATTGAGGGGATATTTCCCTTAGCCACAGGTATGTAGTTCTTGTAAATCCTTACTGCTACAAACTAATTTTTCTAAATGGGATGAGGAAATAACTCTCATGGAATTGTGGATATATAATATCTTTAACTTCATGAAGTACCATATCATCAATAGGTTTAGAGTCAATCAAAAAATATTGTCAGAAAATGGCATCAATTTCTATATTATATAGTTGAACAAGAAGATTCATGAGTGCAATATTGAGTCAAATTACTCATTTCACTATCATGTAGTAGATAAGGGACAGTTATAGGACTTCAATAAGACACTATCAAATATACTATAAAATATTGCAAGAAAATATATGAATTATTTATTGGATAAGGTCCTCCATGCATTATGGGCCTACAATACCACCCCATGTGAAACCTCACAGAAAATGCCATAGTCATTGGTTCATAGAAATGAGGTAGTATTACCAATATAGGCCTAGATAAATTTACAATGAATAGACATATGTGGGCAGCTCTCAGATGATGAATAATCCAAAAATTAGTTAGATGAATTAGAAAAACTATATGAAAATAAATTGTGTACATTTCATAACATGGTGGTTCATTAGGATCAGATAGCATGAGACTCTAACAAAAAGGTTTGACTTTATTCATTTAACCAAGGAGAATGGGTTCTATCTCACAAAACCTTAATTCCATTAGGAAAAGATCCCTATAAATTGGATCTCATGTGGGAAGGACCATATGTAATGAAATTTTTTTATCATAATGGATCATATTAATTGGCCACCATGGTTGGGGAGTATGTCACATCTCCCACCAATGTGAGATTTCTTAGAAAAATACTTGTTTTATGTTATCATCAGCATGTGATTTCACATTAGATTATGTGATACCATAAATCCTAAATAAATGACATTAAACAATAAAATGTTTCCAAACCAGATGACAATAATCCGTATTCAGTTTATCCATTCATTATGACATTAAACTGAATGGTTTTCTAAGAACTATGTATGTATTGACTCCTATCATCATCGGATATGAATTACCACCCACATATCTATTCACGATCCCATCAATATGATTACTTTCCTTTCATGCTGAGTAATTCGATGTCCTTGCCACATAATGTAGAACTGAATGGATATACATACTCCCTTTCCTCTACATAGGGAAATCTAATTTTTTTCACATTAATGTGAGTCCATAAAAAGTTTATCGTGCATCCTTGATGCATGATGCTAAACTACTAAGTTATTTCCTTTCCACATGATATTAAACTTTGTTGTCCTTCTAGAACTACATATTCCTTGATACTCATTTTATTTTCTGAGATACATAGTGATGCACAAATAGACATCCTAGGCCCTAACATCAACATCACATATTTCCCATGATGGTTCATCTTTTTCATTTCTACATGACAATAAATAGCACAATTCTATGAGAACACTGTGTAGCATGGTTATTATCATTACAAGATACATAGTGATTCCTTGATCTCTAATACTAAGACAAGATACAACAATCAACAAAAAATCCCACTTCTCCATATGTGTCAAACTTGTGAAGAGAGAGATTCTCATTCAACAACTATGTGTGGTTTTATTCTCGTTCTCATGATATACATTGTGATTGCCATGATTCCAACAAGGGGCCCAACCAAAACATCATCATCTGCCCAAACCGAATCGTAAATCCTTATCGCATGATAATAAACTACACATAATTACTTTCTCACCCCGTGATGTTAAATTGAAAGGAAAACATCTTGGTCGCCTGAAAATAAAAATACACAAAAAATATGTCCTTACTTAATGATGATTAACTTCACATTAATTTTCATTACCATATGATGTTAAACAACATATATGACATCTGAATTAGATGATGAAAAACTATGTAGTCCATCACCCATCATCATCCCTGATGAAGGAACCTCAAGGGCCTTACCCTGGTCAACTTGGCTATAGGGTTCTTCTACCATCTTTTAATAGAACCTCTATCCATACACGAAACAATATTTCTTAACCATATGTTGTCTCCATCAAACTTCCATAGCCCTTGGATAAGATATTTAGAGTTAAGGGAATATTTTATTGACTATTCATTAATTTGTATGACTTATTCATATGAGCCTAAGATTGTAAACCACATGAATCAATCTGAAAAAAGGAAATTCTAATCCTTATGATCCCTAACAACACTATGATAGAACTACACATCTCTGTGTGTTTGAACAATTCATATTATGAATATCCCATATCATTATTCATGACATGGGAAACATGAACCATGATTTAGAACATTTTCATCCCCAGATCCAGATGATGTTGGAGGAATATCGACTGAGGGTATACTAATTATGCTCTTTTGTACCATCTCCCATATTAGGTGCTTGTGATTCAATAACCTAAATTGTGTGTGCTTTGGTTAAATATATATATGATCATAAAATCTAGCCTATAATGGTCTAAATCAATAGTCATTAAAACTACTAATGAAAGGGATAAAAAAACTTATCAGGTTCAAAACCCACAAAGGGAAACCTAATAAAAATTCAGGTCTCAAACTACTGAACTCTTTAACCATAGAGTTTTGGAAAAATCTATGGCTCAAACATATATGTCATAAATATTATAGGATTTACATTATATCCCTATTATAACTGATAATATTCTCACTGGACTCACTAGTCTAGGAAAATGATAGAGTAATGATCTGTCACATCTCATCACCGAGAAAATATTATCGCTAGGCATAGAAACAACTTTTAGGGTGCTCAAACCATGTTAGATTTTGATTTTCCAAAAACAAATTCATTATTCTGGTTCCTTAGATCACCAAAAAAGATTCATGGACCAAGGAAACTATATTCCTGTTTAAGGTACCCTTTTTTGACTATGTATGCATACCCATGGTTTCTATATATGCAGTTATAGCCCTCAACCATATGTGTCACTCTATAAAAAGTACATTATTATCCTTGTTACCCCTGACACCATCGTGATACTAATCAACACCTTAGAAGTAATAAATTAATCCTAATATGATTATACCAAATCATTATCTTAATCCTAGAACACTGAAAAATGATTTACAATCCCCGTATAAAATTATATGAGCAGATTTGATATCCTAGATGTAATGTCCCCATGTTTTGTTAACTTTATCACAGTTGGAATATGACACTCAATTATCAAACCATTAATGATTCAAAACCATATGGCCTAGAGGTTTAGATTCACATTTTTATCTAAATATATCTATTATTCTAGAACCCTTCTTGGATACATTTTATTCCATACCCAACTTCATCATCTAGATGTATGAGTGTTCGTAAATCAATTATATCCGTCGTAATGAGTGGTTATTAGCGATACCTTTCCATGATATTGATACTTACCTTCCCTGACCCTACAAATAAAGGAATATCCCCCTTTCAGATAGGATCTTTAATCCTTTCATACCCTGGAAACACCATGGGTGAACCTTCCACCTTAGACTGTTACGAGTATTCCCCAGTATGTATGATCCACCCAATATCCAAAGACCCATGCTTTTGGATTATTATTTACATAATATATACTATAACTATCCATGTAGACCCATCATTACTATTATTTCATACTCAATTGATTTTACCTCTATAAATATTCTATATCCCCTGGAAATGAAACCCAGCTTCTTGATTCTCTTTCCATGACTATTCATGAATGCCCATGGCTCATGTATATACGCCTATGGTCATCAAAAATTTGTGACACTCTACCAAAAAACTTTTTATGATCCTCCTGATCCATAGAAACATCATGGTTGATCCCAACACCTCATAGTGTTTTAGGTCATTCCTGGCATGTCCTCGCAATATGCAATGATCCGATATATGTTCTGATTAAAAATACATTAAACTAAAGCAATATAAGTTCCAAGGTAAATAACCCTAAATTAATATATATAAGTTATAATATAAAAGGTCATAAACTAATGTTATAGAAGGTCTGGTAAAAATTACCATAAACTAAATCCATAGATAGTCTGAGTTAAAATATCATAAACTAAAGTGATAAAGGGTTTGAGTTAAGAGACCCAAAAATAATGTGATATATTTTCCATGCTAAATGACATAAAAAGTGATATAAGGTTCAAGGTAAATGAACATAAAAAAAGTAATTGAGGGTCCAAGCTAAAATACACAAAACTAATGCAATAAAATATTCGATCAAAAAGTCCTTAAACAAAAGTGATAAAACGTAAAAGCTAGAAGACTATAAACTAAAGATACAAAAGGTCTGAGATAAAAGACCGTAAAATAAATCCATAAAAGGTTCTAGTAAAAGTCCCTAAACTAAATATATATAATGTTCTAGATAAAAGATCCAATTATAATGTGATATTAGGTTTGAGATAAAAGACCCTAAACTAATGGTCAAGATGATTATTTACCATATAAAATATTGTAAGGCCCACTACTTGACCGTAGTATAATTGAGCTACTCTAGTCAATGTTATAATCATCATAAAAATAAAAATCACCCCTATAAAGATAAATTTCCTACCAGGATGATTTTTATGTTAATCAAGTGATTTCAATATAGATGGAATAGATTATCAATAGAGACACTTTTGTTTTTGTGCATTGACAAGAGTCTATCACTTCGAATATATTAGATTTTTAAAATTATCACTAAGAAATCATGTTCATTAAATATAAATATAAACCATGGGATGTGTATCATCTTCAATTTCTGATATGTTACATAAATGAGATATCATGAACATCGTGATGGAGGGAAAATTACAGACTAGTATAAATGGTCCAAAAATTCATCCATTCCCTATATTAAGAAGTGGTAGGAATATCCACACACTAGTGTCTCTCGTTTGATGATAAAATCCCAATAAATATTTAATTTTTATGATTATATCATAGAATTTCTTTATACAATTCCTTAATCTCTATAAGACACTGATTCAAGGAAGCCATAAATTGTCACAGTTGATCATCATATTCAATTTTTTCTTTCACACCCTATTGAAACTCCTCTTCCCTGATAATGGATTTAATTATTCCATGTCAAGAAGTACCTAGTGATCCATTATTCCCTTTTTATGTTTCAATTTCATGTTGAAATTGGGATAAATTTTCTTGAATATGGATGATATTAAACTAAAGATGACTAATTTTATATTAAAAGACGCTAATTTATTCCTTCCCGGCCATCACTACATCCCATTGAGTTTCCACCTATATTTAATTCTAAGAGGATATCTTCACATACTTGTCCAAATTATGCTTCATCAAAGAGGAAACCTCACCAGCTACAACAATCATTTAGAGGGCCCTATTTTGTTCTCATGAAGAGAGTACATTATTTTCCTAAGATTGATAAGAGGTATAATCTAATCCTTAATAACCAAGGGTAGGACACATAAAATGAAGGATACCGAACCAATCCTACAACACCTCCAATGGGGGTCTCTAAAACTAAGGCCCAAAACTCCCTCCACATAGTCACATCATCAAATGATAGAATAATGCAGACCCAAAATCTTCACTTAAACCCATTTTTTGGAATTGGGATATATGATGGGTCAAGGTCACTTAGGAAAATAATTTTACTCACAAAATTTAATGATGAGGGAAGATATACATCCTCTATATTTGTAGATCCTGTCAGAGGATCCCCGAGTGAGAACGAACAAAAGCCCCCAAAATTTGGGGTGACGAAACTATAGTAAAGAGTACATGAGATCATATATTAAATGATTAATAGTATGATTTCTCTCATTAATTGAAAATATGACATAGAATAAAATCATACCTTTTTTGGTTGCGTCACTAGAGATATCAACTACCCTGACCCCATCCTCTATAGATGAAGCAATTCCTAATTATGTAGAGGGGCTTTGTGGCCCTTCTGATGTTTTTTCCTATGAAATACATTGATCTCCCTGATTTAAGAGTACATGAAATATATAAAAATATCAAGAGGTATGACCCAAACCAATTATGTATCAAGTCATGAAGAAGTATATACCCTCTTAAAAAATCACTTCCATTGCAGCTAATGTGATAATAGAATAAATAGATGTGTTAAAATATTCTAGATGGGTACCAAATAGCACTGGATATAATGGTATTATTTATAAAGAATTCATAGGAGGAAATGGGAATGATCGAGTCCACACCTTAACTACCTTTACTTATTGAAAAGTCATACTCAATTGTTTAGGGTGTATAGAAAAAACCAAGCACTCGTCCACATCATATGAAGCAAAAATTTACTTTTTTTGATTGAATCCTATGGGGAACTACACATTTTCCCAAAATTAGAATATGCATTCAAAATAGTCCAAGATAAATTAATGGTGAAATACCACACCTAAATGAGGATCCTATAAGAGAATGATCCAATAAAGAAGATCTTTCCTTTTCTAATTCTTCTTCCCTTCTGAGGAGGACCTTCTTAAGGGCGTTGAAGCTGCAAATATTACTTTATAAGTATTAATATTTTTTCTCATGTGATCCTGAAGAACTGTGCACCCATCATCATCGGTTTCATGATCATCGACAAATCCCTCTCACAAGGATAACACAAGGCATTTATATTAAATGGATCGTAGAACCAGATGGTCTTTAGTGGAATCACACTATGTCAACATATATAATGGTTATCAATGTAGTTAAAAGAGCCCTATGAAACATTATGAATCTCATTAAACCCTGAAATACCACATCTTCATTGATAGGGTAACCATATTCATCCAAATTTTTTAATGTTTTCAAGGATGAGAAATATGTAAAATAATGGAGAAAAAAATACATGACCCTTGACCCTCACTAAAGCCAATTCATGGTCTCAAAGAAAGTCAACGACCTTGTCATAATAGTCTTTAGTGGTGAGACCGTGAGGCCTGGTGATATAATAAAAACCATCCAAAATCACCTTTGAGTAATCTAATAAACTCTTGATACAATCTTATGAGCATCATTCCTTCAAAATTTCCCACTACTTAGTCATGATAAGAAAAAATGACTGTAGAAAATCCCCACCCCCTATAACCATTCCCGTATAACCATGGTATAATATACCTCTTCTAGAAATGGTAATAACCTAACTTCCTTGAGAGGTTCATCCTTGGATACAGACCCTTTTGAAGCCCAATGTCTTTCAGTCCTGGAATTATGTTCCACAACCATCAGTTGGCTACATTATCCTACCAATTGGGATAAAATCCCGCTAGTTAATGATAAAATCCAAACCTATACATATTTATGAGATAAACTAATAACTTCATTAGGCAGAGGAATGTTTGTCCTAGAACTAGTCTCTTATACGGTAAAAATCAGATAAAATTAGAGAGTTACCATCATATGTTATTCATAGAGAACATAGAGTGAGAACATCATGATTGAACACTCATTAAGTAGCATCTGAACCGACATAGTGATTACCACTCACTGATAATTTCCCCATCAATATGAGTGAAATAAATCCTTTGTAATGTGATACTACATGAGCTCTTACATCAAGATGGGACTCACCTGTATCAACAATGTTTCATATTGGTATGAGAATGAACGGTCTAAAGATGTAACTCTCATAGAATTATATATAACCTTCAACATTCAATGGGATGGTTCTCACCCTGAAAATTCATCACAACTAAGGTATGGAGCTACAGACAGGAGTGTGATGAATGATAAAATATTTGTAACCACCCAGATGATCACCTATCCAACCCCATAACACATGAAAAAGGATGAAGATATTGAAAGGGTGATTTCCATAAAAACCTGATAAAAAGGATATAGTTTTTGTAAAACACATGAATGGATAGCCCAATACACATTCCGCTTCCATTGTGGCTGCCACGAGAAAAGGGAAAACATTAATTCCACCTTTATTTATCAAGACAAGTAAGTACCCACTATGTTATATTGTAAGAAAACAATCATGTTGAATGGATTGTCAATATTATGGATAATAACCCAGCCATATTCTTTGAACATCCCTTCCCCAAATATGGGACAATAATTGACCATATAAATAAGTGAATCCTTCATAATACAAGAATTTGAAATTTTTTCTTCTTCCTCAGAACCCGTATTCTTAATAATGCATTCTACCAATATATTGAAAGGGATATCATCACCAGGATGAAACCACATTGGAATATATTTCTCATCCAGCTTAATTAGCTACCAAGTTAGAGGAGGGTCCTTATTTCATCATCCAATGTAGATTATGGAGGAAATAACATATATGAAATTCCTCCCAATATTGGTGTGTCATAGATCTTATCCAAATTCCTAAGACAACTGACCACCTCACCATCCGTAAGGTTTAAAGTGTTCATATACATGCTCCAGCGACTGAACAACTCCATCTTCAAACATTTATTTCAATACATAGATTCCTGGGACATCCATAAATCCTCATACATGCCAATATTCTTCACCTTCATAGAGAATTATAAAGCAATGTAATGAACTTAGAAATTCCATACCCAGTCCATACCAAAGCTATATCCTAACCGGATATCCTAGTTGGTGTTCGACCAGAGCATTTTATTGGCACAATATTTCTGCATTATTGAGAGACAAATATTGACATCCTCATCAAGAATATGATAATCCCCATCATAGTTAGTGGGAATGAATTCTAGTATATTAACATATTAACAATCTCCATAAAATATAAGTTAACCCATCAGGAAGTTTTATGCAAAAAATTATTATGGGACATATAAATCTAAGAATAATGAATAAATAATGACTTCAGTGGGGGATAAAAAAATAATCACTATGACCAAAATAATGAAGATGTTAAAAATATTATAGTTGATATTATGATAACATTAATCGCATCAATTTTACCTAACTCTTTTAGACCGATTCCACAAAATAGCAGGGTGAAGGATATATTCTCGCAATAATAGTGCCACAAGGATCTATCACCACCCTTTACTCCCTATTAGAGAGAATGCTAGTTGATTGTTGAGAAATATAATTCATCTAAAAATAAGTTAGTGGCACAAATCCATAAATTTAAATATAAAATCGTTTCAAAATTTAATGGAAGAATGTTCCAGCTGTATCATGCTCATGAAGTGAATCAACATGGATTTTGGTAATCACAAAAAGTGTTTTCAAATAACCTAATATCCAATTAAAATGTGTGTCCGATAACCCCCACATTCCATCTCACAATCCCATTACCCCTTTGGAGACTCATGATTGTGTGACCTTGACATGGTCATAGGAATCAGTCAAATCGAATGTTTAATCTAGAGAACCACACAAAATCTTCAATAAAATCACAGTACCTCAAGGTCAAAGATAAAAATAACTATCAAATTATGGTTCATATATAGACTGAGAATGTTCTTTAGAAAAAACTATCTAGCCAAATAGATCATGCGATGAGGACCCATAATAGGGCTCATGTTTAGGATTTGTGAAATGGCCATGTGGTAAGATTATGTGATGTAGGGTGGGTGAGAGAGAACTGGAGGAATGGTAATTGGTTGGTAGAGACACCCTATTCCCCTCTATAAATAAGGTGCACTTTGGAATAACACACGTCACCCGTTAAACCGAACATCTCATGATATGTTGATTCATTAAATCACTAAGCTATCTCATGGGAATTTAATTTCTTCAGAACTGAGCCCTTATCTCCACGGTCATCTCTCTTGGGGGGGGGGGGATTTGTTGTTTCCATCTAAATGAGAATCCAAAAATTAAAAATGTTTGAAATACCTGAATTTTGGTATTACATCTTGTAACACCCAAATTTTCCACAGTATGCTTCCTTTTAAATAATTCAACAGCATGTATTGTACGCAGCACTTTTTTCGAGCACACCATGACCTATCAAACTAGCCATTTAAAAAAGCAACTATGAATAGTATTAACTGAATTTTGAAATATTATAAATTTTTATTTTTAAAATTGACTTCATTTTTTAATTCCTAATATCATAATTAGCTCAGGGTAAATTTTTGGTATTTTTCAGAAAACAATCAATTTTGGATGAATAGTTAAAAACACTACATTGCTGATAAAAATTGACATTTTTATTTAAATAATTATTTTAATATAAATTTATTTTAAAGTAATAATATATAAAAAATACATATATTAGTCTTATTTATGTTATTAAAATCGTTTTTTTAAAAAAATTATATGTAAAAAATTATTGAAAATTTTAACCTCTTTTTACCCGCCTTCTAGCCACATTAGAAGATTAGCATTAAATTTAATATCACCACTTTTGTGAATTTAATTTCAAAAATATTACATAAAGAGTTTTAATCAATATGAAATTTTTTTATAATATATAAGGGCCCAAAATTTATTACTAAAAATTACTCTTAATCTGATTAAATGTCATATTATGTAAAATGGTTATATAAAACATATGCATGTTTTGGGTTTATGTAATTGGATTTTAAAATACCATTTTGAATTGTTACCATTTCTAATATAGCCATTTAATAGTGATCACATGATTAATTTAAATATAGGGTTTTAAAAAATTCAATTTACTCAAACAAAGTAAGTGATGGCCTCATCTAGTAGAATTGCTCTATATGAAGCCCATTTTTCAGAGCATTGAAAGGAGGTGGAATCACTTGGATTCTCTCTTCACCAAGACCAATCCTTCATTCAACATATTAAACTGGAACGAAACCACCTACGGGGTACGTAGAAGTTAATAAAGATGACCACCTAAGAATTGTTATCCGAGCCACCCCAAGTGTCTGTCACCATCGTGCACCTTACCCTTAGGTCTTAATCTTAAGCGAGTGTTTTAAGGGGTTATATAACAAGACCCATGTACTATGATTATGTGAATTATTTTTCTATGGAATAAATAATATACAATTATTTTATTATTGTTAAATTATAAATAGTTTTTTAATCAGAAATAGTATTTTTAGTTAATATTCAATTAGGAAATGTATTTTGATGAATTAATTGAGTTTTGCATTAAATAATATTTTAATAAAATATTATTACTAAATTAGGTTTTATTGAAATTCTTGTTTAATTTTTTATGAATTCAACTGTAATTTCTATTAGGGTTTGAACATTGTTTTTGTCAAAAACCATGAATATATTATAAATGTTTTTTTTATTTTAAAATTAAAACATCTAATATTTAGAAAATTATTTAGATAAAATAAATATTTTTTTTGAATCAGAATATCTAAATTATCCAATGGTGATTTTCTCATAATTTTCTAAGATAGTAAAATTTTTGGATAAAAATTAAATACTTTTTAAATATATAATTTTATTAATGACTTCATAATGATTGAATAGTTATGTAATAAAATACTATAAAATTATTTTCGTCCATCATATGTTTTTTGTTTAAAATAATTTGATTTTATATTTGTTTTATTAATTTTATGGTTCTTTAGTGACCCTCCATGACTTATAAAACATTTTAACTTTTAAAATGATTTCTTTTACAGAGTGAATCACCATCACATAAAAAATTCTAATATTTTATTATACATTGGGAAGATGAAATAATATTTTCCACTACCCTTTAAAAAAACCTGTTGTCAAAATTCATGGGCTGGTTTGTTGTTTTGATTAGTTTAATGTGTGGTGTCCAATACCTAAATAATAATTAATTCCTTACCCTTTCTAATATAAACCCACTAAATTACCCATTACTCTTCACTAAAAACATTTGGATCTCAACCAAACTATTACATTCCCTCACAATAATCCTCCCAAGGAAGCCCAATCTCCCATGAAGCCACTCTTAAGCCCTTCCCAAGCCTTTGGGATCACACTTCCAAGTAATCGATTTCTTTCTTTCTCATTTTATTCCAAGTTTTTTTGTTATTATAAAAATTTTATTATAAATTAAAAATGTTGGGGTGTGATTTTTTACCGATCTTATACTTCTCTCCTTATGTTTGAATTATGAGATATCCCATTTTCTCTCATTAATTCCACCCATATACACATGTTACCTGGCTTAAATTTTGTAATGAATCTCCCTCTTCTAATTTACATTCAAGAAATTATTTTATAATGTGAATCTAAATTCCATTATATATATTTGGATACTATGTTACAAAACCCCTTTAATGTATATTTAATGTATAAATAATGAGAAAACCCTTTCTCTCTCATCAACTCATTTTAACATTTCTATTTTATATCGTTATGCTATTGAAGTTACACCAAAATTTCCATGAAAAAATCAACATGTAAGTGAATACCAGGACCATTTCTTTATCAAGGACAATCACCGTTATGAAAATGTACTTTTTTATTGAGGACATAGATTTATGCATTCCATATATCTTATTCATAGAATAAATTATTATTTTTAATGAATCCGTGTTTTATGATCAATGTGGCACACTTATTCATGAAATGAAATGATTAAGAAGGATGTGCCCTTATAGTGCTCAAATGAATTGGGTAATGATTATATCTTGAAACATCTAGTGAAATGAGGGTTTAATCATGATAATTCAAGTAAAATTAGGGTTTAATCATGTTCAATTTTCAATGAGCCTTGGATCATTATAATATAAGGTTAAATGTTGTTTCCACATTTCCATTTCTGATGATCATGCTATATTATGCTATTATGTTCATGTTACTCTTATTTTCCATTGATATGCCTATTGCTTAACCTGTAATACATTATTCATATTATTCCTTGATTACTCCTTTACTGGGAATTATATATCACTCATTTCTTATGCATGTCCTTAGGTTATTCCTTGCAATGAAAAGTATTAGAGAATGTTGTTGTCATGTAAATGAAGTTTTTAATAAAGATGTCTAATTTTATGTTCTATGTTGTTAGGTAATTTTCCAAATTTCCCAATTCAATAGACCACTGAATCCACTGAGTTTTCTTTAAATTCCTGATTATGTAATAAATCATGTTTATCTGAATAATAAAATGGAGAGTTGTTATAGTTGGTATCAAAGGATAAGTATAGTTGTTTCTGAGATTAATATTAGAAAACCCTTGTTAAATACTTAATGATTAGACTACATATAATAAAAACATTCCTAAATTTTGGACAGTTTGGAGAAAATAGTTTATCATGAAAATACATCTCTATCTGGATATGATTAGGTATATAGGGATTTGGCCTAGATGTTTTTGGGGCTAAAAATTGAAAACACCGCTTTAATCTAGATTCAAATGAGAATGGGTACAAGACAATGGGCCTTGCAGCACTCTTGGTTATAAAACTCCTAATGGATATTATTTGTTAAATTTATAAGCTTAGTGTGAACCATTATTTTGGGGATTGAAAAAATCCCCTAAGAATATTTTTTGTGATGTAAATCATGGATAACATAGATAAGTTAAGGAAATAATTGTAATTTATAAGTTTTTCCTTTTTCATTGGATTCCCATTTATGTGTTACCCTTAGATGTTCTTTTATTCAATTCAATGTTGGGTAATAGGAGGACTCAAGGTAATAACCGATACAAAGATCATTGCGATGACTATTCTAATGAGATGTCCAATTTGATGGGAGTGGGAATCACCAACATAGGCACAATTCTCTTTCATTTAACTCAATTTTTTAATAGAAACATGGGTCAAGAAGAACATTTAACCACCTAAAAATTAATAGGCCATAATCGAGGGATTCAAGAGACAAAGGCCTTATACTTTTAATGGATCATCTGAACCCTCAATCGCCAAAAAATAGATCAACTTCATTGAGATTATCTTCTGAAACCTTCTATTTTTTGAACAATACAATGTAATTATGTCGTCTTATCTTATAAAGGTTTAATATGATCAATGGTGGACATTGATAAAAAATGAAAAGCCTAAGTAGGAGACCAGAGCATTGGAATAAAAGCATTTCAGGAAAATGTTTTTCAATAAATATTTTCCTCGCACCCACCGACTTAATATATGTAGGGACTTCCTTTCCCTTGTGAAAAAACAACGAATAATACATCATAGTATACAAGGAAAACATTACAAGGATTGAACGATATGACTTTGGCTTTGTCGTTACCCTCGAATGAAAAGTTGACCGCTTATTTGGCGGGATAAAACTGAACTTAAGGAATCCCAAATGATCAGTGACAAAGAAAGCTATGAGGAAATCGTCTGATTAGACATTAAAGTAGAAATAGAGATTAGAGAATCATAGGATTATCATGGGGATATTAGGCATTAGGTGGAATCTAATTCTAGCATTTTGATGGATAAATCCAATAATTCTAGAAAATTATAGCACCCCATATACTAAAGGCACGGAACGAAGCACCCCAGAAATTTTATGAAGGGGAAGAGAAGATGTTTTATGTGTGGAAGAGAATCAATCCTGGCTATTGGCTGTCGACAAGAAATTTTTTTTCCATGATATAGGAGAGGAACACTCCATTCAAACCACAACACGCTATTCATTGCTTGTACTACAAATAACCAAGGCACTTTTCAAACAAGTTCTCTATGAAAATAGTTTTTAAAGGAAACCAACAACCTCCAAGGTAGCAAGGGTGACATTTGTCCATAACTACCACTAATTTGAACCCTGAAAATAAAGTGGTGGTAGATATTCGGGTTATTCATTCAAGAATAGAAAACATACTTTTTTATTATAGTTCTATACATTCTTTTATATCATGAATGGTTAGTAGAACAATCCCAGCATCCCCACAAATCATAGAAGTAGAGATGGTCATAAGAACAGAAAATAGGTCCATCATTTCAACCCATGAATATAACTCCACCTTATCATAATTTGGGGATTGAACATCCCAAAGAACCTCATCATACTCCCTCTTGTAGATTTTGATGTAATTCTTGGCATGGATTGGATTTCCCAATATATATCCAAAATAAACTTCTGTGAGAGGGAAATCACCATCCTTCTGTAAAATCGAACCCCAATTCTACTCAAGTTCAAGGAGTTCGATTAATCTTCGTAAGCCCCATCATAAAAAGAATATATATTACTGAACTATTAGAACACATGTCTTGCTCTGATGATTGGGTCTATGAAATAAATCATCCTTGAAGATATGTGTCTCATGAGAGAATTTGTTGATGTCTTTCCTGGGGAATTGTCTGGTCTTCCTCTTAGAAGTGATGTTGAATTCTCGATTGATCTTATAACCAAGGATTTTCCAATATCCAATACTCCATATAGAATTTATTTTGTAGAGCTACATGATCTGAAGAAAAGACAAATATATAATATGGATGAATGATTTATACTCCAAAGTTCATGACCATGGGGTTTACAAGTCCTCTTTGTAAATAGGAAGGATTGGTCAATGCGCAATTTCATTAATTATCAAGATCTCAAAAAAATCATGATAAAAACTAGTATCCTCTATCCCAAATTGATGACTTGTTTGATCATCTAGCTGGATAAAAATACTTTTCTATGGTTTATATTCATTTAAGATTTTACCATGTAAGGGTGAGGAATGAAGATATCCCCAACACAACTTTTCGTATAATGTACATGCACTATAAATTCATATTAATCCAATCCATACACACTAATTCTCTAAAAATCTTCATGAACATGATTAATACAGTCTTTAGAGATTATCTCAACACTTTTTTGGTAGTATTTATAGATGATATTCTAATATAATCCAAAACCAAGGGGGTCATGAGGGGCATCTAAGCATTGTACTAGAGACATTGCGAAAGGAGAAGCTCTACGAAATGTACAACAAGTGTGAGTGATGTTTGAAGGATGATTCATTATTGGGTCATATAATCATAAGAAATGGGATATATGTGGATCACTTTAATACAGTCTAATTTGAGGGATTTCCGAGGCCGAAATCAGTGAAAGAAATTCATATCTTTCTAGTGTTAGCTAGATATTATCGCCGATTAGTGAGAAATTTCTCATGATTTTCAAACACTTTTACTAAGATAACTCAGAAGGGAGTCATATTTACTGGGAGTGATGAATGCAAATATATATTTATGGAGTTGAAAAAGAGGCTTATAAATGCACCCATGATCACACTACCCACAAGTGGAGAATATTTTTTGGTATTTAGTGATGATTACAAGAAGGTCTTGGGTTTTGTGTTGATGAAAAAGGACAAATCCATTGCCTATGAATCTAGGAAATTGAATATTCAAGAGAAAAACTATCCAACAAATGATCTTAGAGTTGGCTACAGTAATCTACACATTTAATCTTAGGTGACATTACCTATTTGGGGAGAATTTTGAAATATATACGAATCATAAAAGCCTCAAGTATATATTGACACAAAAAGAGTAGAATTTTCACCATATAATATGGTTAGAGCTGATCAAAGATGATTACTAATCAATCCATTTCTACCCTGGGAAAGAAAAAAAGGATGGAGATGCTCTATTTAGAAAGGACTCATCGATTGTAACATTGATGATAATTGAATAGTATTCAATAATCTTAGATTTGACGAAGATGGACATGGACATGGGAATCATAAAGATGGGAACATCATCAATCCATTGAAAATTGATTGCTCGACCATGTAATTTGGAAAGGATAAATGATTCTCATAGGATGAGGTGGGAATTCAGAAGAAAGTGGAAGCTATCAAAAAATGGAAATACTTAGAGTAAAATGTTAATGTAGAAGGAGCTGTGAGATTTGGGTCAACACTATTTTTTCCATCAAATATGGAGTTAATGAATGAACATTTGGATGATGCAAATTCTTACACTTACTCCATTAACCAAGGAAACAAAAATATGTATCAAGATATATAAGGGAATTAATGGTGGGATAACATTAAACAGGAGATAATTGAGTATACATTAATGTGACTCATATTTCAGCAAGTGAAGGCTTAGAGGAAGAAGGAAAAATGTATGACTCATCCATTACCTATACCAGCATGGAAATGGGAGAACATCACCATGGACATTGTCACCAGAGGTCTGAAGACATCCAAAGAAAATAGTGCTTTCTGGTTTTTTGTGGATCATCTTACAATGTATACACACTTCATGGAAATTCGAGAAGATTAATCATTGGATCAACAAACATGGATATATATCAGAGATGTGGTAAGGATGCATTGAGTATTACAAAACATAGTATCCAATCGAGATCCATGATTTGTCTCTACAATTTTTATGACTCTTAAATGTTATCTAAATACTGATCTAAACATTAGCATGTATTATCATCCTCAAACTGATGGCCAATCTGAGAGGAAAATCCAAGAACTCGAGGAAATATAGAGAGAATGTTCAATGGAATTCAAAGGAGGATGAGATAAATATCTTCCTCTGGTTGAGTTATCTTATAATAAATGTTTCTAATCAGGAATCCAAATGGATACTTATAAATATCTATATGGGAAGAGGTGTAGAACAATGTCATGTTGGGATGATGTTGGGGAGAAAAAACTCATTGGTCCTGAAATGGACTTGGAAATGGTGGAGAAGGTTATGACCATATTGTAGCACATTAAAGATACTCAGAGTCGACAAAAGAGCTCTACTGATAATCGTCAATGATACCTAGAGTTAGATGTTGGAGACATGGTATTTCTTCATATATCCCTGTGGAAAAGAATTTATGAGATTTGGGTAGAAGGAAAAGCTTTGTCTAAGGTACATCAGCCCATTTTAGATCCTTGATCGAATTTGAGTAGTGTTCTGTTGACTTGAACTCCCAACGAACCAATCTCAAGTACATGATGTATTCCATGTTTCAATCTTAAGGAAGTACATACCTGATCCATCACATCTAATAAATCCTTAGGTGGTGCCATTTGAGAAAGACCTCTTGTATGAGGAGAATTTGGTTAAGATATTAGATTGTAGGAATAAAATTTCTACGAAATATGACAATATACCTCGTCAAGGTGATGTGGAAAAAAAGTCTAAAGAAGCAATGTTGGAATCAGAGGTAGTGATCAAGAAGAGATACCCTCATCTGTGTTAGGGTGGGAAAAAGAAATTTCAAGGGACAAATTTTTATGGGTGGAAGATTGTAACGACCTAAATATTTAATAATGAAAATTACTATTAATCTGATTAAATGTCTTATTATGTAAAATGGTTATATAAAATGTATAAACTTCATTGGATTTATGTTTTTGGATTTGATAATATCATTAATAATTCTTGTTATTGTTAATATATACATAGAATTGTGACCACATTATTATTTTAAATATAGGGCTTTAACAAATCCAATTTACACAGAAAAAGGAAGTGATGGCCTCATCCAGTATTATTTCTCACTACGAAGTCCATTTTTTGGAGTGTGGAAGGGAGGTGGAATCACTAAGATTCTCTCTTGACCAAGTCCTAGCCATTCTTCAACACATTAAGCTTGAACAGAACCACCAATGAAAGAAGTGGAAGTTAATATAGATTAACACTCGAGTGACGCTATCCAAGCCACCTCAAGAGTCTTTCACCATCGCACAATATACCCTTAGGTTTTATGATGTTGTTTTAAAGGGTTATGTAATACTACCCTAACACTATGATTATGTGTATTATTATTTTTATATAATGAAGAATATACATTCATTTTATTATTGTTACTTTGCAAATAGTTTTTAAAGCGCAAATAATATTTTTAGTTCATATTCAATTAGAAAATCTATTTTGGTGAATTAATGGAATTTTTAATTAAATAATATTTTAATAAAATAATATTACTAAATCTGTTTTTATGAAAATAATTTTATAATTTTTTATGAATAATATTTTAATTTTTATTAAGGTTTGGAATCTATTTTTTCAAAACCCATGAATTTTTAATATATGTCAATTTTTATTTTTAAAGTAATAATTCACATATTTATAAAATTATTTTGATAAAATGACTATTATTTTTGGAATTTCGATATAGAAATTATCTGATGGTGAATTTTTTATAATTTTCTGAGACAGTCAAACGTTTGGGAAAAAAATAAATACCATTTAAATATATAATATGTTTTATGACATCATAATGACCCAATAGTGAGGTAATATAATATTATTAAAAGTATTTTATGACAAAACATGTTTTATCTTTAAAATAATGTCATTTTATATTATTTGTATTAAATTTATGGTGCTTTCATGGACCCTCCAAGACTTATAAAACATTTTAACTTTAACTATAATTTCCTTGAGTGTGTGATACACCTCAACTTAAGAATGTATAATATTTTAATATTTTAGGCCATTTTACTTATAAAATAATGTTTACACTCCAGTTTAAAAAAACCATGTCCAAAACTCTAATTTTGTTTATGGTTTTGATTAGTTTAATGCATGGTTTCATTTCCTAAATAATAATGAATTCCCTCCACTTTCCTATATAAACCCTCTCAATATCACATTCCTCTACACTAAAACCATTTGGGGCTTGACCACAATCAGACATAATCATTTTAGAATCCTCCCAAGTCTCCCTAATCTTTCTATATTCTTCTCTCAAGCATATCCTACTCCTTTGGGATCACACATCATATTAAAGGGTTTCTTTTATTCTCTTTTTTTCAAAATTAATTTATGTTATTATATCCTTCTATTTTCAATTAAAAAGGTTGGTGAATGATTTAGAACCTCTCACACACTACCCTACACATGTTCGAATGATGAGATACCTATTTATCTCTCAATAATTCCTCCCATGTACATCTTAGACCATGTTGAAATCCCGTAAGAAATTTCTCTCTTCTCATTTACATTAAAGCAATTTTTTTATGAAATGCATCAAAATTCCATTTCATATTTTGGGATATTATGTTCTATGACCCCTTACTATCCATTTCATGTATATATTATAATATTCACTTTTCTCTCTCATCAACCCATTTTACAATTTCAATTTGACATCGTTATGTTTCTGAAGTTACAGAAAATGTCCATGCCAAAATCTCCGAGTAAGTGAATACCATACCCATTTCTCTGTCAAGGGTATTCACCTTTATGAAAATATACTTATTTATTGAGGAATTAGATTTATTTATTCCACATATCTTATTCTTGGAATAAAATGTGATCTATAATGAATCCTTATTGTATGATCTATGAGGCACCGTAATGCATGGAATGAAATGATTAAGGAGGGTGATCCCTGATAGCTCTCTAATGCATTGGATAATGATTAGTATCATTATATGTCAAGTAAAATGAGTGATTACTCATGATAATTCAATTTCAATGAGGGTTTACTAATCTCTAGGCTCAATGAGCCTTTTATCATACTAATATCATGTTAAATTTTGCCTCCACATTTCCATGTTATGATAATCGTTCTATATTACGCCTTTATGTTCATGTTTCTCTTATTCTTAAATGATATGACTATTTACAAACATGTATTGTATTCTTCATTTTATAACATGTTTACTCCCTTAATGGGCTCTTTATCTCACCCTTTTCTTATTCATGTCTTCAATTTATCCCATGCAACGCTATGTATGAATGAATATTGTGGTCATGTAAAAGAAAATTTTAATAAAGATGTTTTATTTTATGTTCTAAGTTGTTATGTAATGTACCTAATTTCCCAAGACAGTAGAAATCTCGAGCCTCAGAGATGTCTTAAGTACAATTTTATGTAACAAATAATGTTTATGTATGTAATAAAGGGAAGGTTTGTTATATAATAGGATCAAAAATAATTTTTGGTGAATTGTATGTTTGGGATTTTATTTACCACATTTAAAGGTAAATATTGTAATTAACTGTCAAAATAATATTATAATAAAATATAATTAAACAAAAAATTATCTTTACTATATTTTATGACTAATTTCCAACAACTACAACCCTTGGTACACATATTTGGTGTTTAGATACCACTTGGATGAGATTAAGGCATTAATAACATTTAATTTTAAGTAAACATAAATATATTATAAACATGACTGTTATTACTAAAAAAAATTAATATGGGGTTGTATAAGTAATATATTAAAACTATAAATTTACATTATAAATGAAGAAATATTTCCTAAATTATGGTATTTTATTTATATTTTTATCCATTAATTGAATACATTTATTTATGACATAATGATAATTCAATGGTTACATTATTTATGAAATATTCAAATAAATGATTTTATAAATATTAATATAAATGTAATTTCAATATTTTATCATTATCCACGAATTTTATAGACTACTATGACATTTAATATTTGATCCAATGAAACTTTGTTTTTTAAGAATTAATATTATATGACTTTCAAAAAATCATGTATTAAACAGGGTCAAAATTGACTGAAATGATATTTTAAAATAAATAACATTTTATTAAATGATATAAAAAACATTACATTTGAATTTTATCCAAATAATTTTTATAATCATAAAAAAATCATAAATTTTCCACTTTATGTTCACTTTTCATTTTAATGTAAATATATTAACCATGTAGTGTAAAAATACAAGAAGACATGGTTAGAGTTAAAATATTCAACTAAGGCTTAAATATAAAAGTTAAGGTCACATTTCTGACATAAACCTGTATAAAACCTATTGCTTGAGTTTTTTGGACATATAATTATCTAATAATATTATTAAATAACATTGTATCAATTATAAAACAAATTTAAATTTATAAAAAATTAATATTTTCTGATCTTCCAAAAGTTCCTCTCTGCCCTTTTATAAAAGAAAAAATATCATTATCTTTAATTCACACTGACAAACCCATTTTTCTCATAAAAAAACCTACCATTTTAATCTCCAATCATACCTCATATTATCCAAGAGGTTAATGATTGTTGATTAATCCATCATATGTAGTCCTTTTTTGAAAATCAAAATGAGACACCGGAAAAGAGGTAATAGTTTTATCATCACTTTAAAAGTACTTTTCATCTACTACTTCTTCATTATCTATTGTTTCCATAATAAAAAAATAACTCCTATACCATCTATATTTTTATATGTCATTCTAATTATTGGACAACCATATTACCTTTCTTAACCATCCTATAAAAAACAATATCATCATGATTGCGTGCGTACGGCTTACAGTCTCCATGTTGTGGAATAAATTTTTTTTAATGTACATATTATTGATATGGTTATAATGATGAATATAATTGATGTAAATATTTAATATAAAATTATAATGTTTATCTACAATTCGTATTTCATCAAATTCTATACCATTTAATCTTTAAGGAAATGATATTGTCGCTTGTGCGTACGTACAACTTACCATCTCCACAACGTGATGAGACTTATATTCCACGTTCACCAGCCAATAATGATTATAGGAAGTAATATTATTAATCATTATGAAATATATGAAAAAATAAGTCTAATTTAATAATATATATATATATATATATGTGATTTGACATGTATTTTATTCACTTATTTCCATAAGATAATAAAACGTAATCAACATTCATGTGTAGGTACGACCTACCATCTCCGCGAATGGTGTATTTCATTTCATATATCTATTTGCAATATATATTTAAATTAGGAAAATATGTGATATATAAATCATAATATAAATTCATTAGGTAATTAAATCATGATCTTTTTAATATGATAAATAATAATAAGTCAAAACACGTATGATAATCAAATCGATTATTACCTAAAATGTTGCATTAACATGAAATTTTTAATAAGGAGTTAATATAATGTCATAAAATAACAAAATTTGATATCATAAATATTATAATCATTTTCATATATGTTAATAATATGTTTAAAAACATTATATAAGAGTTTTTGACATGTGTGGAGAGTATCTGATCTATGGTAACTGTTAATTCCTCAATCTCATTGTAATATGAGATTGTTTCTGTGTAAGTAATTATAGGGATATATTTATCATTCATGTCCATGTTCCATAAAAACGTTTTCAAAAGTTACCTTTTAAGGTTTTATGGAAGATACTCTTTATCTAAATCATTATTTTAATGATTTTAAAGATTTTTATTTTAAAATATATTTAATTGGTGTCCATATTTTCAAAATGCCTATAAGGATTTAGTTATATGGACTAGATTGTTTTTAAATGTTAATTCCTATAAAATGTTTAAAAGTGGTATGGGATACATTGATTCAAAAATATATTTTAAATGAATTCATTTATAATATGTGCAACCTTAAATTGATTACATGAAAAAATGATATTTTAGTCAAATAGTTTTACTGATTATTTTAATAAATGTCACCGTTATTTTTTGAATTTCCTGATTAATTATGGTTAAGGTGTTATGATATAATCATACTTAATTTATAGTGGGTTTTAGATATGTATGAAAGAGAATATTCTATTTTGAATAATTTATAGCTTGTGGTTTATGTATTGACAATAATATGCTAGTATTATTTTGAATCTTAATGTTGGTTTTGTTTTACCCATTTCATAAGGGGAATTCATCAGACATTTTAAGTGTCGGGAGGGGCCTCTTATAGACTCATGATGAATTGGTAGTCTCATTAGACAATTATGTTTAGGTTTTGGCTATTGTCTTACCCAATTATGTATGTTGTTTTGGACGAAGTGTTGATAGTATGTTTAAGAGATCATGCATTATGATTTCCCTCATTATGTGATTTGTTATTGATTTTACATGAGATTAATCGACTAGTAAAGTATCCATGTGGATAGTTAAATGGAATTATTTTATTTATTCGTACCATATTATGCTGAGGAAAATGTTATAAAATCATTTTTTTAGAATTTTAATGTTATTTGTGTCAGTTTTCTGCTATATTGTTTATCATTACAGAGCATATGAGCTCACCCATATCTTATGTTTTATTTCCCCAGGATGACAAGAATTGTTTAATGATTTATATACATAGTTAAGCTAGGGAAATAATTTAATTCTCAAAGGATTGTCTATGTTTAATTTTTTTTGTTAGAAATGCTAATGCAACGTTCATGTAAGTACCCAATTTCTGAAGACTTCTAAAATGATTTCCCTTAAGGATATGATTTTTTGTAATCATAAATTTTTTTTAAAATAATTCTATATCATTGGGAAACTAGGGTTGGGGAATTACACATCTCGCGAAAAAGAAATGGAAGGTCAAAGTGGACAAGATATGTGTATCTCAAAATCTGTTATGGGAATCTCACTTACGGGATAATAATAACATCACATAAAATGAACATGAAAAGTGTATAGCCTATAGAGGATCCCACATGGACCCTTTTGACAAGTCCTCATGCTCTAGAGAATTCCCTACCACACAATCGGTGGCTCCAATATCCTTGTAAAATAGAAGGGGAATGTTAAATAGGTGGAGGCTTCTTGAAATCAAAAGGGTCATCTGATGAAGCACTGATAGAATGGGAAATAATCATACACCATATTCGAATCAAAATCAAAATATCCCTAAAAATTGTAAAAGAAAACAATGGTGATTAATAAGAAGGATTCGAGAGCTCTCACAGTCACCAAAAGACATGTGGCACACCCCCAACGATATGAAAGACATCGAGAGTCCCTGGGAACATACCCTTCTTATCTCATGTAATCCCCTTTCTTGTTAGCTTCATCACTATAAATTATTGGTTATTTTCAGGTGACCTTACACCCCAACCCCTTTTCCTCTCTATGTAATAATATATGGATCTTTCAATTAAATTATTGTGCACCCCCACATGAGCTTCTTGGTTATCCGACACATCACCAAAAAAACAGAATAATTGAATTTTAGAATTACACATGAAAAATAGCTTGACTAACTAACATTTGAAATAATAATATCATTAAAAGGAATGATATTGGTTCCATTTTAGTAATAAAATTCTTTATATGTGCACATGAAGTCCACAGATCAGTCTCATGAGACTCTTAGAAAGTCACCCATGTTTCTCATGAGGCACTTTTAATAAGAATCCTAGTCTCATGGAGTCCCATGGACATGTCAATATGATAATGTTAATGTCCTTTTCCCCTACCATCATGATTCAATTAGTCCACATTAATTTGTGATAATCCAATAAAGGAATCATTGTTAGAGGGATTCACAGTCGATGAAAATCAGGAGGCACCCCCAGAATGATCCACGTAGGAGACTTGTGAAAATGAATGGTTCCATAGCCACTCCATAAATCCATCCTTTATTATCAATAATTACTATAGATACACCAGGGAACAACCTTGTGGTGATGCCTATAAATTCTCGACAAAAAAATGAATATATTAATCAAATCATGACCTATAGAATCTCAGGTTCATGGGATAGGGTAAACTTCTTAGAGCGGCTAATCTCATAAGCACCAAGTCCCACATAAGGTAATATAATAGAGAAAAACATGTGTAATCCTGCTCCATAAATGAGTCACATCACTTGATCATTAATGTAGATTGTGAAGGAACCCCTATAATGACTTGAGAAGAATCTACTATATGTTTATGAGGTCAGGCATGACTCAAGACAGACTGATAGTGAACAAACCAATGGAATTCACAGTACAAGGGCTAGAACCAGAATTAAAATTTTAATAAATACGAGAATGACATGCTTAATGGCCCTCATATGCTACGCGTGAGTCATACAAAGACATGTGACAACATTGGGACTTGTTTCCATGATCATTATATATGACATTAGAATTATATTAGAGACATGTGAAATAATCCTGGCATGTTAGAGTAAGTTATATGTCCCTCCTAGGCACACCACTTTGGTCTCTTGATACTATCATGGTCTATCCCCCAAGACTGTGGAATCCTTGATATGTATATCCTACTCATATGTTGATGGTCACTTATGGCAGTCGTGTCTCATTGTTTCATCTGGGTAGGAAAATTAAGCCCTTGTGACACCCACTACGAATGTTAGTGAAAACTCGCACCACCCTCCAACCATGTCATCAATGTCTCATTATGGTCTCTAGGGATGTTGTCCATGATTCATAAAATCCTTCAAACCATGTCCTACTAAATATTGTGAAAACCTTTATATGTTTGAAGACAGCTCTTGTGAAGGACACTATGGCATGTCAACTAAATTATGCAACACCACATGGATAATCCATCTGGTTCATGTGATGGAATCTAGAACAAACCATATGGATCATGGGATGTCCTCTAGAAAAGTCAACTAGGTCATGTGATACCCTATGGAAAAGCAATCAAGGTCACAAGAGTATCACATGAAATGATAATATTATTCTTTCCTAGAGTGTAAGACATGATTAATCAAGAATAATCATAGTGTATGATCCTGTCAATTTGGAAAACAAAGAGTGTAATCCATGATCAATTCTTCAACCTCAGAGTGTAAGCACCGATCAATAGGGAATATGCATTGTGTAATTTCTAATAAAAAGGGAACTATGAAAACTCCGATTCATTACATATTTGGGATACATATTCCACCTATCCATAATATTCGAGAAGCACAATTTATTTTGCCTAGTAATCTCATCATTTATGTCTCTTGTTTAATGAAATTACATTGATTTCATTATATACAATATATTTCACAAATTTAATGGCTCATGTGTGATTAGGGAGTTTCAATGATCATAACATGTGAAAAATCAACATTTACAATGGTAAGGGAAGACCAAGTGTGTAAGACATGATAAATTAAACTATGTGAACTCTGATTCCTTCGATAATATGGATATGTATGATTACTTTCTCAGTACTGAGCTCAAATGAACACCCATTTAGATGTATGTACTTTTATGTCTTCGACATCTTTTCCATTGAGTACCTTTTATTCATAGGATATGATCAACATACATCATCAATAAGTGGACTAATAAATCAACTGAATAATGATGAATATGAATAATTCCATATCTAGGATTCGTAGGATGACTCTTTGAGGCCTAGTTTCTATAATATATCATCTTAGAGAAGTCCGAACATATATGTCCCATATCATGAGTAATGAAAATGATCATTTGTCATACATTGTTTTTCAAATCGAGAATGGATCACGTGGGCTTAGGGAATTACAATAATCCTGTCATCGGCACCATGATTCACTATAATGACAAGGGAGATCTCAATGTGTAAGACCAAAAAAATGAACTATGTAAAATCGGATTATCACAATATTTATGATACACATAAAGTATCACCAGGATTGGAGAAAGAATTCTTTGTTTCCCATAACACCCATACAAGTTTAGTACACATGATGATGAATAGAAAGGTTCAAATGAACTTCACAGTTTTTGATTCCCTCAATAACTAGGATACATAGGATGCCTCATAATGGCACAATTCCCTCCTCAAAATATTATCTACCTTCTATCATGGAATCAAATTCCGAAGAACATGGTTATATAAATTTACTATAATTTTAGTTACTAATTAATGAAAAATGATAGAGAACCTTAGATACATAGTGATGGATTCACTATATATACCTTGATATTATGTTCATTGAAAATAATAAACCTATTGTCATTTTTTTGGAGTAACCGGTCCCATATCGAGATAAAGAAGAGGTACAAAAACATATATAAAATCTATACGTGATTCATTGAGTAGAAAAATAATCTCCCCAAAAAAGTGTGATGTGCCTATCCTCTCATGCTATCGACCAATGAAAGTCCCCAAGAGATATTGGGATTGAAAACTTAGGTGAACTCCTAACTTTGGAAATAAGGATTTACCCATTTACCAATGAGGTAACCATTGGGAGTTCCTGGTAAGAGAGAAAATGGAAGCTCGGTGTTCATGATTGAGCACAATATAATCCCACAACAATCAGATGTGTTAGGTAGACCCCGTCTGCATTCTTAGATCCCTCTGGAAAAATAGTATCATCCTATCTTAGTTTGTATGAAATGAACATAAGAGTTGGTTTCCCTTTTCATTCCCCCATCCCAAACATCTCCAAAAATGACCATGAGTATTTTTCTTGAGATAGGATGATATGATCAACCCCTAGTATGATTTTAATCCCTATAAATTATAAAATTTTTTCTGCTATGGAAATATAAAAAGTTCCTTCATTCCCTTATCATATTCATTAAAAATAATTTCATTCTCAACTAAATAAATGGTGTCATCATCATTGAATATGATAATATGAGTACCTATGTAAAAATCCTTCACATAAAAATTTCTATCAAATATTCAAATTTAATAATTTATAATTCAAAAAAAAAAATCCATCATGATTAGAATACCATGCTCTCATATACTATATTAAAAATTATATATCATTTTTATCCTAAAAACCATGAAAACATCTTTATTAAGAAGGAATCCATCAGGTTTTTAAGGAAAAATTATTCATCAATATCACTATAAAGTGATGTGGACTTCACATCCATTTGATATACGATTTAAAATTTGCGAGCTACCATAAAAAATAACTTCCATATGGTCTTAGTCCCCACTAGTGGTGAAATATTTTCTTCAAATTCAACTCCTTCCATCAATGATTAACCCATTCACACTAGTCATACTTTATTTCTGGACAGTTATACTCTTTCATTCACCTTTTCCTTAAAAATATACTAGATTCTAGTGACATTCATCTTTTAAGTTATATGTACATGTTCCCAAGTGAAGTTATTCTATAATTTATCAATAACAACATTGAAATTTGAAATCCACTAATCATGCTCAATTACCTGAAGAACATTATGAGCTTTAACTTGTGAAATGTGTGTGGTTTGGTTTTCTAGCGTCATCCATCTTGGTGTCTTAATAAGTGCACTCTAATGGATAATAATATTTTTAGATTCACCATGTTTACAAATAATTTGATGTTTTATCCCCTATTACTGAGTCACTACTTATTTACTATTAAAATTTTAATAGATTTTTATCAAATCTTTTTTTAAAACATGTTCACTAATCATTTGTTGTTTATTTTTATTCTTTCTAACACTAAATGTTTCATCATAAGGTTTAACAAGAACCTTTTTTCAAAATTTAAGTTATTATAATTTTTAAATATTCTACCTCCATATTATAATTTTTACGCCAATAATTTAATATATATAGATTGAAAATATACCCTAAAATTTGACTTCTTTGATATTTTCTTCAAATTTCACCAAATTATTGTTCTTGATAATTATATAATAGGTTATTAAAATCATATTGATGTATTTTATATTTTTTTAATGAAACATTTCAAATGGATTTATATGATTTTCAAATATTAATTAGAACTAATTTTCTATGTTAATGGAGGTTTATATATCTTTTCTTTAAAATATCATTGGATTCTTATGCCCAAAAACCATTACTCTAACTAATTTTATGAAATTTTTTTTCTTGTCTGCCACACCATTTTATTAAAGAGTTTATTTTATTCCATATTTAGGATTTACCCCATGATTTTCTAGTTATATATCAAAATAATTACTTATTTAATTTTCTCCAATATTAGACAATAAAATGTCAATGTGAACACCATTCTCATTCTGTAATTTCCTTCTGAAAACATTAAAATTTTAAATAACCTCGGATGTTTGTTTCATATAGAGGAAAATTTCCATCTAGGTGCAGTAATCTATGAATGTAATTAAATTAATATCACCTTTTTGTTGACTTGTTCTACATGGGACCACATACATATGAATTTATCTATTCCAATGGCCATGTGTATATTATTTGAATCTTTATATGTTTTTAAGTCATATTTTCCTTCTACCAAGTCTCACAAACAACCTATTTTTATATCTTGAGTTTGGGAAGTTCTCTAACTATTTATTTATTATAGATATCCATCAGTTTTTTAATTTCATTATGGAAAAGACTCATGTTAATTAGGTAATTTTTATCTTTTGAAAACTTCTAAAATGGGTTACATGGATCACCAATACCAAAAAAAATTTATCTTGTTCTTTCACATCTTGTAATAATTCTTTTATCATTTGAATTTCTAACACATGAGTTATTTTTAAAAAAAAATTAATTTTATCATTAAAAATTTCAATGAAACATAGTTTTAGACCCCATTATTTTAAATAAATTACATTTTCATCTATGACATATATGACACACTACACTGAGCTTAAAGAACCCACAAATAATATTATATAAATATGACTTTTGTAACATTGCCATCAAATTTGAACGAATGAATAATATTAATTGAAATAATATATATATATATATATATATATATATATTTCAGGGGTTTTATAAATGAAAATTTATTAAAAAAATATTTTTATTAATAATCAATTGATTTTTTAGTAAAAAAATTTCTTTAATATTAATTTTCATTCGTAATGGTTTTTTTTTTCATTTTTTTTCTTGTCAAATATAATTAATTTATACTACTTTTATAAATAGTAATTTATATAAAATAGTTTTATTTTCTAAATAATACTATCAAAATTATCTTATGAATTATTATTTTTTTGATTTTCTGAAAAATGGGTTTTTCCCGGGAATATAGAAATATACCGCTTTTGTAAAATTTTCATTTATTTTCATTAACCTATCAAATTTAAAAGTCTCATTAAGATTCAAAATTTATTCAAAATTAACACAATTTATAATTTATCAAAATTTTTAAAAAAAAATAAATTTGAATATTAATTTTCGCAGAATTTCATATAAGTTCATATATAGTTTTAAAATAAATTATTATGAAAACACTTTTTAAACTCATAAAGTTCATCAAATTTAACTAATTAAAATAATTAATAATAAAAAAATAATTAAATAGAATTTATATATTATTAATATAATTATATGTATTTAGATTAATATAATGATGATCACTAGTGTTATAGTTAGTGTACCATCATATTATTCCTGAAAAATGTATTTCTTGAATTCCCCTTTTCTATATAATTTTTGAGTTTATTATAAAAATTATTAGTACAATTTAAATGAATTAAAATAAATAAAACATATTTAAAAATTTTAATGACCATAGATCATATTCATTAACAATTTCAACAAAGTGTTTTTCATAATGATTAGTAAAGACCATAAAATCTATTTTCCATGATTAAGGTTAAAACATTGTTCCACACGTTGCATGCACCTGGGTTAGTATAAATTTTATAAACACATTAAATTTTTACTTGATAAATTTTATTTATTATTAATAATAATTTTATCCAAATTATATATTAATAGTAAATTTATTTTAGGTTTAAAGGATAAATAATATTGTTTTAAAAGATGTTAAAATAGTGAAAACTGAATAGTTAAATACGAGTAATCATAGAGGTTAAGAAATATGTGTTTAAAACATTTTTTTAATGGGGGATTTATGTATCGACATTAAAATCCTTTAAATACATTATTTGTCCATTTTTTATGAAAATGGGGTGGGGGAGACTTACCGTTATTGAGCATTTTTTTGTATTTATAAAAATTTCACTCTACTTAAATTATAATGGTACCGTCCTCCCCTCAATTAATCCCATGTATGAATCTATTTGGCTCAATAATAAATTAAATAAATATATCTCCAAAATCCTTATTAAAATAATATAGATTATTTTTTCCCAATA
The DNA here is from genome assembly GCA_963277665.1 of Viscum album. Taxonomy (NCBI): domain Eukaryota; kingdom Viridiplantae; phylum Streptophyta; class Magnoliopsida; order Santalales; family Viscaceae; genus Viscum; species Viscum album. The sequence goes on from OY728141.1 coordinate 1,215,375,791, forward strand.
TACTAACCCATTATACAACCAGTGGAGCTTTTTTCTAAGCGAATGTAATTGTTTTCTCTATGTTCCTTCTTTTTTTACTTCTACTTTTCCAATATTAAATTATTTCTTAAAAATTAAAATATATTAAAAAAATATTCCTTATAATGAAATTTTATTATGTTTATGGAATAATATTTATCAATATCCCTCTCCATAAACTATGAATAAATGTCATCTCTCATGTGAACAGTGGACTACTACCTCACAAGCTGATTTAATTTGTTTTCTATCACAAACTCCATGGGTATTTATTATTATAGAAATAAAGAATATAAATTTTTCTAATTAAATGATATGTATTTTTTGAAATTAATATTTCACCATTTTCCTTACACTTACCCCATTTAGGGAATAATATCATTGCTCATGTGTACATATTGTCTACCGTCTCCACAGATTAATGAGATTTATTTTCCAGGTCATAATAAAATGAATGTTTATAACCGTGTATAAAATTTATAAATATGATATTTATAAATATAATATAATTATATTTATTATGTAACTATATACCATTCACAACAACTATAACATCTGTTACTAAACATAAATTATAAAATATTTTAAAAAACAACCAAAACAATGGTAATAAAGAATTATTGTTTAAAAAATAATAAATAATATTTTTTAATAATATCATATATGGTTTTATAAATATTAATTTCATTTTATATAAATTAATAGAAAGATTAAAAGCATTAAAAATGTTTTTAATGTATGATCAACAAAAGGGAAACATGAGTTAAGGGACATTATCTCAATTTCATTTCATTGTAGAATATTAAAATATTATGCACAAAATTTATATTATATGGTTTATATATTTAAATGTTTATATTAAATATAATGTATAAATAATTTTTCATTGTATATTAATTATAAGTTTGAATTATGTTATCAAATGGGATTTTACATGAATGTTTGGAAGTGGAATGAAAATTTTTAACACAATTTTTATCATTGGGATATAATACTTCTATATTATCTAGGATATTATATGATTATTAAATACTAATATTTTATTATTTTATGAATTATTTTAAAATTATAAATATATTTTTAAATTTTACATACATACTCACTTTATCAATTAATTCTCACATCAAAATTATGATATTTTAACGGGTAAATTTCAATGTCCCATTTTAATCAAGATTTCTAATACATGAATTTCAATTGAATAAAAATAATTGATATTTTAATAATAATACCTTTTATTTTCTTTTTCTGATGGATATTCATGAAATTTTCCTATAATAATATAAAATTCTTTTCTCTTTGGTATATGAAATTGCTGATAATGTTTTATAAGAGAGTCTGAATTTGTTACTTTCTTCGATCTGAAATCTTTTTTATATAAAATCATTGTTTTCTAAAAGAAAAAATAATAAATGTCTTTAATATTATCCATTGACTATTTAATTTTATTGTTATATATTATTTTATTTTTATTTTATTTGAAAAAATAATATACCTATAATTATTGAACAATGTGCTTTTAGACTATTCTTATAGTATCGTGAAATGAATCATTGTTTTATCATACTCAAAATGAAGGGAACTTTTTCAATATCATGAGCAGTCATTTCATTAATGTTTCATTCAAAATATGACAGGATTCATTTTCGGAAAAAAATTCCAAATATTTTAGAAAAGTTTAATTTTTAAAAGTTATTTTTAAAGTTAAAATAAAATTTTCCTCAAGCATTTTTATAATTATTTTACCATATTTCTATTCATCCATAGATATATCCATTTATTATTAATATTCTAAATTGGGGGTATGTTTTAATGATACCATTTGAGGTTTTTTTCATGATGGTTTGTGATCAATTTTACTAGGGAAAGTATGAAATATAACTTTCTTGATTAATTTTTTATTGAATAACATTATCTTGAAATATTTAACTTCTTATGATAATTATACAATACATTTACTTATGTTACAATTTTTTTAATCATTGATATGATTTTTTATTAAACTAAATATAATTTCTATATATGATGTTTTATATTGAAATTTATTTCATTGACAGGGGAAATATTGGCATTATGTATTTTTTATTCAATATTAATGTTTATTGATAAAGAATATTATTCATGAATTAAATTCCTCATTCAATATATGTTGAATGAATTGATCATGAAGTGATCTGTGGGGTTTGGAATAATATATACCATCAATGAATTAATATTCTTATGAGGGAAATTAGTAATCTAGAATTAAAAGGGATTCTTTGTATATAACCCTGTCAAATAAAATTGTCTTAGTGCATGGTTGTGGTAGTATAGATATCATGATTTCTGATATCATGAAATGCATTATTAATATTTTCCATCCTTAAGGACAATATTATTAGTATTCATGATTTCTTTAGTAGAAATTATTAATGGATGATTTTTTTTCTCGTGTTATTGATAAATTGGAATGAGTATTCAATTATTTACCATTCTATATTGACTATGCCTTATTGAATCATTATAGTAAATTAATTGATAAAATGAAATGTATATTTAGTTATTTTACTTTTCATAAATTCTTTAACTTATTAATTCATGATAATTTACACTATACGTATTCCTTATTAACAATTTCATCTCACTAATCAAATATTTTCTTAGGAAAAATCACATTTTCATTACAAAACAACATAAGGGATTAAAAAAAGGTATTCCCCTGGACAATAATTTTATGATTAATATAAAGATAGTTTTAAATTTTGAGGAACTTCTATGGTTTATTAAACCAAAAGTTGACTATATTTATTAATTTATATTTACCCCTTCTATGGATTTATGATATGGATGTACTATTGAAAAATTTACTGAGTATTAATAGGGGTTTTATAAATATATAACCCTTATCTATAATATGTGTTTTAATGAGAAATTTATTTTAAATATAATGGTTTTATATTGTTGGGTCATAAGTTTAATTTTATTTTATAACAATTATGCTTAATATTTTTTTTTCAAAGTAGTAATTATAAATTAGGATTATATTACTTTTAAAAATTATTATTTAATATAGAAACCCTTAATGGTTAAAATTGATTTCATGATAAATGTTATTTTGAGTATTTTCATTATATTATTGGTAATATTATATGAATTATAATACTATATATTTTGAAAGAAGTACAATCTATATATTGGATGATAACCCATCCTTCATAGAAAAGGTTGCGATGAATTGAACCCACGTCTAGTGGGTGAAAAGGGTAGGGTTCCAACCACCGACCTTCGTGATTTACTAGTTACTATGAGATTGTTTTACATAAATATTTTGATGCTAAAATATTAAATTTTTTTGGGAAACAATTTATATGATATTATTAGGTAATTAATGATATAATGGGTGACATTTTATGGGGTTGAGGTGTATATAACCTTTAGGTTTAACATAAAGGATAATATGAGAATAATTAAATTAATGTTTTTTGATGTAAGTAAAATGAAATAAAATTGCCTTTGAAATTAAAAAATTTTATAATGTTGAAAATACTAGGGTTAATTGTGATGTAGGGTAATTTACAAGGGGAATATTCTAATTTGAGAATTTTGTGGTAATTTTAATTTAATATTTATGATTTCTTCATTTAAAGGATTATACGTTTTTTATTATTTTACATTGTGGAAAACATTTTAGATTTAGTTTGTTTTATAATATATTATTATTTATTTATGGATATTATGATCCATTAAATGTAAAAATTTGTGTGTCATGTATAAAAAAATAATATTGGAAGTTTATTCCTTAGAGAAAGAGGTGAAGTGTAATTTGATCTAATCACTACCAAATAATGAAATTATGATTATAAAATAGAAATATAACAAATAAAGATATTTAATTTTATTATTATGTAGTAAAATATGTAATGATAATTAGGAAACTGATCTTGAAACAAAAATATTATCATATTCCCTTCATATCTGATGAATCATTGGAAACTCATAACATATTTATAGTTTTGTGGTTGTTAAATTTTATTTGGTCATTCAATTTCTTCTGATCAATGATCTCTATTAATGTCCATAATATTTTATTATTTCCATTTATATTTATAATTTAATATCCAATCAATGTTGTCCAACTTGGAAACCATTTTATGTGTAATTATATATGTCCTCTATACTTCCCTTTTTATCATTTTGGAAAAAGTTTTATTAACACTTTTTGGGATTTGAGTTTTTGATAAAGGTATTTACACATTTCAAAACCTTAATTTCTAAGTGATAGTTAAAATTGTTTAGATAAAATTTATTTAATTAGGGAAATTATAACCCACTATTTTTAAATGGATTAAAATTTTTGTCGATGGTGTATAAGACAGGCAACACCGAGCTTAAACAACACAGAAAATATATTATTTAATCTTAAAATTTAAATAATCAGTGATTAATTAGAGGTTATGGATAGGATTAACCTCATAATATGTATATATATATATACTTTCTAATAATTAGAATTTATTTATTAATTCTTAATAAATTATCTATCATATATTTATAAAAATATTTCACATTTAAGAATAAATTTTCTTCAAAAATGGGTAAATTTTTCATTTCACATTTTGGAATTATAATTTATTTATTCCACGTTTCAAAAACAATTTTATAAACAAAAATCTTGATATCTTGATATCTAAATTTTCTATCATTAAAACTTTTAATTTTTTGGTGTGTTTTTCAATAAACAAAGAAAATATTACTTTTTCTAAAAATATAATTTATTTTCAAAAAATTATGTACATTAAATATATTATTATTCATTGAATTATATATCAATGTAATACAATTATTACATAATTATATTTAAAATAATTAAATATATTTTAATAATCTTCAATTTTGATTTGGGTATAAGTTTATTTTTAGGTATACAAATGATTTTTTCAAAAAATAGATTTTAAATGAATAGTTTTCCACTATTTTAATTATTTAAAATAAACACAAATAAATAATTATTAAATTAAAAATTTATATATTGGATGTTTAAATATATGATTTTAAATCCATATCATTATGATCACTACTCATATATATAATGTAGGATCGTCCTATGCTTGAAGAAATCATTGGTTGAAACCCCATTTTTCGACATGATTTTCACGTTATTTTTAAATTAAATTAGACACATTTTTTTATTTGAATTTCATAAATAAATTAAATTTTATAATTATAATAATAAAAATTATGTAATAAGGTCAACTTAATTATCATTCATAGTCATTTGTAAAGAAACAAATATTTTTCATGATTAATGTTAAATCATAGATTCACAGATTCCATTATCTCTTTTAATCATTCATTTTTAATACACAAGGAATGTATTTAAGATAAATAATATTTACTTATAATAGTTACTTGGTCCAAATTAAATATTAATAGATAAAATTAGGATTAAGGGATAAATTACCTATATTAAAGACTAGTTACCAAGGTGAAAACTAAAATGGTAAAAGTAGGTAATTATAGGGGATAATGAAAAAAATGTTTAAAATATTACTATATAACCTTAATAATTAAATAATCTTCAGTTTTATGTTTAAAATTGATTCTAACACTGTTTAGGACTTTTTTAGGTTAGGAATTTTATAGAATTTGGAAAAAAAATCATACATTAAAAACTATATATATATATTTATATATAAAGTGGAATATTTTTATCAGTATCCATTTTTCTAAAATATAATACATTTGAAAGAAAAAATAACTTTTTTTCCATAAAACATTTCAGGATTTTCAACATAAACACTTAATTTCTGTTCACCATCCTTAAACACAATGATAAGTCATTATAAAATATAGGATAACAACCAATATCTCAATAAGGTACATTAGAAAGGAGAAGTTTGTTTTTCTAGTGAAAAACCTAAATACTCCTGAAATTTTTACATTTATTTCAATGTTATTTGAGTGAAATGATATAATTAATTTATATATGAAATAACATAAATTTTTTTCTGAAATAAATTATAAAATAAACATATAATGAAAAAAAATCCTATAGGTAACTTGTGAAATCATCATTCTATTGGATCGTACTAATGGAATAACCGATATGTATAACATCCATATCTATAGTACTCGATTCATTTCTAGGTCTACGAGAGACCCAGTCATCTATGGTTTATAACAGAACCAACTACCATTGGTTTATCATGCAACCACCCATTATTACTTAATAACATAACCACCATTATTTTGTTTCTAACAGAACCACCAATCATTAAAAACAATGAAAAACAAGCATAACATAATAATAAATCATGACATATTTCATTATCATCATAAAAATCTAAAAAAATTATCCTATATAATAAAAACATTCAAATATCTAAATAACCTTTTATTTTAAAAACACATTTGTGAAAAAAAATTCACTTTCCTTTTAAAACCCATTTTCATTTCTAAATTACTCAGATAAATGGAAAGATATTTTTTTGTGTGTGATGTGGTCATGAAATAATCTAAAAGAAGATAAATTTAAATGAAGGGTTATGGTATTGGTAAATTTCATTTTTGATATTTATTTTATAATTGAATGTTCATTTTGTTATATGTAAAGAAAGTCAAACATTCAGTACAACGATTCCTTTTTTTTTGGAAAACATGAACTAAAGAAACAATTTATCTTTATAAAATTATCTTATAAATGTGACTATAATTAGAAAACCATTTTAAAAACATGGACATTGAAGATAATTATAGTTTTATGGGAAAAAATTACTATAAGATTTATTTTAAGAAAAGATCCTTACCACTTTGGAATTATTTTATATCTAATCTCCATGATATAATAAAATTAAATATTCATTAAATATCATGAGAATAGAGAAACTCGTGATATAAAATTTAAATAGGGCATTATGAACACCTTATAAAAGAATAACTGTGAATAACATTATAAATACACTTCAATAATTAGAAATTTAGATGAAGTCCATAACCTCAACATCAATTCATTACTTACATTATTTATCTTTCTGAATAATAAAAATATGTTAAATAATTAATTCCTTAAAACCTTTATTCAAGTTTATTAATTCATATATTTCTCTTATCATCGTGTCACGTAAAATGAAATAGATAATTAGGTAACGATAAATTTTTTAATGATATTTGGCTTATGTGTCAAAAATTTCTTTTGTAGGTACTATAAGTTCAAAGTGATCATTATTTAATTTCATTTAGAATAAAAATCATGAAATAAATGTAATTTTTTTCATTAATTATTTTTTTAACCGATAATGAATTATTTTTTCAAATACATAATTATGTTACAATAATGGAGATGATATGTTTTACATTTGAATGGGTATCGTTTCGATTTTTCAATGATCATTATTGATATAATGAATATATAATTTTATATTTTAATAATGTTAATAATATCAAAAATGAAATATTAATACATTATATATACATATATTTATCATCAATTTTATTTATTTTTTAAAAAGTGTCACATTGCTTTGTAGAGGTGTTAGTTCACACATACGCGTGACCCGCATTAGCATTTTTAATGTTAGAAAAAAAATGATATCTTATTATTTAATAATGGTAAAAATTTCATGAATATCATAATTATTTCATTTATATCAATATATTCTTGAAATTTATCATTATTAGCTTCTATGTAATGCATTACTCAAAAGTGATTCACATCGCTTCACAAGGTGGTAGTCCACCAAACACACAAGCGATAATATCATATTCCCAAAGAATAGAAATTATGAAGGTATTTGTGATATCTTAACACCATAGCTATAAACGTGTTACAAATATTATATATATATAGTAAATCCCGCATTATAACTTGTTTTGAGATGAGATGATGGAAAATGAATGACATTGGTTCGCATGGCGGTTCTCTACCATACACCCTAAGAAAGATTTCATGTCTCATTCGATGGAAGAGGAGACAGATTTTGGTTATAACATTAAAATTAAAATAATCAATTTATGGGATATAGTTGATATTATATAGGAATAATTTATTAATAGATTAATGATTTGGAAGAAGAAAAAATTAAAAACGCACTGTAAAATATGATTCATTTTCTTCAAACAACCTCTATAGGTAAGCCCAACAATCCATTGTAGGATTTATTTCTGGTCAAAATTATTGATCCACGTTATGATGATGTGATTAAGGTATATATATGGCCAGGTAATGGTCAATATAATTTAATTTAATGGTGTTAAGAGAATGAGAAATGAGGTATCCTTTTTAAGTGATTTGAGTGGCACACATTTAATTTTGGAAAATAAAAATGTGTATCCCTTTTATCAAATAAAATAATTATCTAAAATGAATCAATAAAAATAATTAGAAACTGAAATTTATATAAATTTCCATAAAATAAATTTTAGATGCATATTTAGGTCATTTTAAACCTTATAATTTTAGTTTAAGGCCATGTAGACAAGTTTTGACCTTAGATGTGGTAATAAGTTTTTACCATTTTCAGTATTCATTATAGTTAAAAAAATTAAAAAATATTATGTAATATTAATTATGTTTATTAATAATATTTGAAACATTTTACCCAATTCAATTACTATAATTGAGATTATATTTTTTTAAACTAATCTCATTGGTGTTCTAAAAAAGAAATTTATCATGTATAGTATTCTTTAAGAAAAAGATGATTTTATATTAATTCTATGACTAATAATAATCATCATATAAATCCAAATTTATGTGTGTTGATATATAATAGGTAAGATTAATATAAAAATTCCATATTGTGTATTATATTACATAATTAAAATGTTAAATTATTATGCACTTTAAAATAGTTTAAAAAAAACATGTTTTTAAACCCAAAAATAAACTTATAATAAGATCCAATTAAAATCTTATTCAAATGTAATTAAGTATTTAAAATAGAAATAAATAATATTTTTTATAATAAATTGTTTTTAAAACATAATGAGACATTTAAATTTTATAATTTACTAAAATAATTGCTAATTTTAGAAAATATATATTTTTCATTATTCACAAAAAATTTATCATTTTTTATAAAATCAAAAAAAACTAAACCGAAGTTAATATTTATAAAAATATTTAATAAATTAATTTTCTTTTTTATAATTAAAATTATAAAAATTATAAATTAAATTTTAAAATAATATCCTTATATAATAAATTTAAATAAAACTATTTTCTTTTTTGATGTAAACATTACTTAATATTTTAATAATGATTATGCCTATCTATTTTTTAAAAATGACTTATTACATTATTATCTAGGTTATAACATAAAACATGTTCCTATTTTTTGGATATTTCGATGGAATTTACCATCCATCCATTCCAATACTTATCAATTTTATAGGTACATGGGGTGAGAGTGACCTGCCATTATTGAACAGTTTTTAGTAATTACAAAAATATCACTGTTCTAAAATTATAAAAAGACACCCAATAAAATCTCATAGTTACACATCCCAAGACGTATAGACTTCCAAAACCCTCCAAAATATCATTCTTGTATTATTAAACTCATTTGCATCTTCTCGTCTTCCCCAAAGACCATCCATAGGGTCCTTAATAATAGATCCAATTGTGGTTCTTCTAAGAGAACGTAATTGTCTTAAAAAATTCATTATTTTTTCTTAATATTTCCTATTATAAATTATGTATTAAAAATAAAATTATAATAGCACCATTATCTCAATTATAAATAGATATTATTATGTTTATTACATAATATTATCTATGTTCTTCTCCATCAACTAGGAATCAAAGAAATCCCCCATTTATATGGCGGAGTACCACCTCTCGAACAAATGAGATTTTTATTTACCATCTCACATGGATAAAACAATCACAAAAACAGTAAATATATATGATAATTATAACATGTTATTTATTATTAATAATTAATGCATCGTAAACATCCTTACCCTATCACCCATTAAGGGGATGATATCATCACTCATGCGTATGCACAACATACAAAATATGTGAAGTAATGTGATTCATATTCGATAAAAAATAAAGAATAACTATTAATGTGGAGCTAATGAATAAATATGATATTTATAAAATTAATATCATTTTCAAGAATTTGGATCTATATCCTATGAATAATATCTCAATCATCCTCGAAAAAACATGCATTTGAAAACAAAGCATTTTTCACATTAAATAATTGTAATAAAGAAATAATATTGAAGAAGGCTTGATAAGATTGTATATTTAGATAATATATGATATTATAAATATAAATATTGTTCTATAATAAATTTATAACATGTTTAAAACTATTACAATAGAGGTTAAATAATGTTAACTAAATTGAATCTGAGGTAAGGGACCTCATCCCAATTTCCATTCATAGAGGCTTATTGTAATATTATACAGCTAATTTAATTTATATGGTGTATATAAAGTCCCATTTTACTTTTTTATATCTTGAATTCATCTTAATTTATGGAATTTTTTGTTTCATATTTAATTATTTATATAAAGGGAATTTTACATTAATGTGTGGAATTATTTAACTCGATTTTATTTCAGTAGGTTATAATAATAAATAATTGTTGTGGATACTATGAGACTCTTTTTGTAATGAAAATATATTATTTTACAATTTAATATTATTTATGGTATGTGCTTTTACTTTGGAGACCCATAATAACTTATTTTATTAAATATCTCTTCAATGTTATGATATTTATAAATGTTTATTTCACAATATTATTTTAATTGATATTATTTATTGTTTAATTTCTATTGAATGAAATTTTTTTACCATTTCATTATAAAACTATTTATCTCTATTTTTCTCTAGTTATTCATGAAATCCTCATCCAATAGTATAATATTCCCTTTTTGTTAAAAATATGATTGAAAAAAATAATAAATTTCTTAATTAAGACTATCTTCATCTAGAAATACTTTTTCATCCAAATCCATGTTTTCTAAAAATGATTACAAAAAAATTTATAATATTATTTAAAGAATTTATAGATTCATTTTAACCCATGATTTAATTTTGAAAAAATTAATTTATATAAATCCCTATCCTTATTTATAAAATTATTTACATTATATTAATTGTCACAAAAATATGAAAATAATTTTTGTTTCAACCTGCACAGTATAAACAGAACAATCCTTACATTAAGAAAAATAATTTACCTGAGGAATCATTCAAAAGATTGAAATAATCTTTTCCATGAAAATATTTTTTACTATTATTATGGAAATTTTTATTTTTATATGTTATTTTAAATGTTAAATGAATATTTTCATAATGAATGATTTTGATGATATTTTTATGGTATTTCCAGTCATTAATCATATGAAACCTTATCTATACTTATACCCAAATGGGTATTATTTTTAAGTATACTATAGATATTCTTAATATTGATGTTTTGTGATCAATCTTACAATGCAATGTATATACATTCACTTTATTGATAAATTTGTTATTCATTAACTTACCCTTGAAATATGAACTCTTTTAGGATCATTGTACATTACATTTACATTAAATATAAAAATTCATTATCATAGATATTCCTAATAATTAAATAGTATATCATTTCAACATGTAGGGTTTTAATTATAAATTTATTTAATTGATTTGGGAAATATGGATATTACTTATACATTATTCAATATGGACATTTATTGGTAAGTTTTATTTTTCATGAATTAAATTGATTATTCGATATGTGTGGAATAGAATCGATATGAAATAACGGATGGGGCCTGGAATTATATTTTCCCTCAATGAATCTATAGTATCATTGGGTGAATCAAGAAACCGGCATTTAATGGGTCTCGTGTGTACACCTACCCATAGGTTAAACTTTCATGATGAATGGTATTGGTGGTATATATATCATGATATTTGAGATCATTATTTATAATATAAATCATTTTCATAATTAAGTGTTAAATTATTATTTTCCATTCATATATTTAATTAATAATACCCGTCAATGGATTTTGTTTCTCAAGTTACTGATAAGATGGAACATGTATTCCTTTATTAATGTATCCATATTTATAATGACTTCTCTAATCACGATGGTCAAGTTATTGATTAAATGGAATGTGTATTTTGTTTTTTATCTTTCAATATAATTTATGAATAGTTTATTAATAATATATTCCATTGTATATAACCCATTGTTATCATTTGGGATCACCTTTATATTGTTGTTTTCCCCCATGATAAAAAGATTTAATCATTATATAAGTTCAAGGATGATTAATATTTACATTTAGTTTTTTATAATTTATGTTTTCAAATATAATGTGATACTCTACTACATATCTTTTTTACCAAGACTAACAATAAAAATTCCATTGGAATGTGATCACTAGTATCTTGAAAAAAAATTTATAACATAACCACTAACTCTGGATTTTTGGGGTTAGGGTTTTACAAATAGTAGGTTATGTTTCACCCCTCCTATAAACAATTAAAATTACACTCTATTCCTTAAACTAAATAATAGTTGGACGAAAACCATTAAATAATAGTTTCCAATCATTTCCAAAAGTAACTACTCCCCCTTCATGTTGATCAAGAGATGTAATTTTTTTATCTCCAATCAAATATTATGATCATCCAATATCATGTATCCCAAGTCTTTTTTTTATTACAAGCCATCAAAGACTCCTCCATAGAGAATGAATCATCATCTTGATTTTTATTTTCAAAAATTTTCTCATTGTATTCTTAAAATTTATATCCAAGAATATTTTGTTTACATTTTTCGTCACAAAATCCTGGATTCTCACAATTTCCACAAATTTTATTCAATCATTATAACATGTTCGGAGTATAAATAATTTATTGGAATTTATTGATTTATTTCATCATAGAAACTATCGTATTGTTCCCCTTTGTTACTCTCTATTGATTTATACATCCTTCCATTTAGAGGCATGTTTTATCATCATGAGTATGTTGTGTGACTATAAATACCTTAACACCAACCATAACAATTGATTTTGAATCGCTTAATATAACTATATAGATCTTCTGAGTACATTAAATCAAGATTAATTTTTTTATAATTACATATATCAGGATATTACTTTCTAATTATGATAACTTATTTAATTTTCATTCTTTTTTTCATTGAAGTGGAAGATAATTTATCTTAAATTGATATTTAAACCATCTCAAAAAATTGAATTGAAACTAGAATTTTTAGGTAAAATAGATTCATATATAATGGAATCATTAGATACTGATCTAACATGATATGTGTTATGAAATTCTAAATAATTATATAAATATCATCCTTGTATTTAACATATTTTATAAATCATTCTTGGACACTCTTTACTCATTTTTTATTTCATTGTATTTGGAATATAGGTTACTAGGTTACCATTCTTATGATAATAGTTTTTCTTAAAAATACATCATGATATCTTCATTCATATCCATATTAAATATTGATTCCATGAGCTCATAAATGATTATAATATCATTCTTAATATACTTATTAGTTTATTAAATCTTTTTACCATCATCCTTAATGATAGTTTCAACTATATTCTTCATCATTTTCCCGAGATATTCTTTAAATCATATATAATAATTTTCTCCATTTATATCTCATTATCTCCATAATATTCACTATATAAGAAGGATTTTTCAATCCCAATATATTTTATAATTTTTTGATCTTTCTTATAACTTTATAGTAAGATTGATTAGAAGATAATGTATATAAATCTTTATCTTTTCTTGTTATGCATTTTTTTCCTAGGAAAATTATTTTTAAACGAACTAACTTATTTCCATCACGGGATATATTAAAACACTTATTCATATTTTTATTCTCATCATTATAATTAATTATATGTATAATTTTATTTTCTTTGGAAAATTTACAACAAAATGTCCAACACCACCAAACTGAATCAATTAAAAACGTTTATCCCATTAATTTTATTTAACTTTTGTAATGTCCTCGGTGGTAGGATGCATTATTATCTATTAATAAAAACATATATAGTATTCATCATTTTATTCACTACACTTTTTTAGATAATATTTTTATAGATTCAACTATATCATGGCTACAAATTCCTTGTCAAATTTAACTTTCTCCTTAAAAACACACATCTTTCTCATCAAATGGTAACTAAAGATATTATTCAAGTAGTTGGATAAAATATTCTATTTATCCTCAACAGAATAAATTTAGGGATACAATATTTATATAAATTTTCACTTGAGTTTCAACACAATAACATCATCATTTATTTTTTCATCAAATATGTTGAGGTTACTAACAATTTAATTAACATTGGTGAAGTAATCAGCAATGGATTCCTCTAAATTAATCTATACACCATTAAACTAGATTATCAAGATTTATTAATTTCCCACTTTTACATTGAAATTACCCTCATTATTTATCTATATATTGTATCATAAGTCGTTAGTAGTTTTTAGACTGATCTCAACTGTAAAATATCCTCTAAAAAATATATAATAATTGAATTCATTTTTTAATCGACTTAATGATTTGATTTTTTTGTAGTTCATATAATAACCTATTAAAATATTTTGAAACAAATTGTATATACATCATGACTTTATGATCATGTCACCACAAAAACAACAACATATTTTTTTCCCAACAATGGTAAAAAATTTAATTGAATTTTGGTATTCCTATTATATTCATAAATGTTATGTTATGCATCATTCAATTCATCAAGAGAATTTGATAGTTGCAATATTTTTTAATACCAATTATTAAATGAAATGAAATTTATGGATATTCATTTAAGAGAGAAGGTAAAACAGTGCAGAATTTTATTTTAACTATTTCATCATGTTATTGTAATTAACCCATGTGTTCATTTTTTGATATGATTCATTCATGTATATAATTTTCTCTCAAAATTGAGTACAAATTCAAAAAATAAAGATAAACTGGAATAGTAAATTGTTCATAGGGTTCAGTAAAAAATTTTAAGCCTACTCATTACTATACCCAATTATATTTTTGATATAATTTTTTTACTATAAGTCATTTAAAATGTTATAATGGGTAGCGAGGAATAATCCATTTCCTAAAATTTTATATCATACATGTCACATAGAATCCTGATAGATATACATAATGTTTTTCTAGTTTTAATGGGTTATTGCAAATTTTAATGATCACTTGAACCTCTTATTTTCCCAATAAATATATTAAGATACTAATCTAAAGATAAATGGGTAAATAAGACAACATGTTTTAACTTTCATCATGAAAAACAACTACATATTCAAGAATTATTTTTAATAAATGTATTCTTCTTCATTTTGGACCCAGCATTTTGTATACTATTACTTTTTGTCAGATTAGACAATAATTTTATACATCCTTTTAGTATACCTAAATTTATATATAGTGATGTTTTGCAATAATATCCAAAGTAAGGGTCTGTGAATATTATACTATTTTTAACCTCCTTGATCCTCAATCTAATGACTCGTTAATGGCAATCACATAGTTTGCCTCCCCCATATTCTCATGAAAACAACATAATAACCAAAATATTCATTATTAATAAGTAGTGGTCATCATAATCTCATAATCCAACTATATCATCTTTATTTTCCATTCATCTTCATCCATATCAAAACTTGACTATTTAAATTAATTTATAATAATTAAATCTTCTTATAAATTCTTGTGTTGATAATGAAATACATGAGCCACACCTGCAATGAATTTCTAGGCTACTAGAAGCATTAATTTCTTTATATATAGAATAAACATGATCAAAACACATCTTAATAAAATTTATTTAACATTAAAAACTCTAAAAATGAATCAATTCATTGCTTACACGTACTTTTAAGAACATAGAACAATAAATCATCATGCCACTCGCATCTACATTACTCATAAAAATGGTATGAATGCATAGTATTTTGAGTTCACCTCATTTGGATGATCTTATATTTTTATATTTTATTAAATGAATTAGGGTTAATTATTTTTCATTAAAAATTAAAAATTTAATTGAAATATTTTTTACCCCATAGAATGGATTGGGCAATGTCATATTTGAAATTGTTTAGAATATTTGAATTCCGGACACTCAAATTTTCTCCATGTAAATTATCTTGTAAAGGACAATTATCATTACATATCTCAAATAAATTTCCATAACATAATGTATATTTTTCAAAAAGTAACATCCATTACATACTACTGTTATAAAATAATTCACTTATAGGGTGGCATATTAAGATAATCCCCTTGAACAAATTTATATTTCTATGGATAAAATATCATATGTTTCATGAGCATAATCTACTATCTGGTTAAACTGACACCAAACATGGCCCAAGACAAGGCCCAATGGTGTTCTCTATCCCCACAGGAAGGAAAAAGTGCTGAGGTATCATAAAATAAAAAATGTGACAGATTTACCAGAGTTTAAAATTGAAAACAACCAAAAAATCCAATAAAATAAATCTTGATTTTTCCAAAAAAACATTATTTTATAAAATTTCATAATTTAATTACACAACATAAAAAAATGATGAAAGACCATTAAAAAGTTAAAAAATCATAAATTATTTCCCAAGATCGTGCACATGGAAAGAGGCACTTCCCTTACTCATCCCTACAAAACCGCTTCACATAGGACTGCTAAAACCAAAACCATAGGCACAAAAGTTATACACAAACCTATAGAATAAAAATAGAATGTCTACTTACACCCAAATGTATAAGTAGGGTGTAATCCAAATCCTAGTAGGATACCACCACTAAGATATTCAATGTAATAAACATTCAAAGATGAAAATCATGCATGTTTTCAAAAATAAGAAATGCTAGTAACAATTTCAAAAAGATGCAACTTTAAAAGTTAAAATAGTTTTCAATTTGACTATTTTAAAGAATAAACACTTTTAAATAAAATTATAAAGATACAGAAATTTAATTACTAAGATAACGTATTATGACGGTAAGTGTAAAGTATCTAAATAGCTCAGCAATAAGAAAAAACCCCTAGGAACTAGCTCGATGTGGGTACGAGGTACTTCATATCTCGGTGAGAGTAACCATCATAATATCTGTTCATGTGCACAACACCATAGTAGGGAACATACCCATAACCAAGTGTTCCCCAATAATCATTATCATCATAGTTTAGTTAGTATTATAAACATCAATCTTGCTATGTTAAACTGAGGCCAAACACCATGGGATCACTAGCATACTATTACACATCCACCCACCTAGATACCCAAGTTTCCCTCTTGTGCTCAAACAAGTCCAAAAAATCCTGAAATATAATTTTTACTTGAAAAATAAACTTCCATATCACACATCAACCAAACACCCCACATTTACATCCCACAATCACATCATCCCCAATTTTAATTCAAATTGATTTAGAAATCCAACTCATATCAGAATAACCCACAACACGTTTTGCATATCTTTCACAATTCAACACATCCTTTAAACATTTTATAATATCTTTCCCCAGATGATAAACATCACATATTAGCCCACTCACATGTAACATAATACAATTTTCATAAAACAAATCCATTTTTCAGGTCACACTAACACAAAACAGCCCACAACCTGTTCACATAACATTCCCATTTCAGTAATTCTGTTAAACATTTTTATAAAACATTTATAAGAGGTTACACATCACATGAAAGACACTTTAACATTTAAAATAAGAAATTTCAATATATACACAATCAAAAATAGTTTTCTTATGTGGTTTCACCTCTTATATAAATCATTAAACCATTCAAATATTTCATAAAATTATTACGAGTATACCCATGCTTTTCACATAAAAACATTTTAAAAAATATATTTAAAGGAAAAAATTACTCCAATACCATTAAAAAACATAATTTTCAGCTCTATACAGATTTAATAAACCACTATCAAGTATTATAAAATAACCTCTAATAATACCACAATAGTTTCACATGAAGACGTGCACATTTTTCGTAAAACACTTTCATGGGGCATGAAATGGTTTTGCACATAAAACCCAATCAAAATTACTCTTTCAAACCCAATGTCACACTAATACTATAAAGACCCATACTTTACATACAATTTTATTAATTCATAATTTATGCATACTTATTACAACATATAACAAAACCATGATAAGAACATATAAGTATAGTGTCTTTAGAAACTAGGAAACATAAACATCAGATTCATAAATCATATACATTAACTCCAGTTTATTTCATCATATATAGATTACCTTTTGGTATATCCTACTTAATTCCCATCTTCCTGAACTAGAGAAAAGGAAACATACAAAGGGTGATCCCAAATGCTCAGTAAGATCAATCAATGGAAATATCAATCATATCATATTCATAAGAACATATCAATTTAAAAATATTATCCTCCAAAAGAGATCATATTATCATGACATGGGATAAACAATAGTAGTGAAATGTAATCCCAATATTCATAAAATAAGACATGAATGTTTGTGTCATACACACATAATAATAGAAAATCATTTCACATTATTCAAGACTCAATACCAAGGCCATCCTCAAGGACAAATTCCATTACTGAATCGAGTTCACTCCTCGTTCTTGTCCTGTATCACTGAACCAGATTAACATTCCATTCTAGACATTTCTAGATCATGAGATATAAATATTTAGCCAATTAATTGGACGGATATACAGGTCCCACCCATCTCATAATGAAACCATTCTTATGTGTGCCACAATATCATAAGTCATACATCATAGCATAACTATGTAATAAAAATAGGATTCTTAAATAGCATGTCATCATAACATAATACATATAATATAAAAGGACTTTATAAAAATAATTCCATTATAACATAATAAAATCAATGTAATAATAGGTCTAGAAACAGAACCCTATATTATCTTAGATGGAAAATAATTTGATAAAACACATGAACTCTATTCTTGAGGAAAATATTCGTTCTACTTCAAAAAAAATTTCCTTTCTCAACATGTCATACAATTTTAAACTAAAAGAATTTATTTGAAAATAAACATGAAAACTTATAAAGTATGTATCATGGAAATAATTTTCTATTAAATCATAAAAGTCTCTTCACGCCATATAAGTTAAAAAACATTTTTCTCATACTTTGGCCGTAAAAGTCCAAAAGTATCTCGTATTGAAAATGACATAAGATTCCTTTCATAATGTTTACTAAAAATTTACGAATAGGTAAAACTGGATTTCAAAAATTGTTGGAGGATAGTAATAATATTAAATATTTATAAAACATTGATGTTGATGATAAATATTCCCCAATAAATTCATAAGTATAAACAATATCAGATAAAAATGAGATTGCAGGATTTTCCCAACCTTTGTCCAATATGCTCTGTACGTATCCAAATCTCCTATATAATGATTTAAATAATTTCATTTACTTATTGAAGAATCATATACATTGTTATGATATCATATAAGTTCATATTCTTATCTCTTTAATAGTAATATTTCATTCTTACTTGTTATTCAGGTGTTCATTGCTTTGTGTTCTAATGCGTGTTTTGTCGAATAAATTCGTATTCCTCTTTTTAGGTTATAGCAACATCATTTACAGAATTATATTAGTATAATATATATCAAATATATTCATTTAATTTTTTTATAATCTTGGTTAAATAAAGATCATGTAGAACGAATCACATCACACCGTGAAGACAGTAAGTCGTACGTACGCACGAGTGACAATATCATTCCCATAATTATTGAATGGTATTAGAGTGGATGATAGAATATCTCATGATTATTATCATGTTATAATAATCATATATAGTTATTCATTACACCATTATAACCATCCATGTAAGGTGGTGGTGGAAAACAGATTACACCATGGTGTGGAAACGGTATTCTGTACGTACGCACGCACGGTGATTTCATTTTCCGTAGGATGGATAGAAGGGTGAAATAGGGTTGTTTTATATTTATAATAACATATCATTATATGAGTGATATTAATGTTCTTACTTTATAATAAAACAAATAATGAAGAGGATGTAGGAGAAGAATTAAATTTGGATGAATCGGTAAAGGATATTACCTCTTCTTCAAAGCACCTCTTCTAAACCTCCTTTTAGGGAACTAAAGAATTCCTTTGAAGAATACCAGGACCTCTAATATGTTTCTAATCAAGTGGATATAATATTTTGGTAGGGGTTGGCCGAGCTTGAGAGCTCAAAATGGTGTGAGGAAGAGAGGGATGAGGTTCATTTTTATAAGAGAGGATATGGGCACTTTTGGAAGCCTTTAAAATATTAATTTATAATAAACTCAAACCCCACTTAAAAACCTCAAAAAAATACTCAATTCCGAAGAATATATGAGATAGGGTTGTAATTTCTTCATCCAATAAGATTTAGACATGTTGGTAATTTATTTAAAACCTTTTAAACTTGATTTATCCTTATTTAATCTATTTAATTTTATTTGTGGTAATAATATTCTAAATTTTAAATTGTAATAAATAATTACATATGTGTTGTGAATTGTCCATAATTGTATAATTTATAAAATTTTAGACCATATAAATTTCAATTTAAAATCCGTTAATATTTTTGTGATTTTTAAACAATTTTATAATATGTTATTTTTATTAAATAACAATAGTGTCCATTTTGACACTATTCATTTAATTGAATTTATATAAAATCCACAAAGAGGATATATTCAAAACAAAATCTTTATTAGAATCATAACATGTCATAGTCATCTAAAAAATTTATTGAGAACATTAATTAGTTCATATAATATTTATTTTAATACTTGTGAAACCTTTAAATTGATATTTCAATCAATAAAATAATTTCTATATCACTATAGTGTCATCATTAATGAAAAATATGTAATCCTCAATGATTCAAAATAAATTCTCATGATGTAGATAATTCTATTATATATCTGGAGTCTATTAATACTCTATGTCTTATGAGGTTTATCACTAAATTTAAATTATTACACTTATAAGATATAAGAGAGTGACATGTTGTCACTTTCTTTTGTTTTAATAATAATTAAATCATTTTAATGGTCAAATGTCCATGAAATGAATCTATTACGACCCTTAAGTGATATGAATCGAATTTTATTTATCCAATAGAATTTTGTCAGGTGTTAGGGTAATTTTATAATCATATTTATACCTTTAATTATCTGATTTAACTTTAGCTGTAGTAAATAAAAATTACCATAGTTACTATTCATAATGTCAAAAAAATAAAAGTAACCTATTTACATAATTTTGACACACTGAATATAAATATGGAATCCATTTTTCAAAATTCAAATCCCATATGTTGCAGTAATTAATTTAAAATTAATCCCATTGTTAAGAAAACAGGTTTTTAAAAGTTAAAACATTGTCAAGGATGGAAATGTTTTTACCTATGAATTCAATGTAAAATTAATGGTAATGACATACACTATATTAAATTTTGAAAATATAATCTATTTATACTTTAAAACCACTAAATATTATTATATTACCATATAAATTATCTTGATGAAAAAAGTGGTTTTTAAGAAACATTTATCGTATTTTTACTATTGATCAAAATATGAAAGTTATCAAGAAAGTATCAAAAATTTATCCAATGTAAGTATTTATATCATGATTCATAAGAAGAAGTTTATTTTGTAAAATTTAACTTATAAACTTGTCAAAATTTATATTTAAAATGGTTGTTCCATCAAAAGGCGGTAAAACTACATTTTTTGGAAAACACTCCTTTTATCGAAAAATTAATTTTGTTTTCATATCTCATTCTAGAAAATGTTTAAGATGATTTATAATGTTATAAAATGTAAAATTAATTTAATACTATTCAAAATGTCTAGTTCATAATATTATAATAATATATCATTGTTTAGTGAAACTCGGTATTGCGTACAATGCAAGTTATCGAGGAAGGTTTCTATTTCGTGTAATGCATGCCTAGCCACTGTTGGGTGTAGTAAAAGATTCATTTGGTGTTGAATATAACATAAGACATAAAATATATATAAATATAAATATTTCTCATAAAATCCCATGGAATTTCATTATACCCCCCTTAAAATTAATTTCTCCCTCAAAATTCGTCACTTCGTAACAAACAGATAAGGATACGTCTCCCTCATCATATCCTCAAGTACCCATGTAGCTTCTTTTAATTTGTGTTTCATCCATTAAACTTTTACTAATAGAGTGGTCTGTTTTTATAATGCCCCGACCCCAGTTACCCAAAGTTGGTGCATTATTTTAATACATTGGAATGATTACAAGGAATCTAGTCCCGAAGGACCGATCAGTTTAGCTGTCTTGGAAAATAGATTACATACATGAATGTTACATTCCACTTCTTAACATACAAAACAACATAAAAAATCATTCAAGAATTCCATTATTCCCTTCGATTAACCCTACACATCAATCATAATAAACTTCTTGGAATCCTGGGGAAAATAAAAATAGAAAGGGGTGAGCTGAGATGCTCAGTGTGGATAACAATATAGCAGAAACTTTCATAAATAATTATAAACATTTAAGACAACATATAACTAAAACAAAAGCATTTTAAACTTGAACTTCAGCATAATATGGAAAAATAAAATGAAGTAATTCCATTTACTTATGCACATAAATATTCTACAGGTCTAATAATCACATGTAATATCACTTACCACATTCATAATTATGGAATTCATAATTTCAAACTATCATAACCACAAAGTCAAGGCCTTGTACCATGACTACAAATAAGATTTTGTCAAAGACTTGTGCCAATACACTAGTTTGTCTCATGATACCTACCAATGCTTCGAGGAGCTATAGTGGGCTCCACTCGTCACTTCTTAAGTCCAATGCATTCCTCATATTAAAATTTTGAAACATAACATAAACATTAGTATTAAAACTAAGAGATGAAATCTCAATAATTTATCCACAAACCACGAATGGTATAAAAATAGAACATCCAAAGTAAAACATAACTCATTCGATACCATATGAAAGATTGTATTGTATCAGATTAACCTCAATCAAGAACAGTGAAGTATATTTACATAGATAAAAATAATCATCGAAACTATTAGAGAGAAATATCCCCCTTTTTTAAATCATTTAAAAGTCACACTATTTATCAAGAACCCATTTGAAAACAGATTTTTGAATCAGAGTGTCCCATAGCACTTTGAAAATTTTTAAAGAAATTTTAATTATAAAACATTAATGTCCATATAAATAAATCCTTAAAACCATTTTTAAAACATGGACATCAATGAGAATGATTTATAATAATAAATCATTAAAACATTTAAAATGTTATTTTAGTTAGAGTTCCTAAACAAAAGAGAGACAGATAAATACAAATAATTTATTTAATAAAAACATTGTAATATCATGAGAATAAAGGGATTCCTGATATACTATGTCAATGTACATTATATACACTATATTAATGTCATTTGGTGCATAACAACAAAGAATTTGCAATGGATTGCAAATTAAGACTAAATTTCTTATAAAGACTGTATCCTTGGGTTAAAAATAAATAAACAACATAATTATATGTGAAAAATATGAATACACTCAATATTATTGGATATTAAGTTTAAATCAATCACAGTACATTCCCACATATTGTTGTAAAAACAACACTAATGAATTGGATTTTTAACTCAATAAATGGAGATTGAGTTAAAATTACTCTTATCAAGTTCATATCGATGACTTGAGAAATTTATCAATGGATTTATTATGTGTATCAAAAATATATCCACATAAATGGGGGTGTAAATTATGACATATGAAAATAAATAGTGATTCCACACATAATCTTGGAGTAAATTAATCAATAATTTATGCATAAAGCTGAATGAGTAGAAATTGAAATTTCAAATTCCATTATCGATTTGGTAACTTACGAAACATACACCCATGAAAGAAGGATCATAAAATGATGATGTAAATATCCATAAATTAAATTATATTAAAAAATTAATACAATCATGGGCAGTACACACACCACATGAAATAAATAAGTGGTGAACAATGGAAATCTCACAGAATTAAAAGTGACATAAGAAACCCCTTACCTTGCAGTTTTCTTTAGTCGAGGGTATGTTTAACCTCTTGTATAAAGCATATAGTATGTTATTAAATTATACCAAAACCATATTAATATTTATGATATCTTACATTATTCATTTATGACATTATACTACCCATTTAATAATATATTCCATGCTATATTAATATTTTGAGTAATAATCGCTTTCTTTATCGTACGTGTTTTAACTTGTTACTCTTGATTGTATCACTTAGATCATGATTTAAATACATCCATAATATAAAACATGATTTATATATGATATATATTTAGAATATAATTATGTATAATAGACATATATATTAAATAGAAAACACCGTTTATGGAGACGGTAGTCCCAACGTATGCATATATGTTGTTTCCGTTTTCATGTAGTATTGAACGGGTGTAAGTGAATAATATATATATAAGTACATAAATATATATATATATATAACAATATATGTCTCCATAATAATTACTATGTAATATATTACATACTTATTAGTAATATATATTTTTATAATCGTCGATGAATGGTGAACTTGGAAATGAATCTCATCACATCGTGGAGACGGTAATCCGTACGTACGCACGAGCGAAAATATCCTTATTTTGATATTAAAATAAAATATAATAGGATGTTATATCATATATAAATAATATTTATGATGTTATATTTATTATTTACATCAAATACACATCATTATTATATCCATAAAATAATAATGTATTGAATAACAATTACACCACGACGTGGAGACAGAAAGACATACATACGCACATATGGTGACATGTCATTCAAACGGTGGATAGAATAATGAATTTTGTTGTACCATAAGTATAATAACATCACATTTTATATATGATACTTTAGTTATTATTTTAGAAAGGAAACAACAAAGAAAAAGGTAGTGGAAGACGAAAGGAACTTGAAAGAGGGTGGTGAAATCATTACCTCTTCTTCGGGTTCTTCCATTTTATTTGAACAAAATCTCTCCAAAAGTTAGCTTTCTGATCAAAATAATGCCTCTAGGATGATTTGAGGACAGTTGATATGGTTTTTTGGCAGGGTTTGGCCGATCCAAATGGCTTAGAAGGTGTGAATTAGAGTGATGGGGAGTTCCCTTTTATAAGAGGGGTGAGGGGGACCTTAGGGAAAACATAAAATATTATTTTATAATAATTTCATATTCGGTTTATAATGTCTAAAAAAGTGGTTTGTTTAAATTATAAGGTGGGGATAGGTCTAAAAATACTCAACCAATAGGTTTTATTTAGGTTTGGGTCACTATATTATCTTTATCCTTTTGATTTAACACTTACTTAAATAGTTTGACATTTACCATGTCTCTTTGTATTTTTATATTATATAGTCAATAAACATACTATAAACATCCAATAGACCCCCCAAGTGGTCCATTAATAATACACCTATAATTATATAATTCTTTTTTTTTCAAACCTTAGGTTTTTTAATAATAGAATATAAATTAATAATATAATATTTATTTTAAAAACTCATTTATGTCAATTTTGACAATTTTTAATAATTTATTTTTGTTAAAGTCTTTACGACTTTATTAATTCAAATTAAATTCATTTAAAAAATACTAAAATATCATATTAACCGATAAAATTTTCCTATGTCATCAAAACATTCAAATTATATTTATTTTAACTTTTACAATACTAATTATTCTATTCTTTCATTAATAAGGAAAATACTGCATCATTATTATGTCATAAATAAATTTAATTATTTAATGTCTAGAAATTATAAATAAAATACCATTATGTAGGGAATATCATTATAATTCTAATGAATTTTTATTGTTGGAAATATAACATATATAACCCTATGTAAAAAATGTTTTTCTAAAAGATATATGCCTGTCATTTTTGTATTTACTTTTACATAATTAATATAAAGTTTCATTATCACTTACGAGTGGATCCATGGGGTCCCAAAATCGACCCAAAGATGCCCATGGTCAGAAATTTATCATCCAATATTGTTAAGACACGTTTTAGGGTAATATATTATTATTATTATATTATTTTATTACCCTTATTTACCGTATTTACCCTTTAACCATGATAAATAAAATATTTACCGAAGTAATTATTCAAAATGTATAAAAATAAAAGTTACCTATTTAAAAAATTTGGACCTCATGATTCTAAATATTTAATCCATATTTCTAAATTCAAAACACAGAAGTGGAAGAAATTAATTTAAAATTAATTCCCTTTGTTAAAATTAAAATCGTGTTTTTAAGAGATAATAACTATCAAAAGATTGGCACTTGCTTATGTCTAGTTTTAATGTGAAATTATGTCAAATGACCTAAATTGGATTAAATGGAAAGAAAATATTATCTAATTATACTCTAAAATCACTCAAATTCATAATTTATCACTATTAATTATTTCGATTAAACAAGTTATTATTAATAAAAATTTAGTAATTTTCACTATTCATCAAAATATGAAAGTTATCTGAAAAGTACCAAAAATTCACCCGAAGCTAATTTCAATATTAAAAATCCAAAAATTAAGTATATTTTTAAATATAAAATCTAATAAAATTTCAAAAAGTGGGTAGTACTATTCATAACAGCTAGTTTGCTTGGTTGTGGTGTGTGTAAGAACTCGAAGTTGTGTACAACACACGCTACTGCATTATTCAAAGAGAAGCCGTCACAACCTGTCCTCGGAGCCCATGCCGTGACTACCCCAGGCCCGCCTTCCATAGGCCAGAGGTTGGCGACTAGCACCAAAGTCGTAAATCCTGATAACTGGGAAGGCCTTGCCTTTATAAAAGTAAACAAAACACCACAGAATACAAGTGGATGTAAAACACTAAGTTAAAATGAAACAAGCAGTCCTGAAAGTAAAGGGGCCGGAAATACAATCCCAACTATAAAGTACAAGTAAAAAGGTAAAACAGCCGAAAGATGACAAGCAGCTCCTGGATCGTCCACCAAGGATCCTACCTGAAGGGTAGGTACAGATAGCGTAGCTCCTGGATCGCCCACCACGGATCCTACCTAAAGGGTAGGTACAGATAGCCTCCATAACTCTCTCGCCCATCAACCTCCTCCGAATGTCATCTCGTTGTGAAGTCCACCACCAGATATTATCTAGTCATGAGGTCCACCTCTGGGTACCGTCCAGTCCTCGAACACTCAGCCTCTGTCTGTGCTTCCCGTCATCTGCAACCAACACAATGAGGTGCGGGCATAGCCCGTGTAGGGGTGAGTATAATGATACTCAGTAGGGACCCCGAGACCCTCAAGGTCTCACTAAATGCGACAAGGATAACCACAAAGAAGATCTCAATAGATAACCTCTACATAGGTATATGCCCAATCGTATACCCAAGTTATCAAGTAACCCATCTCAATCATGATGAATCACAATGATTATGAAATCAACGGATAACCACTACCTAGGTATATGCCCATACATATACCTAAGTTATCAAGTGACCCATCTCAATCATGAGGTAAACACAAAGGTCATAGATTCAGCTCAAACTAGGATTTTCATTATCGAAACTGTAACTTCTGAAAAGTCCAGTCTCTGGAGTGTACAGTTGTCCTATCATGACTCTGAGTTACTGCTCACTAACCTATGACTTCTGAGGTACTCCTCCTGTTGAGTACCGCGGGCCACCCACCCAAACACAGTAGTGCTTCCCGCCGGGGTATGTCACCCAAAAACAGTAGTGCACACCCCCTAATAGCCTGTAGAGGTACTCTCCGGACGAGTACCGCAGGTCTGCACTATCACACAGGTAGTTCTCTGTCCGCCATGGGTCTGCACCCAACATAGTAGTGCTCCGTCTACTGGGCTAGTCGACTCACTCCAAGTCGAGTCGGTCAAGCAGTCATCAGGTCTCAGCCGGCTACACGGTCTCCGTACTCTGAACACTCGTCTCCGGGAGGGTCCGCTCTACAAGCTACAGGTAGATACTCCAAGTATCACAAAGTCCCACGAAGAAGTATCTCAAAGTACCGCCTCATAATTGGGGTCTCAACGCAACAGACGGCGCGTCAATCAGATTCCTGGTCTGTGAGTTATTAGCCTTTTCGTCCCAGGGGCCCGATTGGTTTCGTGTGTGAACCAACCCGGCCGTATCTCAAATGTACCCCAAACTCTCATATGGTATAATCAAAGGGACCATTTCTCAACAAGATCACCAACGCCGCTGACGGTTCGTCAAACGGACGTCCATTCTGAAAGTTATCAGTTTTTCCATTCCAGGGGCCCGGTTGGATTTCGGGTACAATCCAACCCGGCCATATTCTAACAGTTTCCAAACCTCAGGCGAAGTATACCAAATGTTCCGTCTCATCAACAGGAATCCAACAAAGTCGAAGGCACGTCAATCGGACGTCCGGAGCTCAAGTGATAAGTGTTTCCACTCCGAGGGCCCGGCTGGATTCATGTTCGATCCAACCCAGTCGTACTTCAAATGACACCGGTTAACCAAACCGGTCACACCATTGTGATCCATATGGAAAACACACGAGATAGAATACCCATTGGTCCCAAACGGATAGCCGGTGAAAAAGTTTCATTTCACGGCATCATGCGCGAACCGGGCCTCGTGGGGCCCGCACCTCAACCTCGACATAAATATCCAAAATTAGTCTTGAAACATCTGTCATAATTCCAGGGTTGCAACATCGTAGATGGTTCGTCATTCCGACATCGTATGAGAGAGATATGTCCGATACAAGATCCCGTAATAATAATAATATTTTTATTATTCGGTGTTTTGTGGCCCCCACCAGGAACTAGAATTTAGTATCCAACATTAAAATTGAATCAACCATATTAATGACAGGATTATATCGCCACAGACAGCAAGATAATCGGACGTCGCACGCATGAGTTATGGTGGGTCGAAGATTTAATAATAATATTAAATCTATTATTTTTCGAGCGCTTCAGGTACCCGATCGAAAAAACTGAAAAATACATCCAATATTGGACTCATAAATTCCATCTCGAAGTCATGGTTGTACTGCCACTTATGGTTTGTGAAACCGAGATCGCACGAAAAAGTTACGGACAAAAAAGTGTTTTATCATCAAAATTAATAATACCATTATTATATTATTAATTTTGATTGATTTCTTTCAAATACCCCATGTCACGCACCACCCTTCTTCATGCACCAACCTTCTTTATGCATGGCCACGACCTTTGGCTGCCCACCCAGCTGTGCCTCTAGATCCTTCCGCACTCCATTTCGACTTTGATTTAACTCGGAAAAAAGATACAAACTCTTATCCATGATCCTCAGGTCGAGATCTTCGTTTCTGTATGTCGTGCTCAGGGAAACGTTGAGTTTCCAGCATCAATAAATATTTAGACGCCTCCTTCCATGAGCCATTGCGGCTTTTTTCCAAACCCGAAAAATTAAATGATCGCATATTTGTGATCCTTTTGTCAAGGGCTTTGCATCCATATATTGCACTCACCAAAACATCGTGTTTCCAGCGCCAATAAATATTAGGCATTGAAGAACACACGAAGAACACGTGAAGAATAAAAAGAAAAAGAAGAATGGTTTATGTGCGGGACGATGTCCATGTTCATTTGGTCATCATCATCGTGAATTTAAGATATGAAGAATCAATAAAATGAATTCAATCATATATAAAAACCCCTACATCGAAAAGACGTCGCACGTCGTCGAACCGTGGAAAGAGGCATGCATCGTGCTGGTCGGGCATCATAGAAGAATGGTGCTCCTTGTGGCGTCACCTCACATTCATGCCTCGGTTGAAGGAGATTCCCTTCGCCGAGAGGAAGATTGTATTCTTCGTGGAAAGTAAGTTTTTCCTTCTAATCCTCCAAAGCTTCTCCACAGATTAAATACCCAACTATAAAATGAAAGGCTTCCTCTTAATTTAATAATTCCACGCAATTCAAAACTAAGAGGAGCCAATTCATTAATTGAAATCAAGTTGGAAAAACTTATGGGGGAGAGATAAGAAGGTGAGGAGTTCACATAATTAAAAGGGAGTTTACAAATTAATTTAAGGGGTGATAAAGGGGGGTTTAGGGAGTTGAGGGGGAGGTGAGGAGTTACGGTCTTGTGTGGACCCCACCTCTCATTTATCCTCACATGGGTAGTTGGTGGTTATGGGTCTCACCCTTAACTCCCCTTTGTAGGGTATAACAACCATATAAATAAAATTGTGTACCACCAATTTTATTTATTTAATTATAAATCCCCAATTATTAATTCTCAACTCACTTCAAACACAACTACGGTAAAGGTCCCCTTAAGCATTTACTAGTGCTTCGAGTTCATCAGTGCCCTCAGATTTCAATTCCGAGTACAGGTTAAAAAGATAGGAAAACCCACATGTACGTTTACTGAACGTACCCGAAAAAAAGTTCAGAAAAAATTATTATCAGTCACCCTTGACCCGTGCTAGTAAATGTTAGGATCTGGCTAAGTGAAACATGCCCCAACGAATCCAACGGTACTCTAGGATTTTCAATCCGAGTTACCGTTTAAAAGATACAAATTTTTACAATAAAATAATTGACATTTAATTATTTTATTTGCGGCCAAAAACTAACTTTTTCTACTGGCTCGTGCCGGCCAAAGTTAGTATCTGCTTAAATAAACCATGCCCTCACATGTTCAGCAGTTGTCTCGGATTTTTAATCCGAGCTACCGTTTGTGAGTTATAAGCATTTGAAAAATAAAATAATTTATTTAATTATTTTATTTACGGTTATGCCATTTTTAGAATTTCTCACAGGAGGCCCGCACCGACTAAACTTAAGTCGTGCCTAGGGTAAACCCGCCATCCTGCGTGCAACGGTGCCCTCAGATTTCTGATCTGAGTAACCGTTTAAGAGTTATTACACTTTTTTTAGCAAAACTGCTTACGCGCGTTAATTAAATCTTAACAAGACTTCAGAAAAATTATTTCGGGCACAACGGGCCTCAGAATTAGGTGTCTTTAGAAACTGCGTACTCGTAAAATTCCAAAGAAATTATGTAAAAAAATATTTCCCTTGAATTTTACGGGTCTTTACAGAAGCGTACCATGGAAGCTTGGGGTGTTACACTCTCTCCTCCTTCAATAAATTGTGTCCCTGAAATATGAAATTATTATTCAAAAATAAAATGTTGAAAATATAAAATACCTTTGGGAAAACCCACATCGGAAATTAGGTTAATAAAATTTAGTCTTAATAAGAGGAAAAGGGAAATTAAAGGGTCACCACAAAATTATGATCTCAATTAGGAGAACATTGGTGGAAATTAGAGACAAATAATTGGAGAAAAAATGTAAACATTTATAGGTATTTATTGAGGTCATCAATCTCAAACAAGTGTAAAATTTAGGGCTTTAAATTCATCAATCTATGATGATTTAAAATACCATCAGTTCAACAAAACATATGGTATTAGGATAACACATTTTTTGTTTTATGATCCCCTCACTAAAGTATAAAAATTAATTTCTTCATAAAATAATAGAAGAATAAAAATATATACTTGAAAAGTAGAGTCCCATCCTTTAACTAATTTCTACCACAAACTCATATTTCACTCTAAAAGATAATAGAACTTAAAAAAATATTCTATTTATCCTATTCGTATAGGGTTCCAAAAAATATGAATTTATAATTCATCTACCAGACCTTGAAAAAGAACTACATTATTCAATCCAGGACATCACGTTGGCCAATGGTAGGGGATACGCCTTTGTCACCCTTCGGTTGCCAGTTTAAGTCACGCAGCCTTGGCGGATGTGACGGGTTACCGCCCAACCTCCGGGTTGACCTTTTTATGGAAATCCAAAAATAACCATAACAATAGTATCCAATTTCAAAAAAAATCCATTCCAACCTTTAGAATTATCTGAAATACTTATTTCGAACTCTCAGTCCAAAATTTATAAGGAAGTTAATCATAATGATGATCCTTTTTTCCAGGTAATTACATGTGAACCCCTTCATCATGTATTCTTTTACAACGCCGCAACATCCTGAATTACCAAAATCAACCATCTCTTATTCCAAAAACACTACCTCATTATTAGGACCATATTGAGGATTACCTTACCTTTAACCATGTATTTTCAAAAAATTGTAGCTTACTATTATGTCACATTTCGTAGAACCATATAATCTCATATCATCAATAAAATAGTACTACAGTACAATCCCTATTTATCTCCATAATTCATGTAACTAGTATACTATTGATACAACACTCAAATTAAATAATTATATAATAACAACATAAGAACACTAGTCATTCCTCTTCATCTGAGGTAGTATAATAACTTGATTATTATCTAATAACATCATTGGAAGTATACTCTTATGTCTGGGACATTGATTCATGTAGTGTCCCAACGCCTTGCAAATTAAGCATTGTACATTTGAATTTTTTTCACCCTTTCAATCACATACTTGGTGTTCTTTTTTCTCCATACTTATAACAAACTCTTATTCCCTTCAAGAATTTACTATGGTGATTCTTTCCATAGTTATCACATATGGGAAAATCCTTCTTTTCATTCTTCCCTTTATCCATCATTCTCTCTTCCATCCTTTTCTTCTCTTGCTTCCCTTCCAAGCCATAGGACTCATAGAATTCCTTACTTATCTTATTAAAACATGATACTCTTTCTTCTTATATTGAGAATACATGGGAGACTATTTCTTTTCTAAATGTTGGCTTAATACTGTGAAATGTATGATCCTTCTTGCCCTTTGGATCATACGTATTTTTGGAGTTCACATTCCTTTTATTGGGTACCATTTATATACAATGGCATACACTATGTCAGTTTATGAATTGCAATTCATAATTATAAAGATATAAAATACCTAACGTAAATTTAACAGTTTATGGATATAATCCATAATCACAAATAAGTTTTCTTTGATGAGGTATATACTCTTAAACCCTTCATAGTGGTTTGTAAAGAAAACGAGAATTATCATAGATATATCCCCCGAGAGTGTCGTAACCAAGAGTGCAGTAAGGCCCATTGTCGTGCACCAGTTCTCGTTCGAGTCTAGCTCAATGTGGTGTTTTCGGGGTTTACACCTAGGTACATTTGTGTCACAGCAACCTCTACCTGCTCGTATCCAGACAGGGATATATTTTCTTGGAAAACTCAAAAAATCTCTAAATTACAAAAAATCTAGGAATTTATTTTATACTAATCTTCAAAGTCTATTTTAGGTCTATGCGCTCTAATCAGAGTTTATCTAAATCTATCTTCCATGGTTATTTATAAACTTCCTCAGATACCAACTGTAACACCCCGACCCCAGTTACCCAGAGTTGGTGCATTATTTTAATACATTTTCATGATTACAAATAATCAAGTCCTGAAGGACCGACCTGATTAGAATTCTTGGAAAACAGATTACATACATGAATGTTACATTACACTTCTTAACATACAAAACAACATACATAATCCTTCATGAATGCCATTATTCCCTTTACATAACCGGGCATATCAATCACAATACAATTCTTGGAATCCTAGGAAAAATAAAACATAGAAAGTGGTGAGATCAGATGCTCAGAAAGGAAAACAATACAACAGAAACTTTCATAAATAAGTATAAAAATTTAAGGCAATGTATAACTAAAACAAAAGCCTTTTAAATTTGATCTTCAGCATAATATGGAAAAATTAAATTGAAGTAAATCCATTTACTTATTCGCATGGATATTCAACTAGTCGATTAATCACATGCAATATCACTAACCACTTTCATAATGATGGAATGCATAATTCCAGACTATCATAAACACATAGTCAAGGCCTTGTGCCAAGACTACAAATAAAATTTTGTCAAGGCCTTGTGCCAAGACACTAGTATGTCTCATGAGACCTACCGATGCATTGAGGATCTATAGCGGGCTCCACCCGTCACATACTAAGTCTAATGCATTCCTCATATGAATAGTTTGAATCATAACAAAAACATTCTTATTTAAACTACAATAAAAAATGTCAATACTTTATCCATAACCCATGAATGGTATAAAAATAGCACATCCACAGTCAAACATAACTTATTCGATACAATATAGAAGATTTTATTGTATCATATTAACCTCTATTGAGAACAACGAAGGATATTTTTGTAGATGAAAATAATCATCAAAACTGTTAGAGAGAAATATCCCCCTTTTTTGAAATCATATAAAAGTCGCACTATTTGTCAAGAATCCATTTAAAAATAGATTTTTTAATCAAAGTGTCCCATACCACATTGAAAATATTAAAATGAATTTTTTTTAAACATTAATTTCTATATAAATAAATCCTTAAAACCATTTTTAAAAAAAGGACATCAATCTGAAAGATTTAGAAAAATAAATCTTTAAAAAATTTAAAATGATATTTTAGTTAGAGTTCCTAACAAAAAAATAGGCACATGAATACAAATAATTGATGTAATAAAAACTTTTTAATATCATGAGAATAAAGGGATTCATGATATACTATGTCAAAGTACATTATATACACCATATAAAAGTGATTTGGTGTATAACTACAAAGAAGTCTCAATGGAATGTAAATTGAGATGAAATATCTTATAAATACTGTATCCTTAGGTTAAGGATAAATCAAAGGCATAATTTTGTGTGAAAAATATAAATACACTAAATATGTTTGGATATTCAGTGTAAATCAATCATAGTACATTCACACATATTCTTGTAAAAAAACACCAATGAAATGTATTTTTAACTAAATAAATGGAGATTGAGTTAAAATTACTCGTATCATGTTCATATCGATGACTTGAGAATTTATCAATGGATTGATTATGTGTATAAAAATTATATACACATAAAGGGGGGGGGGGTGGAAATTATGACATAAGAAAATGAATAGTGATTCCACACATAATATTCGAGTAAAATAATTAATGAAGTATGTGTAATGCTGAATGAGAGGAAATTGAAATTTCAAATTCCCATATCGATTTGGTAACTTACGAAACATAAACCCATGAAAGAAGGATCATACAATGATGATGTAAATATCCATAAATTAATGTATATTAAATAATTAATTCAATAATGGGCAGTACACACACCACAAAAAATAAGAATGTGGTGAACAATGGAAATCTCACGGAATTAAAAGTGAGATAAGAAACCCCTTACCTTGCACTTTTCTTTAGTCGAGGGTATGTTTAACCTTCTGTATGAAGACTATAGTATGTTATTAAATTATACCAGAACCATATTAATATTTATGATATCATACATTATTCATTTATGACTTTATACTACCCATTTAATAATAATTTTCTTGTTATATTAATATTTCGGGTAATAATCGCTTTCTTTATTGTACGTGTTTTAACTTGTTAACCTTGATTGTATCACTTAGGTCCTGATTTTAATACTTCCAGAATATAAAACATTATTTATATATCATACATATTTAGAATATAAAAATTTATAATATACATATATATGAAATGGAAAACACCGTTTATGGAGATGGTAGTCCGTACGTACGCATAAACGTTGTTTCTGTTTTCATATAGTATTGAATGGATGTAAGTGAATAAGATATAAGTAAGTAGATAAATAATTATAATTATAAATATATTTATCTCTATTAGAATTATTATATCATATATTACATACTTATTATTAATATATATTTTTATAGTCGTCGATGAATGGTGAACTTTTAAATGAATCTAATCGCGTCGTGGAGACGATAATCGGTACGTACGACCGAGCGAAAATATCATTATTTTGATATTAAAATAATATATAATTTGATGTTGAATCATATATACTTAATACATATCATGTTATATTTATTATTTACATCAAATACTTATCATTATTATACCCATCCAAATAATAATATATTGAATAACAATTACACCACGACGTGGAGATGGTAAGTCGTACGTACGAACGTATGATGACATGTAATTCAAAGGATGGATAGAATAATGAATTTTTTTGTACCATAATTATAATAACATCACACTATGTAGAATATAATGGAGTTATTATTTATAATGGAAACAACATAGAAAAATGAAGTGGAAGAAGAAAGGAACATGAAAGTGGGTGGTGAAATCATTACCTCCTCTTCGGGTTCTTCCTTTTGATTTGATCAAAATGGCTCCTTAGGTTGTCTTTATGATCAAACTATTCCTTTTATGTTAAATTAGGATAGTTTTGAGGGTATTGTTGCAGGGTTTGGACATGAAAAATGGCATAGAACGTGTGAATTAGTGTGAAGGGGGAGTTCTCTTTTATAAGAGGGGTGAGGGGAACCTTAGGAAAAACATAAAATATTATTTTATAATAAATTCATATTCAGTCTCTAATGGCTCCAAAGTTGATTATTTAAATTTTAAGGTGGGGATAGGTCTAAAAACACTCATCCAATAGGTTTTATACAGGTTTGGGTCACTATATTTACTTTATCATTTTGATTTAACTCTTAGTTAAATAATGTATCATTTACCATGTCTCTTTGAATTTTTATATTATATAGTCAATAAACATAATATAAACATCCAATAAACCCCCAAGTTGTCCATTAATAATACATATATCATTATATAAGTCCTTTGGATGATCCTTAGATTTTTTTTTGAATATATTATCATTTAAAAATATAACATTTGTTTTAAAAACTTTTTTATGTCAATTTAGAGACTATTTAATAATTGATTTTGTTAAAGTCATAACAACCATATTAATTCCAACAAAAATCATATAATTAATTCCAACATGTCATAGTAACCAATTAAATTTATTATGTCATCAAAACTTTCAAATTATATTTCTTTTAACTTTTATAATACTAATTATTTGATTCTTTCATTAATAAAGAAAATACTACATCATTTTTACGTCATGATTAATTTTAATTATTCAATGACTAAAAATAATAAATAAAATACCATTATGTAGGAAATATTTTTATATGTCTAATGAATATTTATATTCTAAAATATAAAATATATTACCCTATGTAATTTTTTTTTCTAAAAGATATATGCTTATGTCATTTTTGTATTTAGTTTTACTTAATTAATATAAAGTGTCATAATCACTAACAAGTGGATCCATGGGGTCCCAAAATAAACCCAAATATGTCCATGGTATGACATGTATCAACCAATAGGGTTAGGAAACATTCTAGGTTAATTTATTATTTTTTGACCCTTATTTACTGGACTTACCCTTTAACCATGATAAATATAATATTTTACGAAGTAATTATTCAAAATGTATAAAAATAAAAGTTACCTATTTAAACAATATGGATCTCATAATTATAAATTTGGAATCCATTTTTCTAAATTCAAAACACATAAATGGAAGAAATTAATTTAAATTTAATTTCTGTTGTTAAAACAAAAAGCGTGTTTTTAAGAGATAATAACTATCAAAATATTGGCACTTGCTTATGTCCAGTTTAAATGTGAAATTATGCACAATGACCTGCATTGGATTAAATGGGAAAAATATAAAATAATTATACACTAAAATCATTCAAATTCATAATTTATCACTATTATTTATTTCGATTAAAAAATATGTTTTTAATTAAAATTTAGTAATTTTCACTATCCATCAAAATTTGAATGTTATATGAATGGTACCAAAAATTCACCATAAGATAATTTCGATATTCTGAATCCAAAAATGAAGTCCATTTTAAAAGATAAAATGTATAAAATTTCAAAAAAGTGGGTATTACTATTCATAATGGCTAGTTTGATTATTTGTGGTGTTTGTTAGAACTCGATGTTGTGTACAACACATGCTACTGCATTATTCAAATAGAATCATACCGTGGAAGCTTGGGGTGTTACATGTTTCGTAGAAATTTTTCACTATGATCTAGAATCTATATCGGTTGTTCTTCATAATAAATATATTGCTCTAGTGGTACAAATTCTGAGCTCAGTACATGTGAAGGATCAGGTATATACTTTCTTAGAAAAGACACATGGAACACATCATGAACTTAAGAGAGATTTGGTGAAAGTTCTGATTGGTAAGCTACCTTACCAACACGATCTAGTATTTTTAAAGGAAATATATACCTAGGGCTCAACTTTCCCTTCTTATTAAATCTCATTACTCTCTTCCAAGGAGATATTCGTAAGAACACTTTATCACCCAATTCAAAATCTATGTATTTTCTTCAGTTGTCGGCATAAATTTTTTGTCGACCCTGAGCTGCTCTCATGTTTTATTGAATATATCTGACGTTTTATGCCTTCTCATCATCATGATCACGTCCTAATAGATTTTTCCCCCAAATTCATCCCATTATGTTTTAGTTTTTCATTTCATTCCATAGAGAGCTTCATAAGGATCCATCTGAATACTAGAGTGAACGATATTGTTATAATAAAATTACACCAAATGTAGGTGTTGATCCCAACCACCTTTTAAATCCATAGACCAAGCTCTCAACATGTCTTCCAATGTTTGAATTGTCCTCTAAGATTGATCGTCTGTATGAGGATGATCGGAATTAGAAAAACTGAACTCTGTATCTAGAGCATGCTGAAGACTTTTCCAAACTTTTGAGGTAAACCTCAGATGCCAATCATATATAATGGAAAGTGGTACTCCATGCCATATTACCACTAATTTTACATATATCCTGGCAATCTGATCAAGAGAGAAATCTTCTCTAATAGTAAAGAAGTGTTTCGACTTCCTAAGATGATCAACAATAACCCATATCGCATTATTGCCTTTGGATGTTTAGGGAAGTCCGATGACAAAGCCCATAGTGATGTTTTTCCATTTTCATTCTGGAATGGGTAATGGTTGTGACATCCTTTTAGACTTCTATCTCTCAGCATTAACTTTCTGAAAAACCAAGCATCGAGAGAATTATTTGGCGATATCTCTCTTCATCCCATCCCACAAAAAGTACTCTTTTAGGTCCATGTACATCTTTTTAATTCCAGGATGAATAGATCATGAAGAAATACGAGCCTCATCCAGCAGCTCCTTCTTTAATTCTTGTATGGTAGGAATATAGACATAGTTCCTGAACCTTATTATCCCATCACAATCTAGGTTGAATTCATGAACATTTCTCACATTCTTTTGAAGCCCAACATCCTCCTTCTGTACCTCTTTAATCTTTACTTGTATAAATGGTTGAACATTCATTTGAGAAAGATAAGATATCTCCCCTTTCATTAAAAATCCAAGATACATCCTTTGTAAATCAATAAATATTGGATTCTTTGTGATACTCATCATGGATAAGCTAACATGGTCTTGTCGACTTAATGCGTCTTCCACCTTGTTTGCTTTCCCAGGGTTGTAAGGAATTGAGTATTCGTAATCCTTAATAATCTCCAACCATCATCTTTGGTGCATATTCGGATCCTTTTGTGAGAAATTATACATTATACATTTATGATCAGTATAAATATCACACTTCTCACCATAAAGATAATGCCTCCAAGTATTTAATGCAATGATTTCTGTGGCTAACTCCAAATCATGAGTTGGGTAATTTTTCTAATGGATTTTTAACTGTCGTGAGGTATAAGCTATCACCATATCATTTTGCATGAGAACACACCCCAACCCCTTCTTGGATTCATCACTTTAAATCACAATCCTTTCTCCACTACAAGGCAGTGTGAGCACAGTTGCACTAGTTAACCTTCTTTTTAGCTCTTTGAAATTCCCTTCACATTCCTCCGTCAGAACAAACTTAAATCCTTTTCCAGTAAATTTGGTGAGTAGATTAGATAATCTTGAAAAATCATTCACAAAACGTCAATAATACCCAGATAAACCAAGAAAACATCGGATCTCAGTTAATGTTGTTGGTCTTGACCATCTTTCGATAACCTCTATTTTTTCAGGATCCACAGATATCCCCTCTCTTGAGATTATGTGACCCACAAATGAATCTTTTTTATGCCAAAATTCACACTTGGTAAATCTGGAATAAATATTCTCCTTTATCAGGGTCTTCAATAAAATTCGTTTTTTATCTTCATGTTCATCCTTGATCTTTGAATATTCAATAATATCGTCAACAATGACTACTAAAATATGATCAATATAGTCTCTAAAGACTCTATTCATCAGATCCATGAAGATATTAGGGGTATTAGTAAGACCAAATGGCATCACTATAAGCACATTGTGTTCTTACATTGTACTGAAAGTCGTCTTTGGTATATCATCATTTTTAACCCTTCAATGATGATACCTTGAATGAAGATCAATCTTGGAAAATTATTGAGCTCTGTATTGTTGGTCCAATAATCATCAATGCATGAGAGAGGATATATGTTCTTGATAGTGATCTTGTTAAGTTCATGATAATCAATGTAGAGTCTCATTGATCCATCTTTCTTCTTAAAAAACAAAACATGTGCTCCCCAAGGTGATGCAGTAGGGAATATGAATCCCTTATCAAGATTATCTTGGATATGCTTCATCAATTCCTGCAACACAATTGGGGCCATTCTATCAGGTGTATTTGAAATGGTAATAGCATCCAGTATGAGTTCTATTGAAAACTCCACTTCACGATTTGGTGGAAGACCTAGAAATTCCTCTGGAAAGACATCATAAAACTCTTGTACAATGGGTATATTCTTAATACTATGTTTCTTTCCAACCATTTGAGATAAATAACCTTCATTTATTGGAAGCAAGACCCATAAGATGGAAAAAATTTCCATTGGAATGTTATATTCACCCTTGCATCGATATATGATCATAGATTGATCATGAATATGAAATGAAACTTCTCTTTTTTGTCAATAGATATGAGCTCCATATAAAGAAATACATTCCATGCAATGAATCACAATAAATTACACTATAAAATGTATCACAATATTTTCAGGAAGCACTTTCCAACAAACATCAATCGGAGAAAAATTGTAAACATTTGATGCGACTGTTGTGCCATTACGAGTTGTCACAGCTAACTCAACAGCTAATTGTTGGGGTAGTACGATGATACCCATAGAAAATTCATCATAAATAAAAGAGTGGGTGGATCCAAAATCAAATAAAACATTTTGAACATTAGAGTGGATGGTATGTTTACCTTTCACCATTTCGTTATCATACTCTACATCACCGATAGAAATTGCATGTGACTTTCCTTTGTCTTTTCCCATAAGATTTCGTTGACGTCGGTCATCATCAACAACCATTGGATTAGGGAATTGATTGGCATAATGACCCATTTCCTTTCACTTGTAACATTGAAGTGTATGAGGTATTTTCTGTGTAGCATCTTCTCTGTTCGCATCACTAGGCATCTTTTTCCCATCACTGCGGCTTTCAATTGCCCGATGAACTTCTTTTCCACACTTATAAAATTTACTTGTCCCTTTAAGAAAATTCCATCCATGTTTATTTTAACACTTTGAGTATAAAGAAAAAACTTATCATTTCTTCAGTGTGGTCTTTAGATTTTCCTTTGAATTCCATTTTCTTCTTCTTATCAAACGCATCTGACTGATGGGTTACTCCAATCTCTATCTCTACCATGAGAGCACATCGAAAAATTTCGTCATAGCTATTTATGTCCCTTATAGCTAATGCACTTCGGAGACTTGGTTTTAATCCACTAAATAATCGATCGATCTTACTCTCAGGTTGGATAATAGTCCCAGAAGCATACCTTGAAAGCCTTGTAAAATTTTCTTCGTAGGTACCAACAAATTCATCATCCTTTTTCTTCAGTTCAAGAAACTCCTTCTCCATATTTTTTTGAAGAATACAAGGGAAGTACTTATTAAAAAATAACTTCTTGAACTCGTCCCTTTCTGTGGACTCAATTTCACCCCTTTTCCTTGTATTCTTGATAATATTCCACCATTGATCAGCTTCACCTTCCAAACGATATACTGCTAAGATGACTTTATCATGTATAGAACATTAAAGGACTGAAAATATCTTTTCAGTGGTACTGATCAATTTTTCAGCCACTAATGGATCCAAAGAACTGTTGAATGATGATGGACGCTTCCTCATGATGGATTATACATAATGTTTCTCCCTCCTTTGCTAGTTTGGAAGTCCTGCATGATTTATAGCTTTATAAAGTTGTGTGATCATGGCTACATGATTTTTCATTCCACCTCCCATATTTTTTGGTTTCTCAGGGGAATAGTCATTGCATTGCCCGTCGTATTCAGCATTAACACGGTTCCTTCAGGTTTCATCCATTGACAAAAACCAAGTAGCATAGTTTGAGAAACACTAATTACAATAGGAAAACCACATAATTAGGAATAAAATTTCACACTTTAGGTCTTATCATAGGATATTCATGGCCATTTCTAAAACACTAAGATTGTGTTCTATGCTTATACATATCCTTAGGGTTATTACTACGGCTTTCACATCCTAGTTTCCAATGGTTGGCTATACATTTCATCTAATACTAAATATAACGTCCCATACATTAAATACATTGTTATTTCTTTATAATTGAAGAATAATTATTACAACATATAACAAAAAAATGTTACGATTGTATATGTATAGTGTCTTTAGAAACTTGGAAACATAAACAACTGATCCATGAATCATTTACATTGTCTCTGTTTTATTACATCATATCAAGAGTCTCTTTTTTCATATCCTCATTAATACCCTTCTTCCTGACCGGGGGAAAAGAAAATATACAAAGGGTGAGATCAAATTCACTGTAAGGGAAAAAAGGAAATATCAATCATATCATATTCATAAGAACATAACATTTTGAAAATCATATCCTCCAAAAGAGATCATAATATCATGACATGGGATAAAACATAGTAGTGAAATGTAATCCCAATATTCATAACATATGACATGAAACATAGTGTCATAAACACATAATCATGGAAACTAATTTAATATTAGTCAAGACTCATTACAAAGACCATCATAGCGGACAAATTCCATTACTGAACTGAGTTCACTCCTCATTCCAGCCATGTATCACTGAACCAGATTAACTTGTCTTTCCAGCCATGTCTACCTCATGAGATATAAATCATTACCCAATGCGTTGGAGGGAGATATATGTACCACCCATCTCATAATTAAACCATTGTTATGTGTGCCACAAAATCAAAAAACATTTACCATAGCATAACCCATGTAATAAAATTAGGATTCTTATACATCATGCCATCATAACATAATATATATAAGATAAAAGGACATCATAAAATAAATTACATCATAACATAATCAAATCAATGTAATAATATGGATAGAAATATAACCCTATATTATCTTATATGGAAAATAATTTTATAAAACACATAAACTTCAATTTTGAGGAAAATATCCTTTCTACTTCAAAAACATTTTTACTTTATCAATATGTCATAATATTTTAAACTAAAAGATGTTAATTGAAAATTAACATGAAAAATTGTAAAGAAAGCTTCATGGAAATATAGTCTTATGATATCATAAAAATTATTTCATTTATCATAAGTTAAAAAACATCCTTCTCGTACTTTGGCCGGAAATGTCAAAAAGTATCTCGTACTGAAAACGAAAAAAGATTCCATTCATAAATTTTACTAAAAATTACAAATAGGTACAATTGGATTTAAAAAATTGTAGTAGTATATAAATAATATTACATATTTAGAAAACATGGATTTGGATGGTAAATATTCCCCATTAAATTATGATGTATAAACAATCTCGTATAAAAATGAGATTGTGAGATTTTCCAATACCCTAGGTCTGATATGCTCTGTATGTATCAGAACCTCCTGTATAAATATTTAAATAATGTCATGGACTTATTCTAAAATCATATACATTTTTATTATATCATATATGGTCATATTTGTATCTCTTTATTAGTAATATTTCATTGCTACTTGTTATTCGGGTGTTCATTGCTTTATATTCTTATGTGTGGTTTGTCTAATAAATTCTTATTCCTCTTTT
The DNA here is from genome assembly GCA_963277665.1 of Viscum album. Taxonomy (NCBI): domain Eukaryota; kingdom Viridiplantae; phylum Streptophyta; class Magnoliopsida; order Santalales; family Viscaceae; genus Viscum; species Viscum album. Next base: position 1,215,419,954 of record OY728141.1, read on the forward strand.
TAGGTTATAGCTACATCAATTATATAATGATATTAGTATAATATATATCATATTTATTAATTAAATGTTTTTACATAATCCAGTTTTAATGAAGATCATGTAGAATGAATCACATCACACCGTTGAGACACTAAGCCGTACGTACGCACGAGCGACGATATCATTCCAATAATTATTTAATGGAATTTAAGTGGATGATAGAATATCTCAGTATTATTATCATGTTATAATAATCATATATTTTTATTCTTTACACCATTATACCCTTCCATGTAAGGTGGTGGGGGAAAACAGATTACACCACGGCGTGGAAACGGCATTCCGTACGTATGCACGCGCGGTGATTTTATTTTCCTTAGGATTGATAGAAGAATGAAATAGGGTTGTTTTATATTTATAATAGAATATAATTATACAATTAATATTAATGTTATTACATTATAATTAAACAAATAGATAAGAGGAAGTAGAAGAAGAATTAAATTTGAAAGAATCGGTAAAGGATATTACCTTTTCATCGACGCGCCTCTTCTAAACCTCCTCTTAGGGCACTAAAGTTGGTCTTTGAAGTATATAAGAACCACTATTATGTTTTTAAGGAAGTGGAGAAGGGTAATTGGAAGGTTTTTCTAGATCTTGAATACTCAAAATGGTGTGAGGAGAGGAGGGAGGAGGTGCATTTTTATAAGAGAGGAGAGGGGCACTTTTGGAAACCTCTAAAATATTAATTTATAATAAACTCAAACCCCACATACAAACCTACAAAATTGACTCAAATAAGAATATTAGATGATATAGGGTTGTAATATAATCCAAAAATAAGAATTATACATGTTGTTATGTTATTTTAAACATTATCAACTTGATTTATCCTTATTTAATCTATTTAATTTTATTTGTGGTAATAATATTATAAATTTTAAATTATTATAAATAATTACTTATATGTTGTGAATTGTCCATAATTGGATACTGAATGAAATTTTAGACCATATAAATTTCATTTTAAATTTTTTAAATATTTTTGTGATTTTTAAACAATTTTATAATATGTTATTTTTATAAAATCAAAATAGAGTCAATTTTGACACTATTCATTTATTTGAATTTAAATAAAATCCACACAGAGGATATATTCGAAACAAAATCATTAATAGATTCCTAACATGTCATATTCATCTTGAAAATTTGGGTAGAAGATTAATTAGTTCACATAGTATTTATTTTAATATTTTTAATACCATTTATTTTATATTTCAATCCATAAAATAATTTCTACATCACTATTGTGTCATCATTAATGATAATTATTTAATCCTTCTAAAATTCTAAATAAATTATCATTATTTATATAATTTTATTATATTTATTGATAATATTATAATTCGAAGTTTAATGAGTTTTATCACTAAATTAAAATTATTACATTTATAAGATATAAGAGAGTGACATGTTTTCACATCCATTGGTTTTAATAATAATTATATCATTTTCATGGTCAAAAGTCAATGAAATGAATCTATTCCGACCCTTATGTAATATGGTTCGACTTTTATTCATCTAATAGAATTTTTTTCAGCGATTAGTGTATTTTTATAATCAAATATTTACCATTAATTATCATATTTAACTTTAACTGTAGTAAATAAAAATTACCGTAGTTACTATTCATAATGTCAAAAAAATAAAAGTAACATATTAACATAATTTGGACCCACTTAATAGAAATATGGAATCCATTTTTCAAAATTCAAAACATAGAATTTACAGTAATTAATTTAAAATTAATCTCTTTGTAAATAAATTGGGTTTTTAAAAGTTAAAACATTGTCAAAGATTGAAATGTTTTTACCAATGAATTCAATGTAAAATTAATGGTAATGACATACATTATATTAAATGGTAAAAATATATTCTATATATTATTTAAAAACATATTATTTTATTATTTAACCAGATAAATTATCTTGATGAAAAAAGTTGTTTTTAAGAAACATTTAGCATATTTTTATTATTCATCAAAATATAAAATTTATTAGAAAAGTATAAAATTAATTTCCATTGTAAATTTTTATAACCAAATCAAAAGAAGATGTTTATTTTGTAAAATTTAACATATAAACTTGTCAAAAATTATATTTAAAATGGGTGCGCCATCAAAAGTTGGTAAAATTGCATTTTTTTAAAAATACGTCTTTTATCGAAAAATTGATATTGTTTTCATATCTCATTCTAGAAAATGAGTAAGATGAATTATAATTTCATAAAAGTTAAAATTAGTTTAATATTATTTATAATGGCTACTTTATAATATTATAATAATATATCATTGTTTAGTGAAACTCGGTATTGTGTACAACGCATGCTATCGAGGAAGGATGCTCTTGCGTGTAATGCAAGGCAAGCCAGTAATGTGTGTAGTGAAAGATTCTTTTGGTGTTTTGTATAACATAAGACATAAAAAACATATAAATATAAATTTTTCTCATAAAATCTTTGGGTGTTACAAATACCCTACCAAAGAAGAATTGGAAGCCTAAATAATATTTAGGAAACCAATTTCATAGGTTATAAAATAAACCCAAATAATACCACAAGAGTTACATATGAAAAACACCCAATTTCAAGATAAACTGAAACTATAAAACTAAAATCTTAAAAAACTAAAGCATAATATATTTTCAGTCAATGAAAAACATATGAGTAATATGAAAAATGAGTAAATACATCAAGAAAACTCATCAAAAAATGGTTACACAAGTAATGGCCAACCTTTTTGTGTCGATACCCTCAATCCAATGTGAAAAACATCAACCGCACCACCCCTACACCACAAGGGGGTGCAAACTAATCATAAACCTCAATATTCTACCAACAAAGGAAACAAATTAAACTATAGGGTCAAATCCAAACTTCCAAAAATTTCGGAACATCATGAATGCTGAAGGAACCTGTAAGGAAATTGGAAGAAACAAAGAAAGAATCAAATACCTTGAAAAATCATGACAAAATTGCCCCAAATCTTCCAAAGGTTGAATATCCAAGCAACAAAAACTGATTGGTAGGTTCGAACGAGTCTTTTTAGCTAAATGTGGATTGAAATGGGGGGGAGGAAGAGTGAAATTTTAATGGCCTAAGAAACAATCACATTACCTTCCCAAATCTAGACGATTTGAGAAACATTGAGACGTTTTTCCTTAATCCGCAATCCAAATGAACTCCAAAGAGGCATAATTGATAATGAGGGTGAACCTCATGTTTTTGGATTTGTGTGGGAGGTTGAATCACCAAAAAAGTACAAAATGTATGAGATATTGAAAAATTAATAAAAATAATTTAAAAAGGATATGGGCATACGTGTTTGACGAAAACCATAATAAAAAAACCAAAATCCATCATTATTATGGATTCATATGGGTTCTAAATTGATATGGTGGTTTTAATATACCTATGTTTTCAAATTGGAAAGTGGAATGAGTTTACAATGCAAAAAATATGAAAGAGTTATAAATGAAAAAAAAGTAATTTTAATTCTGGAAATGGGCTCACAGTTTGTCCCAAATTTTGAAAACCCACCATTCCCACCAAAATGAATGGTAAACCTCCAAAAAATAAATAATATAAATTAAATGAAAAATATTTTTTAAATATGTCATTTATTTGACAATTCCCCCAACAATTGAACTCCCTACCCTCGTAAATCCATTGCAAGGCCAAAGGAAAAAATAAAACCCAACTGAAAGGCCAAAATGGACTCCTTTTCCAAGTTTCACCTGCCCCCAAAAGACCAAAACACCTTCAATTGATCAATAAAGGAAATAATAATCTCACAAACATAAACATACAACACTTCCTGAATTGATCATGTATATTCAGATTTTATTCCAAAAGAAAACTCCTCAAATACTTTCAAAACAAGATACAAATAATGTAAAGACCCATATAATTCAAGGGAAATTTTTTTTCTAAATTTTCTTTGGGATTTTACAAGAACGCAGTTTCTGACAGCAACTGTTTCTGAGGCCCGGTGTGCCCGAAATTAATTTTCGAAGTTTAGTTGGGGTACATTCAGTGAACGAACAAGCAGGTTTTTTTTTCTAACTTTTGAACCGTTGCTTGGAATCAAAATCTGAGGGCACCGATGAACTCATAGCGCCGGTGATTACTTAAGAAGACCACTTTCTGTAGTTGCATTTTCTTAGAATGAGTTTTTTAAATTAAGAGAGGGATAATAATATAATTATTTTACAATTATATTTTCTTTTCTTTTTAAGTGGATTAAGTGTTGTGTCACAGCACTTTTCCTCTCTCTTATGTGGTTATAACCTATGTGAGGGAGTTAGGGGTGGGACCTAATTGTTGATAACTACCTTTGAGAGGATTAAGGTGGGTTGGGGCCCACACGAGCCCAACCCCTCACCTTCCCCTAACTTCATAACTTTTCCACACATAAATTTTGTAACTCTAAAAAAGAAACCCCCCTTTTTAATTAAAGTCAACTCCTTAATTGTGTAGGTTTTTCAAGTAATTAATTCTTGGATTCATTTTAATTTTAAATGAATTCCTTTGGATTCTGTGTTAATTAAATAAGACTAACTCTTATTTCATGGGAGAATAGTTGATGGTGCGAAAGGATTTGAAGAGAAAGCTCTAAGCTTTGAAGAACTTCTTTCTTCTTAAGTAACGCACCCTCACCCCATATTAATGAAGTCAAACCATGCATTTATTCTGGTTAAGAAACACCTCATTAATTTGGGCGGTTAAATCGTTACAATTAATTCATTGAATTGATAGTTTATTTTTGAATTTCAAATGTTTCCTTGTGCGTTAATAAAATAAGACTGTTCTTATTTTATCTAGTTGGTCTTGTTGTGTGGAGAGGCTAGGGAGAATTCGCCCAGGTTCTTGAAGTTCTTCCTCCTCGACGAAGAACGCGAAGAATTTGAGGAACGCCGACCTCCGACGAAGGTCGAAAAGAACGCTGTATCCTCGGAGATCGACGACGCGACGCCGATGAATCCTTTTCCGTGACACGACGATTCCCCCTTCTGCGACGTCTTCTTCCGTGACGTCCCTTTTCGCGAAAAATCTAATTCGATGACAACGCTTGAGGTAGGGAATTAATTTGAGAATGATTTTATTCCCTCGTTTTGTTCATTCTAAGGAAAACAAATAACACAGATCAAATTATTATCTTGTTGATCCGCGAATGTTTTCCTTGCGGGTTGGGACTAAATTGTTGCGGGAAGTGGTAGGGGTTTATTACTTCTTGTTCGTGAAAACATCCTTTGTCGTTCCTCGTCTTTTCATTTTTTTGGGCCGCTTGTTGTCAACTTAACGGGAGGAAGTTGGACTGCACGAACACGGCTGACCCTCCTCCCCCATTGTTGTTGTGTTGTTGCGGTTCAGAATATGGCGGCCCGGTGCGACGACACCACGCGGGAACCTAGAGGGATGCAACAAGGATGCGCGGCGCCGTCGTGCCGCGCCGTTGAGGTCGTACGAATTTTTGGTGGTAGTCGGGGCCGTGAAGGCGAACCGAAGACTCCGCAGTTTGTTGTCGAAGTTCGGATCGATGGACGATGAGGAGGAGAGTCTCAATGGCGTTTTGAATCCTTTGTAGTGATCTTTGGCTCCCGGGAGGACCACCGGCGTAGACGGAATTGAAAACGGACCACCAGAGCAACTCCAGTGGTCCGCAAAAGACTCCGCCGGCGCGACCCGCCGGTTCGGCGGCTGGCACCGGCCGGCCACCAGGAGGCGGCGGCGCTCGGCGCGCCGCCTAAAAGTGGCCGCTGCGGTGGCGGGCGGCTGGTCCTGCGGCCGCGCGGGACTAGCAGGACGAGGCATCACGCCGCGTTCGTTGACAGGGAGCGGCCCCCGCGTGGGGACCGCGGTTTCGTCTAGGGGGAGGTCCCCCCTTGCGCGGCCACTTGGCCAGCGCACAGGGCCGAGCCGCCCAACTAGACCACCAGGGCGGGCCGTGCCCAGCCGGGTCGGACCTGGACCCGGTTCGGGCTGACCCATGGGGGTTGGGCCGGGTCGGTCCGGGCCCAGACCCCCCCCCCCCGCTTTCAAACATTTTTCAGTCTTTCGCCTATATCATGGGCTACGGACCTCCGATCGATGCACCTTCAGTTGAGATGTGATCCTTGGATCGAGATGGTCGTGTAGGTATATTACAATGACGGTTTCGGAGAAATATGGGTTCGTCCGGGTTGGTTCGGATACGAAACCAACCAGGCCCTCAGAGCGGAAACACTTATATCTTGAGCTCCGTACGTCCGATTGACGTGCCGTCAACTTTGTTGGTTCCCTCTTGATGAGACGGAACTTTTAGCATAATTCACCTGAGTTTTGGTTGTTGTTGGATAGTGACTGTGTTGGATTATACCCGAAATCCAACCAGGCCCCTGGAACGGAAAAGCTGATATCTTTCAGACCGGACGTCCGTTTGACGAACCGTCAGCGGCGTTGGTGATCACGTTGAGAAACGGTCCCCATGAGTATACCCTATGAGAGTTCAGGGTACAGTTGAGATATGGCTGGGTTGGTTCACTCACGAAACTAACCAGGCCCCTGGGATGAAACGGATAATAACTCACAGACCGGGCGTCCGATTGACGTGTCGTATGTTGTGTTGAGACCCATATGATGAGGTGGTTCTTTGAGATACTTCTTCCTGGGACTTTGTGATACTTGGAGTATTGACTTGTAGCTCGTGGAGCACACCCTCTCAGAGACGAGCGTGCGGAGTACGGAGACCGTGTAGCTGACTGAGACCTGACGACTGCTTGACCGACTCGACTTGGAGTGAGTCGACTAGCCTAGTGGACGGATCACTACTTTGTTTAGTTGTAGACCCATGGCGGATAGAGCACTACCTGTGTGACAGTGCAGACCCATGGTACTCGTCCGGAGAGTACCTCTGCAGGATAATAGGGGGTGTGCACTACTGTGTTTGGGTGGAAAACCCCAGCAAGAAGCACTACTGTGTTTTGGTGGCTGGCCCGCAGTACTCAACAGGAGGAGTACCTCAGTAGTCTTAGGTTAGTGATCAGTACCTCAGAGTCATGACAGGACCAATGTACACATCAGAGACGGGGCTTTTCCGTAGTTACGGTTTTGTTAATGAAAATCCTGTTTTGAGCTGAGTCTTTGATCTTTGGGTATACCTCATGTTTGAGATGGGTCACTTGATAACATAGGTGTATTTATGGGCATATACCTGGGTAGTGGTTATCTGTTGATTTCATAATCTTTGTGTTTTCTCATGATTGAGATGGGTTAATTGATAACTTAGGTATATGTATGGGAATATACCAAGTAGAGGTTATCTGTTGAGATCTTTTTTGTGGTTATCCATGTTGGTTTTTGTGAGACATTGAGGGTATCGAGGTACCTACTGATTATCGTTATACTCACCCCTGCATGGGCTATTCCCGCACCTCATTTTGTTGGTTGCAGATGACGGGCAGTGTTGATGGAGGCTGTGTGTTCGAGGACTGGACGGTACCCGGAGGTGGACCACACGACGAGTCAGTACCCAGAGGTGGACCCCACGACGAGTCAGTATCTGGAGGTGGACATCACGACGAGACGACACACGAATGAGGTTGAAGAGAGAGAGCATTGTGGAGGCTATCTGTACCTACCCTTCAGGTAGGATCCGTGGTGGACGATCCAGGAGCCGCGCCATCTGTACCTACCCTTCAGGTAGGATCCGAGGAGGATGAACTAGGATCCACTTCCGTTCTTCTAGATGTTGTCGTTTTCTATTGTACTTTTGTTCTATTGTAGTTGTACTTTCATTTGGGTTTGTATTTGGGCCCATTTACTTTTCAGAACTTTCTTTTGTACTTAGTGTTTTACTTCCGCTTGTACTTTGTTGTGTTTTGTTTACTTCCTTAAAGGAAATGCCTTCCCAGTTATTGGGATTTATGCCTTTGGTGCTAGTCACCAGCCCCTAGCCTATAGAAGGAGGGCTTGGGGTAGTCACGAAACGGGCCCTGAGGATGGGTCGTGACAAATTGGTATCAAAGGAGTCGGTTCTACCACAGAACCTATAACTCTGATATTTTTTTTCTTTCTATGATGCAAAAGTGTTAAGGGTACCGAGTGTGGTCTTCAGTTCAGGGAGTCCAGTGTTGGTGCGGGTGGCCGACATATCTATACACCAGGACCCTGACAACCGATTTCCGACTTTTTGCACGAAAACACTGATTGCGTGTGTGTTTCCAGAAGGTTTTAAAAGTTAGCTCAAACCAGGTCATGTCATCAGGTATAATCATTTGACCATGTCACGTTGTTTCTTTCAGGATTCCTTTCCACGGACGACTAGCTAGAGCCCACATGGATGTGCGTACTGACAGCATGCCGAGCGACGAGGATTCGGTATAGGGCCCTCTTGCAGTTGAGGCACCAGCGGAGGCACCAGCGGTACTACCATACATTGGGCCACCGATGCCACCAGCCCCAACAGTAGGCGATGCATGCCAATTGAGCGCGCTGCACGAGTTCTAGTGCCAGAGACCACCCAGGTTCCGAGGAGAGACAGACCCGCAGGCGGCTGAGGATTGGCTAGAGGCAGTGGTGAGAGTCTTTAGGCTAGTGGGGATGCCTGCAGACTTCATGGTGATCTTTACTACCAGCCTCCTTCAGGAAGAAACAGGCAGGTGGTGGAGCCACTTGTTCCAGTTTTGCGACAGGATGACCTTCACATGGGAATACTTTGGGACCTTCTTCAGGGTGGTGTTTGTGCCAGTAGCTCTACAACCCGAGCGTATTCAGGAGCTGCTAGCTTTGCCGCATGTTTTTCGATCAGTAGACGAGTCATCTGTGGGCAGTAGACCGATGATGAAGAGGTCCAGGAGGTCCAGACCAGTAGTTGGGCGATCTCATGTTTTATTATCGGTGGTGGGGGGCACCCAGGGTTGGGTCAGAGCCATCCGTACGAGGATTAGGAAGTGTTATGAATGCGGCAGGAAGGGTCACCTGGAACGTGACTATCCGACCCCCCGCACAGTCAATCCAAAGGCTTTAGATGAGCCACCGAGGCGGAAGTAGTGGCAGGTGCATGAGCAACAGCCGAGCAGTGGACAAGTCAGTAGAGCTCCGGGAGCAGGTGGACAGGAGAGGAACTAGTGGATACGTCCCTCGTGCTTCTAGTTCCATATTTCTGTTGTATTTGTGTCTTTGTACTATGAGCTGCAATAATAAAAAAGACACGTATCTTTGTGATGTTTTCTTTCCTGTCCATTTGTTTAGTTGAAACTGAGAGGTTCCAGTAAAAATTGTTGACTTGACCCTCACATTCGAGATTTCTACTGGAGGAGACCCAGTGACCTCATACTAATGCAGACAGCGTGACTCGACCCTTGGAGGCGAGAGTAACAGTTGAATCTCTTGGTAGTTACGTCGAGGCCTTACGATGTCATCCATGGCATGAATACATCATTCATGTCAGGATTGACTGTATTAGGTAACAGGTGTGGTTCATATAGGGGATTAGACTGAGATTCTCTTTTCGGTAATGCAGAAATTTTAGCAACTCTTTCAAGTCGTAGGCAAAAAAGGTGCAGATCATCTAGGAGCGGATGAAGACTGAACAGTGCTGTAAGAAACAGTAAACTGGTGCCGGTCTTAGAGACTCGAGCTTGATAAATGTTTCAATAAGAGGAAGATTTAAGGAGAGATGAGTCTTTAAAGCAGCAGACATGGAGGCATAGCTAGGAGAGCAGCATGAGGTGGTGTACATCTTAACATGCTACAACCACCCGCCTTAGTTAACCCCGCCATCCTCAGGGATCTAGAGGGCGGAGGAAGAGTGTGGCTGCATGCGGTCAAGGAGTGTGACCCAATGGCTCTAAAAGTGATTCAAGGGACAGTCTGTGACCACTAATAGCTGCCGTAGTAACAGACGTCAATATGAATCATTCCTTGCTTTCAAAAATTTTGTCCCAGACCTAGAGTTTCCGGTAAGCCGTAGACTGGACCCTCACGTCTAGAGATACCTTGGGAGAAGACTCGATAATCACAATTATGTCGATGGTGTGGTCAGACCCTCGAGGCTATAGTTTCGGTTGGAATCTCTTAGTGGCAGCATCGAGGCTTTACGACGTTGGTTTGAGTGTGGACTGGGCAATCACAGTTCATACACAAATTAACAGTATTAGGCAATAAGGTTGTGGTTTAACTACAACGTCGGGATGGGTTTTCCTAGGTCGGTAGAAAGGAAACCCCAGGCAGCACAGGATAAACTCATGCACAGAAGGGTGTGACCGATAACTCTTTAGTCGGTCAACCTTACCCTCATGGCAGTAGTCGTTTTGAGTTTCATTTCTAACAGAAATTGGAGACCTCTAGAGTTCGAGGATAACGATCACATATTTATACGGGTCTCACCTCGACAAGGTTTATGGAGATGTGGCCAAGGAGGCATGTTATCTCCGAGGTTCAACGGACCGTTCTAGGTCCTTAGCTGGGTAGGCGAGGTGGTTTACCGCTTGACCCATCCACCTCAGTTGCACCTGGTGCATAACGAATACCACTTATCTCAACTGAGGAGATACGTGCCCAACCCTTCGCATATCATCGACCATGAGGAGCTGGACGATGGTGATGGGGTTACTTTCACAGAGGTTCCAGTAGGGATCGAGGATCAACAGGAGAAGATCCTACGAGGACGGTCAATTCCTCGTGTGTGCTTTCTTTGGCAGTACGATAACCTCCAGGTAAGCACATGGGAGCGGAAGGCTCAGATGCATTCTCAATACCTCTTTTGTATCCCTAGTTTGTGTTAAAGCTTTACGAGGACGTAAAGCCCTGAGGTGGGAGTAATGTAAAGACCCGTAAAATTCAAGGGAATTTTTTTTTCTAAATTTTCTTTGGGATTTTACAAGAACACAGTTTCTGATGGCACCTGATTTTGAGGTCCGGTGTGCCCAGAATTAATTTCCAAACTTTAGGTCGGGTACGTTCAGTGAACGAATGAGCGGGTTTTTTTCTAACTTTTGAACCGGTGCTCGGAATCGAAATCCGAGGGCACCGATGAACTCGCAACGCCGGTAATTGCTTTAGAAGACCACTTTTTGGAGTTTCATTTTCTCGGAATGAGTTGTTTATGTAAAGAGAGGGATAATAAGATAATTGTTTTACAATTATATTTTCTTTTCTCGTTATGTGAATTAAGTGTTGTGTCACAACACTTTTCCTCTATCTTATGTGGTTATAACCTATGTGAGGGAGTTAGGGGTGGGACCCACTTCTTGATAACTACCTTTGAGAGGATTAAGGTGGGGTGGTGCCCACACGAGCCCAACCCCTCAGCTTCCCCTAACTTCATAACTTTTCCACTCTTAAATTTTGTAACTCTAAAAAAGAAACCCCCCTTTTTAATTAAAGTCAACTATTTAATTGTGTAGGTTTTTAAATTAATTAATTCTTGGATTCGTTTGAATTTTAAATGAATTCATTTAGATTGTATGTTAATTAAATAAGACTAATTATTATTTCATGGGAGAATAGTTGTTGGTGCGAAAGGCTTTGAAGAGAAAGATCTACGCTTTGAAGAACTTCTTTCTTCTTAAGTAACGCACCCGCACCCCCTATTAATGAAGTCAATCCGTGCTTTTATTCTGGTTAAGAAACGCCTCATTAATTTGGGAGGTTAAATCATTACAATTAATTCATTGAATTGATTGTTTCTTTTTGAATTTCAAAGGTTGGATTGTGCGTTAATAAAATAAGAATGTTCTTATTTTATTTAGTTTCTCTTGTTGTGTGGAGAGGCTAGGGAGAATTCGCCCAGGTTCTTGAAGTTCTTCCTCCTCGATGAAGAACGCAAAGAACGCCGACCTCCGACGAAGGTCTACAAGAACGCTAGATCCTCGGTGATTGACGACGTGACACTGATGAATCCTTTCTCCGCGACGCGACGATTCCCCCTTCCGCGACGTCTTCTTCTACGAAATCCCTTTCCATGACAAATCTCATTCGACGACAACGCTTGAGGTAGAGAATTAATTTGGGAATGATTTTATTCCCTCGTTTCGTTAATTATAATGAAAACAAAGAACACAGATGAACTTATTATCTAGTTGATCCACGAATGTTTTCCTTGCGGGTTGGGACTAAATTGTTGCGGGAATTGGTATTGGTTTATTGCTTCTTGTTCATGAAAACAACCTTTCTCGTTCCTTGTCTTTTCTTTTTTTTGGGCCGCTTGTTGTCAACATAACGGGAGGAGGTCGGACTGCACGAACACGACCGACCCTCCTCCCCCTTTTTTGTTGTGTTTTTGTGGTTCGGAAGATGGCGGCACGATGCGACAACACCGCACGGGAACCTAGAGAGATGCGGCAAGGATGTGGGGTGCCGCCGCACCGCGCCGTTGAGGCCGAACGAAAGTGTGGTGGTAGTCGGGGCCGTGAAGGCAAACTGAAAACTTCGCAGTTTGTTGTCGATGTGCGGATCGACGTACAATGATGAGGCAGTCCGCATTAGTGTTTTGTATCCTTTGTAGTGATATTCAGCTCCCGGGAGGACCACCGGCATAGACGGAGTTGAAAACGGACCACCGGAGCAACTACGGTAGTCCGCGGAAGACTACGCCGGTGGCGGAGCCCGACGCACCATCGGGAAGGGGACGCTGCGGCGGTGGGCAGCTGGTCCCGTGGCCGCGCTAGACCAACTGTACACGACATCATGCCACATCCATTGACAGGGAGTGGCCCCCGCGCGGGGGCCGTGATTTCATCTAGGGGGAGGTCCCCCCTTGCACGACCACTCGGCTAGTGCGCCGGGCCGAGCCGCCCGGCCGGATCGCCTGGCCGGGCCGCACCCAGGCCAGGCCGGGGTGCGCCCGGCCAGGTCGGACCTGGAGCCGGGTCGGACCCGGATCCAGGTCGGGCTGACCTAGGGGGGTTGGGCCAGGTCGGTCCGGGCCCAGACCCCCCTGCTTTCGGACCTTTTTCGGTCTTTCACCCATATCTTGGTCCACGGACCTCCAATTGACGCACTGTCAGTTACAATGAGATCCTTGGATCGAGATGGTCGTGTAGGTATATGACACTAAAGGTTTAGGAGAAATATGTGTTCTTCCGGGTTGGTTCGGATACAAAACCATCCGGGCCCTCGGAGCAGAAACACTTATATCTTGAGCTCTGGACGTCTGATTGTTGTGTCATTGACTTTGTTGGTTTCTTCTTGATGAGGCAGAACTTTTGGAATACTTCGCCTGAGTTTTGGTTGTTGTTTGATAGTGTCTGCGTTGGATTGTACCCGAAATCCAACCAGGCCCCTGGAATGGAAAAGCGGATATCTTTCAGACCAGACGTCTGTTTGACGAACCGTCAGTGGCGTTGGTGATCATGTTGAGAAACGGTCCCCATGAGTATACCCTATGAGATTTCGGGGTACAGTTGAGAAATGGACGGGTTGGTTCTCTCATGAAACCAACCGGGCCCCTGGGACGAAAAGGCTAATAACTCATAGATCGGGCGTCCGATTGAAGCGTCGTCTGTTGCGTTGAGACCCCTATCATGAGGCGGTACTTTGAAATACTTCTTCATGGGACTTTGAGATACTTGGAGTATCGACCTGTAGCTCGTGGAGCGGACCCTCCCAGAGACGAGCGTGTGGAGTACGGAGACCGTGTAGCCGACTGAGACCTTACGACTGCTTGACCGACTCAACTTGGAGTGAGTCAACTAGCCCAGTGGGCGGAGCACTACATTGTTTGGGTACAGACCCATGGCGGACGGAGCACTACCTGTGTGCTAGTGCAGACCCGCGGTACTCGTCCAGAGAGTACCTCTGCAGGCTATTAGTGGGTGTGCACTACTGTTTTTGGGTGGCATACCCCAGTGCGAAGCACTACTGTGTTTGGGTGGTCGGCCCGCGGTACTCAACAGGAGGAGTACCTCAGCAGTCTTAGGTTAGTGAGCAGTACCTCGGTGTCGTGACAGGACCACTGTACACTTCAGAGACGGGGTTCTTCAGCAATTACGGTTTCATTAATGAAAATCCTGGTTTGAGCTGAGTCTTTTATCTTTGTGTATACCTCATGTTTGAGATGGGTCACTTGATAACTTAGGTGTATGTATGGGCATATACCTGGGTAGTGGTTATCCGTAGATTTCATAATCTTTGTGTTTTCTCATGATTGAGATGGGTTACTTGATAACTTAGGTATATGTATGGGCATATACATAAGTAGAGGTTATCTGTTGAGACCTTATTTGTGGTTATCCATGTTGGTTTTACTGAGACCTTCAGGGTCTCGAGGTCCCTTCTGAGTATCGTTATACAAACCCCTACATGGGCTATGCCTGCAACTCATTGTGTTGGTTGCAGAAGACAGACAGTGCTGAAGGAGGCCGAGTGTTCGGGGACTGGACGGTACCCGGAGGTGGACCACACGATGAGTCAGTATCTGGAGGTGGACTTCACGACGAGACAACACACGAAGGAGGTTGACGGGAGAGAGCATTGTGGAGGCTATCTGTACCTACCCTTCAGGTAGGATCCGTGGTGGACGATCCGGGAGTTGCGCCATCTGTACCTACCCTTCAGGTAGGATCCAAGGAGGATGACCTAGGAGCCGCTTCCGTTCTTCCAGCTTTTGTCTTTTCCTGTTGTACTTTTTTTCAGTTGTAGTTGTAATTTCAGTTGAGTTTGTATTATGGCCCATTTACTTTTCGGAACTTTCTTTTGTACTTAGTGTTTTACTTCCGCTTGTACTCTGTGGTGTTTTGTTTACTTTTTAAAGGCAATGCCTTCCCAGTTATCGGGATTTACGCCTTTGGTGCTAGTCGCCAGCCCCTGGCCTATGGATGTTGGGCTTGGGGTAGTCACGGAACGAGCCTCGAGGATGGGTCGTGACAAATAATTTACCCAAATTAACAACAACAACGAACAAGATTACACTTACCTTGATTTTACCTGCCCATTGGGAGTTCTCTACTCCCAAGGTTTAGCCATGGATAATGTAGGTAGTTAGATAGCTCCAAAAATACTAACTACCTCCAAGCCAAGACCAAGGAACAATCTAAGATACTAGAATGGGGAGACACAAATTGTCTCCCCACCATAAGAGACAACTCAAGTTTTCCCGAGACAGGATCGAGACTCTAACATGGGGATGCCCGAACAGACTCCCTGGTTTGAGGGGTAGACCTCCACTCAAAATTTCCAAAGGAAAATAAATGAGAATCATAATGGGTCTCCCCACCATAACAACCAACCATATTAATCGACCATTATGGGACGACACAAGAAGAACTCAAATTTAAAGAGTTGGGACGACCAAACGGTTAATCTGCACAGTTTGAGAAACTCTACACTAACCGTGTGGATCCATCTTCTTGAATGGTTTTCAGGGGCATGGTTACTTTTATCCATGCTCAAACCATGTGTTCAACCTGTATATACAAATTCCCAACCATAATCCAAAAACTCAATGGAAATCAAAGGGGAAAAGAATTACATTCGGTGATAACATATACATGAGTTCCTCCCACCTATCTCCGTTGAACAATAATAAAAAATCAGATGGAAACATCAGTAGTTTAAACAATATTCGTATTTCATATAGAGGATATAATTTTATACATGATTTTAAATGATCCTAGGATTTCCCTTGAATATATACCAGCCTCTCTCTAGGACCTATGGTTGGAGCTCAAAAGATTAAAGGATCTTTGGCCTCATTGTTTGGCTTTGGAAACCCCAAAACTGAACTTCTCTTTTCGGTGCCATGAAAACTATACCCTAATACCATATGGGTTCACCACTACCTTACACATTTCAAAACTCACATTACCCAAACCCGCTATTTCTCGGAAACAAGGGATTATAAGACGAACAGACACATCACACCCTTTTTCTTTGGGTGAGAAACAACAGGTGGAAATGACACATATAATCACCTTCTTCCAAAACAGAGGATTTTGATGTTTTCCCACAACAGAAATACTCTCAACATGTTGAGACTCTCATAGGATTGAATGATATTTACCTTTACAGTCATCGAGAACACAACATCACAATGCGTCACTGAACATGACCATTGCGACTAATAGAAACAATACATGTAAGGGGACCTTATGCTAAGTCCCAAAGCAACACTTAATTCCAGCAAGTGGCCATAATAGCCTCTCATGACCAGATTTCCCACACTATTGGTTTAGCAAAAACCTTTACTTTTTAGAGACAACAAAGGACCCAGAGGCCTTCTTAGACACTATCTAGATACTCATCCACACTAACAACCCCAGACCCCATCCACATTCAATGATTCAAGTAACATAAGAAACTATGGACTATTTAAACCTTACACAAGAAAAATATCACTAAAAGAGGTCCCACAAAATAAATAAATTAAAAGGTGTAAACTCAATATCCCAAGCTCTAGAAAAGGATTCCTTATATTGTCCACTGTACGATTTTCCAATGGCGAAACCATTCGTGTTTCACTTTAATCGTGCACCAACCCTTAATGGGGGCGTACAATATAAAACAAAAGAACCCATGGACCTACCATGCTAGTACATTAGTCCAAACATGCCACAAACCATAACCAAACATGTGAAGGGAACCACTGTAATGGATTCCCAAACATTTTTTATAAGATACCACTAAGACACCCATCAACCCAGCTTACTGTAATGGCTTCCCAAAACACGGTTCAAATATATGGGGTTCTTGGACACAAAACATACCACAATATCAACATTTTTAAAACCACATAATAAACACCATTACAAACCAGTCATCAGGATGTCATATTTTATGTAAAAAAAATCATTGAAAACAAACGGTTCAGTAGTTAGCATATCCACCAATGTTACCCCACGGGCTTCACACATGCATGGTTTGGGCCACACTAGGTACCCTCCTCATATCCATCCAAAGAACTAATCTATTAATTACATTAACCAACTATTATCTCATATAACCACATTCATGTGGTCTCTCATGGAAATATAACAGTTTAAAACAAAAATTCATTCACTTTTCAAAACCAAAAAATCAACCAATACATTCTCTTTCTCTAGACCACTATCCACAAAATCAAAATCCCAATAATTTAAATGAATACTAACTTTAAAGTCATATACATCAATATCAAAACATCTCATCCCATTGAAACACATTTCAATAGTTTATAAAACTCAATTGGGAACCCTTTTTCATAACCTACATTATCATAATATCCTCCTTTCAAAAGAAGATTAAACACACCATTTCCATTTGAAAATAATTCTGAAAATTTAGTTCGACCATTTCAAAAATAAAACCATTCCTTATTTATTAGGAAATAATTTGACATAAACTTTATGCTTTTTAAAACCAAGTCATTATTGCTTTAAAATCAAATTTCCAAGATTTCAAAACTATTAAACACAATACAATGTGAGAGGAAACTAGTTTCTGTGGGTGACGTGGAAATATGGTTGGTAGCCATAAGAAAATAACATAACCATAGTAGAGTGTTCTATTGGGGAAAATCCACAGCTCCACATGGCTTGACAGGTCCTATGATCTCTCTGAGACCATTAACCCAACTCTCTTTTCATTTCCCCTAATCATCATTAAACCAACAAAACCAAAGGGCTCAGACAAATCCTGGCATCCCCAGGTGACTAGAATCTGATCATGGGGTATGATGGACAAGAAACACTACCCATAATATGAATGTCTTGTCTCGACAGTTCTAACGCCAAACTATCCTGATTGTTTCCCATATAGCATGACCTAAATGAACGAACCTCCTCTAATACCATTTTGTCACGAACTGAATCTGGTATCCATCTAAACTGGCACCAAACCCTACCCGAGACAAGGCCCGAAGGGCATTCCCAATCCCCACGGGTGGGGAAAGGTTCATCGACATCATAAACTGAAAATTAGGAATGATTTACCTGATTTTATAAACATAAAACAACTAACAAATCCAATAAAATGAATCTGTAATTTAAAAAAAAATCAACTTTTATAAAATTTTAGGATTTAAATACACAACATAAAACAATGATAAAAGACCATTAAAAATATACAAAACTATAAATGACATCCCATGAACTTTAACATGACAAGAGGAACTGCCCCCAAGCCATCTTCACAACACTGCATCAGGTTGGGCTGCTAAAACCTGAACTGTAGGCACAAAAGTTGAACCCAAACCTGCGGCAACAAATTTTAAAAGTCTACTTACACCTAAAGGTGTAAGTAGGTTGTGAGAAATGGACCAGTAGGATACCACCACTAATTAATTCCATGTTATAAACATTCAAAAACTATAAGTATGCAAGTCTTCAATAACAAGAAATGCAATTTACTATTTTTAAAATATGCCACATTAAAAATTAAAACATTTTTCAGGTGGGATATTTTAAAGAATCAACAATTTTAAGTAAAATTAAAAATCTACTGAAATTTCCATCCAAAAATATTGTATGCTGATGGTAAAAGTAAAGCATTTATTGATAATAAGAAATATGAAATAACCCCTAGGAACTAGCTCACTGTGGGTCCCAGGTACCACGTATCTCAATGAGAGTAACCATCACAATATATGTTCTCATGCGCGAGCAACTAGTAGGGAACATAACCATAACCTAGTAGTCCTAAATCATCATAATCATTATAGTTTATTTAGTGTTGTAAGATTCTATATTGATAAATTAATTTCAAGACCCCCTCCCCACAAATTGTACCCCTCCTGGGCCGGCAATGTGAGAAGAGAGATAATGACCACCGAGTACTACCTCCTGTAGGCCCTGGGATGTTGACCAGAACCGAGGGTATAATAATCACACAGATGGAGGGCATTACTCTCTAAGAGAACACACACAAAATAGAGTGATAAGACCGACACAAACCAACTCAAACTCAGACATAAATATAAAAGAAATTTCATGTACACATATTTAATGTCATACAATTCTACTACAACTGAAAGGTGAAAAATTGTAAGTACCAAAGGAAAGTAAGAACAATAATAACCAAAATCCTGAACAACTCTTGTAACCCCAATCCAGTAGAAACAAACATATTCTCCAACTTGATCCAAGTGACCTAAAAAACGTTTATATATACATAGGGTGATTATAACAGTATACTTATTAGGATCCTCCCTGAAGCCTCTCTTGACGAAGTAAACAAAGCATTATATGGCACACTTAACAAAAAGTGAAATTAACTCATAACCAAGACAGGTATACTATGTTCCCAACCTCACTAAGGCTACTCTCACCTAGTATATAATACATGAGTATATAATATAACAAAGAATATCAATGGTTACCCGCTACTATATCCCCACAGGTTTGCCAATTTTCCCCAACGTCGTATGTCCTAAGAATCCCTCTCCAAAAAGGTTTGCCTGCAGACACCCAGGTGAAGCACCACAACATGCACCTCTTGCAACAAAACCACCATGTCCATGAAATAAGATAACCTGGTAGTTTATGGGAGCAACCACACCTCTCCAAACATGTATCATACATCAGGTATTAAACCTAAAGCCATTATAGCCCATACAGTGAGTTAGGATCCACAAGCCATCACAGCCTATACACATTACACCTGTAGTAGTACATAGGAAACTATATCCAGAATATATGTGCGCAAATAACCACAGGACATTATATCATTCCTCACACATATATGGGGTAAAATAACCAATGTGCCTAGTCAAAAACATAATTAACAAGAGAAGGGAGTGGGGCCAAAGGGGGCAGTCATCCATCCATCCTACCACCATAATGTTAGGGAAAACACCCCCAGTGATCAGAATACCTAGTGTGTTTTTCCCTAACTAATGGGGTGGAGTAGAGTATAGAAACACAAAAATTACAGAATATATTATAGCTTACAACCAAACTAGGAGAATAACCTAGTCTTAGGCTCAACTGTAGCTAGCATCTCGCAGACTCCTAGATACTACTTCTAAGACTAGGTATCCTATAAGTACACAACCATTTAAAGAGATTTAATACATTAATTCAGTCCCTTTTTATCAATTGCACTTTATGATAATTAATTATTTAAATATTATATAACTATTAAAAATTCCAGATTATATTTCATTAGCATCACACCCAAAGTCCAATGTCCTCAGCATTACACCCCAGAAAACACTAACCCCATAGGTTAACATCATTTATTCAATTATTTATTTACCACATTAATTTACCATATTCCCAATAATTCTTGAAAAACATCCTATGCTACTAAACATTATGGGGCTCAACACGGTGAGTATATGAGCCACCCGTCAAGTCGTTTCCCCCTATAGCATGAGCTTATACCCATCCTCAACTGAGAAACTAAACACGGAAATCACATGGCATACCATATGTGTCTTCACCCATTTCGAAATAAGGTAATGCAATACCGTCTACCTTGAGATGTGTGGAATGTAAAGAAGATAAACAGCCAATAATAATCGGCAAGCATCCAAACATTAATATCCAACCCATTTCATCATCCTTAGTGTCCGCCTCAACACCAACATGCATAAACCGATGAATCTCGCCTCTCTAGGCGTCAACTGCTTCCAAAAACAGTAGGCCTCCCTAGCCCCACATATCACGACTTCCATCAAGGCTCACATCAGAACACAGTTAATAGGGAAATAAAAATCATATCAATTTGGCTATTGGACATTAAACAATCAATAGGGCAACTAAAGACCCTAAAAGGTATTATATTTTATCAAACAACCTTATCTTTAATCCATATTCAATTAACCGTTTTATTATTCTAAGGTTATAACTGTAGGAATCCTAAATAGTAAGCTATTACAAATTGATTAAACATGCTTACTGCCTAAATTTGATTAGCATCACAATTACAACAACAATAGTTAGATTCATTCAGATGCCTATTTATCATTATACAAACAATTATAAATTAATTTTTTCTTTACGTTATTTACCAATTTTTCATCAAGAACAATAATCTAAACATATAAAGCTTATATATCACACAATCTTGAAAATAATGAGGTAATAACATATCATAGATATCAATTTATTTATCTCAATTGAATATTTATTATTTCAATTCCATTGTGATCTAGTGGGATAAAAAATGCTAACTATACAGTCTCACATAAATGAAAAGAGAAGTAATGAATCCCATGCCTCAAACAGTTCTTGACCTTCTTTATACGTGAACGAGCCACACAATAGGTTACGATCTCCTCCCCCCGTGACAACTATATCCACCCAAGGATGTAGAGACACCTCCACACTGGTCAACACCCAAGAAAAACACATTAGGAACATGGAGATACAATTCCATGAAAGGGAAATGGGAAACCTAAAGAGATGAACCCAATAATAATGATGATAGATCATAACTTATATTCAAGAATGATCGATACTGCTTGGTTGCATCAAAACAGTGTAGAACCAATCCTAGGGGGAATGTTAGATTCTGAAACTCCTATGGGATGGAATAGAATTTTTGAGAATCTCACAACTGATAACAAGGAATAAGAACTGGTGATGACGATATCTATCCCGTTTTGAAGATTTAGTGTAGCACCTGTTTATGATACACTAGATTTTCCATTAAAATATGATTGCATTAAATCGCGTAATTTGACCATGTAAAAGAATCCTAATACTTAGGAAAAATTAATATAGGATTTACGGCCTTAGAGTCCTTCAAAGAAGGCATTAAATTCATTTTACGTCAAAGGAAACGTCAAAGGGTTAAAACTATTGGAAGCTGGAACCATTGTTCGTGAACACAAAATTTGTCCAAGGAAAGAGATCATCGTTGGAACCTCATCCTTCTAGAAAAAATGTTCATAAACTCAAAATTCAGCAAAGGAAGGAGGTCACCATTAGAAACTCACCATTCTGGAAACACTACTCATAAACTCAAAATTTGGCAATGTAATGTGGTCACCATTGGAACCTAACCATTCTAGAAACACTTTTAATGAACTCAAAATTTGGTAACATAAAGAGATCACCCTAGGAATCTTGCTATTCTAGAAACACTGTTCATGAACTCACAATTTTCTAAAGGAAAGATATCACAGTTGGAAAGTTACCATTATGGAAACACTATTCATGAACTCAAAAAATGGCCAAGGAAAGGGGTCACTGTTGGAACCTCGCCATTCTAGAAACACTGTGTATGGACTCAAAAATTGTAAAAGGAAAGAGGTCACCATCGGAACCTCACCGTTCTAGAAACACAGTTCATGAACTCAAAATTTGGAAAACGAAAGAGGTAATTGTTGGAACCTCATCCTTTTGGAAACATCGTTCAAGAACTCAAAATTTGGAAAAGGAAAGAGGTCACTGTTGAAACCTCACTGTTTTGGAAACACTATTCATGAAGTCAAAATTTGGCAAAGGAAAGAGGTTGCCGTTAGAACCTCACTGTTTGGGAAACACTGCTCATGAACTCAAAATTTTGAAAAGAAAAATACTAATAATAAAACATACCATTTAAAGCACATCGTTGGACCTCACCATTTCATTATTCACAAAACCCTACCGATGGAACTATTCACATAAGGTTACTGTTGACACTATTCAAATAAGGTTACTATTTCACTGTTCACCTAAGGATATCGTTGCACTGTTCAACTAATGTTGCCGATTAAAAGTTCACATAAGGTTACCACTGACACGATTCAAATAATTTTTTCATTACATTGTTCACCTAAGGATATCATTGCGTTGTTCACCTAAGGCTACCGTTGGAACAGTTTTCAAGATTAGTGTTGGAACTGTTCATAGTGGTCTACTGTTGGAACTGTTCACAAGGCTACCATTAGAGCTGTTCACCAAATTGGAAATTTGGAAAAGTGATGGGGATAAGTCACAATGACCACCCATAACAACTCAGACACCAAATGTTTTTCAAAGGAATGGACCCGAGATGTCTGATCCATCACATCAGATACCTATCAAAACATTCTCATCCTCAAGAATTCAAAACCCACATAAAAGGAAACTAAAAAAGAATTCTGAACGACCACCCATCAAGATACCACTCAAAAGAGACAATGCCACAATAATCAACAGAAGAAAGAAATCCCATAAACAAGAATGTTCAATAACCACAAAGGGGACATCATTACATGAAAAGAGTTAGAATTCAAACAACTCTGGGAACTGAGCGCGTATCTGCGACTCATGTTCCCAACTACTCTCTTCCATGCAACTATGTTGCCACTAGAGATGAATCAAGTGGATAGAAATACTCTCCAACACCATCTCTCTATGGTCTTGGATCTTCACCAGATGCTCCTCGAAGGTCTCATCATCATCAACATAGACCTATCCCTAGTCGATGTCATGTGAGTCATCACAAAGATAATGACAGAGCTATGATACATGGATAACATCATGTATCTGTCTCATCTACGGGGGAAGTGCTACTCGATACTCCATGGCTCCAACACGAGCTAAAAACTCAAAGGTCTCAACAAATCTGGAAGAAAGTTTACTACCATGACCAATCCTTCACTGCCCACAATAGGGATTCACCTTAAAAAATACATGATACCCAACATCAAACTCAAATGGTCTCCTCCTTTTATGGGCATATGATTTATGATGATCATGTGTTGTTTTCATCCTGTCACGAATCACCTAAACCATCTATATTGTATTCTTCACATGTTTCCGGTCTGAGAATTGTTGAATCTCTGACCCCAGTCTAGTACAAATAGAGAATAGAAAGGTTATCCATACAAGGATTAAAACAGCGCCATACCTATGGTGGAGTGAAAACTATTTTTGTAAGATAACTCCACCAAGGGAAAGTGACACATCCACAAAACTCCAAAATATATGACACAAGAGTGTATCATGTCATCAAGAGTTTGGATGGTTTGCTCTGTCTGACCATCCGTTTACAGATGAAAAGAAGTGATAAGGTATAATTGAGAACAGAAATCATTTTGGAGACCTATCCGCACCCTGGAGGTAAAATGAGGATCTCAATTATAAATGATCATCCTTGGGACTCCATGAAGTCTCACCACCTCTTCTTGATATCTCCTCAACAAAAATTCCACCGATCATGACTTCTTGATTACTATAAATTGGGAAGATTTTGTTAAATGGTCCACTACCACCCAAATAGCATCATTTTTTCCCTGAGCTCGAGGTATACTAGTAAAATAGTCCATCGTGATGTCCTGCCACTACCACTGAGTAGAATTTAATAGATCGAGCAGACCACTAGGAACACAGTGTTCGACCATCACTTTCTGGCAGACCAAACATTGAGACACAAACTCTACAACTGCACGCTTTATCCCAGACCACCAAAACTAACTCTTCAAGGCTCGATAAATCATTTCCATGCTAGGATGCACAACTAATAGAGAACTTTGGACCTCTCCGAGAGACATCTCATGCATCAACAATGGAACAAATATCCTCCCATGATAAAACACTCATTGTTGTTCATCTTAAGACAAACTATCAGGGGCCTCTCTACAAACAACTCAGTCTCTCCAAACCACCACCTCTAGATCCCCAAATTGGGACACTTCCACCTGCTGCACTAGAGATGACTACAATGTCATCTAAAAAAGACATCCTATACCCCCCAACTTCTCTTATATCACGATGTAATGAAGAAAGTTATTTCATTACTCTCTATGAATCACCAGATTCATGCACTGCATCACTACATGACATCCAAATCAGGGTGTCAGCTACAAAATTACCCATTGACAGTGTATATGATATTTCAAAGTCTTATTCCTATAAGAACTCCATACAAAAATGTTGTCACATGTTTAAGTCACGCTGGGAGAAAACATACTAGAGGCTCTTGTGATCAGTGAAAACCACAAAGCACACTCTAATGAGGTAATGTCTCTATAACTTCAGAGAAAACATCATGGCTGATAACTAAAGATTATGGGTGGGATAGTTATGTTCATGGGTACGCAATAGTCAGGACCCATAAGAAACAGCTGGCCATTGCTGCATTGGAACAGAGCATATCCCCATATGCAAAGCATCACATAAAAAATCAAATTGAACTCCCTCAGATGGAAGACACAGAACTGGATCAATTACTAAAATCCACTTTACATACTCGAAAGCTGCCTAACGTTGATCAGTCCATATGAATGCCTTATCCTTCCTAGTCAAATCTATCATAAGAGTCGCAATTCGGGATAAATGGACTAAAAAACTCATGTTGTATCCTAGGTGACCATGGAATATTTTCACATGTGACACCGTCTTGGGTGCTGCCGAAGGCACAACTACTTCAATCTTTGATGGATGCACAACTACTCCCTACTGGGACACAACATGCCCCAAGAAAATGACTTCTCAAACCCAAAACACAAACTTCGAAAACTTATCAATCAACTTTTGTTGACGAGGAACTCCCAAAATGAAATGTAGAAGCTCTGTATGCTCCTCCTTATACATGAAGTACACAAGGATGTCATTGATGAAAATAACCACAAAATGTTCCAATAACTCCCAGAAAACAATGTCCATCAATCCCATTAAAACAACTAGAGCATTCATCAAAAAGAATGACATTAAAACAAAATCATAATTCTCATGATGAAAACAAAAAAGCAGTCTTTCGGATATCCTCATACATCACATGCATCTGATGTTATCATGACCACATGTAAATATTTCAGAACCAACATGATCCATTAAGTTGATCTCATAAATCATCATTCCATGAAAGAGGATAATGATTCTTCACTGTCACATTGTTTATGAGATGATAATAGACACACAACCGAAAAATTCCATCACCTTATTTAAGAACAAAACTGGTTCTCCCCACACTGACACCCTCAGCCGAACAAAACTACACTGTAACAGACCATCAAGTTGTATAAAAATCTCTCGTAACTCATAAGGGGCTATCCTATATGTAGACATAGATATAATAGATTCTCCTGGTTATAGCTTGATCGCACACTCGATCTCTCATTGAGAGGGTAAGGATACAACCTCCTCCGGAAAGACAGCATGGTACTCTTCTATGACCCTAGTAATCACCAACTTCTGAACCTCTAATGAACTCATCATTAGCTCATCTATCATGGATGATAAGGATGGAATATTCCTCTGACACATCTGAGGGTCTTGCTCGCCAATGAACACATTTATCTCTCTATCTACATTGAAGAACACAACATGCCTCTTGAATCAATCCACGATATCTTGAAATGAACACAACCAATCCGTGCTGATGATGACATCATATAGTTGTATTCGTAAACATAGAAAATATTCCAAGAGCGGTGCTGCCCCATCCTTAGCTCATAGTCCCTACATACTTCAAACCAGTCATCTCGACCTCCAACTAGAGTATTCAACGCCAAGGGCACTAGAAGCCTCTCTATGTCAATTCAAAAAGCATGGAAAAGGGTTGGTGATATGAAGGATTTTGTCTCTTATAAATAAAAAAAGTCACACATCAAGGTAGAAAATATGAAATGGGTACCTCAAATGTCATCTAGAATTCCTGGTTCTTCCAACGCTAAAGCATGAAGCTGACCACAAACTCCTCCATAACCTCTCTGACCCTGATTATGGCCACCACCACGGTTGCACTCTGCTCTCTGAGGATGGGGAGCATTATGGGGTTGTTCTCTTATTTCCCCATCTAACCTTTGCTGATCTAAAGCTAGTGACACCTGCTACTGCTTCCTTAGCTTGAAATTCCTCAGCAAAAGAATCTGGTGTGGGACACTAGGTGTAGGATGACTTATCTGAAAGATCGGTTACTCTCACTACTGATGACCACGACCACCACAAGAAAAAAAATCATCTGAACCATTGGCAATGGCCAGAGAGCTACTAACCCCAGAGAAAAGAGATGCTAAGGGCTGGGACTTACCCCCAGCTGAACGGAAACTCTTCTATGCTGAAAACCAGGAACCCAAGACCACAACTCTTCTTAATGAGGAATTATGACGACTCCCCTCTCATGAGGATCCAGTTCTGGACCATGTATTCTTGATTACCTCTTCCCATGCCAAGAACCTTATGATACAACTTCAACATAAATGGGGTGACCTAGCACTATATCTCTTGAAGAAAAACCTCCTCACAATGCATTGCCCTGGCCACCTCAGCGGAAAACCGATCTAAAGCATATCGTAAAAGGATCAAGAAATGGAATATAAACTCTCACACACTGGAGCTCCCATGTCTATGGGTAATAATCTCCAGGAAACTGGACTCCTTCATGGCCGAGGAAAGAAACTCGACTCTAAAATTGTATTGGAACTCCTCCAATGAGATCGCTGACTCCCTACGATTTCCAAAGTACAAGAACCACCCCTGCCTTGCCACTCCATGTAGCATCATCACAATAATGGACACCCAGTGCTCCTTCAGAGAATGGATCGAACTGAATCCTATCTCAACCTACTTTAACTAGTCTTCTATGAATTCATCGGAAATGGATCAATCATACTTCTCTAGAATCTAGCACTGAAACTCTTGGAGTGTCCACCTCCACGTGTCTTCATCATCAACATCTTCCCTATGGAGATCTTCTAGAATATCCTGTTGGAAATATTTTATGCGATTATGATAAGGAATTAGACCAAAATCCATACCTTTAAAATAATAAATAGTTAGATCTCCTAGACCTGGAATATGGAAGATCAAAAATTTATTAATTAATTGTTCTGTTTTATTCATTTTAGGTTAAACTATACCATGGTATACCCATTCAAACATAGTCACAAAAAAGAATGATGCATCCTCCTTTCGAAGGTCTATACCCTATAACTAATATCACCTCATTTAGTAGCCATTGAATAGATAAAGGTACATACATAAGATCATAGGGGGCCCTAAATTCCTAGGTCTTAGCCGGTCTAATATGTCTACATAACTTTCTAAAATTGATTGACACTATTTCCCTACCAACCCATTCAACTGAAACTATGTCTTACAACAAACTCCATCGAATCTCTCAAACAGACCTCTGATAACACTCTATCATGACTTCTTATCCAAAAAGTGTACCCCTCCAGGGAAGAAAATGTGATAAAGGAGATAATGACGCCTCGATTCCCACCTCTATTAGGCCCGGGGTTGGAGACTAGCACCGAGGGTATAATAAACAGACAAATGGGAAGAATTACCCTCTAAGAGAACACACATGAAAGATAGAGATAAGATAGACACCAACCAACTCCAACTCAGAAATTAATATAAAATAAATCCCACATACACAAATTTAATTTCATAAAAACTACTACTAATGAAAGGGAAGCAACAGAAAGTACCAAAGGAAAGTAAGAACAATAGCAACCATGTGCTCGAACAGCTCCTGCAACCCCATGCTAGTAGAAACCTGCTTGTTCTCCATCCTGCTCTAAGTGACCTCAAAACTATTTTTATAGACATAGGGTAAGTATTGTTGTATACTTAGTAGGATCATCCCCGGATCCTTTCGTTTAAAAGTAAAGATATCATGTTAAAGCATAGTGAACAACAAGGGAAACTAACTCATCACCGTTACAGGTGTACTAAGTTCCTATCCTCACTATGGATAATCTCACCAAGTATTGCATACAAGAGTATATAATATAATAAAGAATATAAAGGGAACCTCGGTACTACTTCCCAACTTGTTTTCCACATTTCCCCAACGTCTCACGTCCTAAGAATCTCTCTCGAAAAAGTCTTGCTCGTAGACACCTGTACAAAGCCCCACAACATGCACCTAATGTAACAAAACCACCACATCCATGTAAGCAACATAACCTGATATTTTTTGGGATCCACCACAGCTCACATAATGTGTATCATATGTCAGGTATTAATCATCAAACCATTATAGCCCATAAACCAAGTAAGGATCCTCATGCCATCACAACCTATAAACGTTACACCTATAGTAGTCCATATGAATCTACATTCAGAATATATGTGTGTGAATAACTACAATCCATTACAACCATATACACACATATATATGTGGAAAACTAACCAATGTGCCTACCAGCACAACTAACTACCAAGAGAAGAGATCAGGGCCAAAGGGGGTAGTCATCCATCCATCCTCCCACCGAAATGTTGGGGAAAAGACCCCATAGGGCTCAGAATCCCCAGGGTGTCAGTTTCGCCAACTAATATGGTGGATTAGTGTATATAAACACAAAAAGTAGAGAATATACTATATATCACAACAACACTATGGGAATAAATTAGTCTTATACTCATCTACAGAGAGAGTCTCTTGGAATCTCGTCTGACACTTCTAAGACTACGTATCTATAAGAATAAAGCCATTTAGATATATTTTATAAATTACATCATTACCTTTTTATCATTTTCAATTTATGTTAATTAATTATTTAAAAATTAATTAACCATTAACATTTCCACATTTTATTTCATTAGCATCACCCCCAATGTCTGATGTCCACACCATTGTGCCATAACAAACTCCAACCCCATGGGTTAACATCATTTATTCAATTATATATTTATAGCATTACATTCCCAATTACCATGGATTATAGAAAAACATTATATGCTTCTAAACACATGGGGGATCAACACGGTGAGTAGATGAACTACCTGTCGATTCATTGCCGCATATAGCAAGAGTGTAGACCCATCCCCCCATGAGAAGTTAAACATGGAAATCACGTGGCATACCTCATGTGTCTTTTCTCATCATGAAAGAAGGGTATGAAATACCAGTTACCACGACCAGTGGGGAATGTAAATAAGCTAAAAAAACAATAAGAATCATCAAGCATACAAACATTCACATCCAACACATTTCATCATCCCTGGTGCCCTCCCCGACACCCATAGGAATAAACTGATGCATCTCACCACTCTAGACATCAACTTTTTCCACTACCAGTAGGCCTCCCTACCCCCACTTATCACAATATCCATCCAGGATCACATCAGAACACAAGTAGAAGGGAAACAAACATCATATCAATTGGGATCTTTCCCCTTAAATAAGAAAGTGGGTAACTCTATACCCTATAAGGGATTTTCATTAATCAAACAACCGGTTCATTAATCCATCTTGAATTGAAC
Source organism: Viscum album (assembly GCA_963277665.1). NCBI lineage: Eukaryota > Viridiplantae > Streptophyta > Magnoliopsida > Santalales > Viscaceae > Viscum > Viscum album. Next base: position 1,215,450,016 of record OY728141.1, read on the forward strand.
AATTTATTATTCACAGGTTCCAAATACGAGAAACCTAAATAGTAAGATATCACAAATTGATAAAACATTATTACTGCATCAATTTGAGTAGCATAAAATTAAAAAAACAATAAACAGATTCATTTACATGCCTCTTTAGCTTTATCCAAACAATTATCAATTAATTCTGGATTTACATTCTATACCAATTTCCATCAAGAATAGAAATATAATAAAATAAAGCATAGATATCATACTATCTAGAAATTCAAGGGGAAATAAAATACGATCGATGTCAATTTTTGTATCCAGTTCAAAAATTTATTATGATAATTACATTATGATCTAGTGGGATAAAACATGATAACTATACAGTTGCACGTAAAATAAAAGAGAATCAACCAATCACCTACAACAAATAGTTCTTGACATTATTTATACAACAACAAGTCACACAACAACTTAAAATCTCCCCCTATGATAACTTTATCAACCCGAGGATGGAGAGACACCACCACACAGGTCAACACCCAAGAAAACACCATTAAGAACATTGACATTCCATTCCATAAAAGGTAAAGGATCAAAAAAGGAGATGAATCCAAAAAGAATGATGATATATCATACCTTATATTGATGATTGATTGATACTACTTGGTTGCATAAAAACAGAGTAGAACCAATCCAAAGAAGAACGTTTGATTGTGAAAATCCAATAAGATCCCGAGAATAAGGAGGAAGAACTAGAGAGGATGATATGTTACCCTTTTAGAAGATTTAACAAAGCGTCGATTTAAGATACATTGGATTTTACATTAAAATTTAATCGCATTAAACGATGCTATTTGACAAAGTAAAAGCATCATGATCCTAATGAAAAATTAATATATGAGTTGCGGCCTTGGAATCATCCTTACAGTCCACAAAACAAGGCTTTAAATGCATTTTACCTCAAAGGAAACATCAAAGGGGAGAAATTGTAGGATGCTAGAGACATTGTTCATGAACTAAAAATTTGGAAAAGGAAAGAAGTTCACTGTTTGAACCTCACCCTTATGAAAATACTGTTTATGAACTCAAAATTTTGAAATGAAAAAAGATCAATGTAGGAGCCTCATTATTATAGAAATACTATTCATGATCTCAAAATTTGGCAAAGGAAAGAGGTCACGGTTGGAACCTCACAGTTCCAGAAACAATGTTCACGAAACCAAAATTTGGAAATGGAAGGAGGTCACTGTTTGAACCTCACTATTCATAAAACACTATTCATGAACTCAAAATTTGGCAAAAGAAAGAGGTCATCGATGGAACCTCACCATTCTGGAAACACTATTCATGAAATCTAAAATTTGAAAATGAAAGAGGTCACCATTAGAACCTCACCATTCTGGGAACTCTATTTATGAACTCAAAATTTGGAAAAAGAAAGAGCTCACCGATGGAACCTCACAGTTCTGGAAACATTGTTCATGAACTCAAAATTTAACAAAGGAAAGAGGTCACCATTAGAACCTCACCATTCTGGAAACACTATTCATGAACTAAAATTTTAAAAAAGGAGAGAGTTCACTATTGGAACCTCACTGTTTTGGAAACAATGTTCATGAAATCAAAATTTTGCAAAGGAAAGAGGTCACCGTTTAAACCTCGCTATTTAAGAAACATTGTTCATGAACTCAAAATTTGGCTAAAGAAAAACACAATTCAAGAACATCACCACTGAATCCTTACAATTGGACCTCACCAGTGTATTATTCAGATAAGCCTACCGATGACACTATTCACATAAGGTTATTGTTGAAACTATTTAAATAAGGATATTGTTTCACTATTCACCTAAGGCTACCATTGCACTATTCACCTAAGGCTACCGATGACACTATTCAAATAAGGTTACAGTTAACACGGTTCACATAAGGTTACCATTGCACTTTTCACCTAAGGCTATCATTGCACTGTTAACCTAAGGCTATCATTGGAACTATTCACAAGAATACAATTGGAACTGTTCATAGTGATCTACCGTTGGAACTTTTCACAAGGCTACCGTTGGAACTACTCACCGACCTGGAAATTGGAAAAATTGATGGGGATAAGTCACCTAGACCACCAGGAACACATAAGACACCGGTTTTTGCAATGGAATGGACCAGAGTGGTCTAGGACATTACAGTGAAACTGAGACCAAACCTCACAAAATAACTAGCATACAAGTAAACATCCACAAACCTAGATACCCATGTTTTCCTCTTGTTCTCAAAAATGTTCATAAAGACATGAAATATAATTTTCACATGAATATATAACTTCCAAATCAAACATCAACTATATATTCCACATCTTCATCACAAAATCACATTATCCCCTTTTCATACTCACAGCAAAATAGTCCACAACACATTTTTCATATCCTTCACAATTCAGAACATCCTTTAACAATTTTATAAATATTTATTCGTGATGATAAACATCACATAATAGCCAACTCACATGTTACAGAATACCCTTCACATAAACAAAATCCATTTTCACATCACACTCACACAAAAATATCCCACGTCACATTCACATCACTATCAAATTTTAGTAATTCAATTAAACATCTCTGTAAAACATTTCCAAGAGGTTACACATCACATGACATCACATTTCACATTTAAAACGAACCATTAAAAAATATATACAATCCAAAATAGTTGCCTAATATGGTTTCACATCCTACATAAATAATTAAAACATTCAAATCTTTCATAAAACAATTCTAAGGTGTATACCAATGCTTTTCACAAAAAAACCCATTTCCAAAGAATCTTTTAAGGATGAAAGAACTTCAATAACAATCAAAAAATGTATTAGATTCTCTAGAAATATTTAATAAACCACTCTAAGTTATTATACAATCACCTCGAATAATACCACAAAATATGTAATGAAAACAAACACATTTAAATAATACACTTTCAAGAGGCATAACATTGTTTTACACATAAACCCCATTCAGAAATACTATTTCTAACTCCCGGCACACCAAGAACCTACCAAAAAAGAATTTTCATCCCAAAAAAGATTTATTAAAGAAATTTAATATGTTATAAAATACACCCAAATAATAACCCAATAGTTAGAAATGATAAACACCCAATTTCATGCTAAATTGCGTATATAAAATTAAAATCTTAACCAAATCAATCATAAAATGTTTTCACAATACACACAATATATTAAGAATATAAAAAATCAGTAAATAATGTAATCTAACTCATCATAAAATTGTTAAACCTAGAATCACCTAATTTTTTGTGTCGAAACCCTCAAAAGAAGGTGTGAAACATCAACTGCACCACCGCCGCACCACAAGAGGGTTAAAACTAACCCTAAACCACATGATTTGACCAAAAGGAAAAAATCAAACTCTAGGTTTGAACCCTAACATCTGGACATTTTAGAACATCATGAAAGTGGGAGGAAACCCTAAGGAAAATCAATAAAACCAAGAAGGAATCACTTACCTTGAACAATATTGAAGAAATCACCCCAAATCCACCAAAGGTTGAATCTCCAAGATACAAAAGCTAATATATATATGATCGAATGAGTATTAGTAGGTTGTGTGGGGACTAAAATGTAAGATAAATACTGATAATTGAAATTTTTATGAAAGAATCTAATTACCTTCTCAAATCAAGATGATTGGAGAAACCTTGATAATATTCACCCTAATAAGAAATTGAAATGTGCTTCAATGTGGAGAAATAGATAATGAGGGTGGGCCTCGTATTTTTTGCTTCGGGTGGGAGGTAGAATCACCAAAAAAGTACCCAAAGAATGGGATATTGAAAAATAAATTAAATAATTTAATGTAGTTAATGGGATAATGGGCTAGCCCAAAACCATAATAAAAAACTCAAATCCATCAATATTATATATTCTTATTTGGTCCAAATTGATATGGCTGTTTTAATATACCTGGAGATGCCAATTGGGAAGCGTAATGAGTTATAATTTTGAAAATGTATGATTTATAAAAGAACCAAAATTTATTTTCAAATCAAAAAATGGGCTCACGGTTTGGCCCAAATTTTTAAAACCCACCATTTCCACCAAATTTAATGGGAATCCTCTAAAACAAATATATATTGGAAATTAAATGAAAAATACCATTAAATAATTTCATGGGTCTGAAAATATTCCACTCAAGTTTTCAATGAGTTAAATATTCATTATACTATTAAAAACAATTCTTCTATATATCACAATATTTTGTTCATAACTTGATTATCTGATATGAAATTACTATAAGTGAATTGACATGCCCATATTTTTAAAATCTAGTACTGTGATTCCTAATTCACTAAAACAGCCAGAAAATATCCCGCTGTTTTTCTATTCACATCTAACCATATAAAAAACAATCCAATCTTTTAGAACATCATCTGGGCAACCTACAATGGTTCTCTAAAATGGAAAGAAAACAAATAAAAATCTTCAAAAACATCATAAATACAAATGTTTCTATAAAACCATCAATTTAGAATTATTTATTTCAAAAAATATATTTTCACCCATTTATAAAACTATAATAAAACATGAATAACCATGGATCCAATATTCTCACTCTTTGGGTTTTTTTGGAAATCCCTCTCTATATAAAAAAATTCTATATATTAAGAAGAAATTAAATTTGGATAGAATTACTGAATCATCAATCTAATATATCTGAGAAATGATCAATATAGAATAAAAAATATCGATTTAAAACTATATAACTCAATTTATATTTATGAAAATCATCTATATTATACCATTTATAAATGAAATAAACTCACATGACCCCTCATAATCATGTATCCTTCTTAACCTTCCCCATGTATTTTTTATCTCCCTAAATATTATTCCATAAACTACACCTCAAGGGTAGATTATACCACTTAAAAAGAGTGTTATTATACAAATCCACGTAATTTTATTAATCATATTGATACAAATTGGATGAGTAAAATCTAATTTGAAAATTTTATATCATATTTATAACAAACGCAATGGGTAAAGACCAAAAAATCAATGTACCAAAAATTAAGATAATAAATCCAAATTAATGGAGGGGATTTTAAAATCTCTTAAATAATTAGTAAGTTGTTAAACTCTGCGATTCACATAATTCATCACAAATTAATGTGAGGCTAATGGTTTTCTAAAAATACTATCTTCTTATTGATTAGGTCCTACATGTTCCACCTTGATTCCTAATGGATCCTTTATTTATTTAATAAAATGATGTCATGATTTAATATTATTTATATTTGAGTGTTATATTGTTTCATCATCAACTCAAGAATACTTTTTTCTGACTATATCTCATCTTATCTACTTACATGTCTTCACAATGTTCCCAAATTTATTGTTTCAACCATATCAGTTGTGTTTATTCTTTCATAACTAAAATATATCCCCCTTTAGATATATTAGTTGGAATAATTTACAATTTATTTTTAATCCAATAATCACACATACTTATAACTAAAATGAACTATAAATTACAGAATTTATATCAACAATTTCTCAAGAACAATATGTTTTGAAATATTCTATTAACCATTGTATTTTACTATAGTGAATAGAAAAACAATGCCACGAGAAATGTTTGTATACCTCATGATTCTTTTCATTGTTGTAATATATTTTTCTTATGGGTTACATTATAAAAGATTATTTTTTATTAAAATCTACTTCTATAAATTCTACAATATGATGTCAGATATAACACTGTTTTATTATCCAGTTTAATGTGTCTGATAATTCCTATAATTGTAGTTGAAACCAATTTACAATTATATATATCATTCATTTCCTACAAATAACATAAATATTTCACCTAAAAATAAATGTTTAATTTTAATTTTTATAATCACAAATTTACTAAAAAATATATAAAATATCACTAATCATAGAAATTTAAAAATATGATTTTTTCAATTATTAAAAATATTTATTTTATTACATCTTTTTCCCACCATATATAATAAAATTAAAATAAATTAGTTCCATGAGATGTTATTACTTTAATGATTTCACATAATGGTTATACTAAACAATACCTCTCTATAATTCTAACATTTAAAAATAATATTCTAGTCAATCATAACCAGATTATGGTTCTTTCTTCAGTCCATATAATTACTTATTTAACTGATACACCTTTCAATCATCATTTCCATGTCGAAGAACCATAGGTTGATCCGTTTATAGTTTCTCCTTCATATTTATATTGAATAATTTTTTATTATCATCTATTTTATATACATTAAATCTTCTTATAATAATAACATTATGTAATAGTCAATTTGATGCTTGTGTCACCACCATTGAAAAAACATATTTTATAATATTAGCCTATTTTGTGCATAGATTATACACACTAACCTATATTTACTTCATAAAGTATTCTCCTACCCATCAACCCAATACATGAGCACAAATTTTGTTAATATGATGATGCAATAACATAAAATTTTAAATGATACTATATATTAATTTTATATATTTCATCCAACTCATCATTCATGTCTCTAAACCATGAATAATCATTTTATTCTTATTCAAATGATTCTAACACGAACTATGATAAAATAGTAGTGTGATCTAAACTATTAATCATGGAAGATTAAGTTGGAGCCATTTTATAACTAATAATATTTAATCAATCAATTTGAACTATCATTATCCACCTTTGTGTCATTAGTTTACTTTTTTTCATTTATTTATTCTTCTTATTCTGCCAGAAAATCTGTATTATGTGAAGTTTTTTTAAAATTTCAAAAAATTTATTTATTTTCATGATATCTATTTATAATCCCTTTATTCTTTGAATATAAATATTTATTTCAATATTTTTTCTCTAATCACCCTAATTTTACTATTTTACAAAACAAATTTTATCATTTTATTGATGAATATGTTTTCCTACTTTTTAGTTGAATAGCTAAGAAATTTTCCCTTATATACAATATCCTCATATATGAATTTATTTTAATCATATATTTAGTATATAATTTTCTAAAAAATAATGTATTATGGATTATTTTACCTTATAAGACATATATCATATAGTATTTATATCTTTAGGAAAAAATGACCAAATTTGAGTATAAACCACAAGGCGTGCTATATTTTTTAAATAATGACATTAAAATGGATGTTTATGGAGAATTATAGTTTACGTATTACATAAAATTTTATTCATCCTTTCTATAAGTTTATTATATGAGGTAGTTCTCAATAATAAAGCATTGTGTTCAATACTATGTTCTTATTAATAATTTTCCCCATAAATGGATGTATACTCATTTCCGTTATCTAATTTTATAATTTTAATTTGTCATAAACTTTAATTATCATATCACATATGAAACATCTTGATACATTTTGACACCATATTTATTTGTTTGATTATATATAACGAAATCCATTTTTCTGTAGTAAGTCAAAAATAATATAATGTATTTCTATCCTCTGTTTTTGTGTGGAGTTTTAATTAGACACACAAACTGATATATATAAATTGTAGAAAATTAGTGGATCACATATATTTTATTATTTGTAATTCCCTAACATCTTGTCCCTAATTAATATATATCATGTTATTCTTTTTCACATTTGTTTTATTTTGAATATTAATAAAATCCATAAGATTTGATAAAATCTTTATGTTTTTTTATGAATATAGATATTTCATTATCTTAACAATATATTTTTACCTTTTATATTGAAAATAGAAGTTTTATTATTATTATCCACATTATATAAATTTATTTTTCTTCCCTATCCAGTCATAATTGAAATTTTATCCTTTCAAATTATAAGTTATCCCATCAGACTAAATAATTCTTTGGGTGATGAATTGTATGGTTGTCTCATACTAAATAGATTTTTTTTTGAATTCAATCTATATGAAGTGCCACCATATTATTTATCTCACATATTATAACTATAGTATTTACAGGATTATATTTTATCAAAGTAACATAATTTCCCAAGAATGTCTCCATCAATGTGCATTATTTTTTCCTATTGATTCATATTCTAGATGTTGTTGTATGAGTACCCACTATTGAAAATCAATGGACTGTTGTTTTTTTCATTTATAGAAAACTATACTAGGTTATAAAATCAAAATTTCATGGTTTACATACATGAAAAACTATATTTAGTTGAGAAATATGTGGAATACTCATCATTTGTTACTACAAATGATATAATAAAAAATCATCCTATTAAAGTGGGGAGAATTTCTTTCACTATAGCATTGTATTCAATATTATTTTCTATACGATTTATGGTAATCTAAAATATATCATATTATTACATATATTTTTATAATTAAAATATTTATAACTATACATATTTTATTAAAATAATATAAATTAAATTAAATTATTATTTAAGTTATAATATATATTTAAATAATTCTATGTTGAAATATAGGTTCTTATACTTTTACATAACATTCGTCAACCTAAAAATAATTCATTATATTGGCTATGTTGAAAAACAATAGCTAATTAATCAGGTGAAAAATTATATCTCCACTTATATAGATATCCCTATACTCTAGGTAGCAATGGGGTTTTTGATAGACCCTTGATGATTGAGATCTATATTAAACATTATTATGCATTATTTTGTTAATTTTTCTAAATGATAAGAGATGATTCAACTTCTAAACCAATACTATTTTTTCCAATATTTTTTATTATTTGGTCATTTAAAAAATCCTAAAAACTCCTAGTGCCTCTATTATTTATTTAGATTAATAATTTATCCATGAATTCTTTAAATTATAACTACTTCATGGAACCATTCTTATAAATTTTTTATGTTTGTTTTTAAAAAAATTCATAAGTTATTCTTAATTTTTTTTATTCAAATTTAATTTTTCCTTTAAAAAATAATTGTGTTCATTTTTCACCTTATAATTATCATAAATTTTTAGATTTTTTTATATAATTTCATACATATTTTCATCAGCATTTTTTTTATATTTAAAAAAAATCTCTAATCATTAATTTTCACTTCAAACTAATAAACATACTATAAAGACTATTATAACTAGGCCCCAAATGTGTGTATTATTCAAATTTCCTATGTCAACCTCTATAAAAATATAATATTTATATTTATTATAAAAACCTCCCTATTTTTAGTTATCCTCTTCAAATTTAGATTATTTTTTCTCAATAGTACTTATCATAAAATCATGTAAAAATAATTTAAAATTAGTCCCCCCTCATGGAAAATATCATCATCATCATCTTTCTTACTAAACAATTTTTTGTTATTGAAACCTACTTTTGGATTTATTTCCAAACTCTAATTTTAATTTTAGGTGACATTTCATATCAAATTTTATAAAAAATATGCTTTATAATATTCTTCAATTTTACTTGGACACCACTGTTAAATGTTCCAAAACATTTAAGAGTAAACTCATATCAATAGAAATTTTATCTTAAAATTTTCATTTTTATTCTTCTGAATTTACATAAAAAAAGTGATATAAAGTCACACAATTCATCATATTTATTATATTCACCTAGGAAATTATTTTTTTCATTAGTTTAAATTTTTTCTCCTTGATTGATTAACTCTTCTTGTTGTTATCCTTCACATGTGTCTCATAAGAAATAAAAATGCTTTCTTAATCATTCAATTATAGTTATACATGACCGTTTATCCCATTTTATCATTTTTTTATTATATAATAGAGAGAATATCATTATGATTTTTCTTAAAAATATCCATATATATTTTTATATATATGTCCCAATATGGATCCAACATCATAGATTAATTTTTAGAAGAAATCATCTATATTTTCATTTCGATAAATCATCATGTCATTAAAGTTTTTTCTTAGAACACGAATCTAAGATAATTTTACACTTTTTATATTCCCTATAATTTTTAAAAAGCATATATTATACTTTTTTCATATCTGAACTCATAACCAATATATAGATTCCATTATATAACACTTTAAATAAATAATTTTTCTCTTTTTCATCTTCAGTGACAATCGTATTTATCTCATATGTTAATTAAAATTCTATAAGACCACTAATATATATTTACATACTATATTCGAGATAACATCATTAATGAGATATTGTGGATATAATTACATTTTTTTAGATATAGTAAATAAAATCGTCAAATAGTTGAAATTATTTTGTGTTAAAAGATTCTATATTTAAATAATCTTCCTCTGATTGTTTTTTTTAAGAAAAAATTTGTAGCTCTATACCACTTGTTTCATCCCAACATCCCCAACACACCCTTTGTAGGGGGTAAACTACAGTGAATGGGTTCTTTAAAACATTAAACCAATATTATTCACATGATTCTAAGTGTAATTGGAGTCTATTATGTTAACTATTCATTCACATCAACCAAAATTAATATTATAAATGTGAGGATATAAATATGTTACATCATTATCCCTGAAAGGATAATCAGTGGAGATTACACAAAAAAAATTTATATATACTATGGATATTGATGTGTATTTTATATGATCAAAAGTTTAAGGAAAGTCTTATATACACACATAGGTCATCCACAATTAATTTCAAAGAATACTCAAACAATATAACAGTATGGTTGTTATTTTTTATACCGCAATATCTATAATTAAAACCATATATTCACTATTGTTTTTAAAACTCTAAATTTTCTTCAGTTATGTATCCATTTATACTGAATAATCACATCACATGTTGTTCTTTCTCTTATTATTTCTAATATTTGGATTGTTTACTATAAAACTATATATTCATTTTTCTTCCTCTAAATTGTAGTTATATTTGTCATCAATCATTGTTTTTATTTTCATTTTTTTAATTATTTTGAATATCTATAAAAATATGGAAATAATATTTCCTTATAATTAGTAAACAATTAATATTAAATAAATTCTATAAAATATTACATCATCAAAATTTGAATATAGAAAAATATATTTCTTTTTAATACAATCAAAAAATGGATTCAAATTGTATTTAAATCATTCATGTTTTTCTCTATTTAAATTTCCATAAAAATATATAAGGAATAAATATAAAAAAATTCATAATATTTACCAAATAAATATTACATAACATCTAGTTAATATTACATTACTCGTATTGCTACTTATTTTTCTTATTTTGGTATTATGAAAGATATGACCCTTATTCCATAATCTTTATTACTTCATATTTAACTGCATGAAATACCATAATTAATAAATTGTGATATCTAAAAAATTATACATTGCCTTTAGAAAAATATATTTCCTCATTAAATATAATCTATTAGTTCTCTCTTATATAAACACAAAATATTTTTAGTTTCCCTAAAAGACATACTAGAATCATAGATAACTACTAAAATAGTTGCAGATATAATATCTTAATATTACTAGTTTCCACCCTTTCTTAAAATTGCAGTCATACTTTTCTATTTGATCTAATAATTTAATAATATTTTATTTTAAAGAATATTATTTTAACCATATATAAATTCTAACATTTCAAATATTATTCACTCTTATCCATATTTTTTGCCATGTAAAATATCAATTTATATTCATTGTATACGACCATTGATACATAAAATATACAATATGTTGCTTAAATTAACATTGCTCCATGTTCTTAAATACAAATTTATCATATTCAATAAATTATATACAATAATTTCAAAATTTATGAACATAGATTTAAATTTCAATAACCTTATTCCCAATAAGAATCATGTATTTTAATGAAGGTGAAATTTATTGGTATAAAATAGTACCACTAATGTCTAGTTTCATTTTAGTAGTGGAAGGATGCCAAGAACATTAATTTAATAGTTATCCCTCATATGACTCTCATAGATCAGGTGTGGTTCGTGAGTGAGGTTCTAACATAAATTCTTAAGAGTTCTTATCAACCCAATATTTTTCACATATCACAGAATAAAAAACCAAATAGAGGCCCAGAATACTTAATGTGTGTCATGTATAATATGTAATCATGTCACATAGCTCATCTAACTTATCACCATGAAAAAAAACATTTCAAAATGATCATAATATAATAAATTGTTTTAAAATAAAAAATGAATAATTGAAGATTATAATAATAATTAATTCTTTTAGTATAATATAACCCTCAAAGTCAAGTGATAAATCATCTAGTTACTCACATATACCAGATAGTGTTTTCATAAAAGGAGTCATCATAGTTATGTGCTCAATGATATATTGTAAAAATCTATTCCCATGAATCTCACATTTAAATATATTTTATTTTAGATATTATTCCAATATCAAACCTACTTTAATATAAGAAATATATAATTCACCTCTATAACATGAAATGGTAAAACTAAAATAAGTTATCAATAACTAAACCACCTCATATAAATATCCATTTGGTTTCACACACCAATATAAAAAGGGATCAATGACATAAAATTTGTGAGATGATTATACATCTATGTAAAATATTATAGAAGAGAAATAGTCAATTAAATCTTATATCAAATCAACCCAATATATATTGAGAAATATAAATTGGTTGAGTTTACTAAACAAACAACACAAAAATAAATCAATATTAATTTTTGTATACCTCATAATTACCATGATTAATAACTAAAAAATTATTATAAATTCAATTCAAGGGGTTATATAAATATATATGAATTTGAGAAGTTCCACTTGTAAATTGTAACTGATAAATTATAATATGTTTCAAAAATTACATATGTGAAAGAAATCAAAGTGTGTATTAATATTTTGATGATCCTATTAGCTATAATACCTATAAAAATATAATCAACATTAATATGTCACAAAACGAGGTATTTTTTTTGGGAATCATGTTCATGATTACCCTATAATAAAGTCAAAACCACTTCTCTTCTTAGATTTCATGTATTTAATATAAAATACTTTTCTATCCATGTGTAAAATAAATGAATAGACACCATTGTATTGGTTAACATGATTAAGGTCCCCAAGTAAAGAAGTGTTCTTAGATGAACACATAACCAATATTGTTTCAAAAAAAGAGTGATTAGAATCAATTATAACATGTAATCTCATATAAATATCTATAATATCGTACCATCTACACCAAGAATAACAAGGACGAAATCAAAGTTTAACAATGAAATTTATAACATACACTCTTTAATAATCACTAATTCCTCAAGTAATGGTATCTCTAAATAAAATTATAAAATTTAATCTCATCATTATATCATAGATATTTTGATAATGTCCTCATACACAATAATATATAACAATAAAATCATGCTTTAATTGTGATGACCATCTTCATCTAAGGCATGTAAATATAAGAATTTAATGTCCCAATCATTATAATAAATAATCCAAAATAAAACATGAAAATTGATTATAATAAAACCTATAAAAACCACTAAATCTATATTGATTAAAATAAAATAATATAATATATGGAATTATCTTATGGGGGAAATGGTGGGACATATAGAACATATATATTATTTCATTAATATTATCACATAAATGTTGAAATATATGCTAACTATATGTGGAAATAAGTGATTATTCCTTAGGCCCATGATATAAATGTTTCAATGAAACATATATATGTATATATAAGTGGTTAATAAAATAAGAAAAATACACTATATTTTAAATATTATAAATATTATGTGGAATAAAATTTAACAAAAATATGTTTATTATTTGATATTTCAAAAAATAATCATTTCATTAAAATAAAAAACCATGCCAATTGACTATTGTTAATGAAAAAGTATTATGTCAAGAATGATTATTCACCATAAATATCTTTCTATTGAAAATATGTTATGTACTTCTTATCCCATCCCCAGACATACCACATATATATATTATCGATTTCTAAAATGGAAAATATATTTCCTTTATCATATGATTAGACCCTAAAAAATAATTTTTTCACACCCATGATTAAATTCAGGAAATTGTTGGATGTTATGGAGGGAAATTAAATATTGATACATCTCTAATAGTTAAAAAATATAGACTGTATTTATTCTAAAATAACATATATCTATATAATGGATAAATGAATCTCTAACATGATAAGTTAATATGGGAACATGTCTCATGTACATGTGAGAAAGTGATCTTTTGAGCATCAAAATAAGCAAATTCACATGTATGATATTATAAAATAATGATAATGACCTTATCACTAATATATGTAAGTGGATCCTAAACCACGTCAAATTTAGAAAAATTTATTTATCTATAAAAATCATTATAATAAGTATTATGTATCAAGGGTTTTACTCTAATATTTCCTTATTCTGAAATTTTTATGAATCGTTAACCGAATGAAAAAAATTTCTCCATATCTTTTTATTTATCAGTTTAATTTTTAATTTTTGTATAAATGTTTCAGGGAAAATTTTATAAGATTAAAAATTTTATAACCCCCTTAAATTTTGTTTCATCTGTTTTATAATTTATGTGGTGATGTGATCATATTTATTTCATTAATCAAATTAGGATAAAAATTTCATGTTTTAAAGGTGTATCATATAATAATATACATCCAAAAATATTCCTTTTATTTCTTCTAATATCAATAGGAAAATATTTTTTATTTGTTCATATATTATAATTACATAAAAAAAATTAACATAACTACTGAATATTTTTTAAATATAATAAATACTGTTAATATAAATGTAATTGTCTAATACATAATCTTGTGATCTCTTTCATCATATTATCATCACGAATTTATGTACATGTGTTGCTGGAAATATTTATTACATTGTAAAAATGAAATGTATTATTGAGTATACAACCTGTTAAAGCCTCTATAGGATGATATTATTTTGTATTTCAATACTATTTTATATGTGATGACTGATTATGTATTGAACCTCCTGATTAAAGAAAATTACTAATTGTGTTGAATTACTACCTATACCACTTGATGGAATTTGAAGGTTTTAAGATAGTGAAGAACTTGATGAATGGAACTACATTAAGAAATTTTTTACATGATGGGAATAAAATCTAATCAAGAATCTATGAATATTGGTTGGAATTAAAAAATTTAATGGATGGGATAACAAGTCTTTCTTGATAAAGAAACTATTAAATAATGTGGACAATGATTTGAAGAGGTATCAGTAACTCATAACATTGGCCTTGAATTCATATTTTTTATACAATATCTATGTACGGTAGAGACAACAACCATTGTAATGCACAAAAAATATCTATAAGGATGAGAAAACAATGTGTAAAAGTTTTGAACAAACTATTGTAAATTCGAGAATGTTTTGAAAAATTGTGCATAAAGACAATAGAAACATCATATGTCCTCATATGGTTGATACAACTTACTCATAAGTTTTGGAAAATAACTTCATCAGTTTTATACATGTTCAAACAAGACAATAAGATTTTGAAAATCATAAATATGGGGAAATGTTTTTAAATTTTGTTTTCTAGGGTAGAAAAAATATGATAATAATTTTTTTGTTCTGTTCGTGGGTTATACAATGTGATCAATGTTAGGGGATCTTGATTCAAGTGAAACTCAATGGAGGTCCAGTTAAATAGAAATCTAGGATTCTTTGATGGCTACCAAAGTATAATTAAAGGAGCCATGTCACTACTGCTAGAGTCCATGTACACATGGATTGAAATGTATAATGATTTTAATATTTTTTAGGGAAGATTAGGGAAATGAAAATTCAAATATAATGTCACTTGAAGATTTCAATGTCCTTAGGAGAATCCAAAGGAGGGCCGTATCTTGATTCCAATGAGTTTGAAACATGGTTCTTATATTATGGAATGGTAATGGAGTTCCTTATTATTTATGATATTTTTTAAAACTGATGTAGGTAATATATATATTTTGTATTGGATGGGAAAAAAATATATTCATTGATTATAATTAAAACAATTCTATATTAATGGGAGCATATCAAAATTGAAACATGCTACATTGTTACATTTAAGATCATCAGTATTAATGAAGGAAAATAATAACAAGGAAAACATATAAGTTTTCAATAACTATCAAAGAGAATTTGATTCAAAAATATTAAAATAACATCATAAAACTGAGTAAGAACGTCAATATCATTAGTGTGCATGATATCAGGAACTTCAGTGCATGATTTTCGTCAAAAATGTGGTTTTTTGTTGATTATTTTATTAAATCGGGTTTATTCCGATTATTATATGGTATAATGTTGTATACATTAATTAGATCGTATTGATAATTAAATGATATATATTCATGTGGGATTATAATCATGATTTTCCTGGGGCATAATCATCCTATAAAGAGGGAAATTCTATAAAAAACTACTTGTGTCTGAATAAATATTACATCAGTGAGAAAACATGGATAGGTTTTTTGAATAAGAATGTGTGGTTATAGGTGGATTTAAAAAATAAGGGACACCGATCTAATACCCATATTAGTATTCTTATCCCTTAAATAGGTTTAATTAAAGGAATTATATTAGAAAAATTATCTGATATTTTTCTGAAATTTCAATAAGTGATCAACCTAACTCATTAAAAAATAAACGAGTACCAACATTTTATTGTAATGGGTTTTCTTTTTTGAAGGACAAAATCATACCCTACTTTCTCCATCTTAGAATAAATGCATATTATTCATTAAAATATTTTTTTTGGTTATATTTGAAACTTCTTCATTGACATTAATTAATAATAATATCATTGAAACTGATGGAATGGGCATGAAATATTATTTTTCATGTTTATTAGTGAAGAAACTGAAAAAATTAATGGGATATAAAGTTTATAAAGATATTTTAAAGAATATTTACAATACTTCTGAAGTTATCCAAAAGGCCACCAATAAAATGAACTAGTGAAATAGAAAAATGATGATTTTCCAATGTAATTTTAAAAGGAATATTAATTTTGTTAAGGAGGGAATTTATAGTGATGAGTAAATTTATTTTGATAACAGTAGGAATAATACAACATAGTGAGTTCTCTTATAATAATTTTTAGAGGAGTATTCATTGATATATGATACAAAATAAAACAATGATTATACTGAAGAATGAAATCCTATAACAGAATACCTGATAATAGTGATGATAAAAATTTGTTTTAAATAATATAGAATTGTTGAGATAGGATAATGAATGACCCAAAGAATAAACAGACTAGTTGGATCGACTAAAACTTGTAGATGAATATTTGGTAAAAAAAATAGAAAACCTGAGTCTCCAAATTTAATATATAGGAAAAATTAATAGGCACATGACCTTCAATATTATTGTAGTATAAGGGAGAGTGTCCATGTAAAAGAGAAGAACGATTGAAATTAAAAATTTAATGGAATGGAAATTATTATTATATTGTACTATAATTAATTATATTGAATTCTATAAATAATAGGATGGATGTGAAATAATATTTTAAAATGGTGTATTTATTACAGAATCATAATGCCCTAAGAAAAATATAGTTGATGTTGTATGATGTGAATGTAGGAAAATTGATAAATGAGAAATATGGATGAATGGATAATTTATATTTTTTATTTGAATGAGAAAAAATTATGGATGAAATATTAAACAACTATAGAATCAATAAATTATCCCTCAAATTATGTGTGTAGTATAATCTTAGTTAAAAATATATAAATCGGAAGACCAGAAACCCAACCACTTGTATATGTTCTATCAAATAGGTATTTACAAGGGTAATTGCTATTTTTGTGTAATATGTGTCAACAAATCATTCAATTTTTGAAAAAATATATATTTACCTGACTTGAGGAGAGTGTGTGATTGAATGGGAATCCTATAATCAACTTTGGGATAATAGAAATAAAAATAATAGGTGGTAAAATTGGATCCAATGAAAAATAAATTTGAAATCAAAGAAGAGGTGTTTAGAATATGTGATCCAGAAGGGAATAAATTAGATGTACATGCATAATTTATTTCATCACAGGTGAACTTATTTCAAATGAATGGAAAAAAACAAATTTAGTTCATGAAATAGGATAATTTCATTGAGGTTTCATTAAAGGATTTTTCATGTTGATATCCTTGGACAATAGATAGTGGGATTTCATCCCATATAATATTTTATCTAAAAACCAAAAAGAGGATGATAAATATGATACAAGATCTATGAAAATTTAAAGTGATAGCTCTCTAAATTAATTAATAATTAGAAATATATATAGGTATAAATAAAACCAGCATTTAATTTCTTTTGTATTTTGATAGAATAAAGCAAAATTTTATGATTTTATCAAAGTCTAATGATCCAAGAAATTAGGTTATTTTTATAAAAAATGGGTTCATTAAATTCAATGGAAATATAAACCTACTTTTATTATGAAATTATTAACCAATAGTAATTTAGAACAAGTGAGAGAGTTAATTATTTCTAGTTACATAAATCCAATAATAGAAAATAATTTATGGAATTTAATATTTGGACACCTTGGTCAAAATATTGTAAATAAAATCATTATGAAAGAATTTACTAGGAATAAATACATTATAAAATTATACAGAAAATATGTTTGTAGGAAATTAAATAATGGACTAATGGAAAACTAAACCTATAAAGGGAGTGCAATTCAAAAATCAATCCCACTTAATCTGATCCATTATGATGTCAGTGGCTCTATAACCAATAATTCAACTTGTAGAGAATGATACATTATTGAATTTATATATAAATTATGACGGAATGTGTGCTTCGTTTTTATGAAACAAAAATCACAGGCCTAATATTTATTAAATTTTTTGGGGCTAGTGAAGCGATAAAGATATGATTACCTTTAAATTGGTTGAGAATTCATCCATGCATTATGCATGCTAATAAAAAAATTGTTTATTACCTTGACAATAATGGCATCAAAATTTATTTCCATCACAATACAGTCTCAAAAATAATTTGTGGATGAAAGAAAAATTTAGATTCTAGTGTACATTTCTATATCATTGTAAAAATAGCATTACATGTAAATAATTAAATATTTACATTTAATCAAAACAACTTTAATTATCTATAGTAGGTGTATCTTGAGACCATGTTTTGGGATGATGAATTATGTGATGTGGTTTAAAATAATAGAAACAGTAACCATTTCAAGGTATTTTGAAGTATATTTTTTATCAAGAAAAAATTAAAATAGTGGAGGAAATATTGATGGTGAATATGGATTTTTACTAGGTTATACACAGAATATATAGTTTTAAAAGCTTCATAAAAATAAGTCTCAATGAAGTATTCAAATAGATAACTTATTAGTTGTTGATAAAAATTAGAAGACAAAATAACTATCTTAAAATATATTTTCTATAATTTTGAAAGATTAAAATTTATAGAAGAATCAGTTGAAATCATATGACGTATTGAAGAAGGAAAATATTCTATTTTCTCCAATGACAATGATGATATTGAGAAGTCAAAAGGGGTTAATATAGTGATAAAATATATTATCAAATTTCTATAATTATAGGTTCATGAATAAATAAGTATATAGACGTTGATATGATAATTGGTGACTAAAATCAGGGGTTACAATCCCTGAGGAAATTTATTTTATAAATATACAGTTATTTTTTGTCCTAAGATGATCCAAAATATGTGTAAGAGGGTTTTGAACATAAATATTAGGTTCAACCCATGAATTAAGAACAAATCCAATTTGAATGTAATGAGACCTGGGAAAAGTTCCCATCACCCACATAAAATAATATAATTACCAAAAATGGGCCTTAATAAGTTTACCTAATAAGAAGAGTGATGTTTCTATAAAAAAATTAATGATATAAATGGATACATAAAAATAAAAGGATTTTACTTGAGGATGTTATTTTCATAGTGACCAGAATTCAGTCTATCAATATTTTTGAAACTTAACAAATTTTCATCATTTTAAAAAGATGTAGCTTAATTAAAGATGATCCACACATGAATAATTTTTTATAGGTTTGAGTTAAAGATAATCTCAATTGGAATTGGATGACATTATTTTTATAGAAGCTGTTAATGAATGTGGAAAAAGGACTGAAGAATTATGGAAAGTAATGGAAGTGTTTTGGATTTCAAAAGTATGATAAAATATATTTATATGTTTGATAAAACCACATTAGTATAGTATAAACAAGACTATATAAGGATGAGTAAACCATAAATGTATGTTACAAAAAAACTCACCATAAGTTTCATATAGACTGCACACGATACTTTTAATGATGATGCATGACTCATACATCCTAATAAGTGTGAGATAAATTGTGTGTATGGTTGATTCACCCAACATGTAAGGTCAAGACAAATAAATCTTAAGGTTGTGGTAAAAACATCATGAGTTTACGATGTGTTGAACCATATTCATAATAATTAAAATAACAAAATGATAATGATAATTAAAGAATTATAATATTTTGTTAAGAATATTAAATCTAACGACAATGTTTATATATTCCTCATGTATAGAACATTATCATTTTTCTATGTTCATAATATTAAATTTAAAGATCAATGTAGAAAAATTCAAGGAGGAATCAAGGATGTAGATATGAATTCCTCACTATGGGAACATGAGACATATCAACCCTACATATGTCCATGCCCACATGGATGAAAATTATGAATGATTTAAATATATGGATTTTTTTGAAGATGAATACCATGATAATTCAAATATCATGAAAATTAAATATGATTTTGTATTAAATAGAATAAATTTATGATATTTTTGGGTTTAAAATATTTTTGAAAAAGGGTTTTCACAATTGAAATCTATATTGTATTTTTGTATACTTTATGGTAACAATATTCAGACGTCTAAGGATAATATAAATATTGTTACAGAATCATGAAGAAACATGCAATCCAACATAAATAATACCCATCCATATCATGGATAGATGATTAAAATTGGAAACTCATTCCTTAAAATGTTTTTGATCATCAGTATTGAAGAATGATGATATCAATTAAAAACATCTATTTTATTCATCACTATCAAATAATTAATAGCACATAAGGATTAGAAAAAGGCTTTTCATTAAGGTGAAAATTAATTATTCTTATCTTACATAGAGGAATTAATATGACTAGATGATTTTTTTTCACAAAATATTTATTTTTAGCATAATAAAATATTGGTTCATTTTCCTTACTACATGTATAAATTTTTTAAGTCATAACCATGATTGAGTTATTATTCAAAGTAAAAGGAGTGTTGTTTGTGTGGGATAATAACAATGATGCGTTAGGGATGTAGACATCATTCAAAATAGGAGAACCTCATCAAGAAACAAGAGGTTTATGAATATTTGTTACATCAGTGAGAAACATTTGAGAGGTATGTTGAAAAATCATGATATTTTAATAAGGATGTTGGAAAAATAAGTGACAGTTTTTAATCCCCTCACCCCTATTAGTGTCCTTGACCCTCAATGAGATGATAACAATACCTGAATATTTTATATTCAATATTTCATTGATAACTAAATGATAATAAAAAATGAGAAATCTAAATTTTCTATTAGTAAAGTTAATATATAGATAAGATAAAAACCATAAATATAAATCAATATTTTTCTTATCATCTTTAGAAAATCATAGTGGAAAGGGGAATATTTTTATTGAGAGAAATGATAAGAAAAATATATTATATAACCTATATATAAATTTACCATTAAATGGTACTGGTTTTATAGTGGGGAATAATAAAATTTATAGTAATAAGGATTATGATATCCCATGAAATTGATCATTGTCATTAATAACATGATTGTTAACCACATTATATACTATGTAAATTCAATAAAAAAACATGAGTAGTATGAACTAATTGATAAATCATATTAGGAAATAATTTAAATGATAAATACCATTAACATTAATCCTAGTGTATAACTTTCTGTTTAGCAAGACATGCATTATTTTTTGAGGCCAAGTATCAATTTTCAGTCACATTACATTCAAGAATTTTCTAAACATAAACATCATGATTAACTTGGATCATATAAATAATAATAGATAGTACCAATGAAGAGTCATGGTTTTTATTATCTTGTACCAATCATAGAATCCAATATGAGTGAGTTCCTAAATGTTTTCTAATTTTCAAATTGATATAGTTTTTACAATGGTTTCAAATAAACATATCATTCACGGGTCACTATAAAATTGATATTTTAGATAAAAATTTATAATTTTAGACTCTTATATGAAATAAATGTAATATTTCATCACATGAATATTATTTATGAATAATTATATATAATTGTTTTCTAAAATTATCTTCTAATAGAAAATTTATTAATGATCCCTCAATATTTCTCCCTTATGAATTACTTGTATTCTCATTTTTTGGTTGTATCACATTAAAAAAACTTAAGAGACAACATTATCATATCATTTAATGTATCAAATAATAGTGTATGTTTTATTTCTAGCTGATTTGTAGGCATAAACATTTGTTCTTTATCAGAAACGTCATTACCAACAAATTCATCTTCATAAGAATTATATATCCCAATAGTAGGTTGATAAACTATAAAAATATATCTCAATGAAATATCAATAGTTATTGTCATATTAAATTATTTCACATATCCGCTATTATACTCCTCAGTTATACCTCCCTTGATACCCACTCAGGTGTAAACATAAACTTCTCATCCCATCCACAATCATTTGGTAGAGTTTATAAGATATGGGTGGAATATCCAAAAATATTGAACATAATATATAAATCAATTTAATTTAACCATTCATTATATTGATATATATCATTAGAATGCTCCAAATATATGTTATCAATCAGGTTTTGATGCATGTAAAAAAATACCTCAATTTTCTTGATGAAATAACTATATGATCGATGATATAGACTAATTTTTTAAAAATTTAACCGATCATGAATTTTATGATTAACATCATTCATCACATCACATCAAATA
Organism: Viscum album; assembly: GCA_963277665.1. Lineage (NCBI taxonomy): Eukaryota > Viridiplantae > Streptophyta > Magnoliopsida > Santalales > Viscaceae > Viscum > Viscum album. The sequence continues at coordinate 1,215,473,023 of OY728141.1, forward strand.
AGATTAAAAAATATTGCAAGACCACTGAAATATGTTATCACATAATCATCTTTTATTCTTCTATCACCATTATATACAATTCCATACATGTGATTTTCCTTTATTGTCAAACTGATATTAAAAATAATATTGCATGATTTATATAACAATATACCATAAAATATAGTTTAACCATAGTTAATTTACACATGAAATGATTAAAAATTAATTAAAACTATTATTCTTATAATTATTCTACATTGACTACAAATAATTTAAAAACAATTTTATAAAATCATTAACCGGGTTTTAGTTTTAATACTTCATTATGTTTTTTTAGGGGTAATATGATTTCAAAGTATAGTTAGTTAACAATAAATTACTTATGAACAATTATTTAATTAGAATTGTTAAAAATTAAAAATTTTATATTTTATATCCACCATTTTTTATCAATTTATCATTTAATGTATTTATTTTAAAGACTATAGATATTAAAATATAATTTAATTTTTTTTATATTTTAACTATATAAATTTTAAAAAATCTAATTTAACATAAAATTATATAGCTACTTATTAATATTACTTAACTTATATTTCAAATACAATATAACTTATCATAATGATTAGCAGAAAATCAACTTCATATTTTTTTCTAATTTTGTTCTAATATTATTTCATTTAATTACAAAATTTTTAAAATAAATTAATTAAATATTTCCTTTTAAATTATATGTTATAAATTATAAATGTTAACTATTATATAATTTAAAAATCATTAATTTATTATATTTGATGTATTTATTTTTCAAAAATATATCATAAAAGTTTATTTTGTAAAATATAATGTCAAACTAGTAAAAGGCGAATTATATTTATAAAGAACACATTAAATACCATTTCTTATATTAATTAATTTCATAATAAATTAAAATGAAATTATGGTTTCATTTTTTAAATAAATTTGTTTTAATATAATTAAATTTAATTAAATAATATTTAATTAAACTAAATAAAATTAATGAAATCTTATTCACAAATATATATATATATATCATATATTAACCATATATAATATTTTATAATTAAAATAATATATTTAATAATCTATCATTAATATATATTTATTCTTAAAAAATTATATATAAAAAAATTATTAAAAAATCTATTATTTGAAACTATATAAAATTAAATTCAAAGTACAAAAACCTCATTAAACAAAAAATTTCCTATAAAATTTATTATCTAAAAAAATAGCTATAAATAATTTATCAGATACTATTATAATTTCTGAACAATATAATATAACATAATTACAAAACATAAAATTGTAACAAATTAATTTTTTCCTTTAAAATTAAATATACAAAAATTTGTCCAATTTTTTAAAAATATTTTTTTTGAATTGAAGTGGTCAATTTGAATTAGTATACTCAATCTTTTTTATTCTTTAAAAAATCAAAAACTATAGAACAAATCTGTTATTAGAGAACAAAATAATATTATATTCAATGTATAAACAACGCCTTACAAAACATATCTAGTAAAAATAAATTTCTTAAAACCAATTGATATTATTTATTTTTCATATTGTGCTCACAATTTTTATTAATTAAATTTCAATGATTTAACAAAAATATAATTAAATTATATTTAATTAATGACTTATATTTAATTATTTTTATATAAAATTTTAAATATGATAAATAATTTATAATTAAAATGAAATAATTAATTTTTTATTTTTAGATAAAATTTTTATTAAAAAATAATTCCTAAAACTACAGTTTCATAAAAAAGTTTTATTTGAAACAATCATAAATTAATTTCTAGGAATGAAAACCAAATTCAAAAAAGTCGTTTCCCACATAATATTATATTTTAAAACCATGAAATATAATTCATAATTCATATTATTTTTAAAATATATATTATAATATTATTTAAATAAATAAATTTAAATTGATATAAATTGCATTAATGAATTAATATTGGTTATGTAATTATATAAAAAATATACCATATGTTAAATATTTTCTTATTCAAATACTCTAATTATTTTTTGATATTTATATATATTTACACTCATGAAATTTATCAAATGAAACATTTTCATAAAAACTATTTTTTCAATCCTACAAAAAATAAATACTATATCTAAAAATGACATTAAACAAATAATTTAAAAAATTAAATATATTTTTGACAAAATATTTAATAGCAAAAAATTATTTTTTATTTTTTATTGTATCAGGCATATAGTTGAAGAATGTGAATTTAAAATCTTACCTTGTGACAGATGTCATAAAACCCTCACTAGAATAAATATAACCTGGTAAAACCCAAAGAACTCGTTTTATTAATAATAAGAGGGAAAATAAAATCTAACCAATCACCCATTCAATTTGAAGATGTATCCATGTTATGCTCATCACCAACAATCACCACTACATGAAACTAGGGTCATATTCTTCTAGATCATTTAATCATGTTTCAGATTCTTGTGAATGAATCTATTATTGATTTTTAGGTTCAAGAACATATAATTGTTGATTCCTTCAACATTCCTAGAAATTATAGGAGTCTTATACCTTTGATATGGGAGGAAAAATTTGATCATATTTCTCTAATTTATCCTCCATATGTTAATGAATCAGGATAGTAGAGAGAAACCCTATTAAGATTATGTGATGAATAGTCACCACGAATAGTAGCTTTAGATTCATTAAATAGGTAGGTTTCCTTAATAAAAAATAAACTTTGGACCTTATATAAATCAAACCCTATAAATCTAACCATATTCACTATGAATGATGTTGTGAACATGTCACAGTTATAATAAATATTTTGTCACACACTAGTAATATAAAAAAATTAATATAAATACCCAAAAATAAATAAATAAAATTAAAACTTGATTCTTCTTAATTAAAAACATTAAAAAAGAAATTATTAAATATTTCAGAATTAATTAATATTAAACTATTTTAACAATGTCCCTGACACTTAAATCATTCATGTCCAAAAATAATGTCTAAACTATGATATATAATTGAAGACCCCATTCTACAAATATTTGAATTTAAAAATCAATGAAATATAGAATAATCAATGGGGGCGGATAAATTTCACATCTCACATAAGAAAAAATATAAAAAGTCATTACTAGACAAAAATTATTTGAAATTACAATGAAATTTATGTGACTTTGGTTATTTTTCATTATTTGTTTTAAATTCATCATCATTAACATGCCAATTTTTCATCCACCACAACATATGTTCTTATCTAATCACTATAGGAAAAACATAAATGTAAAGGATTCGACATATCTAGTCAAAAATCACCACATATCAAAAATAAAAAATGATCAATACTTTTCACATTATGTATAAAACAATCACTAAAAATAGTAGGAATATGCATACTAGGATCAAATTATATTGAGGATTAAGTATAATAGAAAATTTATTGATAAAATATATTTCTCAAATTGAGTTAGTTATCTATTAGTTAAGAATGATAATTAAATTAAACACAATGAAATTATCCTTTTCAAAAAGTGACATATTTCCCCACTTCTCATGCTATAGTAAGGAAAAATCCTAAAATTTCTATGACTAAGTTACCAATTTTTTTAATTCTCTCAATTTTGGAAAATTGTGCTAGTAGAAGTCTCATGTCCTTCTCCCAACCCCAAAAAAAATAATTGGTAAATTGATGGTGATTTTGGCTCTCCAAAACACAACCCTCATTATTTCAATTTTTTTATTTTTCTTCTTTATGTTTTCTAGAGGGGTGAACATTATAGACATTAAAGTGTAAAAAGAACCAACATCCCAAAATAAAATGATATAAAGAAATATTTTTTAATAAAGAATATCACTTTTTCTATGATGTCCCTATTCCCCACAATTGAACATTAAAAATCATCAAAAAATAGAGTAATGGTTGGAATTCTTAACTTGTCATTGATTGTGGGTTTTCCTAAAAATTTGAAATAAATGATCTCTAAGGGATTAAAGCAATGTTAATGATTAGTGGGTATCAAGGATAATATATATTTCCAGAAAAATTTCCCCACGAATTTTCCAATTTAATTTTTACATTCATTTATTTAATACATTCTAAAGGAATAACTAGTTTGTGACATGTCTCTTATTGTCTCAAAAAATATTATTAGAAATAATTGAAATTTTTTATTTTTAAAATATATCATATCTATGTCCATGTAATTTAAATATAATAATTCATGGAATGTTTCATTGTAACAAATAACCCAACTTTTAGTTATTAAATTCCATTCATGATATATTGAAGTAAATATTTAGATACATGTGACAAGAAATGAAGAAACATGATTCATTGATTTCAAATTCATAAATATCACCATAATTGTTCAATTACACCATTTTATTCATTTATTTTGGAAAATTTGAAAATTAAAACACTGACTCTTGCGGTTCATAACAACCATAAGTAAAATATCACAAATAGAAAAGAAAAAAAATATAATTGTGTTCATGTATTTTTTTCCACTAAATTTGAAAGAAATCTAAATATGTAAGTACTATAATTTAAAAGTAAAACTCACAATAACATTGTTTCAATTCTAATCTTTTCTCTTATTGTAGTATGTCCTTGTAACATGAATTTTTATAGAACTAAATTTTATGTCAAATAGTGTAGGTGAATTTCAATCTCATGAAATATAGTTAATAAATAAGTGGACTCACTCTTAAACTAGGTTTAAAGGTAGAAATTAAATTAAAACCTAAAAAATATGGGTTTCCACCTAAAACCCTCTTTTTTAACTATGTTAAACATAACCATTCCTTTAGTCATTATTTTATCAATTTAAATAAGATGGTCACCCCATCAGAGGATAAAAATAGACAATTTTGGGATTCTTCAATGTAGTTGGAATGTCGGTCATATTCAGGTATCAACCTTACCTCTCATCGAGTTGAATACATCCCAATATTCAAGTTACCAATCTATAACATTCTATACCTTCTTGTAAAATCAAATAGAATCCCACAAACAACCAAAACATATTATACCTCTTTGAACAGTTCTTGGGAAATCATATTCCCTCTATCTCGTGGATTCTTCAGCAGATTTTTTTCTTTCTTATCTTATTTTTAAGAATATCCATTTATTATTATATCATACAACTCATTTCTTCCTTTAAGGATGGTAGTATAATAAACACATGATAATATATCCTATCTCAAGTTTATTTATTTTCTAATTTTATTTTCATTACCCTCTTAATGATTAATTTTACATATTATCCACCAAAAATAAAACCTAATTCCTTATTTTTGAAATCTATTATTGAAAATAAGGTTTCATGTATGGGTCTTTCAATAGTAATTGGGATCTTAGTCTTATCTATTCACATCACTAGAAATCCACTAAGAAGTATTACTATCCTAACTTGATAGTCACATACTTGATGAATTTGTATGTATATCTCACTATAATTTGATCCAAAAAAATATTATTTGAGGTGGGGTGATACCTATTAATATTGGGATCATGTATTTGTAATATTAACTAATTTTTACACATGCACATAAATCACACAAAGACCCACCAAACACATTAGAACCTGTGTCAGTGGGAATGGAAAACCATCTTTAATAACTTTATTTATTTAGTAAGATCCTCGCTACCTTGGATGGACAATCGCATGGAAGATGGATGATGAATAATTTTTCAGTTTTCCTTTTTTTTCTTTAACAAAACCTTCATAAACATGGCCTAGGTAGGATTGTTAAAAATTTCCCTAGTGAATTTAATGATGATGTGTAGGTTTTTGAACATCTTCTAGAACATTAACCTTTTCTCATTAATGTTTTCTCGCTATAGTAACTGCTAAAATGGCGGGTTTAGTTGATATATTGGTGGAATTTCTAAAACAAGTCTTGCATCTTATTTTCCTTTGTTGTGCCTTTATTGTAATAGTTTTTATCATTCCTCTAGTTGTTCCTCAACCTTTTTTAAATTTGTTTTCCAGTTTATTCTTCAACGATATAATATTTTTTCTTGTACCCTTTTTTCTACCCACTCTTCGAGTTGATGGATTTGACATCACCATGTCCAAGGACATCTATATATTCTGGTAAGAGTTCCCATAGCCTTTCTAAAAATCATTCAGAAATCATTTGGACATGTATCTCCATGTTTATCATGGAAGCACGTTGATTCCATAAGTAATCTAAAAATTATTATATGGTTAAACCTTAATTCATATATTATGTTTTCATATCTTTCTATCTAGCTTCTATTGTGGTCATGAAACAAACCATGAACTATTTTATGGAGTGAAATTGATATTTCTATGTTATTCCTTGATGTTGGGGGTGAGAACCATGTTTTATTTAATGGAAAACATAGAATTATTTTTTATTTTATTGTTGTTATTGACCTGTTTTCCTTAATCATTGTGTATAATTTATTATATAATGATAAATTTAATTATCATATTCACATGTAGTACCTTTGGGTTGTTGATTATCTATTATTGCATCACCTTTCTTTGACATTTTGTTCATTTTGGTGGAAACCAAGATGTTTTACAACTTGTTCACTCCCTATACCATCTTTTCATTGTCATATTTCAAATGGAAACAACTTTGTGAAATTATTTATAGAAATTAGATACACTTTTACAGTTATTTATTCATGATTGAACCTATGCTAGCTGCATCAATGACTGGCCAATTACACAGTGACAATCCTTTATAAAACATCTCAATTAGAAACCACTTTTCATATCAGGATGATAAAATAATTTTATTAATAATTTAAACCTATCCCATTAAATATTATATGATTAATTAATAAATTATATAAATTTAAAAATAATTAATCATAAATTGATTGATTTAAAATGTGATAAAAAATGTTTCAAGAACTATCATACCAAATACACCCATTTTATGATTGAATGTAGAGGTACACTTTGAATCTTCTATCATTCCTTTTCCTTGAGTAAGAATATGACGAGTCATAGTAAAAAAAATTTTGTGATGGTGTTGAAATAGAACATGTCACCCAATTCAAAAAAACATCCTATATGATAATTAGAGTCTTCTTGTTTCAGGTCATTGAATTGATCATAGTGAGTAATCAGTTGAATGATCACTAGATTTATTTTGAAATTATGACTCATTATAAGATGTAAAAAAATACTAGGATGAACCCCCATGATTGAGGAAATTTTGTAGATAAATAATTAATACATAATCTATTTATTACCTTTGATCCATTGAACCACTCATTGATCAAATTATTATACAAGTACATGTACTTTTACACCTCCTTCTCCTTTAATTTATTCTCTAACAACCATGGCGTTAATGTATTCTTTTTGTGTGTTATATTTTTTATTCTTTATTGTTCTTTTGATCCTAGGATCAAAAGGTGGGTATCATTCCCTATAATTTCTCCTAGAATAGTTTTCATGCTCCAATGTTATTACTAAAACAACACTTCTAGAAGACTAAGTGTAAAATGATGAAAAAAAGTAATTTCCATTAAAAAATAATTCATTTCTATGATATTTTCCCCAAATATGGTTATAATTTTGAAATCCCCCATGAACAAAATTCCATTATATGGGGATGTTAAAGGTCACATTTATTTTATTTACTAACAAAACCAAATTTTAAAATGTGGTAAAGTGATTATTGTGGTTGATCCACTAAGAATAATTTATAAATTAATTAAAATGTTTCAATGAATAATAAATGAAGAAAGAAAAAGGATTTAATGGGTTGTTTGGGATTGAATGACATATATGTAAATATATTTTTTGTATTTTAAAATTCATTCCCTATTAATTATTTAGAGATGAAATTTTTTTTTATTGTTTTTTGAAGCTATATCATGTTAGACACCTCTCAGAGTTCCCACCGTCTATTATATGAACCTCTTTCATCCCTCCTAGTATGAAGGTCAGTTTATAGTTAGATTTTTGGCACAACATTTAAAAATTGTGAGTAAAAACTCATTCATAGTGTTTTCCATGAATATTTGACACTCATTAAAATATATAATAAGAAAACCCTCTTATTTCAACACTATTTGTGATTGAAAAGGAAAGGTGTACATTTTGATGAATGAATAAATTATAGTGGACCATTTAAAATATCAATCAAAATAAGGTCCCAGTTATTCGTTGAATTACCCTAAATTAGAAAACATGGTACAAACGGATTTTCACCTTATTCTAGTTATTAGATGATAATAAATTATAATAGATGACGAAATTAAGTATAAACACCATCATTCAACACCACCAGGTCATCCTATTTCTTTCATTTATTGTTAGTCATCCAAAAAATCCATCCCCCATGTTTTATCATCATTAATAGAATTATTAATCTACCATTTTAAATTTAAAATTAAAATCACCATGTTGTGTAAATTTTTTTATCCTATTGAAAATATATTCACTTATATACTTACATATTTTTAATGTGTTAAGGGAGTAGTGAGTGTTCTCTATTTTAAGAAATCAGCATCCTCTTTTGTTTCCCGTTTTTTCTCCATGAACCTTCTATATAATATCTGGAAGGAAAAAAATAATAAGGTATTAAATTTTTCAATATTACTTACCTTATAAAATGTGTCATATCACTGTGGTGAAGCACTAAATTTGGTTTTCATGGACATGAAAGATTATAAGCAGTAAATTTTCCATAGTTTCAAAATCTATTTCCTTCCAAATATTAGCTCTTCCAATTAAGGGACCTCCATGATAGAGTAGATATTAATATTTTGAAAAAAATGATACATTTTTTTCTTTATGCCATAGTGTGATATAGCATTATATTCAATGAAAAAATACCATCCTCCTCATATTCGGCCACAATGTTGCATGTTTTATCTTTGACATATAATTGTTCTTTATTATTTGGGGGCCACATAGATTCATGGTGTATCATTATTATTTATTTTTCAACATCTATATTTCCCAAATTCCATACCACAACAAATATTTTCATCTCAATATTACTTTATAAAAGAAATGACATGTTTCGTCTGTATTGGTGTTCTCATAGTTCAATGATGATGTCCATTGGCGCAACTCTTTTCTTAAACACATATAAAAATTAAAATAGAAGTATAAATCTTTTCTAACCAAGTTAGGATTTTTTTTCTTCAGAATTGATGTATTTTGTATTTTATAATGATTTAGAGGTTGTCTGTGGTGACCCTGTACATTTGAACATCCATTAAAAATATCGATTGAGCTTACCCGACACTCCCATAGTATTATCTAGTGGAACTCATGGTGGACTAGTTGTGTTGATCATAACCTCTAGTGGAGGTAAAATGTATGATGTGTGTGATTCGTGACAAGGATTTCGTGATACTAATTTTTCAAGTGCATAGTACCAGTGGAGAATCCAACATCCCACATTCATTATATAGAGATCTGACCTCTATTATTAAAGCTAATATGTTTTGTACACCCCCTAAAAAGACATATAGTGGTTGAAGAACATCTTGTGCCATCGTAGACCTCCCCTTCATAGTGAAATATTCCCCCACTATCATTTGGGAATATTCCCAAAAAATATGATCTTGATCATCTTATCATTTGCATCTACCATAATCTATGGTAGAGATCTCCCTGATTGGTGGATTGGATATCAGGCCCTCCATAGGTTTTGTATGTTGACGGATACCCTATAGGTTATGTTCTACCCCACTAGATTTATTTGGTTTACACTCCCTTTTCAATTCTCTTACAAAACATAAACATAAAAAATTATAAAAGAAATAAAAAAAGTAAAAAAGAATCACTTTGTCATTTTATTCCTTATTTACATAGTTTGAATTAAATATAAATACCCAAAAATCTATATATACAATTAAATCATGGGGTTTATTAATTAAAACATTGACTTAAATTAATTAATATTTTTATAATTTATTAATAGAAATCTAAACCATCATTCACCACTATGATGTATTGATTAGTAGTTCCTCATTTCACTCATACACCATGTCTTCTACTAGGAAAAGGTTGTTTCTCTTAATTTATCATATTTATATTATCATTATTCCATGGTCACAATTTTGGTTTGGTATTCTACAACTCATCATTTTTCCATGATTTTATTTGAGTGAGTCTCCTAATAAAACATGTTGTAGCATCATGCATGAATTTTTTAATGTCTAGAGAATCTTTTTAATATTATTACCTTTTTTTCAAATACTATCTATTCCATGCTCAATGAAATGGATATAATTAGATTTTAAATAATTTATTTTGTTATATTCATATGTTTACCATAAATACCTAAAAACCCATTCAAACATCCCTATAATTATTCAAGAAACAGATCATACTCATATAAACATTGTGTAACTTCTCTTAATGCCATTTATCTTCATAAAAAAACAAACACAACACTGAAAAAATAGTTTTATTATAAAAGGGCTTCACTTTGTCATTTTTATATCCCTATAGTGAAATTAGATAAAATTTATTCATAGAAATAATAGTTTTTATCCCATAATAAATTAGTATTTCTTCATCTATATATACCATAAAAATATATATTATACTTACTAAAGTAATTTTTTAATAGTTATTATTGATTTCAATATAGTTACCCTAGATTTATTTTATATTTTCATAGCATAATGAATATATTAAGATCATAATAAGGAAAATGGGATAAATCCATCTTGTAGGAGTATATATTTCTACTCATCATTTTAATCACCTCTTATGTCTCAAATATACCTCATTAGAGTGATATATTCCATGTGACATTGACAACACTTCTCTCATTAATTGTTCCAATTGGTATTTTTAATACCCTATAAATATATATACTTTTCATTGGTTTAAGAAACACATAAAAAATCGTCAGTAAATATTTTTACTAGAAACATGAGTTACAAATTGAATTCAATCCTTTTGATGTTATTTCATGTTATTTTTAACTAAATTTAATACTAAGAAAATTTTTATAAATTAAATTGATATAATTTAATTAGAAAACTATAGAAATCCCACAAACCTCTTATATACAATTGGAAAGAATTTTATTTAAATGAATTTTATATGATTACTATAATTGAATTAATCAACAGATAGATATTGGTAAACATTGTTCAATAATGAAATTATATAGTGTCCATAACTCTTATTTATTATGTCTTCTATACATATCCGAAAAATTTCCCTAAAATTAAGGTGTTCAAGACAAAAAATTCACAATCTAATGACCACATAATTTTTTTATGATTGGTATTTTTGTAATGGATTTATGTATGATGAATTTTGATAACCAATTAATCCTTATTGGCACCACACATGAACCAACCATGTTTATTTTATCTCAACTACCCACCAATAGATTTACATCAATTAAGGAAACAATCAAAATATAAGCATGATTTTTTATAAGGAATATAATATTCTGATTTCATAATCACTTGTAATTTTATCTCATTTATTAATATTTTTTTATTATCTTATATAATTTAGATAGTATATTTTTATAATATATCTCAGTTACATGTTTATCATAAAACAATCTACCATTGTTTATATCTTCCCTACACATTATCTGTCTTTGAATCATTCCTTTTTCCAGGACCTTTTATGGAACTTGTTCGTATTAAAACTATTTGTGCATCTCATTCCTTGAATTTTATCCAATTCAATATTTCTCCCACAATACCAAAAAGAGGTGTTCACTAATTTATTGAATTATATTCTTTCATTTGACTATATATTTTGTGTCATTATGATTAATTTGATATCTTTATAAATATTGAGGATGATTATTTAAGATAAGCTATGTGTTTTTTATGTAATATTTCTTCATTGAATTAGTCATAACAAAAATTTTCATTTTGAGAATTTAATTTTCTAATAATGATTATATTTCATAATATAAATCATATGATTCCCATTAGAAATTATAGTTAGAATATATTTTAGGGTTAATGCTACATGTTTTGAATCTTTTCATTAATAAATAATGGAAACATTTCTAATATTTTAGGACTCATTATTGATCGACATTCTAATTACTTCAATGATCTGTTATATATAAGTAATAGCTTGTCTCCATATAATTCTACTATATAATTTCATAAATAATGAATTATTGGTTATTATTTTTTGCAGATCGCTATCTTAAATCATCTCCTAGCATCCAAGAATATTCCTAAATTAACTTTTACATTCCATAAATTTTATAAAGGTGTTTCATGGTGTATATGAATGTACCTATAGATTTAAAAAAAATTCACAAAAATCTTGTAAATATAGTTCTATAATAATTTTTATTTTATCACATTTAACATCCAAAGGTTCCATGGATTTTTTAAAATAAATTACGAAATCATGTTGAATAGTTATGTGTCATAGAAAGTGATGAGTATAAACACTATTCATTGCATTTCCATGAAAATTGATTTTGGATTTTCAGGACCATTAATTAATATTCCATAATATGGTATTATTGATTCATTAATTTTAGATTCATCAATTATTTACAATTTAGGTTACTATATATTATTTCAAAAATAACCCTCTATCTAATTATGGTATAACATATAAAAATTATTTCATGTTACACCTAATTATCTTTTTTTCATGTATATTTTAACCATAGTTTTGGTTTTTTATTTTTTTGGTTGAGAAATATTAAAATCGAATGTAAAAGATACCTTTAATTGAAATTTTAGGGATTTTATTATAATTTAGAGCAAAAATCCAATAGGTTGGTAGTTTACTAGTTTTGAACATGTTGTGTGGTTGGTTGACCCAATGTTTAATATTTTCCTGGAAGATAATGTGAAATTATTATATGGTGTGAATGGTAAAATTTCATGGATATATTACATACCATATAAATAATAAAAAACAATACTTTAATAAAATGAGATAGGTCTTTAGAAATATTTCAGACAAAGAAATTACACGACATGTAACTGGGTTTCACACCTTGTAAAATACAAAGTGTCCATTTTAAGAAAGTTAATGAAAATAAATTGCTATTTCATTCCTCTGTGTTTAATTTGTATCAACCTAAAGATTATTTCTAGCTACTTTGGTATTCCAATTTTTTTTTTACAGATCATCCATTTAGAAATTGATCATTGTCTTTTTTGAGGAGTATCATTTTTGGTAAGAGATATTCTTTTCTCCCACATATCTCTCTATTTATTTAATCATTGGATTTTGATAAATCATCCTAGGGTTGATGAATTTATACTTGTTTTTGTTGAATGCTGATTCTAGGTTTAATTATTTGATATTCTACATCATCATTTCTATTCAAATCTTCTCACTTCTTGCAATGATTTTATATTTAGTATGATTACAGGTAGTAGTTTCATTTATGAATTAACAATTTATTAGGCCTTTATTTTCTTATTGTTCGAAATTAATTTCAATTTATTTCTAAAAAATTATTTTTCTTCTAATTAGAACATGGATTTGATTAGGCATAGAATTTTGGGAAAACACACAATTCCAATGGATTTGGGATTTGGGGAAAGAATTGAAATTAATAAAAATTGTGAAAATATTACTGAATTGATTTTAAAAAATGTATTAAATTAAAATTATAAAAATATGTGATTTATTTTATTTTGGAAATTGATGAAATGATAAAAAACCCATCATTTGTTTTTAAATAGGAATTAACATTTTGAAAATCAAATATGGGAAATTGGATTGTGAATGATGATTTGTTTGAGAAGAAATGAATTAACCATTTATTATTGATTGATAAAGAAAATGATATTTTGGGTGTTTAGTGGGTTATTTGTGAAAGGAATGCAAGGATTATAATTCAATAGTAATGGATTTATGAGGAAAACAGTGTCAAAACCATAGTTTAGAAAATCTTATCACTCATGGGATTTTATGGAGTCGTATTTTTACTGAGCCCAAGGGATGTGTGTACACATATTGTCCATTATCACAAATATAAGATATGTTAGGATCTAATAATTATAAAATATCATACTGTCATGAAGATGACAATAATGATAATTTGGAAGATTTTAATTTTAAATTCCATTGATTGGGAAACTAATTTACTCATTCCTAGTGATTTATAAAAACAATTTTATATAAAATGTTTATTGAAACCATTTTTTATGTTTTCCCTTAAATTAAAAATTTAATTAATTTGTTTTCTACTATCATGGAGTCTTATTATAGAACAATTAGTGAGATCCTACCGGGATGTTTATCTCACAAGTTACTTTTTTCATTCATGTATATTTTATATTTATCCTGCTAGGTTTGAGTAATGGGAAAGTGCCTCTTAGAAGAGGTGGATGTTCCTAATCTCTTAGGATTTGGATTGATAATTCCTTTAGGTCATGAGTATTTTTTTATAATATGATTACATTTATTGGGTTTTTATATACCTTTCTAGTTTCAATTACTATCTCCTTTTATAGCTTTTTAGAATACAAATATATATCATTATCTTCCACTATTTTGTAGAAAATTCATTCCCTCATTGATATTATTTGGTGACATGTAATAGTAACCAATTGACAGGGATGAAGAATTCCCTATGGGATACATCTGTTTCAGATCAAGTGTCTATGTACTAGGGTATCTAGGTGGTTTCTTGGTAAGGAAGTATTATAGGTTTAGGTTGAGCATCATTCCTTGATGTCAGTATTCAGTTTGAGATCATATTAGGACTTAGAAGTTAGTCAAAATTGAGTTCATGGGAAGATCTCACAGTGATGTTCCTTAAGTCACTAGGGGTGGTTTTCGAAAGGTTTTTTGAATTGGATTGATTTAATTCCAAATCATGGTTATCTATCTGATGGGATTAATTTTCCATGTTTCTTATGTATGATTCATTGATCAAAGTAATGTTATTATGTCATCAATGTTATTTTTTGATGTTTTTTTGAATCATGCCTTTAAATATATGTGTCAATAGAATCCAGTAAGAATCTACTGATGATCCAAAGTGATTGAATCCTCCCATGGGTCGGAATCCGGTCGATATTTTTGTGAATGTGTTTCAAGCTCTGGGATGGGCACCAACACCCACACCTGCTCTGGATCCAGTTGTGGAATCACTGAGGAATAAATCCCTATATGACTAATAATAGTTCTTTTGAAAGAAGAAACCATCTTTCCATGTCTCTAATTATCCACAAATGGATGAGGAATTTCTAATCAAGATATATCTTGTTTTTGTGTTCTGTGAAATTATGGATTAAATTATGGTGAAATTTTCCACCTTAATGTTGGAAAGACCAAGCATGAGCCGGTGTAACATGATGGTGATGAAAAAGAAGATTGAGGGTTTAGTGTGAATTTAATTCAAGTTTCCTTTTAAATACTAGTTTTATGTAAAGTATGTGGTGTTAACAAAGGCTATAGATTCATTCAAACCAGATCAGGATAATAGGACCATGATAGATTATGTGAACTGATTCACTAAGATTGTGTAGTTTTCACTTGAGATTATATCAAATGAGAAGATAAATAATCAATGTTTTGGATATGGTATGTTGATCTGAAATTCATTCTCACGTTTTGTTTCTAAATCTCTCTATTTAAGCTATTGTTCTAGATATGGTGGTGATGGTGGAACATCATCTATCTAGTATATCTGGTTCGATGAGAGTTTCTTAATCACCCAATCGATGTTATGTTGGTTAACATAATTTGAATGAAATATGTGATGAGTCTCAAGGTGGATATCTCCATTAGTTTTATTCCAAACCTCCCATAATTTTTCAATGATTCTCTTTGACTTGATTCTTTTGTGTCATGTCTTAGTATTTAAAACAGGTTGTAATGGAAGCATCCATGATATTTGATTCTTGTTGATTATCAGGACACTTATATAATCTTTTTTATATCTATTCTTATCTATATAGTGGAATGGGGTAATCATCACCAAAAAATACTGGGTGAAATAATATATTTCATGATCTATGGGGTTCCAACCTTATGCATCTGGAATGAAACTTCTTCACATAGTGGAATAGTCTCCTTATGATGTAGATTTGGATATAGTGACTATGAGATGTACAATAACTATTGTATCATCTTTAGTGACTATTTTTTTTGATATTAGAGCATCTCATTTTTTAATTTCAAATCATACTGTGAAAATTCTGAAACATATGATGAGGATTTTATCTTATGAAATAGATATTACTATACCCCTTCGATCAACGACATAGAATTGCATATTTTGTCCTACTTGTGTGTTATCTTTATCAAACATTTATGTTTCTTGGTATTTTATAGTTCCCGACATGAAACCTCATGATTTCATCTTCTAGGTGCATTGGATTATTACAAATAATTCCATAATTGATTGTTATCTTTGACTAGACTCCTTTATATAATCTGATGAGGAGTTGCATATCTTTCAGGGAGAATGGGAAAAAAGGCCATGTAGTGTCTGAAAATATTATCCCAAAATGGGGAAAGTATTATCATTGTTAACTTATTATCTAGAGTTTGAATCTTTAATCGGTGATCTCCCTCAACGTATCATCAAGTTTACTATTATATCCCCCCTTAATTTTGGTTTGTGTCTTGTAAAGGATGTATACCTTTCAATTAATATTTTGTTAGGTATTTAAGTATTATTTATTGCATCTTACCACATTGAAATATCTAGAATTAATGATTAGAGTACATAGTTTGATGATCTATTAGAAAAATTATTTATGCCCCTAGTGTTTCACCTTCAGAGAAACCTATTCTATTTTTTAGGAAAGATGATGGAACACTTCACCTATGTTTTTATTATCGAAAACTCAACTAACTTATAGAAAATAAAGGTTATTTGTTAGCAAGCACTGATGATCTATTTGATATGTTGAAATCTTAGGATTGGTTTTTATATACTGATATTCAATCTAGTTATCACCATTAATAATAAAACAATCTGTCATTATTAGAACCAACTTCTAGAGAAGGTATGACCATTATAACAAAATATTCATGCCATTTTATCTATCTATTTATTCTATAGTCTTTATTACATTTATGAATAGTATGTTTCATGAGTATCTTGATAATTCTTTTCTGGTCTTTTCGTATGACACTCTTGTTTACTCTTTGTCTGAGGAGGATCGTTTGTGTCATTTGAGATTAGTTATGGAATTTTTAAGAAATCTCTTACATTATTTAAATATATTAAAATATCATTTATGGACTCAAGTAGTGACATTATTTAGATATGTTGACTTAGGACATTGTATTTCATTTGATCCTGAGATGGTGAAAGTTGTAATGACATGGGAGAAATTGTCGACTAATTTCCAAATTCAAATTTTTTTTTGGATTATCCTGGATATTATCACTGATTCATAATAGATTCTCAATGATATATTTTTAAATGACTGGTCTAACTTAGAAGTGATTGATGTTTTCTTTTGATTATAAATTTCAGAGTTCATTTGTTGAGAGGAAACATCTTTTTTTATATGATGGAATTGAATCTTGAAGATGTTATGCATTGTAATGTAGTCTTCTGTAATGCATTAGGTTTAAGTTTATTTTCTTTTCTTATATAGTGTTGAAACATCATTTCCTATAGCTATTAGTAGCTTAGGACACACATAAATAATTATCTAACCCATGACATTGAAGTCACAGCCGTGAAGCATGCTCTTAAGAGTTGGAGATATAACCCATTCATAGAATGGTTCACAATGCATTCCGTCCAAAATTTCTTGAGTTATATATTCATTAAAATATATTTCAATCTATTCTAAATGAATTGATTATATTACTATAAATTCTTTTATTTCAACATCACTTATCCACCATGTGAAGGGAATGTCACTGTAGATACCTTGAGAAGGAATCTTATTACCCATGTCATGAAAGGATTATTGGAAGAGTAGAAATTGATGAATCATTTTGAACAGTTGAATATAAAAACTTTTGAAACATGGGATGATTTGGTTTTTTACATTGTATAGTTTCCCCTATTCTTCCTGATATTATTTTTCGATAATAAAATCTTTATGATGAGTTATGTAGCATTAGATAAACTATTTATGGTTAGGATACCACAAAAGAGTTGTCATTCTTGATAGAGAGTACATTTTTTTGGATTTGGTTTTTCATATTGTTACCAATGAGAAAATATATGATGAGAAATTTTAATAATTCTTAGTGGGATATAAACCTAGGTACCAAAATGATGATCAAGGATATGTGGACCATATTATGGTGGTCCGGTATCGGGTGAGATGTCCTTGCCTTTGTTTTTGTGATTCTATACTTTCAAACAGGTCAAGACTGAGCATACGAAGCCTTAAGATTTTCTTTAACCACATCTAGTGCCAACTTTAATGTGGGATGCGATTTCTATGGATTTTGTGGTCAGTTTTTTATGTCGAAAGAGAATGAATTATGTGATATGAATTGTTATTTATAGGCTAATTAAATCTTCTCACATTATACCCATTCATGATATAACAGATATTGAGGAGCTATCAAATCTCAATGTGTGAATGATTATTCATTTTAATAGATTTTCATCAAATATAGTTCCTGATATTGATCCACATTTTAGTTATATTCTTTTCAGTGGACTGTTCCAGTAAATTTGATCTTAGTTTTTTTGAGGACGGCATACCATCCGTAGAGGGATGACTAGATAAAGAGAACTATATTGTATCCTAATAACAAAAATTATGCTTGTATCTTCAATTTTGGTGGGGCTTGGGATGACAATTTGGGACATTTTGACTTTTCATATAACAATAGTTTCTTTTCCAGGATCAAAATGAATCGTTTTGAGTCCTTTTATGGTAGGTAATGTAAATCTACATTTTTTTGGTTGAGTATTATTATATCTTCCATGGCAAGACAAATAATTGTCAAAAAGATAAAAAAAGATTGAGCTGGTTTGTCAAAGGATGTTGAATTCAAAATGATGCTATAAATATTAAGCTTATCATCAACATAGACCATTGGGGTTTTCATTTGGTGATTATATTTTCTTATAATATTTATCTTTTTAGTATATAGATATCTTTGGAGAGAATAAAATCCATAATGTCATTTTATAGGAGCTTTTAAGGTTATTTAGAATGTGGGAAATATGGATTATAGTTAATCAAATCAGTTGAAGTTGATGTTGATACATAATGTTTGTGTGTATTACAAATAATAAAGTATCTTCTTGATCCATCCCATGTTTTGAGATGAAGTGATATTGATGTTGAATCTCATTTTTATTATTGGTCATCTAGTAGGGATTTCTGATATTATGTCCAATGTACATCATGGGTGGATGATTTCATTGGTCCATGTTCTATAGTTTTATGGGTCTGCTTATCATGATATGTGTGAGTGTGAGGTACTAATGAGAGTTTAGTGGCCTCACCATTTTGATATGAAAGCCACTTGATATGCTTTTTGGGGTAAATTATTTTTATTTTGGGGATCTTGTAATGATTTATTACATATATGTTAGGTATTTTTTATCCATTTTAAGTTTTACATATTCTTATGTTGAGAAATGCCGAGAAAGAATTGGGAGGATATCTATAATGGTAAATTTCGGGATTTCATGGAATTTTCACCATAAAAACAATTTTTTACATTCTTATAGAAATTTAAATGTCATGTAATGGGATTATAGAACATATAATCATTACATTGAAGATTTCGTGAAATGGGTACACAATTTGAAAGGTTACATGCCATGAACACCTTAAATTTATTGTAAATAATAAAGACTACTTTTCAATACTTGTCAATGAGTTTTTTTGTCAAATGTGGGACACAATAATTACAAATTGTGTAATTGGGTTATATTTCATTCAAAATAATAACCGTTTGTTTTATGAAGATATATTATCTGAAATTTATATTTCATTTCACCATGTTTCATTTATCCCAACATAGAGACTCTTCATAAAAAAAATTGGAGTTCTCAAATTTTTTTAGATCATACATTCACTCATTGATCATGTTGTTGTTTGTGGTGAATCTATCCTAGTAAGCGGTCATCTCATCTATCTCATATCTCTATCATTATTCCTTGTAGATTGATAGATCATACTGGGTTTTATGTATCAATACATGGTGTTTTTAATATTGACTCTAGTCTGAGTACCAAAAAAAATCCATGCCTTCATTTCCATTGGCCAATTCCTATTTCTAGTTTCAATTTTCTGTTCAACATGATTTAAGGTATGTGGTTCCATTTTTTTCCAACTGATTAAAATTTTAATTTAATATTTTAAAATATTTCATCAAATTGATGCATGAAAAAAAATTATTTGAATTGGAACTTGTAATTTTTTTGGAATTAAGTATTTAGACAAACCACCAATTCCAGTGGAATTGGGATTTGTCGAAATAATTGAAAGAGATAGAAATTAGAAAATTATTTGTGATTTTTTCGGAAAATGGATTAATTTAAAATCATAAAAATATATATATTTTATATTTGAAAAAGGCAAGAAATAATGAAAATCCCATGATTTGGTTTTGAATGTGAATTGTAATTTTGAAAAAAAAAATAATTGGGAATCTGAATTGTGAATTATTATCTATGTAAAATGAAATGATTTTTCCATTTTCTATTGATTGATAGAAAACATGGAAGACTGGGTAGTTTGTGTTTTATTTGGAAAAGACATGGAATGATGATAATTCTCTATATAAATATTGTTTATGAAACATAATATGGTATAAATTATCCCTAATGAAATTTGATGAGCTCCATTAGGCCTAAAACTATGGGAAGTGAGTCCACATATATGTTGTGATCAGTGAGGAGAGATGTGTGAGGACCCTATAACTTGAAACTGTCATACCACTAGGTAGATGTCTATGGAGATCATTATAGTGATTTTGATTATGGATTCCATTTATTCTAAAATTGTTTACACATTCTAATTTACTTATATAAAATTTTATATATAAATCATTAATTTAATACATGATTGATATTTTTTTCATAAAATTAATGTTGAAATAATTTTTTGTTCATTATTAAGGAATCTTACTATGGATCACCATTTACGACTCTATTGGGATTGTAAGCACAAACCGAACCTTTTTTATAGAACATTTTTAAAATTTCTCCAACTAGGTTCATGTGAAAGGAAATATTTTTTTGAGGATGGATTTCAGCTACTCTATTAGGATTAAATGAAATTTACATTTGATCATTGATTTAGTTTTATCAGACATTGAGTACACTAATGAATTTTTATTTGGGATTTGGATATACTTTTTGTTTTCTGGTATTGACACCTTTTGGAGTTTTTTAGATTGTTGATATGTATCTTTATATTCAATTATATTTGTGGAAAATATATTCCATATTTTATATTGAATGATTTTTTGTGCTTGTTTCCAACCCATGAGGACAGAGAACACACTTTTTTCAATACTAGTGTTTTCTCAGTTATTATGGTACCAGGGTATCCAAGATGGATCATTTCTTTTCAAATTAGAGATAAAATCTCCTAGATTTTAAAATCAAGATGATATAATTTTTTGTAACACACATAACCTAAAATAGATTTTCAAATATAATAATATTTCTTATTAAAATACTGAATATTTCACCTATTGTAGATTATTTTGGATTCATGATCTATAAAAAACATGAATAACCACTTCATTCAAGTTTTCAATCCAAATTTCTTTAGTTTATATATACAGATAGAGTCAAGTAACTCACATATTGTTTTTAATACAAAATAAATAAAACTAATGTTTTACATAAAATGATAAACATTTTTTATGTTGATGTCATGCCATACATCTTCACTAATTCAATGTAGATTCTCTTCTAGTGACTTATCATAACACATCTGAAGAAAAAAGCCTTTTTCAATTCTATCCCATTTTATATATTGTTAAATCAAAAGTCATTGTAAATGTTCATTTAAATGATACTTTCTATTAGAGTTATTATAATTTTTTCATCTATTTTACAATAAGAACTATAAAATAATATTTATTTTTGTTTGAATATTCTTAAAGAACCATTAAAAATGATATTAAATAGTTTTATTCCCCCTATATTATTTATAATCTCAAATTTAACTAGTGTAACATTGTTATAGGGACGAGATAATGAGATGAATTGGATATTCATGATTCGACTTGAATTTAAATTTTTATAATCATTCAATGTACTCAATCATCTAAAGTACTTGAGGCCCATCTAAAATACCAAATTTCAATACAAACATGATCAATGTCACTATATTCTTATTAATAACTAACATCTATTTCTCCTTGCATGAATATCATTAATGTAACCACATGGTATAATTTTCAATTTCCTATGGTTTGTTTTGAAATACTTCAAAAAAAATTATTATATAAACATTAAATTCATCCTCAATCATTCTCTTATAAGGTTTATTTTTACCCGCACTTAATTCTTGAGGTCTCTCTTCTGGTAGTTAGGACTCTAACACATAAAATTTCCTTTCATATCATAATCCTATGTGCAGGCACATGTACTACTCTTAGAATTGACATTTATTTAGGATGTATATTTTTATTGTATATAAAATAATGAAATATTATTATTAATTAGATTTTGTATTCAAAACCAAAAATAATATTTTAAAGTTTTTATCGTGATTTCTAGTTATTAGATGTTATAGAGATAATATTTTTAAATTTCTCCCACAATTTAATTAATTTTTAATATCCCACATCTACTAAATTATGAAAATATAGTTTCTTGAGTTTTATAGAGGTACATATATTTAATAAATATAATCATATTCTATACTATGTATTTTACACTACTCAAAGAGTATTGTGGTTTTATTTTACCTGAAAACTCATATTAACTCATTGATTCTTGATCTATTCACTGGAGTCTCAGATTATATATATAATAACTTTTAATTACTCATAACATACAGCCAGATATAAATAGACACTTCTTTTCTACAAAAGTAAACTACGAAAACACGCAACATTAAAAAAATTCTTCATTAGTAATAGACACTGTTAATAAGGGTTGATGAACATGTCTAACATAATTTTTCTTCAATATCTAGAGATATAAGTTGTTTGAAATATTATTTTTCATTTATAGAAATGAACCATTATTAAATAGTAATCACTCACTATATATTAATGAATCAAATATATGCACTATCATTGTTTATTCTATTTGATTCTATCAAAATACATATGTACAATAATAGTAATCTTTGAATAAATAAATAAATCATGTTACTCATCTTGAGAAATTCTTACTAAATTATATATTGATAATATAATAGATAAACCATTACTGTGGGGGATACTCCCAATGCCACATCTGACATGATTCACAGAACCCACCCACCATCAAACATATCAATATCTCATCTAGTACATCATCAAGTCACATTATTTTACCCATCTTCATTAATCCTTATCATAATATAAAAGTACTCACACAAATGTGATGCGGGATTAGTAATGTGAGATACAAATGAATACTAGCACCAATTGATATAAATTCCCTACTATATATAATGCTATTGAGTGATAATACACAAAGAATCCTTTATAATTTTATCATTACAATAATTTAACTTATTACAATAATATAAATAATAAAATCAAACAAACTAATTGAAATTTTTTGGAATATCTCACTCATCGTTATTCAATAGGAAAAAATGTTATAAATAAGGATAAATTTTTTAATTAGTTTTACTCAAGGGAATAAATTACCAATTACCATAAATATATCAGAATTTATTTCACAATATATAAGTCAAATAGTCTTGGATGTTTTTTAAATTTCAAATTATTTTTCTCTAATTGTTTTTAATTTTCTTTTATTATTTCATAATTTTTAAGGGCAGAGGGACCTTGAAAAAACATATCAGAGGGGTTTAAGGCCCTAAATGGGCCTAGAATGGGAAGGGACTAATAAATGATTTTCTCCATGAAATAATCATCTAAGTTTGGGTGGTGGGAATGAAACATTTCACCTCCATTTTTTCTATATATATATATATACTTTAAAAAACCACCCTTATATAGGGGTGGATGAATCAAATCTCACCCATAAAGCTAGTGGGAAGAAATTTAAAATTATAGGGGACTTAATTACCTATTTTTAAAGATTCTTTAAATTTCATGTGTTTCATGTTTTATACCCCCCAATAATTGTTTTCTAAGAATATACTTTTACTTTAGTATGTCAATTTTTTTAAATTCCATTGCCACATAGAAATTAAAAATCACTATATACATAACCGAATACTACACCAAATATTCTTTCCCACTAGTCTATGTCAGTTACACCCACCATGACCACAAATATATATATATATGGGTGAATGAGAGTTTATTGACTTTTAAACCCAAAATAAATATTTCAATCATTAGATGGACCTTTCATGGCCATAAAACATCAGATCAAATTGACATTAGAGGCATTGGAATCTTTTTAACTCCCCCACAATTAATTCATGAAAATATATTTTTCATTCCACTTAAATAAATATATATATGCTCTAATATCAATAGTTGCAACTAGTCATGTAAAGGAATGGTAGAATCATGATATGTTATAATTTTACACTTAAATCTATGTTTTAATGTAATAAATAGCTTAATTATATCCTAATATGAACCTATGGTCCATTGTGATTATTAATAATAATAAAAATAAAATGTAACCATTACATTTTTTGATTTGATGATGTTGTTATGTTACATTAGTCTCTAAAAAAATTCATAAAATAACTAATGTCATAAACCTCTAAATCATCAGCACATTATCTTGATGAATTCAGATGCATTGATTATCTATTTAGGTATTCTTCTGTAAGGAATAAATTAATCCTTCAATATTTTGATGATCACATGAGAACTGTACCATTGATCTAGGAGGGAAACTTGGATCAGGGTGCTCAATTTTCTCCTCCCCTCACTCAAAATATGTTAACATTATATTTGAGATATGTTCCCTCAAAATCATGTATTGAATAGTAAGCATGAATAATGAATTATTTTTCCTTAATTATGAGGGTTTCATTTATGGAAATTTTAATTTGGACCTTCAATAAGTGAAACATTATAAATCAAACCATATTCATTACATATGACAAAGATAGATTTCCAAAAATATCCTAAATGTTTTATGAGTTAGTTATTACATCCACAATATGTTTCTTGATAAAATATAGTCCATTAACATAACTAATCACTATAAAAACATTTAATGAACTATGCAAAAATATATTCATTAATAAAATATTATTCCTAATATTCACTTAATTTTTTTTAATACACTATAAAAATAATTTAAGTTCTTATTATTTAAAAAATGAATGATAATGAATTTATTTATTTATTATGATCAATAAAACTTAGACATATCCCACTTGATGTGCATCATACCATCTCATAAAATTTAATTCACTAAAATTGGACATGAATTTTAATATTCCTTGTGCATGTCCCTCTAGGACCATATCTCGATAATAGCGATTCATACTCATAGACCAAGAGTCATATCTGAAAATGCATTATGTACCCCATGGATATACTAATTGGTTATAAAAATGAAACCCTACTATGTACACATGTCATGTAATGCAATCTATTCATCTCAAGATATCTCAAAATGAAGGATTCACACATAGTGTCATCATCCTCTCAGGATTTACTATTTTATTACCCTATATTTTGGGCATTAATTCACTTAGAATTGTCATGGATTTAGTAGATATACATCTATCCTTGAAAACTTTTCATGAGATATCTCTTCATTTTTGAAAGAAAAACCCATTCTTGATCATTGAATTATAATCATAGAACTAAAGGTGAACTAAAAAAAAGATACATCGCCACAATATAAATATCATGGTTTCAATCGTATATAAATATTTAAAATAAAATTTCTCACATTGATAATTATATCAAGTCGATTGACTAATACACATATTATTAAATTGTAACTACCAATGACATCTGAATTGTGTGTTGTTATTATTGGTGGGTAAATTAACATAATCTCATCAACTTTATATCACCAAGTGCAATCTTTAGAAATATAAATCCCAATGCTTATGATCCCTAGAACCTAATAGTAAAAAATTATTCGTGTCCTATCAGAATGATTTTTTTGACTATCAGAAAATTGTTTAACATTATTGTCAATGTCTTTATAGGTTCTCATTATTGTTACAAACTATTAAATTGTTTTTATTGGAAAATATTTATAAAGAAATTAAAATTTAAATAAAGGAAAAATAATTATCTACACCATTATAGTAAGATAACATCATGAATTACTCTGTTCATAAATGATATCGAGACTAAAAATGCATCTCCTTTTCAATCTAGGTAATTATCATTCACAATAATTTTTAATTAAAAGATACAAAAAATAAGAACTATTTTCCACAAAAAGTTGAAATGAATAATGAAATACACTAAATAATGTAAAAATAGAAAATCAATACATTATAATTATATTTTTAGACTTGGGGAAATGTTGGTTAAGATAACAGACAATAATGACATTACAAAGAGATCTTGTGTGGACTTAGGACAACATTGGGACATGTTTGAAGGTAGATAATGCCAATATTTTGGTGTATAAGTTCCATCATGGTGAAGAGGTATAACCTATGTTGTGTTGTTTACATAGTGTGGTGATAAGGGAAAATTGATGGTAGGATAGGGTAAGCAACATAACATATAACAAAAAATTATTAGTGGGTGGAAAAGATGGTTAGGGAGAGAAGTATTGAGAGGGTTTTTGAAAAAAAATTAATGGAATTTGAATTATTTGAAACCACATTATATATAATAACTTTATATAAAGTTATTATCTATAATTTGTATTTATAGTAACATTGATTAATTTTTTTTTGAGAAAGTAAGTGCTCATGTGGAACCATTCTTAAATGAAAATTGCACCATACTATAGGAAATCATTTCCGCTAAGAAACGAATATTGAATATTTTTTTATATTATTTATATTAATATATTTTCTTTCTCACATTACATGGGGACTATATATGATATTAATTGGATAGAAGTGTTTGGAATCAAAGGGATTTTTAATTTATTGGCATAAATCCTTATGGTCATATACACCCTCTATACTGTTGTTTTTATAGATAATGATATATCCCATTGATATTACTATAGTTTAATTGATTCATTGTTTTTTTATAGTTTGTAATATATCAAACCTTTTAACTATATCATTTTGTTTTCTATCTAAAATAATATTAAATATTAATATAAAAATTAAAAGTAAAAACAAAAAAACAATATCCTTATGTAAGAGTATAAAAATATACTTTCCCATTTTACTCCCTATTTCCACATTGGTGAAACACAACACATTACCCATCATTATTTTTGAATTTAAAACCCAAATGAAAAATAAA
Source organism: Viscum album (assembly GCA_963277665.1). Classification (NCBI taxonomy): domain Eukaryota; kingdom Viridiplantae; phylum Streptophyta; class Magnoliopsida; order Santalales; family Viscaceae; genus Viscum; species Viscum album. The sequence continues at coordinate 1,215,500,419 of OY728141.1, forward strand.
AATCAAAAAATCCTCCTTAAATTCATGCTTGAAACATAAACAATACGCTCTCCAATTCTATCACTAATATAACTATTTCCTCGTTCACATTACATGCATGTAAAAAACCAAAAAAATCCCAAACTTTTGACATAAAAAAAATAAAATTTAGTAAAAAAGATATGAAAAATGTGACACAAATCATTATTTTTTTAACTCACATATTATAGGTTTTTAAAAATAATATAAAAATTTCATATAAATAAGCATAAACATATGACACGTATAAACCATGATTGACCATGCATGATATCAAAAAGCTTGTGTACTGTTAGATGAATAAAACTATCTTGTGTTACTTGGACAATAATTTTCTTTCATTGTATTCATCTAATATGGTTGATTAAGATCACAATAAGCATTCAATGGAAATTCCTCAACCATTATGTGTTCATCCGTTAGATGAATCACTTGTCTCATTAGTGGGATCCTCAATACACTTATATAATACAAGACCTTTTATGGGAAAAGTATACAATATAAGGGAGCTTATAGGTAAGTAAATAGAATGCACTAGGAAGTAATCACTTGACACCACACTACTATGCTCTCTTTATATAATCCACATGAATCTCACGGATCATCCTTTTATTAAATTAGGAATTATGATATATATGTGTTATACATATCGTTACAAACCATCCATTGCCCGGGATTAAACCATGTTGTCCCAATTGTATTATTTATGGATATATTTTTATTAATTATACCTTATTTGGTTGATATTTATGTGTTAACTCATTAACACATAGTTGGGAAAAACATTATATCATATAAAATGAATTTATGATAAGACCAATTAGAAAGGAATATGTAGTTATATGCATGCATTCATGTTGTACCATGTGACATGATCATATAGTAGAAAATGATATAACCCACATATGTAATATGTATGAGAGTTTAGGTCATATATTTTACAATATCATACCTAAAAAAAAGAATCACATACATTGTTCCATTTCACATTATATTATAACATATTCAATAACTATTGAAAACATATCTAAACACCATTTTGTATATTTTCATAAAAACATTCCAAATGTTGTCATTAACATCACCATGTATCACATCGAATGAAATACCTAGTGAATATCTACCTAAAAATACATTTTAATTAACTCTAAAACACTTTTTTCAGCTTCTATATGAGTAAAAATATATTCTCATTTACATAAACACAAAGTGTGACCCCAAAAGACATAACAACATTTTCCAAAAATAATAATCACTGGATATATAAATGTATAAATTGATAATCCCCTAGTAAAGTATCAATTCTACTTGAGCTATAAATGGATCAAGCATGTTCTCTATCAAACATATTTATCTTTATACATATATCAACATGAAATATCATTTATTTTCATGTATTTTATCATTACTCCTCTCTCTAATTCAATGACTAGATATGGGAAATAGTGTATTTAAATAAAATATAGATAACACATAAATTATAGATTAAATGAGAATAAACATACCGAGTCAATGTAAACACCACGTGTCAATCACCTTCATGGGTGATTACATCACATTCCCCTCAACCAAATAGATAATAACATCATATATTCTATCTATTTTAGGCCACACACTTCCTGAATTTATCCCAAATGAGGGCCTATATGTTATAATCAATATAAGTGATGGAAAAGTGATAATTGAAATGATTATAAATAATAACCATAACTACACCAGATTTTATAATTCTCAAGACTTTCATAAGAAAGGTATCAAAATTTTAAGGTAATCGTTCTATATATCCTTCCAACTATAAGTATTGGGGAATAAAAATTAGATCAATTCAACCCAATAATACCAAAGATATACATTATAACACTCAATGTCATATACTTATGGGAATATAGTTGAAGAACCTCATTTTGTTCTTCATGGGCGTATTTTTTTATCATAATGTAGGAATCATAACAAAAATAACCTTAATAATTTATCATAATATAAAATATTTTGTTATAAACATTAGTTAGGGATAACATGATGTTGTTCATTAATATGCCAACAATCATTACAGTTCACCAAATGTATTCCAATAGAAATAAATAAATATACAGAAAAAATGAATGAATGATAAAGTTTGGATTTAAATTATCTTATAATATTATATGTTTTATTCTATAAAAATACTTTTAGAATAATTAAAAAAACATAATAACCTATTTTATATATCATTTCTGATAGAATTTTAAATCAGTAATAGGTTTACTGCACTTTTCGTCATTTTTGTGTCTCATTAAATCTCTAGGTTAATACATCCACATCTCTGTCTTGTCACCTTATAAACCCCCATACTAAACTCTATAGTAACACCTATGATATAAGATAATTTTAATAATATTAATGCTTTTGAGTCATTCTTCTATTGATCTTCAACTTGCAAATATTTCGACTCTTAAAATCCATGACAATTAATGTTACAATGCCTAGTACTTTTTTATTATATAGATATCTTTTTTATTACATCTTTACAATTATACGAACCTTTTTCTATAATATTTTACCTCAAATATTATGGTAACTAATAAAAATATTTACATTATTACTTTAACAACACATACTGAACTCATTCATATCATTAGTGAAATTCACTTTGATTTTTGAAACGTATAGTCTTTTAAATTTTAACTATGAACATATCTAATTACAAACATAATACCACTTTCCACATATATAAAATATTCCATTAAAAATATCGTTCATGGAGACACAAAAATAATTTGGCCATAAATAATGCTTAAATCAACATTCAATGATTTTTTTAAAAATAAAATGTATTTCCTAAATCAAGAATGGTATTCTGTGTGTCTAGAAAATTTTTAGGCAAATAATATTTTTATTTAAAATATTTAACTGATGGTTGTGTTTTCACAATTAAACTTAATTTAGAAAACATTGTGATAAACACCTATATCCAGGACAAAACATTATTTTCCCTTGTTTCTTTTACATATATTTTATAGATTTTAATTAATTATAATCTTTTAATGATATTTGATATTTTTCATAAAATTACATTATTATAAAAAAACTCTCTTATCATATAAGAGAAATGGGAAAACAATAGACATCATTTACTAAGATCCATCAAATTTTCATACAATCATATATATTAAAACATTTGATGTAGAAACTCTTTAATTCATAACTTGAATGAAAACTATAATCTTCATAAATTAATCCATTTATTTTTAAATATTATATATTTTTTAAGTATACATTTGGTATCACATATCCTTTAAAACCAAATAATTATTTTCTATAGCATTGATACATGACATGGACATCCCATGGAGTTTCCAAACCCATTTAGTTATATTAAATTGTTTTTCAAATGTAATAACTACCCCACATTTCTGACAACACATTTAGGTTTCAAATACTAAAGTTATTTACAATCAGAAACAGTATTATAATTTCAAACTAATATTATTTTGTATAGACTAAATTTTAATTATAAAAACTATCAAATAGTATCAAAAGATAGACATCACTTATCCTAGTTCATCTATTCCTAATACTTTGACAATATCAGGTAAAATATTCATCAATACATTCATATTATCAAAACATGTCCTTCAATGAGAAAAATAATAAATTTTACTACCAGAACATGCCTCATTAGAAAACTGTAATTTTTCTAAATTCATTGACATACCTCATCACATTGGGTATATGACTGTAGAAAATATTAGTTTGGTAAATTTGAATCAAATTCATTAAAAATGTTAAGTGAATGATTAGGTTATTCTTATATGTATCTATATTTAGGTGTTCAAAAATATCAATGTTATATAACTGTGTAAATTATTTTTCTTGCACATAAAATTTTAGGTAACGTGATAAAAACATAAATAAATATGTAAAAATATTAGATGAAAATATAATATATTACCCAATAATTCATTCCCAATAACTTTAATGGTTTAGTGCTATTAGAGAATATATACACAATCAAAATATTTATTTAATTATCATAAATATGTCACACAATGTTTATCTCTTATTGTAAACTTCTTAGTCATTTTATATTTAAAAAAATTCTTCATAACTGAGGGAAGAGACACATAATAAAGCATGATAACAAATGCACAATATCTTATGGTGAAATTTAAACAATGATATTATTCAATAATAATATAAACATAAGTGTATGAGATATTTATAATAACATATATTTCTCATTACATATCATTCATACATCAGAAAAAATGATTCATGGAATACAGCTTTTCATATAAAACACATTAATTTTAATATAAAGGAATCATCATTAATTCATCATGAACCATGGGAGAATATCATAATCATAATAACATGTCATATAATTTTTTATGAATTATAAGAATTTATTTTTTCCCATTATTCATGTATTTTTTTCAAAAGGATTGTGATGCTGTAAAAAGTGATCAATATTGTATTTGGATCAACCCTTGAACTCTTTTCATGCTGGTAATGGGTTACTCTCCATCGTCATTTATTCTTGTAATGGGTTTAAAACCCAACCACATTTACATTATCTCTTGATATATCAATCATTACCAAATAAAGTTTAGGGATATATAATTTTAGTCCCACCCACCACATAATAAAATCTATAAACTTCTGTTCTATAAGATTATAAAACATTCATTAATTCAAAATATCACAACTTGTTGAACGAAAATATGTTTCATAAATATTTCCTAATCACATAGTAATATTACATCCGATGAAATAAAATGGATGGTATTATAAGATCATATCCACATTTAAGTATAATATACATAAATGGATGTTGTCATAGAAGATAATACCATTAAAATGTCACTTGAACGTTTCTTTAGAAAAATGGGAAACATCCCTTTCCTTTGGGATCTTTAAAAATAAAAATTTGTATAATATTGAGATAAAAAAAATTCAATAATATTTCAAGAATGATATAACATATGATTCAATGAAACTAATAGTCCTGACAGAGAGAAATACATTTATATCATATACAATTAATGTAACATTTTTTCACTTTTTGGTATATATATTAAAAAACCTATTAAGAAAAAAGATAAATATTGCATTTTAAAAAATTGAAAATAAATTAAAATATTGCATAAAATAATATTAAACTATAACAGCATAATAGAAAATAAATTTATTTAATAAATTTATTATATATCCTCAAGAAATATTAATATCCATTGTAGAAATTAATAAATGGAGTCAATTTTCTGTTTAAAAACTTTATTTCAATATTTGATTACCATTGAGAGTAATGTTTTATTTAAAACATGGAAATCATATAAATAGACATAATAAAAGAAAAAAATTGATATTAATAGATGATGTTCACAAAATTACACCAAATTATATTCAGTCATAGTGAATCCTGATTAATATTGAGATTACATCATAAACCCTTACCTTAGGTCCAGAATTTCTTTGTTTGTTATGTTAATATATTTTATAATAAACATCAATTTATTATAAATCTATAATTGAACTATTTTATTAATAGTATTGAAATAATTCTTTTCCTATAATATCCAATTACCAATTTATTTACAAGTCTATGTTAAAATTAATATATCATGTGTTAACTATTAATTTCCCATGACTTTTTTGGTTTAACAATTCCAGTCATTGCCACGTGTTCATGGTTTCATCATCTAAATAATATTATTCATGTTTTTGTTAATATATTTATTCAGATAATATTTTTTTTAAAAATCATATAAGGAGTTGATTAAAAGTAAATAACATCAATTCATGAAGATGATTGTTCGTACATACAGAAACATAATTCATTCATTTTACAGCTAATATAAAGAAAGAAATGTAACTAATAATATATAATACTAGAACCATAGTAAAAAAAATATATTATATATACACAATAGATAAATCTATAATACCATTTATGTATAACTGACATAAAAAATTAATCACGTCATTTTTGGGAGGTTGTTGTCTACAAAAATGAATGAATAATGTTATCATTTCTCATATTACGGAAGGATGGTAAAAAATGGTTTTAAAATTGACATAAAAACAATAAGTAATTATAATTTTTTAATTAATTTTAATATGGTTTTAGAATATTTTTATATTTTATAATAATAAATGAACATAAAATGATTTATTGGAGATGGTTACCTCTTCTTAGAGAATCGGTATTTTGATCTCTGCTAAATGACCCATGGGATGGTATTTTACTAGAAAAAAAACCAGTAGAATGTATATAAAGAAGCTCATATGATATTTTTATAGGTTTTTGTTGAGATATTTGTTAATAAATGATGAAGAAGATATAATATGAGGTGACCTTTAATAATTGTGGGGGTGAAACACTTGTAAATACATACAAGATTTAAAAATAATAAATTCATATTCAAGTGTTATTGGAAACAAGGAAAACCAAATATAATGATAAGATAACTTATTTCTGAAATATCTTTAGCCAATAAAATTTATCAATTATTATGTGATATTTTAAAAACTATCTTTTTATTATAACCCAATTATGAACCCTTTTTAACCTTTCTCAAAGTTACCAAATTTTACCATAGTTAATATTCATTATGCTGAAAAATGAAGGTGGAATCAATAATTTTTTTATAAATTATGATTTAGAAAATTCAAAACATCTTATGGAATTAGTTTTCTAAAAAATGAAATAATTACTTATGAAATAAATGTGAAAAACACAATGATTTATTTTAGAAACATGAATTGTCAAGCATAACGCTAAATCTAATCCAATTCGGTGCCATGTAAAAACCATTAGATTAATGTTATATTCTTTTATTTAATATTTTATATTCAAATTTAATTTCAATAACTCATATATATTAATTAAATTATTATGTTAAAATAAAAACACAATACTTGGGTAAAAGAAATTTTTCTGAAAAATAATAATTTTTTTGATGTCAAATGGTTATATTTTAATTTCTTATTAATTAATAACCAATGAGTTTGTTTTAGAAATGTTTAAACCATAAATTTATCAATTTTAATTATTTACTAAATTAAAAATAAATAATGAAAAAAATTCTCATAAAAAATATTTGAAATTTTTTCTTTGTATATATAGTTTTTCATATATGTATTGAAAATTTATAATAATTATATTCCATTTAAATACCATATAATTTACTTTATTTTATATTGTATAATAATTATTAAAAAAATTTCATGATTGCATTCCATAAAATCTGTTAAAAATATCAAATTTATTAAAGGGAAAATATATTCTAAAATCATATGTTGTTACATTATACTCCCTTATAATAATTATACATCAAAATTCTATAACGTTGATTACAAAAACTGAGGACTACTATACCTGATCACATCATTCTGATCCCATGTTTCATCTTAAAATATTTTATTCCTCTATAGAAACATAACAAAGTGAGTGGTCATTTTCAATAGAACATATCTCTATGATCCAATATTTAAACTAGTTTTAAATCTTATTAAAGTTAATTAATAAGTGGTATAACAAAAATATTTGGTACATGTGAAAGATCATGTAATTAAAATTTTCTTATAGATACATGAAACACATCCTAAACAAATTAGAGTTTTTGGGGACATTATAAGTGATAAGATACCATCCTAATGAAATATCTAATATTATAAAGACTATTATACAGAAGGTTTAACATCAATTTATATCCATATATCCTAAAATTATTACAAATATATATATATATATATGAAAATATTATCACTAAATTTATACTCTACAACCGAATGATGGTTATTGAAATAATTATTTTATCCACTCAATGTTTTTGTGACATGTTGTTGAATGTATCAATAATTGTTTTCTATTTACTCAACTTGATTAGGTCCTGATAGATTTAATTCCCTAACTTCATCTTAGTATGTTGTAGTACTAAAACTCCATCTATAGAGGACTTAATAAGGATCCATCTGAATGTTACATTGAAATCTATTTTGTATGAAAATTCTATTGGATGAATGTGTTGATTCGTGCCTCCTATGACATTCATAGAGAAATATCTTAACATATAATAAATCGTTTGAGAAGTCCTCTCATACTAATTATATGTCTGAGGATGATATGTAGTCTTAAAGAACAACTATATATTCAAGTATTTCTAAATACTTCTCCAGCACATTAAGGTAAACAATGGATATCGAGTATATATGATTGAGAGTAGTAATCCACTCTAAATTACTAGTTAATTAATGTATAACCTGTTGAGGGGATCGACAGAAAAATATTCACATATAGAAATAAAATTTATTTGTTTCCAAATTTCGTTGACTAAAATCTTAATATCAATGTTCCCTTTAGATAATATAGGGAGTCTCAGGATGAAATCCATTATAATGCATTTCCCTGTCCACTCACATATCGATAATGGTTATAAAAATCTCTTATATATTTACCTCTCATTCACAAATTATTGGAATACTAAGAACTGATATACATAATTTAAAATATCTCAATTCAATTTTCCAACCATGGATTCTATTTTTGATCCATATACATCTTCACACAACCTGGGTGAGTAGAGAATGATGAAATTTTAGATTCATCTAATAGATCCTTCATAAATTATTATATTTTTAAGAAAAATTCATGGTCTTTTAGCCATATTATTCAATAACAATTATGTTTGAAAATATGAACATTACCCACCATCATCTATTATTTTAAATATTCATATGGAGCCTCTACAGTCCTCACATGAATGGATTGTTTAACATGTATATGGGAAAGATAATATCTATCACCTTTACTCCATAGATCATGGTCTATCCTTGGAAAATTATTAATTATTTGATCTTATTCAATCTTGATCATGGTAAAAAAATTATGGACTTTCCAACATAGATCATAATCCACCTTATTATCCTTCAAATAGTGAAAATATATTAATTAAACATAATCATTAAAAAGTTTCAATTATTTCCTTTTTTAATATTTAACTATTCCTACCTAAATATATAATTAAGTATTTTATGATCCATTTATATATTTTTATATATAACACGCCTTTCACTATAAGTATAAAACGTACATATTTTCTATGAAAAATTTACAAATTCTAGTTCTAAATCCTAATTCGGGTAATTTGTCTCATGAACCATTAGTTCACATGAGGTCTAATTTAATTCCATGAAATTATTGATGATAACATTTACTAAACCCTTTGATGCATCAATATAGATAAAAATAACATATATAATATAGGATTGGGAGAGCAGAAATTCATTAACAATCATTGTAATTAGTTCTTTAAGTGCTTCATTGTGTTCATTTGTCCAAGGAAAATTTTCTCCATTCTTTTTTAGCATAGTTATTAGGCTGGATACCAATTAGAAATATCTCAAAAAGAATTAGAAGAATCCATCCAACCTAAGAGAGCTATAAATATTAGTAACCATTTTTATTATAAGCTATTTTTCAATAACTTCCATTATTAAAGGATCAACCGATATACCCTATATTGTGATTATATTACATATGGATGAATCTTTTTTTCACTGGTATTTAGTCATTATTAATTGGATATAAAGACTCCCCTTACTAAATATATTAAAAAAAGATTTGAAATTACAATCATTTTGTTAATTGATCATATAATACATAATATTATAATTAAAAAAAATAACAAAAACTAATCAAGGCAAACTCTAAAAGATCAATTAAATAGATCAATGAAAATAGTTGGGGAATAGGTAAGTCCAAATAGTGTCACTATAAATTCATAGTGTCCATACATTATATATAAGGATTCCTTCAATATTTTAACCTTTTAAAACCTAAAATGATGATATATATATCATAGGTAAATACTTGAAAATTATTGATATCATAAAATTTGTTAAAAAATAGCATCAATAAAATGTATATGAGTGTTTTTCCTCAAATAAATATTTTTATGTTCTTGATATTCAATGTAAATACACATTTTCAAATAATTATTACTAATAAAAATAATAATTACACCCTAGTGTGATGCACTCAATTGAATAAATCGGTTATCTAGATTCTCATATATATTTTTAACTTCTATAACTCAATCCAGGACATTCTATATGGACTATTTGAAATAATAATAACACTAAATGTGATTATTATTAAGGAATAAACTTTTCTACTTGGTAGAAGAATGGGATAATCATTATGATATACATCTACATATTCCGACATCTTAATTCTATATCTAATGTTGAGTTTATGCCAAACATTTTATATAAAGACCCCAAATTTAATATTGACATAACCACAAAATATAAGTGGTTTCCTTTAGAATCTCACATTCATTATCACACTGATAGAGAATCACTTGTTTATTTGGTATATTAATCATGGATTCAAATACTTGATAATTGATTAGGTATTTATATATTGAGGCATAATACTTACCAAAATACTTATCAAATTCTGCTAGAGGTGGATCAAGAAGATACACATGAAGCACATTCTCACAAAAAGTAATAGTGAATGACTATATACTTGAGATTCAATCATCATACCCATATAAAATTTCATTGATAATTTTACATATATAATTGAGGTAGAGATATGATACCATTAAAAATCATCATATATAAAAGAGATGGTATAACTAAAATGAAATAATAAATTTATAGTTATAGAGTGGATGATAATAGTACCTTTCACCACATTGTTCTCTAAACACACATGAAAAATTGAGATCAAATAAAAATTTCAATTAAATCTTGGATTATGATTTATAAAGATGATTTTAGTAATTAACCATAGGATTTATGTGTTAGTTTTCACAATTACCATCCTCCTTTTAGTTCTTTAACTAGAGTGTGGGTGGTTTATTTACCTTATCCCCCTGACCATTATTTTCATTAGCATTACAATTTATATCTCTTGAACAATCACATTTTCTATGACCTTCCTTAAAATACATGATACATTTACCACACCCATAAATACCATTTCACCAGGCTTCATTACACTCTATTGGAATAAAGGAAGATTCATTTTATTTCTTTATTGAGTTTATTATTTATAATTTCTCAAAAACACCATCAATATCTTCTTTTTTTATCTATGTGTATGATGGGAATATCCATTATATATTTCTACCTTAAGAATATATATTTCTTTTTTTATACATACTAATGTGTCTAATTTATAACATCACTAAGATTCATTTTTAAAAATGAATGACTCGATCAATTTTTCCTTCTCACTGAATGATAAAACAAGAAATGCACCTTCCATGTTTTATTAACTTCTCTTCATTGGTATATAAATATACATAATCCATTTACTTAAGCTTGTGGAATTCCCATTTCATTTTAATTTAATGATTTTTTAGAAATTTATTATTGAAATATTCTCTCTTAAAATCATCACATTCCATGGAGTCAAATTCTTATTCTTCCCTCATATTCCTACTATCATTACACTGTTGATATATTTATCATTCTGAATTATATACCACCAATAAATGGTTTCAATACTATGGGTACTCAAGGAATGAAAAAATAATTTTTGTTCCACTAATCCATTACTCAATTAGTCGTTGATTAGTGGTTCCACTAAATTAAGGGTGATGTTTCCTCATGGAAGATACAATGAAGAATTGGTCATTAAATTTAACATTTGAATTCTCAAAATGATTCATAGAATAAGACATTTTAGTGAATTTAACAACAAATATTTTTTCTATCTCACATATATTTTGGTTTCTCAAGTGTAAAATCTTTTTATTCCCCCCCGCCCCCCCACATTCATTTATAACATGATTACTCTTGGTTTAATCAATTTACTAAAAATAAGAATGATATTGTAAACATAAATCCACAATTATCATAATGAGAAATTCTAGAATCATGAAAATCATTCATGAGATTTCCTATATTATGAAACCATATTATAAATGTATGAAAATATTATGTTTATTATATATAAAATTTAGTTAATCATAGGTTATATTATTTTTCCCCTATATTTCAAAAAATTATCCTTAAAAAATATTAAACCCTACTATGATTCTATATTTTTTACCCAGTAATAACATATATATATATATATATTGATTTTAGATGATAACATAATATATTACCCAATTTTAGACAAACCATAAATATAAATGTTTAGTGAATTTGGGGATGAGATACATAATGATCATATTTCATGAATGATAATCAATATCTCCCATAATTTTCATCTATCATTTTAATCTTCATATAAATATCCTATTAAAAACCTATATTCATAACATAGGGAAATAGAATCATTGGAAATGGTGGTATTAGATTCTTAGTATGGGTAAACATTATTGATATCAATCAATTGTCACATGAAATCATAATATAAGAATAATGGAACAATAAAATTATCATCACTTACGAAGTTCATATTAATATTGGAATAAATTGTAGATCACGAGACAAGTCTTAGATTATTTTTATTTCAAATCCATCAATGATAAGAGTGATGAATGTTTATTAATTAATCACGGTTCATGAGATAATATAAAAAAGAACATGTCATGGGACCAGTGACACAATCATATGTATAAAAAATAATTTCATTAGTTAAGGATCACGACCAATACCATAATAATATAGATGAAAAATTCTTATAACAAATTCGGTCCACTCCTCATCCTCTTTTCATTATAGAATGTGTTCACTTCCCATCATTATTTATTCAGGGAATTAGTTCTTACATCCTATTTCATAGTATACTATGAGATATGAGTCACTACGAAAATAATTGGAGGGATATATAATTTTTAACCAACCCATTGAATAATTATAACCATTCATATGTGTTATTTAATATCATAAAAAATTAATCTATTTAATATATCATAACCAATTAAAAAGAGTTTCATAAATATATCATCATCACATAATCACATCCCATACAAATAAATAAAATTGATTTTTATTTTATTACTACTTAGCTATTGTAAAATAATAACATCATACAATGTTTATATAGATTAAATTATTCTATTAAGCTAGAATTTGAACATCTCTTGGAAAATTAAGGAAATTATAATTTTCCTTTAATATGTTAAAAACATCAAAATTATAAATTTTCTTGATATAAATTTTCATGTGAAAAATTAATATAAAAATATAATTTAATCATAAAATTAAATAATATTCAATATGATGGGAAAATCTATTTATTTAATTAACATTTAAATGGACATTCTATTCCCAATTTTCATCAATAAAATTAAAAATAACCAATATTCAAGACATTAAAATGTTTTCTTATAAAATCATTTAAATAAAATCAGTATATTTTAAAAAAAATTATAGTATCACTAGATAGTAGAAACTATCAATATTTAATCACTTTAGGATATATCAATATGGAAGAAATATGTACCAATCCCAAAAGAAGAAATAAGTTCTATTTTAATTTTTTTATCTCCCATAGTTCTAGAGAGAACTATATGGAATAAATACATTTAAAAATAGATAAAATAACTAAATGGGAATAATATAAATGGTATTTAATATAGAAATTAAATACAATCTCCCCAATGGTGGTTTGAGCATAATCAATCCTGATTAAAAATGAGATTATAACATAAACTCTTCCATCATGTTCTTACATTCTTCATATGTTCTATTAATATGAAATATAATTAATTTATATTTATTATAAATACATACTAGATCCATATTCATAGTTATTAATACAATTATAAGAACCTTGTAATTTTTATTTTCTAAATTATTAATAATTCTTCACTTTAAAAAACCCGAGGAGTTAGCTGTTTTATTTTTCATGAATGTTTTAGTTTAGCGGTTCTAGTCCTTGTACCTTGTTCATGTTTTTATAATATATTTAATTTCAAAAATTGTATATTTATTATTTTTCATCTCTATATGCTCATCCATAACCATTTATATATGTTTTTTATGAAAAACAATTGAAATCACATTTTATATATGGTAATCTGTTCGTATGCACACGTAATGATTCCATTTAATAAAAAATGTAAACAAAGAGTTCTAAATAATAGCACATCCTTCTATAATCATAATAATGTCACAAATATCATATATATTTATTAAATATATCCATGTTAACATACATTTATGTAATACATGATAACTAAATCACTTCTGTTTATAGAATTTGTAGTCCACAAATATGCACTTACAAAGGTATCACTTCTCATAGGATGGAATGTTCATAGAAATAATTTTTATAATTAATGTAAAGAAATCTCAGTATAGTATTTAAATATATTTTTTATTTTAATTTTTTATATAATATATTAATGAGGAGGAAGAATAGATATATTTAAAATGATTCAATGAATATGGATACCACTTCCTAGAGAAACCTCAATTGGATCTCTTCTTTTTGACCCTTGAGATAGTATTTAAACAATTAAGAGAAGTTTGTTAAATGGATACTAAATATTATAAGATATTTTTTATGTATTTTTTTTCTAATTGTGTCAATAATGTGAGAATAAAATAGTATAGGAGTTTTTGTAACGTCCTGGTTCTACAAGCCGCCCAGAGGCGCCCTGTACCCAGTTGGTCACATGGCCTCAAGCGCATTTTCCTCAACACCAGAGGCTATCAACTAGCTACGAGAGCCTTGGGTGAGATAGTGGGGAAAATATGACCTCACTGGAGGAGTAACATAGTGGATGTAAAACAGATAGCAATAGATGAAGAAGTAAAACTTTTAATAAGAAAATAAGAGATGTAATAAAAAACCAAAGCCACACATATATATAAATGATGCATGAAACATATGTCAAGTAAATTAAACAAAAAAATAAAAATGAGATAATACCATAATAAAGAAAATTACAAAAGAAATTCAAGTAAACAACTCTACAGCATCGCAAGCCTAAGCTTAGTCCCATTCTCCCTAGCTTCACAACTATAAAGTACCTGAAGTAGAATCATTATTTCCCTTATTTATACCTGCAGCAATATAATCTATTTGGGCCCAAAAGAACAACCTAAAAAAAGTGTGAGACTATTCCCAGCAGGCAACCACCCAATGATCTATGCCTAATAGTCAGTGAAAATATATTGCAGTCAATAAAAAATGAAGTAGTAAACAAGGAAGTGAACATTGAAACAATCTTAAAAATTAAATTGCATTCATTTTCATATATCAAGTATTAATCTAAGAAAAATTAGATAAACCTATATGAAGTATTCATATCCTAACCCCTCTAGTTCATCCAAACAGACACAGGAAACCCTCTGGGATGTACACACAATCTAACTCCTCTAGTTCAGCTTTAGCAAAGACACTAGGAGGAAGCACTCACCATCAATTCCTGATGTCGTCTCTTATCGGTATCTAATAGGAACTTCAAGGAATCAATCAAAATCCAATTACCCATGTGGATCATATCTAGAAATCTATAGAAACTCTAAGGGATCACAAAGTCCACCCCCCTATGTTCTCCCAACATAACAGTAAAACAGACACTTCAGAGAAGACCTCATCTTTTATTCTCCATGTGGTCTACTACACCACGATCCCACAGCCCAGTTTAAGTCAGTCGTGCACAAAAGATATATGTCAGCCAATGTAAACCTCAAGAACTACGTGGCTAAACAATTTACAAAATATCATAGCATGTCAGATAAATAATCACTCCAACCTATTAATACTAGTCATGGGAATCTAATCATGCTAACAGGCAAGCTAGAATAAACGGTCAAAATAAGAAAACATGGGAAAAACCTCTATAACTTGGAAAAATTACCCTTATTCATAAAAAAACCTAGATTTAATGAAACAAAGCATAGAAAGTAAAACTAGGCTAAAAGCCATAAACACGCAATACCACATTCTTGGGTATATGACACTGTTTTCACATAAAATTCAAAGACTATCTAAAGAAAGGCACAAACCACCTACCTCAGCATCATGTGATCGATATACATGAACCTCAGGACTTATATCACCCTAGAACACCATAGATATACAAAAATGTTAAAAATATTCAACCAAGAATATATCACGATAGAGGATAAATTAATATATTATGTTAAAAAAGAATGGATATCTCACAGAAGTGATTCCAATGCAATTGATGGAGGTCGATTCAGGGAACAGACGGTGAGTCAAGGGCTCAGAGAAGATTTTCAGCTTTACGGACACTTTTGGATAAAATAAGTCAAGAAGAAGTTTGTTTTGTCCAACAAATATGACCTTGGTCCGTTAAATGAAAATAAAGTATGTGTCATTTTCATTAAATGTACACAACATGTACTCTACTTTTTATGCCTCCTCTTTAGGCGGTCTATAGGTCACCACACAGGGCCATGTACTCGGCCATTACACATATAGTACACGGTCACCTGTGCAAACTGGGTACCCAGCGTGTACTTAAAGTACATGGTGTGTACTCTTTAATTTTCCAGAAACACCTCTTTTTCTCAAAAACATCCAGAAAAGAAAAACATACATGAAAAGAAGATCTTGGATCTTTGAAACATCCCATGTTAAATTAATTCATCCCCAAATTTCCTTAACAAGGCAGCAAAGAAGATAAATCCTCAAATAGATCTGACCACTATGATTGTACATTTTTTTCCCTCTCCCAGGTCTCATCCTGTACTCACCCAGTTACCATAAATTTTGTACCAAAAGAACATACCAGCAATAGGGAACCTTTTCACATCAATCAATAATCTAGATAGGATTATCCTCAAATGAGTTGGCCACCTTTATCTCATCCTCATCAGGTTGGAAAACATGAGATGGGTCTAAGAAGTAAGGTCTGAACTGAGAAACATGGAAGACATCCTGCATATCCTGGTACCTCTGAGGAAACTGTAGCTGATAGGAAACCGGTCCTACTCTCTATAAAATCTAAAATTTCCCCACGTAACTCAGATAAAGCTTACCCAGTTTCCTAATACTACTGTGTTCCACCCTCGGTGCGACATTTAGGAAAACCCGATCTCCGACCTCAAACCCCAGAGTTCATCATCTTCCATCGACATAAGACTTATTTCATGATTGTGGAGTACCCATCCTCTTCCAAATCATCTCTATCTGCTTCGTCGTCTCCTAGACAAGATGAGGCCCTATCAAATTGGCCTCTCCTACCTCCACCCAACATAAGGGTGATCAGCATGGCCTTCCATACAAAACCTCAAAAGGTGACATCTAAATATTTTCTTGAAAACTATTATTGTATGAAAACACCACAATAGGTATGTGATTCTCCCAAGAAACTCTAAAATACATTATTCATGCATGAAGCTTGTCCTAAAGAACCTTAATCGTACACTCGGATTGACCATCTGTTTGTGGATGGTAAGGTGTATTCAAAAGTACCTATGTACCCAAAGCCATCTAAAGTCCCTGCCAGACCCGAGAAGTAAAACATGTGTCCCCATCTGAAATAATTTATTGTGGAACTCCATGTAAATGTACAATATCTCAGACGTACAACATTCCCATCTAATCAACACTGAAGGTCTCGTTGATAGGTAAGAAGTGAGAAACCTTCGTGATTCTATCAATGAAAACCCAAGATACATTATTCCCTCTAGGGGACATCAACCAAACAGTCATGAAGTCCATCGCGACATCCTTCCTCTTCCACTAGAGAATGGGTAACTGCTGCAAATTCCCTATTGGTCGCTAATCCTCCCCCTTCACCTATTGACTGTTGGAACACCTCATGACAAAACCATCAACATATCTCTTCATACATGGCCACCAATACTGATGGTGTAAATCACGATACATCTTCTTGATACTAGGATTAACTTCTCAGACTAAGGAATAAAATTCCCCCAACATCTCTTTGCATATATTTTCTAGAACCCACATGCGTCCATGAAAATGCAAGATCTCATCCTCGCCAACTATCTATCCCAGAATAAGGTCCTCTCCTGGCACACTATCTTGTATGACTATGCCATCTGAATTTGATCATTGTATCATATGCACTTGATCTAGAAGAGTAAAGGTAACAGCTACATAATAAAATAATGTTTACCGATGTCTATCGTGCACCACTAAATTCCTTTCAGAGAACATATCCATTAGCTACCACTCACTGATGGACTCTTAAACAGCATGTATCTGAGTACTCTTGTTCAATGCATCAACCATTTTTTACCCTTCTCAGGCGTGTAGGAAAGCTCAGTGTCCAAATATTTAAGGTACACAACCCATATTCGCTATCTCAAATTCATGTCATACCGATAGAAGATATACATGAGACTTTTTTGGTGGTTTAAAACAACAAAATTCTCTCCCAGAAGATAATGTCTCCAACAACGTAAAGAATGAACAATTGTATCCATCTCAAGATTGTTCTTTGTGTAGTTCCTCTCATATGACATGAACTACCGAGACCCATACGCAACTCCCCCTTCTCCCAGCATAAACACTACCCCCATCCCGATACCTGATGTGTCACAGTACAAAATATAGCTCCTCCCCGACTATGGAAATACTAGTATCAGTGCTAAAGTCAACCTCCCATTTAGATATTGAAATGATGACTCACAAGAATATGACCAAAAGTACTTCACACAATTCTTAGTTAGGCTCGTCAGTGGTGCTGCTAATCATGAGAAGACATGTATGAAACTTCATTAATAACTATCAATCCCAATAAAACTCCTTACATCCAAGAAATTATTTGGTTTCTACTAGGAAACTAAAGTTATCACTTTCTCTAGGTCTACTAAAACTTATGTATCTAAGATAACATGCCCTAAGAAGTGAAATGTTGTCCATCCAAAAGTTGAAATTTGAGAGCTTAGCATATAACTTATGCTCTCTCAGTGTAATCCAAATGGTCTCAAGAAGGGTAGCATGGTTGTGTCGAGTGTGAGAGTACACCACGATATTATCCCTAAAGACCACCACGAAAGAATAAAAATATGGATGGAACACTTGGTTCTTCAGTGCCATGAAAATTGTAGGAATGTTATTGAGTCTAAATGGCATAACCACTAACTCAAATAGACGATACCTTCTTAGAATGGATTTAAGAGGTATTTATAATGCTCTAACACAAAAATGATGATAACCAGATCTCAATTATATCTTTTAGAACAGCCAATCTCCTCGAAGATAATCAAATAGATCATCAATCCTTGGTAAGTGATATCGTTTCTTGACCGTCAACTGGTTTGACATCCGATAATCCACAAAAAGTATAAGAGTACCATCTGCCTTTTTTACAAACAGGACAGGCTAACCCCAAGGGGAAGTACTAGGTTGGATGAAACCCTTTTCCTGAAACTCCTCCAACTGCATTTTGAGATCCATTAACATAGGTGTATCCATAATAAAAGTCATAATGGAAACTAGTGCCTCCTCTGGAATAGTATCAATAAAACATTCCACCTCTCGCTTTGGAGAAAAACCTAAAAAGTCCTCTGATAAAACATCCCTGAATTAATCCACCACTAGAGTAAAGTCCATCTGTGAAGTCCCCTAGTCATACAAATATAGACAAGAAATATGGGTTAAATCTCCTCCCAACCCATGATGCTCGGGTCCTGCTCTGCTCTCCTGAACATCCCACTCACCCTTAGGTTGATATGATTTTCCCCCTGGTGATGTGAAACTCACCCAATGACGATAGTAATCCACATCTACCTCGAAGGGAACGATCCATTCCATTCTGATAATGACATAATAGCCTGTCATCTCTTGGATATAATGGTGCCAAATGGAAGTTACACCCACTAACCTCGAGAGGGAACTACTTGCACTGATGTATACTAGTCATTCATGTCCCCTACTGTGTGTCTAGCATCAAGATATTAGCAGAAGAAAAGATACAGAGCCCAAGGCTCTCCACAATAGTTACATATATAAATCTATGAGAATATCCTATATCAAAAATAGAAGAAGCTAAAACTGAGGCAAATAGGATCGTACCTCGATCTATAGTGGTTCTGTGATCCTGCTCTTGCTGGGTCTGCTCCACTACAAATGTATGACCTTTACTGTAGCACAAGACACTGCCTGGCCACCTTGAGCTGATCCACACTATTTTCACTGAAATCCTGGTGACTAGCTACCATGGCTACTACCTCCACCTCGCCATGAATGGCTATAAGAGCTCCAATTCCCAGACTGATGTGAAACTGGTGGTGCCCCTCCTGAACGTGGAGTCATAGCATAACTCCTATCACCACTTGCTGGTGAGAAATAATGATAGAAACGTTGAATATTTCCCATTTTACCACAAGATCAGCACTCTACTAGGTCTCTCGGGTAATGTGGCCTCATATTCCCACTCTTCCTGCACCGGTAACACACCACCTGGATACCCGAAGAAGCCTCTCATCTCCACGGATCTCCGTAGGTAGACTTCATTGGGCACTTCCTGCAATTAGTAGGAGGGAGACTATCTCTGGATGTCGATCTACCTTGGCTCAAAACTCAATAATCCCTCATATTTCTCTTCTTGATTAGTGCTTGGTTGACTATTGATGTGATGGAAGTTAGCCTGAATATATTCACCTGAGACCGGATGTTGTGCGTGAGACCATCCTCAAACTTCCTCTCGAGGAATAACTCATCATCTTCTGGAATAGGAGTGAAGCGCTGCAGAAGTGTGAATAAAAAGGAATACTTTATATTAAAAAGTGTACCCTCTTCCAGACTCATGAAATCTTGGGCTCGATCATCCCTGAAAATCTCCAGGTAGAAGTAGTAATAAAAGGCATGCTAGAACGCATCCCAAGACCTAACCATCTAGAGTCCCGCCTGTGAGATCACAAAGCACAGTCTCTTGGAGGAATCCATAAGAATATACATAGAAATATTCACCCTCCTCTCTGGAGGCATCTCAAGATGCTCGAAGATAGAAAGCATGGCTTCAAACCATGACTCTGTAACCTGATTTCCTCCTTCCCATGTTAAGGTGAGAGGATGATGCTGCTGGAAAACCCCCGTTAACACCTCTATGGAAGGGGAATGATGTGGTAATCCTAAGAAGGTCTGCATAAAACTCATAAAGCCCTCTTGGAATTGTTCTTCATCACCTGTTTCTGGAATAATGGTCAGTTCCATGACTAGTACAACTAGAGGATTTTATGGTAGTCCCTAATCATCTATATCTGGTGTCTAATCACTACCCTACAACTGGTGGAAAACCAGAGGATGTCTCAGTGGCATGAAGTTGAAATGTCAAGCACACACCTTAGATCATGATTAATTGGGACTGAAACATAAAATTGTATGATGGTAACAAGAAAAAGAAAGCATTCATGTTTTTTTCCAAAATATAGAAACATGGAATTTAAAATGTCTACATTGTGTGTTCCCTTAATCCTTCACATGGGCATGTACTTTTTCCAACTAAGGTCATGTAACACCCCAAACACACGACATGTTGTCCTAAAACACGACACATACTTGAATCCTCTTTCCCTGCCTGAATTCTTCTACCGGGGATGGCTACATGGTTTCCCTAGAACAAGACTACACGGTGGCTTACTACCAGACATAGTGTGTACCAAAAAAACTTTATTGTCTCGTGTTGTTGGTTACACAGCTGGTTACATTTCTAACTCTACATGGAATTTTTGCACCATACATGGTGTGTACTCGAAAAATTTCACTAAATTGTGTTGTTCGCTACATGGGTGGATACATGGGTTACACTATAAGGTGTATTCAAGCTTAACACGATGTGTATAAATTATGTTTTTTATCCATTCGTGTTGTTAGTTACACATTTGGACATATTGTATATACAACACAGTGTATACTTTCGGTACACAGCATGTCCCACAAAAAATTCCCAACCTCGTGTCTCTACACACACAGCTAGTGATGTGTTAGACACTACACGGTGTGTACATACAGAGCACGACGTGTACTTAAGAAAACAATTCCTTCTCTAATATAAGGATACATAGAGTGTATTCATCATTAAACACCATGTATTCTATGTTCTTCCCGACATTAACCCTTAGATACTACTCTGGAACCCATAAAAACACTGAAATGAGCATTAAAGTGCCAAATTCTTATCTGTGAGGGCCCATACTCTCCGAAAATCAAAGCTTGTCATCTTATACTTGGTATATATAAACATAACCATGAAATTATCCACAAAATTCTGGTCCATGATGGTCCATAAAATATCAAGAACCAAAGTTTTTCATACATTCAAACTAAAACATTAAAAAATTCAAAACCCTATCAAATAGTAGAAATTCTTATCAAGGCATCTATCACAACAACATGTATATCTAACACAACATCCATCACAACAACATGCAATACCTAATGCACCCTAAATGGCATGGCAAGAATGATCGACATGTGATCTATAGTAAGTGCCTATATGATGCATGAGATTTCATACCCTCATCTCACTGGGATGCAACAGAAATAAAAAATTAATAATATCAACAATAAATGAAAAACTCTTATGAATCACTGAATGGTGATATCAAATCAACTGTAAAAAAAATTGAAAAATCATAAAAATTTATATAACGAGGTAAATTTGATTTCCCCTGTACACAAGATAGCTACTTTGGGCAAAACATATTACCAAGTACATTTTTTCTTCCTATCCATAAATATAGTCTTTATATAATATGTCAAGAAAAAAATAATTCCTCGGATACAACATTGTAACGTCCCGGTTCTAGAAGTCGCCCAGAGGTGCCTCGTACATGGTTGGTCACATGGCCTCAAGTGCATTTCCCCGAATGACAGAGGCTACCGACTAGCAGTGAGGGCCTTAGGTGTGATAGTGGGAAAACTATGCTATCATTTACAGAGTAACCCAATGGATGTAAAACAGATAGAAATAGAAAAGGTAGTAAAAGATGTAATAAGTAAACAATAGAAGTAATAAACAACTGGAGCAGAAACATATATATATATATATATGATGCATGATACATTTTTCAAGGAAAGTAGACAAACAAATCACAATTATGGAATATAGTACTAAACAAAAGTAGAAAAGAAAATCATGTAAACCACTCCATAGCATTGAAAGCCTCAACTTCATCCCATTATCCCCAGCTCCACAACAATCAAGTACCTGAAGTAGAAGGGAAATTTCCCTTACCTATACCTGAAGAAATATAATCTATTTCGGACCAAAATAATAACCCAAACTGGGTATAAGACGAATCCCAATAAGAAACCACCAAATGTTTTATGCCTAACAGTCGGTGAATATATATGGTTGGTAATAAACTAAAATGAATCAGTAAAGAAGGAAGTAAAAATAGTAACAATCATACAAATTCAATTGAATTAATTTTCATATATCAAGTATGCAGCTAATCAAATGTAGGTAACCATATTGGAAGTACACACAGCCTAACCCCTCTTATTCAACCAAACAAAAAAAGTGAACCCTCTGGGATGTACAAACAGTCTAACACATCTGGTTTATCTTTAACAAACAAACTCTGAGGAATCACTCTATGTAAATTCCTCCAGTGGTCTCATATCATTATCTGATAGGCACTCTGAGGAAGCACTCAATAGCCTAATTCCCAATGTGGCCTTTATCAAGAAAACTATAGACACTCTAAGGGAGAATAATGTATATCTCTCTATGGTCACACAACATAACAGTAAAACAGACACTCTGGAGAAGCCCTCTACGTCCATTCTCCCCATTTTTTACTATATCAGGTTCTCACGGCCGAATGTATGTCATCCATGCACAAAAGACACATGGAATACAATGTAATCCTTAATAACTACATGGATAAACAATCTACAACATATCATAGCATGGTAGGTAAATAATCACTCCATCCTTACATTACTAGTCTTGGGAATAAATGAAGCCTAACAGATAATCTAGACCAAACGATCAAAATAAGAAAACATGGAAAAAATATCCATAGCATAGAAAAATTAACCCTATTAAAAAAAAGAAAAACTCTATCCAAACAAACAAGGCAAAGAGGAAAAACAGGGATAAAAACCATAGACATGCAATACACCGTTCTTGGGTGTTGGTCACTTTTGCACATAAAATTGAAAGACTATCTACGGAATGGAACAAACCACCGACCTTGACATCATGAGATCAATATACATGAACCTAATTTCTTGAATCACCCTAGAAATACATAGATATTAAAAAACATTAAATACATTTAACTCATAATATCACATAAAAGAGGAGATATCAGTAGATGATGTTCAATAAGAAAAGAGAACTCGCTGATGAGATTCCAACACAATCAATAATGATTGATTTCTAGAACAGACGATGAGTCAGAGGATCGAAGAATATATGCATCCATATGGAAACTCCTAGATGAAATAGGTCGAGAAGAAGTGTGTTCTATCAGACACGGCCTCTGTCCGTTTAATGAAAAAAATGAAATTACAAGGTGTGTTCTTTAAATGTACACATTGTGTACTTTCCTTTTCCGACCTATTCTTTAGGCGGTCTCCAGGACACCACACATGACCCTATACTTGACCATCACATGGCCAATACATGGTCACCTGAATCAACCAGGTACACAACGTGTACTTAAAGTACATAATGTGTACTCCTAAAATTTCAAGAAACTCATATTTTTTCACAAAAACAACTAGAAATAAAAAATGTACCAGAAAAGAAGATACTGGTTCTTATAGGTTTCCATTTATAAGTGGGGGAGTTTTGATCTTCTAAATACATAAAACAAAAAAGCATCATTTTTTTCATATTCAAGTATATGTGGAAAAAGAAACAAAAAATATAATATAATTTAATTTAAGTTTTTAATAAATTCAATTAATCTAATTTGGACATCTTTTAGAGATATTTTAAACCTTATATTTTGTATTATCTCCATCATTATGATTTTTTAATCTCAGTTGATGTGGAAATTTTATACCACCATTAAAATTATTTATGGGAAAAAAGTATCGTGGCAATATATAAAAATTATAAATTATGATTTAATATATTAAATCCAATTTATCAAATTATATTTTTGAATGTGGAAGAAATTTCTTTTAATATATTCATGAAAAAAAATGAAAACAGTTTTTTAGAAACATGCATTTTGAGCATAATAGTGAATATAATTGAATTTATTACCTATTAAAACCTATATGTGAATATTGAATTTATTTACTAAATATTTAATCATAAAATTTAATTAATAAAATTTATTAATAGTTAGTTATTTAATTTATTAATAAAAGAACAAATTACATTCCTAAAAGATATTTTCCATAAATAAATTTATTTTTTAACTTCAAACAAATTTATTTTCATTTAAAACCTGTTTATAAACAATGAATTTCTTTTATAAATAAGAAGAACAAAATCTTAATTTTTCCAATACACAAAATAAACTTCTAAATAAAACATATATGATAAAAAATCTCATAAACCAAATATTTCAAAACATTTTATTAGGACAAACAATATTTCCTTAGTGACTTAGAAATTATTTTATACAATTATATTTCATTTAAATAAAATATAATGTACATTATTTTATATTTTTTATGAATTATTCACATTGGTTCATAATTTCATTCATCACACTCCATTAAATAAATTTAATTTATTATGGAGAAAATATTTTCTAAAATCATAGTTTTATAATTTCTCTTTCTTAGAACCTTTTATTAAGGTAAAATTATTAAGAGTTTTTTACAGTATTTTACACCTTTAAAAAGATTAAACAAAATATATTATTGATGATTGTTGTGGATTTTTTTCATAAAAGAATATTTTTTTATTAAGTATAATTTTTTTAAACAAAATTATGAATGGTTTTTAATAAATTTGATATAAATAAATTGATTACCTCTTTTGAACTCATCATACCCATTAGTGGGCCAAAAACATTATTTAAATAAGAAAACGTCCCCTACTTGGAGTAAACTTACCAGACATCTATTTTGGAAGGAAATTATTCCAATCATATAATATATGACTCTTGGATGGTTAAGAATTAAATGCTTTTTCTAATCTATCATACTGATAAACACAACAGTGTTCCTAAGGTATCCACATACTTACGAGTTCTATACTAAGTGTAAGACCAATTAAAATCCATGAATTAGGTATATAACTATTTATGGGGCCTCATTACAGAATTTCCATATAAAAGGAAATACATGGACACACTTATTTATTTTGCACCTGACAAATTAGATGGTTTATGTATTCACGAGTTTCAACTTTTAATGGAATATAAAACATAGTATTTTTAAACGGAATTAAATCTCATGATATTATCTCATGTTATTCCCTTTATGTATGTATGCTTCTAATGAAAAATCATTGAATCATATTAATTCCACCAAACCAATATATTGAAACTATATTGATGTTTAACTATTTAAATAAATTATATCCTTTTGTTATTTACACAACCTAAAAGTTATTTATATTCATAAATATCAAATTTCATCCTTATAATAAGGTACACTACAGTCATTCATTAAAGGTTTCGAATTATAGGAAATCAATAATCAACACTGGTGTTATCATAGATCCAAATATGGTTAACCCTTACTTTTCTATAAAATTCCTAAGCCTCCAAGATAATTAAAAATCACCCTAAAGTCACATTACCCAAAGATACATTACTCTTTATAATTCTCAATTCCATCAAATCTCTAACATTAAATATGTGTAATTAATAATTAACTACATAATTCAAATTCATTACAAAATATGAAGACAACTCATGGAAGAAGAAATATAAAAGCATTATCATAACTAGAAAATAATCCATAAATGCTTGTTTTAAAATCTCAAAAATAAGTTTAACATATTTAAAGTAAATACTTCATAAAATTTCAATATATAAATGATTTATATCTATGAATACAAAGGGTAATAACATTTAAATAAATAAATAATTATTGTATTTAAAAATTAGAAAGCCAATTTTGGCCAATTCATAAATAAATATTCAAATAATGTCTACAATTTACTACTTATTATGGACAATCAATAATTTTGATAATATGAAAATGATATTCATTTACTAAGTTGAACTCTTTCATATTATTCATTATATGGTATTTACCTTAAATATACAACATTACATGAGATATAAAAACATTATTTTTCAATTCAATTACATCAAAAATTTATATATTCAATATATCACATATATGATATTATTTAATCATTGAAAAAATTAATCATCAAAAATCATTTTTTGTGGTGAAAATAATTTATCAAATAAACCATTAATTAGAAAAATTTATAATTAAATTTATATTATTTTAAACTTAACTATATTTGTGTAGTTTATAAAATATTTATAATTTTTATATATAATTTATATATAATCAACAAATATCTAAATTATAAGTCATTCCATATAATTTGAATAGGGTATTTTCAGTAATAACTTTTAATATTTATGTGATATTTAACAAATGTTTCATAATCATTTTATGAAATATTTTCAAATAATTTATAACTAATTATTTTATAAATAAATTTATAAATAAATTAATATATCATTATATCTTTATGGTAATCTATAGGGAGTTTATAAATTAATAAAATCAACATAAAATTGAAATATAATAAAAATAAAAAATTTATTTATTGTAATCATATTCAAAAATTGCTGATAGAATCTTGGATATGATAGATAATCCACAATGCACTAAAATTCTATCAATCATTCAATATTATTTATTTAATGGATCACATGATATTAAATATCCCGAGTGTAACATTAAAAAAAATTGTGGTCATGTATGAGATTTACTCATGTGATATTAACCCAAAATCATTTAAACTTACGTAAGGTAAGTAAAAAAAATTATATATGACTAACATCACAAAGGTATTCCATATGGGACACTAATAAATCATTATGTATGAATTAAAACTTATGATATGCATTTTTTTGTACGATTAATGAATGTGAACTGAGGGTTTAATGATATCAAAATGACAATGAATTATATTAATTAATCGACTATTTCATGTTAATCAATCAATGATGCGTGATAATAATAACTTATGATATGACCACTTATCTAGAATTAACATTATATGATATATACCTTGCATGACATTAACAGTTACTTAATAATTTGAGTAACACATCCTACATAATAATGAACCATTTCATATTATAAACTCTCATACTCGACCTACAACAACATTCATATTAAAGAAAACATGCCATATCATATATAACTGTACAATTTTTTTTATAAAAATAATAAGATCTTAACTTAAAAAAATTAATATCCTATCACATTTTATTTATCTTATACCACTCATATGAATGAAATGATATTATAACACTTCTTTAAGGAATTAGAAACATTAGAAACCCAAGAAAATAGGATTGATAAAGTTTGGTACCCAAATACATAATCCTTTTAAAAATTAAGATAAAAATAGTGTATACCTTGCACTTTATTTTTTCTACATTATCTTCATTGTTTGGGGTTAATGAATTTCATAAGTGGAAAAAAATTCCATCACACCTCCATGATGTATCAATATATTGGCCAATTTTCTCAACTATCAAGTGGGATCCTTTTCACACCCATTGGATAATAGTGCCTAGAACGAGAAAATGTTAATGGATAAGAGATGTTATAGGAAATGTAGAAAATCAACTTTAAAGTAAGCACCCAATAATTCCCTATATTTTTTTCCTTATATAATAAAAAAGTTTCCTCTAATCATCCATGAATTTTATTATAAATTATAAAATACAATAGTTATACATTCAATTAAAAATCAATTTTAATGATAAAAAAGCATATTATCCCCTAAATTTAATCTATATAAATGCATTAATAATGATACAATACATGGTTTATATTCGTGTCATGAAATGTTAACACATACTCGGTTACAAAAGGATATTATATAACAATAATTTTTGAATAACCTGATCATTAAGAACTATTATATTCTATGTATTCATATATATCATACCGAACTGTTGTCTAACATCATGTAATATGATGTAATTAACATAATTCATATGTATAATGGTATAGCGAATATCTCCAACAATGTATTCACTATGTATATGAATTTAGAACTCCCATAATAACAATTACATATCCCTACTCCACATAACCTCAATAAAAAATAATTAATTTTATTATATGAAAAATAAAAAATTAATACTCTAAAAAACAAATCATCAGTGTAAATGAGCATCTGATCTAATAATTGAAAAAATCTAACACAACATGAAATTTTTAATAAATTTAAATTAATCATAAAGTATCAAAAATATAGTTTATTTATATAATATGATTATAAAAAATTAAAATCCATATTATAATATTTTATAAAATATATTTCTAAGAAGGTGATATTCCAATATTGGTATGTGTAATGTCTTACACTTGCACGACTGATCCACTGAGGCGATATTCCATATGTATTCTAGTTTATTCTCCTAATATTAGAGTTTATTAACTAGTACAATAATAATAAAAGTGTCTTATACTATATTTTTCCTCTAATATTAAGACATGACTATAGACAAAAAAAAGAAGTCCAAAATAATCCAAAATTAAAAATTTATACAAAACATCAACAATAAAAATATAATATTACACCCTGTAATTACATATGACATAAACATTCAATTTAAAAATGATAATGACTAAAAAAATAATTAATATTAAATAAAATATAAATAAATCAAAAATAAATGAAAAAAATATAATCCTATACAAAATCATCCACCCTCTAAAAATCATCATAATGTTCGAGAATTCCAACTCCATGTTACTCACGTTACATAAACATAAATTCATAAAAATAGTTCTAACTTCATTTTCACCAGATATGTATAAAGATTATGTGAGAAACAAATCTCATTAGTTTACTTACAGATACTCCGAATTTATCATAGGACTAAACATTATCTTATGTGTTAAATGAAATTAATACTAGGAATTTCATTCTTACAGACAGAAAATATAAAATAATTATGATCTAAAAAATAAAAAATTATCATAATGTTTTACCACCTTTTAAAAATAATAGTAGTATCATAAAAATGTTATGAAGGTATGTCAAAAGGAAATGATTAACCATAAATTATCCTTGAAAAACATGTGATTTAATTTTCCAATTATCTATTTCACAACATTAACATAACCATGGTATAATCCACTTATCATCTTAATCAATACAAATCCAAACACATGGATTATGTCATGAACCATCCATGATAACCCACCTAAATAGAACATTACTCAATAAATACATGGACTAAAGGGTTTTCTTTATCCCCACAAGTTTTAAAGTAGTGTATAAGAATCAAAAATAATTAAATTAAAATGATTTTTACACACAAAGATAAATAAGAAAAAAAGTGAAAAATTACATAAATAGGTAGTATGCCAAAACAATCATCATACTAATGATTCCTATAGTATATAAGTACAGGTTAAAATATTATTACACCAACCACATTCATTATATAACCTTAAAATACATCATTAAGATGGTATATTTTTACCAATAATATCATGGAATCCACATGTCTCCACCAACTCCTATGTTGCGACTATCAAGAGAACGAATTGTCTCGAACTAGTGCTTCCCCTTTTCCTAGACGTGGAATAATAATCTGTACAAAATCCCTATTGAAAAATGTAGGGTGTGATAAAAACTATCCCAGTAGGATATTTCAAAGTTATACATAAACAATCAATATCATGTAAACTAATTATTTTAAATTAAAAAAATTCCCTGTAATCCTTTCATAATTCATGAAAAACATAATTCTCAAGAAAATCAATTGATGGTATATAAGTTATGAAAAGGAGATTTTTTATCCAAATATTTATGAATAATCATTTCTATAAAGACTTGAATCTGTAAATAATTTCTTGAATATTGTCATGAATAAATAATTTATCAAGAATCCATTTTTAATAATAAAACCATAGTTAAGGGTCATGGGAGTTGGTTTGTAAAAGTATTCTCACAATTGTTCACTACTTATAGATGCTCATGTAAGAAAATTCTTAAATATCAACCCATGTGGGATAAGAGACTGGTCTAGATAATGAAATTCCAATCCATATCACATTATAGTCATCATTTTTATCATCAATCCATTTACTGTTATAACTTACAAATTCATTGGATGTGTTATTCCCCCTAGCTATGCAAGCTCCAAAGGTATTTCCTTAAATAAAGCATAAATGGGATATAATTTATTTAAATAAATCTCCATTAATTTCAATTTGACCCATTTATTATTCCTAAACATGAAATTTCATTTCAAAACCAAACATAATTTATTGTCTGTAAAAGTATTTTATTTCAAAACAACTCATATCATTTCAAATTCATAAAATATTTTAAATGTTATTTTCTTAAGAAATAATCATCAACGCCACATTTTTAAATCATTCATTTCATATAAAATTTATCTTTTTAAAATGAATATATATTTCCAAAAAAATTATCAATGTGGTTTTACACACACAACATCGCATTTTGTAAACATTTATCAAGAAAATAAAATCACAATTTGAAATAATTTATAAATAAATTAAAAAAAATCATTAATGGTTTCATTTTATATGAATTTTATTTATGATACCCCTAAACTAAATCATTGTATTTCAAATTAGCAACACATGGTTCTCAATTAGATAGTCAAAAGGTATAGAATCAATCAAAAAAAAACATAGAACATAAAACTCCAAATCATAATCTAGATCCATCAAAATATAAATATCCAATACAATTGTAGAAGGAATGAGAGATGGAAAGGATAATTCATGTTCAAATAAATGTTACACATATTATAATATATTCATCACAAAAACTAAAAAAATTATATGTGAAGTTTCATGGTTGGAAGGAACTAAACTACCCAAGGGGAGTCTTTAAAGTAGATGAGATATAATGGGGTTTGAGGGAGGTGTATTTAGAATTTAAATGAATTTCTATTTTGATTGATTTAAAATAATTCCTATCTTGTTATCACCAAGATGGATATCACTTGAAAGTTGATAACTCCCACTATCGAGCTTTCAGTGCTAAGAAGAAAGATTATTGTCCCTGTAATCCCTGAATATGGATAGTGTGTGTTACTAACTACCTATTGGACATATTATAGTATTCCGATCTATATTCTAATTTAAACCCACTAGTTGAGAACTCTCAGAATCCTCCCTAGCTCCCGAACAAGAAGCAAAAGTCACTGCAACCCCCTCAGAAGTCACAAGGATTTAGTAATAAACAATCAATAAATTGGAATAACTAGTGATCAACACGACATTCCAGAGGATAAAAAATAAACCAAGGATCATTCTCGATTGAATGTTGTTGGTCAGAGTAGATCACTCAAAGGGGGGTAGATTGGGGGTCGATAAAAGTTTCTATTAAATTTTTTTCTTTAAAATAATATCCCTTATTAAAATAAAATTTAATTCAGTTTATAGTGAAATGTACTAAATTTTTGATTAATTTATTAAAATATTTCTTAGTTCTCAGCTATAACAATATAAATATTAGTCAAAATTTTGAAACTAATCTACTGATTCATAACATATATAAACACTTTCTAAACAAACTACCATAGATTAGTTTATCTTAATATGAAAAATATTTATCATATTAAAACACAAGACAAAATTCACAGTGGTTTAAACAAGAGGTTCAGTCTTAAGCTAAGACTTAGTCCCCTCCACATGGTGATCACCTTCAACCAATTGATCCACACCCTGGATCGGGGTTCACAGAATCCCACAAGACTATCCAGGTCACACTTGACTTCATCCATAGTGATTTTTGGGAAAATATCAAAAAAAAATCACACATGATATATTTCACAGTTCTATGTGGGATACAATAGTAGAATGGGATAGATTGTGATGATATTTTATCATCATTTAGTTTTTCTCAGGATACAGTGTGTGTGATGAAAACAGGTACACAAACTTCTCTAATAGTAAACACAAGATCACAATAGAGTTATAAAAGAATAATATAGTTTAGAAATATTTGTGTGTTGTGCAGTATAGCTCTAGACACAATGGTTGTAGAGAAAATGTTATTCGAGTCCTCTTTTGAATGTTGTCTCCAAAATAGGGTATCTTCATCTCTGTAATCTAGTTTGCAGGTTTGTAAAGGTTTATCTCTTTAATGTCAAG
The DNA here is from genome assembly GCA_963277665.1 of Viscum album. Classification (NCBI taxonomy): domain Eukaryota; kingdom Viridiplantae; phylum Streptophyta; class Magnoliopsida; order Santalales; family Viscaceae; genus Viscum; species Viscum album. Next base: position 1,215,533,561 of record OY728141.1, read on the forward strand.
ATGTTCAGCGAGCTTTATAAGGACGCATCATGTAATATTAAACAGCATGTATACTCATGGTTCAAGTTCTTCTATTTTCAATATCTTTCATTTTCGCACAGCCAACATTTTTTTTTCAAGTGGGTTCAACGTCTTTTTAATAGGTTGATCTTGTAATCATTTTATACATCAAGGTCTAGTGGGCATAAAGATCTCCCCACATTCATGTAACTCATACTGTCTAAGGATGGTCTTACAGACAATATTAAATAATTTTAGATTCATTAATTTTCCTTAATATGAACATTATAAATAAATTTGAATTAATAGAATTGAAACAATTATTTATGACTATCGGTGAGTCATATATATCGGTCTATCAAAATCTGTCTGTCGAAATTGGTGTGTCATTTAGGGGTGTCATCTTCGGTGTGTCATCTTCAGTATGTCATCTTTGATGTGTCATATTTCGTGTTTCATATTCGGTGTGTAATCTTCAGTGTGTCATCATCGGGGTGTCATCTTTGGTGTGTCATCTTTTGTGTGTCGAACATTGGTGTGTCAAACATCGGTGTGTCGAAAATTGGTCTATCAAACATTGGTATATCGAACATCAATGTCACTGACACCAAAAATATTATGAAGTGTCTGTCTTACACATAAAATTACTACATTAAGTGAGATCCAAAAATAAATTTAATAAGTACACTAGTAAACATGTTGATTCATAAATATAGGTAATTGCCTTATTTATGTTTATTGCTTAGTATGGAATAATTGAATTAATTAGAGATATTAAATGGCATGATATAATATAATCTATAGATTAAAATTATTTGTGATTATGAAAAATACTATAGCATAGAGGGTCTAACAATCTCTTTCTTTTTAATAATCACAAATTATGGCAGACATGTAAAAATAAGGAATAATAATAACTTGACTTAGACAAATCTTCATGGAAGATGATTATTAAACCTTACTAAATCCTTTCATTTTTGTGAGTTTTTAAAACAATTCTCCACCTCAATAATTGTATTATGTTGAGTACACTCCATGTGTCTTATCCCTGAATTTATCCCACTTAGAGTAATAATGTATGCCTCTTCTTTTTCTCCCCCTTTTGAGATTATAAAAAAAATAAATAGATATGGAAAGAAGATAAATAGCATAAAAATAAAAAAACAGAGAGAAAAAAGTTCTATTAAAGAGAAAAAGAGTGTAGTCAACAAAAATAATACAAATACCAATCAAATATACAATCCATCCCTAAGGGTTTGCCTTCTGAATGTCTTCTCCTATATCTGAAGGATTCGGAGTAGGATGAGAAGGTTTGGGAGTTGTAGAGAGAAGAGGTGGTCGGAAGATAACACCTGGTAGGGTAACACTTATAGGTACATTGGCTTCAAGACTAGGCCTTCTCTCTAAAAACACATGATTAGGAGATTTCACTGTAATGACCTGGTGAATCTGGGAAAAATCCTGAGAGACAGTCATTGGAGAAGGAGGCTGAGAGGAAGTACCAATATAATTAGTAGGAGGGACCACAATTTCATCAGCCTGGACATACAGATATGGATTAAGGAGGAGGTTGAAATCATTGATGATTTCACCACCATATTGTATATATTTCTCTAAGTCATCTTTATTCCCCACGAATTTATTCATCATAGGGGTAAAATTCTTCAATTGAGTAACTTTTTTCTTGAATGCTTATGTGACTAGAGGTATTATGAGGTTTTCTTATAGAAACATGAAGCTATTTGTTAGATCATGCTTGGTATAAATCATAGTAATGTACTTATCCACTTTGTCTCTAATATCTTTCTAAGAATTTGAGGCTTCATTTGTGTACTGCTTCGCCCTATTGTAGGCAAGGTAAGTATTTCTATGTACCTTTTCAAGAGAATCTTTTTCAGAAACACTATGATGATTTTGAAGTTCCTCTCTCATCACAACCTTGAGAGATTCCGTATCTGTAACAAAACAATTCCCACCCCTAGAGCAGGAATGACCAGTAATCATAATTCCAATATCTTCTTTCAATTTCTTCAGATCTACACATAGTAGATGTGTCACCGAGTTCCTAACAACTTCAAGTACACCACTAAGGGAGTACTAGAAATTCTAAATTAGATAATTTAACTCATTTCTCATCTTCCTTACTTTTTCTCTTAGTAAGGTATTATTTCGAATGATGGTGTCTACTATTGTTATGAAATATGGTTGAATCTCCTAGATCACGATCCCTAAAATCATTGTTGAATCATCATTTGAAATACCTATCAAAGTGGAGTCTTCACTTCTATATCCAACTAGGGGTTTTGCTGACTCACATATATCATTTTTTATTTCTCCAAATATTTTTTAGTGATATAGTCACTAGGAACTATCGGTGCTACAGGATCAACTATTGGAGAAGCAACTGGTGGAACAGTTTCTGTTTCAACATGGGATTGTGGAGCTATAGGAGGAGGTGCCCTCTCTTCATCAGAGTCGAATTACAACCCAAAACAAATATATCATGGATCATTATTCGATTCTAATGTACAGCTCAGTCTCTTGTTTCAACAGTGTCAATCTTGATCCTTCAGCATTGAGGCTCATGAACAACTTCAACTTCATTAGAATTTTCATTCGTTCATCTTGCCATAATGACATTTCTCGGTACTAGTATCAAATGAACTTGAGGTTCTGCATGTGCTCCACCTACTTCCACTTCTCCAAGTAATTCCTCAATTTGAGGCACTTGATCCTCATCTTCTACCTCATTACAACCAACTATAATTTCATTTAATTTCTAACATATTTATTGATTTTCAGCATTAGGATGGGGTGATCTATCCTCATGACTAGCATATCTATGATCAACATCTCCCTGTTTAATAGGCATATCACCATTACAATCTCCATGTACAGATTCCTCACTGGATCTATCAAATACCTATTTTCCCAATTTTATATAATCACTTACATGCTCATCATTTCCTCCTTCATCCTCATCATTATCATCATCATCAGAATCTTCATTGGATTTACATACATAACCGTCAACAAACGTAACCACAGTCTATACCTCATCCTCGTCACCTAACAAGGATTATATTAAGGGTAAGTCTAAAGGTAGACTAGCAGGTCCATAAGACATGTCCTTTGGAAATTCAGCAATATTAGGATCACTCCGGTCATCAAAAGGAGATCCTTATTCCCTTGGAACTTCATTTTTAGCTTCCTCATCTGAATAAATAGTTTCTTCTCCTAGTTTGAGACCTGGATCATCTTGATCATTTGGTCTCGTAGGAAGGTCTATTGGATTGAAATCCTCATATATCCTTTCCTCATTACCTACCCATCATTTATTTAATGGATTCTAGAATATCTTCATTCTTTTACAAATATCTTTTTGAAGGAAGAAACCACTATGTGCACTTATCACTTCATCTCTATCTTCCACACTACCTATCCTTTTTAACATGGCAGAAATCATCCCCAGATACTACAAACATGTTTCCTTCTTGGATGGATTTATTAAACTAGAGACATGAATCATTAGATACCTACACAGGTTCACTTTTATCCCATTATTGAATAGATAGATAAGGAATACATCCTGATACTTTATAGTAGAGAAATCTCCCTTCCCTGGGCATATTTGATGTTGTATAAACCTAAAAACCAACCATACCTCTCTTTCAAACTCACATGAAATAGTCCTCCAAGATTCCCCATTACCATTAATCTCCTTCAGATCATCTTCATAAAAGAATAAATAAGAGGAAGGTGGAATATTACCCAGATAATCAGCAAAGACACCTTTATAAGGCATCTCCAATCACTCAGTCCATTCTTTAGATGAAAATGGTATTTCCTTTCCCTTTAGCATTGAATTCATCATTGCATCCACATCTTCATATAGGAATATATTCAAATATTGATAAAATTCATGTAATTTTCAGGGATAATATAGCCTTTCACTATTAGTGAACCAGCTAATCCACCCTTGAGATTCGAGCACTCCCAATAAAAACGAATTTCTTAATAGAATCCACTCAGCAGATACTTCTTTTTCTACTGTAACCACATGGTTTTTCAAGATCGGTTTTTCATTCCATCTAGACTCACCTTTCTGACACTTAATAGATGGAGATTTTCATGGTTCTTCCATAGCATGCTTATTCCTTTCCATTTTGAGTTTTCAGATTCCAAAGGAGTTGAGAGGTCAAGGGTCGAGAGATAGAGTGACAAAGGGTAGAAGGCTTTATGGTAGTGGGAAGGTGAAAGGTTTGGATGGATTTTTCATAGTATATCATTCAGGAATTATAAATCATAAATCATAATATTTAAACGTGGAAGAAAGAATACTAAAATAGTGTCATTTTTTTAACAAATAGAATTACAAAAGAAACCTTAAATACATCAGTGTTATTTAATCAGTTTTACATGATCGGTTTCAGGGATCGGTTTCACAAGATCGGTTTCACAAGATAGGTTTCACATGATCGGTATCACATGATCAGTTCCACAAGATCTGTTTCACAAGATCGGTTTCACAAAATCGGTTTTACAAGATCAGTTTTACAAGATCAATTTCACTAGATCGGTTTCACAAGATCGGTTTCACAATATCAGTTTCACAAGATCAGTTTCAAGAATTAGTTTGAAAAGACGTTAGATGTTTATCATTCCTAGTTCATGTCTGATGTAGTTCATTCTATCAGAGATTAGGGGTTTAGTAAATATATCTGCAAGATCATGCTTAGTCCTAATAAACTCAAGAGTTATATCACCTTTTTGATAATGATCCCTCAAAAAGTGATGTATTACATCAATATTCTTTGTTATATAATGAGAAATTGAATTCTTTGAAATGTTAATATCACTATTTTTATAATAGTTCATGGGTATATGTCTAAATTGAAATCCATAGTCCAATAAGGTGTGTTTCATCCACAAAATTTGTTCACAACAACTTCCTCAGCAATGTATTATGCTTCAGCAGTTGATAATGAAAATGAATTTAGATTTTTACTACACAATTGTATTAGAGACGTTACCGAAAAGTGACATGTTCTAGAGTTACACTTTCTATATAACTTGCATGCAACAAAGTTGGCATCTTAATATCTAACTCAATCGAAAGGTTGTCCTTTAGGATAGATCAATCATAAATTAGTTTTATATATGAGGTATTTGAAAATTTATTTAACAGTATTTAAATGTGAATCTTATGGGGTTTCATGAAATCATGCACACATACACACATTGAACATAATATCTGGCCAACTAGCAATTAAGTACAGCAAACTCCCAGTCATTCCTCTGTATGTAGTTTGATCAACTGATTTTTCATTATCATCAGGATCCAACTTACATGTAGAACTCATATGAGTTTCAATACTCTTAATTCTATCAAATCCATATCTTTTGAACCGATATTTTGTGTACATACTTTTATTTAAAATAACACATTCTTTATTTTGAACTATTTGAAATCCAAGAAAATATTTATGTTCACCGATTATACTCATTTCAAACTCGCTTTGAATTATTTTTGAAAAATCATTACATAAAGAATTTTTAGTATATCCAAACATAATATCATCTACATATATATGGGCTATTAAAACATCTTTTGAAATTATTTTTATAAATATAGTAGGATATGTAAGTCCTTTTGTAAAGCCTTTAGAAATATGAAAATTACTCATCCATTCATAACAAGCTCTTGGAGCTTATTTCAAACCGTATAAAGCATTAGATAATTTGAACTCGTGATTTGGAAAATGTAGATTTGTAAAACCAGGGGGTTGTTCAAAAAAAATACTCAACAATATAACCATTTAAGAATGCACTTTTGGAATCCATTTGATAATGTTAAAAATTCAAGTTCAGTGTATAGGCAAGTAAGATCCTAATTGCTTCCAGTCTTGTTACTAGTGAAAATGTATCATTGTAATCAATTCCCTCTTCTTTATTATAACTTTGTGAAACTATTCTGTCTTTATTTCTCACTATATTTCCAGCTTCATTTACATTATTTCTGAACACCTAATTGGTTCCTATGGTCAATGTATCTTTCGGTCTATCTATAAGTTTCCAAACATTACTTCATTCAAACTAATTAAGTTCTTCTTGCATGGCCATTACCCAAAATTCATCTATGATTTCATCATTGATATTTTTAGGTTCATGTTATGACAAGAAGTCTTGATGTTCAACCATGTTTCTCTAATAATCTCTCATTTGTGTTCCTCTATCAAAATCTCTAACAACAACATCTTGGGGATGATTCTTAAGGGTCCTAGTTGGTCTATAGAAGGTAGGACTTGATATTTCAGATTGGCCAGGTTGATCTAGTTCAATATGGTTAGGATCCAGAGAAATTCCCAAACTATATTTTTTCAATGATTCCTTCACATGATGATTTGAGGTTTTATCCTTAGTGTCCAAATTGGACATATCCTCATTAATATTTAATAGTGAGTTCTTGGGCTCATGTGGATCTGCTTCATCAAGCATGATATGTACAGATTCCTCCACACATTTGGTTTTCTTATAAATGACTCTATATACTTTTCTTGATATAGAATATCCCAGAAATATTCCTTCATCAAATTTGGTGGAAAATTTACCTAAATTATCTTTAGTGTTCAGAATATAAACATTACATCCAAAAAATTTAAAATAACCTACTTTGGGTTTCCAATTATTATATAACCCATAAGATGCTTCCTTAAGGATGGGTCTAATTAACACTCTTTTTATTATTTAACAAGCTGTATTAACAGCTTCATCCCAAAAATAAGTAGGTAGGTCATATTCATTGAGCATAGTTCGATAAATTTCATTTAGAGTTCTATTTCTTCTTTCTACCCCACCATTCTATCGAGGTGTCCTGGTAGCAGAGATATAATAATTATAGCCATTAATACGCAAAAATATTCAAAATATTGATTCTTAAACTCATAGCCATGATCACTTCTTAAGGATTTAATGTAATGTCCACTAAGATTTCATACAGTCCTAGCATACTTGGTAATGAGTGAACAAGCTTCACTTTTGTGAGCTAGGAAAAAGGTCTATGTGTACCAAGATAAATCATCTACAAGAACATAAACACATTTCTTCCCATTAAGGCTCAAAACTCTAGATGGTCCAAAAAATTCCATGTTAACCAATTCAAGAGGTTGAAAAATAGTTACTTCCTTATTTGGTTTGAAAGAGTTTTTAAGTTGTTTTTCTTTTTGAGAAGGAGTGCATACTTTATTGTTTGGAAACTCTAATTTGGTTATATATTTAACTAACCTTTTCTGGTTAACATCCTAATAGATTGTATGTTATTATTTCCTAGTCTTCTATTCAAGAGCCAAGACTTTTTTCAAAAGGCATTTAGACAAGAGATATTTTATGAGGCTAGTGTGTCTAGATTTATAGCATATACATTATTATTTCTAAAAGAAACAAATACTATGTTATTCATGGCATAAAAAACATAGAATGAATCATTTTTTTAATTTAACATTAAATCCATCATTACAATATTGAGATATGTTGTGCAGGTTATACTTTAATCCATCAATGTACATCACTTTAGAAATTGAAAGAGTGTTAGGGTTACCAATATGTCCTAGGATAATTATTTTTCCTTTACCATTGTCACCAAATGTGACATGTCCTCCATAAATATTGAAAAGACTTTTAGAGCTCGAAAACTACCCTATCATATGTCTTGAACATCCACTAGACAAGTACCACATATTTTTTCAAGATCCCTTTAGGCAGTTTACCTACAAAATAGTTCATCCAAGAAACATCTTTGGTACCCATATTTTTTATGGTGCACATACATTAGTGTTAAAAGAATTAAGAACCCACAAAAGCTTCATGGGGTTCCTATATGCATTATATAATGTTTGTAAAAGTAAAAAATGGTTGGTCCTGAACAATTATATTCAGTAAAAGAATTCTTGGGATTAGAAATTGCTGTAAAATTCTAGTTTTTGAAAAAGGTAGCAGACTTTCCATTTATGGAAAAAAATGTGATTTGGATAAATTCCTTTGACCTAGTTGTTTTCATATTCATGAAGTATATTTAGGATCTATTTGTTTACCAAGAATTTGAGTAATAGTATTTTTTCCATTAGAGAAAATTTCCAAGTCCTTCTTCAATTTATCATTAGACATTTTTAACTCATTGTTTTACTTGAGAAGTTGAGCGTTTTTTTTCACTTTTAATTTCAGAGTTTAGAGTCATAGTAAGAGCATGTTGTTTCTACGAATATTTATATTTATCTTTCAACTAATTAAATTTTTTTTCTGGCATATTGCAATATTAAAATAATTCATCATTTGTCATATTCTCATATTCACTTTTAGAATAATAAGAATTATGCATAGGAGATTCTAAGGATAGCTTAGTTGTGTTTGCCATAAAACACATATTAGCCATATAATCTTTCTCATTTTCTGTAGAGGAAGATTCACTAAGGCTTTCCTCAGAGGCACTCCAAGTGGCCTTCATTTCTTCTTTATATCTTTTATCCTTATTCTCATAATTTTCATGTATTTCATCTTTGGATAGTCTGCCTTGACATGTCCTTTCCTTTTACATTCATAGCATATTATCTCTTCTAATTTATCATTTCTCTTCCAATTCTTTTTCCAATTTCCCTTGTTATCACACATTCCTTTGTAATTGGGTTTTTTTAAAACTTTTTTTTATAATAAAGTTTCTGGAATATTCTAACCAACCTAGATATTTCTTCATCATTGTCCTATGTTACTAAATCATTGCATGAGATTTCAATAATAGCGTGAACATTATCATTGTCTTTGATTTCAAAAGTAGTTTTCTTTTAAGCTACAGACATTCATTTGGGTTAATCTTTTTTTTGATTTACCTTCAATTCCACTTCATACATAATTAATTTTCCAATCAATTATTTCCCTGGTATCTTTTCCATATCGCACAATTCTCTAACTGATACTAACATTCCATGCCAACTTTCTTGTAAGCATCGCAGAATCCGTAGAATCTGATCTTTGGTTGTTACATCCCTTCCTAAAGAAATCATGATATTCACAATTACATTGAACCAGAGATACATATCAAAAATAGACTCATCAGGCTTCATTATTAAGTTGTCATATTTAAAATTATATTTATTTGATCTCATTTAATTATCATTAGATGCTCCCTCATTTGAAAAAGACATAGTGTCCCAAATCTCATGTGTAGTTTTACAAGCAGAGATATGGTTAAATTCATTATCGCATAGTGCACAGTACATAGCATTCATTACTTTACAATTGTTGTTATAGGAAGTCTTGGTAGGTTCATCTCAAGTTTTTCCCATAGTTTTTGAAACTATATATTTACTTTCAATTGAAGTCCAGATTTAAAATCCCACTCTTTGTAGATTTATTTCCATATTAAGTTTCCACTGAGCGTAATTAGTTCCATTAAAAAAAGGTGGTATATCGGTAGAAGACCCTAATAATATATATTCCATAATACAGATTATAAAGTAATTTCAATGAGACAAAAATTTAGAAATAAGAAAAATTTTGAGATCTTTGAAAAACAATTATAATCACAGTTGATATGATTTGAAAACTGACAATAACATTTAAATTCCTTTGATACAAAATGTTGGTTAGGGTAGATCACTCAATAGGGGCGGTGAATTGTGTGTCTATATAAATTTATGTTAAGACTGTTTCTTTAAAATAATATCCTCTATTAAAATAAAATCAAAGTTAGTTTGTAGTGAATTTATAAAAGTACTGAATGTTCAATTAATTTCTCAAAAGATTGATTATCTCTCAGCTTTACCAATCAAATGATTAGTCAAACTTTTGAAAATAATATATTAATTCAAAATAGATATAAACACTTTCTAAACTAACTATAAATTTTCAGGTTATCTTATTGTGAAAAAATATATCTCATATTTAAACACAAGACAAACAGCACATCAGTTAAAACAATAGGATCTGTCTCAAGCTGAGACTTAGTCCTCTCCACATGGAGATCACCTGCTACCAACCAGTTTATATTAACAATCTTTTGAACCACACAATGGATTGGGGTTCACAATAGCACATAGGTTTGTCTAGGTTACAAATGACCGCTACAACAGTTATTTGTGGGAGAAATATCAAACAGATCACACAAGTTCTCTTCTATAGTTCTACATGGGATACAAGGTTATAAAGGGATAGAGTGTGAGGATATTTTAGTATTCTTCAATTATGATCTGAAGACTGTGTCTGACACAAACAGATACACACACTGCTCAAATAGTAAACAAATGATCACAATAGTGTTATAAAAGAAGAATAGAGTTTATAAATCTCTCTCTATTGTGTTGTAAATCTTTTGACTAAATAGATGTAGAGAAAAATATATTCAAGTCCACTACTGAATATTGGCTAAAAAATAGAGTATCGTAGCCTATGTAATCTAGTTTCTAGGTGTGTAATGGTTTGTCTCTTCGATGTTAGGATATTCACCAATATTTATCAAGATGCAGCTTGTAATATTAAACTTCATGTATACTCATGTTTTGAGTTCTTCTATTTTGTAACATCCCAGTTCCGGAAGCCACCTAGAGGTGCACCGTACCTGGTTGGTCACACGGCCTCAAGCACATTTCCCAAAATGCCACAGGCTACCGACTAGCAGCAAGGGACTTGGTGGTGATATTGGGGAAACTATGCCCTCAATGGCCAAGTACACAATGGAAGTAAACAATAAGAAACATTAGAAATAGAACAATCCATACACATGTAAACAGCGGAAGTCAAAAGAAACAACCAACTAGATCACAAATATATATATGAAATGATGCGTGATACATATGTTTAGGAAAGCTGTCAAAAAAGTCACAGTGCAGGAAAATACAATAGTACCAAACCAAAGTACAAAAAAAGGTAAACAGACAAACCCCTCAGCATCACAAGCCATAGCTGGGTCCCAGGCTCTCCTGCTCCAAAGAAATCAAGTACCAGAAGTTGAAGGGCACTTTCCCTTGTCTATACCTGTAATGAAATAGTCTACTTGGGCCCAAAAGCATGGCCCAAACTGGGTGTGAGAGAAAATCCTAGTAGGAACCACCTGTAGACTATTTCCTAACAGTCAGTGAGTATATGGAAGGTAAAAGTATAGTAAGCAGTAACAACAAGAACAAAATAGTTGGCAGTAAATAGTAAGAAGTAAAGCAAAAGGATACACAATAGTAATCAATCCACAACAAAAAATAGCAGGGAAGAAAAAAACTAACAAGAAGAAAACCCTCTGAGAAGAACTTGTAGTCATCCCCTCTGGTCCTATCCAAGAAGTACCGCAACCCTCTGGGAAGTGAAATCAACCTAACCCCTCTGTTTTGGTCATACGAATTTATGAGACTCTCTGGTAAACCACACTCGGTCAATTCCCCTTATAGTATAGGGTAGTCAGGGAATCTCTAAGGAAGTTCACGCGGTCTAACCCTCTTGGTCCCAAGGTCTAGAGACTCTCTGAGGAAGCTATATCGGTCAATTCCTCCTATAGCCTCAGGTATACCACAGACTCTCTAAGGAAGCTCACTCGGTAAATTCCTCCTCTAGACTTGGAAGGTTCTTAAAGAGAAAAGAAACAAGGTAAGACTCTCTGAGGAAGCGCGCTTGGTCTACCCTCTTGTAGTGTATAATATTCCAAGAATCTCTGGGATCTCACTCGGTCCACCCCCTATAGTCTATAATGTCTAAGACTCACTGGGAAGTTCACTCAGTCTATCCATTATAGTCTATTGCACCAGGTTCTCTCAGCCCTATTCCATTCAGTGAATAATAATTCTCTAAGAACAATGTACACCTATAGAGCTACTTGGATAACGAAGTGCACCTATAGAGCTACTTAGCTAAACAGTCTACAAGGAAACAAGCATGTCATGATTTTCACTTAAACCTATAACCACAAGGCATGGAAACAGGTGTAACAACCAAAGGAAAATGAGACCCAAAGGTCATAAATAGAACAAAGCAAGGTAAAATACATCCAAGCACAACAAATTATCCTCTAACATGGTCAATTTACCTCTACACAAGAATACAAGCAAGGCAAAAAAACAACAAGGGAAAAAGGTAAACACGCAATACCATGTTCACGTGTATCGGTGGGAGTTCACACATAAAACATAGATACTTTTAATGGTAAGGAACAAACCACCTACCATGATCCTAGGAGATCGATATATATGAACCACGACGACTGATTCTCCCTAGAACGTTGTAGATCTAAGAAAACACACAAAACGTTCAACCTTAGATAACATGAGAAAGAGGAAGAAATTGAAAACAAGGATCAAGCAGAAGGGAGAACTCACCACTGTGCTTCCAACACAATCGGCAGAGCTTGAATCGGAGAATGGATTGAGGCTCGGGAATCCAGAGAAGTTTTGCAGTCGTACGGCATCTCTCGGTCGAACCAGACCTAGAAGAAGATGATTACGACGATTAGGTGTGACCTCAGTCTGTTTAATGAAAAAAGAAAATTACATGGCGTGTACTTATAGATTACATGGTGTGTAGTGGGGTTTTCTGTAATCTGCCAAAATACACCTCCACGTCACCCCCACACACCGTGTGTGTGCCCTGGACACAGCCAACACATGGCTTCGAGTAGGAAAATAGTACACGGTGTGTAATCAGAAAGTACACGGCGTGTACTTCAAAAATTTCCAGAAACCTTATTTTTCCAAAAAAAAACTCTAGAAGAAGGAAAAACATACCTGAAATGAAGATCCGGGTTCTTACAAACTACCCTGATTAAAGAAATGTTTCCCAAAATTTCCCTAGAGGAGTGTAAAAAAAGAAAACTCGAACAACTACGGCCACTGCGATCGAACCTCAGCCTCCCGCTCCCATGTCTCGTCCTGTACTCGCCCATGCCTCCATAGCACTCATACCAGAGGAACAGACCACCCATGGAGAACCTTTGAACTGTGATCGACAATCCGGATAGGATGCTCCTCAAACAAGGGATCCGCTTCGAGCTCAACCTCATCGGGTTGAAAGACATGAGACGGGTTTGTAAAGTAACGTCGGAGCTAAGAGATGTGGAAGACGTCGTGCATGGCCCTGTACCATTGAGGTAGCTACAACCAATAGGCAACTGGCCCAACTCTCTCCAAAACCTCAAACGGCCCGACGTACCACGGTGAAAGATAACACTGTCTCTGAATCCACTTATGTCCCAAACTCAGTGTGACACGCAGGAAAACCTGATCTCTATCCTCGAACTCTAGAGGTCATCTCCGCTGATCAGCATAAGACTTCTGTTGAGACTATGCTATAGCCATCCTCTTCTGAATCATCTCTATTTTATCAGAGGTCTCATGAAAAAGACGAGGTCCCAGCAAAGCTACCTCTCCTACCTCCATCTCGTATAAGGGTGATCGGCATGGACTCCCGTACAGAGCCTCGTATGGTGCCATGTGAATGGTCGCCTAAAAACTTTTGTTGTAGGAAAACTCGACAAGAGGTATGTACTTCTCCCAAGAACTATCGAAGTCTAGAATGCATGCTCAGAGCATATCCTCAAGCACCTGGATCGTGCGCTCGGACTGGCCATCAGTCTTGGGATGGTATGCTGTACTCAAAATATATGTGTACCCAAAGCCTTCTAAAGACTCTGCCAGAACCGAGAGGTAAAGCGCGCATCCCTGTCTGAAAAAATGGAGTGTGGAACTCCATGTAGACATACAATCTCTCATATGTACAGTCGTCCTAGATCATCAACACTGATGGTCTCCTTTATCGGCAAGAAGTGTCCAACCTTCGTAAGTCAGTCAACGACAACCCAAACAGCATCACTCCCCCGAGGTGACCTTGGTAACACGGTCACGAAGTCCATCACGACATCGTTCAACTTCCACTCCAGAATGGGTAACTGTGGTAAAATCTCTGGTGGTCGTTGATGCTCTGCTTTCACCTGTTGACAAGTAGAACATCTCATGAAAAAACAAGCAACATCCTTCTTCATACCTGGCCACCAGTACTGGCGGTGTAAATCACGATACATATTGGTTATGCCAGGATGAACTACCCAAATTGAGGAATGAAAATACCGCATCATCTCCTCACGTATGTCTGATGGCACCCATACACATCCCTGGAAACGCAAGATTTCTTCCTCGCCTACTGTCCATCCAGGAAGAGGGTCCCCTATTGACACACTCTCCCGCAGGACTAAGGCTTCTGAATCTGATAGTTTCCTCATCCTTACCAGATCAAGAAGTGTAGAGGTAACATCTATAGAAGATAGGAAAGTCAGTCCTTTCCTGTCATGCACTTTCAAGTGCATCGCAGAGAATAGATCCATAAGCTGCCACTCTCTGTTGGCTCCTGAACTGCCTGAATTTGAGTTCGTTTGCTCAATGCATCTGCCACTACATTTCCCTTTCCCGGAGTATAGGTGAGCTCGAAGTCAAAGGAATGAAGATACTCAACCCACCTATACTGTCTTAGATTCAGATCACACTGAGTGAAGATGTACTTGAGACTCCTGTGGTCAGTGAAAAACACAAAGTGCTCTCCCAGATGGTAGTGTCTCCAACAGCGTAAGGCATGAACAACTGCTGCCAACTCCAGATCGTGCGTCGGTTTGTTCCTCTCGTGTGGCCTCAATTGCCGAGACCTGTATGAAACGACTCCATCTCTCTGAATGACCACAGATCCCAGACCGATACCTGAAGCATCACAGTAATCAGTGTAGCCCTTTCCTGGCTCTGGAAGGACTAGTATCAGTGCTGACGTCAACCTCCCCTTCAACTCTTGAAAGGCTGACTCAGAATAATCTGACCATAAAAACTTCGCCCCTTTCTTTGTCAGACCTATCAATGGTGCTGCAAGGCGCGAGAAGTCCTAAATGAAGCATCTGTAGTATCCAGCCAGTCCTAGGAAACTTTGTACCTCCAAAATGTTCTTCGAATGCTCCCAGGAAACTACAAGTCTCACTTTCTCTAGGTCCATAGATACTCCTGCCTCTGAGATTAAGTGACCCAAGAAGTGAATCTGATCCATCCAAAAGTGCCACTTTGAGAGTTTATCATAATACCAATGCTCTATCAGTGTACTCCGAATGATCTCAAGATTGGTAGCATGGTCGTGTCGAGTACAAGAGTACACCAAGATATCATCCATGAAGACCACAGCGAAGGATTACATATAAAGATGGAACACTTAGTTCTTCAATTCCATGAAAACTTATGGCGTGTTCGTGAGGCCAAACGGCCTGACTGTATTCTCATATAGACCATAACTACTCTTGAAGGCTGTCAGAGGTGTATCTGATGGTATAACACACAACTGTTGATAGCTAGACTTCAAGTCGATCTTCGTGAACACCTGAGCTTCTTGAAGCTAACCAAAGAGGTCATAAATTCTCAGCAAGGGATATCGGTTCTTGAACTTCAACTGGTTCAGCTTCCGTTAATCTACACAAAGCTGAAGGGTACTGTCTTCCTTTTTCACATATAGGACTGGTGAACCCCAAAGAGAAGTACTGGTTCCGAAGAAACCCTTTGCCTGAAACTCCTCCAAAATCTTCTTGAGCTCATGAGATTTAGGTGTAGCCATTCAATAAGTAAGAATGGACACCGGTTAAACTCCTGGAATGAGATCAATCGATATTTCTACCTGAAGCTCCAGAGTAAAACCTGAAAAGTCTTCTAGAAAGACATCCCTGAAACGATCCACCACTGGGAGAAAGTCTAAATCTGAAGTCCCCTGGTCATCCAGCTAAGGACTGGCAATCTGGGATGTGACTTCCCCTAGCCCATGATGATATTTGCATCTCTATGCAACTAGACATCCCACTCGACTCTATAAAGAAAAGATCCACCCTCTAGTGATACAAAACTCACCCTACGACGATATCAATCAACAACTTCATAGAAAGTAACCAACCAGTCCATCCCATGAATGAGTCATAAACTGACATCTCTAGGACATAGAGGTCTCATAAGAGGTGACACCCCGAACCTCAATAGGCCACTCCCTGCACTGACATATGGTAGATTTCCTCATTCCTAACGGCATGTCAAGAGTAAACAAGTCGGCAGACGAAAAGATACAGAGCCCAAGGCTCTCCACAACCGCAATAGAGATAGAGCTATGGGAAGCACCAGTATTGAAAATAGTTGAAGATAAAACTAAGGCTACTAAGATCGTACCTCGAACTGTAGAAGGTCCAGGATCCTTCTCTTGATAGGTCTACTCCACGGCGAAATACTGGCCTACACCATGGCCCTGCACCCCTGGCTGACCGCTCTGAGCAGATCCACTCTGTTGTCGCTGATGACCTGGTGACTGACCACCATGGACGCGACCTCCACCTCGGCCTGAATGGCCAGAAGAACTCCAATTCCCAGACTGGTGGGAAACTGGCAGAGCATCTCTAGAACCTGAAGTCATAGAGTAACCCCTACCACCAGCTGAAGGTGAGAAGATGTGATAGAAGCGCTAAAGATGGCCCATCATGCCGCAAGATCAGCGCTCCATCAGATCTCTCTGGCAGTGGGGCCTAGTGTGCCCACTTCTACCGCACTGGAAGAATACAACTTGGCTTCCATAAGACGTATCCCGCGAACCCCGATCTCCTCGAGAAGACTCTCTACAATGCTTCCAACTGTCCATAGGAGGAACACCAGCTCTGGATGACGAACTGGATTGGCTCACTTATTCAGAATCCCTCAGATTATGCTCAGTAATTAGTGCCTGGTTGAAGATGGAGGATATCGAATTCAACTGAAATATATTCACGTGGGAACAGATCTTCTCCCTGAAACCATCCTCGAACTTCCTAGAAAGGAACAACTCATCACCTACTAGGATCAGTGTGAACATGGAAGCTCTATGAAACGAGATGAGTTATACATAACAGAAATAGTACCATGCTGCAGACTCATAAACTCCTGGGCTCGATCAGCCCTTGGGGTCTCTCGATAGATGTATTCATAGAAGGTGTGTCAATACTCGTCCCAAGACATATCCTGCTGACGCCCTGACCGTGAGATCACCTCCCACCACCTAATGGAGGTGTCCCATAACATATAAGATGCCACCTTTACCCATTTCTCTGGAGGGATCTCTAGGTGCTCAAAGATGGTCAGTGTGACCTCTATCCATGACTCTGTTGCCTAAGGTACTCTATATCTAGAAAAAGTAAGAGGATTCTGCTACTGGAAAACCCACAGCAACTCATCCATCGACGGGGCAGGAGGCAGCGCTCCTTGGATAATTAGCATTATCGTCAAGAAATCCTCCCTAAACTGCACCTCGGTGCCTGCGATGGGTAGAACTGCTGGTGCCATGGCTGGAACAGCAGGAGAATCTTCCAGAGGATCAACAGGAGGTCCCTAATCGGCCATATCCAATGTCTGATCACCGTATGCAAACTGACGTACAAATGGAGGATGTCTCAGAGGCATAGCTCTAAAAGATCAAAAGCACACCTTAGGTCAGAATTAACAAGGACTGAAAACATAGGAGTATGCAACGGGAACAGGGGGAAACATTAATGTTTTTTGAAACATGACTACATGGCTTTTATAAAAACTACACGGCGTGTCCATTAAATCCATTAACATGGGCGTGTACACCTGCCCGACAGGTCGTGTAACACCCCAAACTACATGGCTTTTTGTCCACACACAAGGCGTGTACTTTTACTCTAAAACCCTACCCAAGTCTCCTTACATGGCTATCCCACATGGTCCAAACTAACCCCAGACTACATAGCATGTTCCCTAGGGACATGACGTGTACTAGACACATTCTCGGCGGCCCATGTTGTTGGTTACACTGTCGTCTACACGGCTGACCCTTACACGGTGTGTTCCAAACAAACACGGCATGTATAAGAGAAGTTAACACCGACCCGTTTTGTCTGCGACATGGCCTGGTAGCTGAAAAAAACTACACGGTGTGCTCTTAACTAACACGGCGTGTTCTACTCAGCTTCCATGTCCCGTGTTGTTAGTTACACAGCCGGGTACACTACTCGAATCTACACGTCATGTACCTACCATACACGGCATGTTCCTAAAGGAATTTCTTCTATAGTGTGTCCTTGCTCACACGGTCAGTGACATGGTCTAAAAACTACACCGAGTGTATTCAAATAGTACACGTCGTGTATTATGGGTTTTCCTGGGCAGTGGCTCAGAAACTGCACAGAATCCCAGAATGCCTAAAAACAAGGCGAAGAGGTTCCAAATTTTAATCTGTGAGGTCCCATACTCCCCAAGAATCAAAGCTTGGAATCTCCTACAGTCATAGACAATAGAAAACAGGACCATGATCCACCAAATTCTGACTCAAGAGGGCCCATAACACCTCAAGATTCAAAACTTGGAGGTCATTTAAGAAAATTACAACACAAAAAATCCTCTAATGGAACATCACATATTTTATTAAGAATCTATCACAACAACATGCATAATCTACACAAAGTCTATCACAACATCATGCAGTTGCTAATACACCCTAGATGGCATGGAAAGAATGCGCGGAATGTGATTTCTACAAGTGCCTATATGATGCATGAGATGTAATAACCTCATCTCATTGGGTTGTGACAGAAATAGAACTTTTATATCCAAAACAATAATATCACAAATCATGTGAATCACTCTAGTTGAAATCATATCAACGGTAAAATCTCAAAACTAGAAACTGCAATAAACAAGGTAGTATGGCCTTTCCCTGTACACGGGTTGGCTACTCCCGGGCATAGTTTATTACCAAGTACCAAATCTGTCCTATCCCTGGATACAGTCTCCAAACATTAAAGCAAGATAAAATAATTCCTCTGATACCACTTTGTAACATCCCGGTTCCGGAAGACACCCAGAGGTGCTCCGTACCTGGTTGGTCACACGACCTCAAGCGCATTTCCCCAAATTCCAAGGGCTACCGACTAGCAGCAAGGGCCTTGGGTGTGATATTGGGGAAACTATGCCCTCATTGGAAAAGTACACAACAAAATTAAACAATAAAAAATAGCAAAAACACAACCATCCATACACAAGTAAACATCGGAAGACTAAAGAAATAACCAACTGGAGCACACACATATATATGAAATGATGCATGATACATATGCCTATGAAAGCTTCCAAAAAAGTCACAATGGTAGAAAATACAATAGAACCAAACCAAAGTACAAAAGAAAGGTAAACAAATAAACTCTTCAGCATCTTAATCCATAGCATATTCCCATGCTCTCCCGCTCCAAAGAAATCATGTACTAGAAGTCGAAGGGCACTTTCCCTTGTCTATACCTGCAACAACATAGAATTCATGGGACCAAAAGCATGAAACAAACAAGGTGTGAGATAAAATCCTAGTAAAAAACCACCCGAAGATCTATGCCTAGCAGTCAGTGAGTATATGGCAGGTAAAAGTACAGTAAGTAGTAACAACAATAGCAAAACAGTAGGTAGTAAATAGGAAGCAATAAAGCAAAAGGATACACAAAAGTAATCGATCCACATCCAACAACAACAGTGAAGCAAAAAAGCTAACAAGTAGTAAACCCTCTGAGAATTACTCGCAGTCATCCCCTCTTGTCCTATCTAAGAAGTACCACAACCCTATGGGTAGTGCACTCAGCCTAACCCCTCTGGTTTGGTCATACGATTTTTTGAGACTCTCTGGGAAAGCACACTCGGTCAATTCCCCTTATATTATAGGTTATTCAGGGACTCTCTGATGAAGATCATGCAGTCTAACCCTCTTAGTCCCAAGGTTTAGAGACTCTTTGAGGATTCTATCTCGGCCAATTACTCCTATAGAATCAGCTATACCACATACTCTCTGAGGAAGCTCACTCAGTCAATTCCTCCTCAAGCCTGGGAAGGTTCTTAAAGAGAAACAAACAAGGTAAGACTCTCTGGGGAAGCACACTCGGTCTAACCTCCTGTAGTCAATAATAATAAAAGACTCTCTGGGAGCTCACTCAATCCATCCCCTGTAGTCTATAATGTATAAGAATCTCTAGGAAGCTGACTCGGTCTATCCATTATAGTCTATAGCACCAGGTTCTCCTAGCCTCGTGCCAGTCAGTGTATAATAATGTTATAAGTACAATGTACACATTTAGAGGTACTTGGATAACCAAGTACACCTATTGAGCTACTCAGCTAAAATGTCTACAAGGCAACAAGAATATCATGATTTTCACTTCAACCTATAACCGCAAGGCATGGAAACAGGTGTAACTGCCAAAGGGAAACGAGACCCAAAGGTTGTAAACAGAACAAAGCAATGGAAAATACATCCAAGCACAATAAATTATCCTAATATATGGTCAATTTACCTCTACAAAATCATAAAAGAAAGTCAAGAAAACAACAAGGGAAAAAGGTAAACACGCAATACCCCGTTAACGGGTATCAGTGGATATTCGCACATAAAACTCATAGACTTTGAACAGTAAGGCACAAACCACCTACCTCGATCCTAGGAGATCGATATACATGAACCACAACGAATGATTCTACCTATACTGTCATAGATCTGAGAAACTGCACAAAACGTTCATCCTTAGATAACTTGATAACGGTGAAGAATTGGAAAACAAGGCTCAAATAGAAGGGATAACTCACCGCTGCGCTTCCAATGCAATCGACAGAGCTCGATCGGAGAACAGATGGAGGCTCGAGAATCCAGAGAAGCTTCATGGTCATGCGACGTCTCTCGGTTGAACCAGACCTAGTAGAAGATGATTATGGTGATTAGGCATGACCCCGGTCCTTTTAATAAAGAAAAAGTACATTGTGTGTACTTATAGAGTACACGGTGTGTAGTGGGTTTTTTCGTACTCTGCCAAAATTGGCCTCCATGTCACCCCCAAACTCTGTGTGTGTGGCCCGGAGATACCTATAACACGGCTTTGTGCGGGAAAAGAGTGCACGGCGTGTAATAAAAAAGTACATGGCGTGTAATTAAAAAATTTCGAGAATCCTTATTTTTACCAAAAACTCTAGAAGAAGGAAAAATATACCTGAAATGGAGTTCCAGGTTCTTACTTTTTTGAAATATCTTGAATATTTGCATAGCCAGTCTTTTTGTTTTTCTAATAGGTTCAACGTCTCATTTTTGGGTGGTGATTGTAATACTTTTATACTTCAAGGTCCAGTAGGCATGAAGATATCCCCATGTGCATGTACCCCGTACTGTCTATGGATGATCCTATAGACAACATTAAATAATGTCAGAAACATTAATTTGTCTAAATATGACTGTTAAGAATATATATTTCAATTAATAAATTCAATACAATTATTTATGACTATAGTTGAGTCACATGTATCAGTCTTTCAACATTGGTCTGTTAACATTGGTGTGTCATCATTGGTGTGTCATCATTGGTGTATCATCTTCGGTGTGTCATCTTTGGTGTGTCATCTTCGGTGTGTCATATTTGGGGTGTCATCTTTGGTGTGTCATATTATGTGTTTCATCTTCATTGTGTAATCTTCGGTGTGTCATCTTAGGTGTGTCATCTTCGGTGTGTCATCATCGGTGTGTCGAACATCGGTGTGTCGAAAATCGGTGTGTCGAACATCGGTGTGTTGAACATCGGTGTGTCGAATATCGGTGTGTTGAACATCGGTGCCAGGGAATCTATAATGATTTTGAGGTGTCTGTATTACACATAACCTTACTAGATTACGTGACATCCAAAAATACAAGTAAGAAATACCCGTGTAAACATATTGATTCATTAATATAGGTAATTGTCTTATTTATGTATATTGTTCTTTATGGAATAATTAATTTACTTCGACATATTAAATGGCATGAAATAGTAGAATCTGTAGATTGACATTATTTGTGATTATGAGAACTACTATTGTATAGAGGGTCCAACAAAAGTGTTGGGAGGTTACAGTTCTCCAAATCAGAAATGATTTCAATCCCCATTAAACCATTTAAAAATATTGTTCCATAAATAGATGAGGTTACTAATATCTCACCAAATCTTTATATTCCCTTGTATCGTGATAAAAAAAAATGATTCTAGAGAATATAAAGAAATGGTATAGAATTCCGAAGGAAAACCATCATTTGAGAATTAATAAGATGAATTTGTTTCAAAATCATAGTAATAATCAATTCCACATCAGGTTCCTCCCAATATAAAATGTGATAATCGTATGAAATGTATTTCTTAAGCATTGAAAAATAAAACACGTCAAAAATCAATGTCATGTGAGGTGTTGAATCCAAACAGTAATCCACCATTAAAATATTACCAACAACCTCAAAAAGTTCTTTTTATCTTATTAATGACTTCCACTATTTTCTATGTTGTAGGTGACCCAAAATAGAAAGATCCTAAAAAACATATTGTCACTGACTGATAACTGCAAAAGACATCGACAGGGATCCACATAAGATATATAAAAGATATGCACTGTCTCTATTCTATGTCGAATCATTCATATATTTCTCAAAATGTCATGGAATAAACATGGTCCCACATGGAAGATTCAAAAATATCCGACTGATAGACTGTGGACACATAAAGTCATCCATACAAGGCCTCAAAGGGTTTTATATTAATGTATGAATGGTAGTTTTTGTTGTAAAAAACTCAACTTGGCCCAAATGGAAATACTAATATCCTCCAATATAAAAGAACACAACCCTGAAGAATATCCTCTAGAATCATTATAGCCTAATATATCTAACCATGTTACAATAATAATTACTTCATGATCAACATGACATGGATTCCCATAACCTATTAGAGGCCACTCAAAAATTATGATGTGAATCATAGAGCTCTATTGTAAAAAATTATAGATGTAAAACCATAAAATTTATCAATATCATATTCATGTAGTATTCAAAAGTTATCAAATTTGGTTTTATGATGAATGGGAATAATGTTATATTTTATGGTTAATAATTCAATCACAACCCATATTATATTATTTCATTGAAGAGTGTGTGAAAACCCAACCACGGTTCCTTTGATATCATACTATACATACATTTTATCAGGGGAAGGGGTTGAAACAAT
This sequence comes from Viscum album, assembly GCA_963277665.1. Lineage (NCBI taxonomy): Eukaryota > Viridiplantae > Streptophyta > Magnoliopsida > Santalales > Viscaceae > Viscum > Viscum album. The sequence continues at coordinate 1,215,556,620 of OY728141.1, forward strand.
CCCATGGGATTACCATTCTAGGATTTTACCTATCAATAGGTATAATAATTATTAATAAAATCAGCAATGAATCATTTCATAACAACCCAATATAATCAAATACTCATATCAACAACCATATTCATTGTTTTTGGGTGAAACCCCACTTTGAATTCTGAATGTAAAAACCCAATACATTACAATATCTTTCTTTAAAAAATGGTATTTTTTTAATACAATCATTTTTATGTGAAGGAAATTTAATCTTATGTTTTATGAAAATATGACTTTCTTTGATGTCATTTGTTACATGGAAGAGAGAGTTTTACCCAACAATAGTATATTATTAAAACATTATTATAAATAAATTTAAACTAATCGTTAAATTATAAGTAATTAAATGTATTATCCAACTAATGAAATTATAGGGTTAATAAAAATATAATATAGATTCATTGGTTACCAATCGATTAAAAATGACAATATATACCAATTAAATATAAAAGAAAATATCTTAATTTTTATGCCCCGATGTGTTTTTTATTTCTAAATTAAATTAATTAAAATTAAGAAAAAAATTTAATGAATTATATATATTTTAAATTCAATAAAATATTTTTTATATATTTTATAAGGGAAAAATAAGAATAAATCAAAAAAAATTATACAAATATAAATTTTTCTAAAGATAGTATTTACTTCCTTTTAATGAAAAGTCTATTTTAAATATAATTTTTGAAACTTTTATATATTAAATTTAGCAAAATAAACATCTTATTCTAATTTTTATATATATTAATTTACTTTGGTAGAATTTTTTTGTATATTTTATATAACTTTCTTCTTTTAATGAATAGTGAGAAATACTAAATTTAATTTTAAAAAAATCATTGAAATAATTTATAGTGTTAAATAACAATATTGGTTGGTTATAGGGAATAATTAGATTATTTTTTATCATTTAAATAAATTTGTATAATTGGAATCAGTTTCACATAGATTTATGATATAAAAAAATTTAATCTTTTAAACATTTTTACTTTTAAAACTCATTTTCTAGTTTTGTAAATGTGATTAATTTTAAATTAATTTCTAAAAATATTGTGTTTTGAATTATAAAAATAGATTTAATATTTAGAATCAGTTGAAACAAGTTTTTTTAATATGATTATTTTATTTATTAAAATTATGAATAGTTAGTATAGTTAATTTTTAATAATAGCATAGAATGTAATTCAGGTAATTAATAGAAACAATATAAATATAAATATTATAAAATTACCTTAAAACATGATCTAATATCATTGGATGGGATTGGTTTTACCAAACTTATACCTTTTCTGATATTATAACTTCTTTAGGGAACATGGGTGGGATTATAACAGTAATTATATTTTATTTAATTAAAAGGTAAAAATGTCACACACTTATTTTAAATAACGATATCACTTATAATATAGGGTTATAAAGGATATTTGTTAGAATATAAATATTAATATTGAAAATAAAATTATTATCTTAATCATGGGAATTTATTTTTAATTTTTATTACATAAATAATTATCTTAAAGGCTTATAGAATGATGATGGAGTAATAGTTTAATTAATAGAAATATCAAAAAAATGATATTATCAATATTCAAAAAAAATTGAGAAAATTAATTTCATCCATGATTTTTATTAATAACCTAGAAATATTAGGGATGTAATAAATGTTATTTTCAAAGTTGTATTCTATATTGATATATTTATAAAATTGATGAAATTAATAGAATCTAAATTGACTTTACCGAAACATTAAAATAGATAATATTTTATTTAATGATATAAAATTCATAAAAATATAAAACACAAAAAAAAAGATTATAATAAGGTTAAATATGTCACAAATGATCAATTTTTCTTTCGTTTGGTATTTTATTGTGACTATATTACCCATTAAATTGTTAAAAACCATGTTCTCGTTGTAAAAGATAAATAGATTTACAAACTGTTATATCCAAAAAAAAAGTTAATAGTGTAACCTAAACATAAATAAAAATTATTTATATGGAATTTAGACCTATAATCATCTTATATTATAAATAACTCTATTTTCATCCATTTATAATAGAAATTTAATTTTATATTAATTTAATATTTTATTATAATCTAAGTGTCCCCTCCCTCTCTTATACAAAGAAACATCCTCCATCTCCTACTCACACCATATTGATACGTATATATCAACCAACCCTATAAAATATTCATTCTAATATTATTATCCTATTTTTGGAGGTTATTTTTTTCCAGAAAATAACCCTATATCCCTATAGAAGAGATCTATCAAGAGTCTGTCAGGGTAAAGGTAATCGTTTTTTCCAACTCATCCAAGTTCAATTGTTCTTCTACTTCATATTCATGAGTTATTTCTACTATAATGTTACAAATACAGTATCATATATATTCTGAGATGTTATTATGATTATTGGAGATATATATTCCATGATTTTTCAATCCTCTAAAAAACAAAAACACAGCACTTGTGTACATTCGAATTACTATCTCTATGCTATGGTGTACTCATTTTTTCATCAACAATTTTCAAATATGGGTTTAATAACAGAAATAATGGATATATATATGATAATTTTGACATTATACTATTTCTTGAAAAATTAATATACCATTCAATTCCTTAATCTTTCACCATTATAGTAATGCTATCGCCCCTCGTGCGTACGTACGGCCTACCATCTCCATGACATAATGTGACTCATTTCCAATTTCAATAATTCAAAAATGATAATAAAAATTTATATAATTATTACATATGATATTGACAGTGTTAATATAATTTTGGATATATTGGATTCATATCTTATACCAAATAACCAAGACATTTACGACAAAACATGCATAGAAATTGATTTAGTTAACACCCGAAATATGGGTAAAACAAAATATTATTAACAAAATTATTTAATAAGAATATTTATGATACCATAAACATGGATATAGTTCTGGTATAATTTAATAACATTATTTAAAAAAATTTATATGAGGATAAAAATCATTCAGCTAAATAAAGTGTACGGCAAGGGGCTTCATCTAAATTTCTTTTTATTAAGGAATAATATGATAATTTACATCCATCTTTTTTATAATGTGTATAAAGATCCCCTTTTAATTATCATGTCATTAATTTAATTATTATTTTGGTATTTAAATTTATGTTAAATTTTATTCTTTCATCGGTTATATGATTTAATTATAAAATTTTTATGGGACACCTCTACTGTTTAATGATTTAATTATCACATATTTTTCCAAGGACCTTGTTTTCAAAAAATGTTTTAAAAATGTTTTTCCTATTCTCTAATAATTGTTTAATGTAATTTTAATCCCTTTTTAATTTCTAATTTTTTTTAAAATGTATAATTTTTCATTTTCTAAAAAAGACCATTTATGTATTTTCTAACAAAACATTTTGAAGTAATTTTATTTATCTAATGTATCATGAGTGGAATTTCCTACTATCATGATGCCTTATGGTTTTTAAGCTTAGTTTATGAGTTTTAAAAAATATTTTCAATGAAAATTTTTTCTTTTAAATTTGTGTGGCCTTTTAAATGAATAATTTCAATGTTAAAAAATGGTATTTATCTCAAGAAATTTTTATTGATTATATTAATGTATTTTCCTATATGTTAACATCCCCTATTAAATGTTATGTTTAACTGAGGATGGACTATTAAGATATCATTTATATTATTTCAATTAATGTTTCATGATTTAGATTGAATGTGAATGTTCTATTTTGATACCATTAATGGTTTTTGGAAAATGCATTCACATATTGTATTCAAGCATGTCAATATGATGTTTTATGTTGTTTATGTTTCACCCTTTTTATATGATATATTTATTGGACATGTAAAGTGATGGGTGGGTCCCTATATAGTCCCATGATACACTGGTAGTTCTCATGAGACAAGCTAGTTTTGGTATTGGTTGATATTTAGTCTGTTTTTGTATGGTGTCTTGGATAAATCCATGGTGGTATCTTTATGATGTCCAACATTATACATTCCACCGTTCTAAGATTAGTAAATAATACTACATGTGACTATTCGACTGTTAGAATATCCATGGGTGTGTTTCATTTTTATGTTATTATTTATATGGTGTTATTTGATCATCATTCATATTTCCATATTTTTCTTAGGTCATTGATTAAATACCATGTGCTTATTTAGTCACCTTTCCATATTCATTTATTCTTGTTTGTGATAGATTCCACTAATTGTATACTCTTACTATGAATTATAGATCACCCATTTCTTATGTTTCACCTTTCCCCATTATTCCAAGAAGTATATTATGATTGATATATAGGGTTAATATAAGGGGAATATTTTTGCTAAAAATTATTAACTATGTTGTATATTATAATTTAAAATATAATGTATGTTTTGAGTATGAAATATGGTTTCCAAAATTTCTTAATAGATTGGTCCTCTAGGATTTTAATATTGAATCTATGCAAATGGAATAAACTAATGAACTTGATCCAGGATACAGGATTCCACTAATTTATAGTATGAATCATTGAATGTTTAGCAGCAACCATCAAAATGAGAATTAGAATGAAACTTCTTGACCTCAGTTATCCAGAGATGGTGTATTATTTAAATACATTGGCATGATTGGAAGGAATTATTTCCCGAAGGACCGATCATTTTATCAGTCTTGGAAAATAGATTACCTATATGAACAATACATTACAATTTATAAAAAACACAATATAAATAATCCTTTGATAATTAGATTATTCCCCTAGATTAACCCTACATATCAATCATTATACACTTATCCATATCTGGGAAAAAATAAATCATAAGAAATGTGTGAGCACAGATGATCAGTAACGATAACAATATAGTGGAAACAATCATAAATAATCACAAACATTGAAGGCAATGTACAAGACTAAAATTCAAGACTTTTAATCATATACTTCAGTATAATATGGAAAAGATAAATCAAATAATACCATTAATATATTCACATGGATATTCTACTAGCCAAATAATCTCATGTAATATGAATAGTTAATTTCATAATGATGGGATGCATAATTCTGGACATCAAAACCACATAGTCAAGGCCTCATTCCAAGACTAAAAATAAAATATTTTTCATGGCCATGTGCCAAGAAACTAATATATTTCGTGATACCTACTGATGCATTGAGGAGCTACATCATTCTCCACTCGTCACTTAAAAAGTCCAATGCATTCCTCAAATGAAAATGTTGAAACATAACATAAACATTCGTATTAAATATGTAACATGAAATATAAATACATTAACCATAAACAATTAATGGTTTAAAAATAGCACATATACAGTCAAGCATATCATAACTTATTCATTAAAATATGGAAGATTAAATTATAATAAATTAGACTCAATCAAGAATAATATTTAGTAAAGTATGTTAACATAGTTAAAAATGATCAGTAAAACTCCTTGAGAGAAATATCCTTTTTGTGAAATCATGTAAATGTCAACCATTTATAATGAAATCAATTTAAATGTTATTTTTTATTCAATGTGTCACATACCACATTCAAACATTTGAATAGAATTAACATTTTAAACAATCATGTCCACAGAAATAAATACTAAAAAAAAAATTTTAAACATTTACATTAATTAAAATACTTAGAAAAATAAATCATTAAATCATTTAAAATTCCTAACATGATAAAGATTCCCTTCCACAAAACCTCAAAATATTCATTTTGTAAACATTTTAATGATTCATGAACATGGATGATAAAAATCTCCCAGTTAATACATACACATAAACAATCTCGGATAATAATGAGATTGATGAATTAACCCTTACCTTTATTTTTCTTTGGTCAAGGGTACGTTTAACCTCCTGTATAATAACCATAGTATGTTATTAAATTATAACATAATGATATTCATATTTATGATATCATAATTGATTCATTTATGGATTTATACTACACATTTAATAATAATTTCTATGTTAAAATAATATTTGATGTAATAATAGCTTTCTTTATCATATGTGTTTCAACATGTTGTTCTTGATCGTATAACATATCTCATGATTTAATTTTTTCCAAAATATAAAAAATTATTTTATTTATCATATATATTAAAAATATAGGTATGTATTATAGATAGATATTTGAAATGGAAAGCACTGTTCATGGAACCGGTAGGTCATACTAATGCATAAACGACGCAATAGTTTTCATACTGTATTGAACAAAAGTAAGTGAATGAGATATATGTAAATAACTATATATATATATATATATATTTCTAGTTGAATTATTATGTCATATATTACATACTTATTAATAATATATATATTTATAATCATCATTGAATGGTGAACAAGAAAATGAATCTCATCGCGTCGTGGAGAAGATAATCCATACGTATGCACGAGCGATGATATTATTATATTGATGGTGAGATAGAATGTAATTGGATGGTATATTATATATATATATATATATAATCATCAACATGTTATATTTATTATTTTCATCAATTATACTAATTGTTATACCAATCCAAATAATTAAGTGTTGTATAACAAACTACACCACGATGTGGAGACGGTAAGCTGTACGTATGCGTATATAGTGACATTATTATTCATAGGACGTATATAATAATTAATATGTTTGTAAAATATATATAATAACATCTCATTATTTAGAAGGTATGATAGTTATTATTTTTTTATGGAAACAAAAAAAGGATGTGGAAGAAGAAAAGAACTTTAAAAAAGGAAATGAAGTAATTACCACTTCTTTAGGATCATCCTTTTGATTGGATCAAAAGGTATCCATAGATTGGATTCTGATAAATGTAAGGCCTCTAGGGTTAATTTAGTGTAGTTGGGAGGATATTGGGTAAGGTATGTCTGATCCAAATAGCTTTGGAAGAATGAAATTAAGAGAAGGGGAAGTACCATTTTATAAGAGAGGTGACAGTAACTTTAGGAAAAGATTGAAATATTATTTTATTATAAAATCCATTTTTGATTGTAATATCTCCAAATGGGTTTATTTCAAGGATAAGTGGGTATGGGACGAAATAATATCAACCAATAGGGTTTAGGAAAATTTAGGTCAACATATTAACCTTATAATTTACATTTTACTCTTAGTTAAATAGTTTAACTTTTATAATGTATTCTTGTATTTTTATATTACATGTTTAATAAAATACTATAAAATTTCAAGAAAACCTCAAGTGGTTAATTAATGACATATATATTATTATATAAGTCCTTTTGCTGATCCATATATTTTTAGTAATATTATATCATTTAATAATATAGTTTTTGTTTAAAAAACTCAATTATGGAAATTTTGACACTATTTAGTATTTGGTTTTTGTGAAAGTAAAAAAACAAGATTAATTTCAAAAAATACATTAAATCAACCGTAACATTTCATATTAACCTAGAAAATTTTTGGCATGCATCTAAAGTCTCAATATACATTTATTTTGAAATTTATGATATCTATTATTTTAATATTTCATTAATAAGTTAATTACTGAATCATCATTGTGTCGTAAATAAATTTAATTATTTAATGTCTAAAAACTATAAATAAAATACCATGACATAGAAAAAAATTTCATCTTTCTAATAAATATTTTTAGTCCAATTTATCTAATCTATAAACTTGTATTAAAAATGGTTTAGTTTTTAAACAACGAATTTAACAATTTTAACTCTTATTTAAATAAAATAATAATAAATGTCTTAATCTAATCCTAGTGGACCAAGACGATCATATTTTATTCTTAAAATTGATTTTGGTCTAATTACACTTATCCAATAGAATTAGAACAAGTGATAGGGTAAAGATAACAACAATTTTACCTTAAATTACCTTATTTACTTTTAATTATTGTAAATAAAAATCAAGAGTTACTATTCACCAAAAATTATTTTTATCCTATTGAACACCATTTTATTTAATTATGGAATCTGTTTCTCTATGATTTTTGATATTCAATTCTCATAAGTTGTAAAATTACATTTTATGCGAATTTGAAAATGTGCCTAAATGGTGTGTAAAAGGTGGTAAAAGGTTTAGTAAAAATATTATCTATTATTTTCATAAAATGAATTAAATGAATTGAATTAGAATAATATATTAATTATGTATCTAGTTTTATTGTAACATAAAAGTAATAATTATTTAAATATATGTATGTTTTAATCAATAACATAGTTTTTTTAACTATTCATAAAAAATGCATGTTTTTAAAAAAATACCAAAAAATCATCTTATGATAATTTTGATGTTATCAATTAAAAAATGATGTATATTTTAAAAAATATAATAAATAATTTTTTTATCAATTAATTTTAAATTAATTGTCATTTTCAAAACTAGAAACCAGGGTCTTGAGAAGTATAAACTATCAAAAGAACGATATGTGTATATGTCAAATTTAAATTTAAAATTACATCCAAAAACAAAAATTGAAATAAATAATAAAAATATAATCTAATTATACTTAAAAACAAATCAAATTTATAATTTAACAATAATAATTTTTTTGATTAAAAAATTATTTTCAATAAAATATGAATTTTTTAGTATTCATCAAAATATGAAAGTTATGAAAAAAACACCAAAAATTTATCCAAACTAAAGTTTTATGTCTCGATTCTTAATAATAAGTTTGTTTTCTCAAATTGAATATATATAAGTTTAAAATATTGGATTTATAAAGGGTTCTCCATTAAAAGGTGGTGAAATTTTATTATTTTTTAAAAATACATCTTCTATTTGAAAAAATGAATTTCTTCTTAAATTATTCCTAATAAACATATAATATGGATTTTAAAATTATAAGAAGTATATAAAATTCAAAATACCATTAATATTATTCATAACTTCCTTTTTAATGGCTAGTTTTTTATATCATGGTGCGCTCGATCACGGTGTTGCATATAGTGCAAGATATTGATTTACATTAAAGATATAATGTACTATGAAATCATGGTGTGTTACATTCTCCCCTCCATTAACGAATTTTTTCAACGCAATTTGAAATTATTTTTCAAAAATAAAAGGTTTAATATAGAAAATACCATTTTATAAAACCCAAACTGGAAATTGGGTTAATAAAATTTAGTCACAATAAGAGGGAAATTGAAATGAAAAAGTCACCACCAAATTAGGGTTTCTAATATGAGAAAATTGGTGGTAATTATAGACATATAATTGGTGAAAAAATATAAATATATATATGTAGTTATTGAGGTCATCAATCACAAATTAGTGAACAATAAATAGAAAATTGAGGGCCTCAACACCATAAATCTATGATGACATAAAATATCATTTGTTCATCAAAACATAAGGTATTAATATAACACATTTTGGGGTTTAAGATCCTTTCCATAATGTTTATGAATTAATTTCATCATAAAAAAAATACTTGACATATTTAGTTCCATCCTTTAACTAATTTATTCCACAAACTCAGCTTTCACTCCAAAAGATAATAGAACTCAAAAAATGTTCTTTTTATCCAAATCATATATGGTTTTAAAAAAATGAATTTATAATTAATCTATCAGATCATTTTAAAATTTTATTATAGAAACTTAGACATCATGTATGCTAGTGGTAGGTGATGCACCCTTGTCTCCCTTCAGTTTTGGGTTCAAGTATCGCGGCCTTGCTCAATGTGACGAGTTGTCACATGAGCTTCGAGATGTCATTTTTATAAAAAATCCCAAAATAATATTTAGAAATGTGTTGACCATATACCATAGAATCCAATGTAAATATTTTTCATTTCCAATATTTAGACTTATCCCAAATACTTGTGTCTATACTCAGGAGCCTCTGAGCGGCATCGTCTCCTCTCGCTCTCGCCCTAGGTTTTCCTCGGCTGCGATTATGAGGGGGGAGGATGCGTTGTTGCCTTCACCCTCCTCTCCCTCGCTTATTCATGCCTTCTCCCTCCCATCCCCTCTACTCTATCTCTCTTTGATGTGGATTCTTTCTCCCCGGTTTTTGGCACTGCTCTTCTTGGGTTTTTTCTTTTTATGGATGCTTCGATGACACTGTCGCATTTGTTTGCTACGGGAGCCCCTGGCCGCTCGAACCTGCTCTGGCTTTGAGTTCCTTCGCTCCTGTCCAGGTCGGATCTAGAGCGGGGGTTCAAAGGTGGTTTTGGGATTTGTGGTGCATCGGTTTATGGTTTCTCCAGGCTCTCTCATGACGGTTTGTTCTTGTTTGGCTTCTGGATTCGGTTTCGTTGTCGCCTGGAACCCTAGGATTCTCAAGTACCTACTCTGGTTTCAAGTTCCTCTTCTCCTTTCTGAGTCGGACCTCGAGTGGTGGTAATCTAAGAGACTTTTGGATGTTGTACTCGGAGGTCGGAGGTGTTCTTGGAGAGTCTGGGGTCGGTTTCCCTTTGATTCTATGGTTTTATTCCTCTATGATGTTAGTGATTTTGGTATCGTTTCTAGCATTCAAGATGTTTCTGTTTGTCAGGTTTTATCAGTGGTGAAGGTTTTTTCTTTCGACGGCCATTAATTCTATTCTCATGGTGATATGTTCGACGATGAAGGTTTATTGCATTTGTCTGCGAAAGTTTGTGTTCTTATTGCGAAAAAATTTGTTTCTGGTGTTCTTTGGTTACTCCGGTCATCGGTGCTGGCGGTTTGGGTGGTGTTGATGTCGACGACGAAGGTGGGTGATGATGGAGGATATCAGCGACGGGGCTTCGGTTGATGGGGTGACACTTGGAGAAGCAACGTTGAGGATGATTTTTGGAGATTCTGTTCTGTGAAGTTTCATTTTGGTTTTTTATGGTGGTGACGATGGACCCTGACAGTGACAGGGTTCGTGGTGGCTGTGGAGCGGCGCAGATCAGCTCCGACGAAATTTGTTCCTCCGGCGTAAGGGCGTGACAAAGGATGAGTAAAATGATTGGGATGATTGGTTGGCATCGACGACAGGTGTGAATCATGATGAAAAAGTCATATCTCCGGGTGATGCGGCTCCTCGTTGATCGAGGCTTCATTGGATTATGTGCTGCTGAGGCAATAAATTTTTAATTTCAAATCTTGTGTGTATGTTGTGTATCTCGCGTGTGATGTTTTGGTTTCCGCTCAGCCTCAAAGCGGTTTTTTGATAATAACAAAAAATATGATTTGGCTTTGTGTCTATACTCATAGTCCAAAAAATTTTAGTAAGGTCAGCATAACATAATAAAGATCTCTTTTTTCCACATAATAACATGTGAGTACCATCATCATGTATTCTATTACAACATGGTAAAACACTGAATTACAACAAAATCGTATTGATTACATTCATACTCCCTTATTATTTATAAAATACAAGATATATTCTTTATATAAATATATTTTTAATACTCAAACAATGATAGAATAAACAAACCATTAATCAGTTCCAGGTTTGTAACTAATAACGAATATAATTTACCCAAATCAACAATCTCTTTCTCAAAAATCACTACCTCAGTATCAAGACCATATTATGTTTTATCTTTCCTTAAACCATATATCTTCCTAAAAATTTAACTTTATATTGAGTCAATTTTAATAGAAACATATAATATCAAATCCTCAATGAAATAGTACTGTAATAAAATCACTATTTATTTATATAATACATATAACCAATACATCATTGATAAAACACTAAAATGGCATATTTATATAATAACAACATAAGAGCACTAGTCATTCCTATTAATTTTCGGTAGTATCATAACATGACTATTATCTAATTGTATCATTTGTGGTATACTCTGATGATTGGGACATTGATTCACATAGTTTCCCAACTCCTTGTAAATGAATAATTTTACATTTAAAACCATTTTCTTACCCATGCAATCACATACATAGGGTCCTTTATCTCCACACTTATAACAAACTTATATTCCATTCAAGCACTTCCCAGGGTGATTCTTTCCACAGTTATCACATATGGAAAAATACTTTTTTACATTTTTTCTTTTATACATCTTTCTCTCTTCTATCATTTTCCTCTCTAGCATCCCTTAAAATCCATCTGAAATAGATAATTATTTACTTATCTTATTTACACATGATAATATTTCATCATATGATGAAAATTAGTGGGAGACTATTTCCCTTCTACATTTGGTTTAATACCATGAAATATATGATCCTTCTTACTTTTTGGATCATGCTTATTGTCGGACTTCTCATTGGGCGCCATTTATAAATGGAGACATGCACTAGGTTATATCATATCATAATTTATAATCCAAAAACTAGAAAAATTATCAACATTAATTGAATATTTTCACACATCTAGTATCATAATCAAAATAATGGTTTATTTTCTTGAATATTTACTCATAAATCCTTTATAATGGTTTGTAAAGAAAAAATGAATTATCCAAAGCATATCCCATGGGAGTGTCATAACCAAGAGTGCAGTAAATCCCATTATCGTGAACTAGTTCCCGTTCGCGTCCAGCTCAAAGCGTTGTTTTGGTTTTTACCCCTAGATACATCTGTCCCAGAGCCGCCTCTACACGATCGTATCTAGACAGGGATGTATTACATGGAAAATTCACAAAAACTCTACATTGCCAAAATTCAAGGAAGTTCTTCTATACTAATAATAGAATTATATCTTATGATAATGTTTCAAAATAACAGTTTTTCTAAATATATTTCCAAGGATGTTGTTAAACATCCTCTGATACCATATGTAACGACCTGACCCCAGGTACCCAGAGTAGGTGCATTATTTTAATACATTGTCATGATTTCAAGGAATAAATTCCCAAATGATGAATTAGTTTATCAGTATTAGAAAATAGATTTCATATATGAGTGTTACATTAAGAATTCTAAAATAAAACAAAACATAAATAATCTTTTGAGAACTCCATTATTCCCAAAGCTTAACCCAGCAAATCAATCATAATACACTTCTTTGTATCCAGAAAAAAAATAAAACATAAGAAAGGGGTGATCTCAGATGCACTGTAAGGATAATAATATAGAATAAACTATTATAAATAAGAATAAACTTTTATGGAAATTTATATGACTAAAACACAAGACTTTTAAATATAAACTTCATCATAATATGGAAAAGATAAATAAATTAATCCCAGTAACTTATTCACATGGTTATTCTAATATACGAATAATCACATGTGATATCAATAGTTAATTTCATAATGATGGAATGCATAATATAAAACATCATAACCACATAGTCAAGGCCTTGTGGAAAAACTACAAATAAAATTTTTGTCAAGGCCGGGTACTAAGACACAAATTTGTGTCATGTGACCTATTGATTCATCAATGAGCTATAGCAAGCTCCAGCCATCACTTACTAAGTCCATGGCATTCCCCATATAAAAATGTTGAAACATAACATAAACATTCATATTAAAACTAGCATACAATATGTCAATATTTTAACTATAAAAAATAAATGGTATAAAAATAGAACATATGTAGTCAAACATACCATAAATAATTCAATACAATATGGAATATTGTATTATAATAAATCAAACTAAGTCAATAGTAATATCTAGTAAAGGATGGTGACATAGTTGAAAATTATCATTAAAACTACTTGAGAGAAATATCCCTTTTGTGAATTCATTTAGAAGTAACACATTTATAAAGGATGTCATTTAAAATAGATTATTGAATCAATGTGTCCTATACTACATTGATACTTTTCAATGCAATAAACATTTTAAACAATCATGTTTGTATAAATAAATCCTTAAAATTGTTTTTAAAACATGTTCATTAATTATAAGATTTTGAAAAATAAATCATTAACACATTTAAAATGATGATCTTGATAAATACTCCCTTCCAAAAAACAATAAAATATTCTTTTTTGAGTATATTTTTATGAAAAATTGACCTGGATGATAACAATTTCCCTGAAAATACTTTCACATAAAGAATCTCTGGTAATAATGACAATGAGGAATTAACCCTTAACTTCTACTTTCCTTTGGTCAAGGGTATGTTTAACCTCATGTATAATGACCATAGTATGTTATTAAATTATAAAAGAACCATATTCTTTTTTATGATATCATAATGTATTCATTTATGGCATTATACTACCCATTTAATAATAATTTCGATGTTAAAATAACATTTCGGGTAATAATCGCTTTCTTTATCAAAGGTGTTTTAACATTTTATTCTTGATCGTATAGCTTATATCATGATTTATATTGATTATATTATTTTAAAAATTATTTATTTATCATATATATTAAAAATATAATTATGTATAATAGATATATATAGGAAATGGAAAACATTGTTCATGGAGATGGTAGGTCGTACGTACACATAAACACAATTTCTAATTTCATATCATATTGAACAGAAGTAAGTGAATGAGATATATATGTGTGTGAGTGTGTATGTATATATATATAAATATTTTATAATTATTATTTCATACATAACATACTTAATAATACAATATATATTTATAATCATCGTTGAATGGTGAACGAGAAAATGTATCTCATACCGTCATGGAAACGGTAAGTCGTACGTACACACGAGCGATGATATGATATTATTGATGGTGAAATAGCATGTAATTGGATGTTATATTATATATAAAGAATAATTAAAAGGTTATATTTATTATTTACATCAATTATACTCATTATTATACACATAAAAATAATGAATTGTTGAATAACAAACTACACCACGACTGGGAGATAGTAAGCCATACGCAGGCACGTATGGGGACATTCTCATTTATAGGATGGATAGAATAATTAATATGGATATACCATATTTATAAGAAAATATCATTATATAGAAGGTACTGGAGTTTTTATTTTAGTATGGAAACAAAAAATGGGGGGAAGTGGAAGAAGAAATGAACATTGAAAGAGGTGATGAAGTAATTATCTATTCTTCGGGTTCTTCCTTTTGATTTGATGAAAAGGGATCCTTAGGTTGGATTCTGATCAAACTAAGACCTCTAGGTTGAATTTAGGGTAGTTGGGGGGATATTTGAGCAGGTTTTGGTAGATTCAAATGGCATTGGAGGTGTGAAATTAAGAGAAAGGGAAATACCCTTTTATAAGAGTGGTGGTGGTCACTTTAGGAAGAGCTTGATATAATATATTATAAAAAACAATTTTCATTTTATAAATGTATAAAATGGATTTAATTCGACTCTATTGTAGGGATGGGTCTAAATACACTCATAAAATAGGTTTTAGACATGTTTAGGCCAACATATTAACCTTGTCTTTAAGATTTAACACTTAGTTAAATAGTTTATCTTTTACAATGTCTTCTTCTATGTTTATATTACATAGTTAATAAACATATTATAAAATTTCAAGAGAACATAAAGTGGTTTATTAATGATATATATTATTATATAAGTCTATTGGATGAACCTTATATTTTTAGTAATATTATATCATTTAATAATATAATATTTGTTTTAAAAACTCATTTATGTCAATTTTGACTGCAATTAGTATTTGCTTTATGTGAAAGTCAAAAAAACTTGATTACTTCAAATAAAATACATTAAATAAACACTAACATGTCATATTAACATATAAAATTAGTATAATTCATCAAAAGTCTCAATTTAAATTTATTTTGATATTTATAATATCTATTATTTTAATCAGTCATTAATAAGGTAATCACTGAATCATCATTGTGTCATAAATAATTTAATTATTTAATGTATAAAAACTATAAATAAAATTCCATGATATAGGAAATATTTTTAGGTTTATAATGGTTATTGATAGACGAATTTATTTTATTTATAACCCTATATTAAAAATATATTTGTTATTAAACATTGAATTTAACACTTTTTAACTATTCTTTAAATAAAATAATAATAAATGTTCTAATCTAATAAATCTACAGAAAATGGATCATATTTGATTCCTAAGTTTGATTTTGGTCAAAATACACTTATTCAAAATAATTAGGACATGTGTTAGGGTAATTATAATATCAGTCTTACTATTAATTACACTATTTAATTTTAACCATGGTCAATAAAATTCAAAAGTTATTTCTCACCAAATATTCTTTTTATGCTATCGAACCAAATTTTACATACTAGTTTCAACTATGTCTCTCTAATTTTTTAAATTCAATTCACATAATAGGTAAAATTATAATTTATGTGAATTTGCAAATGTTCTTAGAAGGTGGGTAAAAGACGGTAAAAAGATCAATAAAATTTTATATATCTAATATTATTATAAAATGACTTCAATGAATTACATTGTACTAATATAGTTATTATGTATCTATTTTTACATTAAAATAGTAATTATTATTATTTAAATAAAAATCAGTTTTAATCAACAGCACAGTGTTTTTCACAATTCATCAAAAATTGAATGGTTTTAGAAAAATACCCAAAATTCACCCTAAGCTAATTTTTATATTCATAATTAAAAAACGATGTCTATTTTACAAAATTCAAAACATATAATTTTCATCAATTAAATTAAAATTAATTTCCATTGTTGAAACTAGAAAGCAGGTTTTTGAGAAGTAAAAACTAATAAATGATTGATATGTGTTTATGCCTAATTTAATTGTTAAATTAGTTTCAATGACAAAAATTTTATTATATGATATGAACATAATATAATTATACTTTAAAAAATAAAATTTATAATTTAAAAATATAAACTATATTTTGTAAAAAAGTTTTATTCAATTAAAATTTAGTATTTTTCAGTATTAATGAGAATATGAATGTTATCAGAAAAACACCAAAAATTTATTCAAACTAAGTTTTTATGTAAATATTATAAATAAGAAGTATATTTTGTCAAATTGAAAATATAAATGTGTTAAATATTTTATTTAAAAATGGTTTGCCATTAAAAGGTAGTAAAATTGTATTTTTTGAAAAATACTTCTTTTATTTGTAAAAATCAATTTGTTCTTATATTATGTCTAATAAACACATAATATGGATTATAAAATTATATGTAGTATATAAAATTAAAAACTTGGTTAATATTATTCATAACCGCCTTTTGAACGGCTAGTTTGGTAAGTTGTGGTGTGCTTGAACTCGGTGTTGTGTGTAGCGCAAGATATTCAATTAATTAAAGAGATAATTAACTATGAAATCTTGGGGTCTTACATTGAAAACATAGATTAATGAAAATATCCCTAAGGTATACATTGAGGATATGTATAGAATAACATCCCAAATAAACCATGATTAGGATTATGAGTATAGATATACATAAAATTTTCAATTTATTTTAATATTTTTTCTTTTTTGGTATTATACCTTACGATATGTTCTAACCTATTGTATTCTGTCATTTTGAAATGAATCCTAGTAGATGGAACATGAACCTCATTGATGCACATGATCCAAATTCTTATAATTATCATATAATTTATGATCTTATGCGAATATTTCAAAGGGAAATAGTCTCCCAAGAATTATCATCATACAAGGACACGATATCATGTGATAATGGGACATCTAAAGAGTAAATTTAGTGTTATATATTTATAGGGAATTAAAAGAATAAGATGAAAACTAGGAAAATATGGAATAATGGAATAAGGGAATGAATTATGTTCCCAAAATTAATACTTGAGGAGATTATAACCTTGATACTTTTTGTAAAATCAATGAGATTTTCCTATAAGTGTCGTGATAAAGGCAATCACGCATGGGATTGAAAAGATAGGAATATGGTTTCTAATGTACCATGATTTAAATAAAAGGAGATCATACACTATGAAAATAAATGTTTCATGCATCAAAGAAGTATACACCAAAGAGGCTAATGGATCATGATCATGGTTATATTACCATAACAGATGACGTTGACTGATTAATCTGATCATGTTCGGATTAAAAAATTATGTTATTTAAGTACATTATAAATTATTTATTGGTTATAATAATTATGGAGTATATGCTGAATGTAATATAGTATTATTTCATTAAGTATTTGAGATAGTATGTTGAATGGAACGTAATGTTTTGTTTAAAATTTTTTTTTAAATTATTGATGGAGTTTACAATATTATTTGGATATAATAATTATATCCCACAATTATTGAATTATTTAAAAAATAACAAAACACACAAATTTTCAATAATTTTTTATTGTAATTAATGTTAATTACCATGTTTTAGGAAAATACGTGATATATATATTCACATGTTTAGAATGTGAAAAATAAGAGACAATTTATGTTTTGGAAATATTAATGATAAGTTCAATTTGGAATATTTAACCATTTATAAAATGGTTAATATTGATTATCAGAAAAGGTTTTATATGTTAATATATTACATCATCCTATAATGAAAATTTTGTTATGAAATAAAGTTGAAATATTCCAAGGATCTCCCAAATGATAAGATTATGTTTACAAAATTAAAACGTATCAAATAATTATATTTCCTTATATTCTTACAGAGTGAAGGAATTACTCAGATTTATGAAAATGATCTAAAAACACAGAAAATGTTATCATAATACCCTAATTTATATTAAAAATATAGTATTGTAAATCATCAAAAAAAATTGGATTTGAGGTCTTCAAATTTTCAATGATCATTCAATTGTTTGTGATCGATGACCTCAATTATTCCCTATAAATATTTACACTTTTCTCCATGTATGTATCTTTACCTACCATTAATGTTAATTTATATTGAGTCCTAGTTATATGTTATTCTATATGTTCATATTACACATAATTATCTCTTAACTGGAGTGTATTTTATTATCTCTTCTCATGATGTGGGATTTCAAATAAATAATTTGAACAAAATAAACCCTAGAAGATCATGTTTAAATTATGTGGACACACTTTAATAAAGAGGATGATAATGTAACACCACAAAACATTAAAATATTTTTATTTAATAATAAATTTAATTATGTTGCTAGAATAATTTATACGCAATACCTAGTTATTCTTATATTCCATTCATAAATGAATTTTTTATGTCTTATATCACATTTAAGACATTGTTTTACCAAACAAAATTATTTTATAAAAATATTATCATAATATGATATAACCTAGCTGTTAAATTAATTTTTTTTATTATTATTAACAAAATTATGAAATTATATGGCTTATAATATTATATTATTAATTCATTGGTTACCAAATGAATTCAAATGAAAATATATACCAATAAAATATATAGGATTCTTTTTTATAAACCCAAAGAATTTTTTCATTAATAAATTAAATTTAATTAAATTATTAAATTATATAAATTAAATATATATGTTATCAATTTAATATTTTTTTAAAATTCATTCAATATATTTAATAAGAATAAGATAAGAACAAAGCTATTTTTAGGCATAAAACATATATTTTTATATTTGTAGCTTTACCTCCTTTTAATATATAACCTATTTTAAACCCATTGTTTTAAAATCATTCAAATTGTATTTTTTTAAATAAGATTATTATTTTAAATCGAAATTTAAAAATTTACTTTGGATTATCTTCTGCTATTTTTCTTAAAATTCAGGTACTGATGAGTAGTAATGAATAGTTCATTATAATTGAAAACATCTTATTTCATCAAATTATTTTACAGTATTAATTTATAATTTTGATTAGTTTTAATGTATAATTATATTTTTATTTTATAATTTAATACAATAAATATATGTGTAATAAATTTCACTTTTAAAGATTATATAAAAACATTTCAACCTTTTCAATGTTTTTTCTTTGAAATCACAGTTTTTCGTTCCGTTGACGATATTAATTTAAAATTAATTAATGCAACTTATGGGGTTTGAATTTGGAAAAATTTATTTCATATTTGGAATAATAGATTAATAATTATGTAAATAGGTTTATTTTATTTTTTCAAATTATGATCAGTAACTTTAGTAATGTTTTATTAACACGATAAAAAGTAAATTTGTTAATTAAGTGTAAAAAATAATGTTATAAATATTAGAAAATTACTCTAAAATATGTACTAATTTCATTCAATGATATTTATTCAACCAAAATCATATTCAGGTAAGGATTATAAACTTTTTATTCCACTTGGGAGAGATCAAAAAATTATTTAAATTTTATTTAAAGAAAAGATAGAAATATCATTTTCATATTTTTAATAAATTTATCATTTTTAATATAGGGTTATAAAGAAGATAAATTTTACAATAATTATTAATTTTAAATATAACATTATTATCTTTACCATAGTAATTTTTTTATATTTTTAATGGAATAATCAATTACGTTAAAGTCATACAAATTGTTTTAAAACATATGGATTAATTAAAATAAAAATTAAATAAATTATATAGGAAATATTAAAATTTAAAATAACTTCACACAATTTATTACAAAAAAGAATTTAATTTAATACCTAAAAACCGTAAGGATTTAATAATAGTGTTATTAGATGTTATATTATGTAATTATATTTATTAAAATGTCAATAAGGAATAGTAATAAAATTGACTATAAGGATTCTTTAAAATAAATAATATTTTATTTATTGATATAAAATTCTTAATAAAAAATTGTACATCCTATTATAAAAATATTAAATATGACATCCATGACAAATATGGATATCTTTTGGAATTTTATAGTAACACCATTAACCCTTAATCTGTAAAAATCCATGATGTCATGGTAAGAGTTAAAGGATTTAACTAACGGTTAAAACCAAAAGATTTGCATAATAATACGAGATAAACATGTATAAAAATCCTTGTATGAGAGTATTTAAAAAAATAAATATATTAAATTATAATGATCTATCTTTTGAACCATTTTATAAATAAAATTAATTTATATTAATTTAAAATTTTAAATGATTCCTAGAGTGCTCCTCCACTCTTTTATAAAAGGACACCACCTCCCTCACCTACTTTGACCAAATTGAGCCTTATAGAGTGGAAAAGCATATCCATATCTCATGATAACATCAATATTCATGTTATTAAGGTCATATTTTTCTATAATGACCAACCATATATTCCTTGAGAAGAGATCAAAAGGGATTCCATTGATGAATATGTAATTTTTTTACCAACTCCTTGAAGTTCATTTGTTCTTCTATATCATATTCATGAGTTTTTACAATGATTACATAATATCTATAGAATAATATATATTCATATATTTTATTATTTTATGGTAAAACCATATTCCTTGATTAATATATCCTATAAAAAATGAAAATAGTGCACGCATGTACATTCGGCTTACCGTCACCACGTCGTGGTGCATTCTTTTTTCCATCACCACTTTACTTAGATGTGTATAATGATGGATATAAGGGATATATATTATAATTAAGACATTATATTTATTATTTATAAATTAATATACTATCCAATTCTTTTATATTTCACCTTCAAAAGATAGATACTGTCACTCGTGCATATATACAACCCACCGTCTCCATGATGCGATTTGTTTAATTTTAATTGTTTTCTATTAAAAAATGATAATGAAAATGTATTTATCAATTAAATATGATATTTAAATCATTAATATCATTCTATATTTGAGTATCATTATTGTATGCTAAATAATCGAGACATTTACAAAAACCATTCATAGGAAACATAAGTATTTAACATCCGAAAGAAGTGTAATAAAGAAATATTGTTAAAAAGATCTATAATAATATCATATATGATACCATAAATATGGTTCTAGTTATGGTATAATTAAATAACATACATTAAAACATCATACTGTAGGATGAAACACATTCCACTAAGGAAAAAATAAGGTAATGGACTTCGTCTCAATCTCTTTTCATTGAGGCGTTGTTTGATGTTATACACCCACCTTATTTTTTGTGGTATATATATATAGACCATTTGACATAAATGAAATTAAATTATTTATTATCCTAAAATTTATTGTTTGTTTAAATTATATAACTTCATGTCTATTAAAATTTAAATATTAAATTCTTTATGGGACACCTTGAATGTTTAAATATTAATGAATCGCATATTTTTATCTATGCATATTTCTTCTAAAAATATATTCAAAATTGTTCTTAATATAAACCAATTATTTTTTAAGGTCATTTTATCATTTTTTTAATTTTTAAATATTCCATAATAAATATATTTTTCCATATTATAAACAATTTCCTTTAAAGATTTTCATGAAAAAATATAGAATGAATGTTTTTATAAATTATATGGTATGTACAGATTTTTCTACCATCATGAAACCTTAATGATTTCAAAATTACATTACATGTTTTAAACTCATTTCCAAAAAAGTGGTTTTAAAATTATGGTTCCTCTTCAAATAATTTTTTCAATGTAAAAAAAGTGTCATTTCTCTCATGAAATTTTTAACAAATTTTTTAATGTTTTTCATCTATTTAATAAATACTATATTGAATATTATGACTAATTGAGTATGATATCTTATGATATCATTTAACATATTACATTGAATGGTTTAGAATTTGGTTTGAATGTGGGTATTCTATTTTTATACAATTCATGGTTTATAGCTAAAGTATTCACATTTTATATGTAAGTTTTCTAATATGAATGAATATGTTGTTTATATTTCACGATTATCATTTGAGTAATAAATTAGACATAGTAAGTGATAGGATGGGGCTTGTATATCCCGTCGATGCATATATAAAAATCATGTCACAAAACCTTTTCAGTATTAGCTAATGTCCTAACCATTATTTATGGTGTATTGGGTGAACCCTTAGTGGTATTATTATGATGTATTACATTACGTCTTCCCTCATTTTGAGAATAGATATTGATAATACATGTGATTTTTAGACTATTATAATATAATGGTTATGTTTAATTTTCATGTGATTATTTATATAAAATTATTTGATCATTATTCAATCCTGAAATATAATTCTTAGGTCAATGATTATATCCCATGTGTTTCAGTTAATCACCTTTCCATAATCATTTATTCTTATTTATGATATCTTCCTCTATATGTATACTCTTAATAAGAATATGATACAACCCATTTCTTATGTTTCATTTTTCCCTTGAATTGCATGAAGTATATTAAGATTGATATATAGTGCTAAGATAAGTGAAATATTGGTTCTGTAAAATGATTGACTATGTTGTATTTTCTAGTTTAAATTGTAATGTATGTTTCATGTATGTAATATAGTTTTCAAAACGGCTAAACTGGTTGGTAGTTTTGGATTTGAGTCTTATATCT
Source organism: Viscum album (assembly GCA_963277665.1). Lineage (NCBI taxonomy): Eukaryota > Viridiplantae > Streptophyta > Magnoliopsida > Santalales > Viscaceae > Viscum > Viscum album. The sequence continues at coordinate 1,215,579,928 of OY728141.1, forward strand.
AGACTAATGTAATAAAGTATGAAACCATCTCTAGACTACTAGGGTTGAGGTTTTAACAATGAAAATCTCTTAACACAACCTTCTTGATTGGAAAAATAATGATATACTAATTTTTCAAAAAAAAAATAACACCCTCAGATGGTAGAAATTTTTTTCCATTGGTCACCACACTATATAATGAATTGATAATTCCCTTGAAAACGTCATAAATCTACTGATCTAACAAAATAATTTTATTAAGATATGATTTCCATAAAGAGTTGTCCAATGTAATGTTAGTCCCATCCTCCTAGACTCCCAAATGTATGGGAGAAAAGTGGTCCATGAGATTCAATTATTTAAGTGATTCTTTAATGGTCTGGGATGGTATTTTCCATGAAAATCCATCAATGAAAATTTTCTCCATTCCAAGCATGTAAGAAATTTTAAATTAAATATTTTATATGTATTATACCAATCGACATTATTGAAGATTCATATAGTTTGTGACAAGATCTGACAAATTCTTTTTTGATTGGAGTAAATAGTAAGACTTTCATTGAATATATAGTTTACCTAACTCAAAAAAATATTAATAACTACAATTCATTATATATACTATGTGGGATATTTCTTCTAATGATACTGAAGATTAGGGGAACCATAATCCACCACATGATCACTATTCCTTAGAAACAATCTCGAACATGAACTTGATGCATCCCAAAAAACCACAGAATATATCTCTACCTATGTAAGATGCAACATTAATTATGAAGTAAAACAACACTTTAACACATCAAAGTAATTTTGATAATTCAAATCCAAAACAATATTTACTCCCTTCTATGTGAGAATAATCACATAATAATTATATCTTGATAAATATTTCATAATCTGGGTGTAATGGTATTCCAAACCTAAAAAATACATATAAATCAAGGACATTTCACGATACCTCCCACTAAATGAAAATATTAACATTTTAAGGGTCAACTAAAATTCCATGTTTTGAATCCACATTCCCCAAGAACACCACAACCCAAATCTAGAATTCACACATTGATATATTGGATTAAAAATTGTCATTCTTTAATATATCCAATAATAAACTAAAACGAATCACATAAACCTCAAGGGTTTTAGAGTAAACCATGATTTCAGCTTATAATACCATAAAAAATATTAAATATATTTGTTTAATATACTATTTATAAAATCCATAAATATATATTGTTAATTCGATAGACCATGTTTAATAATAAGATGATCATACTAGATATACTTAATCATGAATGTAATGTTAGGGATATCAGACTCCATGATCCTAAGATAGGAATAACATGATTTAAAACCTATATTAGAAAACAACATTATCACTTTTTTTATCAAATAAATCAATAATCTAAGGAAACATTTTATCAATTATCTGTCAATTGATCTTCCTATAGTCAACAATGTAGTGAATGGTCTGTTAGACATCATGTCGAAAAACATTGGTCTTACCCAAGGAGAAACACATGGTTGAATGGGTCATTTGAATGTTAAATAAACTAACTAAACCATTATGTCAATATGTTTAACTATATACATATGGTAAGATAGAATGTATTTGGGAGTCATAACTAGAACCAAATCAACCAAAAACATCACCACTTTATATGGGGGAAAATGATAAAATATAGAAAATGGATATCTTAAAACTCAACCACTATTGGTGTAAGATCACCTCATGAAATATCATACTCCAATTGAAACACATATATTGATATCATCATACCCATCCAAGAAATAAGTTTTCCAACATGGGAATACCTTGGGCCCCATTCAAAATAAAAAACACGACACTTTCCATCAAGGGTAGTACATGAGACCCACTAAATATGGAATTCTATCTAGGATTTTCAGCATTCAACCAATCCATTCCATGTATAGAATCCATAAAATTAATGTTAAGAATAAAAATTTCATCGATGATATTTATTTCTAAAAAGAGTTTGTATAAGAGGGTAATTAGAGACCATTCTCTGTCTTCATCCTAAGAGGCATTATATTTTCCATCATATATTGCATGATCTCTTTTATAAGATTAAAAAAAATTCAAAATATGTTTTTATATAAAGGAAAAATAAGTCAATAAATTCAAGGAATTAGTTATATAATACAAAATTACACATGGGAACAAAAATATTATATTTTAGTATATGAATAGTCTAACATTAAAATATTAAAATTCCTCATAGTCACTTTTTTCAAACACCCATAGTAACATAAGGCTCATTTTAATGTTTATTAATCATGAAACATCTCAAAACCTACACATTTAGTCCCAATGATCCTGTATTCATTATTTCATGAAATCTCAAACTAGATGTTTTCACATATTCCATCACATGATGATTTGAGGTTTTATCCTTAGTGTCCAAATTGCACATATCCTCTTCAATATTTAATAGTGAGTTCTTGGGATCATGTGTATCTAATTCATAAAACATGATATATACAGATTCCTCCACACATTTGGTTTTCTTATTAATTACTCTATAGGATTTGATTGATGTAGAATATCCAAGAAATATTCCTCATCAAATTTGGAGGAAAATTTACCGAAATTATCTTTAGTATTCAGAATATAAACAATACATCCAAAAACATTAAAATAACCTACTTTGGGTTTCCAATTATTCTATAACTCATAAGATGTTTCCTTAAGGATGGGTCTAAGTAACACTCTTTTTATTATTTAACATGATGTATTAACTACTTCAACCCAAAAATAATTAAGTAGGTCATATTCATTGAGCATAGTTCGATAAATTTCATTTAGAGTTATATTTCTTCTTTCTAACCCACCATTCTGTCGAGGTGTCCAAGTAGCAGAGATATTAAAATTATAGCTATTAATTGACACAAATCTTTAAAATCTTTATTCTTAAACTAACAGCCATGATCACTTCTTAAGGATTTAATGTTAAGTCCACTAAGATTTTCTACAGTCCTAGCATACTTGGTAAAGTGTGAACAAGCATCACTTTTGTGAGCTAGGAAAAAGGTCCAGGTGTACCAAGAGAAATCATATACAAGAACATAAACATAGTGCTTCCCATTAAGGCTCAAAACTCTTGATTTTCCAAAAAATTCCATGTCAAACAATTCAAGAGGATGAGAAATAGTTACTTCTTTCTTTGGTTTGAAAGAGATTTTATGTTGTTTTTCTTTTTTAGAAGGATCACATACTTTATTGTTTGGAAACTCTAATTTGGGTAAATATTTAACTCACCTTTTCTAGTTAACATCCTAAGAGAGTGAATGTTTTTATGTCCTAGTTTTATATTCCAGAGCCAAGACTTTTTTCAAAAGGAATTTAGACAAGAGAGATTTATGAGGCTAGTGTGTCTAGATTTATAGCATATACATTATTATTTCTAAAATCAGTAAATAATATGTTATTCATGGCATAAAAATCATAGAATTAATCATTTTTAATTTAACATTAAATCCATCATTACAATATTGAGATATGATGAGCAAGTTATAATTTAATCCATCAAAGTACAGTACTTTAGATATTGAAATAGTGTTAGGGTTACCAATCTGGCCTAGAATAATTATGTATCCTTTACCATTGTCACCAAATGTGACATGTCCTCCATCAATCATGATAAGACTTTTAAATCTTGAAAAATACCCTATCATATGTCTTGATCACCCATTGTCCACGTACCACATCTTTTTATAGGAGCCCTTTATGCAGTTTACCTACAAAACAGTTCATCCAAGAAACATATTTGGTACCCATATTTGTGTAGGACCACATTCATTAGTGATAAAAGATTTAAAAACCCACAAAAGTATTATGGGGTACCTATATGCAATATATAAAGTCTTTGAAAAGTAAAAATTGGTTTGTCCTAAAGAATTAGATTCAATAAAATAATTCTTGGGATTAGAACTTGCTGTAAAATTCTGGTTTTTGAAAAAGGTAGTAGACTTTACTGATATAGCAAAAAAATGTGATTTGGATAAATTCATTTCACATGGTTGTTTTCATATTCATGAATTTTACTTATGATCTATTTGTTTATCAAGAATTTGAGTAATTGTACTTTTCCATTAAAGAACATTTCCAAATCCTTATTCAATTTCTCATTAGAAATTTTTAATTCGTTATTTTCCTTGAGCTGTTGATCTTTTTTTTCACAAGAAATTTCAGAGTTTACAGTCACAGTAAGAGCATGTTGTTTCTTCAGATATTTATATTTATCTTTCAACTAATTACATTTTTTTTCTGGAATATTGAAATATTAATATAATTCTTTAATTTTCATATTATCATATTCACTTTTAGAATAACAATAATTATGAATAGGAGATTCTAAGGATACCTTAATTGTGTTTTTCATAAAACACATATTAGCCACATAATCTTTATCATTTTCAGAAGAGGAAGATTCACAAAATCTATCCTCGGAGGCACTCCAGGTGGCCTTCATTGCTTCTTTATATCTTTTATCCTTATTTTCATACATTTCTTGTATTTCATCTTTATATAGTATACCTTGACATGTCCTTTTCATTTACATTCGTATCATATTATCTCTTCTGATTTATCATTTCTCTTTCAATCCTATTTCCAATTTCCATTGTTATCACACTTTCCTTTGAAATTTGGTTTTTTTAGAAAATTATTTTTAGTATAAAATTTATGGAATCTTATACCCAACCTAGATCATTATTTATCATTGTTCGATGCTAGTTAATCGTTGAATGAGCTTTTAGTAACATCTTGAACATTATCCTTGTCTTTGATTTTAGAAGCAGTTGTCTTGAAAGCTACAGAATTTTGGTTTGGTCTATCTTCTTCTTGATTAACCTTCAATTCTAATTAATACATCATTAATTTTCCAATCAATTATTTTACTGGTATCTTATCCATATCACACGATTCTCTGATTGATAATGACATTCCATTACATCTTTCTGGTAAGCATTGTAGAATCCACAGAATCTACTCTTTGGCTGTTACATCCCTTCCTAAAGAAATCATGATATTCAAAATTCTGTTGAACCTGATATACATATCAAAAATAGACTCATCAGGCTTCATTATATAGTTTTCATATTTAATATTATAATTATTTAATATCATTTCATTAACATTAGATGATCCCTTATTAGAAAAATACATAGTGTCCAAAATCTCATGTGTAGTTTTACAAGCAGATATATGGTTAAATTGTTTATCTCATAGTGCACAGTACATAGAATTCATTACTTTAAAATTATTGTTATAGGATGTCTTGGTATGTTCATCCCAAGTGTTTCCAGTAGTTTCTAAAACTATATATTTACTTTCAATTGAAGTCCATATTTCAAATCCCAAGCTTTCTATATTTATTTTCATCTTATGTTTCCATTGAGAATAACCAGTTCCATTAAAGAAAGGTGGTATATTGGTAGAATCCCATTATAATATATATTCCATAACATAGATTATAATGTAATTTCAATGAGATAAAAATTTAGAAATAAGAAAAAAATTTAGATATTTGAAAAACAACTATAATCACAGTTGATATGATTTGAAAACTGACAATAACTTTTAAATTGCTCTGATTTAAAATGTTGGTTGGATTAGATCACTCAAGAGGGGGGTGAATTGATTGTCTAAAATAATATCTATTAAGACTGTTTCTTTAAAATAACATCCCCAATTAAAATAAAATCAAAGTTAGTTTGCAGTGAATTTATAAAAGTCGTGAATGTTTAATTAATTTCTCAAAATATTTATTAGTTCTCACCATTACCAATCTAATGATTAGTCAAACATTTGAAACAAATATATTGATTCAAAATATATATAAACACTTTATAAACTGACTATAAATTTTCAGGTTATCTTAATGTGAAAAAATACATATCAGATTTAAACACAAGACAGACAACACATCGGTTAAAACAAGAGGTCCAGTCTCAAGCAAAGACTTAGTCCTCTCTACATGGAGATCACCTGCTACAAACCAGTTTATATTAAAAAAATTGAACCACACCATGGATTGGGGTTCACAATATCACATAGGGATGTCTAGGTTACACATGTCCTCTACCCCATTTATTTGTGGGATAAATATCAAACAGATCACACAAGTTCTCTTCCATAGTTCTACATGGGATACAAGATTAGAAAGGGATAGAGTGTGAAGATGTTTTAGTATTCTTCAATTATGATCTGAAGACAGTGTGTCTGACACAAACAGATACACAGACCACTGAAATAATAAACAAAAGATCACAATAGAGTTATAAAAGAAGAATAGAGTTTAGAAATCTCTCTATGTTGTGCTGTAAATCTCTGGACTCAATAGATGTAAATAAAAAGATATTTGAGTCCTCTCATGAATATTGGATAACAAATAGGGTATCGTAGTCTCTGTACTCTAGTTTCTAGGTGTGTAAAGGTTTGTATCATTGATGTTATGATATTCAGAAATATTTATCAAGATACAGGTTGTAATATTAAACTTCATGTATACTCATGTTTTGAGTTCTTCTATTTGAAATATCTTGCATATTCGCATAGCAAGTCTTTTTGTTTTTCTAACAGGTTCAGCGTCTCGTTTTTTTGTTGAGCTTGTAATCCTTTTATACATAAAGGTCCAGTAGGCATGATGGTATCCCCACGTGCATGTACCTCATACTATCTATGGGTAGTCCTACAGACAACATTAAATATTTTGAGAAACATTAATTTGTCTAAATATGACTATGAGAAATAAATTTGAATTAATAGATTCAAAACAATTATTTATGACAACCAGTGAGTCATAAGTATCAGTCTTTCATCATTGGTCTATTAACATTGGTGTGTCATCATCGGTGTGTCATCATCGGTGTGTCATCTTCGGTGTGTCATATTTGGTGTGTCATCTTCGGTGTGTCATCTTTGGTGTGTCATCTTTGGTGTGTCATATTCTTTGTGTCATATTCATTGTGCCATATTCGGTGTGTCATATTCGGTGTTTCATCTTAGGTGTGTCGAACATTGTTGTGTCAAAAATTGGTGTGTCGAACATCGGTGTGTTGAGCATTAGTGTGTCGAATATCAGTGTGTTGAACATCAGTGCCAGGGACTCTAAAAAGCTTATGAGGTGTCTGTCTTACACATAACATTACTAGATTACGTGACATCTAAAAATACAAGTAAGAAATACTCTTTTGAACATATTGATTCATTAATATAGGAAATTGTCTTATTTATGTATATTGTTCTTTATGGCATAATTAATTAACATCGAGATATTAAATGGCATGAAATAGTAGAATCTCTAGATTGACATTATTTGTGATTATGAAAACAACTATTTCATAGGGGGTCTAACAAAATTGTTGGGAGGTTATAGTTCTTCAAACCATAAATGATTTATATCCCCATAAAACCATTTAAAAATATTTTACCATAAATAGATCCGGTTACTAATCTCTCGTCAAATCTTTATATTCCCATGTATCGTGATAAGAAAAAAAATGATTCTATAGAATATAAAAAATAGTATAGACATCCAATGGAAATCCGTCATTTGATAATTAATAAGATGAATTTGTTACATAATCATAGTAATATTAAGTTCCACATCCGTTTCCTCCCAATATAAAATGTGATAATCGAATAAAAGGTATTTTCTAAGCATTAAAAAATAAAACACATCAAAAATCAATGTAATATAAGGTGGTGAATCCAAACAATAATCCACTATTACAATATTATCAATAACCATAAATAGTTCCATGTATCTCAATAATGACTTCCTCAATTTTTTATGTTGTAGGTGTCCCAAAAATAGAAAGATCCTAAAAAACATATTGTCACTGACTGATAACTACAAAATACATCGACAAGGATCCACATAAGATATATAAAAGTTATGCACTATCATTATTATTTGTCGAATCATTCATATATTTCTCATAATGTCATGGAATAAACGTGGTCCCAAAGGGAAGATTCAAAACTATTTTACCGATAGACTGTGGACATATAAATTCATCCATACAAGGCCTCAAAGGGTTTTATATTAATGTATGAATGGTAGTTTTTATTTTAAAAAACTCAACTTGGCCCTAATGGAAATACTAATATCCTCCAATATAAAGGACACAACCCTGAAGCATATCCTCTAGAATCATTATAGCCTAAAAAATCTAACCATATTACAATAATCATTACTTCATGATCAACATGACATGGATTCCCATCACCTCTTAGAGGCCACCCAAAAATTACAATGTGAATCATAGAGCTCTATTGTAAAAAATTATAGATGCACCACCATAAAATTTATCAATATCCTATTCATGTAGTATTCACAAGTTCTCAAATTTGGTTTTATGATGAATGGGAATAATGTCACCTTATATGTTCAATCATTCAATCACAACCCATATTATATTATTTCATTGAAGAGTGTGTGAAAACCCAACCACAGTTCCTTTGATATCATACCATACATACATTTTAGCAGGGGATGGGATTGAAACAAACCCATGGGATTACAATTCCTCGCTTTTACTGATCAATAAGTATAATAATTATAAATAAAATCAGCAATGTTTCATTTCATAACAACCCAATATTATCCAATCTCATATCAACAATCATATTCATCGTTTCTGGGTGAAACCCACTTCGAATTATGAATGTAAAAACCCAATACATTACAATAACATTCCTTAAGAAAAAAAGTTATTTTTTTACTAAAATAATTTTTATGTGAAGGAAATTTAATCTTATGTTGCATGAAAATATGACTTTCTTTGATGTAATTTGTTACATGAAAGAAAGAGTTTTACCCAACAATAGTATATTATTAAAACATTGTTAAAATAAAATTTAAACTAATCGTTAAATTATAAGTAATGAATGGTATTAACAAACTAATGAAATTATAGGGTTAATAAAAATATAATATAGATTCATTGGTTACCAATCGATTAAAAATGACAATATATACCAATAAAATATAAAAGAAAATATCTTAATTTGTATGCCCCAAATGTGTTTTTTAATTCTAAATTAATTTAATTACAATTAATAAATTCTTTTAGTGAAATATATATGTTTTAAATTCAATAAAATATTTTGTATATATTTTATAAGAGAAAAATAAGAATAAACCAAATTTTTTGTATACAAATATACATTTTTCTAAAAAAATGCTACCTTTTAATGAAAAGTCTATTTTAAATATAATTTTTGAAACTTTTATATATTAAATTTAACAAAATAAAAATCATATTTTAATTTTTATATATATTTATTTACTTTGGTTGAATTGTTTGGTATTTTATTGATAATTTTCTTCTTTTGATCAATAGTGAAAAATATTAAATTTTAATTCTAAAAACATTTTTCATCGAAATAATTTATAGTTTTAAATTACAATATTGGTTAGTTATAGGGAATAATTAGATTATTTTTTATCATTTAAAGAAATTTATATAATTGGAATCAATTTAACATAGATTTATGATATAAAAACATTTCAGTCTTTTAAACTTTTTTACTTTTAAAACTCATTTTCTAGTTTCGTAAAAGTGATTAATTTTAAATTAATTTCTGAAAATATTTTGTTTTGAATTATAAAAATATATTTAATATTTAGAATCAATTGAAACAAATTGATTAAATTTGATTTTTTTTGAAATTATGAATAGTAAGTCTAGTTAATTTTTAACAATAGCATAAAAGGTAATTCATGTAATTAAAAGAAAAAATATAAATATAAATATTATAAAATTACCTCAAAACATGTTCTAATATCATTGGATGGGTTGGGTTTTACCAAAATTATATATTTTCTGATATTATAACTTCATTAAGGCACATGAGTGGGATTATGACAGTAATTATAATTTATTTAATAAAAAGTGAAAAATATCAGACACATATTTTAAATAACGATATCACTTATAATATAGGGTTATAAAGGATATTAATTAGACTATAAATATTAATATTGAAAATAAAATTATTATCTTCATTACAGAAATTTATTTTTAATTTTTAGTACATAAATAATTATCTTAAAGGCTTTCAGAATTATGATGGAGTAATAGTTTAATTAATAGAAATACAAAAAAATGATATTATCCATATTCAAAAAAATTGAGATAATTAATTTCATCCATGAATTTTATTAATAACCTAGAAATATTAGGGATGTAATAAATTTTATTTTCAATGTTTTATTCTATATTGATATATTTAAAAAAGTCAACATATAAATAGAATCTAAATTGACTTTACCGAAACATTAAAATAGTTAATATTTAATTTAATTATTTAAAATTATTAAAATATGAAACACAAATAAACTATATAAAAAAATTAAATATGTAAAAAATGATCCGTTTTTCTTTAGTTTGGTATTTTATTGTGACTGCATTACCCCTCAAATTGTTAAAAACAATGTTCTCATTGTAAAAGTTAAAGAGATTAATGAACTGTTAAATCCAAAAAAGTTTAATAATGTATCCTAAACATACATAAAAATTATTTTTTACGGAATTTAGACCTATAATCATCTTATATTATAAATAACTCTCTTTTCATCCATTTTTAAAATAATATTAATTTTATAATAATTTAATATCTTATTGTAATTTAAGAGTCCCCTCTCCTCTCCTATAAAAGGGAACATCCTCTATCTCTTACTCACACCATATTGATACTTATATATCAACCAACCCTATCCAATATTCATTCTTATATAATTATCCTATTTTTGAAGGTCATCTTCTTCAAAAAAACTACCCTGGATCCCTTTAGAAGAGATCTATCAAGAGTCAGTCAGAGTAGAGGTAATCATTTTTTCCAAATCATCCAAGTTCAATTGTTCTTCTACATCTTATTCATGATTTATTTCCACTATAATGTAACAATTGAAGTATCATCTATATTTTGAGATGTTATTATGATTCTGGGACATCTATATTCCATGATTTATCTATCCTCTAAAAAACAAAAACACAACACTTGTGTACATTCGGATTACTGTCTCCATGCTGTGGTGTACTCATTTTTTCATCAACACTTTTCAAAGATGGGTATAATAACAGAAATAATGGATATATATATATGATAATTGTGACATTATACTATTTCTTGTAAAATTAATATACCATTCAATTACTTAATCTTTCATCATTACGGTAATGATATCGCCCCTCATGCGTACGTTCGACCTACCATCTCCACGACACAATTAGACTCATTTATACTTTAAATAATTCAAAAATGATAATAAAAAATTATTTAATGATTAAATATGATATTGACCATGTTAATATAATTTTGGATATATTGGATTCATATCTTATACCAAATAACCAAGACATTTACGACAAAACAGGCATAGAAAATTGATTCAGTTAACACCCGCAACATGGGTAAAACAAAATATTATTAACAAAATTATTTAATAAGAATATATATGATACCATAAATATGGATATGGCTCTGGAATAATTTAATAACATTTTTTAAACCATTTTACATGAGGATAAAAACCATTCAACTAAATAAAGTATTCAAAAAGGGGCCTCATCTCAATTTCTTTTCATTAAGGAATAAAATGATAATTTACAACCACATTTTTTATAAGGTGTATATAGATCCCCTTTGAATTATCATGTTATTAATTTAATTATTATCTTGGTATTTAAATTTATGTTAAATTTTATTCTTTCATTGGTTAGATAATTTTATTATTAAAATTTGTATGGGACTCCTCATCTGTTTAATGATTTAATTATCACAGATTTTTCCTCAAGTCCTTGTTTTCAAAAAATGTTTTAAAAAATGTTTTTCCTATTATCTAATGATTGCTTAAAGTAAATTTAAACCCTTTTTTAATTTCTAAAAATTATTTAAAATGTATAATTATTAATTTTCTAAAAAAGGCCATTTATGCATTTTCTAACAAAAAATGTTGAAGTGATTTTTTAACTAATGTAGCATGAGTGGATGTTCCTACTATCACGATTCCTTAAGGATTTTAAGCTTAGTTTACGAGTTTAAAAAAAATATTATCAACGAAAATTTTTTCTTTTAAATTTGTGTGGCCTTTTAAATGAATAATTTCAATGTTAAAAAATGGTATTTATCTCAAGGAATTTTTGAAGATTATATTACTATATTTTCCTCTATGTTAACATCCTCTATTGAATGTTATGTTAAACTTAGGATGGCTTATTATGATATCATTTATATTATTTCAATGAATGTTTCATGATTTAGATTGAATGTGGATGTTCTATTTTGATACCATTAATCGTTTTTGGCTAATTCATTCACACTTTGTATTCAAGCATGTCAATATGAAGGTTTATGTTGTTTATATTTCACCTTTTTGATATGATATATTTATTGGACATGGAAAGTAATGTGTGGGTCCCACTATAGTCTCACCATACACTGGTTGTTCTCATGAGACAAACTAGTTTTGGTATTGGTTGATGTTTAGTCTGTTTATGTATGGTGTCTTAGCTAAATCCATGGAGGTTTCTTTCTGATGTCCAACATTATACATTCCCCCATTCTGATATTAGTTAATAATATTCCATGTGACTATTCGACTATTAGAATATCCATGGGTATGTTTAATTCTTATGTGATTATTGATATGGTGTTATTTGATCATCATTCATATTTCTATATTTTTATCAGGTCATTGATTATAAATCATGTGATTATTTAATCACATTTCCATAATCATTTATTCCTGTTTGTGATAGATTCCACTAATTGTATACTCTTACTAAGAATTAGACATCACCCATTTCTTATGTTTCACCTTTCCCCATGATTCTAAGAAGTATATTATGATTGATATATAGGGTTAATATAAGGGAAATATTTGTGCTAAAAATGATTAACTATGTTGTATATTATAATTTAAAATATATTTTATGTTTTAAGAATGGAATATGGTTTCCAAAATTGATTAACAGATTGGTCCTCTAGGATTGGATTATTGTATATATGCAAATTGAATAAACTAATGAACTAGATCCAGGACACTGGATTGCACTAATTTATAGTAGTAATCATTAAATGTTTAGCAGCAACCATCAAAATGAGAATTAGAATATAACTTCTTGAACTCAGTTATCCAGATTCAGTGTATTATTTTAATACATTGGCATGATTTTAAGGAATTATTTCCCAAATGACCGATTAGTTTAGCAGTCTTAGAAAATATATTATATATATGAACATTACATTATAATTTCTAAAAAACACAATATAAATAATCCTTTGAGAATTCCATTATTCTTTATGATTAACCCTGCATATCAATCATAATACACTTCTCCGTATCTGGGAAAAAATAAATCATAATAAAGGGGTGAGCTCAGATGATTAGTAAGGATAACAATATAGTAGAAACAACCATAAATAATCACAAACATTTAAGGCAACTTATAAGACTAAAACGCATTCCTCTTAAACATATACTTCAGCATAATATGGAAAATATAAATCAAATAATGTCATTTATATATTCACATGGATATTCTACTAGACAAATAATCTCATGTAATACTAATAGTTAATTTCATAATGATGGGATGCATAATTCTGGACCTCATAACCACATAGTCAAGGACTCATTCCAAGACTAAAAATAAATATTTTTTCACGGCCATGTGCCAAGAAACTAATTTTTCTCGTGATACCTAATGATGCATTAAGGAGCTATAGCATGATCCACCCATCACATAAAAAGTCCAATGCATTCCTAAAATGAAAATATTGAAACAGAACATAAACATTCGTATTAAATATATAAAACAAAATATTAATACATTAACCATAGACCATTAAAGTTATAAAATAGAAAATCTACAGTCAAACATATCATAACTCATTCAATAAAATTTGGAAGATTGAATTATAATAAATCAAACTCAATCAAGAATAATATTTAGTAATGGATATTGACATAGTTTAAAATGATATGTAAAACTCTTTGAGAGAAATATCCTTTTTTGAAATAATTTAAATGTCACCCGTTTATAATGAAATTAATTTAAATGTTATTTTTGAATCAACGTGTCACATACCACTTTGAAACATTTGAATAGAAATAAAATTTTAAACAATCATGTCCATTAAAATAAATACTAAAAATCATCTTTTAAACATTTACATTAATTAAAATACATAGAAAAATTAATTATTATATCATTTAAAATGCTTATCTTGATAAAGAGTCCCTTCCACAAAACCTTAAAATATTCATTTTGTAAATTTTTTTATAAAACATGGACATGGATGATAAAAATGTCCCAGTTAATACATATACATAAACAATCTTGGAAAATGACAAGATTGATGAATTAACCCTTACCGTTATTTTTCTTTGGTCGAGGGTACATTTAACCTCTTGTATAATAACCATAGTAAGTTATTAAATTATAACATACCGATATTCATATTTATGATATCATAATTTATTCATTTATGGATTTATACTACACATTTAATAATAATTTCTATGTTAAAATAATATTTCGGGTAATAATAGCATTCTTTATCATATGTGTTTTTACATGTTGTTCTTGATCGTATAACATATATTAGGATTTAATTTATTCAAAAATATAAAAAATTATTTTATGTATCATATATATTCAGAATATATGTATGTATTATAGATAGATATTTGAAATGGAAAACACCGTTCATAGAACCAGTAGGTCGTACTTATGCATAAACGATGCATCAGTTATCATACTGTATTGATCAAAAGTAAGTGAATGAGATATATGTAAATAACTATATATATATTTCCAGTATAATTATTATGTAATAAATTAAATACTTATTAATAATATATATATATTCATAATCACGATTGAATGATGAACAAGCAAATGAATCTCATCGCGTCGTGGAGACGATAATCCATACGTATGTACGAGTGATGATATTATTATATTGATGGTGAGATCGAATGTAATTGGATGGTATATTATATATGTATAATCATTAACACGTTATATTTATTATTTTCATCAATTATACTCATTGTTATACCAATCCAAATAATTAAGTGTTGTATAACAAACTACACCACGACGTGGAGATGGAAAGTTGTACGTATGCATATATAGTGACATTGTCATTCATAGGATGTATATAATAATGAATATGTTTGTATAATATTTATAATAACATCTCAGTATTTATATGGTATGAGAGTTATTATTTTTCTATGGAAACAAAAAAAAAGTAAGTGGAAGAAGAAAAAAACATCAAAAATTGTGATGAAGTAATAACCACTTCTTTAGGTTCTTCCTTTTGATTGGATAAAAATGGATCCTTAGATTGGATTCTGATCACTGTAAGGACTCTATGTTTAATTTAGGGTTGTTGGGAGGATATTAGGGAAAGGTATGGCTGAGCCAAATATCATTGGAGGAATTAAATTAAGAGAAGGGGAAGTACCATTTTATAAGAGAGGTGACAATAACTTTAGGAAAAGCATGAAATATTATTTTATTATAAAACCCTTTTCTTTTTATAATATCTCAAAATAGATTTATTTCATGGTTAAGGGGTTATGGGATGAAATAATCTCAACCAATAGGATTAGAAAAGTTTAGGTCACCATATTAAACTTATCTTTTTCATTTTACTCTTAGTTAAGTAGTTTAACTTTTATAATTTATTCTTGTATTTTTATATTACATGTTTAATAGAATACAATAAATAGTCAAGAGAACCTCAAGTGGTTCATTAATGACATATATTTTATTATATAAGTCCTTTTGCTGATCCATATATTTTTATTAATATTATATCATTTCATAATATAGTATTTGTTTCAAAAACTCAATTATGACAATTTTGACACTACTTAGTATTTGGATTTTGTGGATGTCAAAAACAAGATTACTTTCAAAAAATACATTAAATCAACCCTACCATTTCATATTAACCTAGAAAATTCGTGGCATGCATCTAAAGTCTCAATATACTTACATTTTGATATTTATAATATCAATTATTTTAATCATTCATTAATAAGTTAATTACTGAATCATCATTGTGTCGTAAATATATTTAATTATTTAATTTCTAAAAATTATAAATAAAATACCATGACATATGAAAAATTTTCATCTTTAAAATAAATATTTAAAGTGCAATTTGTCTAATGTACAACCCTGTATTAAAAATGGTTTAGTTTATAAACAATGAATTTAACTCTTTTAAATCTTATTTAAATAAAATAATAATAAATGTCTCAATCTAATCCAAGTGGACCAAGACGATCATATTTTATTTTTAACATTTATTTTTGTCAAAATACACTTATCCAATAGAATTAGGACAAGTGATAGTGTAATGATAACATCAATTTTACCTTTAATTACCCTATTTAATGTTAATCATTATAAATAAAATTCAAAAGTTACTAATCACCAAAAAAAAATTTATCCTATTGAACACAATTTTACTTAATGATTTCATCCATGTCTCTATGATTTTTGATATTCAATTATCATAAGTGTTAAAATTACATTTTATGTGAATTTGAAAATGTGACTAGAAGGTGGATAAAAGATGGTAAAAAGTTCAGTAAAATTTTTATTTATCTATTATTTTTATAAAATGAATAAAATGAATTGAATTGGAATAATATAGTTATTATGTATCTATTTTTATTGTAAAATAAAAGTAATAATAATATAAGTATATGCTGGTTTTAATCAATTACATAGTTTTTTCACTATTCATCGAAAAATGCATGTTTTCAAAAAAATACCAAAAAATCAACCAATGATAATTTTGATATTATCAATTCAAAATTGATGTATATTTAAAAAAAATTCATTAAATAATTTTTTATTAATTTTCGTTGTCAAAACTACAAAGCAGGGTTTTGAGGAGTAAAAACTATCAAAATAATGATATGTGTGTATGTCAAATTTAAATGTAAAATTACTTCCAACAACAAAAATTGAAATAAATAATAAAAATATAATCTAATTATACGTAAAAACCAATAAAAATTTTAATATAATAATAAACATTAGTTTGATTAAAAAAATTATTTCCAATAAAATATGTATTTTTTAGTATTCATCAAAATATTAAAGTTATCAAAAAAACACAAAAAATTTATCCAAAATAAATTTTTATGTCCCTATTCTTAAGAATAAGTTTATTTTTTCAAACTGAATATATAAAAGTGTCAAATATTGTATTTATAAAGGGTTCTCCATTAAAAAGTGGTGAAATTTAATTTTTTTAGAAAAATACTTCTTCTATCTGAAAAAATGAAATTGTACTTAAATTATTCCTAAAAAACATGTAATATGTATTTTAAAATTATACAAAGTATATAAAATTCAAAATACCGTTAATATTATTCTTAACTGCTTTTTTAATGGCTAGTGTTTTATGTCATGGTGTGCTCGAGTACGGTGTTTCATATAGAACAAGCTATTCATTTACATTAAAGAGATAACGTACTATGAAATATTGGGCTGTTACATTCTCCCCTCCTTTAACAAATTTTTTCCACACAATTTGAAATTTTTTTCAAAAATAAAAGGTTTAAAATAGAAAATTCATTTGTATAAAACCCACATCAGAAATTGGGTTAATAAAATTTATTCACAATAAGAGGGAAAGGGAAATGAAAAAGTCACCACCAAATTATGGTTTCTAATAGGAGAGCATTGGTGGTAATTATTGACACATAATTGGTGGAAAAATATAAATATTTATATCTAGTTATTGAGTTCACCCATCCAAAATAAGTGAACAATAAATCGAAAATTTAGAGCCTCAACACCATAAATCTTTGATGAATTAAAATATCATTTGTACATCAAAACATAAGGTATTAAGATAACACATTTTTGGTTTCAAGATCCTTTCCCAAATGTTTATGAATTAATTTCATCACAGAAAAAAATACTTGAAATATGTGGTTCCATCCTTTAACTAATTTATTCCACAAGCTCAGCTTTCACTCCAAAAGATAATAGAACTCAAAAAATATTCAATTTATCCAAAACATATATGGTTTGAAAAAAATTAATTTATAATTAATATATAAGATAATTTAAAAATTGTATTATACAAACTTATACATCATGTAGGCCAGTGGTAGGTGATGCACCCTTATCACCCTTCGGTTTTGGGTTCAAGTCTTGTGGCCTTGCTCGACGCGACGAGTTGTTGCATGACCTTCAGGATGTCATTTTTTTAAAAAAAATCCAAAAATAATCTTAAGAAATGTGTTAATAGTATACCATAGAATTCAATGACCTACTTAATCCATTCCAATCTTTAGACTTATCCCAAATACTTGTGTCCATACTCATAGTCCAAAAATTATTAGGAAGGTCAACATAACATAATAAAGATATCTTTTTCCCCATAATAACATGTGAGTACCTTCATCATGTATTCTATTACAACATGGTAAAACCCTGAATTACCACAAAACCATATTGATTAAATTCACACTCCTTTATTATTTATAGAATACAAGATATATTCCTTATATAAATATATTTTTAATACTCCAACAATAATAGAATAAAGAAACCATTAATTAGTTCCATGTTTGTAAATAATAACAAATATAATTTACCCAAATCAACAATCTCTTGGTTAAAAATCACTACCTCAGTATTATGACCATATTATGGTTTATATTTCCTTAAAACTTATATTTTACAAAAAAAATAACTTGATGTTGAGTCAATTTTAATAGAAACATATAATATCAAATCCTCAATGAAATAGTATTGTAGTACAATTTTTATTTGTTTATATAATTAATATATCCAATACATCATTGATAAAACACTAAAATGACAAATTTATATAATAAAAATATAGGAACACTAGTCATTCCTATTCATTTGTGGTAGTATCATAACTTGATTATTATTTAATATTAGAATTTGTGGTATACTATGATGATTGGGACATTGATTCATGTAGTGTCCCAACTCCTTGTAGATTAAGAATTTTACATTTGAAACCATTTTCGTACCCATGAAATCACGTACTTAGTGTCCTTTATCTCCACACTTATTTAAAACTTCTATTCTATTCAAGCACTTCCCAGGGTGATTCTTTCCACAGTTATCACATATGGTAAAATACTTCTCAACGTTCTTCCCTTTATCCATCTTTCTATCTACCATCTTTTTCCTCTCTAGATTCCCTTAAAAGCCATATGACATAGATAATTATTTACTTATCTTATTAACACATTATAACATTTCATTATATGATGAGAATAATTGGTAGAATATTTAACTTCTAAATGTTGGTTTAATACAATGAAATATATGATCCTTCGTACTCTTTGGATAATGCTTATTGTCGGTCTTCTCATTGGGCACCATTTATAAATGGAGGCATGCACTAGGTTAGATCATATCATAATTTATAATATAAAAACTAGAAAAATTATCTACATTTATTGAATATTTTCACACATCTAGTATCATAATAAAAAAATGGTTTCTTTTCTGGCATATTTACTCATAAATCCTTCATAATGGTTTGTAATGAAAATCTGAATTATCCAAAGCATATCCCCTGGGAGTTTCATAACCAAGATTGAAGCAAGGCCCATTATCATGCACTAGTCCTGTTCGAGTCTAGCTCAAAGCCTTGTTTTGGTTTTTACCCCTAGATACATCTGTGCCAACAACGCCTCTACTTGATCGTATCTAGATAGGGATGTATTTCATGGAAAATTCACAAAATCACTACATTACCAAAATTCTAGGAAGTTATTCTATTAAAATCTTAAAAGTATATCTTAGGATAATGTTTCAAAATCATAGTTTATCTAAATCTATTTCCAAGGTTGTTGTTAAACATCCTATGATACCATATGTAACATCCTCACCCCAGTTACCCAGAGTTCGTGAATTATTTTAATACATTGGCACGATTTCAAGGAATAAATTCCCGAATGACTGATTAGTTTAGCAGTATTAGAAAATATATTACATATATGAACATTACATTACAATTTCTAAAATAAAAAAAACATAAATAATCCTTTGAGAACTCCATTATTCCCATATCTTAACCAAGAAAATCAATCATAATACACTTCTTCACATCCTGAAAAAAATAAAACATAAGAAAGGGGTGATCTCAGAAACTCCGTAAAGATAATAATTTAGAATAAACTATTATAAATAAGCATAAAAATTAATGAAAATTTATATGACTAAAACATAAGACTTTTGAATACAAACTTCAACATAATATGGAAATGAAAAATAAAATAATCTCAATAACTTATTGACATGGTTATTCTAATATATGAATAATCACATTTGATATCAATATTGAATTTAATAATGATGGAATGCATAATATCAGACATCATAACGACATAGTCAAGGCCTCATGGAAAGGCTACAAATAAATTTTTTGTCAAGGACTTATGTTAAGACACTAATTTGTGTCATGTGACTTACTGATGCATCAATGAGTTATAGCGGGCTCCACCCGTCACTTACTAAGTACAATTCATTCCCCATATGAAAATGTTGCAACATAACATAAACATTAATATTATAACTAGCATACAATATGTCAATTTTATAACCATAAAACATGAATGGTATAAAAATATAACATCCATAGTCAAAGATAACATAAATAATTCAATACAATATGGAATAGTGTATTATAATAAATCAAACTCAATCAATAGTAATATCTAGTAAAGGATGTTTACATAGTTGAAAATGATCAGTAAAACTACTTGAGAGAAATATCCATTTTGTGATATCATTTAGAAGTAACACATTTATAAAGGGTGTCATTTAAAATAGATTATTGAATCAATGTGTCCCATACAACTTTGAAACATTTCAATGCAATAAAAATTTTAAACAATCACGTTTCTATAAATAAATCCTTAAGATTGTTTTTAAAAAATGAACATTAATTATAAGATTCTGATAAATAAATCATTAACACATTTAAAATGATGATCTTGATAAAGAGTACCTTCCAAAAAACCGTAAAATATTCATTTTTGAATAGATTTTTATGAAACATGGACATGGATTATTAAACTTTCCATGTAAATACTTTCAAATAATCAATATGAGATAATAATGAGATTGAGGAATTAACCCTTACCTTCTACTTTCCGTTGGTCAAGGGTACGTTTTACCTCATGTATAATGACCATAGTAAGTTATTAAATTATAACCGAACCATATTATTATTTATGATATCATACACTATTCATTTATGGCATTATACTACCCATTTAATAATAATTTCGATGTTAAAATAGCATTTCTGGTAATAATCGCTTTCTTTATCATAGGTGTTTTAACATTTTATTCTTGATCGTATAGCTTATATCATGATTTATATTCATTATAGAATATAAAAAATTATTTATTTATCATATATATTCCAAATATAATTATGTATAATAGATATATATAGGAAATGGAAAACATTGTTCATGGAGATGGTAAGTCGTATGTACGCATAGACACTATTTATAATTTCATTTCGTATTGAACAGAATTAAGTGGATGATATATATATATATATATAACTGTGTGTGTGTGTAATTCTTTTATAATTATTATGTCATATATTACATACTTAATAATATTAAATATATTTATAATCATCGTTGAATGGTGAATGTGAAAATGTATCTCATAGTGTCGTGGAGACGGTAAGTCGTACGTACGCACGAGTGATGATATAATTTTATTGATGGTGAAATAGTTTGTAATTGGATGTTATATTCTATATAAATAATAATTAATAGGTTATATTTATTATATACATCAATTATACTCATTATTATACTCATCAAAATAATGAATTGTTGAATAACAAACTATACCACGAATGGGAGATGGTAAGCCTTACGTACACACGTATGGGGACATTGTCATTCATATGATGGATTGATTAATGAATATGGTTGTACCATATTTATAAGAAAATATCATTATCTAGAAGTTATTGTAGTTATTATTTTAGTATGGAAACAAAAAATGGGGAGGAAGTGGAAGAAGAAATGAACTTTGAAAGAGGCGATGAAGTAATTATATATTCTTCGGGTTCTTCCTTTTTATTGGATGAAAAGGGCTCTTTAGGTTGGATTCTGATCAAATTAATTCCTCTAGGCTGAATTGAGGGTAGTTGGGAGGATATTTGAGCAGTTTTTGGCTAATCCAAATGGTATTGGAGGTGTGAAATTAAGAGAAGGGGAAATACCCTTTTATAAGAGCGGTGGTGGTCACTTTAGGGAGAGCTTGAAATATTATTTTATAAAAAACCATTTTCATTTTATAAATGCTTTAAATGGATTTATTTCGACTCTATTGTAGGTATGGGTCGAAATACTCTCAGAGCAGAGGTTTTAGACAAGTTTAGGCCAACATATTAACCTTATCTTTTAGATTTAACACTTAGTTAAATAGTTTATCTTTTACAATGTCTTCTTCTATGTTTATATTACATAGATAATAAACATATTATAAAATTTCAAGAGATCCTAATGTGGTTTATTAATGATATATATTATTATATAAGTCTTTTTGAAGAACCTTATATTTTTAGGAATATTATATCATTTAATAATATAATATTTTTTTTAAAAACACATTTATGTCATTTTTGACACCAATTAGTATTTGGTTTATATGAAAGTCAAAAAAATATGATTACTTCGAAAAAAATACATTAAATAAAATCTAAAATGTCATATAAAACTATAAAATTAGTGTAATTCATCAAAAGTCTCAATTTAAATTTATTCTGATATTTATAATATCAATTATTTTAATCATTCATTAATAAGGTAATCACTGAATCATCAATGTGTCATAAATAATTTAATTTTTTAATGTATAAAAACTATAAATAAAACTCCATGATATAAGAAATATTTTTAGATTTATAATTATTATTTATAGATGAATTTATTTTATTTATAACCCTATATTAAAAATAGTTTAGTTATTAAACTTTGAATTTTACACTTTTTAACTCTTCTTTAAATAAAATAATAAGAAATGTTTTAATCTAATATATCTGGACCAAATGTTTCATATTTTATTCCTAAGTTTTATTTTGGCCAAAATACACTTATCCAACAGAATTAGGACATGTGTTCGGGTAATTATAATATCAGTTTTACCTTTAATTACACTATTTACTATTAACCATGGTCAATAAAATTCAAATGTTATTTCTCACCAAATATTATATTTATGCTATTGAACCACATTTTACATACAAGTTTCATCTGTGTAGCTCTAATTTTTTAAATTCAATTCACATAAGAGGTAAAATTATATTTTATGTGAATTTGCAAATGTGTAGGTAAAAGACGGTAAAAAGATCAATAAAATTTTTATATCTAATATTATTATAAAATGACTTAAATAAATTAAATTGGACTAATATAGTTATTATGTATCTATTTTTACAATAAAATAATAATAATAATTATTATTTAAATAAAAATCATTTTTAAACAAAAACACAATGTTTTTTACAATTATTCAAAAATTGAATGTTTTCAGAAAAATACCCAAAATTCAACCTCAGCTAATTTTCATATTCGGAATTCAAAAATGATATCTATTGTACAAAATTCAAAATATATAATTTTCATTAATTAATTTAAAATTAATTTCCATTGTTAAAACTTGAAAGCGTGTTTTTAAGAAGTAAAAACTACTAAATGATTGATATGTGTTTATGCCTAATTTAAATGTTAAATTAATTTCAATGACCAACATTTTATTATATTATAAGAATATAATCTAATTATACATCAAAAAAATTCAAATATATAATTTAACAATATAAATTACATTTTTAAAAAAATGTTTTTTCAATTAAAATTTTGTATTGTTCAGTATTCATGAGAATATGAAAGTTATCATAAAAACACCAAAATTTTATCCAAACTAAATTTTTATGTCTATATTATAAGTAATAAGTTTATTTTGTCAAATTTAATATATAAATGTTTCAAATATTTTATTTAAAAAGGGTTCGCCATTAAAAGGTAGTAAAAATGTATTTTTTGAAAAATACTTCTTTTATCTGAAAAAGTGAATTTGTTCTTATATTATGTATAAGAAACAAATAATATGGATTATAAAATTATATGTAGTATATAAAATTAAAAATTCAGTTTATATTATTCATAACCACCTTTTGAACAGCTATTTTGGTACGTTGTGGTGTGCTCGAACTCGGTGTTGCGTGTAGCGTAAGATATTGAATTAATTTAAAGAAATAATGTACTATGAAATCTTGGGATATTACATTGAAAAAATAGATTAATTAAAATATACCTAAGGTATAAATTGAGGATATGTATAGAATAACATTCCAAATAAACCATGATTAGGATTATGAGTATAGATAAACATAAAATTTTCAATTAATTTTAAGTATTTTTTTATTCTGTTATTATACCTTAGGATATGTTCTAACCTATTGTATTATGTCATTTAGAAATGAATCCAAGTATAATAAATGTGAACTTCACCAATGCACATGATCCAAATTCTTATAAGTATCATATCATTTATGATCTTATGCCAATATATAAAAGGGAAATAGTCTCCCAAGAATTATCATCATACAAGGACACTATATAATGTGATAATGGGACATGTAAAGAGTACATTAAGTGTTATAGATTTATAGGGAATTAAAATAATAAGAGGACAACTAAGAAAATATTGATAAATAGAATACGAGAATGAATTATTTTCCCAAAAGTAATACTTGAGGAGATAATAACCTTGTTACATTTTGTAAAATCAATGAGATGTTTCTATAAGTGTAGTAATAAAGGCCATCACGCATGGGATTTAAAAGATAAGAATATGGTTTCTAATGTACCATGCTTTAAATACAAGGAGATTATACACTATGAAAATAAATGTTTCCTGCTTTGAAGGAGTATACACCAAAAGAAGCTAATGGATCATGATCATGGTTATATTACCATAACAGATTATGTTGACTGATTAATGTGATTATGTTCAGATTAAAAAATTATGTTATTTAAGGACTTTATAAATTATTTATTTGTTATAATAATTATGAAGTATATAATGAATGTAATATAGTACTATTTTATTAAGGATTTGAGATCTTATGTTGAATGGAACTTATATCCAAGAAAAGTGACTCAATGTCAACTTAAACTATATAGAATAAATATGGTTGAGGGAAAGATAATCCTTAATATATTATTGATACTAAGATAATGATGTTAGAATAATGATATTGTTGATTTGGATAAAAAAATTTGTATAGTACTGAATTCCAGGTAACATATTAATGTTTTGTCTAAAAATTTGTTTTTTTTATTATGGATGGAGTTTACAATATTATTTTGATATAATAAGTATATCCCACAATTTTTAAAATATTTAAGGAATAAAAAAACACGCATATTTTCAATAATTTTTTATTGTAATTAATGTTATTTCCATGTTTTAAGAAAATACGTTATTTATATATTCACATGTTTAGAATGTAAAAAATAAGAGACAATTTATGTCTTTGAAATATTAATTATAAGTTCATTTTGGAATATTTAACCATTTATAAAATGGTGAATATTGATTATCAGAAAAGTTTTTAGAAGTTAATATATTACATCATTGTTGGATGAAAATTTCGATATGAAATAAAGTAGAAATATTTCAAGGCTCTCCCAAATGATAAGATTATGTTTATGAAATTAAAATGTATCAAACAATTATATTTACTTATATTCTTATAGAGTGACCGAATTACTCAGATTTATGAAAATGATCTAAAAACACAGAAAATGTTATCATAATTCCCTAATTTATATTGAAAATATGGTATTGTAAATCATAAAAAATTTATGGATTTGAGGTCTTCCAATTTCCAATGATTATTCAATTGTTTGTGATTGATAACCACAATCAATCCCTATAAATATTTACGCTTTTCTCCATGTATGTATCTCTACCTACCATTAATGTTAATTTATATTAAGTAATTGTTATATGTTATTCTATATATTCATATTACACATAATTATCTCTTAATAAGAGTGTATTTTATTATCTCTTCTCATGATGTGGGATTTAAAATAAATAATTTGAAAAAATTAAACCCTAGAAGATCATGTTTAAATTGTGAGGACACAATTTAATAAACAGGATGATAATGTAACACCCCAGAACATTAAAATATTATTATTTAATAATAAATTTAATTTTTTTTCTAGCATAATTTATACGCAATACCTAGCTATTCATATAATCCATTCAAAACTGACTTTTTTATATCTTATATCACATGTAAGACATTGTTTAACCAAACACCATTATATTATTAAAATATTATCATAATATGATATAACATAGCTATTAAATTAATTATTTTATTTTTATTAACAAAATTATGAAATTATATGGTTTATAAAATTATATTATTAATTCATTGGTCACCAAATGATTTCAAATAAAAATATATACCAATAAAATATAAAAGATTTTTTTTATTTTATGCACCCAAAAATGTTTTTCATTAATAAATTAAATTTAATTAAATTATAAAATTAAATAACTTAAATATATATGTTATAAATTTAGTATTTTTTTAAAATTCATCCAATAGATTTTATAAGCATAAGATAAGAACAAAGCTAATTTTAGGCATAAACCTATATTTTTCAATTTGTAGCTTTACCTCCTTTTAATATATAACTTATATTAAACCCAATGTTTTAGACACTTAAAAAATGTATTTTTGAAAAGTAAAATCATTATTTTAAATCTAAATTTAAAAATTTACTTTGGATTTTAATTTTCTATTTTTCATAAAATTCAGGTACAGATGAGTAGTAAAAAATATTTCATTCTAATTGAAAACAACTTTTTTCATCAAATTATTTTACAGTATTAATTTATAATTTCGATTGGTTTTAATCTATAATCATATTTTTATTTTATAATTTAATAAAATTTATATATAAGTAATCAATTTCACTTTTAATGTTTAAATCAAAACATTTCAGCCTTTTAAAAGTTTTTTTCTTTTAGAACAGAGTTTCTCATTTGGTCGATGATATTAATTTAAAATTAATTAATGAAACTTATGTGGTTTGAGTTTGGAAAATTTTATTTCATATTTAGAATAATAGGGTCAATATTATGTCAATAGGTTTATTTTATTTTTTAAAATTATGATCAGCAACTTCAGTAAAGTTTTATTAACACGATAAAACATAAATTTGCTAGTTAAGTGTCAAAAATAACATTATAAATATTAGAAAATTACTCTAAAACATGCAATAATTTAATTCGATGACTTTTATTCAACCCGAATCATATTCAAGTAAGGATTATAAACATTCGATGCCACTTTGGAGAGATCATAAATGTTTTTAAATTTTATTCAAAGAAAAGATAGAAATATCATTTTTCATATTTTTAATAAATATATCATTTTTAATATAGGGTTATAAAGATGATAAATTTTAAATAAAATATTAATTTTAAATATAACATTAGTATCTTAACAATAGTAATTTTTTATATTTTTAATGGAATAATCAATTACTTTAAAGTCAAACAAATTTATTTAAAACTAAAAGATTAATTAATATAAAAATTAAATAAATGATATAAGAAATATTAAAAATTAAAATAACTTCACACAATTAATTTCATAAATGAATTTTATTTAATACCTAAAAATAATAAGTATTTAATAATGGTGTTATTAGATGTTATATTATGTATTTATATTTATTAAAATGTCAAGAATGAATAGTATTAAAATTGACATTAAGGATTCTTTAAAATAAATAATATTTTATTAATTGATATAAAATTCATCATAAATAAAGTACATCCTATTATAAAAATATTATATATTACATCCATGATAAATATGGATATCTTTTTAAATTTTATAGTAACACCATTAACCATTAATATGTAAAAATCCATGATGTCATGTTAAGAGTTAAAGGGTTTAACTAAGGGTTAAAACCACAAGATTAGGATAATAATACGAGAAAAACTTTTATAAAAATCCTTGTATGAGATTATTTCAACAAATAAATATATTAAATTATAAACAACTATCTTTTGAGCCATTTTATAAATAAAACAAGTTTATATTAATTTAAAATTTTAACTGATTCCAAGTGTGCTCCTCTACTCTTTTAAAAAAGGACACCACCTCCCTCACCTACTTAGAACAAATTGAGCCTTATACAGTGAAAAAACCTATCAATATCTCATGATAACATCAATATTCATGTTATTAATGTCATAGTTTTCTAGAAAGTTCATCCCTATATCCCTTGAGAAGATATCAAAAGGGAGTCTGTTGAGGAATATGTAATTTTGTATACCAACTCATCGAAGTTCATTTGTTCTTCTACATCCTATTCATGATTTTTTACAATGATCAGATAATATCTATAGAATAATATATATTCATATATTAAATTATTTTTTTGGTAAAACCATATTCCTTGATTTATATATCCTATGAAAAATGAAAATACTGCACGCATGTACATTCGGCTTACCGTTGCCACGTCGTGGTGCATTCTTTTTTCCATCACAACTTCACCTAGATGTGTATAATGATGGAAATAAGTGATATATATGATATTTATGAAATTATATTTATTATTTAAAAATTACCATACTATCCAATTCTTTTATATTTCAACTTCAAAAGAGTGATACCATAACTCGTGCATTTGTACGACCCACCATCTCCATGATGCGATTTGATTAATTTTCCTTATTTTCCATTAAAAATGATAATGAAAATGTATTTATCAATTAAATATGATATTTGAGTAATTAATATCATTCTATGTATTTTTATCTAAATTATATTCTAAATAATCGAGACATTTACAAAAAAACATGCATAGGAAACTGAAGCATTTAACATCAGAAAGAAGTGTAATAAAGAAATATTATTAAAAATAGCTATAATAATATCATATATGATACTATAAATATTGTTTTAGTTCTGGTATAATTAAATAATATACATTAAACCATCATACTGGAGGATGAAGCACATTCCACTAAGGGAAGAAAAAGGTAATAGACTTCGTCTCAATCTCTTTTCATTGAGGCATTGTTTGATGTTATACACCCACCATATTTTATGTGTTATATATATATACCATATGAAATAAAATTTCATTAAATTATTTATTATCCTGAAATTTAATGTTTTTTTGAATTATATAACTTCATTGGTCTTATAATTTAAATATTAAATTCTTTAAGGGACACCTTTAATGTTTAAATATTAAAGAATCACATATTTTTTTCCATGTCTATCTTTTCTAAAAATATTTTCAAACATGTTCTTAATATAATCCAATTATTTTTATAAGGTCTTTTAATCGATTTTTTAATTTTTATATATTCTTTAATAAATATATTTTTTTCATTTTATAAACAATTTCTTTTTATGATTTTCGTGATAAAATACTGAATGAATGTTTTTATAAATTATATTGTCTGTGGAGATTTTTCTACCATAATGACACCTTAATGATTTCAAAATTAATTTACATGTTTAAAAATTCATTTAAAAAATTGATTTAAAATTAAGGTTCCTCTTCAAATAATCTTTTCAATGTGAAAAAATATTATTTCTCTCATGAAATTTTTAACAATTTTTATTAGTTTTTCATCTATATAAAAAATTCTATATTGAATATTATGAATAATTGATTATGATATCTTATGAAATCATTTACGATATTCCATTGAATGGTTTATAATTTGGTTTGATTGTGGATATGCTATTTGTATAAAATTCATGGTTTATAGCTAAAGTATTCACATTTTATATGTAAGATATCTAATATGAATGTATATGTTGTTTATATTTCACGATTTTCATATGAGTAATAAATTAGACATAGTAAGTGATAGGATGAGACTTTTATATCCCTTCTATGAATAAGTAATAATCATGTCACAAAACGTTTTGGGTATTAGCTGATGTCCTAACCATTTTTTATGGTGTATTGGTGAAGCCTTAGTGGTATGATTATGTTTTCTTACATTACGTATTCCCTAATTATGAGAATAGATATTGATAATACATGTGATTTTTAGACTATTATAATATCCATGGTTATGTTTAATTTTCTAGTGATTATTTATATAAAATTATTTGATCATTATACAATCGTGAAATATAATGCTTAGGTCAATGATTATATCCCATGTGTTTTAGTTAATTACTTTTCCATAATCATTTATGCTTTTTTATGATATCTTATTCTATATGTATACTCTTAATGAGAATATGATACAACTCATTTCTTATGTTTCATTTTTCCCTTGATTTACATGAAATATATTATGATTGATATATAGTGCTAAGATAAGTGTAATACTGGTTCTGTAAAATGAGTGACTATGTTGAATTTTATAGTTTCAATTGTAATGTATGTTTCATGTATGTAATATAGTTTTTAAAATGGCTAAACTGGTTGGTAGTTTTGGATTTGAGTCTTATATCTAGGCTAATGTAATAAAGTATGAAACCATCTCTAAACTACCATGGTTGAGGTTTTCACACTGAAAATATCTTAACACAAACTTCTTGATAGGAAAAATAATGATATACTAATTTTGAAAAAAAAAATAACACCCTCGGATGGTAGAAAAAATTTTCCATTGGTCACCACACCATATAATGAAATTATAATTCCCTAAAAACGGCATAAATCTACTAATCTAACAAAATAAGATTATTAAGATAGGATTTCCATATAGCGCTATCCAATGTAATGTTAGTCCCATCCTCTTATACTCCCAAATTTATGGAAGAAATGTGGTCAATGAGATTCAATTATTTAAGTGACTCATTAATGTTCTAGGATGGTATTTTCCATGAAAATCCATCAATGAAAATGTTCTCCATTCCATGCATGTAGTAAATGTCAAATTAAATATTTTATAGGTACTCTACCAATCGACATTGTTGAAGATTCATATAGTTTGTGACAAGATCGGACAAATGCTCTTATGATTGGAGTAAATGGTAAGCCTTTCATTGAATACATAGTTTCCCCAACTCAAACAAATTTTAATCACTACAATGCTTTATTTATACTATGTGGGATAGTTCTTCTAATGATACTTAAGATTAAGGGAACCAAAATCCACCACATGATCACTATGCCTTAGAACACATCTCGAACATGAACTTGATGCATCCCAAAAAACCACAGAATATATCTCTACCTATGTAAGATGCAATATTAATTATGAAGTAAAAAAACACATCAACTCAACAAAGTAATTTTTATAATTCAAATCCAAAACAATATTCACTCCCTTCTATGTGAGAATAATCACATAATAAGTATATCATGATAAATTTTTCATAATCTGGGTGTAATAGTTGGCCAAACCTAAAAAATTCATATAAATCAAAGACATTTCACGATACCTCCCACTAAATGAAAACATTAACATTTTAAGGGTAAACTAAAATTCCATGATTTGAATCCACATTACCCAAGAACACCACATCCCAAATCCATAATTCACACATTGATATATTGGATTAAAAATTGTCATTCTTTAATATATCCAATAATAAACTAAAATGTATCACATAAACCTCATGGGTTTTAGAGTAAACCATGATTTCAACATATAATACCATAAAATAGTAAATATACTTGTTTAATATCCTGTTTATAAAATCCATAAATATATATTGATATTTGGTTAGACCATGTTTATTAATAAGATGATCATAGTGGATATACCTAATCTTGAAAGTAATCTTAGGGATATCAGACTCCATGATCCTAAAATGGGGATAAATGGATTTAAAATATATCTTAGAGAACTAAATTATCACTTTTTTTATCAAATAAATCATTGAACTAGGGAAAAATTTCTCAATTATTTGTCAATTGATCTTCGTGTAGTCAACAAAGCAGTGAATGGTCTGTTAGACTTCATGTCGAAAAACATTGGTCTTACCCAAGGAGAAACACATGGTTGAATGTGTCATTTGAATTTTAAATAATATAACTAATCCATTATGTCATTATGTTTAACTAGATACATATGGTAAGATAGAATATATATGGGTTTCATAACTAGAACCAAATCAACAAAAAAACTCCACTTTCTCTGGGAGAAAACGATAAAATATAGAAAAATGGATAACTTGAAAGTCAACCACTATTGGTGGAAGATCAAATAATGAAATATCATACTCCAATTCAAACAAATATATTGATATCATCATACCCATCCCAGAAATAAGTTTTCCAACATGGGTAGACCTTGGGCCCCATTCAAAATAAAAAACACGACACTCTCCATCAAGGGTAGTACATGAGACCCACTTAAGATGGAATTCTATCTAGGATTTCTCAGTGTTCAACCAATCTATTCCATGTATGGAATCCATAACATTAATGTGAAGAATAAAAATTTCATCAATGATATTTTTTTTCTGAAAAAGAGATTGTATAAGAGGGAAATTAGAGACCCTTCTCTGTCTTCATCCTAACAGGTATTATATTTTCCATCCTATATTGCATGATCTCTTTTAGAAGATTAAAAAAATTCAAAATACGTGTTTGTATAAATGATAAATAAGTCTATAAATTCAAGGATATCACTTATATAATACAAAATTACACATGGGACCAAAAATATCATATTTAGTCTATGAAGAGTCTAACATTAAAATGGTAAAATTCCTCAAAGACAGTTTTTTTCAACCACCCATATTAACATAAGGCTCATTTTAATGATAAATAATCATGAAACATCTCAAAACCTACACATTTAGTCCCAATGATCCTATATTCATTATACCGTGAAATCTCAAACTGTATGGTGACATTCAAAAAGATTCCCCACCTCCGTGTAGTAACTAGTTTTCATGAACCATCTCAAATAACCCACTGAAACTATACACAAATTAGTCTTAAAATAGACATAAAAGTATTTTTTATCCTCATGGGTAAGAGGATATTTCTATGAAAAATATAAATAACAACTATGATGGATTTTACTACAAAATCAACTAGAGAAAAATAATATTGTGGAAATAATCCCTAATAGTCGGTATACTAAAACACTCATCAAATTAAAAGTAAAATAGTATATAAGTACATATTTCAAATAGGTATATCAACCTAATACATCACATAACCATTAATAATATCATCATAATATCTCTTTATAGTAAGTGCATCACATACTACAAAAAGCACCACCAACTCCCATGTTCACTCAATTTAGAACACCGACCACCTTCAAGTGGTGTGTTTCCATTTACTAGGCATATAATAATAAATTATAAAATTTATGAAATAAAAAATAAGGGTTTAATAAATAAATTCCCAATAGGATCCCGTCATTTATTCTATAAGCAATCCATATCTAGTATAAAAGTGAATTTTTATTAAAATGTTATAAAATGATCATTTAAATCAAAAATCTTGAATAAATAATTTTAAACAAATTAGTAGATAACCATTTATATCAACATATACCTAAATAAATCATTTCATAAACATTGGTATGTATAAATCAATTTAAAATATTTCATTTTCAATTATAGACCCATAGTTTAAAGTTCCAAGAGTTTATGTTTACAAGGATTATCCCACTCTTGGTTTATTTACAGAACCTAATACTCACACATTCCAAAATATCAATCTCAAGGGGAATAAGAGAACACCTAAAAGAATGAAATCCATATAGTAATCAATTTTATGTTATAATTATAATCCTTAATCCATTAATATTTGGATCTAATGATTTTCTAGAGCACGTTCTTCCCACCTAACTAACAACTTCCTCATGTGATTCAATGAAACCCATTGTATAATCTGTTATCATTAATTTTATTCAATAAAAAATAATTTTAATCATTATTTTCAATGGAATACAATTTAAAATTTAAAAAATCCTTTCATTTCAATAAACAACATAAAATGGTTTTCGTAAAACATCAAAACATTGAAAAAAATTCATTTCAAATTCATAAATAATTTTTTGCCTTCTTTCCTAAATAAATATTAATCAAAATTAGTCTAAAAATCAACCATTTGAAACAAAATTAATTTTTTTAGAAATAAACATCTTATTTAAAAACCATAATGAAGATTTTCAACACATGAAAAAATAATCATATTTAGAAAAAAATTAATCAAGAAACTCAAATAATGGTTTCGAAATAATTTAGAAATCCTATTCAATATAAAAAAATCGAATGATTTACATGATTGAACTTACATTATGAAAAAAACACCTAAAATATTATCTAATCAATCACCATTATGTGATCCTCAATAAGTGAGTCAAAAGGGAAAAATAAATCCAGAAAGAATCTGAGAACAAAAAAATCTATAAATCTAGTTTAGGATAAATCCTAAACATATAGATCCAATACATTAAAGAGTGAGATAAAAGGAAATGGTTACTCATGATAAAATCAAACCAAAAGGTATTTTAAAAATAAAATGAAAAATAAATCCATGAAATTTCTATTTGGGAACTGAAAACCCACCCCAAGGGAGTCTCCAAAGTAAAAAATTAAAATGGGTTTAGAGGTAGAATGATTTATAATTAAAAAATATCTTTAAATGGATGGAAATAAAATACTTACCATCCCATTAATACCTAAATAAAAATCACCCACTAGACATTACATCCCATCAACCAGTTGAAGGAATCTTGAAAAAAACATATAGGCCGTGCAAAACCCACCCACTCGAAAACCTCATATATTCTTCCAAGATTCATGGTGTTGTCCACCCATTTAGTAAAACATACAGATCTAAGATATCCTCTCAAAAAAACACACTCATGTCTAAATAAATATACCAATAATGTAAGAATCAACTGTGAAACAATAGGAAAAAATAGAGATCAGCATGAGAAATATAGATATCAAAAATTAACTAAGGATTGTACATGAATTAATGTATTGGGATAACAAAAATAATTACAACATAGAGTAACATATGGATTTTATAAAATAATAATTAAACAAGTTGTTATTTAATATCATTACTCAATGATTTATCTATAATAAAATTTGAATAAAAAATTAAAAAACAAATAAATATATAAATGGTTCGTACATTCTCTATAATAAATCACGACATTAATCATTAAATAATAAAAAATTTCATCATTATATAATTATAATATTAGAATCAAGTTTTCAGAAAAAATATATTTAATAATTTATTTTATCAAAAAATATTTTTTATTCACATATACTCATCATAATATATTTCTAATTCATTTTTAGTTTATAAATCATAATAACCCTAATGAAAAAAAATATTATAAAAAAAAATTTTAATCAGATTATTAAAAAATTATGAAATCTTATAAAAAAATTCACAAGAATTTAATCCATTTCTAGAATATAAACCGATTTTATATATCCCAATTAATCTCATTATTTTATTTTTATTAATTAAAATAAAAAATAAAACATTACCACTAATTTATTGTGAATTGTGTTCATAATAAATTTAATATACATTATTAATTTTAAGGCTTACCCAAATAACTCTTCACATTCTATTCATTCAAAAAAAATGGTGTAACATAATTCCATTCCTTTTCCCCATATAGAATTTTGTAACATAATTCCAAAAAAATTAAAATAAAAATATCATCAAATTTGGGATAAAAATCCATTATTAAAACATAAAATTTAATAAACATGACTTTTATATAAATTTTTTTATAACAATCTCAATCATAATATTTTTAAAAAAATTATTATTTCTAGTACATTATATAATTCTCATTCTCAATCAAATCGAAAAGGTTGAGTATATTCAATTCCAATCAGAATGATATATTCATGTCATATTTCATCATTTTTATACCATTACCAAAACAGATCACAACAATGGTCATTATAATGGGTTTAACATGTAAACAAATAATTAATGATTCAATAGTTAATTTTCAGCTCATAATTTCAAATAAGATCAGTTAATTGGAAACTATTTTATAAACATAAATAATCACATAAATTTATAAACATCATTGTAACTCATATGTGACATAAATGATCAAAAATGAAATTTTATGATTATGAATCAAAAATTTCCAACACACACACTATATAAAATTTATTTAAATATCATTTATGTTCCCCCAATTTGACACCAAATTAGTTCACACCCCATTATTTAATACCCTAAATGACTACAACAATATAAATAGATTTATCAATACATTAATAATAATTAATAGAAATACCTGATGAAATTTTATATCTACCATATATAACTAACCATGTAAATTGTCATTTAAAGAAAATAATTCTTCAAATAATTTCCACAACACATTATAAATAAATAATTATTTTTAATTACCGAATAACCCCATTTAATATTATAATTCCAAATAACGAGCTAATGTTTTTTCATATAAATTCATGTATTAATATCATCTCTAATAAAAAAATATTAATACCTCATATAATTTCATTTTATCAATGGGTGTGACTATTTATCATTCAAAAATCATAAAATCATACAAAAAATCACATTAAAATCCTTAAAAAAATCCATACGAAATCATTCATTATTACATTATTAAATTAATATCGATTTAAAATTCAAATTTCTATATAAAATCTTACATTTAAGAAAAAAAAATTAACTAACATAAACAATGGTGGTGTATTAGAACGCTAAAGAATCTCAAAATCCATAACCTCTTATTAATTTAACAATATACAAAGAATTATATGTCTAATTCCTCTTTTATTACATTAGTTCAAGAATCCCCTTAAAAATATAAAAAAATTAAATAGTAATTAAGGAAACTAAACCTTTATTCCATTCAATGAAATCATGAGGAAAAAATCCCATGATTGTTACAATTACAATTTCACCATAAAATTTAAAATTTATTACGAATTAAGATAGAAATAATCTATATATTCTTAATAGATAAATGTGATAATATTGAGTTATTTTTTAAATAAACATTTTTATTATATATAATTATCAAATCATGAACGATAAATAAAAAAATCATTACACTAAAATTTGGGCTACAAAAAACTATCAAATCCGTAATGGAATTTTAAAAAAACGTCTTATGGTACCATCCAATGTCTCTGTGGCCAAATGTAGGTAACTCTATGTTCACATATACTATCAACTATATAATTCCATTTTAATATTATTCCAGCAACTAAAAATTAAATTTAAAACACATCAAGAATAAATTTAACAACTATAAAATACAATTCCGCATACTCATAATAAATTCCGTGTTGTTTCAAAATTCCCACTATATAGATTATCACCCTCAAGATGAAACACTAAGTATTTTTTTGTGAAAAAAATCATCCATTGATACCTCATTTAGGCTTTCAAATCAAAAAAATACAAAATTCAGAAGCATTTATCAACCTAAATAAATTTTTCACTAAATGTTTTATCTTTGAACTTCTAAATTTAATAATTATTGTTTTCTTTTCCAATGATATATCATCCAACACTCCCCAATATATATATTTACATAAAAAATCTAATACACAACCATATAAACATTCCTATATAAAATTATTTATAATCATAAATTCACAAAAACTAGGATACATTTCACATTATGTCAAACTATAATATTGACAAGATTGATAAAATACCTGAAAAATATATATCTGTATTAAAAAACATATAATTAAAGTGATGGTTCATGAAATCACTGGGGTTGGTTCCCCATTTTTTTATTAGGAATCATTATGGATATAACTTTATCCATTTATTATATGAATTTATTCTCATTAATATCATCATATAATGTGTTCCATGTCTTTGGTTTTTCTATAGGTGGATCATTTGAGATTTCCTGTTTTTATACAAATTAGAAGCCCAAGAATTATCCCTTGAATCTAACAAAATCCCAACTATATCCCAGTCAATTTTAATTCCATGTATAGACACTAATTTATAATAGAATAACTAGATTCACTATAGACATCTTCTGAGAAAATCAATCATTTCAAATGAGATCACAATAAAATATAAGTTATAGTTCTGGAGATGAAATGGATCCTAACACTATCCAAGATTAAACCACATATAAGGGTTATAACATGGCTAATAATACTTTCTCACAAGTTTAATTATGACATAATATATGTGAATTAGTTCTCTTACTCAAATAATGAAAGTATAAATACACCATGAAGGCAATATACTCAAATATTATCCTAAGATCATGGTCTATACCTTGTATTTTCAAAACTCTAGGACTAATTAAAATAATTATGATCCCCTTTCATGGATTATTAAAACACTAGGAATATCACCATAAACCTAGATTTATCCAACTATCAATAAAATAGCAGGACTATTTTCCATCAGAAATATTTTATTAAATCAAAATTGAACACTAAGAAGGAACTATATGGGGAAACCACTTTCCATGAATATTAAAGTAATTACCCATAATGTTTATCATAAGTGATCCTTCTCATTACATTGTCTAAAAATGTGTCATACATCATATTAAGGTCCACCAATTCCTTGATTACAATCCTTATATATTCTCTCATAAAAATATTATTGAGGTTCCATGACCCCATGGAAGGAAATATATGTCATGATTTTCATATATTCTATACCAAACCCAAAGGGAAACATAAAGGTATTGTGGAACATAAACTGATATTGGAAAAACCTAAATTTATGAATGTAATCTAAACATCCCATAATATAATTAAAGGGTTCACATATGGTTTATAAACAATCATGAATCATCATGAAATAGTGAAAACCATATAAGAAAATCACAATCAAAAGAGAAGAAACATATAAGCACACACTTTAAAAATTGGGAATCACAAATACAAGGTTAATCAAACAAAACCACTTTTAAATTCTCAATATATTTATATTTTCTAAAAACATCAGTCAAATTAATGATTTATAAAAATTTACAAAAAAACATTTTTGTTTTACCCACCTAGAGAAACATAGTAATGAAAAAAGTGAAACCCACATTATAAAACCCGAAATTTGTATTTAAACATCACTCTAAAATATTCTTTTTAATACATTAATTTTTTATTTCACATAATATTTCAAATAAGTATAATTATTATAATTATAAAAAATTATAAAAAATTAATTTTTTAAAACCAATCCAAAACCTAAATTCCAACCACTATTTAGGAAATAAGATCATCCATTAGTAATTTTTCATCCAATGAACTAATATAAA
Organism: Viscum album; assembly: GCA_963277665.1. Taxonomy (NCBI): domain Eukaryota; kingdom Viridiplantae; phylum Streptophyta; class Magnoliopsida; order Santalales; family Viscaceae; genus Viscum; species Viscum album. Next base: position 1,215,619,279 of record OY728141.1, read on the forward strand.
TACCATTTATCAAATAATGTGGTTCATTAGTGATAATTTGGTTTAAGTGAGTCAACCAAATTTATTTTGAGATATCCTGTAACACCATCATTTTATATATAACAATAATAATCACATCAAAAATATAAAACAAACAATAAATGCAACACATTCCATAAACTCACTATAATTGATCAGTAAAAGGATCCTACCTAAATATTGTGTCCATTTATTTATCAAATATCGTATAATCTATCTGCAATTCATGTGGTCTCCAAACATATTAAAATACCATGATATCAATTTTTTTATAATGATATATTCTCTATAAAAAATTAATGCTCCCAATGTAATGTAAAAAATATGGAATCCAAAGTAATTAATGTAATATGACTCATAAATTTCTCAATGATCCCATATAATAAAAATATGGAATTCACTATAATAAATTTTCCATAAGTTTTACCAAATTTTATAAAAATTTATTTGGAAAGGAATTTAATGACTTATCAATGTCTAAAAGGAATGAAAATGGATGAATTCCTATACTACATGAATTCTCTAGACACTACATATAAAATCCTCATTAATATTAATTGATTTTATCCTAAAAATATGTAATTTAAAATGAAATAAAGAAACATATTCTCTAAAATCAATATTAAAGAAGGGAAACAAGAAAAAAAGAATGAAAACATATTTTTTACTTGAATCAATGCACTGATATAACCCATAATTCCATTAACCAATAGAGAAAAAAGGAAAGTAAAGAAGTTTAAGGGGAGTAAGCCTCACATTTAACCAAGATAAGTTACTATTAATAACATGATGGGGTTTAAAAACTCTTAAAATTCTCAATATGATGCCACTTTGTTTATGGTTTTTGTATACCACCAGGATCCTAGTTGACCCTCAATAGAACATTGATGGGACACAAGGTTCCCATTATTCAACCACTAGGTACAAAATGGCATGGAGAATGGGACTGATCCATTTCTAACTCATAATACTCTCAGTTTGATGCTTCCATGTTTCCATTTTGATCTAAAATAACCCAATTAACATTGGTCACATCCAAAAATGATGAAATTCCTTCTCAAGACATGTTCCAAAAAAGGTAATTTCTAAGACCGTATTTTAAATCCCTAGAGATGACAACATTACCTCACTCTTGATACAAATTATAAATATAAATGTATTAACACTACAATTTTATTGTATTTTAAACATCATTGAGTTATGCTAAAACAAAAATATATAGACCTTAGACATGTGAATCATTCTTATTTTATCATGGGCCACCAATCCCATATCCCAAGAATAAAGGTTTTTCCCTCTCACATGATGACATCTCACATGAAACATGTATCCACGCCCTAATCATTATAAGGTAAAATTTTCCAATTCCCAATGGTTCTGAGATATAATAATATATCAACTTAGATAGAATTATCTAAATCGAAACATCAATAAGGGCAATGTATTCAATACCATAAAATATAAAACAACCCATATAATAAAACTTTTATTTTTGAAAATGTTTGTTAAATATCTTAAAACCTATATCAAATTTGTTATAGGATGTTGACAAGCCACAAGTACAAAACCACAAACAAAATTTTTAATATTATTTTATTTTCTTATTAATTTTACTTTTACTATTTGATTTGAGTATTATTTTAGGTATAAGATTATCTAGAATGCATAATATCATGTTGTTTCTCAAGTGAATGTGGAATTTTATGTGGATATGTAATGAATAATTTGGTTGGTTATAGATCATGTTCTGGCCTTCATTCTTTATGAAATGAAGGTAAAAATTCATTTATACATAAATATTAAAGCATACCATAATAGAGGTGATGCATATTATGATGGTTGTCTCGAAGTGGAAGTCCATTCCAAAGATATGGAGGGGTTACCATGATGTTTAATAATGTTATTTTGGTGATGCATTGGTTTTTTTGACATTATAGAAATTTGGTGAATATAAAATCATATCGTGATGATTGAATGTCATTTTATTACTAATGTTTACTACCTAACCCAATCTAGTCACATTAGGATCCCCTTCAATATGAAACATCTATTCACTAAACTCATATTACATGATGTGTGTGAATTGAACTGTTGTGGGGTTTCCATGAGTGAACTGACAACATGAGGCTGAGTCATAGTGGCTCTTCTTGATGCATGGGTGGAATTCCATAATATGATTGATTAGAATCTAGATGTCCACGTCATTCTAATAGAGGTTCCCCATTTAATGTGATCAAGGGAAACAAAATAATGGATTTATGTATGAAACATATTTCTATGAACAATAGGGGAAAACTGTGAGAATATTCTTTCAATATTTTAAAATTTCTGATTTTTTCCTCTATCCCAAATAGATTAGATTCACTTGGGGGACTTATTTTACCCATATATTGCATTCTTGACCTATAGAGATGAAGGGGTGAAAGACATACCATTTCTTTTGTCTTATTGGAATATTCATTGATCCTAAGTAATGTTCTTCAATATTATATATTCTTTTCTTAAAATTGATTTTTATTCCTCACTTCCTATTAAATTTTATCCATCCTCTCATCATAAGGACACAGTGGATGAGACCCAGGTTGGGGGTTTCCTTGATCATGGGGTTCCTATTTTATAGAGTGTGATAATTTCTGCTCTGGTCCATAACACTCTTTATTTGAGTGATTTGTGAAATCAACACATGATTAAGGTAAGTGTTTCCAAGTGATTTAGTTTTTTTGAGAATCCATTTAGTGCTTGATTTTATAAATTTATTTTCATTATCTAATACTCAAATCACAATGAAATTATATATGGTTTGTTAAAATTTATTATCTTATGGCTTGTAATCAAAATAGGATTTTCATGATTTCCCACACTTATATTTTATAACTAAATATTCTTAATATTATGTGTCTCCAGGAGTTCTTATGAGTTTATATCAATGAATTTTGTTAAATACACCAATGTTTTAAACATTTTAATTTGTTTCTAAGGATTTACATGGGATATTTTATTTATTTGAGGGATTGTTTTATTATAATTACATTATACATGTAATTTAATGATTTTTTCTTGATATGTTATTTTGTCACTTACATTTTTGTATATTCATGATATTATCAAATTTATGAAAATGTGTTTTGGTAGTGAATTAATTATATTCATGAAATATTGGATTAAATTATTGTTTTCTATTTTCTTCAAATAGATCATAATATCTAATAACATTGAAAATGGTTTCATATAAATGAATTTAAAAGGGGTTTGTGATTGATTTAATTTTAATGAAATAATTTTCACCTTGTAAAAAAATTTCATGAAAAAGGATACACCCTCAGTATAAAACTTTTGATATCATATTTTATATAAGGTTAAAAACCATAATACATAAACATATGACTATTTTTTAAACATATTTAAATTAAAAATGAGTATTTTTATGAAAATGTTTTGTATATGTGGGATTGGTTATGTTATAATGATGCTATTGTGGTATTCTCTAATTTGATATTTTGGTGATGTGTTATAAATATTAGATCAGCTATAGTAGTTAAATTAATGGGAGCCCTATATATTTATATGGTACATTGAGGGATGATTTATATTCTAGTTATATTCATGCATCAAAAACTATCCTATAGTTCAGATCTTCTCTATCTATGGGGAGTTCCACCATAAAGGTTAGTTACATCAATGTGGGAGATTATTCTGTAGGAAATTTATTGATTTATCAATAGATGTTTCCACTAATGCATTTATAGGCTCATCTCACTAACACCTAAAGAGTTTCACATTATTACGTTATACATTACATCTATACCCATACTACTATTTCATTATCAAATGTCAATTTCACATTTACACACTACTCATTTATGATATGAGTAATAATACTTTACAACTCCGGGTGGTGTTTTTTATTATATTCCATTTTAATGAATTAATTTATGATCATGGAAACTATTTATTGTTACTATTGATGCCTGAATTTCTCAATTTCTGATTTCTATACATTGACAATTTATATTTATTTGTTAATTCAGTTAATTATTTTGTTACATTTGAGGTAACATTCACATTGCATCAAAAAATGTTCCTAAAAAATGAAAAATATTTTTTCATAAATGGTATTTCAAATAAAAGTTTTAATGTTATGTTTCTAAAAACTACATGTATTTTGGAAAATGATTATAAAAAATTGAGTTGGTTTTCCTAACTCATAAAATAATTAATTTCTTTTTTATATTTGAAACTGTAGTTTATGGAATGTTTTGAAAATGTAAATGTATAGACTCGTTGATTAAATAATAATTAAATCCTTTATTACTACATAATTATACAACATGATATCATTAGACATAGTGACATTTTTACATGTTTAGGTTTTTAGGAATATTCTTTTTGTGGACTCCTCTCTGGCCACTAATGGGGTGTCCTTGGGGATATAGTTGGATGGTGTCCTAAAGTCAAGAGGAGATTTTATGTTTTTGGTTTTTTTTATTTTTCTAACTTAGTACCACGTAAGTATCACTTACTTCTTATTTCATTTTATTTATTTATAGAATCATGTTTTATTCATGTTTTATACATTCATGTGTTGTTATAGAAGTGTATGGTTGGTGTTTATTTTTATTCATGTAACATTTTCATAATAATTTTTTTAAAACAATATATATGTGTTTTCATGGAAAAACATGTTACGGGAACATCTTGTTGGATACTCTATAATAATTTACTTATTGTTTTTGATATTATATTATGAGATTTTACATTTAAATTGAGATTTATTTGTTAGGGGTGGGTTCTATTTCATATTTAGTCTCTTTTTTTATTTATATAATGATTCCAATAAAAGATTAAATATATTGTAATAATTTCATATCATGGAGTGTTACCTACGCTATTATATCCCAATGTTTAGATGTATAATTTCGAGTTATCGCCAGTACCCAAACATCAAATAGACATATAGAGTCATAATTATTCTTATATTATATTATACTTCATGGAAATAATGTCCTTAAATGTTTATGGAGTGAAAAAATTATTGAATAAAAAATTCACTATAAAATCTTATGTTCTCAGGATAAAATTACAACTATGAATTTTTAATAGAAATAGTCATAAATGATGGGAAACTGTCATTTTACAACATCTATAGAATATTTTGGCCTAGAAATCATTTAATACAATTTTTATTGAGTGGAATTACCATGATAATGTGAGTATAGAGAAAGTTATGTGACTCTTATATGCCAAGTAGGGAGAGATTACATTAAAGGAGTTTGTTGATCATTTTAATGATCTAGTTCATTTCTACCCTATGTTAGTATTCATGAAAAAAATTTAAGTTTATATCTACTTAAAGGGACTCCATTTCGACCTTAGTTCTGGGGTTCCATCATTGGACTAATCATCATTAAAGTATTTGGTCAATAATTCCATTATAGTGAAATTGATTGTTTTTGGGAGAAACATGATGTGTGAAAACACTATCCCCTTTGACATGGGTGTAGATTAATTATTTTTTTAAGATAAAATGGAAATATAAACTCAATATTAAGAACCAGAAGGATTTGGGAGGACGTTTTTAATTTTTAAATTTCTCTAATGTTGAAGTGATACCTTTTATGATTTCAGTGTGTCCAGTGTCAAATATATAGTCCCTCTAGATCGAATGTACAAATGACCTCCCATAAATGTGTTTGGTTGGATTATCTTTATAAATTTTTTAAATTTATATAATGGTAAGATAGAACATCTTTATTTAATTCTGGATCTATATATATGTATGGGAAAATTGATTCTATGTATCCACTCCTTACTTTTTTGTTCATTTTTTCTATTTTTACATTGATACTGGCCTTTATTTGTGAATTCTATACTGTTTTTTGTTATTTTTAAACATGTTATATTTGTTTATATACAGATATGAATTCCTTATATAGATGATTATTCCTCTTTTACTCATTATTTATGTGTTTTTTTATTTTTCTTTATTTCCCCAGTTTTCATTACTGTGATTTGATCCACTATAATATGTGCAACAATTATATATTAGGGAGACCTTGGATAGGTTCCTAACTATTGATCATATTTTTAGAGTTTATATATCCTAGTTATATTTTTTATGGTATGATATTTTTAAGTGTTTTTATGTATTTTTATATTTTTTTTATCTGATGAGTTAATTAGTTCGTGAATATTTCAAGAACAATTTCCCTAGTGTATCTATCTTCTTAGTTCTAATCATTACATGTATTTGGTATTAGGATGTTCTTGTTATTATTAATTTATTTGGGATAATATTGTGGATTATTATGTTATATAATAATGAAAATTATCACACCCTATCCTCAAATGTTATTATTATATTATTTTCATATTGATTTTAATTTATAAACATTAATTTTCATTGGATATTTGGACTAATATTATACAATATAAAAAAAATCACATAGTGGATTAGGGGAATATGGAGTTTTTTTTCTATTTGAGAAAAAAGTGATGGGTTGTTTTTAGATCATTACATGACCTATGAACACTATAAAATTAATGTAGGAGTTCATGGTTGAGGCAGATAGAGAACACAACACATCAATGGAGTGACACAATGTCATGGGTTTTTATAAGTGGAATGTCACACTATTGAAAGGGAGACTATGATTAAAGAGACCCAAGATTCTCATTCATATAAAAAACAACTACTTAGATTATTATTCAATAAATTACAAATAACATTCATGGGATGCATAATATTTTTCATTATTTTAATAATAGGTAAACAATCGGCTAATTTAGAGAAATATATTCAACATGTACAAAAACACTCCCTATTTAGTACTCTTGACAATGATACCCTACTTAAAAATTTTCATCATTACATAGGGAATGTAAGTTTAAGGATGTGTGACCTCATATGATCATTAATGGTAAAAATGGTTGATACATATTCATAGCATGAAAATAAGTTTCTAAGAACATGATCATAACATTTAAAACCATAACGTGCATATAAAAAAAATCATATTATTCATTTATAGAAAATTTGATAATTTTATAAGATAATAATCATAAGGGAATCAAATAAAATCATCTGCGAGGGCATAAAATTTTCATAATTCATCTATTTATTTGATACAAATCAAATTGTATCATTGTTAACATGTATAGATAGTGATAGGTTAACTAATTTATTTAAGCAAAAGAAATCATTCTCTCTTATGAACATAGGGTTATGAAACCGGGTCCATGCATAAAAATGTATGAATTAATGATAGGTCTGCACATAACACTATTAAAATTTTATTAGTGTCATTCATGACATTGTAAACTAGTAATAAGGTTTATTAATAACATATTTACTCCTGATTTATATATTTTTACCTAATTCATTGGTGGGAGATATGGGTCCAACCTACCACATAATTAAATTATTACAAATGTGTTCCATAATATAATAAAATAGTCATTATATCATAACCCCTTAAATTAAATGGGTTTAATAAACTTTTCATAATATCATAACTAGTGAAAAAAATACAATTTTAATAATTATTTTATCATTTCATACATATATAACTTATGGAAATAGAATCATGATTCATATTAATTTTTTCATGTTATAACCTGTATAAGGGAAATTAATTTGGAAAACATATTTTTAACAAAAAACATTAATAAAAATAATATGAATTGTATTTTTTATCCCTATAAAATTATAATTTATATCATATGATATTATCTTAGATTGAGAATTATTTTGAAGGATAACATGGATCATTTCTTAAAGAAAATAACATGTCTTCATAAATAACAATATAAATTTAAAATTTCATGAATAATTTTGAAAATATATTAATTTAAAAATATCCTTATAAAATATAATGGAATACCAAAAAATTGATTAGGATGGAATAAAATTACCTTCATGATGTATGTTTTAAAATAAATATTCCATTCAGATTCTCAGTAAATCAAAACATGAATTATTTAGAAAACAACATTAATTTTTCTTTAAAATAAGTCTCCAAACAAAAACATGGTTAAATATTTCATTCATAAATAATTTTTATAATTTTCAAAAAAATAACTGATTTTTTTAGAAATCTGTTTTTTTTTTTTGAAATTAGGGTTTTCAATCGAAGAGAGAAATAATGATGTTTTTTTAGTTAAAATCATTCTAACTCTTATGTTCTTAAAGAGTGGGAAATGAAGATTTAAAATGTATTCTAATTAAATAACCATTAGAGAAGAAATTTTTTGCGTTAATTAAGAGAGATATCATAACATTTCATCATTGGAAGCGTAGTCATAAACAATCCAAATAAATGACAAGATTGTGTGATAAAACAAATACCACATTGGTAACGTTGAATCATAATCACCATGAATGAATTATATGAAATGAAACATAAAATATACTAAGAATAAAAAAACATTATATTACATTTCATAGGAGATTTATATATATCTTATAAAAGAATACATAGGCATAACATAATAGATGTCTCAAAGAAAGAAAATGAAGACATAAATAAAATACCAATTTAGTAAATTCGGAATAATAAACCCATTGACAGTCATGTAAGGAAATTTATATTTAAATAAAAATAATTATCATGAGAAGAATCATAAAATATAGTCATGTGATGCATTCGGGCCACTTGAATTACAAAGGTGGTGAATATGGAATGTGTTTCATGAAAGAAAAAAAGTGAGATGGAAATCTCTTACCTTATTTCTTGACTTCATTATTTAATGTTAAAAAGTATATCATAATAAATATAAGTGTATATTATAGAAATTTTAGAAATATAATTATATATACCATACCTTACATTATTTATTTATGAGCTTATGTAACATGTTTATTAATAATATCATGTTAATGTCACGTTTCATGTAATAAGTTCTTTGTTATTCCTATAGGTATTGACTTCTAGTTTTTTTTCCTATTACTTTGATCATGGTTCAATTTTATCTAGAATATTAAACAATAAAATAATTACTATATTTTTAGATCAATTATACTTTAAATAACAAATATTGAATATGGTTTTTGGAAATTATGTACGTTATGATCATGGAAATGGTAAACCATACACACGTGTGCTTAACATTTCAACTTTTAAATGGTCATTATGAAAAGGAGTTATGTAATATTTTATAATTATACAAAATATAAACATCACAAATATTTTCATTATTTAAATAAAATTATATATATTATCGACATTATTGTGTAATTGACTAGATAGAGTCACGTCGCTTTGCGAAGGCAGTAGTCCACACATACTGGAATTAGATTATCATCATTCATTGAGTGAAAATCTAAGAAATAAAATTACATATACTATTTTATGAGTTATATATATGTAATAAATATCATAATTATGTCATTTATATGACATATATGTCATAAAATTAACCTTATTATCATCAAGGTAAAGCGTTAATGAAAAAAATCACATTACTACATGGGGAATTTGACTATGGTAAACTAGAGACATATTACCATATCTCATATGGAATGGAATAAAAAAATAATTTATATAATTGATCTAGATGTATAATTGTGTTTTAAATTTCATATATATATATATATAATCTTTCATCATACCCAATCGTGAGGGTTGGTAATGTAAAAACGAATTACATTAGTTTTCAAGGTAGTTGTCCACCATACAGACGAATGATGATTTCATAACCCATTTGATGGATGGGGAAATGGCTTTAGTTCATTACATTATCATAAAAACAAATCATATATGTATGATACATAGTTTATTATATCTTTTTGTTTTAATAAGAATTGATACAGTTAGAGAAAAAAAGAAAATAAAAACACACCTTGAAAAAAGTTACACCTTACTTAGGAAATCTACATTGATTATCACCAAAATCCTTACATGGTAAGATTTAATGTGATCTATATTGTTATTGGTATAACCAAAATGGATTGATGGTGCGATGTGAAGAGGATTGGGGTGGTCGTTTACAAGTGTGGTTGTAATTGTTTGAAAAGAAAAAGGTATAAACCCATTTTTAACATGAACCAAGGATCCAAAATATATTATTATAGAGAAATATACAATAAAGTATCTTAATATTTCCCAATAAAATATTTTATTCAAATTTCAATGTCTTTTTATTATTTATCTATTTTGGTTAGTCCCTTGGTAAAACCATTTTTATCATAACTTCAGTTATTATTTATTATTGTATTCAAAATTCATTTTAGAAAGAAAAATTATTTAACTTATTAGATAATGTACATTATTCCGATTTCGAATATGGAATTAATTTATCAAAATTAAATTCAAATATGTGTTAATGTTTAGATTAAATTTAATGTCATAGACTTGATGATAGAACACGATTTCAAAGAAAAAATGTTCAAAAGTAAGAAAAAAATTATATAAAATTACACTATACAAATAATTAAAATGAAAAAAATTGGATAAATAAATATACAATTTAACTACTTTTACTTTAAAATAAATTTAAAATATATCTTATGTTTATAAATATTTTTTAAAAAAAATACATTTTTATAAAAATCAGTATTTTTTCTATTTATCATTAAATTAAACTTTTTATAAAATATTCAAACATTCACCTAGATATATTTTTGATATTAATATTTAAAAAATTAAGTATTCTTTTTCAATTAAATTATTTAAAATATCAAAAAATGAGTTTTAATATAAGTTTCTAGAAATTTGTAAAAACTTATTTTTATAAATTTACAATTGTTAAATTTAAAATATAATTTATTCATATCTCTTGTCTAAAAACAGAAGATGAATGTTAAAATTTTTATGAATTATATGGTACATAAGATTCATTAAAAAAGTTACCTAAAAGTGGTATGTTAAATTTATTGTGTTAAAACATGTTTTTATAAAAAAATCAAAAAAGGATTACATGTATTTTCAAATAGAATTTATTTTCATTTTTATCTAATCGAAATCCAAAGAATTAATTTTTTATAAGTATGAAAGACATATATTTTCACTATTTGTTTAATCTTATTTAGACCCACCATTGCATTTACTATGAGATAACTATCATTTTAAATAATAATATTTTAATAGTATATCACATTTCATTTAAACTATGTGTTATTTATAATTCAGGATAAACATAATATTAAGTGTAATGAAAAATATCAAAAATATTTAATTTATTTGAAGAAAATGCATTCCACAAAATAACAGGGTGTAACATTATACCCCCCATAAAATTAATTTCACCCATGAAATTCATCACATTAGTAAAAAAATGAAGACCCTTATGCCTTATTACGTTCTAAGGTTCCCATTTATATTCCTCATGTTGTGATTTTCCACAAAAAAAGTCACCATGCTAGTAGTCCTATTTAATAAATATTTCTGTATTCTATCCTGAATCTCAAAATATTGTTCCTCATAAAAAATATAATGTTACAGCATTATAACCACAATGTTCATTACAGTAGATGAATCAGATTTTTTAATTCTTCAGGAGTGATATATGGAAAACATCGTGATCTTGATAGAGTTTTTATGGAAGATCTAAAAGATAAGCTATTGTCCTGATGGGATCAAGTATTTTAATGGTACTAATATATCTAGATTAGAGTATTCCATTATTTCTTCCATAATGAAATTCATATAATTACATCTCTAAATTCTTAATATCATATATGATTATTAAAATAAAATTTATTCCAACTTTTCACAATCCTTAAATATTATTCGGTTGTTATAACCTTCTATAAAACTTTATTAGCTATCTTGGGTCCCAATAGAATTCTTTCTGAAACATCAATCCAATACGTTGGAGTTCTACACGTATTTCCATAAAGGGTTGTATGATGGTCCATCTTAATGCTATATTGAAATATAATTTCCCAATAAATCTCAACATGACGAAGGTGTTGTCTGGGAAAACCTTTAAATTCCATATGATAAGCTGATAACATATGTTCTAGGGTGATAATTGATCTCATGAACTAATCATCTATTTTAGGATGATACATTTTTAGGAAATTCAACTCCATATTAGGATCATGTTGAGCATTTCACCAAAACATTGAGGTAAAATTCATGACCTAATTAGATAAAATTATATATGATACCGCAAAAAACCTCACCACTTCTTCACTGTATATTATGGAAATATGATCTAGAGAGAAAAAAATTATTCTTACAATGATGTGTGATGACCTTAGAATGTGGTCAGATATAACCCGTAATTACCTTAGAATCAAAAATATAATAAACTCTTAATGTTACCATTAACATTAGTCACATTTCCAAAATGTTTAAAGGAATTTATCCTCAAATGAATTTTTCACTAAAACATATACAAAACCGATGATTTTTATTGTAATAAATGTCACTTAAAATAACCATAATGTTGGAAAAATATAACAATATGAAACCAAAAAGGGGTAATCAATGAATTTATTATTATAATAAACCTTAAAAAAAATAACCCATGATGGTATCCATAACTCTTATACAAATTTAACATGGATACATATACACATAAAAATATTAATTAACCCTTTATTCCTTATTCGAGCTATTATCTTTTACAAAAACATATTCATTGGATTCTTGGGTTTATACTTGTACGAATTGGATACCAAATGTGTTATCATTATCAGAAAATCATATTAATGTGATATAATAACATCAAATTTCATTAAGTATGAACAATAATATTTCTATAGGGCATATTCATACAAAATAAAACATTATATTTATAACTAAGAGGGGGGATAAGTGGTCCTAGATATTCAAGATTAAATACTTTAATTATAATTGGATAAAATTTCCAATTTTATTTTATCTTTATAATTTTTTGTGTATTATCAACCTAATTAGCAATTGGATTGGAGAATTGATTCACATAAATACCAAACACTTTTAAATTCTAACACTGAATTTCGTATGGTTTATTTTGTTCTGATCCCTCTACATTCATTTAATCGAGTGTCCTCATAACATTAATTATATATTCTTTTTCTCCCTGTCCAGGAATCCTAAACATGAATCAACTTCTTATTCCATTGATTCACTCACCTAAGTGATCCTTCCCATTTTCTTGGAAATGAGGAGTTTCATACTTTTTCTTCTATCCATGTAAAATATCAATAGAGTTTCCATGGAACCCCGTATTACTTTTTCTTATCACAATATCCATGAGGGATACCAATATCCATTTCCACATAATGTGTACATAGAATTATACATTAATTGCATAAAATGTCCCTTATGGATAATTTTCTTCATATATTCTTGTTTATGGATATGAATAATTGGTCATAGATACCTTTAGGATGAATGATAAAACATTAATATTACCTCACATGTCATGTCAAATTTTCTATGTGGGTACCAAGAGATTCATCATCATTCTACATGACCTCATAGAATTCCTTATCCTTTTATTATAAAGAATATAATGAAAGTATTTTATAAAAATAATATTTGATTATTGTACCACATTATAGAGTCAATTTATTCTCATTGTGTCATATTTTAAAAAATTTCACTAGTTATCTGCCTCACCATTTAGATATTAGACATCCAATATTACTTATTCATTCTCTTAACCTTGGAGATTAGAAAAATTATATTCCTTGATACTTATCCTTTCCATAGGAAATGTAAGATCAAAAACCCTAGGGAAAAAAAGGAGTGTATTGCATCCTAAATTACGCAATATAGTGATTTTCCGTCATTTTATCATTTAAAATTTCAAAATTAGTAATCAAAAGATATATTAGGGTGATCATTGTAATTGGTTTTTTTATTATATATCCCAAAACATTTAGTTTCTAAGAAGGATACTAATTTCATTGTTTATTTTATTCAAGATTAACATGATTCTATCAGGTTCCTTCAATTGGAAAAAACAAAAATTATAGTGTATGGAAAAAAATTGTATTGGGGAATCATATAATCAAGATAAATCACTTATATGGTGACTAAATCTTGAATTCTTCATTTAAATATATGAAACCTCAGAATGTAACATGTTCATTCATTGTCATTATCTATTTAAATAATTCATGATGGTTCTAAAATATTGTATGAATTAAAAAACAATATACCCCATGAGTGTCTCACTAGGTGTGAAGAAAAGCTCGTTGATATTCACCATGTGACAATCGAGTCTAGATCAATACACTATTTATTATTTAACTTCCCTAGAAACCATTTCACTAGAGGCACATTCACTAGTAGTATCTTGAATGTGATACAATTTTGTAGAAACCCTTAACTCTATCATTTTCTACAATTAATTTATATTTTAATTTACATAAAATCATACTTAGACTTATCTTTAGAGACATCCCTAGACTAATCCTGTGAAATATACCTAGGAATCTCACTAATGGGTCCTCATCCTTATTTCCAATGGTTGACTGAATTTTTCATCTGATTCCTACCATAAAGAATGAGGCTTCTCATACATATATATTATATCGTTTTAGATTAATATTCAATACATTAAACAAATAATCTCATGGGGAATGAAATAGTTTAGTGTCTTTATAGAATATATATACACTCTTTTAATTTGATGAATGATCTTCAACATTTCCCACAATGAGTTTCCACTTTATTACACTTCAAAAACATACTGAATTGAAAACCTTTATTCATACCATGGGGTATGAAAACATAAGGATTTGTGATATCAGATGATCAGTAATGGTAAAAAAGGGATACACATAATCATGGCATGGACATACGGGTATAAGAACATGGGAATAAAATTTTAAAACGATACCCTACATATGAAATATCATAATATTTAGACATGGAATAAATATTGGATATTCATAATAGATAAATCATGATAGATTCAAATAGTATGTTTCTTGAGAGTATAACACGTGGATAATATAGAGATATTGTGAATAAAAATAAAATTATGATATTGTGAACACATGTAAATAGAGGGAATTTTTCTCATTATGTTACAGACATGAAATCATGCACTCAAATAAATTTATTGTTACGTAACCTGGTCCATGTATAAAATTATGGACTTGAATGATTAGTCTATTCCTTACACCATGAACATCTAATAAACTTCATGCATAACACTATGAACATGTAATCAGGTTCATTCATTACATTTTGAACATTTAATAAACTTCACCCAAAAAAATTAAAACAATTGATCAGGTTTATGAATAACATTTTTACTCATCAGTTATTAATCATTACCATATGTATTAGAGGGAGATATTGGTCCCACCCATCAAAAAATGAAAATATTACATATTTGTTTCACTTGATCATAAAACATCATCATATCCTATCCCATGAAATGAAATTAATTTCTTAAAAATTTCTTTATATCGGTACAAGTGTAAAATTTATATGTTTCTTAATCACCTTTTCATTTCATCATAACATAACCTATGTAAAATGAACAGGGTTTCATAAAAATTTTATCATGGTGTAATCCATGGAAGATAAACATGATTCATAAACAAAATTTCATGATAAACCATTCATAGAATGAATAATAATGAAATTCATGGTTCATATCCCCAAAAAATAATAAGTTACATTAAATAGTATCATCTTATATGCCTAATTATTTGTAATGATAACATATAACATTCCTTAAATGGAATAAATTTTTTTACAAATCTATTTTTGAAATTAAAAAACAATAAAAAAATAATTTTATTTGAATTTAACCATGAATAAATATTAATCAATATTCATTTCAATTAATTATGATTATGTGTAAAAATTCTATTCATGTCATACAAGTTGAATCAAATATTCTTTTCATATTTTCTATAAAATCCAAATAAGAATTATTTGGAAAAAGACATGAAGAATCCTTAAAAACAAGTAAAAAAATTCAAAAAAAGGTTTAAAATGTCATAAATAAATTATTTTAATAATGTTAAAATCATATTTTATAAAATAATTAGAAAACATTGTTTTGAAAAAAAATGGTTTTATATTGAACGGAGAAATGAAGACATTTTTCTCCAAAAATATAATCTTCTAAACTCTAGAGTACAAAAAGAGGGTAAAATGGAGTGAAAAAATTTAATCACATGATATAACCATTAAATAATAATATTTATGAGTTTATTTACTGATAGATCAAAAAATTATATCCTTTGAAGAAAAATCATAATTATCTGATATAAACGACGTGTTTATGTTGTGAAACCATTTCCACATTGGTATCATTGAATCATAATCTACATGAAAGAATAACATCAATTGAAACATGTAATATCATGATAATAAATAAAATTATTATATCATAAATAAGAGGGGATGTATATACACCTCATAGAAGAAATCATGTGCATAACGTAACATATCTCTCAAATAAAAAATGTTGAAGAAAATTCATTACCACTTTTGTAACATTTGAACCATAAACCTACATAAATAAATGTCATCAAATGGAATTTTAAATCACAGTAATTATAATTATAATGATTATAAAAAAATCATGGGTGTTATTCATCCCAAATAAAATAAATATGTTTTGAATATGGAATGTGTCTCATGAAATTAAACAAACTATGACTGAAATTAATTACCATGAGTATCGACTTCCTTCAAACATATTCAAAAAACCTATATAATAAATATAATTATATTTTATATATATTAACGAAAAATAATAGTAAATATCATACCACAAACTATTTAGTTATGACATTGAATTACTTATTTATTAATAATTCTTTGTTAATGTTGTTTTTTGGTAATTTTTGCTCAGTTTTTTTTAATTTTTATTTTATTTTTTAATTCCTTATATATTAAATGTGGGTAAATTATATCTATAATAATAATAATTAAATAATTAAATTATTGATATAGCAATTTTACTTTTAATACCACTCATGAATAATGTTTTTGATAAATAAATTATGTTACGATCATTGAGACGGTAGGTTGAATATACTCAATGGTAACATTTCAAATTTTCAATAATCATTATGGAAAAAAGGTAAGTAATATTTTACCATTCCATAATTATCATAATATTATAGATAATTTATTTTATATTTAAATATACTTATAAATTTTATCCATGTTATATGGTGATGAATAGAAAGTCTTCATGCTGGTGATAGTTCACACGTACAAAAATGATGGTATAATTATTCAGCGAGTTACACTGTAAAAAAATGATAAATTATATATTAATAACGATAAGTGTTTCATTAATATCAAAATTATTATCATTATATATCGAATATTCATTAACATTGTCCTTACTCTCTTGTATGTAAATAGTTACTAAAAAATATATCACTTCGTGAGGTTGTAGTCCATTATACACATGAGAGACTTTATTATACTCACTATGGAAGAGAAAGTAAAATAAATTTATATATCATATAATGTCTCAAAATGAATTATTGTTTTATAAATATCATATATTTAGTTTATATTCATCATGATACCCAATTGTGATAGTTTTTAATAGAAAAATGAATGACATCATTTTGTGAGACGGTAGTAGCCACACACATGAATGATGATTTGTTAGCCCATTTGATTAATGAGGAGTTGTTTTTAGGTAATAAAATTAATATATATATATAATTATATTTAATATAAAATGTTTATAACATAATAATGGTTTAGAAATAATTGACAGATGTTGAGGAAGAAAAAAATGCTGGTGGAAAAACATAACCTCTTCTTCAAGTAACCTCTTTTGGTTTTCACCAAAAAAAGAATTCTAGGATTTCATTAAAAATATATTAAGGATTATAGGAGATAATAGATAATTTGGAATGTTTTTTAAAAATTTATTGGTCATACCAAGAGTTTTCTATGGTGTGAATAAGAGAGGATTTTGTGTTCCCTTTTAAAGGTGTGGTGTAATGACCCACCAATTCTCATTTTCTTGAGAGTACAACGAGTCATTAATAGGCCTTAAGTGACGTTCCCAAGGTACCAAAGTCTAGAAATAAATGATGATGGATTTGATAAAAAATTGGGGAACAATTTTCCCTTAATAAAAACCCATCCAAACCATCAACTAACAGCCATTATATGATGCATGTCAATAAAACATTCAATCATGTAATCCCAAAAGACAGCCATGTTGTTCCACAATATAACCCAAATCCAAAACAATCCAACACAATATCAGAGTACAATGTATAAGACTAAATAAGAGACCAATAATAAAACATGGAACACTCTATGACTCCACCACAAGAACCATGCTCCAAGCACCACCACATATCCCAAGCATCACTACCAACAACTAGCAATGAGATGTTTTACCTTTACCTGTATTCCGAAATACAACATCTGTAAAAGCACCAATGTGTTAAAGAAGGGGAGAGTATAAAACTCTGTAGGTTTTCCCCAATGACTTCCCTTCTCAAGCCACTAGGATAAAAAAGTTAGTCACATTTTTTTAAAACAATTTATATAATTTTTTTACCAAAACAGTTTATACCCAAATATAAACAAGTTCCCAAAAATATTTATAACCAAAATCATACAAGTGCAACAGAAACCAATTTTTCCAACAAGTTCATTTTTCAGGAAAATATCTATTCAATATTTAAAAACATTTCTCAAAATTCTTTTGACATACCTAATTCATTCCATATATCTACACAACTAACCCTGCATGTAACTTGGATCTCCATATACTCGCGATTGGTGAGTCTTCTTTTCACTAAGTCTCCCTTAGTGAACCAATTGATGGGAGAGATCCCTAACCCATATCTATCCCGTTAATGATGGGGGAGACCCCTAATGTTTATATGTCCCACATTTCCGTGAACACACAAAACCATCATGTCAAAAACCAAGTGTGTTCAACTAATTAAAACCATTTCAATAAAATTGTACTTTTATTGAAAACCAAAGAAGAAACCAATTTCAAAATAGTCATTTCACTTCAATAAAACATTCCCATTTATTGGAACCATCTAATCCAAACCATGTTTCACTATTCCATAAAACCCCATTTTAAAATCTCTATTTTAATATTAATAACCAATGAACTCATTCAAAATCTCTAATTTTTCAGATTTCATAACCATCACTTAAGAAGATATCTAACAACTGTTCAACAACCAAATCACAATAAATTCAACCCCACAAATTCAATTTGAAATCATGCCAATCAGTTCTAATATGTGGAGTCAAGAAAGAATCCTTCAACCTCGATGGTTTTGATGAAAACCACAATGAATGAAGAACACACAAGAAAACCAGGTTGATTCTTAAAGAACCCTCCCTAAATCTCATTTCATAACAAGACTAAGACCAAATATCATCATATATGGAATCAACCCAATTAGATCTACCCATAACCAGCGTAAATCTAAGAAACCAAGAGAAAAGTATAAGTAGATCTAATAAACTGATCAAGAATGATGACGAACAATCACATAACTCACGAATCTGGCTTTGATTCGCCATGGAAAGCATTCAGATCATTTCCAAAACACTTGGGAGAGGTTCTACTATCTTCAAGGAAGAGTGATCCCGAGTTATGGCCGCTAAAGAGGAAAAAAGATCCATTTAGAGGAAAACATGTCTTTGATCCTCTTTTTGAGGATCTCATTTATGTGCCCGCACAGTTAGTTCGCACAGTTTGAAAAATAGTGAGATAATCGTGAGTTAGCCACTACCTCAAAAGTTTCATTACGCACTGTTTGGCCACATGGTTAGACAAACCGGGAGCCACCCGTGCGACTACCCCTTTTCCTCAAAATATCATTCCATGTTCTCCTAGCTCTCTCATTGATCACCCTTATCTTTATAACCATTAAAATCATTAAGTAAGGGTTACATTCCAGAAACTGTGGGTACTACATTCTCCCCACCATTATTCTTTTCATTCTCAAAAAGTATACAACCCTTACTGGCCAAAAAATAGTTTTGACCACTGCTCTTCAATTTCTTTCTCTCGTTCCCAAGTCTCTTCCTAAATCTGGCCATGTTTCTATAAAAACTACACAATTCTGATGATTTTCCCATGAAATAATTTTTCTATGTATCCATGATACACACTGAAATATGTACCAGTGATGCATCCAGTTCTATCTCTACATTATCCCATCTGATCAAATGGTCAGGACCAGGGTGGTACTTTTTCAACTAGGATACATGGAACACATTATGCACCGAACTAAACTGTGGTGGTAATTCCAACCAATATTCCACCTCTTCATCCCATTATTGTATCTCAAAAGGTACAATGTATCTAAGATGTAACTTTCCCTTCTTCCCGAAACGACGATGTCAAAGTCATGGAGAGATACTCAAGAAGACATGTTCACCCACAACTAATGATAATGTTCTTCGACAGTGATCTCCATAAAATTTTTAAAGACTCTAATCTGTCTCCATCATCTTTCTAATCAAATAGTTCTTCTCTTTTGTTTCTTAGACAAAGCATTTCCCAACTAGTGAAGTTTCACCCGCTTGCACCCATCATAGCGGAGAACGACAAGGACACCAATACAATGATTCAAACAGAGCCATGAGTATTGAGGCTTGATAGCTATTATTGTATGAGAACTCCACTAATGGTATATTCCCATCCCATGAGCCACCGAAATCCATTACACAAGCCCACATCATTTCGTCCAATGTTTGTGTTGTCTTCTTGGATTTCACATCCATTTGAGGATGATACACGGTTCTCATAGTCAAATGAGTTCCATGGGCTTGCTATAATGATTTCTAGAAATGATATGTGAACCCGAGATCTCTATCTGAGACTATAGATACTAGTACACCATGCCTCTTTACCAATTCATAGATATAGATTTTTGAAAAATCCTCCACCGTATGAGTTTTACAAATAGGTATGAAATGGGCCCACTTGGATAGATGATCCACTATCACCCAAATGGAATCGTGTTTCTGGGCTGCTCTTGGAAGACCTGTATCAAAATCCATTGATATTTGATCCTATTTCGACACTAGGATGGGAAAATATTTTAACATACAAGGTGGTCTCTGATGCTCTGCTTTATCCTGCTTACAAGTTAAGCACCGCGAGATGAACTCGACCACCTTTCTTTTCCTGCCGCTCTACCAAAACTACACCTTCAATGCCTTATACATCTTCTGTATACCTAGATGTGCAGCCAATATTGAATGGTTGTACGAATGAAAGTGTTGTTCCTAGAAAACCATAGGTACAACCATTCGATCCTTGAAACACAAAAATGAACCCCCTCCATTTTCCATCCATCAATGGTCTCCCCGCCATTGTGTTTTGAACTCACAACTAGACATTGTGCATCAGATGTTTGTTCTTATTTGATCTTTTTTACTAAATCAGGAATAAGCATAGCTAAAGGGAAATATGCAACATTACCTTGGTCTTCACATTCCATATGCATGTCAGTTAAGACCAACATCAACTACCATACATCTGAAGCTTCTTTCGCTGACTGAGCATATGACATTATACTCTATGGATCCGCCACCAAATTTACTTTCCCCGATGTGTACATCAAGTCAAATTCTACCATTTTGAGACATTCCATCCAACTCCATTTCTTCAAATTTAATTCTCATTGTGAGAAAATGTGTTTCAAGATTTTGTGATTTGTAAACATAGTAAATTTCTCACCAAATAGATAATGAATTTAGGTTTTCAAAGCATGGACGACTGAAGATAAGTCTAAATAATTTTTTGCGTAATTCTTTTCATGCACCCTCAACATCCTTGAACCATAAGAAACCACATGATCTATTTTCATGATAACACAACCCAACCCTTATCCCGAAACATCACAATACACCACATACCCCTGTCCTAATTTTGGAAAGGTCAAGATAGGTGTTGATGTAATCTGAACATTCAGTTCCTATAAAGACATTTGAAATTTATCTATCCATTGGAATGGAGAATTCTTATTTGTCAGAGATATCATTGGTGAAGCTAGTCATGATAAATCATGCTCATGGAATCAGTAGTAACCATCTAGACCAAGAAAACTTCATATCTTGAACACATTATTCGGTGGTTTCCAAGTGATAACGACTCCTATATTTTCAGGATCAATAGAAACACATTTCTCATAAATGACATGGCTAAGGAAACATACTTCTAGTATCCAAAAATCACACATTGATAATTTGGCATACAAACTGTGATCTCTCAAGATTTGTGAAACTATTTCCCAGTGCACCTCGGGATCAACCCTTGTCTTTTAATAGACCACAATTTCTTCCTCAAACACCACAAAAAATGAATCAAGATATTATTGAAATATCTGATTCGTCAATACAATGAAGACTTCTGGTGAATTGGTTAGACTTAAAGTCCCGAAAACATATTCATAGTGGCCATATATTCTTCTGAAATCTATCCTTTGAATATCCTCTTTCTAAAATCTCAATATGTGTTATCCTGATTGCAAATCAATCTCGGAGAACCATTGACCTCCCCTTAATTGATCAAATATATCATCAATGTGTGGAAGTGGATATCTATTTGTTATCGTAACTTGGTTAATATTACGATAATCAACACATAGCCGTAGATTTCCATCTTCCTTCTTCATGAACAAAACCAATGCTGCCCATGGAGACATACTTGGTCGAATGAAACCCTTATTTTACAGATCCTCTAACTACACATTCAATTCTTGTAACACTGTTGGTTCCATCCAATAAGATGGGAGGTAAATAGAACTGGTCCTTTGAAGGATTTCAATTGTAAACTCCACTTCCCAGAGAGGTGGTCACCCTTAGAATTTCTTGGGAAAGACATTTGGAAAATGGTCCACAACAGCTAGAAAACTATTTTCCTCGATCTCTTCCATTGATGCCAAAGTCAATATAGACAATTGGTAAGATATCATTCCCACCATTGGTTCCAACAAGCTCTTGGAAAATTTTATATAGTCCTCCCTCCTCTAAAGAGGAGGTCGTACCGTCCTCAATCATGAAACCATCTATTCTCCTATAATAGTCGATTTGATCCTTGAACGTTATCAGCCAATCCATACCCAGGATTACTTCATAGAAATAAATATCCAAAATCGAGAAGTCCCATTTTAACTCAGCTCCATCAACAGTTATAGAAGATTCTCTACACACAAAGGCTTGACATTCTCTTTCACCAAGAGGAGATTGTAGTTTCAAAACAAAAGGCATCATTTTTGGTTTTAAACATATAATTTCAACCACACGAGACACAATGAAGGAATGTGATGAACCAGTATCATATAACACTTGCACTAAGGTAGTATTCAAAAGAATAGTACCTCTCACTGTAGATGGACCAGCCTGATCATCGACAATCATCTTCTTAGCTCTATAAAATTTCTACTTCATTATAATTTTCTCGTTGTTTGCTTGCTGAGGTTTCCCTATTTGAAGAGTCATGGACTTTCTAGAATCACCATGTCTAGATATTCTCTAATGATGAGACAGATTCTGCCATCCACGTCCAGTCGAAGCATACGATGCTTGCGATAGTTGAGAAGTGTCTTGCGCACCTAACCTTGGAGCACTGAGACAATAGCGCTAACGATGTCCCATCTTGTTACAATTAGTACTTGCTATGTGTTGTGTCGTACAATCTCTCTTTATTTTTTCAAGGAAACCACATTGAAAACAACCTACTTTGCTCTAGGGTCATGGAGGAAGGTTTACTGATCTATCTTTCTGGATCTAATTTCCACTTGCACCGTTGAAATAGGTGTCCCTTTTTATTTTGTTCCCAATGGTTGAGTAACCACCATTTCTGTTAGGTATCATCTTTTCTCCTACTATCGATCTCGAAATATCACATTCATCAACAATTGCTCGGTTCACCATCTCTATATAATCCATAATACAGAGTACCTCAACCTTCGATCGAATCTCATACCTTATCCCCGATCCGAAGATGCATGCCTTCAAAGACGCACTTACGACAACCTCTGGTGAAAATGGACTAAATTCATGAACATATCCACATACTCTGTGACAGAGAGACTCTCTTTTTCCAGGCTAAAAAAGTCCAACATTTTCTGGATTTTGAACATGTGCGGATAGAATTGTTTGTAGAACAATTCCTCAAAATCCTCCCATGTAAGTCCATCATCCAATTTAGCCTGCACCGATAAATCCCAAAACTGACGTGAAAAGATCCTCGAGCATATACGTCGCAAACTTGACCTTGATCTCGGATGGTGTGCATATGAAATCAAAGATATGACTCATCCTACTAAGCCACACCTCCGCATTCTCGGTTTCAGCATCACCCTGAAAGTTTGGTGGATTGTGCTTCATGAACTGGATGATATGATCCACATGCCTTGGTTCATTCCTTCAGTTCCCTGTAACCACATCATGAAAAGCCAAAACAATAATCTGAACTAACTCTTGGTTCACCCATGGTTCAGGTGAAACCACATTCTCCACATCTTCTTTGAGTTGGTTTCAATGACACCTAGTGGGTGAAATTTTCTAAACCAACAACAAGCTCTGTCAATATCAATTTATAGAAACTAATGTCTTATCATTTCAAATTCTATCAAATCACCTATCACAATATTTCTTTCCAAAACAACATTTTTCCCATGTTCAACTATTTTTGAAACCACTTCACAAGCTTTTGAAAATTAAACCATTTTCATAATACGATAATCATTCACTTTTTCAAAATCATTCATTTGAAAACCAATTCCATACATTTAAAAACTGATCATTTATCAAAATTATGTATGCACACCTAGTGGGATGTCATTGTTCTATATTGCATGTCATGATCTCTTCATTGGCTAAACCCATGAAAATGATATTTCAAAATCCTATAAGTGCCTCTAAACAATTATTTACCCAACTCCTTGGTCACATGAAGTTTAGCATAAAAGGGTTAGATATGTCCTTTTATGCTATATATTTGATGTTCCTACAGTCATAATCATTTATACAATTCCAATCCAAGGAATAGACAAGAATGAATTTAATGTCCAAAACGGAACATCGATGATTACTTGTTAGGAAGGGACTAAACAAGAAGATACCATATGTAATGACCCGCAAATTCTCAATGTATTGAGAGTACAATGAGTCATTAATATGACATAAGTGACATTCCCAAGGCACCAAAGGCTGACAATAAATTCTGAGGGCTTCGACAACAAATTGGGGAATGACTTTCCCTTCAGAAAAACCCAAACAAACCATCCACTAATAGCCACTATATGATGAATGTCAATAAAACATTCAAGAATGTATTCCCAAAAGATAGCCATGTCGTTCCACAATACAACCCAAAATCAAAACAATGATACATGATAGTAGAGTACTATGCTGAAGACTAAACAAGTGACCCAAAATAAACCAAGGAACACTCCATGACTCCACCCCAAGCTCCAAGATCCATTATCTATGAACCACCAAATATCCCAAGCATCAACCCGAACCACTAGCAATGATATCTTTTGCCATTACCTATATCCCGGAATACGACATCTGCCAAAGCACCAAAGTTCCAAAGCAGGGGTGAGTACATAACTCATTAGGCTTTCCACAATGACATCCCTAATCACGCAACTAGGATAGAAAAGTTAGTGACATTTATATAAAATAGTTCATAATAAACAATTTACTGAAACAATTTATAACCAAATATAAACAAGTTTCCAAAACAATTTATATCCAAAGGCTTACAAGTGAAATTGAAACATATTTTTCCAAAAAAAATTTTTTTTAGAAAAATGACTAAACAAGATTTAAAACCATTTCTCAATATTCCATTGACATTCCCAATTCATTCCATACATCAACACAACCAAAACTACATGTAACATGGATCTCCATATACTCTCGAGTGGTGAGTCATCCATTCACTAAGTCTCCCTTAGTGAACCAATTAACGAGGGAGAGCACTAACCCTTAACCATCTCATTAATGATGGGGAAGACCCCTAACCATTATCCATCCCACATGCACCCTTTGATGGGTGAGTTCCCTAACCCTTATCCATCCCATTAATGATGGGGGGGACCCCTAACCCTTTTCCATCCCACTTGCTCGTGAACACATGCAACTATCATGTCAAAAACCAAGTGTGTTCAACCAATTCAAACCATTTAAAAAAACTGTACTTTTATTGAAAACCAAAGAAAAAACCATCTTCAAAATAGTAATTTATCTTTAATAAAGAATTTCCTTTTATTGTAAACATATAATACAAACCATGTGCCAAAATTCCTAAAAATCCCATTTGAAAATCTCTATTTTAAAATTAACAACCAAAACACTCATTCAAAATCCCCAATTTTCTAGATTTCAAAACCATCACTCAAGATGGGTTCCAACAAGTTTTCAGCAACCAAATCACAATAAATTTAACACCACACATTCAATTTGAAATCATGCCAATTAGTTTGACTAAGTGGAGTCAAGAAAGATGTCTCCTCCCTCTAAGGTTTTGACGAAAACCACAACAAAACGAATAACGCACAAGAAAAATTGGTTGATTATTCCAGAACCCACCTTAAATCTCTTTTCCTAGAAATACCAAGACCAAATATCATCATATTTGGCATACACACACTTAGATCAACTACTAAGAGGCGTAGATCTATGAAACCAAGATAAAAGGATAAGTAGAACTAAAAAACCTATCAAGAATGATGACGGATGATCACATGCCACAAGAATACAAGTATGATTCACCAAGGAAAGCCTTTAGATCACTTCCAAAATGCTTGGTAGAGGTTATCCTACCATTAAGGGAGAGTGATCCCGAGTTATGGCTACATAAGAGGAAAAACAAGCAATTTAGAGGAAAAAACATGTGAGATCCACTTTTTAGGATCTCATTTGAGTGACCACATGGTTAGTTTTCACGGTTTTACAAACCGTGCACTAACCATGTGTTATCCACTGCCTCAAAAGTGTCACTACAGATGGTTAGGCCGCATGGTTAGACAAATCGTGTGCTGCTCGTGTGACTTCCCCTTTGCCTCAAAACATCATTCCATGTTCTCCCAACTCTCTCATTTATTACCCTTAGCTTTATAAACAATAAAATAATTAAGTAATGGTTACATACCAGAAACCGGGGGTACTACATGTGGTGGGTGGAATACTTGTATTTTTTATAAAAAAAGGTGTTTGTACACTTTTATATTGAACCAGGGCCCCAAAATAGATAATTATTCAATAATATAAATTATACGATCTATCTATGTCTATATAACAAATTATATTATATTGTTTAGGTTATTTTAACAATTATCTTTAATTTTTAACCATCAGTAAACCTATTTTATACTTAACCACAATAATAAAATTTTATTTCTTTCATTATTCATTTTGAAGACAAAATAATTTTAACTTTTAGATAATTAAATTATTATAATCCAAAATATAGTATGAATTTTTTCAAAATAAATTTATATATGTAATGATATTTAATTAAAAATTAATACCTTATATGTGACTAGAAAGTGGGTTTTCAAAGAAAAATGTTCAAAACTCTATATTTTTTTTATATAAAATATGAATATAAATATGATTCCAATATCCTAAATTAAACTAAAATATATATAATTGATCTAATTTTACATTGAAACCAATTTAGAATATAATTTATCTTTATAATAAATTTAATCAAAAAATATTTATTCAAATAAAATTCAGTGCTTTTTATTATTCATCAAAAAAACCATATTTTCTTAAAATTACCCAGAATTCATCATAAGTTAAATATTATATTACTGTTAAAAAATTGAATTTTATTTATGAAAATTTATTTTTTGAGTATATCGAAAAAAAATATTTAAAATTTTTTTCCAAAAAAGCCACAAAGCTACTTTCTTAAAAATTACAATTTTTGAGAATTAAATTGCATTTTATCGTATCTCTTGTCTAGAAAAAACATAAGAAAAATTTTAAATATATTAATAATTATATACTATACAAATTTAGTTAGAACAAATCATCATAAGTAGTTTTTTAAAATTTATTTATGTATAGCATGATTTTTTTCCTAAAAATATTATTCTATAAAATAATTTTCTTTATTTTAAAATAGTTTTTATTTTTATTTTTTTTAAGTTTTCAGAAAATAATTAATTATATATACAATGATAAAACATATATTTTCATAAAATTATTTAATCCTATTTATACCCTGTATTTCAATGTCTTTGAGATAACTATAATTTTATATAATACTATTTTCATAATATGTATAGTTTTATTTAAACTTAGTGTTGGATGTAATGGTAGAAAACCACTATGTTTTGTGTGATGAAAAATATCCAAAAGATTAAAATTATTTGAAAAAAATATTCTTGAAAAAACTATTGTGTTAGAATTTTTTGATAATGTGTATGGTTTCCTAGGTGATGTCTTTATTGTTTATATTTTCAGAAATTAGGTAAATAAAAATTCATTCAATGAAAATGGTGGGTTAGACTATAACCAACCCTTCACATTATAACTACATCTAGTCACATCCTGACCAAACATTCTAACTTGATTATATAAACACCAATATCCCACCCCATAAGGAATGTTTTTCATTACATAATGGAGTTTAAATGGTTGAATCTAAAATTTGAGGCTGGACTAGGGTATTGATTCACTCAGAGCAGTAAGAAGGACACACTATGATATCCTATGATTGAATGTTTATTATTCTTCCAATAATATTTTCATAATTATGTGAGACATAGGGATAATAATTACTGATTATTGGGAGGTTATTATATGCCATAACTAATAGTTCCATACTTCTTGGCGATTCTACCATGTATTTTAATGTTATAATGTTCATTTTCCTTCCAAAATAGATTAATGGTTCTTGAGGTTTTTCTTTTCTCCCATTTGAATGTGTAAACCTATTAAATTTAATGTTTGAATTTC
The DNA here is from genome assembly GCA_963277665.1 of Viscum album. Taxonomy (NCBI): domain Eukaryota; kingdom Viridiplantae; phylum Streptophyta; class Magnoliopsida; order Santalales; family Viscaceae; genus Viscum; species Viscum album. The sequence continues at coordinate 1,215,648,156 of OY728141.1, forward strand.
ATCTATTACTAGATGACTTCATGTCTTCTTATTTTATCTTCAGTTGTGTTTTTAAAGTTTTAATGAACTTTTCTTATCCTTTTATTTCTTTCTCTCTCCTAACTTTTGTTTTTCTCCTTCATCTAATCTTTAGACCGTGTAGTTTGATTCCTAAGATAGGGGTTGTCTTTATATCATATTTCTTATTTCTTAAGGTTGGTATATTTGTTTTTATCTTTATCACTCTAAATTTTTGTCCTTCGTTCCATCTTTACTTAGTTGGGGTAGGTGTTTCCATTTGAAATCCTTTTGGTAAAAAACCATTTAGTGCTTTATTATTCCGAAATAGTTCTCTAAAAAATAATTCATGTTTTATGATCCTCAGTGAAAATATTTATGGTTTTTTATGTGTTATAATTTTATAAATTGAATTCAAATGGGGTTTTAATGGTTTCTCACTCATATTTTTTGTGACTAATGATTTCATGTTCTTAGTGTTTGAAAAATTTATTATGAGAATCCTTCTAATATTTTTTATAAATAAAATGATGTTTTAATCTTAAAAATAAATTTATCATGATTTTAATGAAATGTGTTATGTATTAAAGGATTTTATTTTATTCAAAATTCATTATTACTATAATTTGTTGTATATTTTGTTGTGTTCATTATGTTTCATAAATAAATTTTATATTAATGATATTCTTTATTTTTAATAAAAATGTGTTTTGTAAATTAATTTATGATTCATTTTACATATTGCATTAATGTTATGGATTTTCTATGTTTAAATAATATTTTAAAATTTTAACCTGGACCCAAAATAGTTTTCAAAAAAAAGATTATTTATGTGTATTGTTATTATTTTAATGAAGATGACATGTTTTTCTCCATGTATGAACATGTTTTCAAGAAAAAGATTTAACCTCATTTCAATACCAATGATATAATTTTCTATGGTATTTTATTTATTAAGACTTATATATGGTTTTTTTATTTTTGAATAAATTAAAAAGGGATTCTTTTATATAAATTATGTATGTTGGTAGGATGTGTAATTTTATTTTTATTATTCTTTGGGATACTCTTGTTGGTGCATGACTTATGTGTTATAACTGTTATCTCACCTTTAGATGTTAGCTTCCTGGGAAACTTCTGTATCTATGTAGAATATGTATAGATAGTTTCTATGTTTTTTTATGTTCGAACACATTCTATAATCCTTTAGTTATGATCTTGTATATTAATGGATTGTTTTTTAGTTAGGCTAGTTAGACTGTTATGAGTGTTTTTTATCTTGAAACTTAAGGGATAGGCTGAAATATTGTTTCATATGAGTATAAATTCAATTTTATCACTTCAACCTAAGAATATGTGCATGATTACATTACAAATTACATGGATATCCTTACTTCTTCACATTGATAATTATTTTGTTTCACATTTATGCACTTCTTCTAGACATTATCACTTATGTGTTTTGTTTTATTATAAATAATTATTCTATAATTACTTGTTGATATCAAACACTATTGATAATGAATTTTTATTTTTATCTTTCTTAGTTTCTTGTTTTCATACATTTCACATTTATAATTTCCAAATCATTCAAAGCCTTATTTGATTACATTCTTCATCCCTTTTATAGAAATCATAAAATGGGTTTTAAAATGTGGTCAGAATGAATATATTCAATTAGTAATTTAAATTAATAGTTTATATTCGAGATAATATTAACTAATTTTAATTTGAAAAAGATTTTGACGCTTGTTAGATATTTGTTTTCTTAAAGATTAATTACATTATTTTATTTCTAAAACTATATTTCCTCAATTTATTTAGCATTAAAATTCATGTAATCATTGAAAAAATCCTATTGGGAATCCTTTCTCAAACCCTAATTATACTACTCATTATTCTTAGACTAAATGTCCTTTTATATTTTTCATGTTTAGGTTCTTCTAAAGATCATATTTTAGACTAATTATCTTAGGAATCTCATCAACATAGATTGATTATGAGGTTAAACAGTGACTTGTATTACATGGATATCATCCATTTTCAATTTTTGGTCTTTTAGTTATTTCATACCATGTATATATCAACCCATTCAGGTTTCCATGCATTTATGTTTAAGATATTTTACTTTTATAGATTTATACATTCTCGGGTTGTTATGAAATTATAAAATGGATGATTATTTTTTAATATGTATTGTATATGTATTCTTATTATTAAAATTATATTTCTATGTCTTCATAGAAGTATAATATATTGTCACATCATGTAATATTAATGGTATGAATCTGTTGATGGTTTATTTATTTTTATTTGATGAAATCATTCCCATCGATGTTATTCGTGATGCCTAGAAACTAGTTTTATTTCATTAGGACTGATAATTATTTTTGGGATATTCCATGATCTGGATCAGATATATGATTAAGGTGTATATAATGTATATTCTTTTCACCATGTGCGTGTGGAAACAAAATAGAAGGAATTCTCTCATGAAAAAAAAAATTTCACATCTCTAGAACTAAAAGAGAAACCATATATTATTTTGATATCCATTATCCTGTTGAAATAATAAAAACTATACAGATAAAAATTAAAATTAAAATATTATTCCAAATGATGACTGATCAAGGTCAAAACCTCAAATAAAATATATTGATCCCACTTTGAACAGACCTATAACAACCATTACCAAGTCTTCATTTATAGACTATTAAACCCATATCTATCTATAGATTTACAGTTATAAAATATAAAATTTCCACAAACCACAATAAAATCATAACAAATGTTACCATTATGTTTTGAGGAAAAAAAATATTATAGGATATCCAATGTTTTGAGCATCATCAAATCAAATCATATCCATGCATAATAATAAAATCATCAGAAATCATAACATAAAATCATGAACATATAGATCAGTACCACTCCTAGATAATATATATCAAACACATATGAGGAGGTTGTAATATACTCAAGATCTCATATGATACTGTGTGAAAAATAAAATTTCTAAAAAAAAAATTTATAATTCATTATCTATAAATATTAATCCCTGTAGAATAAAATTACATGTATCTATAAAACATTTATATATAATGAAAAAGTAATGATAATATATAAATCTCAAGATAAAAACTTGAATTTATTCATAGAAATAGGCATGAAGAATAATCAATGGTCATGGAAAAATTTAACATTCCCTTTAATAACTAATCCCTAGTGAAGTACTCAGTCCTTGCTGGTGATATGTGTCTTTCTAGGGGATTCCAAACCCCAGTGATGGGGGACCCAACCCCAATAATTATTGTAATGATTAGGGTTATACATAACCTTACCTAAAAAATGTGGGGGAAACAAGCTTTAATAATTATAGAATTATGGGGGTTCCTAGACCCATGAGTAATATAGAAGAGACCTTGATCATTAATGAATTGAATGACAATGGGGAACGTTTCCCCATATGAATACAAAAATCCCAACTTGAGGCCAAATAAATCTCCGACATAGGGTTATGGTCATTCCATGAATAAATATTTTTTGGAAGTCTATTATAATTATAGTACATATATATCTTGAGTCCATAAAGAATAAAAAACCCATTCATTAAATCATCCCTCAGAGAACAATATTGATACAACATCCCCCACAAAATCCAGCCATGGTACTATGTAATCTTAGCATTTTCATCAAAATTTGGTTTTCAACAAAGAACATGGGAACATAAACATAGTTCATCTAAATGGTATTTAATTCAACAAATAATAAACATCATTGTATCATATTATTTCACGTAATATTTATTCTCTGACATTCAATCCAAAATTTCAACCAAAGAACATGTTAAACAATTTTTTTTATATGTAAAATATCCAATTATAGTTCATGGATATTCATTGGGTAATTCTCAACAAGTAAAACCCATTATTTGTATCACACTAACCAAATGGATCAAATAAATTATGAAAATAAAGGTATCATAACATTCAATACTACATAAAATCAAACTCTTTAATAAGATACATCATAAAAAATAACATTTTCTACCATAGGGGATATCTATGATTATCCCTAATATCATGTAATTAACTAAAGGTTCATGTCATGATGAACCCACAAAATATTTTTTATCAACCATTATTAAAATAAACATCCTAAAACATTCTTTTAACATGTATCATTATTTAATAAATCCTTATAATTATTTTCATGAATAAATATCAAACCAAGATTCCGGTGTTTATAATGTATGTGATAGTTATCATAAGGATGGATTCCTTTATATCGATTTTGAAAAAATAGTATTATTAATAGATATAAGTGTAACACCCCAGGTAAATAAAGAATATGAAATTTTCATATTTATACATATATGTGAATAAAATATTAATATGACTTTAAAGGGGACACTATGCTCGATGGTGTACCCAATATGCAACAACAAGTTCCTTTGAAATCATACGTTGCACTCTAATAATAAAATAATATTATTTTAAATGGTAGTTAACATGTAGCCATTGTTTTGGTGGTAATGGATATAAATAACTAAAATATGATTATATATGTTTTTAAATATTTTTACATTTATCCAATAAAAGATAAAGGCTTAAAATTCAGAAAGAATTCAATTTTAGGCGTATATGCCCTAGTTTTCACTAAAGGTTCACTTATCACCTTTTGATGGTGAACCGTCATTAAATATAGTTTTGTTCACTCTTATAAATTCTATTGGACCAAATAAAACTCTTCTTAAGAATTGGGACATCAAAATTTACTTTGTGTAAATTTTTGGTATCTTTCCGATAAAGTTCACAATTTTTAATGAATAGTGTAAAATGTTGTATTTTAATTCAAAACTTCTTCTTAATCTAATTTATATATATGATTAGATTATCTTTTGAATTGGTTTTAAAGTGAAATTAGAATATATTTTTACCATTAAATCCCATATTGGTCATTGGAATTAATTTCACATTGAAATCAGACTTAAACTAGTGTCAATCTTTTGATACTTATTGTTTCATAAAAACACGCTATTTGCTCTGACAGCGGGAATTAATTATTAAATTAATTAATGTGACTTATATGTTTTTAATTTTGTAAAATATACTTCATTTTTAAATTTGGAATATCAAATATATCTTAGGGTGAATGTTTGGGATTTTTCTGAAAAACTTCAATTTTTGATGAATAGTGAAACCACTAAGTGGTACTTATAAAAACTGATTTTTCCGTTTAAATGAAATTTTTCCATCTTTGTGTTTTAAATTTCAAAACTATGACATAAATGGTTGTCATTAAGAAGTATAATGTGGTTCAATGGGATAAAAATAATTTTTTGGTGAATAGTAAATTATTAAGTTTTTATTCGCGATTAGAGGTAATTAGTGTAGTTTAGGGTAAGAATAATGTTTTAATAAACAGAAATGACCTAGACACATGTCCTACCCTCATTGGATGTGTCATGGCCGACCAAGACAATCCATGGGTCAACTTGGGAACCCCATGGAGCCACTTTGGTAGGAAAATGACATAAATATCTTTTTATTTAATGTTAAAATAAAAATGACACAAACATGAGATGTTTTACTAAAAAAACTTTTACATGGGGTTATACAAGTCATATTTTTTACTATAAATAGTAATTGGAAATCTAAAAAGATTTCCTACATCATAGTAATTTTTTTTATAATTTTTAGACATTAAATAAATTAAAATATTTATGACATCATGATGATGTAGCGATGACCTCATTATTTAACGATTTAAATAAAATGGAAAGATAATGTAATATCTAAGACCTACACATGTCCAAAACCTATTGGATGAGTGGATTTAGAACTCTTATCACCTTATCCTAGAAATACATCAATGTGTGACCTCTTAAATCTGAATACCATTTTAAAATAAAGTGACTTTTCTTTACCTTCCAAGAGTGCCCCTCCTCTCCTCTTATAAAAGGCCCTCATCTCTACCTCCTTACCCACACTCCCAAAGCCTTTGGATCTGCCAAGCCTGGCCCATTTTCTCTCTCCACTTCACTCTATTACTCCTTGAAGCCTCACTTTGGGCAGAAGTCTTCCCAAGGAAGCTTTTGAGCTCAAACCAAAGGGAGTTACCCGATTTTAAGGTAATGTCTTCACTTGTGTCCTTTTGTTTTATTTTGCTTCTCCAACCCCATAAACTCTTTTTATTAATTTATTTTGTAACAAATACAGTATCTTAAATATACTAGGATGTTTTTATAAAAAGGATTCGAGCTACACTTACACACACCTACATCTAATGGTTAAAGAACATACTGTTTCCGTGGATGGCGAATTTCTGCCTCCCGAAACGATGATTGTTCAACATTCCTCTAACACCTCAAAGGTGGCCATTAATATGACACTATATTTATATATGATATCTAATATGTTTATGTTTTACTTAAGCTTCTGTATTTTTCATTTATGGCATACCTTTATGGTTTCCATTATGGGTAAACACGATATCTTCATTTAAGGAAGTGTGGACTACCGCCCCCTCAAAGTGATTTGATTCGTTAATACCAGATATAGTATGTATAAAGGATATATTCAATGATATTATATATGATACCATACTGGAATTAAAATACTATTATGTATCATTATTTTTTAATTCCATTAAATATGAAATAGAAATAGAAGTAGCGTTCATGCGTACGTACGGCTTACCGTCTCCATGAATGGTACATTTAATTTCTTATCTCAAAATGTTATGTAATATTATAAGTATATATATATATAATGGATATATAGGTAATATATTACATATAAATTATGGATATCATTCTGGAATTATAACATATATATATATATCTCTCTCATTTTGTTTTAATTCCATTAATATGACAAAGAATGAAAGTAACATTCATGTGTACGTACGGCCCACCGTCTCCATGAACGGTGCTTTTAGTTTTTATCTCTAAATGATATGGAATAGTATAAAATGAATATTTACTGGATATATATGATATTTTAATCCTTAATACTATTCTGGAAATTATTTACTTATAACTACATAGACAATCTTTTTTTCAAACAAGTTCATTTTTGACTCATGTACCAAACATCGACAAAAACGTCTGATATGAACTAACATTATTAAACAATTATTATAACATTATAATATGTGATATGAACTGAATAATAATATATAAATGAGGTACTTAGGCAATTATTAATTGACCAAAGTTTATTATACAAAAATATAAAGAAACGAACAAGACAAGTTGGACTTGCGGTAAGGGATCCTACTCCACTCTTTCTTTTTAAGTACACTCTTTTATTTCGTTCCTTTTAAAGCTCATCTTTCTTGTTATTGGGATATCCTTTTATATTACTATTACTGTAATTTTTATGTTCATGTGATGAGAGACCCAATTCTCTCTCATCAATCCGTTTTGGAAGTTTTGAGTGGCGTCGTTAGGCTGCCGAATTTTTGTAAGAGATCTAACCTCTCTCTTTCTCTTTAAGTACTCTCCTTTATGTCACTTCTTTTAAGCTCCTCTTTGTTATTATGGGGGATGTTATTTAATAGTCCTCTTTCTGTACATTTTATTGTAATGTGGTGAGATACCCTATTTGATCTCATCAATCCATTTATGGAAGTTTTATGTGGCGCCGCTAGGCTGCCGAGTTTTTGTAAGGGATTTTTCATCTCACTTTTATTCCCGTGTGATTTATGCTACATTTGCCACAATTTCTTTTGAGTGGTGTATGTATTGCCATTATTCTACTATTTGTGTAATATAATTTCGTTTATGAGTATTTACATCAATGATGTGTTGTCCTTCTTTCATGGGGTGTATGTTTTGAAAGATACCCAAGTCGGTAAGGGAACCTTCCACCCTCCTCTTTTTAAAAGAATTCTTTTGTTGGGTCTTTTAATTTACATATTGTTATGTTGGGATATGTTCGCGTATATCCTTATTGATGTAAATTTTATGTCCAAGTGATGAGATACGCTTTTTATCTCTCATCAACTCATTTTTATGTGATGCCGTTAGGCTGTCAAGGGAACTTCTTAACCCAATTTCGATTTCTTTGGGTTCAACATGTAGTTATTGAATATGTCATCCATTGAATATGTGTGAATGACCTTTGATTATTTTACACTTAATATCCACTTATATTTGGTGTATTTGTTTGTCACACATAATTATGTAATTGATTTATCCTTAAACCAAGGATATCGTCTTTGTATGGGACTTCGTCTCAATCTCCTTTTATTGAGGCATATGTTTTTTTATACACAACCTTCTTTTATACGGTGTATAAAACCCTTTGACTTTTACTTTTATTCAAAAGTAATATTTTTATACGAAGCATTTACTAAACGAAAAAAGGGAATGTTTTTGTCGTACGTATGCGGCGACAACAACTTCTCTGCCACCGTGACCATTATTTGAGTTTCAGCTTCCTCTATAAGCCATACCTTTTTTTAAAGAAAAATAAATACCATGTTTTACTTTTCATTTATTTTGGTATTTAAAATGGTTTTGATAATGTTTTTATTATATCATTGTGTTATTGATATCTTGTTATTGAAATGTAGATATGTTATGTTTCCTTTATGCATGTTTTATGTGATACGATTATGTTATGGTTCTTGGGAATTGTTATGAAGACGGGTGGTTCCGTAATAAAATAAGGGCGGGTGAGCCCGATATAGCTCCCCAATGCATTGGGTAACGCGGAGGAGTGAAACGTTAAGGTTTCTCCGAAGAGATTTAGGGAATATATTGTGATGGGTGTTCCAAAGGTAACCATGAGGGTTACTCCCTACGTAAGAATGTTACGAATTCCTCAAGTTACCTTTTATGTCTTATGATTTCTATGATTTATTCATGATTTGATGAGGTATGTTAAAGTGCCTATGTTTTATGGGTAAAGTATGATTTCATTCTTATGTATATATGAACTCATGTTTCCTTTCCATATTTTTATAACCCTTACTGAGCTTTCTATGCTCATCCCAAGTTTTTGAAATGTTTTTCACAGGTCAAGGGAAAGGTACATGATGTGATGATATTGTCAAGGATGTTTCAAGAAAGAATCCATGTTTTATTTTAAATATGTTTCTGTTGATGGGAAGAATGAATACTGTCTTTTATGTAACCACATTGTTTTAATGTGGAATGTAATGCATGTTTCATGATCTAATTCTCTAAAACTCTAAACCTGAAAAGATCCTCAATGTGTAATCTTGTAATAACTCAAGATTAAGTAAGGTTTAAGGCTGGGGCCTTATAGTTGGTATCAGAGGTCGGTTTAGATAACTTTAGAGGTTAGGGTATTCTCTAAGCATAAGTGACAGTACCATAATGGATAGGATTTCAGAAATATTCCTAGTTTTAGATAAAGTGAATGAGTAAGTATATCTTAGTGGTTATCTCCCTCATTAGTACATTATGGTTTTTTTGATATACTCACACTGAAATTTCTGTTTTTAGTGAAATGATGGATCTAGCAGGCACCAAAGAGACAACATGTTTGAAGGAAACTGTGGTGGTTCTATGATTAAGATACTAGATAAAATGGGGGATTCAATGAGGAATCTTGTGGTTGATCTAATCCAACTATCAAGGAGTCATGATCAACCACTTGAACCTTGGTATGATCTTTAATGCATCATGTACGAGATGACCAATCGATGTGGAAGTTCAGGTAATAATTATAAAGGTAACCATTAGAGTTTATATGATCCTTACTTTTGAGGTAATTATAGGTTACTATATGTTATGATGGAAGTGAAATGCATGAGATAAAATTGAGGTTAAATTATGTTATGGTTATTTTTGATGATTTTACCTCTTTCTGGGGCATGATTTGAGAATTATATAGTTTTGTAAAAAGGATAACATGAGACCGTGTGACTACCCGTCGCGTAGGACAAAGCTGTGGGAATCGAACCCACAACCAAAGTGCGACTGGTATTTATCGCCTACCACTGGACTACGTGAGGTCCCAGGTTAGTTTGACTGATTCTTTTTAGATATATGATTTTATGAATTAAGTTTAAGTTTATTTTGGGTTATTGATAAAAATGATTAACCTATCATGGAGGATATGTGATTAGATTAATTACTTTTCAATATGAGACTTTAGGAGCAACTGATGTTGTTTGGAGATAAATGTTACGATTTAACATAGAAGACTATGTGACTAAATCCTTCAAATATTTGGGTTTCAATCATAGATTGGTTTACTTTGAAGAATTTTGTGGACAAATTGTTTATCGGATGGTCCTTGTTGAACTTTGGGTTTTGTTGGACAAATTTTGGATATTAAGCATAGATTTTCTTTTTAAAGGGTTATCCTTTTCTGGATTATCTGACATTGTACCAACCTTTTTGGTTTTGGTTTTGGTTAAATCCTAAAGACATGGGAATTATATAGTTCTCTATTGTGGATTAGGTGATTCTCTAGAAATTGATTATAGTACTCTTAATGTGAACAAGTCTTCCTAAATACTCGTCTTTTGGAGAAAATTTGAGTTTTTGTAAGGAATCTAATAAAATTTGAAAGTCAACATGATAAGTGATTATGATTACTTATGAATAAATTCCTCAATAAAAAGTAACTTAAAACAAAAATGTTGTCTATTAACTTTTCCTACTGGGGAATCGAATACCGTTTAACCCATCACAAGTTTGTGATTTTCTCATGGTTAGCTTTCTCCTAGACATGTTTACTATCACTCTGCCTCAAGAACATGACCCTATGCTTTTTCTTCCATGTCCATATTTTTCTACATGGAATCATAGTATGGGTTAACTCGGGTGACCTCTGTACTTATCTTCCTTCATTTTAAAATGATTGTTTTACCGACTCTTGTTCCGATGTGGGACTTTCAAGGATGTTTCCAAGCTCAATTTTAAAAATTGTGAAGATGCAATTCCCAAAATGGGGGAAGGATGTAACACCCCAGGTAAATAAAGAGTATGACATTTTCGTATTTATCCATATATGTGAATAAAATATTAATATGACTTTAAAGTGGATGCTATGGTCGATGGCGTACCCAATATGCAACAACAAGTTCCTTTGAAATCATATGTTGCACTCTAATAATAAAATAATATTATTTTAAATGGTAGTTAACATGTAGCCATTGATTTGGTGGGAATGGATAGAAATAACTAAAATATGATTATATATGTTTTTAAATGTTTTTACATTTATCCAATAAAAGATAAAGGCTTAAAATACGGAAAGAATCCAATTTTAGGCGTATATACCCTAGTTTTCACTAAAGGTTCACTTATCGCCTTTTCATGGTGAACCTTAATTAAATATAGTTTTGCTCACTCTTATATATTATATTGGACCAAATAAAACTCTTCTTAATAATTTAGACATCAAAATTTACTTTTTGTAAATTTTTGGTATCTTTCCGATAAAGTTCACTATTTTTAATGAATAGTGTAAAATGTTGTATTTTAATTCAAAACCTCTTCTTAATCTAATTTATTTATATGATTAGATTATCTTTTGAATTGGCTTTAAAGTGAAATTAGAATACATTTTTACCATTAAATCCAATAGTGGTCGTTGAAATTAATTTCACTTTGAAATCAGACTTAAACTAGTGTCAATCTTTTGATACTTATTGTTTCATAAAAACACGCTATTTGCTCTGACAGCGGGAATTAATTATTAAATTAATTAATGTGACTTATATGTTTTGAATTTTGTAAAATAGACTTCATTTTTGAATTCGGAATATCAAATATTGCTTAGGGTGAATTTTTGGGATTTTTCTGAAAAACTTCAATTTTTGATGAATAGTGAAACCACTAAGTGGTACTTATAAAAACGGATTTTTCCGTTTAAATGAAATTTTTCCATCTTTGTGTTTGGAATTTCAAAAATCTGACATACATGGTTGTCATTAAGAATTAAAATGTGGTTCAATGGGATAAAAATAATTTTTTGGTGAATAGTAACTTATTAAGTTTTTAATCGCGATTAGAGGTAATTAGTGTAGTTTATGGTAAGAATAATATTTTAATACAATGAAATGACCTAGAAACATGTCCTATCCTCATTGTATGTGTCATGGACGACCAAGACAATCCATGGGTCAACTTGGGGACCCGTGGAGCCACTTTGGTTGGAAAATGACATAAATATCTTTTTATTTAATGTTAAAATAAAAATGACACAAACATGAGATGTTTTACTAAAACAATTTTTACATAAGGTTATAAAAGTCATATATTTGACTATAAATAGAAATTGGAAATCTAAAAAGATTTCCTACATCAGAAGAATTTTTTTATAATTTTTAGACATTAAATAAATTAAAGTATTTATGACATCATGATGATGCAGCGATGACCTCATTATTTAACGATTTAAATAAAATGGAAAGATAATGTAATATCTAAGACCTACACATGTAAAAAACCTATTGGATGAGTGTATTTAGAACCCTGATCACTTTATCATCAAAATAAATCAATGTGGGACCTCTTAAATCTGAATACCATTTTAAAATAAAGTGACTTTTCTTTACCTTCCAAGAGTGCCCCTCCTCTCCTCTTATAAAAGTCCCCCAACTCTACCTCCTTAACCACACTCTTGAAGCCTTTGGCTCGACCAAACCCTAACAATTTTGTCTCTCCACTTCCCTATCTTACTCCTTGAATCCTCACTTTTGGCATAAGTATTCCCAAGGAATCCTTTGAGCTCAAACCAAAGGGAGTTACCTGATTTTAAGGTAATGTCTTCACTTTTGTCCTTTTGTTTTATTTTGCTTCTCCGACCCCCTAAAATCTTTTTATTGATTTATTTTGTAATAAATCCAGTATCTTCAATATACTATGATGTTTTTATAAAAAGGATTCGATCTAAACTTACACACACCTATATCTAATGGTTAAAGAACATACTGTTTCCGTGGATGGCGAATTTCTGCCTCCTGAAACGATGATTGTTCAAGATTATTCTAACACCATCAAAGGTGGCCATTAAGATGACACTATATTTATATATGATATCTAATATGTTTATGTTTTACTTAAGCTTCTTTATTTTTCATTTATGGCATACCTTTATGGTTTCCATTATGGGTAAATGTGATATCTTCATTTAAGGAAGTGCGGACTACCGTCCCCTCAAAGTGATTTGATTCGTTAATACCATATTTAGTACATATAAAGGATATATTTAATGATATTATATATGATAACATACTGGAATTAAAATAATATTATGTATCATTATGTTTTAATTCCATTAAATATGAAATAGAAATGGAAGTAGCGTTCATGTGTACGTACGGCTTACCGTCTCCATGAATGATACATTTCATTTCTTATCTCAAAATGTTTTGTAATATTATAAGTACATATATATATATAATGTATATATATGTAATATATTACATCTAAATTATGGATATCATTCTGGAATTATAACATATATATATATATCTCTCTCATTTTGTTTTAATTCCATTAATATGACAAAAAATGAAAGTAGCATTCATGCGTACGTACGGCCTACCATCTCCATGAACGGTGCTTTTAGTTTTTATCTCCAAATGATATGGAATAGTATAAAATGAATATTTACTGGATATATATGATATTTTAATCGTTAATACTATTCTGTAAATTATTTACTTATAACTACATGGACAATCTTTTTTCAAACAAGTTCATTTTTGACTCATGTACCAAACATCGGCAAAAACTTCTGATATGAACTAACATTATTAAACAATTATTTTAACATTATAATATGTGATATGAACTGAATAATAATCTCTAAAGGAGGTACTTAGGCAATTATAAATTGACCAAAGTTTATTATTCAGGAATATAAAGAAACGAACAAGATAAGTTGGACTTGAGGTAAGGGATCCTACTCCACTATTTCTTTTTAAGTACACTCTTTTATGTCGTTCCTTTTAAAGATCATATTTCTTGTTATTGGGATATTCTTTTATATTAATCTTACTGTATTTTTTATGTTCATGTTATGAGAGACCCTATTCTCTCTCATCAATCCATTTTGGATGTTTTTAGTGGCGTCGTTAGACTGCCGAATTTTTGTAAGAGATCTAACCTCTCTCTTTCTCTTTAAATACTCTCCTTTATGTCACTTCTTTTAAGAACCTCTTTGTTATGATGGGGGATGTTCTTTTATATTCTTATTTCTATAAATTTTATTTCAATGTGGTGATATACCCTATTTTATCTCATTAATCCATTTTTGGAAGTTTTATGTGGCGCCGCTAGGCTGCCGAGTTTTCGTAAGGGATTTTTCATCTCACTTTTATTCCCATGAGATTTATGCTACATTTGACACAATTTCCTTTGAGTGGTGTATGTATTGCCATTATTATACTCTTTGTGTAATATACTTTCGTTTATGAGTATTTACATCAATGATGTATTGTCCTTCTTTCATGGGGTGTATGTTTTGAAAGATACCCAAGTCTGTAAGGGAACCTTTCACCCTCCTCTTTTTAAAAGACTTCTTTTGTTGGGTCTTTTAATTTACATATTGTTATGTTGGAATATGTTCTCATATATCCTTATTTATGTAAATTTTATGTCCAAGTGATGAGATATGCTTTTTATCTCTCATCTACTCATTTTGATGTGACGCTGTTAGGCTGTCAAGGGAACTTCTTAACCCAATTTTGATTTCATTGGGTTCAACATGTAGTTATTGAATATGTCATCCTTTGAATATGTGTGAATTACCTTTGATTATTTTACACTTAATATCCACTTATATTTGGTGTATTTGTTTGTCACACATAATTCTGTAATTGATTTATCCTTAAACCAAGGATATCGTCTTTGTATGGGACTTCGTCTCAATCTTCTTTCATTGAGGCATATGTTCTTTTATACACAACCTTCTTTTATACGGTGTATAAACCCCTTTGACTTTTCCTTTTATTCAAAATGAATCTTTTTATACGAAGCGTTTACTAAACGACCAAAGGGAATTTCTTTGTCGTACGTATATGGCGGCAACAACTTCTCCGCCGCCGTGACCATTATTTGAGTTTCATCTTCCTCTGCAAGCCATACCATTTTTTTAAAGAAAAATAAATACCATGTTTTACTTTTCTTTTATTTTGGTATTTAAAATTGTTTTGATAATGTTTTTATTATATCACTGTGTTATTGATATCTTGTTATTGAAATGTAGATATGTTATGTTTCCTTTTTGCATGTTTTATATGATATGATTATGTTATGGTTCTTGGGCATTGTTATGAAGACGGGTGGTTCCGTGATAAACTAAGGGCTAGTGAGCCCGATATAGCTCTCCAATGCATTGGGTAACGCGAATGAGTGAAATGTTAAGGTTTCTCCGAAGAGATTTAGGGAATATACTGTGATGGGTATTCCAAACGTAACCAAGAGGGTTACTCCCTACGTAAGAATGTTACGAATGCCTCAAATTACCTTTTATGTCTTATGATTTCTATGATTTATTCATGATTTGATGAGGTATGTTAAAGTGCCTATGTTTTATGGGTAAAGAATGAAATCATTCTTATGTATATATGAACTCATGTTTCCTTCCCATATTTTTATAACCCTTTCTGAGATTTCTATGCTCATCCCAAGTTTTTGAAATGTTTTTCACAGGTCAAGGGAAAGGTACATGATGTGATGATAATGTCAAGGATGTGTCAAGAAACAATCCATGTTTTGTTTTAAATATTTTTCCGTTGATGGGAAGAATGAATACTGTCTTTTATGTAACCACTTTTTTTTAATGTGGAATGTAATGCAAGTTTCATGATCTAATTCTCTAAAACTCTAAACCTGAAAAGATCCTCAATGTGTAATCTTGTAATAACTCAAGATTAACTAAGGTTTAATGTTGGGGCCTTATAGTTGGTATCAGAGGTCAATTTAGATAACTTTAGAGGTTAGGGTATTCTCTAAGCATAAGTGACAGTACCATAATGGATAGGATTTCAGAAAGAGTCCGAGTTTTAGATAAAGTGAATGAGTAAGTATATCTTAGTGGTTATCTCCCTCATTAGTACATGATGGTTTTGTTGATATACTCACACTGACATTTCTGTTTTTAGTGAAATGATGGATCTAGCAGGCACCAAAGAGACAACAAGTTTGAAGGAAATTGTGGTGGTTCTATGATTAAGATACTAGATAAAATGGGGGATTAAATGTGGAATCTCGTGGTTGTTCTAAACCAACTATCAAGGAGTCATGATCAACCACTTGAACCTTGGTATGATCTTTAATGAATCATATATGAGATGACCAATCGATGTGGAAGTTTAGGTAATAATAATAAAGGTAACCATTAGAGTTTATATGATCCTTACTTTTGAGGTAATTATGGGTTACTATATGTTATGATGGAAGTGAAAGGCAAGAGATAAAATTGAGGTTAAATTATGTTATGGTTATTTTTGACGATTTTATCTCTTTTTGGGGAATTATTTGAGAATTATATAGTTTTGGAAAAAGGACAACACGCAGACCGTGTGACTACCCGTCGCGTCGGACAAATCTGCGGGAATCGAACCCACAACCAAAGTGCGACAGGTATTTATCGCCTACCACTGGACTACGTGTGGTCCCTGGTTAGTTTGACTGATTCTTTTTAGTTATATGATTTTATGTATTAAGAGTAAGTTGATTTTGGTTTATTTATGAAAATTATTAACCTATAATGGAGGATATGTGAGTAGGTTAATTACTTTTAAATACGAGACTTTAGGAGCAACTGATGTTGTTTGGAGATAAATGTTACGATTTAACTTGGAAGACTATGTGACTAAATCCTTCAAGTATTTGGGTTTCAATATTATATTGGTTTACATTGAATAATTTTTTGGAAAAATTGATTATCGGATGGTCCTCGTTGAACTTTGGGTTTTGTTGGACAAATTTTGGAGATTAAGCATAGGTTTTCTTTTTAAAGGGTTATCCTTTTCTGGATTATCTGACCTTGTACTAACCGTTTTGGTTTTGGTTTTGGTTAAAGCCTAAAGACATGGGAAGTATATAGTTCTCTATTGTGTATTAGGTGATTCTCTAGAAATTGATTATAGTACTCTTAATGTGAACAAGTCTTCCTAAATACTCGTCTTATGGAGAAAATATGAGTTTTTTTAAGGAATCTAATAAAAGTTGAAATTCAACATGATAAGTGATTATGTTTCCGTATGAATAAATTCCTCAATAAAAATTAACTTAAAACAATATTTTTTTCTATTAACTTTTCCTACCGTGGAATCGAATACCGTTTAACCCATCACTAGTTTGTGATTTTCTCGTGGTTAACATTCTCCTAGACATGTTTACTATCACTCTCCCTCAAGAACATGACCCTTTGATTTTACTTCCATGTCCATGTTTTTATACATGGAATCCTAGTATGGGTTAACTTGGGTGACCTCTGTACTTATCTTCATTTATTTTAAAGTGATTGTTTTACCGACTCTTGTTCCGATGTGGGATTTTCAAGGATGTTTCCAAGCTCAATTTTAAAAATTGCAAGGATGCAATTCCCAAAAGGGGGGAAGGATGTAACACCCCAGGTAAATAAAGAATATGACATTTTCATATTTATCCATATATGTGAATAAAATATTAATATTAATTTAAAGGGGACGCTATGCTCGATGGTGTGCCCAATATGCAACAACATGTTCCTTTGAAATCATACGTTGAACACTAATAATAAAATAATATTATTTTAAATGGCAGTTAACATGTAGCCATTGTTTTGGTGGGAATGGATAGAAATAACTAAAATATGATTATATATATTTTTAATTGTTTTTACATTTATCCAATAAAATATAAAGGCTTAAAATATGGAAAGAATTCAATTTTAGGCGTATATGCCCTGGTTTTCACTAAAGGTTCACTTATCACCTTTTGATGGTGAACCGTCATTAAATATAGTTTTTTCAATCTTATACATTCTATGGGACCAAATAAAACTCTTCTTAAGAATTGGGACATCAAAATTTACTTTGTGTAAATTTTTGGTATCTTTCCGATAAAGTTCACTATTTTTAATGAATAGTGTAAAATGTTGTATTTTAATTCAAAACCTCTTCTTAATCTAATTTATTTATATGATTAGATTATCTTTTTAATTGGTTTTAAAGTGAAATTAGAATATATTTTTTCCATTAAATCCGATATTGGTCGTTGGAATTAATTTCACTTTGAAATCAGACTTAAACTAGTGTCAATCTTTTGATAATTATTGTTTCATAAAAACACGATATTTGCTCTGACAGTGGGAATTAATTATTAAATTAATTACTGTGACTTATATGTTTTAAATTTTGTAAAATATACTTCATTTTTGAATTTCGAATATCAAATATAGCTTAGGGTAATTTTTTTGGATTTTTCTGAAAAACTTAAATTTTTGATGAATAGTGATACCACTATGTCGTACTTATAAAAAATGATTTTTCCGTTTAAATGAAATTTTGACATCTTTGTGTTTTGAATTTCAAAAATCCGACATACATGGTTGTCATTAAGAAGTAAAATGTGGTTCAATGGGATAAAAATAATTTTTTGGTGAATAGTAACTTATTATGTTTTTAATCGCGATTATAGGTAATTAGTGTAGTTTATGGTAAAAATAATGTTTTAATAAAATGAAATGACCTAGACACATGTCCTACCGTCATTGGATGTGTCATAGAAGACCAAGAAAATCCATGGGACAACTTGGGGACCCCATGGAGCCACTTTGGTTGGAAAATGACATAAATATCTTTTTATTTAATGTTAAAATAAAAATGACACAAACATGAGATGTTTTACTAAAACAATTTTTACATGGGGTTATGCAAGTCATATTTTTGACTATAAAGAGTAATTGGAAAGCTACAAATATTTCCTACATCATAGTATTTTTTTTATAATTTTTAGACATTAAATAAATTAAAGTATTTATGACATCATGATGATGCAGCGATGACCTCATTATTTAATGATTTAAATAAAATGGAAAGATAATGTAATATCTAAGACCTAAACATGTCCAAAACCTATTGAATGAGTGGATTTCGAACCCTTATAACCTTATCCTAGAAATACATCAATGTGGGATCTCTTAAATCCGAATACCATTTTAAAATAAAGTGACTTTTCTTTACCTTCCAAGAGTGCCCCTCCTCTCCTCTTATAAAAGGCCCCCACCTCTACCTCCTTACCCACACTCCCAAAGCCTTTTTCTCGGCCAACACCTGCCCATTTTGTCTGTCCACTTCCCTCTCTTACTCCTTGAATCCTCAATTTTGGCAGAAGTCCTCCCAAGGAAGCCTTTGAGCTCAAACCAAAGGGAGTTACGCGATTTTAAGGTAATGTCTTCACTTGTGTCCTTTTGTGTTATTTTGCATCTCCAACCCCCTAAACTCTTTTTATTAAATTATTTTGTAACAAATACAGTATCTTAAATATACTAGGATGTTTTTATAAGAAGGATTCTAGCTACACATACACACACCTACATCTAATGGTTAAAGAACATACTGTTTCTGTGGATGGTAAATTTCTGCCTCCCAAAACGATGATTGTTCAACATTCTTCTAACACATTCAAAGGAGTCCATTAAGATGACACTATATTTATATATGATATCTAATATGTTTATGTTTTACTTAAGCTTCTGTATTTTTCATTTATGGCGTACCTTTATGGTTTCCATTATGGGTAAACACAATATCTTCATTTAAGGAAGTGCGGACTACCGCCCCCTCAAAGTGATTTGATTCGTTAATACCATATGTGGTACGTATAAATTATATATTTAATGATATTATATATGATACCATACTGGAATTAAAATACTATTATGTATCATTATGTTTTAATTCCATTAAATATGAAATAGAAATGGAAGTAGCGTTCATGCGTACGTACGGCTTACCATCTCCATGAACGGTACATTTCATTTCTTATCTCAAAATGTTATGTAATATTATAAGTACATATATATATAATGGATATATATGTAATATATTACATATAAATTATGGATATCATTCTTTAATTATAACATATATATATCTCTCTCATTTTGTTTTAATTCCATTAATATGAAAAAAATGAATGTAGCGTTCATGCGTACGTACGGCCTACCGTCTCCATGAACTGTGCTTTTCGTTTTTATCTCCAAATGATACGGAATAGTATAAAATGAATATTTACTGGATATATATGATATTTTAATCATTAATAGTATTCTGAAAATTATTTACTTATAACTACATGGACAATCTTTTTTAAAACAAGTTCATTTTTGACTCATGTACCAAACATCGGCAAAAACGTCTGATATGAACTAACATTATTAAACAATTATTATAACATTATAATATGTGATATGAACTGAATAATAATCTATAAAGGTGGTACTTAGGAAATTATTAATTGACCAATGTTTATTATTTAGGAATATAAAGAAACGAACAAGACGAGTTGGACTTGAGGTAAGGGATCCTACTCCACTCTTTCTTTTTAAGTACACTCTTTTATGTCGTTCCTTTTAAAGCTCATCTTTCGTGTTATTGGGATACTATTTTATATTACTCTTAATTTAATTTTTATGTTCATGTGATGAGATACCCTATTCTCTCTCATCAATCCATTTTGGAAGTTTTGAGTGGTGCCGTTAGGCTGCCGAATTTTCGTAAGAGATCTAACCTCTCTCTTTCTCTTTAAGTACTCTTCTTTATGTCACTTCTTTTAAGCTCCTCTTTGTTATGATGGGGGATGTTCTTTTATATTACAATTTCTGTAAATTTCATTGTAATGTGGTGAGATACCCTAATTGATCTCATCAATCCATTTTTGGATGTTTTATGTGGCACCGCTAGGCTGCTGAGTTTTTGTAAGGGATTTTTCATCTCACATATATTCCCATGAGATTTATGCTACATTTGCCACAATTTCCTTTGAGTGGTGTATGTACATCCATTATTATACTCTTTGTGTAATATACTTTCGTTTATTAGTATTTACATCAATCATGTATTGTCCTTCTTTCATGGGGTGTATGTTTTGAAAGATACCCAAGTCGGTAAGGGAATCTTTCACCCTCCTCTTTTTAAAAGACTTCTTTTGTTGGGTATTTTAATTTACATATTGTTATGTTGGGATATGTTCTCATATATCCTTATTGATGTAAATTTTATGTCCAAGTGATGAGATACGCTTTTTATCTCTCATCAACTCATTGTTATGTGACGCTGTTAGGCTGTCAAGGGAACTTCTTAACCCAATTTTGATTTCTTTGGGTTCAACATGTAGTTATTGAATATGCCATCCTTTGAATATGTGTGAATTAACTTTGATTATTTTACACTTAATATCCACTTATATTTGGTGTATTCATTTGTCACACATAATTATGTAATTGATTTATCCTTAAACCAAGGATACCATCTTTGTATGGGACTTCGTCTCAATCTCCTTTCATTGAGGCATATGTTGTTTTATACACAACCTTCTTTTATATGGTGTATAAACCCCTTTGACTTTTACTTTTATTCAAGAGGAATCTTTTTATACAAAGAGTTTACTAAACAACAAAAGGGAATGTTTTTGTCGTACGTATGCGGTGACAATAACTTCTCCGCCGCCGTGACCATTATTTGAGTTTCGCCTTCCTCTACAAGCCATATCTTTTTTTAAAGAAAAATAAATACCATGTTTTACTTTTCGTTTCTTTTGGTATTTAAAATGGTTTTGATAATGTTGTTATTATATCACTATGTTATTGATATCTTCTTATTGAAATGTAGATATGGTATGTTTCCTTTGTGCATGTTTTATGTGATACGATTATGTTATGGTTCTTGGGCATTGTTATAAAGACGGGTGGTTCCGTGATAAACTAAGGGCGGGTGATCCCGATATAGCTCTCCAATGCATTGGGTAATGCGAAGGAGTGAAACGTTAAGGTTTCTCCGAAGAGATTTAGGGAATATACTGTGATGGGTATTCCAAACATAACCAAGAGGGTTACTCCCTACGTAAGAATGTTATGAATTCCTCAAGTTACCTTTTATGTCTTATGATTTCTATGATTTATTCATGATTTGATGAGGTATGTTAAAGTGCCTATGTTTTATGGGTAAAGTAAGATTTCATTCTTATGTATATATGAACTTATGTTTCCTTTCCATATTTTTACAACCCTTACTGAGCTTTCTATGCTCATCCCAAGTTTTTGAAATGTTTTTCACAGGTCAAGGGAAAGGTACATGATGTGATGATAATGCCAAGGATGTGTCAAGAAAGAATCCATGTTTTATTTTAAATATGTTTCCATTTAAGGGAATAATGAATATTGTCTTTTATGTAACCACTTTGTTTTAATGTGGAATGTAATGCAAGTTTCATGATCTAATTCTCTAAAACTCTAAACCTGAAAAGATCCTCAATGTGTAATCTTGTAATAACTCAAGATTAAGTAAGGTTTAAGGCTGGGGCCTTATAATAAGTGACCCAAATGAAAAAACCATTGTGTTTTAATGGATAAAATATATTATATGGTTCTCTCATAATTTTATTAATCTAAGTCGTCATCAAATTTATCTGTCCATATATTAAAAATGCCTAAATTTTCATTTTAATAATATAAGAAAATAATAAAAATATCATCGACATATTTTACTTAAAAATTGATTTAAATTGATCAATTGATTGTGTAAATTTTACTATATATATAATATATATATTGAAATTTATGTTTTGACTCATACTCCCCCTAAAATGTTCATTTTTTTAATAGGGTACATTAGTCCCATTCTTCTTG
Source organism: Viscum album (assembly GCA_963277665.1). Lineage (NCBI taxonomy): Eukaryota > Viridiplantae > Streptophyta > Magnoliopsida > Santalales > Viscaceae > Viscum > Viscum album. Next base: position 1,215,670,991 of record OY728141.1, read on the forward strand.
ATAAGAGTCCAAAAAGATACTAATTTCCGTTTAATTAGTCTCACACAAATATTAAACAACCTCCCTAAATGTTATACCTACTATTATTATAAAATATTAATTAAAATATTTAAATACATATCTTATTATTATCCATAAAATCTAAATAAGGGGTCACTGTTGGACCACATTTGTGGGGGAAATAAAGAGGTATTATTATTCAACTCTCTTGGGTTGTGTGTGGATTTATAATGAAACAATTATGTGGTTTTTATTTCTTTTTGTATCTTTATTTGCATAAAATATTTACATTTCATATTTTGTTATGGTATTTATTATATTTATTTTATATCATTTTCTCAATTTAGTTTCCACGGTTTTTTTCATGTATTTATGTTCTCTGTGATAGTGTCAAAATAGTTATTTCAGAAAAAAATTGTCTATTAGACACTATAAATGTGTCAATGATTTCCAAATAGAAGGATTTGTATTCAATAGGTTTTCTTGGAGATTCATTAATAGATTCCTCTTAATTGATTTGGGGTTTCACATTCCCTTGAGTTAATTTTTTGTTCTTCATTTATATTATATTAGGGTTTTGTTCATTTGAATTTCATAAGCTTTTATATATGGTTTGGTTTGTGTTTTTTTTGTTATCTAGAGTCACTTTTGTGGGTTTTTTGGATGTATACATGACTGTTTTATAAGACCTTAGTGATATATATGGATTATTCATATCAATATTTACTATTGTTGGAGAATCCTAATTATGGATCGTTGTTTTTTAATCTAGTGATACATGTCCGTTGGTCCGTTATGATACCCAAATTTTATTAACCATAAATTTATTTAAATAAATTAAATTTTTTATCTGATTGAAATTTCATAGTTTTAATTAAATTACTCTAAATTAGCTCACTATAAAACCCCAATTCTATTGAATTGGGGATTTTGAAATGTGATTTTGGAACGATGTTTTGAAAACCTCCAATTCCATGAATTGGGGTGCATTCATATAAATTGGTAAAATATTAATTTCATAATATAAATAGTTGAATATAAATTAATAAAGAATTTTTAAAGCCACCAATTTCATTTAATTTGGGGTTTATTAAGAAATTGATGGAATTATTTGAAAATTTAACTTTTTTAAATTAAATTCTGAAAGTGGATTGAGAAATTGAATTTTTAATTGATAGAAAATTATTATATTTTGTAAATGGATTAAATTGGATTTGATAGAATACTTTGGGTTTTTTCTTAGAAAAGGAATGTTTTTAATAAAAATATATTTTTAGTATTAAATGTAAAATTGGAACATTTGAAGTGAAATAATTTTTCAAATGTATTTTAATGTGTTTTAAAACTAAATTTTAAATCATTTTATTTACAAGAGAAGATGAATGCATAGGTATTTAGTGAATTATTAGTGATGAACACATTATGATTAGAATTCCATTACACTGTATTGAAGTTTTAAACTCTAACATATATATTATTTAGCACATCAAATTCCCCTATGATATGTTGATGAGTCCTCTCTTTCTAGTGACGAGTGATGTGCATAAACATTAATTTTTTAATCACATAAGTATTTGAGGATCCCAAAACCTATAACTATACTACATTTTGAAAGATGACCATGTTTCCCCTTTTTATATTTTAGATATAAATTTCTACCAATATTTTTAATCATTTTTACTTGACTTTTGAATATGTGGAAGCTATTTTATATAAAATTTTTCTATAAGATAGTTTTTTACAAATATTCTATTAATTGAAATTTGAATCATTAGGTTGAAAGTATTTTCCATAATTTGTAATGTAAAGAATGATTTTTTTTAATATGATTTTGAAATTGAAACCCTATATTTATATCAAAATTAAAGCTATTTACTTGAATAATTAAATGTTGGAATCTATTATGTAATATTTAGTGAGACCCTAATGGTACTTCAGATCACCCCTAACTATGCCTTCATATGTTTCTAGATTTTTACCTTCTAGGTTGGTGCAGTGAAATAACACCACTGAGAAGTGGTTCTAGCTATTTACATATTAACATGGGAATATTTTTCTATGTTATTTTACTTTTATATAGTAATTTGGGTTGTTATTCATCTATTAATTCTAGTACATTTCTCGTTGTGTAGTTTTTTTGGTATGTATAATGACTTTTTTGTCACTACTTCCACAATTTTATTGGGAAAAATCATTCCCACTCTCATTTTTTATGATTTTAGGATCTTGTCAAAAATACTTTGAGATATGAAAAGACATTTGGTCAATGTCAGAGGCTTCTCAGTTATTAAGTTACCAGGGTATGCAGGATGGTTCATGAAAAAGTGGTGTCAGAACTCCATGTTGATATTTTGTCTTGAATTGAGTAAGCTTTGGTTTAATATTTTTAGGGTTAAGAGATAGTTCTAATTTATTGACTGACTAGCTCTCAAATCAATAAACTCTAAGAAAGTATGGGTGGTTTGTAAAATTATTCTTGTGGAATAGTAATAACCTTTTCCCTACTTTTGATTTGGATAGGTGAAATTTAAATATTTTTTCTCTATTTGTGGTAATTAATTTTCCCGTGTCTCTCTATTTCAATATAAATATGATGTCTTCATTGTTTTCTAATATTTTTTTATATTAATTCCTACAAAAACATTTTTGGATCATATCCATCAGGAAGTTGCTGATGACCCTCAACGAGAAAATCCAACTGTTGAAGTGAGTTTTGTTAAGGAGATTGTGTGTATTGTCGACGATCTAGGACATTCACCACCACCAATTTACATTTAGTGTACAGTTATGAAACCTTAAGGGGTTGATATCAAAATTCATTGTTAGAAATTTCATTTCAAGAATCTTTCACCATTCAATGATTCAAATGATCCTCAAGAGGCTGATGAATGGTTGAGTAGGATGGAACATTTTTTTGAATTCCTAGAGACACCTGATTAAATTAAGGGGAAGGGCACCACAATTGGGCTGGAAGGATAGAGAATGAGATTGTGGGAAATAATGGTGATTAAGAATAATCATGAGAGATTAGTGTGTAATGACATAATGTTACTTTCACCGACTAGTTATGTCCAGATTCAACATTATTGTCTAGAGATATTGATTTTTTCAAACATGAGCAGGCTGACATGACCACTATAGATATTGACAACAATTTGATGATCATGTAATGTTTTCAAATAAAACAGTGTCTAATGAGAAGATAAATCCAATAAAGATCAGGTTGGGACACCGATATGATATTTAGTGTTAGGTTTTCATTCCCAAGCTTCTTCTTATGAAGATGTACAAGATATTGAACTGATGGTCAAGATGGATCTGGCTAGAAATACTGGATTTTAATGAGATTCTTTCCCTCCCTATTGAAATTTATATTACTGTATGGGAAATTAAAAAATGTGATGATTATTTTGGTGGTTCTCTATAGTAGGTTCATTCTATACCTCCTTTAGTTCTTGGATAAGTCCATTCGAGTTTCTACTGGTTTGGAAAACCTAATAATTCTATGCAGTTTTGAACTGAGTCACCTATTGGAATGTGGTTATTGTGGATGATCAACTAACCTAACAAAATTAATCTTTGTTTACTCTGCTCCAAATAGTGTAATGGGATCATAGGAACCTTATATGACTAATGAAAAATTATATTCTTCACATGAACAAGGGTTTGGGCCATTGGCATCTGGAACAAGGCTTCTTAATGTAGTGGAAGAGTCAGTAACAGAAGAAGATATGAGTATAGTGACGGTAAGAGGTACCATTACTATATACTAGTCATTTTTAACTGATGTATTTGATACTGGTACTTCTCACTCATTTATTTAAACATTTATTGTAAATATACTAAATCTTACTATGAATATTTTATCTTGTGTAATGGATATCACTACCCCTCATTGTGTGAAGAGATATAATATGGTCTATCTAGTCCAACATGTATTTTTTATAAAACTTTTATTGTGCTTAATTGAAATTTTATGGTTCTTGACATTAAACCACTTGACTTCATATTCAGGATAGACTGGCTTATAATCAATAAATCCATAATTGATTGTTATCTTTGATGGGTCTCTTTTAGTGAACCAGATGGTGTTTCCCAAATCTTTCTAGGAGAATGGGACCCAAGGGCATCTATAGAGAGACCTTCCTATCCAGAGATTGGGAATGTGGTATCATTGTGCTATTTTGATCTGTAGCATGAATCATTGACTTGTGATCTACCTCCTATTGTCGTCGACATTCCCAATGTGTTCAATTTTTATTTCTCTGGTTTTCCACTGATAAGGGAGGTTTAGTTTTCTATAGATATAGTATTTTGTAATCAAGTAGTGTCTATTACCTCTTTAAAAATGGAATCAAAATAAAATAAAGACTTGAAGACTCAGTTGGATGATCTTCTTGAGAATGTATTTATATGCCTGAGGGTATCACCTTGGGCAGCTCTAGTTCTCTTTTCAAATAAGGTTGATGGTTCCCAAGTAAATTTTGTTGATTATCAAAAACACATTATAGTTATGGTAAAGAAAAAATATTTATGGACATGGAGTGATGGTCTATTTTTTTAGATTAAAGTGTAAATTTTATTATCAATGATCTAACTTTGGTATTTTTACCATTATCTTATTATAAATGAATCTGACATATATAAATAGCCTTTTCAAGCAGCAACGGCCATAATGTGTACCTAGTCATGACCTTTTTTCTAACCAAGTCTCCTGATGTTTTCATGGATTTAATGATCATTAAATTCCATGATTATGTTGATACATTCATCATAGTCTTTTTAGATGACATCCTTGATTACTCTATGTACATGGAAGATCATGTGCCTTATCTAAGATCAGTTCTAGAGTTTTTGAGAAATCACAATAATTATGCCATGATTTTGAAATTTGATTTCTAGGTATAAGAAGTGATGATCATAGAACACATAGTGTTAGAAAATAGAATATCAATATATCCTTTGAAGGTGAATGCTATTATGAAATGAGTGAAATGGTGAAATGTCATTTATATTCAATGTTTCTTGGGAATTTTTAGTTATTACCATCAATTTTTAATGGATTTCTCTAAGATGGATTCTCTAATTAATGTTTTAACTTAAAAGGCAAAATTTTCAAAAAAATTTGTTTAGTTGAAATGAATTTTGATGTCTACTTAAGTGTGGACACTTCCATAGGTCATACAGGACTATGTGGTTTTCTATGATGCATCAGTTTTACACTTGGGATGTGTTCTTATGTTGGTTATCATGTCATTGCTTATGGGTCTCATAAGATTACTCCACTCTAGAAGAGTTATCCAACCCAAAACCTTGAACATGAATATCTGATGCACACACTTAAGAGTTGGAGTTATTACATTTATGGAGAAAGTTTTACTCTGTTTTTAGACCACAAGATATTTAGTTATATCCAATATCAAAATGATTTGAATCTCCACTAGAGGAATTAGGACAAATACTTATGATTCTCTGACATTAACATCGCAAATACCCTAGGTAATGGTAATGTTGTTATCGATGCTTTGAGAATCAAACATCATAACCATGTAGTAAAAAAATCCTTAATAGATCGAAACATGATAGATGAATTTCCAATGATAAATATTAGAGTCATAGAATTAGGAGTAGATATTTCCTTGGAATGTGTTCAGTTGACATCCACACTTTTCATGATTATTTTTCAAGAATAACATCTTGAGGAAAAGTTCTATAGTATTATAGACTCTTCTTATGGTGTGAATACCATTGCTGATTGGTCATTCTATTATGTGCTAACTCAATGCAATCATAGAATCATTGTTCAACCGTTAGTGGCGATGAATGATTTTATGGGTGATTACCATAACTCCAAGTGGGTTGTGTGCCCATGAACCAAGAAGATTTACTATGACATGCGGTGGTTATTATGGTGTCCAGGTAAGAAAAATTGAATTTCTAATTTTATCTTTCATTATTATACATTTCAGTAGGGTATGATTGAGCACTATATGCCTTTGGTATTTCATCATCCACTTTTATTACCTACTTGGAATTGGGATGAAATCTCTATAGACAAAATGGATGGGTTTCAATGTCACAAAAAAATAATGTGATATGGGTTGTAAATGAAAGGATGAAAAATTTGTCAAAAATTATACTAAGTCATAATAAAGATATATTAATGGAGTTGGTAAATATATATGTGAAATAAATTATTTATTTTCATATATTTCAATAAGAAATAATCCATAATAGGGATCATTGTTTAACTTCTTCTTTTTAGAGAGGCCTTCCGAGTCACTGGGATCTCAGGTTTGTTTGTTCATGGAATACCATAGGTAGTTGGAAGTCCAGATATATATAAATATAAAGATACTTGAGGATATTATTTTTCCTAATGTTATATAATTTTTTTATTCTTGGTATGATCATTTTTAGTGGGATGAGTTTTCTTATAACAACACTTACTATTCCTATATCAAAGTGGATTTTTTTGAGACCTTTTATAGATGGCCTTTCAGATTAATATTACGTTGGTCAGAGGGTGGTGAAAATTTCTTGGTTAGACCAGGCTTTGTTCTAGAGACAAATAAAAATATATAGTTGATTTTTTAGATAATTTTTATTGAACGAAGTAGGTATAAGACTTATGCAGATCATCATCCCATGATGTTGTAAATTTCAGTTGGTGACCAAGAGTCCTTGCAATTTTCATCTAAGTTGGTTCATAAATAGCATAGGAGTAAAGGAAATCATTATCATCATTTTTGGGGCCATTCAAGATGTTGAGAATGTGGGAATGAGTTTTATTATTTATAACATCCACTGTAGATAATGTCGATATATAATGTGTTTTTTGTATCTCATCTCCAGAAGTTTTTATACGATCTATCTCATGTTATGAGAGGGAGTGATATCTTTGTCATGCCTGATTTATCCATGACTGAAAAGCCAATCAGGATAGTTGATTTTTAATCCAAGGTACTTCATTTGAGGATTATACATTTGGTTTAAGTTATATGGAATCATGGTTCTCAAAATACATGATACATGGGGGTAGTGGCCTCGTCTTTTTTGAATGGAATCTTCTAAGTAGGCTTTCATAGAACAGAATTTTTCTATGGTGGGGAGGATGTAAAATAATGTTACTATTTTTAGTTATTACTAACCCCCCTCCCCCAATCAAGATTTGGTTGGGTTTAATTTGGGGTTTATTCTGGTAAGATTTTATAAATTTTATTCTTTCTAGACAAGTGCTTGGTTTTCCCAAATCGTGCACCCTCTCGGGGAAAACGATTAAAAACCAAACAGTGGGGGTTTTTGGAATTTTAAAATACTTTTATATCCCATTTTATTTATTATAATAAACTGTGTCTCCCATTTAAAATAGCTTCCTAGACATGGTGCATGGTTTTTTCTAGCTATGTGGCCCTGCCTAAAAAATCTTGCTTAAGAGATATTCAACCAAACATTTATTTTTAAGACACCCAAACCACCATCTTTAGGTACTAAACGTACTGGAACAAGCTAGAATCGTTTTATACTTCCAACACTACTCTTAAAATCATTTCTTGGCTCCTCAGAACCCTCCAAGAAGTAGATCAATGCTTGTGGAATGTCATTTAATCTTCTCCCAATTAGATTCCCCTTCATGTTATCTACATTCCACGCACTATCTTATCCTCCCTAGGGTTTTTTGGATCCCTATGTTGATTAGTGGATCTAATACATTGTTTTTTGGGATCATGAACATAGGTTTTATTCCCATTCTTCTTTTTCATCATTATTTGTTTTATAATCTTTATTAGTGTTCAGAGATTCGAGATCTAGTGATTCTTCTAGCTGGTTCTATTATAATGCCCAAAATTTATTCACCATAAATTTATTTATTTAAAATAAATTATCAATTAAAATAAAAATTTTATTTTTCAATTAAATTGCATTCAATTAGATTGTTGGAAAATCCAATTTCCATTGAGTTGGGGTTTTTTAAATGGGATTCTGGCTTGATTTTGGGAAAATACACAATTCAATTAATTGGGGTGTGTTTATTAAAACTAGTAATATTTAAATTTAGAAAAAAAAATATTGATAGAAAATTGAAAATGACCCTTATTCCATTAAATTTGGGGTTTATTGTGAAAATGATTGTTAATAATCCAAATTTAAATTGTGAATTTGAAATGTTAACTAATTTTAAATCCTAATATTGTAAAAATGACTTAAATTAGTACAAATATAAAACTATGGGGTTTATCTTTGAAAAAATATTGTTTTTTATTAAAACCCCATTATTGTTTTAAAATGAAAAATTCGACATGTTTGAAATTGAAGAATGAGATGAATTGTATTTTAAAATTTTTTAAAAATAAATTTCCCAGAATTTTTTTATACTATATCACATGAATTTATAGGTAGTTAGTAAATTATTATGAATAATCATGTTGGGATGTGAATTCCCTAATAATGTATTGATGTTTTACAACTCTAACATGATCATTATTTATCATATCGAGTTCCCTAGTGGGATGTTAATGAGTCCTCTCTTTCAAGTCACATGACACATGTTACATATTGTGATTATTATCACATGAGTGTGTGAGAAACCAAAAACCATGAACTACCATACCTTTTGGTAGATGACCATGTTTCTCTCTTATTTATATTTGAGATATAAATGTGTGAATATTTATATAAAAAACATTAAATTCATTTAGAATTCATATAAACAATTTTATATAAAAATTTCTTGAATCCATTATTTTATAAATTTTTTATCAATTGGTAAGTGAAACTTTGGTTTGAAATTATTTTCCATATTTTGAAATGTAATGTATTTTTTGGTTAAATATGATTTTAAAAATCCAAACATGTATTTATTTCAAATTGAAATATCTTTATTTTGTTAATTTAATGTTGGCATCTATTATGGAATCCTTGGTGAGGCCATAGTTGTATTTTAACTCAAAACCTACCTATTATTATAGGTGTCTATTGATTTTCATCTTCCAGGTTCGAACAGGGGTAAACACCCACATAGATGAGGTTCTAGATATTGATCTTTGGACTTTGGGAGTTGCATTTTTTGGGATGTGGAAATCTTTTAATATTATCTAATACTTTTCTTTTGGACATTGTGTTATTATTTATATTTGAATTCTGGTAAAATTATCTCTATGGTGTTTCTTTGGTAAGAATATTGACTTTTTTATATTTAATTCTAAAATTCATTTTGAAATTTTTTCCCAATTTCATTTTATATAATGTCAGGTGCTAGTATCCAACCCATCAGGATTGAGAAGGCCCTTTGGGACATCTCAAAGCTAAGGTGGTTATCAGGTTACTAGGGTACCCATGATAGTTTATGAAAGTAAGAGTTATATTCAATGTTGAACCAGTTATTGTAGTTGTCATTGTTGGTGTAATTGATTAAGGATAGATTTTTAAATACTGATCTCATTACATGGATAAGGTTGGAATCAAACTTCTGGGTTCAGAATGTTTTCTCATTTTTTTTTATTCAGGGAATTGGACATCGATACTATTATATGATAATTTCCATGATTCTTGTTTAGGGTATCCATTAATGGTCATGGTGAAATCAATCGGTGGTCAATATCCTTAAACTGTGAAAATGTGGATATATTATGTCTATAGAGACCCTTATTTTTCTTACATGAGTATTACATCGTTTTTCAGATAAACAATAGAATAGTATTACAATATCGGATCCAAAGGTTTAGTATCTTGGGTATATTTGTACCACACATCACTTATACATTATAAAACATAATCATTTATTTAAAATCTTCTTCTTAATCCTTATAAATGTCACATTATCTTATATATACATAGTCACCTAAGTATATATATATTATTAAAATTGGTGAGATAAAATCCCAACAAGAGGATGGATAATGGGAATGAATAAATATTACATGAGTTAGAATAATCATCCTAATCAAAACATAATTTTTGAATCATAATCAAAATCATGTGAGAAACATTAAAATATGTCATGAAATGTGGAAATTCATGAAAATGAGACATCATGTCATATTGGTCCAATAACCTTTATAGTTTTGAACAATGATATCATAATGTTCATGCATAACATATGTCCACAATTACATCATCATTATTGCAAAAAAATATACCATCATGTTCATTCATATTACACATTATATAATTAGATAAATCATATTAACCAATGAATTTGTGGGATATATAATTTTGGTCTCACCTGTCACAGAATAATATTTACATAATCATGCATGCCGCATGAAATGTATAACAATCATAGTCATGAAATAACCCATGGAGATGAATAGATTTCATAATGATTTAATATATAACACATTCAAGAATAATCTTTGGGTCTGCAAAATAAAAAAGGAAAATTAAAATTTGGAATGAATGATCATTTTTCATTGGATAAAAAATAACACATGAGGTGTCGAAGAATTGTATTTTGGAAAGAAGAGTTATTTTGTAAAATCAATATAATTTTCATAAAATAAAGTTTGGAAACATTTATATCCCTGAAAATAAAAGTAAATAATAATGAAATGATATTTATGTCACATTAGAGGATTATTAGTACCAAATATGTTCTGAAAGTGGAATATCACAAAGAAGTGGAGTTGGGTTTGAGAATCCATTTAACTTATGTATGAATCTGTACTACATTTTCCATCAATATCCTAGATTACCAAATTAGATTAATTAATTACCAAACTCAGAACCACTTTAACATGTATTTTATATAATATAATTTTATTATGTTCATTTATTTCCATTTTGATGAGTTATTGATGTCAGTTTCATCAATTAGATAGAATTTGTTTTCATGGTTTCATACTCTGTTTACCTATGTTTAATTATTTAAGTTATTTAAAAATGTTAATAATTATCCAGAATGGAAATTAAAGAGTTTTTTTATACATGTATAAAAAAAATACAGAAAACAGTTAGGGAGAAAATATTTTTCAAAGTGGGCCGCATAGGCGGCATCCGCGATGTCGCCTTTGTACTACCCGCACGGATCGCTGACATGGTGAAGGTGGCACCCACGGTACCTCCTTTCTAGATAACTTCATACGAAAGGTTGCATCATGAGTGCTGCCTTTGCCTCTACGCCCTATAAAAGGGCAGCGCCCCCTCCCCTTCCCCTCAATTTCAAACACCCATTTACCTCTCATTTTATCTCTTTTGCGGTAAATTTTGCAGTTTGAAATTTTTGGAATGATTTGAGGGGTATGGTTTTCAATTTAATGTTTTTTATTTTTTTGAATTGTTTTTAGTTAAATATTTTTTAAATTTAATGTTTTTTATTTAGTTTAATTTTTTTTGTTAAATATTTTAATTCTTTAGTAGTTTAGTTTGATTTAAATTTTTTTGTTTATTAGATAGTTTAATTAGATATATATATTTTGGATTATAATTATCATTAGTATAAATTAATTTCAGATTATTTTAATAAAATTTTGGTAGCATAAATACAATTTTATCTAAGAAATCAAATCCTTGTCTAGATACAAACAATTGAATGTGGCGCTGGAACAGATGTAACTAGGGGTGAAACCCGAAAACACCAATTTGAGCTAGACTCGAATGGGAAACAGGTTAATGACAACGGGCCTTGCTGCATTCTGGTTTGACACTCCCGGGATATATCCTTAATATATGCATATTTCGTTATAAAATACTAAAATATCTAAAAAAAGAGATGATAAATAGATAATTTATTAATGATGTAGATAGTTATTATTAGGAATGATTAATTAGAAATTAATTAATAAATTACATATAGTTAAAAAAACTAGAGTTCAAATAATATTCAATAACATGGAGTTAAAAAATAACATGGAGTTAAAAAATAACATGGAGTTACAAAATTACACGGAGTCAAAAAAACATGGAGTTAAAAAACTACATGGATTTAAAAAACAACATGGAGTGAAAGTGAAAAAATAAATAACATGGAGTTAAAATATAAATAACATAGATTTATTTTTATACAAACCCTATTAAGTTATTAAATAACTAATTAATAATTTAGTAAGGAAAAACTAATAATTGAAGAATGATTAGCTAATTAAATAGTATACTAATAAATATCATAGATTAGGATACAAGATCTTTTAAAATTTAAGTATCATAAAGATTGTATAGTTTAGAAGTAATAGTTAGTATTCGAACGTGAGGTAAAATCCAACTTATTTTTAATAATTAGTTTAATTACATCTTAAAAGTATAAATTACAACTTATATTGGTAACCATCATTCTGAATGTCACATACATTATCAAAATCTTGATCAGAAAACTTTTTTTACGTAGAGCGTAATGTTTTCCAATGTGTACTGCTATGGGGAGGTTATTCAAAATGAGAAAGGAACTTCATACCGTACAAAACCAATAAAAGTGGTTAATAAAACTGAGTGTGTAACCCTAAGTGACCTTCAAGACAGAATTCATGGCTCAATAAATCTAGGGCCTGATCGAAAGATCAACTCAATGAGTTATAGACATTTGCAGTTCCCATAAACATTGTGGCATCTAGCTTGTCCATTGGTTGATAATGCGCAATGGATCCAAACAATTAATTTGTTTTCTCAATGGTCAGATCTTACCATGAAGGAGTTATATATTTATGTTTTTACTGTACAACAACAACATCCAATTGTACAAAGACATATAATTACAACAGTCGTTGAAGATAGTCTGCCCCATGAAGTTGAGACTATTCCAAATGATGCAAAAGAGGACAAACTACTTGATCTCCCATATATACATGTCAACCCTACATCTGATGAGGAGTTTCATAATAATTAAACAGATGGTGATAATAGTGCTGATGAGGAAGGAACAACGAAATTTTCGAGAAATGCATTAGTTGTACAGCATGATCGACCTACAATAAATCAACCACCGCTCTTTGCATCTTGGTCAAAATAAATGACACATGTTACTGATATTTAAAATAATTTTCTCACCTCGGAAACTGAGTTTCACATAGTTATACGATATAGTTTTAGTGAGATGGAAAAAACATTATATGTTGGAAAGAATTTTCCATGTAAAGATGCATTAAAAAGTACGCTAAAGATATTTCACATTTAGAGGCACTGTAACTATATATTTTATGAATTAGACAATAGAAAATATGTCATACATTGTGAGAAGTATGTGGATGACTATAGATTTCTATTGAGGGAGATTCTGGACATTGCATTTGGAGGCTGGAGAATCTCAAGGATTGAGGCATGTTATACTTGCGTTCAGCCAAGCCTGACATAAGATCATACTTCATTAGATTCATAATTTGTGTCATCCGTTGTTTTTGACATGATTAGGACATGTCAAGATGTTCCGATAGCCCTTGTGAAAGAGAGTATACAACAAAAATTTGGTTATAAGATTTCATATAATAAGGTATGGTTGGCAAATCAAAAGGTAATCGTGAACGTCTATGGTGATTGGGATGACTCATATCTAGTATTGCTGTAATTTCTAGCTATACTGAGTCATCATAACCATGTTGTATTTCATCTTGATAAAAAATAATATGTGCCTCATGATAACAGACTTGATCCATCTCATGTTCAATTTCATCGATTGTTTTGGGAATTCCTCCCATGTATCTCCGCATTTTGTTTTAGCAAACACTTCATTCAGATTAATGGAACGTTTCTATATGGAAAATACAAGGGAATATTTTTTATTGCGGAAACCTTTAGAGACCCATATATTGACGTACATGGACATTACATTACATTTGCGGAATACTTAGTACATAACAAAAACACACACTAAAGGATCGTAATAGTTTAGTGTCTTTGGAAACTCGGAACGTAATCTTCTAATCGTGGTGAAAGTTCTTCAATATCTCCCATAAAGGTCATCCCTTTTTTCTACCTAAAACCTTTCTTTATATCCTGGGGAAAAGAAAACATAAAAGGGTGATCTCAAATGCTCAGTAAGGGTAAACAAAGGAAATATCAATCACATAATTTTCATAAGAACATAACATTTTTGGAAATCTTAACCTGCAAAAGAGAGCATAATTTCATAACATGGGATAAATCATAGTAGTGAAATGAAATCATAACTTAAAACATTACTCATTGTGGCATACACACATAATCATAGAGAATCATTTCTTGTTAGTCAAGACTCATTGCCAAGACTATCTTAGTGGACAAAGTCCCTTTCTGAATCGAGTAATCCTCGTTTCAGTCCTGTTTCACTGAACCGGTATAACCTACCATTCCAGCCATGTCTATCTCATGAGATATAAAATCTTTACCCAATGCATTGGAGGGAGATATAGGTCCCACCCATCTCTTAATGAATCCTTTCTTATGTGTGCCACAAAATCATAAATCATACATCATTTCATAACCCATGTAATAAAAATGGGATTCTTAAACAACATGACATCATAAAACCATTCATATAAGATAAAGGAATTCATAAACATAATTCCATCACAACATAGTCAAATCAATGTAAAAATATGGATAGAAACAGAACTCTTTATTATCTTAGATGGAAAATAATTTTGATAAAACACTTGAATTGAATTCTTGAGGAAAATATCCTTTCTTCTTCAAAATCAATTTCTTTTCACAAAACATCATGCAACTTTAAAAGAAAGAGATTTTATTGAAAATAGTCATGAAATCTTTTAGAGGAAGCTTCATGAAAATAAGGCTTTATAAAACAGTAGAAATCCGTTCGTGCCGTATAAGTTAAAAAAAACATTCTTCGTACTTTTGTCGGAAAAGTCAAAAAGTACCTCGTACGACAAAAGATTCCTTTCATACATATTACTAAAAACTCACCGAAGGGTAAAAATGGATTTAAACAATTGTAGGTGGATGGAAATAATATTACATTTTGATGAAACATGGATTTGGATGATAAAATACACCCCAGTAAATACTTACGAATAAACAATCTCGGATAAAAATGAGATTGTGATATTTCCCTTACCTTAGGTCCAATTTGCTTCGTATGTGTCCGAACCTCCTGTATAATGATTTAAATAATGTCATTGACTTATTACAGAATCATATTCATTGTTATGATATCATATATGGTTCACTTATGACATTATATTACCCGTTCTTTTGTAAATTCCATGTTAAAGAAGCGTTTTGGGTAAAATCGTTTCATTTATCGTAGGTGTTTTGACTTGTTGTTCTTGACATCATTATTACATATATCATGATTTACTTACTTCCAGAATATAAAATATGATTTATATATCATATATATTCAGTATATATATATATATATAATATGTAGATAAATAAAATGAAAAACACCGTTCATGGAGACGGTAGTCCGTACGTACGCATGAACGCTGTTTTCCTTTCCTTATTGTCTTGAAATGGAAGTAAGTAGATGACATACATATGTATATATATATACATAAATCCAGTAGCTTTATAATGTCATGTATTTCATTATTATTTCTTATATATACATTATAATCATTCTTAAATGGTTAACATGGAGAATGAATCTCATCGCGTCGTGGAGACGGTATTCCGTACGTACGCACGAGCGATGATATCATTTCTATAAATATTGAATTGAATTGGAGTGGATTATAAAATATATCAGAATCATTATGATGTTGTAATAACTATGTATAGTTATTCTTTACACCATTATACCCATCCATGTAAGGTGGTGGTGGAAAATAGATTACACCACGGCGTGGAGACGGTATTCCGTACGTACGCACGCGCGGTGATTTCTTTTTCCGTAGGATGGATAGATGGTGAAATAGGGTTGTTTCATACTTATAATAAAATATCAGTATATGAGTGATACTGATGTTATTACTTCATAATGAAACAACCTAAGAAGAAGAAGTGGAAGAAGAAATAAAGATGAAAGAATTGGTAACGGTAATTACCTCTTCTTTGAAGTGCCTCTTTGAGACCTCCTCTTAGGGCACTAGAATTGGTCATTGAGGAAGACCAGAACCTCTAGGATGTTGCTAGGGAAGTGGAGAAGGGATTTTGGCAGGGGTTGGCCGAGCTTGAGTGCTCAAATTGGTGTGAGGAGGAGGGGGAGGAGGTGTCCTTTTATAAGGGAGGAGAGGGGCACCTTAGGAATTCTTAAAAATATTAATTTATAATAAATATAACCCCACTTAAAAACCTCCAAAAATGACTCATATTCGAAGCTTAGATGAGATAGGGTTGTAATATCATCAACCAATCAAATTTATACATGTTTGGATTTATTTTAAACCTTATCAATTAGATTTAACTCTAAGTTAAATAATTTAACTTTTACCGTGTCTTTTTGTTTTCTTTCACTATATGGTTAATACACTTACTATAACATGCCAAACGAACCCCAAATTGTATATTATTAATACATATATCCTTATCTAAGTCATTTGGCCGAACCTCAGATTTTTAGGAATAAAATAACAATTAATAATATAATATTTGATTTAAAAACTATTTTGTGTCAATTTTGACACTATTTGATATATGATTTTTTTGAAAGTCATAAAAGAATTATATATTCGAACCAAGTTGATTAAATCAACACTAATATATCATAGTAACCTAGAAAAGTAGTGGAATTCATAAAAAGTCTTAAATTACATTTATTTTGGTATTTATATTATCAATTATGTCAATATTTCATTAATAAGATAATTACTGCATCATCTTTGTGTCATAAATAAATTATATTATATGCTGTCTAAAAATTACAAATAAAATACCATCATGTAGGAAATCTTTTTAGCTTTCTAATGAATATTTATAGTCGAATTTATCTTATGTATAACCCCATATTAAAAATGATTTACTTATTAAACTTTGATTTTAACTATTTTAACCCTTCTTTAAATAAATTAATAATAAATGTCCTAATCTAATCCAAGTGGGCCTAAATGGTCATATTTTATTCCTAAGTTTGTTTTTGGTCGAATTACACTTGTCCAATAGAATTAGGACATGTGTTAGGGTAATATTAATATCATATTTACCCTTAGTTACCCTATTTACTATTAACCGTGGTAAAAAAAGTAAAAAGTTACTATTCACCAAAAAATTATTTTCATCTCATTGAACCACATTTTAGTCCTTGATATTAACCGTGTCTCTCGGATTTTCGAAATTCCATTCACAGAAGCGGTAAAATTAAGTTTTATGCAAAATTCCGTTTTTAACCTTCCACTTAGTGGTTTCACTATTCATCAAAAATTGAAAGTTTTCAGAAAAATGCCAAAATTTCATCCTAAGCTATATTTCATATTCCGAATTCAAAAATGAAGTCTATTTTACCAAATTAATAACATAGAAGTTGCATTAATTAATTTTATAATTAAATCCCGCTGTTAAAACAAATAGCGTGTTTTTTTAAGAAACAAAATCTATCAAAAGATTGACACTTGATTATGTCTGGTTTAAATGTGAAATTACAAACAATGACCAACATTGTATTAAATTGTAAAAATATATTCTAAATATACTTTAAAACCACTCAAATTAATAATTTATCAATATTAATTATTTCGATTAAAAAAGTTGTTTTTAATTATAATTTAGTAATTTTCACTATTCATTAGAATATGAAAGTTATCCGAAAAGTACCAAAATTTCACCTTAGGCTAAATTCGATACTCCGAATCCAAAAATGAATTCCATTTTGAAAAATAAAATTTAAAAAATTTCCAAAAAGTGGTTATTACTATTCATAATGGCTAGTTTTAATAATATTTTAATAGCATATCGTTGTTTCGTGAAACTCAGTATTGCGTACTACACACGCTATCGAGGAAGGTCGCGATTGCGTGTAACGGAAGGAAAGTCAAGGATGCATATTGTGAAAGCTTCTTTTGTTGTAGCGTACAACACAAGACATTAATGAAATTAAAAAGAATATTTTTCATAAAATCTTGGGGCGTTACATTCTACCCCCCTTAAAATGAATTTCGCCCTCGAAATTCGTCGGGGTTATAAATGGTTTACTATTCAAAATTTTCTTTGATAGAAACCCACATCGTAAAAAGGAATACCAAAACATGGCTTTAAAAACTAAAGTATGAAATGTAACGATTACCCAAATATACTAATCACTGGGTTTCCACATAGGTGAAAATATGGATATGGAAGAAAAATCTAACCATCATGTTCTGATGGAGAGTGGTAGAGAACATGGCTATGGAAAAGCCAGTAATCACAAATCCATAGATTTGTGATGATATAAGGTACCATCTGATTCATCAGGTATAAGATCACTAGGACAACATTTTTGGTTTTCAAGATCATTTCCCTAAAGTTGAAAATTTGCTTAGAATAAATACTTACTTTATTTTGGTAAAATATCACTTTTGTTCGTGCCTTGAACAATTTCTACTTCATCTCTTAAATAAATGAAGTTGAATTTGTTATTCGTGATGTGTTAGCAGATCATGTGATAGAATGACAGGTCATTCCATCTGTCTCAAACAAAAGGTTAGCAAAACTTATATACACAAGTCGATCTATAGTGAGATTAATCATATATGGTTCCTAAAATGGACTTATACTTCATATATCATACTGCTTAATATAATAAAACTAGTTTCTACTAAACAGGGACTTCCTGTAGGTCAGTGGTAGGCGATAAAGGCCAGTCGCACTTCGGTTGTGGGTTCGATTCCCACAGCCTTGTCCGAAGCGATGGGTTGTTGCCCGTCCTGCAGGTTGTCCTTTTTCCAAAACTACTATAACATCCCATCAATAATATCGTCCAACACAATCCATTCCAATCTTTAGGCTTATCCATAATACTGCAGTCCACTCTCATAACATAGTGAAAACAATTACCAGAGATTTAATATCATCGTTGATCCCCATATATCATAAGATATGTTTTTTTTTGTCACATTCCAAACATTCAAAGTCCTTAATCATGTATACTCTTGAATACCCATTGAACCTTAGTGAAAACTTGAATGCAGTTAAAAGTTAACACTTTACACATACCAAAATCCTCAAAATTATTTATACTCAAACCATGATATCACTTAGTCCTTATATCAATCATGAGCTCATGAATACTATTAAACATTTCATTTTCTCGTCTTCATTATGCGCATATCATCTTATTTCTAAAAAAAAATATCTCAATCACTTTGAATACCACATCAATAAATATTGCAATACTCAATGATACAACATTATTTTGGAATCCCATTACATAAACACTTAATCATTCCACCACATCGTTGTCATATTCAACATTGCCAATAGTGATCGCATGTGATTTCCCTTTGTCCTTTGCCTTCAGTGGTTGCTCATGTTGATCATCACTAACCCTTGGATTAGGGCAATTATTAGCATAATGCCCCATTTCCTTGCACTTGAAGCATTGAAGTGTTGGCGGTGCGTTCTCTGCAGTATTTGCTTTATCATTAGAAACCCTTTTTCCATTACTTCGACACTCAGCTGCTCGATGACCTTCTTTTCCACACTTAAAACATTTTCTAGTCCCTTTTAGACAATCTCCACCATGCTTCTTTCCACACTTTGTGCATAAGGAAACATTCATCTTCTTTTCACCATTATTCTGAGATTTCTCCTTGAACTCCATCTTTCGTTTCTTGTCAAAACCATGAGATGGATATGTAACACCAACTTCCATTTCTACCTTGATAGCACAACGCACAATTTCTTCATAGCTACTGAAGTCTCTTATAGCTAATGCCCTTCGAAGACTTGGTTTTAAGCCACTGAAAAATCGATCAACTTTACTTTCAGGTTGGATGATAATTCCAGAAGCATACCTTGCAAGTCTTGTAAAATTTGCTTCATAGGTACCAACAGATTCATCGTCCCTTTGCTTCAGTTCAAGAAACTCTTTCTCCATCTTTGTTCGAAGAATACGAGGGAAGTACTTATTGAAAAATAAGTTCTTGAACTCGTCCCATTCCATAGACTCAATTTCATCCCTTTGCCTTGTATTCTTAATAAGATTCCACCATTGATCAGCATCTCCTTCCAAACGATACACTGCTAGGATGACTTTATCATGTTCAGAACATTGAAGAACTGAAAATATCTTTTCAGTAGTACTAATCCATTGTTCAGCAACTAATGGATCAGTAGACCCACTGAAAGAAGGTGGACGCTGCCTCATGAAGGATTCAACAGAATGTTGCTCCTTCCTTTGCTCGTTTGGAAGTCCTGCATGATTCATAGCTTGAGGAAGTTGTGTGATCATGGCTACAAGATTTTGCATTCCAGCTCCTATATCGTTTGGTTGCTCAGGGGTACAATCATTGCATTGCCCATCACATTCCGCATTAACACGGTTCCTTCGGGTTCCAGCCATCGTCTAAAACCCCAAAAGAATTGTGTGAGAGGCAAAAATCATGCTAGGGAAAACAACATAATAAAGGGGGAGTACCTTCAATATCCAACATCTTAGGTTTAATTCTATGATCGTTAGCGTAATTCTATTACTATAACCTATACGTATACTTATCCCTAGGGACATCCCTAGACATACCTTAGAAATATCTCTAGGGATCTCACTAAAGTTCTCGCATCCTAGTTTCCAAAGGTTGACTAAACCTTTCCTCTGATACCAACTGTAGAGACCCGTATCTTGACGTACATGGACATTACATTACATTTGCGGAATACTTAGTACATAACAAAAACACACACTAAAGGATCGTAATAGTTTAGTGTCTTTGGAAACTCGGAACGTAATCTTCTAATCGTGGTGAAAGTTCTTCAATATCTCCCATAAAGGTCATCCCTTTTTTCTACCTAAAACCTTTCTTTATATCCTGGGGAAAAGAAAACATAAAAGGGTGAGCTCAAATGCTCAGTAAGGGTAAACAAAGGAAATATCAATCACATAATTTTCATAAGAACATAACATTTTTGGAAATCTTAACCTGCAAAAGAGAGCATAATTTCATAACATGGGATAAATCATAGTAGTGAAATGAAATCATAACTTAAAACATTACTCATTGTGGCATACACACATAATCATAGAGAATCATTTCTTGTTAGTCAAGACTCATTGCCAAGACTATCTTAGTGGACAAAGTCCCTTTCTGAATCGAGTAATCCTCGTTTCAGTCCTGTTTCACTGAACCGGTATAACCTACCATTCCAGCCATGTCTATCTCATGAGATATAAAATCTTTACCCAATGCATTGGAGGGAGATATAGGTCCCACCCATCTCTTAATGAATCCTTTCTTATGTGTGCCACAAAATCATAAATCATACATCATTTCATAACCCATGTAATAAAAATGGGATTCTTAAACAACATGACATCATAAAACCATTCATATAAGATAAAGGAATTCATAAACATAATTCCATCACAACATAGTCAAATCAATGTAAAAATATGGATAGAAACAGAACTCTTTATTATCTTAGATGGAAAATAATTTTGATAAAACACTTGAATTGAATTCTTGAGGAAAATATCCTTTCTTCTTCAAAATCAATTTCTTTTCACAAAACATCATGCAACTTTAAAAGAAAGAGATTTTATTGAAAATAGTCATGAAATCTTTTAGAGGAAGCTTCATGAAAATAAGGCTTTATAAAACAGTAGAAATCCGTTCGTGCCGTATAAGTTAAAAAAAACATTCTTCGTACTTTTGTCGGAAAAGTCAAAAAGTACCTCGTACGACAAAAGATTCCTTTCATACATATTACTAAAAACTCACCGAAGGGTAAAAATGGATTTAAAAAATTGTAGGTGGATGGAAATAATATTACATTTTGATGAAACATGGATGTGGATGATAAAATACACCCCAGTAAATACTTACGAATAAACAATCTCGGATAAAAATGAGATTGTGATATTTCCCTTACCTTAGGTCCAATTTGCTTCGTATGTGTCCGAACCTCCTGTATAATGATTTAAATAATGTCATTGACTTATTACAGAATCATATTCATTGTTATGATATCATATATGGTTCACTTATGACATTATATTACCCGTTCTTTTGTAAATTCCATGTTAAAGAAGCGTTTTGGGTAAAATCGTTTCATTTATCGTAGGTGTTTTGACTTGTTGTTCTTGACATCATTATTACATATATCATGATTTACTTACTTCCAGAATATAAAATATGATTTATATATCATATATATTCAGTATATATATATATATATAATAGGTAGATAAATAAAATGAAAAACACCGTTCATGGAGACGGTAGTCCGTACGTACGCATGAACGCTGTTTTCCTTTCCTTATTGTCTTGAAATGGAAGTAAGTAGATGACATACATATGTATATATATATACATAAATCCAGTAGCTTTATAATGTCATGTATTTCATTATTATTTCTTATATATACATTATAATCATTCTTAAATGGTTAACATGGAGAATGAATCTCATCGCGTCGTGGAGACGGTATTCCGTACGTACGCACGAGCGATGATATCATTTCTATAAATATTGAATTGAATTGGAGTGGATTATAAAATATATCAGAATCATTATGATGTTTTAATAACTATGTATAGTTATTCTTTACACCATTATACCCATCCATGTAAGGTGGTGGTGGAAAATAGATTACACCACGGCGTGGAGACGGTATTCCGTACGTACGCACGCGCGGTGATTTCTTTTTCCGTAGGATGGATAGATGGTGAAATAGGGTTGTTTCATACTTATAATAAAATATCAGTATATGAGTGATACTGATGTTATTACTTCATAATGAAACAACCTAAGAAGAAGAAGTGGAAGAAGAAATAAAGATGAAAGAATTGGTAACGGTAATTACCTCTTCTTTGAAGTGCCTCTTTGAGACCTCCTCTTAGGGCACTAGAATTGGTCTTTGAGGAAGACCAGAACCTCTAGGATGTTGCTAGGGAAGTGGAGAAGGGATTTTGGCAGGGGTTGGCCGAGCTTGAGTGCTCAAATTGGTGTGAGGAGGAGGGGGAGGAGGTGTCCTTTTATAAGGGAGGAGAGGGGCACCTTAGGAATTCTTAAAAATATTAATTTATAATAAATATAACCCCACTTAAAAACCTCCAAAAATGACTCATATTCGAAGCTTAGATGAGATAGGGTTGTAATCTCATCAACCAATCAAATTTATACATGTTTGGATCTTATTTTAAACCTTATCAATTAGATTTAACTCTAAGTTAAATAATTTAACTTTTACCGTGTCTTTTTGTTTTCTTTCACTATATGGTTAATACACTTACTATAACATGCCAAACGAACCCCAAATTGTATATTATTAATACATATATCCTTATCTAAGTCATTTGGCCGATCCTCAGATTTTTAGGAATAAAATAACAATTAATAATATAATATTTGATTTAAAAACTATTTTGTGTCAATTTTGACACTATTTGATATATGATTTTTTTGAAAGTCATAAAAGAATTATATATTCGAACCAAGTTGATTAAATCAACACTACTATATCATAGTAACCTAGAAAATTAGTGGAATTCATAAAAAGTCTTAAATTACATTTATTTTGGTATTTATATTATCAATTATGTCAATATTTCATTAATAAGATAATTACTGCATCATCTTTGTGTCATAAATAAATTATATTATATGCTGTCTAAAAATTACAAATAAAATACCATCATGTAGGAAATCTTTTTAGCTTTCTAATGAATATTTATAGTCGAATTTATCTTATGTATAACCCCATATTAAAAATGATTTACTTATTAAACTTTGATTTTAACTATTTTAACCCTTCTTTAAATAAATTAATAATAAATGTCCTAATCTAATCCAAGTGGGCCTAAATGGTCATATTTTATTCCTAAGTTTGTTTTTGGTCGAATTACACTTGTCCAATAGAATTAGGACATGTGTTAGGGTAATATTAATATCATATTTACCCTTAGTTACCCTATTTACTATTAACCGTGGTAAAAAAAGTAAAAAGTTACTATTCACCAAAAAATTATTTTCATCTCATTGAACCACATTTTAGTCCTTGATATTAACCGTGTCTCTCGGATTTTCGAAATTCCATTCACAGAAGCGGTAAAATTAAGTTTTATGCAAAATTCCGTTTTTAACCTACCACTTAGTGGTTTCACTATTCATCAAAAATTGAAAGTTTTCAGAAAAATGCCAAAATTTCATCCTAAGCTATATTTCATATTCCGAATTAAAAAATGAAGTCTATTTTACCAAATTAATAACATAGAAGTTGCATTAATTAATTTTATAATTAAATCCCGCTGTTAAAACAAATAGCGTGTTTTTTTAAGAAACAAAATCTATCAAAAGATTGACACTTGATTATGTCTGGTTTAAATGTGAAATTACAAACAATGACCAACATTGTATTAAATTGTAAAAATATATTCTAAATATACTTTAAAACCACTCAAATTAATAATTTATCACTATTAATTATTTCGATTAAAAAAGTTGTTTTTAATTATAATTTAGTAATTTTCACTATTCATTAGAATATGAAAGTTATCCTAAAAGTACCAAAATTTCACCTTAGGCTAAATTCGATACTCCGAATCCAAAAATGAATTCCATTTTGAAAAATAAAATTTACAAAATTTCCAAAAAGTGGTTATTACTATTCATAATGGCTAGTTTTAATAATATTTTAATAGCATATCGTTGTTTCGTGAAACTCAGTATTGCGTACTACACACGCTATCGAGGAAGGTCGCGATTGCGTGTAACGGAAGGAAAGTCAAGGATGCGTATTGTGAAAGCTTCTTTTGTTGTAGCGTACAACACAAGACATTAATGAAATTAAAAAGAATATTTTTCATAAAATCTTGGGGCGTTACAAAACCCAAGATGGAAATCATTCACCTCTTCTGCTTGTGTTTTCCATTGTAGAAAATGAAAACTATGAATCATGGAGTTGGTTTTTGGCATGTATCAACAACCATTTCCCCAACATTCAGGGTGTTTGTTTGATATTTGATCGGCATTGGGAAATTAATGAGGTAATCAATGTAGATCCTAATACATGGAGTTACCCAAATTCACATCATCGGTTCTGCATTAGAAACATTAATAGAAACATTCATAAAAAATTCCACAATGAAATGATGAAGAAGGCAGTCACCAGGCTTGGTACGCATTGTATTTGTTATTTTTTTATATATCAACGTAAAGATAAATTAAAAATATGTGAAATATCATCTATTCTATGTAGCATATGAGTCAGATCAGTGATAGTTTGAAGAACGTTTCGAACAAATCCTTCTGGTTAATGAAAAATTTTACAATTATATGATGTGAATTCCAAAAGAAAAATTGACTTTGGCATATGATGGGGGGAAGAGGTACGGACACATGACCACCAACATTGTAGGGTAAATAAATGGTGTCTTCAAAGGGCTTTGCATGATACCTATAACTGCCCTAGTTCAAGAGACATTATATCGTTGCATGAAGTACTTTGTTGATAGAAAAAAACTAGCATTGAATGGAATACATCAAGGGCT
Source organism: Viscum album (assembly GCA_963277665.1). Classification (NCBI taxonomy): domain Eukaryota; kingdom Viridiplantae; phylum Streptophyta; class Magnoliopsida; order Santalales; family Viscaceae; genus Viscum; species Viscum album. The sequence goes on from OY728141.1 coordinate 1,215,696,475, forward strand.
AATGTAAAGAAGAAATATTCAACGAGAGATTAAAATGAATATTGAAGAAGCTTCTGGTTATCATGTCTGCCTATTTCGATGAGAATAATCTCAATTTGAAGTTCAAGAGAAGTCGAACACCATCACAAATATCATTGGTGAAAAAAATGGTGGTATTACTTGAAACGAGGCAATGTCAATTTGGAAAATTTTAGGCCTTACAGTTTCCATGCTCGAATGTCATCGCAGCATGTGCCTCTGTTAACTTAACATGGGTCTCATATGTTGATCCAATGTACTAGATGAACACCATTGCTAACTGTTATGCGGCACCATGGACACCTATTGGCAAGTTTTGTTATTTCCCAATGCCCGAAGGTCAACTGATAGTGGTACCTGATATCAATCGGTTACATCCCCGTGGGAGACCGAAGGCTAGCAGGATGCGAAATGAGATGGATTGGCCTCATGAACAAAGTTAGAGTTTGAGATGCACCATATTTCATCAAGAAGGTTATAATTGGAAATGATGCCATAACATTTTTGGCTCGAGTTCACACTCTAAGCCACAATGATGTATTGTATTTATTGGGATATTCTCATATTGTAAATTTTATGTTGTTATCTCTTACTTTTACCTCGGTTTTCTAACACCCAAAATTGAAAATCATAACAGTAAACCCAAAAAAATATTTTTTATACTATAATCCTAACATTCTAAACCATAATCCTGAAAATATTTTCTCAAATCATTAACCTAAACCATAAAATGTTAAAAAACATCCAGAAGCCTAGATCCAAAAGGAAAATTGTGAAACCCTAATCCTTAAATTCTAAAATCGAAATGATGAAGCATAAACCCAAAAACATCTTCCCATTACATTGGTTTTCAAAATATTTTGTGATTGAGATAATAATCATGAAACATACAATCATGTAGAAAATCATATATAAATTATAAGTCTCATCCTTTTCAAATAAACATCTATATAACATAGAAAAATGATTTATACATATAAATATTTAAAACCACATCTTACAAAACACCGAATCAAGGTAAATGCATATCTTAGTGAACTTTAGTAATATGATTTTAAAAACATGATGATATGACCCATTCTTTTGGTATAAAAACTTCATTTGTTTATATCCAGATGAATGACACTGTACTACTCAGTCAATAGGCGGCCCATTGTTCACAGGTTGTGATAGTGGGTGGTCCAGAACAATTGATCAGGGTGTGTCGAGCGCACCATTTTCATCACATGGAGCCTCATCCTATCAGTATACATTACTTGCATCGTGCTGGCTTCTATGGTATTGCGGTATAATATTTTACAATTGTAGTCCATCACCTACTAGCTTCAATCAAAGAGAGGTGGAGACAAGAGACACACACATTCCACCTTCCTGCGGGAGAGATGACCATCACCCTCTTGGATGTGGCTATGCTCCTTAGTCTTCCTATCTAAGGGAGACCTGTTATTGGATCCACTATGGTATCTTGGCATGACCTTGCTCAGCACTTGTTAGGAATTGACATTTTATTCGATTGTAGTTCTACCAATGGAGCAATGATATCCATGCCTTGGCTGGAGTCACGGATTCGACTTTTAGCTGATGATGCTGACGAGTAGACGGTGATGTGTTATGCATGTGCAAATATATTTCAACTTATTGTATGGACCATGTTTACGGATCATTCAGGGATGCATGTGCACATGATGTATCTACCCCTAATAGAGGACTTTGATCAGGCAAAGATTTATAGTTTGGGATCCGCCTGCTAGGCATACACATACAGAGAATTATGCAAGATATCTGATAGGTAGCACACAGGTCTCAGGGGATGCGTCATCCTTATCCAGATGTGTGTATGAGAGAACATCCCCACATTCTTCCCTGATCGTGCTGGTCCACCGATCGAGATGGAGGTGCTGCATGACGTTCCGTTTGGACACCGGTATGATCACTCATGTCTATTAGTTTTCGATGATACTACAGGTTATTGACTTTAATTTCTCATTATTTATCACTATCGATGCTGTATTTTAAAGGTGATGTCAGCGATAAAATTTCAATGTAGTTCTGAGACACGATTTCGCCGTATATCGGCTCAATTTAGACTTTCTCTTACCCCATCATGTATGTATATAAAATCTGTAAGTGTCTAACGAATTTAATAACAACTTCATTTTTTTGGTTAAGAGTTTTTCTAACAAGGGTAATATATTATTTCATATTTCATGGGTTCCATACTGGTCTGTTATAGACCAGTTGCCTCTATAATACACGGTTGGTCTTGACGATGTTAAGCTTGTAGTTCCACTCATTCACTTTCATATTGTTGAGTGGAACCAGCCGGACAGAGTCATGTGCCAGTTTCTCTTAACTCAGCGGATTCCATTACCGCTGAGGCAGACAGATCAGCTTCATGGGATGAAGCTGGCAGGGAGGCAGGATGATGACTGGCGTCGAGTATATGTTGTATTTCTCAATTGTTGGCGTAGACGTGCATATTTTCATATCCAGGGAGTTCCTACGATTAAATTAACTCTTTCAGCGCAGCACGAGTATGAGCCATGGTATAGACTGAAGTCTATATTGTATCTTACTCAAGCCGGCAGAAAGATACATATGATTGTAAGACAATTAAATTATATTACTATGTTTATTGAGTTATTTTGTAATTCATTTTTAATCTATTTACAGGAGAGTCACATAGACAGTATTATCCATATGAGTGATGAGGCTGAGGATAGAGTCATCAGCCCGGAAGCCGTTCATGCTCAAGCGTTGGAGATGAGGTCATATGTCCATGCATTTTCCGAGAGCCTCTTTGAGCGTCCGACACAGTGATAGTAGGATCCAGCCACATAGAACGATCCTGTAACAGCTGCTGGGGCTGAGGATCCACGACCATGATGACCTAGACAGCGTCGTCCTTCACGTCAGGCCTCACTAGTTCCACAGGCAGAGGTCGGCCTTCTAGTAGTCCAATCTGAGCCGATACAGGATGTGCCTCAGCTATCATGGGATCCCTCTTTTTTACGGGATCTCCTTAGTTTTCTACATCATGGGGTTCATATGGATTGCATCCTTTGGGTCTATAGTCATCGTAGCATTGGAGTCCATCCCATCGCAACGTTGGGGTATAGTTCCACCACATGATTTGTTCCCCACTGAGATGATGTTAGGTCCTTATACCATCTATGTGGGAGAAGGATCTGGAGGGCAGTATGAGGTGGAGTTGACATTTTCTCTCACTAGCACAGAGGTGGAGGATATGATAGTCGACATTCCAACAGCTGAGTACCAGACCTCTCCAGGTCATCAGACTCCCCAGTGATCTTACTACTGATGTCCTATTATTGGACCACCATGTGGGATAGGATCTCCTCACCGTATACATAAACATTGATTGTTTATGTTCATTTATATGTTTTACGTCTATGGAAATGAAAAATAATTTATAAGCCTTCAGAACCGCTTACTCGAGAGTTTAAAATGTTTCAAGTACATTAATTTGAAAGGCTCTAAAATATAAACCATAAGACCAATATAAAAAATGTTAAAAATTCATTAAACATATAAGAAACCTTTGAAAATAGAAATCATTTCATGAAAAATTTTCTTGAAAAATAATTTATATGCTTTCAAAACCGCCTACTTGAAACTTAAAAATGTTTTAAGTACGTGACTTTTAAAGACTATATAATATAAACCATAAGACCAATATAAACTAAACTTTAAACATTGATTAAACATATAAGAAATTGTTGAAAACAAAAATATTTTCATAAAAAATGTTCATGAAAAATTACTTATAATCTTTCAAACCCTCCTACATGAAACATAAAAATGTTTCAAGTACATGACTTTGAAAGACTATAAAATGAAAACCATAAGACCAATATAAACAAAACATTAAACATTGATTAAACATATAACAGTCAACCCCACATCCATATGATGCATGGTGTCACTAGTATCACATACATCTATAATATTTGATGCATGATAACATGTTATATCTTCTTTAATGGGACGAATAAATCCATTCTTCTACCCACTATATCCATATACATATCAACATTCGGTCATGTAAGAGTATGGTGAAATATATGCCACATGAAATGCTCATCGGTTCCCATTCCTAAAAATACAAACCCCTTCTACACCACCATGTATCCAACCATTATAATTTCGTCCATAATTTCCACCCCAATTATCCAGGCCCAGTTGATCAGATGAAAATTCCCACGATTCCACATAGCCCATCGAACTCTTCATCACCAAATCATTATCATTTATGATCTTCAAAAGGATACTATAGGACCTCCTTGATCTATCCATTCCAATCACTCACATACATGTATACTATAAACATAAACACCAACATATTTTCAGACAAAAAAACTGAATTTTTTTTGGTTTTTATGTTTACAGTATACTTGTATGTGAGTGTTTTGAATGGATAGATCAAGAAGGTCCTGCAGTAGACTTTTGAAGATAATAATGGATATAGATTGGTGATGAAGAGTTCGGTGGTCTATGTGGAATCGTTGTTGTTTTCATCTGATCAACTGGGCTTGGGGAAATTAGATGACAATTGTGGAATATATTATAATGGTTGGATGTATGGTGGTATTGAAGGGGATGATATTTTCAGGAATGGGAAAAGATGAGAATTTCATGTGGCATATCATCCACGATACCCTTATGCAGCCGGATGTATATATATATATGGACATGGTGGTTGGAAGAATGGATTTCGTTGTCCCATGAATGGATATATAACATGCTCTCATGCATCAAAGATTATAAATTTATGTGATACTAGCGACACCTTGCATCCTATTGATGCGACATTGACTTATATATGTTTAATTAATTTTTACAGTTTTGTTTATATTAGTCTTATGGTTTATATTTTATAATCTTTCAAAATCACGTACTTGAAACTTTTTTATGTTTCAATTAGGCGGTTTTGAAATCTTATAAATTATTTTTCGTGAACGTTTTTTTATGAAATGATTTTTTTTCAACAATTTCTTATATTTTTAATGAATGTTTAATGTTTCTTTTATATTGGTCTTATGGTTTATATTTTATAGTCTTTCAACGTCATGTACTTGAAACATTTTTATGTTTCAAGTAGGCGGTTTTGAAAGATTGTAAATAATTTTTCATGAAAATTTTGTATGAAATGATATTTGTTTTAAAAAAATTCTTAGAAAACAAAAAAAAAATTCCTCATGATTAGAAATAATTTGTACAAGGAAGAATGGTACAACAAAAGATCGGATTGAAACAAGGTCATACTTACTTTTCCTTCGGCATCATCTTCTTGGCTATAGTCTTTATATTTTTCCACACTATGTGGTCTCCTCTACTCACAGAATAATTTGATCCTGATCCTCTACTTTCTTTTCAAGAGCTTTGATTTTATCTTCCAGTGACTTAAGAGCGTATGCTGGAGCCTTTAGGACTTCTTCCTGTGTAACATGTTTTTCTTCAATCTCAACCCGAAGATCCCTTTTTCTCTTCCAGATTTGGGCTACAAAATACAAATTTCCATTCAAATCCTTTACATCTTGAATCTGATAATTTTTCTCAAGAGTTATCTTCTCCTTAAAGCTATTCGTGAGATCCTTGATCTTACCGTCTCCTATGTCAAAGGCCTCTTTGACCCCATCTTGAAACTCATCATGTTATCTCAAATATTCAACTATTTTCTTTGACTAGCCAACCATTTTTTACATGAACTTTTCTGTCCTTCATAGTTGATAAGGAAAGATTTTAAGTCTGCCTCCAGCTTGACACACTTTTCCATCAACATGGACACTGAATATGCTTTCTGATTTAGTGTGTGTTGAAGAATCTGACATCTAGAGTCAATACCGAGAAACATCGGAATGGTCCCTACAAGATTTTTCAAGGACTGGACCATGAAATCATGTCCATGTGAAGATGATTCTGAATCTAAAACTCTTCTTGGTGAGGGATCCTTCTCTAGCTCAACAATATTCCTCTTTGATGTTCCACCAGCATCTTTCTTCTTCACAACCTCTTTAGTGGGTTTATCAACAACCACTTGTTTACCCTTGTATGTTCTCGGAATGGATTAATCATCCGGATATTTATGTTCACTTTCAAATAGCTGAACAATATTATCTTCATCTATATTCCCTTTCTGAGCTCTAGCCTCAACATTCTCAGGGTGTAAGAAACCATGGTTTGATCTTTCTTCCTCATACAGTTTATTAACTTCTTCTTCACCCTTCTCATCTTCACCATACTCATTCTTCCTATTAGTTGCGAGCTTTGAAGAATCTGCTTCAGAAGTTCGGATTGACAGTTTCTATGATGGGTTTTCCTTTTCATGGAAATATTCAACTTTCTTTATAATATATTCTGTTCCACCACTACTTTCTTCCTGTTTTTCTCCTTTCTCTTCAATAATCTATTCTTGGACTTTTTATGGAGTGAAAAAATTCATACCCGGAGTTTCTAGAAAATCTTTTATGATGAAATATTGTGGTACGAGAATATTATAATATGCTATTTCAGTAGCCTTTAATAGATATTGGACTGACTCAGCTTTAGTCACCTTCTTATTTTTCTTCTTTTCTTTAGCTTGCTTCTCAATCTCATCAGCGGTCTTCTCTTTTAAAGCATTGGCCTCAGTAGGATCAAAACCAAAACATGGCTCCTCGGATTTCTTATTCTTTTTATCTTACCTCCATTTATCTATGACCTCATCCAGATAAGATTGATGCTTCTTGGGATTTGGAGTTGCGGATTGGTTTCATTTATCCTCTGGGGTTTTTCCTTACAATTATACTTCTTTAAACGTTCTCTTCTTTCAAACCTTTTTTGATGGTTCAGCAACTTCTACATTCTTCATAACAACATCATCTTCTCCCTCTGGTAGATAATATAATTCTCTGGAGTCTATATAAAAACTAATATTTATTCTCTTCAATGTATCATCACTTACTAACATGACTTTGAAATTCCTTGGTATGGAACTACAAGGAATCTTGAAAGAATCAAGGAACTGAACAATTAGCTTAGAGAGGATGGTTGGATACATGATTATCTGAGCTTTCAAGTTCCACTTCTTAATATTATCAATCATAATGAGAATATGATTCATCAAGTTGATCTTTCTTTGGTTTCCCAAGATGTCCAAAAAGTACATATCACTATTCTTCGACGTGCCCTTATCACCCTTTCTCTAAATGATGAATCCTTGAACCCATAATTAAAGGATCCAATTATTTGTAGAGAGGTGAGAAATATTTGGGGTCTTGAAATCTGAATGTCCAAGACACTCCATAGCCTACATCTTATTGAAACTTCCTTTATCATCAGGAAATTTATGGGAACAGAATTTAGCTTCCCCTTCATAAGACAACCACACCAAGCTTGCAGCCTTGGTGTATGAAAGGGAATATGTTTTTCCATTGCTTTTGAATGAAAATTTACTCCTATATTCTTCTCTGAAAAATCTCACAGAATCATAAAATTAGGAATGAAATTCTAGATATACTACATCTTGAGCACCTGGATTTCATATGCAAACACTTTCCCATCCATTCAACCTGATGTTCTTGGATATAATGGAATTGTACTTGGCGTAGAAATTGGTATGGACCAACCTCTCTCTGTAAATCTGCCACTCTAAAATTTTCTTGAAAGTTGACATCTCTTGAGAAGGAACATCAATAGACATTAGGATTTGGGAAAGATTTGAGAGGTTCAGAATGGGCTTTTGAAAGGGGGGTAGAGCTTTGGCACGCAAAGGCTTGAAATCTGATGTGGGATCATTATCGAGGGGTCCTTTATATAGGCATTTGATACAACGATTGAACATCCAATGTCAATCCAATAGTTGAGAAAATATCTGATTAGATCTGACAGTTGAAATGATAGCCTCAAGGATAATTTGGAAGGATCCGATCTTTTGAGGTTTTTAGAGGAAAACCATCGGATTTAAGGAAATGAAAATCTGATGATTTTAAAACAAAAAAACAAAATACCAGCATGTAAAATATGATTAGTAAAACTTAAGGAAGAAAATCACACATTTCGGATTTCAAGGAAGATTATTAATAATAAGAAATAATCTTATTGAAAAACTTTATATTCCAAAAAAATATTTGACCACAAAAACCACCATGAAAGAAAATGAGTACGAAAAATTTTATTACAAGACTTTGGAGTACGAAAATATTCATTACGAAAATTTCTGGTATGAAAATCTTCATTACAAAAATTTTAAGTACGAAAATATTTATTACGAAAATTTCAAGTAAGAAAATATTCATAAAAAATTTCAAGTACAAAAATCTTCATTATGAAAATTTAATTTACCAAAATCTTCATTACGAAAATTTCATGTAAGAAAATATTCATTATGAAAAATGTAAACAACTTCATAAACAAATGTACTCCACCAATGGAAAGGAGTATATTATTGTAAAGAGATTTATTTTAACATAATGTTAATTAGTATGATTACCTTACGGTTATCATTCCTAACTTCTGTTTAATGTATTCAAATGTATCATAGGGTAAATATTTTGTGAAAATATCAGCAAAGTGATCTTGTGTTCTGATAAATTGATGAATGATATCTTCTTTTTTGTATCTGATCCCTAATAAAGTGATGCCTAATATCTATGTGTTTTTCACGTGAGTGATGTGATTGATTTTTTTAAAGCAATGGCACTAGTATTATAGCACAAAATTTTTGTTTTGGTAAAACTCATACCATAGACTTTGAGTGTGTGTTGAATCGACAACACTTGAGCAAAACTACATCCATGTACTACATATTCAACTTCAGTAGTGGAAAGTGCTACTGAGTGTTTCATCTGTCATAACCAATAAACTAATGAATCTCTTAAGAAGTGACCAGTTTTGGATGTACTCTTTCTATTCATTCTACATCCACCAAATTCAGCATCCAAAATACTTTTTAGAATAAAATCATTTCTATAAGTATAATAGAATCCTAAATCCATGGTTCCCATTAGGTAGTGAAAAAATATTTTCACTGCATTTAAATGTAATTCTTTAGGATTAGATTGATATCTTGCACAAAAGCATACTGAAAACATTAAGTCTGGATGACTAGCTATCAAGTACAGTAAACTTCTTATAATACCTCTAAAAGATGTTTGATCTACTCATTTCCCAGCTTCATCAAGATCAAGAATGTTTGAGGTACCAATGGGAGTACTAATACTCTTAGTGTTGTGAAATCCATAATTTTTATAAATATATTTAATATACTTATGTTGGGATATGTAAATTCCTTTTGGTTTTTGAAAAATTTGAAAACCAAGGAAAAATGTTAACTCACCCATCATACTCATTTCAAACTCAGATATCATTAGATCTGCAAAAGAATCCTTTAAAGATTGCTGATTTGAACCAAATATAATGTCATCAACATAAATTTGAACAATAAAAACATTTTTCTTATCTTTCTTTATCAAAATATTTGGATATGAATTTCCCTTAACGTAAATATTTTGAAGAAAAAATCTTGTAAGCCTATCATACCGAGCTCGAGGGGCTTTCTTAAGTCCATAAAAAGCATTGTTAAGTTTAAAAACATGTTCAGGATGTTTTCTGTCTTCAAAACCAAGAGTTTTTTCAAAAAAAACATCCTCTTGAACATAACCTTTAAGGAAATCACATTTAACATCCATTTTAAAAAGTTTGAAATTGATGAATGCTGCAAAGGCAAGTAGGATACGAATAGATTTAAGTCTAGCTACTAGAGCATATGTTTCTTTATAGTCTATTCCTTCTTGTTGATTATAGCCTTTGGAAACCATTCTATCTTTTTTTTCTTACTATGATTCCATTTTCATCACACTTATTTATGAAAACCCATTTTACTCCAATAAAAAAAGTATCCTTAGGTCTTTCAACCATGGTCTAGACTTTTTTTTTTGAATTCATTTAGTTCATCTTCCATAGCTTTTATCCAATCATCATCACCTAAAGCTTCATTAGTGCCTTTTGGTTCTAATTTGGAATGAAATGATAGATGTTTTACTTCATTCCTTATGTAAATTATAGTCCTTACAGGTTGATTCACATCACCAATGATACTATCACTGGGATGATTCTTAAGAAACACCTGATTTGGGTTTTGTAAAACATGTTCATCAACATAGGGTAGGAAATCTTCTGAGATAAATGTTTCGTAATTATCATCTTGGACATTTTCCTTGTCATAAAGATATTTTATCATGGGTTTATTATCAATTTTTGAAAACAAATCTGAGGATATAGGTTGGGGTTGTTAAAAAAATTATTAGTTTCAACAAATTTGACATGTACTATTTCTTCAACAGTATAAGTGTTTTTATTAAAAACACTATAAGACTTAGAAGTTGTGGAGTAGCCTAATAATATTCCTTCATCATATTTTCATGAAAATTTGTAATGATTACCTTTATTATTCAGGATGAACACTTTTCAACAAAAAACCTTAAAGTATGAATGTCTAGGTTTTCTACCATTCCATAACTCATAAAGAGCTTTATTGAGAAATGGTCTAATCAAAACACGATTTATAGTATAACAAGCAGTACATACAACTTCAGACCAGAAATATTTGGCTAAAAAATACTCACTCAACATGGTTCTTGTTATCTGTTGAATAATTTTATTTCTTCTTTCAACAACACCATTTTGTTGAGGTGTTCTAGGTGCTATGAAGTTATGAGTAATGTCTTTTCTACTTCAAAAATTTTCAAAAATCAGAATTTTGTAATTCTCCTCCATGATCACTATGAATAGTTATCAAAGGAATGTTTTTCTCATTTTTTACTTGGGCTATAAAACTATTGAAATTTAAAAAAAAGCTTCAGATTTATTTGATAGAAAATAGACCCACATAAATCTAGTGTAATTATAAACTAAGACAAATACATAATATTTTCCTCCAATGCTTCTAGTTTTTGTTGGTCCAAAAAGATCCATATGTACTAACTATAATGCATCAATTTTTGAGACTTCACCGACTGATTTAGAACTTTATTTATGTTACTTTCCATATTGAAAAATATCACAGACTTTTGAAGAATCAAATCTAAGCTCTGGTAGATCCTTAACTAGTCTTTTCTGAGGGATTTTACATAGGTTCCTATGGTTACAATGTCCTAAACTTCTATAACATAACGAAGAATGATCTTCCATTGTAGTAAGGCAAGGTAATTCTTGACTCCTAAGGTCTTCTATGTTTAGTGTGTATACATTTCATAGCCTATGCGAAGAAATAATAAACTCTTCCTTGGAATTGGGTACTAAGCACTTGTCATTCCTAAAATTCACAAGGTAACTTTCATCACATAATTGAATTATGCTAATGAGGTTGTGCTTAAGACCTTTAACAAATAAAACATTCTAAATCAATGTTTTTTCAAGAAGAGTGATGTTACCTATACCAATAATTTCTCCCTTAGCATTATCTCTAAATGTTACTTTTCCTCCTTTCATCTTGATAGTCATTTCAAAGTAGTTTTTGTTACCAATAATATGCCACGAACAACCACTATCCATGTACCATATATTTCTATTGGTACTTTCTTTACATTCATGAAAACAAATGAATTAGACTTTTAGAACCAAAACTTTATTGGATCTAGAAATTTCAGAAAGCAAAATCTTAAGCACCCACATTTTTTAGAAAAATAATCTTTAAGAAATCCAAAAGACTAGGTTTTGTTTAGGGAACAATTTTTTTCCTAGTGTCCACTATAGTGACACTTAGTGAAGAATGGATCACTTAGAGGAACAAAATAATTATTACTAAAAATTGGTTTAGAACTACTTTAACCAAAACCAGAACTATTCTTTAGAGGTCGGATTTGAGAATACATTTTATCAAAATTGTATTTAACTAAGTAAAAGTTTGAAAAACACTTCCTCAATGAAAAAATTTCAGAATTAAGTCAAAAAAATAATTTTATGCATACAAAAACATTAGCTTTAGAACTAGAGTTAGCTCGAAAACATTTTTCTTAAAAATTACATTTTCTAGATATTTAGAAAGTTTATCCTTCTCAGAATTTACTTCTTCAAGATTCTTTAAAATATTTCCAAAATCAGGAGTTTTCTAATAAATATATTTAGAAAGATCTGATATTTCATTTGTAAGTATAGAAATCATAGAATTTTCCTTATCAAGATTTTTTTTGACTTTAGAATTTTCATTCTCAAGATTCTTAGCAATCCTTGAAACGTCTTCATAGGTATGTAAAGTATTATCCTCATCAGAAGAAGATTCTTCATCCGAAGACTCATAGTATTTAACATCACTATTATTTTCGTTTAAAGAAACATTGTTCTTTGAATCAACATTGTGTACCTTGTCTATATAGAAATGATTTTCAATAGGTAGTCTGGATATTATACCAAGATTCTTCTGTCTAGAAGATTCGTAATCTGATGATTCATCTGAAGAGTCTCCACCACTGGCACTCCAGGTGTCATTAGTTTTCCAGACTTTCTTAGATTTTACATTGTAGTACTTACTTCTATTTCTCTCAGAATAATTTTCCTTTCAATCTTTTCTCTTAAGCATAGGACAATCAGGTCTATATATCCAGCTCTCTTGCATTCATAACATGTGACTTCTGAATATTTCTTATCTTTCCTTTATTTTTTCATATATCTAGATTTAAAGTTCTTATAACCAACAATCTTTTTCATCATTTGAGCAATATTGGATAGTTCATTTTCTGAAGATTCACTTCTACTATATTCAGATTGTATATAAATCTTCTTAGATTTGGATCTAGTAACTCTATCAAGAGTCTTGTCTTTCATATGATTTGAAGTTGAATTAAAATCATCACTACCATTCCCATTCTTCATCTTAATGTTGTCATCATCTATATTCATTCTAGTCTCATGCTGAAGAAGAGTTCAAAAAATATCATCAAGGGAAATCTGTGTAACCTTTTTTTGTTCTCATCAATAGATGTCCGCTTGGACTCCCACTCATTAGGCATGATGTCAATGATCTTGTCAACAATAGATTCATCATCTAATCCTTTCTCACCCATAAATTGTAATCTTTTAACAATTGTCTCGAATCTCTGTTGCATCTTACATATGGGTTCTTCATATGCTATGAAAAAACCATGATATTCAACTCTAAGCATGGCTCTTCTTGTTTCAATAACATTTGAAGTTCCAAATTGTGTAACGTCAAGTTTTTTCCATATGCAATTTACTGCTTCACAAGATGAAATTTTGCTATATATATTTATCTTCATGGAGCAAAGCAAAGTAGTGTGTACCTTATAATTCAGTTGATATTCATGCTTTTCATGATTTTTGAAAGTACTAACTTCCTTGTCAAGTATTTTATATCCACCAGTAAGCATAAAAAAATTTTCTACTCTAATATTTCTAATAAATGTTTTCATGCGATCTCTCAAATATTCGTAATCATTCCCATCAAAAATAGGTTGTCTTTTTGGATTTAGGTTGTCTATTGAACCAACATTGATTCCCACCATCTTAAAAAAACATTATCCACACAAACTTGTTAGAATTAAGAATTTCTAATCAAGGAAAATATTCCTCAGCAAAAAAAATACAGAACAAGAGTATCTCTAAGAAAAAATTAATCCAAACATTATGAGTTCTAAAAAAAATGATTCCAGAAATAAGAAGAAGATGAATTATCTCCTGAATCTAATCATGAGATTAATTTAGATTGAACCAAAACTCTGATAGCAATTGTTGAGATGGTATTTAGAGTATGATATACTATATAATACCAAATGTATGATTGAAATAATATAGATACTGAATTAAGTATCTAATAATTCTCAAAATACAAGAGGGGGGTGAATTGTATACTTCAAAAAATTCTTTTAGAAATTTTAAATATGATTATGTTTAACAAGGTTAAACAAGGTAATTCAAAAAACCTCTAGTTCTAGACACTGTCTAGATACCATAAATATGATTCTGAGAAAGCAATTCTAGAACATAGGTTCTGGAAAAGAAACATAATAAAATTTTACAAAGATAAAAATTTTACCTTAAAGCGTATAGAATCTTACTAAACCAGAGTATACAAGTTTAAAGAAGTAAAATATAGTTATACTTTCCTTAATAATCAAAATACCATCGAAAACATGAAACAAACATGTAACAAGAGTATGTCTTTTAACCCAAAGGGAAGGGAATCCAACAACCTTGGATAAAGGTACCTTGATTTATACATTCATGAAATTATGTCTTACCCACACCAGGGTAAGCCCTCAATACAAAGATCAGAGTCTGTCTTGTTGTTCCCGCAAGCCCTCAAATTCAAGATAGTCAGCACCTCTGTCTTCATCAACAAGGAAGATCTCAAACTTTAAGGTAGTTGAAACCTCTGTCTTCATATCCCTGGAATCTTTCGAATGTACTCTGAAACATTCAGAGTCGCATGAAGCAAATCTGAACAAGGTATTCAGTACAAACAAATCAATAAAGATTCACTCTCTAGAAATCACTTTACCATCATGTAATTTCTAGATTGATCAACTTGTTGTGATCTCTTTCAAATGAGCTTCTATTTATAGGCACAACACCAAGGGTCAGCTCCCTCCTCCAACGGTCAAATTTTTCCTTAAATTTTAGAGGGACTTGTACACGTGTCACTCAATCAACGGTTAGTTAGTAACTAAAAGAACAAAATGGTTTTATAACAAAAACTAGTGTAAGAAAAAATATGGTTACATAACCGAAATAAAATATTCAGAATGTAAGAAAATAAATGTTCAGAGTCTAACCAAAAACACATTCGGTGTCTATAATACAAGGATATTAAGATTCTATTTTTTAAGGAATTCAGAACCTGAACTATATAGAATTTAAGAGTCTAAATTTCAAGGAAATTCGGAATCTAGATTCAAAAGTATTCAGAACTTGAACTTACAATGTTCAGAGTCATAATTCATGAGAATTAAGAGTCTGAACATACAAAGTTTGGAGTCTGAATTCATTAGAATTTAGAGTCAGAACTCAGAAGAGTTCGGAGTCTGAATTCAGAGAACTTAGAGTCATAACTCAGAAAAGTTTGGAGTCTAAATTCAGAGAACATGGAGTCAGAACTCAGAAGAGTTCAGAGTCTGAATTCAAAGAACTTGGATTCAGAACTCAGAAGAGTTCGGACTCTGAATTCAGAGAACTCGGAGTTAGATTTCGAAACCTGAGAACCGAATGCTCTATATCTAAGTATTATACAATTTCGATGTTTTTAGATATGAAACCAAATATTATATTTAGAAAGATTAATGAAAAATGAAAAACATTGTAAGGATGAATTTCCTTGGGGAAGGAAATTTTCCTTATGAAAGAAAAGAATATGGTAAAATGAAATTTTTCTTTAAGATAAGGTGTTTGTGATTTTAAAAACAAGAAGGAATGGTAATGTCATAAGGAAACCTTATTGACAAAACAATCTCCCCAAAAATTATGGAATGTAAAATTCATTTGGAAAACCTTATTGACTCAAAAATTAGTCTGGACTCAGAAGAGTTCGGGTTCTGAATTCTTGTGAATCTAGATTCCAAATTTCCTTGAAATTCAAACACAGGAATTCTATAGAGTCCAGGCCCTTAATTCCTTAAAAAATTGAATCTAAATATCCTTGTATTTTAGACACTGAATGTGTTTCTGGTTAGACTCCGATGTATAATTTTCTTACATTCCGAATATTTTATTTTGGTTATGTAACCATATTTTTTACTTACACTTTTTTTATTATAAAACGATATCGTGCTTTCAGTTACTAACTAACCATTTTTTGAGTGAAACGTGTACAGGTCCCTCTAAAATTCCATGAAAAATATGACCATTGTAGGAGGAAGCTGACCGTTGGTACTGTGCCTATAAATAGGAGCTCATTTGAAAGAGCTCACAACATGTTGATCAATCTAGAAATTACATGCTGCTGAAGTGATTTATTGATAGAGAAACTTTATTGATTTTTGCATACTGAACACCTTGTTCATATTTTCTTCGTGTGACACTAAATGTTTCTGAATACATTTGATGTCTTCCATTGATAAGAAGACAGATGTGCTGACTATTTTAAAGTTCGAGGACTTCCTTGCTGAGGAAGATAGTGGTGTCGACTACTTTGAAGTTGAGGGCTTGTAGGGATAGCAAGACAGACTCCAATTTTTTTATTAACTGCTTACCCTAGTGTGGGTAAGACAGGCTTTCTTGAATTTATAAATCACAGGACCTTTATCCAAGGTTGTTGGATACCCCTCTCTTTGGGTTAAAATACTTTCTACTTCTTACTTGTTTGTTTTCGGTTTTCCACTGTATTTTGATTATTAAGGAAAGTATAACTATCTTGTACATCCTTATACTTGTATACTCGTATTTAGTAAGATTATACACACATTAAGGAATAATCATTATCTTTGTGAACTTTAATCAAGAATCACTTTCCCAAAATCATCTTTCTCAGAATAACTTTCTCGGAATCATATTTCCAGAATCTAGTATGTGTGTAGAACTAGAGGTATTGTGAATTACCATGTTTAACCTTGTTAAACATAGTCATCTTTAAAAGTTCCAAGGAAATTTTTTAAAGTATACAATTCACCCCCCCACCTCTTGTATTTTGAGAATTATTAGATACTTCATTCGGTATCTATATTATTTTGATCCTAAATTTGGTATTATAGAGTATATAATACTCCAGATTCCATCTCAACAATAATGACATTTTATTGATTGTTTAATGTTAATCTATCACCCACTTATTTTTCATTTCTCTAATTAATGAAGTAATATCATCGGTCATGTGCTCGTATGGATTACCTTTTCCATGACGTGATATTATCATTTTTTTATGTTCAACATAAAAGATCATTTTTGAATAATATATATTTCCTAAGTATGACATAAATGAACATAATATTATTCATTAGATGATGGAACTAAGATTAACATGGTAAAACACCTGAAACAAGACATAATAAATATGCATAAAAACCAAGACTTACATGAAGAAACATGCATAGGAAAATGAAGTAGTTAAGACCAGAAACAATGGTAACAACTAAATTTTATTAAAAATAAGAGATAAAATTATTTACGATAATTAAATATTATATAATAAATATGACAACGATTATGGTATAAATCAATAAAATGACAAGAACTATTATACAGAAGGTTAAAGTATGTAAAATTAATGGAAAGCACAAGTTAAAGGATTTCATAACTCACGTTATTTTCGTTTGGATAGACTTCTACTTCATTTTATACATCATGCTAATATTACATGGGATATAAATTTTTATTACCTTATGTTTTATTTAAAAAATTTCTATGTGTATTTATAAATGACAAACATAATCTATTCATTGGATTAATAATATCTTCATTGATTTGATCTTTGTAAGGGACATCGTCTCCATATTCTTTCAATGAGGAATATTCGGATGTCATAAACCTATATTTATTTATGAGGTTTTTATAACACCCAATTGAAATTCTATAACTTGAATTTACTTAATCTAGTAATATTTAATGTTTTGTTAAATGATATTCCTTCTTGTTGAATATGATTTAGCTGATTAAAAATTGGTAAGTGTTTATTCTACCATCACATAATTAATAGAAATTGTTTATATCGAAGTCTCTTTTAGGGAATATTTATCTTAGATGTCCATGTTTTCTAAAAAATTATATCAAAAATGATTACACTAATCCCAAATGATTTTTTGAATTGATTTTGTATCCCTTATTTACTTTTTGAAATGTCTTTAAAAAAAGAATCTTTTTATCATTTTCCATACAATGTACATATGGATTTTCTTACAAAATATTGAATATAATATTATTTTGAAATATATATATGGAATGGATTCTTCCACAATCATTTCACCTTAATGTTTTGAAATTTACATTATAATTTTACAAGGCTAATTTCTAAAAAACTTATTTCTTTATTGCATGCACAATTTTTATATTTTTTTTAAAAAATCCAAATAAAAAGGGTATTTACCAAAAAAACATATTAAAATAGTATATTAAATGTATTTTAACCTATATTGAAAATAATTTGATGAATCTTATGTGGATTAAGTAATTTAATGATACCATTCATCATATTTCCTTGAATAGTTTATGATCAATTTGACTGCGGAAGTATTGAAATTTTGTATGAAATGTTCTTCTTGTACAGACAATTATTGATTTTGTTATGTCTTGTCAATTCATTTTATTAATTTTCCATATGTGAAATGTATTAGACTAATTAGGTGACATATGGGTCCTATTATATCCTCTTAATGCATCAAATGGTCTCATGAGACAAACAAGATAGGGTTTTGGCTGAGGCCTTACCCATTTATTATATTTCTGGCCTGAATCATTGAAAGTATTTGATTCTTCAAATGAATCCTTGAGAGTATTAGATGTATTTTTCTGATTCCTTTACGGTATAATTTATACGTACAAAATTATTCATTCCATATATATGAATTTATTTATTGATATTTCATTTGATTATTCTATTAGTAGAATATCCATGTTATTTTTGAATGTCATCTGATTATTTATATAGAACTTTTTTACCATCAAATATTTATTCCATAGTATAATTAGCATATTGATTAAATCTAATTTGATTTAGTGATTTACCTTTCCATATTATTCATTCCTTATTTATTCAAAGCATTTTCTATACACTAACATTTACTAATCCTTTTATCTCACACCCTTCTTATGTTTCATTTTTTCCTAGGATATGAGTAAGGGTTTTGTGATTGATATGTTGGGATACACTGAGGTGAATAATGGAAATCTAAAATAATATTCTTTTTATTTATTTTCTTAAAAAAATATTATATGAGTTTTATGTATGTATCTTCTTTACCAAGTATACTAAACTATTTCATCAATTAGGATGTGATTCCCTGTATTTTATTCCAATGTAATAGAGTTACCATTGACTCTATGAAACTAGGGTCAAGGTATTTGTAGTCGATATTAGAACAAAATTAGTCGAAGCCTTGGGAAATGGATTTAGTTATATATAGTTTATAGAAACATAACCATATTTTTGACATTGAGAATATTCCCCATGTAACTGAGCTTAGAATATTACAATTAGTTATATATAAATTTTCAATTTATGTTATGTGTTTCTCAATATTTGATTTTCTAAATTATTATTCATAATATAATATACTATGTTCTATTGTTTATAATTGAATCATTTTGGAAGGAATGGAAATAGTATCAATTCTCATAATCCATACAGTTTTTTCCCACCTATTAATAATAATGTTGTTAGAGCTGGAGTTGTATATAGAGCTGAAGAAATTATGACTATATTTGGAGAGTTGAATTTGGTTATGAGAATGAAACATTCCCATGTGGAATAGAATGATAATCCAAAATGTGGTGAAACAATTATATATCACTTCATGCAATGAAAACCTCCATCATTAAATTGGGATATAGATAAATTTTTAGTAGATCAATCGATAAGTTTGTTAGACAAGATAATTTGATCTTGGGAAAGTAATGAAAGGGAGATATTTTTCATGGAATTTTATCCTCTCTACAGGGATGCAGAACATTGGTGGTCATTGATTCAAAATATTAAGGATAATGTGAAATATCAAGCATAAAATGGAAGTATTTCAAGGTTCTATTCATGGAAAAATATTTTCCTCATGAGTAATTAGTAGATATAAAAATAATTTTCATGAGTCAAAGTTGATAATAATTGGAAAATGATTATATTTATGAATATATATTTATAATAATATCAAGGAATGTAGTTTAATATATATGTAATCCATATAAAAAGATTCATTGTTTCCTTGAGGGGTATAATCAAACCCTTAAAAGGGAAATAGTATCAAAAACTTTTGGATAAAATGAGCTATAATATTATTTTCTCTCAAGAAATATAAAAAATTATTCTTGTATTATGAAATAAAAAGTAAACATGAGAAGAAGTGGATGACAAAGAAAAGTACAGATAAAGGGAAGAAGAGGGAGAATTATTTTCCAACATGTGATACTTATGGAAGAGAAAAACATCATTAAATGCTTAAAAGGAAAAGTAGTTTATTACATGGGTTGGGAAATAATCCCCTATTTTGGTGATTTATAGGGTGATAATTTTTTTTATGTGAAATGTTTCCACTCTAAGGATATGGGGAACTACTCATATGAATTAATGATGTGTCAATAGAATATATCGGAGAAGAATAAAAGTGATCAAGGTTAGTCTTATGTTTTTCATATAACTAAAAAGGAATGATTACTTTTAAAGTGTATTTGCATCCAATAAATATGATGTGAAATAATTTTTGACAATATAATTGTAATAATAATGAAACTTAGAATTCTTTTTCTACAATTCCATTTATTTATGAATTTGGATGTATGTGATGAATTGTGTCGGCAACTATGAAAAGTGATTCTGTGAAAAGTTTATTTTGTAAATTTTGTGAACATCCTTATAAATTTTTGGAATATGAATTTAGATATATATTTTTAGATGATCTTTAATTTTATCTACTTATTTAAGATATTAACATGAATTTTGGATATTATTGGTTGAAGATAAAGAATGATTTATCATATTGGATACCGTGTGTTTAACAGTATACAGTTGGTAAATATTTTAAGGTTGAATAAATTACTTATGGATATTTTTATAATTTTGATTCAGGTATAAATATTTTTCTTCAATATCCATATATATGTATATAAAATGAAGTGTAAATAGAACGAATCAAAGCAAATGGATAGGATTACACATATGATATTGAATGGGAAAAGGTAAGTTTATTTTATTAAGTTATTTATCTAGATAGTAAAGGAATCCCTCAACTATAGGGAAATGATTTTTGTAACAAAAAAATTATCCTTTTACTTTTTTTTCTAAAAATTAACATCTTTTTAACCAATCATAGATTTATGGTTTTTTGATAGTTCAATTGATCATGACCATGTTTTATATCACTCTAAATCAAAACAGGATAGTTACA
The DNA here is from genome assembly GCA_963277665.1 of Viscum album. NCBI lineage: Eukaryota > Viridiplantae > Streptophyta > Magnoliopsida > Santalales > Viscaceae > Viscum > Viscum album. The sequence goes on from OY728141.1 coordinate 1,215,717,528, forward strand.
TTTTCTTTTTATGTTCATATTTACAATTTTGATTATTTGTCTCATATACAGAATCCTAGTTTTATATTGATGGTTCCATTTTCCTTTCCTACTTTTTAAGAAGAAGTTTTATTAATCTTTTTTATGATGTGGGTTTCCCACAAAAGAATTATCAACTTTCAAAAAATGTTTTTTAAAATTTAAATCTATAATTATGATGACACAATTTATTTATTGTGGGGGTATCTTACACCACAATATTACATGGTATGTTTATTTTTTAATAAATTCATCCTCTTCGATATATTATGTTTCATGCACCACCTATCTTAAGTGGTCAATTAAATATTATTATGTGATCCTTATAAACTAGCTTCTAAAATAGTTGGCATGAATATTATTTAGTAATTTTTTAAATATACAATTTTCCAACTCATTTTTAGGTTATTAATTATTTATTTTTGAATACACAATTAATTTTTTGAAATATAATTTGTTCGTCAAAAATACGTTTTCTTCAAAAATGATTGTCATTTTTATTATGAGTAATTATTGTAATATATTATTGAAAATTTTATAAAATTTATTTTATAAGAGAAATATCATTTTCTAAATCATAATATTAATATAATATTATGGTAAATTTTTTATAATTTTTTAAAATGATTGATTTTCTAAGGAATTGTGAGAAATACATATTTCTATAGAACTGTGATTTTTATCAAATTAAAAAGATTACCTATGATTTGAATTTGATATAAATCTAAATTATGTACTATTCAATTAGTTATAATTTAAAGTTTAGACATCCTTATACCATGTCTTGTTATACGATCATTTTTTGGCTTTAAAATGCATTTTTTTAAGAAAACTATTTTTCATTGTATTTTGTGGGATTAATTTAAAATTAAATTTTGAAAGTTATTTGTTGTAAATTTTGATTAATTTATTCAATATATGATTTAATAAGGTATTAATTTAATATATATATATATCAATTTTATTTCTTTCTAATATGAATAGTAACCTTGGTAAATTTCTTTAAGATGGTAAAGGGTAAACTGGATAATATTGGGTAATAATAAAATGATAAGGACAATAAAATGAACATAAAACATGTTCAGATTTTATTTTATGATTAATTTTCATCCATAATTATTCTAGTTTCTCATATATGATCATTTTTCCCTTTAGAAATTTATTGTGACCCTTTTAATATATTATTTAACGAAACGACAAAGATGTCACAATAATTATTTCACTGACTATAAATATTTTAATTTGATGTAATACATAGATATATTCAAATATACAAAGTATTATTTAATACAAAAAGATTATATTACTCCTTTTAATTTATTTTTAATTATAATTTATGAAATATCTACTTTTAATGTTTTCACAACAGTGATGCAATAATTATTTAGTTAATAGAAAAATAAAATAAAGGATATTAAAACTATTATAATAAATATAAATTGGGATGATCAATTTCATACATGAATTTAATATATTACTGTGAAATATCTATGATTTATTAAAAAATAATTGTTGGTGGTTGTATTGGTATTATTAATGATTAAGTAATGAATACTATCATAATTGATAATGTTAATATTTTATAGGATTGTTATTTTATTAAATTATTTAAAAATCATAATAGTCTTCCAAAAATATAGAGTGATTATGATATGGTCTGAAATGTTATAAATTGGTCATTTTTTGTCAAATGTGCACTATATATTTTAAAAATAAAACCATTTTATATTGAAAATGTTGTTACCTAACTAATATTAAATAAGATAAATAAGGGGTGACTAGAATAATAAGGTTTAAAATAACAAATTAACATATATAAATAAATCAGATAATGGTATTACAACATTATATTATATTATCATATAATACATATAATTTTTTTGGTATTTGGATTGAATGTAAATTTATTACAATTTATTCTATTGAGAAATTTCAAAAGTTCCTCCACCACAATTATGAAAGGGTACCTCCTCCCTTACTTATTGACATAACATTGATCATTATATATGGAATAAACCCCAAAAGAATTTCTCCATAACATACATATCCATGTTATTCAGGTTCCATTATACTCAAAAGAGAATCCTTAAGTATCTTAAGAATAAATCTAAAGTAAGTGCACTGAATGAGAAGTAGTCATTTTTATAAAATCATTAAATTTTTTTCTTTTTCAACATCCTCTTCGTCAGCTTTTTTTTATCATAAAATATTAACTACAATATTATATATATATATAATAATATATTATTATGTATATTAAAAAAGCATATTCTAAATATTAACTGACCTATAAAAATGAAATCATTGCAGGTGCATGCGTATGGATTATTGTCTCCAAGTAGTTGTGCAATTTGTTTTTAATCACCAAATTAAAATTATGGTTATGATGATTGAAATTTTTTATATATATGGAATATATGAAATTTTATTTATTTTATATAATTAATATATCACCCACTTCATTACTATTTCACCCATTAATGGATTTATATCATGTTCGGGCATACATATGACCTATCATCTCCACAACATGATGTGACTCATTTTCAAAGTTCATCAATAAATAATAATTATATAAATTTATATAATGAATAAATATAAAATATTCAGCTTTAATATAATTCTATATATGATGTAATAATATATTGTGCATAAAAACAGGGACATGCACAACAAAACATGCATAAGAAATGAAGTAGTTAACATTTAAACAAAGATACATATCAAATATTAATAATAAAATGGTGGTAAAAAGATATAAAAAACATATATTCTATAATAAATATGTATATGGTTCAATTATAAATTAATATCATTCTTAAAACCAATATAATGTAGATTAAATCATATTCAATAATTTAAAATTGCAATCTAATGGGTTTCCTAACTCAATTTTCAATCAACAGGTTGAACTTCTACTTCATTGATTATGCCATTTTATCATTATGAGTGAAATTAATTTTTATTACACTATGTTTTTTACATTATTTTATATATATTTATAGTGGATACACAATATATTTTCAATTGAATAATTCTCAAATTAGTGATACGATCATTGTCACAGACGCCATCTCAATTTTCATTCATTGATGCATATTTTGATGTTATACACCTATAATATTTTATGGGGTGTATATAATGACCATTAGTCATGTTATGTGATGAATTTATTTATTCTCATGATATTTGATTTCTTGTTAAATGTAATTCACTCATGGTTCATCTGATTCATTTGATAACAAAGTGGTAGATGTTTATTTTATAGTAATAATTATTTGAAATTGTTTAAGTTTAATTATCTGGTGTAGAATATTTCTCTTTTATGTCCATGTTTTATAAAATCTATTTTCAAAAATGATTTTAATATTCATAAATTAATATTTAAATCATTTTTATCTATTTTTTATTTCATCAAAATATTTTAAAAGGAAATATTTCTATCATTTTCCAAACAAGGTGCCTTATTAATTTTCTTACGAAATTATATAAATAATGATTTTTTAGCATATATAGAATGAACTAAATTTACTCCAATCAGATTTTCTAAGAGCATTGAATCATAATTTACAACATTACATGGTTACTTTCAAAGAAAAATATTTATTTACTATTTGCACAATTTTTTTATTTATAAAAATTTATTTTATAATAAATTGAATACTTTACTCAGAGAGAAATAGATTATATGATATTTTAGTTCCCCGTAATGGTGGAGGTGTTGAGTACATATTTCTAGGGAAATTTTAGGTTTACGTCCCCACAAAGGGTTAAACTTCTTCAAAGACTAGAACTTACGGACAACCCCTATATTTGTTCCATAATATTGTTGGACTCCATTTGAATGTTATGAGATGAGGTTCAGTTGGTGGTTTTCTTATGAAAGATATTGTAATACCCAGTTTTGAATGCTTGATTATCCTTGAATTTTACATGTATGAGGTCTATGAGAAACTTATGGACTAGGTATCTCACCCTTATTGATCAATTTTACATTATTTTTTATATTTACCTTCATGTGCTTAGCATTAGAGGTTAAGGCTGGAAGCATGAGGATGAATTCTATGCATGAATTGAGAGTACAAATTCTAATGGAGATCAGATATATATAGTTATGATTTTGGGAGGTCCAATACCTATTATATGTTTTCTTATACATGATAGTTATATTAAACCCAGCGAAGGATGGGTACAAGCAGTCATTGGAGTCACCCAAGGGTGTGACCATAATATTATAAGCTCACACCAACGGTCTCTAAAAACTATTTATTAGTGTGGAAACGTAGAAATTTACCTCATTTCAAATGTTCCTTATGTGGGTGGTTTTTTTAATGTATCTCTAGTTTTGGATTGTTATCGCTCTACTTTATTCGTAAATCATGGATTCACAGCTTTTAGATTCTATTTTTTATGTACTTGAATGACATGACATTTACCATACATGTTCTTGGTGGATTTAATGAACATGGTGAGTATGTAAACATTCTAGATATTGATGGTGAAACTAGTCACCCTACAAGATGAACTACTGAGGAAGATGCTTTCCCTCAGTATTACACCTTGGATAGGGGTCGTTGTTCCATGTATATTGTACAATATGGTTTCTATAGAACATGATTTGGGTTTTAAAATTTGTGTGGTGATGTTTTCAACCCACTATTTGAATAACACCATTCAGGTCCTTCTTTGAGAGGTCTTGTCGGGAAACATTATACTGGCCAAAGCTAGTTAGTGAAAAGAATTGGTAAAAGTATTGGTGATATTGATGGATGTTGATGGTGAATTCATCTATGAGGTGATGTGTCTTATTGGGTTACATCGGTAACATCAACGAGTTAGAGAGGGGGTTCAAAACTATACCATATGAGTGTAGTTTGACACAATGGTGGGTATTTTCCACCTATCATAGGTGAGGAGACTTGTGCATTCTTTGTTGTATGATTTCAAACCAGACAAGATAATAATTGGGTATGGTGTTTCTTGTTAAACATACATGGTGCTCTTTATATATTGATATAGAAGGGATTTTATGGGAATGTGTCTTACACCAGATCATGATTATTGGTAGTAAAACAACCTTATGTAGTGATCAATAGTGTGGGGGACCTATTTGAGAGCTCAATTTTTCCCTAATTCATAATATATTACATTTAAATACAGAAATCCTAAAGGTGGGGAGAGTGTAGAAAATATAGTTTTCAATCTAATCAAAATTAATATTTATAGAAATATCTCCAAATCCATGCACTAATTTGGAAAGGGATTCAATGGCCCAAACAGCCTCTAGTCGTTCATATTAAAAATATTAAATATTTTATATTTTGTGTGTATTGATTTTTGGGAATGTTTAATCACTCCAGAGTGGAGTTTTATATTTGAACTTTTTTTCTTGTGGATGAGTTGAGAAAAAACATTACCCTAATCCCTGAATATTGTTTTTTTTCGTCAGATGTTCTGTTGGTGGGACATTGATGAAGGGACAATTAAATAAATAAAATTAAAATAATAAACCCCCACCATTTGGATTCATGTATATGGAGGGGGGAGGGTAGGTTCTATTCCATGGAAGTAAATAGAATGAGGAAATAATGAGGCATGGAGGTGCTTCTAGACATAGTTTATAACACCAGAAATTGCATACTCATGGTAAATCAGCTTTTGGAAGTCGTGTTGGAACCAAATCAATGGTGTCTCGCTAAGTAGAAGGTTAATTTATGATATTTACATGATTGTCCCTTTTATGAATTTTTTATATTTTTTGACCACTAATAAAACTATTAGAGATCCACATGATATATATCCTTATAATTCATGTAGAAATTAGGGGTTTTGAGTTACTCATAGGGAATTCCCTAAAAGATATCCCAATCACCCAACATGTAGTGTAAGAGAAAATTCCATGTGTTCTAATTTGAGGAATTTGTTATTTTGGATACTCGGCAACATGTATTAGGGGTACAAACAATGTCGTGAGACTATTATGTGTATTTGATGACATTGGGAGGCACTCTCTATAAGGGGACATGGTTGTTGGGAAGTATGCAACCATATCTTGGGTGTATATGGGTCATAATATTTGGACAGGTATATGGGAATGTGTAGTTGTATGTGGGAGTGGGTTCTTATACATGGGAATGACCAAATATGTTTTATTCATCCTGGATAAGAGGAACATGCCATGTACTCTTGGTACACATAACAAATGGTGACATGGCCTACAAGGCCATGTGTAGGTGAGGAGAAAACATGGGGTTTAAATGAGGTCACATATCATGTGGCAAGGGTTATACACCATGTTTTCTCCATATACATATAGAGTACTTATAGGGAACATTTATATGGTTAATTATTGTGATATATGTCATGTACTATGGGAAAACATTATGTACTCACCATTTATATTTCTCCCTCGTGAATCTTCACCTTCTGTATACGAATAGAAGACCATGAGTGTCTTATGAAGAGTAGTTCATGGCATATAATGTGATGGTGTCCATGATTTTTGACGAACATATGTGACATAGTGTGATTCATTTAGGATTCTTGTGAGTGATTCATATATGAGTATCAATGTTAGTGTCGGATTCATCCATCACTATGACAATATAGTGAGATATTACATCCCCTACTCAAGATTATGATCCCATTGGTATGATGATTTTGAATATATATTTTTTGTCTCTATCCACGATCTTGACGTAGCATCCTCTATTAATTTTTTTTATTATGTTATTTGTTTCATATCAGTGTGGTTTTATTTCTTGGGTGTTGATCCCCTACTGTTTGGGTCGATCTAGTGGGGTCTGTAGTTTCATCATGGGTTTGATCCCGTACTTCACATATAGATCTAGATTGAGTTTTTTAGTATATTAAAATGTTATTCAGTGATATCCCATATCATTTTATCATGATTATGAGATATGGTTCACAGTGTCCCTTAGTTTTCCCAAGTGTGATCCCCAATCGTAGTGTTGAGTTCATTAGAGTCCCAGACTAGGTTTGTAGTGTCCCATAGTGATCATGTGTGCAATCCTCTATTTCTTGGTTTATATATTCTGGTTTGTGGTAGGATTCATGGATTCCCCCTTAATACATGGTTGACATCACTTATTTTTGTATCGATATCTACTAGGTTCTAGCCTAATGTTCTTCATGGTGGGTCTTGTCTAGTGTGTTATCTCAGATGTACACCATCAATGATTGTAGTGCTGTTCTTTCATCATATCTATACTCAATTACTGTGATAACTTGGGTCATTTCACTTGGTGATGGTTGAGCTCATGTTATCAGTTCTCCCAGATGAGTGTTAACATGATCCTTTAAAATAATCCTGTGACAGGATGTACAATTGATACCATGAGACTTTTAGTGTCATATGAGACTATAATGTTCATTATGGGATATATTTATTTATGTAATATTTCTTTATTGACGTTCCAGTTATTGATGATCTAAATAGTCACTTATTTATGAGGGGTTTTCAATATGGGGATTCATATTCTCTCTCACTAGTGTTTTATATACCCTCTTGTTTTGGGTCAATTGTATTTTTTCCATTTAGTTTCACCCAGCAATTTTTAGTTTTTGTCACCTAATATGTATTATTTTATACACCACTACATAAGATATACCAATACATATTGTGTCTTATATAGATGATTGGTTGGTCGATGGAGTCAATGGATGAATTTGAAAAAACATATAACAATGATCTAGATATTCCTAGGTGTGTAATGAGGGTTAAATACGATAGAAGCCCCCTATTTTTGAATTGTTTATACATGTTTATTAGTAATGGAGGGTTCTATTTATTTTCTTTTTATGGTTCAATACATTTTATGTACTATTATTATGGGATCGATGTATCTATGCAATTTTTTATCAGATTTATTATTATATCAACACTATATCATAGAGATGGATGTGTGTACATGTCTATGGGTACCATAGGATAAGGCATCTAATGAGTGTGAAATGCCAACTCCCTGCTGGTCACCAGCCCCTAGCCTATTGAATGAAATATTCTGCTCATGAAACTTGAACCATCGTCATCCCAAGGGGGCCTCGGTGGGTTAGGTCATTACATTAGGCCATGCGAAATTTGGTATCCCCAATATTACCTTATTATATGAATGAAATTAATGAAATAAACATAACCATTAGGTTCCTTATTTTTGAAGTTTTTACTATTTCACTATCCTAGGAAACCGTAACACTTAATATATAATATAAATTTATTAAATTGAATCCATATATTGGATTGGGTTAAAAATTTGTTGAATCAGCAATCCGAGAGTTCTATATGATACAGTTGACATGTTGCTTCCTCCAGATTTAGTCAGGTTTTATTTATATTCCTAATCAGTGTAATTAATGATGAAATATTGATCATGTACTACTAAATTATATGATTTATTAAATAAATAAGTTCTTTTTTGTGGGATAACATTTAATAAAACATCTTATTAAATGATGGTAAATCACAAAGAATTTGAAAACAAGACTATAACAACTATTTGTAAATCCAATAATATAGGGTTGTTTTTTGATAGTATTATAAAAATAGTTATTTAAAAAACATAGTATAGTTCTAATATATATCAATGATTTTCTAAGACCATTTTATTGGGCTTCTACCAATAATCATCATGCAACCCCCCTTTACCTGTTTGATTTTGGATTCCATTATATCATGTTTCTCCCTCCCCTTCAATTACCCTCTATATTCCTTTATTATTTATCATTATTGAAATGATTTTTGGGTGTAATTTTCATAAACCCCTCCTCCAATGGTATCCATTGTTGGTTGGAAATGAAAGCATATAGAAAATTATTCCTAAACCCACCATCAATAGGCTAAAGGTTTACGACTAGCACCAAGGGTATATAATCCAATACAAGGAAGGGGTTTCCCTCATACTGATTTAAGATATGAGAAATTAAATGAGAACAACCACCAAAAACAACTTGATCATAATAAATTAATAAATATTCCTAATACCTGAAGTGAATTCATACATAATTGTATACAAATAAAATGAACAAAATCATAACAGATATTCTTTTTCAGTGATTGTGAATCTCTAATGGATTCTAAAAATTTGCAAACAACTAATGTACAATTTAACCACCAAAATACCATACTAACCTAAAAGTAGTTTATATTTAGGTTGTGTGAGAATAACATGTATACTCAGCGTTATCCTCCCGAAAATCACTCAGGAAAAATGTGATAGATGCATAAAAAATCCCAACGAGTAAATAAATGAAACTAACACTCACTTAAAAAGTCATATTTTATATACCCATACTCATCATGGCTTACACACTAAGAAATTCAAAGAAATAAATCATTAAAGATCAAATTAGTGTGTGTATATATATGAAGGTACCCTACATTCACATATCCTCTAGTAAATAACACTCACTCCACAATGCCTCAAATCATGTACTCATACCCTCGATAAGACAAGTTATACGTGATGTGAGTCAGGACATCGCCCTACCTACTTTATTCTCATGCAGGGCCCAACATTTTTTGTTTTTATCAGTCCAAATATCAATCTCATGATCATCACTATCTATTCCATAATCATGTGTTCTAACTAAATCTAATACATAATTTGTTAATAAATTATACATTAAGGAATCGTAACCCATTAATGTACTCCCATGGGTTGGTAGAGATATCATTACCAGATAAAAGTATGCCTTATACCTCAAGTTATTATAGAGTACACATAAATTTATTAGAAACCATGATCCATCACAACCCTATAAGTATATCACCATATATTTTCATCCATTATTTTCTAGGATACACCTACTTGACTACGCTTTGAGAGAGAATATGGGAGATGAAGAAGTGATCCATTTTTTCCCTTATCTTCCATGTTGTTAGAGAAAACACCCCCAAAGAATTTAGTATTGATTTCTATACTGACATGTCTTACGTGGCATATGAAATCATAAAATATAGAATAATATCACACATAGACAATGAAAGGGAAAATATCTACACACAAACTCAACTTATTTAATCCTCACACATGATACTCAGCTACCACCGCTAAGGACATCATATCAAATAAGCATACAACCAATGAAAAATTAAATTCATTAGAAATTAATGAACATTTTTTCATTTCCAATATTAACTTTTTAACACTATAAGCTAAGTATTCAAAGTACTATTAGTTATTTTCTTGTATTCTCATGTACCCCCTCATCATAGTGAGAATAATGAATCATACATGTTCTTTCAATAATTAAATATAATTTCAAAAACATTTGTGTACTCTTTGACTTGACCTAATGTACCCGATAAAATACATACTTGTAGTGTATAGAATTAAACTACACCCCATAGTATGAAACCTATCATATAAATAACATAATTAAATCAGTTCATCACAAAATAATAAATCTAGAAGTAATCATCGCCAAGAAATCATCACTCTAAACTCATCACAACCACCTCTGTGATTTACACTATAACCCAATAAAAAATAAGTACTTCCATAACTGCACACTAGGTACTGAGCTCATCCCCCAACATATTACAAATAATAAATATAGTCTCATGCATCCAACACAACATTCATAAAGTATTCCAATCATATTTACTTATAAATCATTCACATCATGAATACAAATTATATAATACATATAAATATCAAATACATTGATCAACACATAATTTTAAAGGTGACTATGTACATAACATCAAGTCATTCTAGCTTTTGGAAATCAAGAAGGGCTAGATCATCCCCCAACCAATTCATACTAAAATGAAAACCATTTTTATTTCATCTTGAATTTTCCAGTTTCTTATACATTGGTTTTCCATCCTAATTATCCAATATCAGAAGATAGATGTTTCTACAATTAATATAACATGATAGAATTAGTAATTCATTATTTAATCAATAACATTATGTGTAATAATTGTATATATCATTCCTCAAAAATTTATTTAATTTATATAAATAATATTATATTTTATCATAAATTTATATTTATATTAATCATGCTACATAACATTCACAAGTCAACCATAAAGATATCAAACTGTGTAGTAAATATTATGAGGAAAAATAAAATATATTTTATCACAAAATCGAACATTTATTTAATTATTAAAACATGAAATATTAATTATCATTAAAATGTGATAATTACCATTGAAATTATTTAAAATCCAAACTTGTTGAATAATTCATATTATAATTTATTATGAATTTTAACACCATGACATTCAATTATATATTTATCAACCATGGATAATTTCTTGAATAATCAATTGTACAAAATTTACGTGCAATCAATATATTCTACACTCAAAAATGAATTATAAGTTGTCAAATACACTATTTTAAAACATGATTCCCATTATATATAAAATTATTAAACTTATGCATGCCATTATTAAATATCACAGTTCAAGGTTTTATAATGTTTTAATAATCATAACTATTATACGAAATGCAATTATTTATTTTCTTCTTCATATGATAATCAAACAGATTATCAATTTATTTTATCTACTACATGTGATCCATCATTATATTACATTTTTGAAATTATTATAAAAAATATTAAATATATACTTCAACATGTGATTTACATATTCGAAGATAATCACAATTATCTACTGTATCAAATATTATTTTTATTTAATTCTAGAAATAATTTTATTATCAATATTTCACCACATTTGAAAAAATTCTCCAATTTATTACATTTAATTAATTGTTAAAAAAATAATTGTATTTATAAATTTCTAGGATCTAATTATTATCCATTGAAATTTCCATTTTAAAAAATAATAGCAATCTAATGAAAAAATATTGCAACCTCGACTAAGATTATATTTCAATTCAAGAAACATCCAAGGAATATATTATTAATATTCCAAAACATGCAATTATATTGAGTATAAACTATTTTTTAGTTTGATGCAATAATAACTCCATTTATCCCTTTATTTAATTCAAAATTATCACATTATCATTTTTTGTGTATAAGGGATTGAAAAATCTAATCCAAAAATTATATTAATATACTACAAAAAGAATTTTTTTACAAAATAAATAAATAAGTACTATGAAATAAAAATTATTCTTCTTCCTTTTATAATTTTATATTATTCAATAATCATCCATGTGATTTCCTAATTATTTCCTTCTTAAAAAAATATAATCCATGTAAACTAAAGATCTAAAGAATGATTTATTCACACCTACACAAAAAACAGGGAGAAGTAAAAGATCCCCTACCTAGAGAAGATAATCATTAAAATATGTAGAAACTATGGAGGAGAAAGATGATGGTATGTGTAGTGTATATTTTTGTAGAATGTGCCTGAGATGATTTAATAAAGAATTACAAAACTCAAATAGAACGGTTTTGATTCATCACGTTTTGATCAGAAGAACGAAATTATAATAACGCATAAAAGGTCTCTAATTTTAAAAAAGTATATATCTCTATAATTAGATATGGAAACTCTCAAAATGAATTTAATTTTATCCATTTAATTCCTCACATAGAAACAATTTTACCATTAAAAAACATGGGAGAAAAGATCGGAATTTATCTCCTCTTTAAAAATTCAAAAACCCTATTTTCAATATCTATTTTTATATATTTACATTGAAAACTCATTACTAAATGTATTTAGAAGCAAAAAGGTTTAATTTCAATGAAAATTCACTACCCTTTTGTAACTCGTACACACTTCGTATGTGTAACATGGTTTTACCCACATAAATTTTCCCACCCTTATATAGATTTTTAAAAACCATGATACCCTTCCATAATGAAAACCCTACCATTATATGGTATTAATGATTAATTACATAGCCTTTTAGGACACTAAGGGTTTAGATGCTACCTTTATATATCTAGGGGTACCTTTATACAATGCAACAAAATTTAGCTTACCATTACATAGGGATTCAAATATATTTTTTACATCACATAACTTATATAAAAACCAAATCACCATCGTGTTAGAAAGGGGGTTTGTGTAATGGAAATATTTTAATTAGGAATAATTAAATAGAAATTAAATTACTTGAAAAACTTTTAATAATTTTTTTTTATTAAATTAATAATTTAAAAATATAATGAATCCAATTCCAAAAATTTGGGAAAAAATATTTTTAAATACTAAAAACTATAAAATGATAACGTAATTCTCAAGAATATTTAGGTTTTTTAAATTAGACAGCTCTAAAAAAATTCTGACCCCATCAAATCTGTGTGGAGGAGTATTTCCGGATACTATATTAGTACTATAGCAGTATTGTAGTAGTATTGTTCGATACTGTAGCAGATGGAACTATTCATCCACTTGGGTCATTGGGCCACCGGTTGGGGCCTCGGGTCCTTCATGGATTTCAGGCGACCAAAGACATTCAGGTCAGTTGAGTCTCAAGGCCTTCAAGAAACCATAAGGCCTTAGGGCCACCCCGAAGCCTTCAGGCCACTAGAATTCATATGTACCAGTTTGACTACAAGGAACAAGGCTTCAGATGATGATACAGGGCAGGTGCATTCACTAGAGCCAAGATAACTAGATTTAGAATAATGAGAGGCCATGGCTTTGATATTGGTACCAAGCCTATGTAGCTTGGCATATCACATTTAATCAACTAGCCCTTCGAAGGTGGAGTGCTGATATCATGACACATGCTGGGGAGGAGCAGGTCCAAGTTTTCTTATATGGGTGATTCCCTCTAAGACTAATGGGTCATGTAATTGTCTCTAAGCCTTTGGTCCTTGTAAGGGTTCCCCCTCACCCATTTGGAAGGTGGATTATCAAAAATTATAAAAATTATGGACTTCTAGCCATTACGACTAAAAAAAATCAAATATGGATGGGGATAGAATTGAAGGGAGATAATTTAACCACACCAATAAATACCTCTTGTTCGTCCCCCAACATTTAGAACAAAGTGGACACTCTAGAAGAACAAAGATTATAGCCACACTATTATAATAAACTCAAACTAATCTTCCATCAGAGATTACTCTAAAATAGAAACATGGTAATTAATAAAATTAATCATGAAATTTGAATAACCTTTCTCATATATCATAATGATATTAGATAATATATCCCAAAAAATAAAAAAGTAAAGAACATGATATATGCCACACATATCTGTGACATTGATTCCAATTATTTTAAGATAACCATAAAAATGGAAACAAAAAAATCTATAACAAACTCCATAAGAAAATCATCTCAATAAAAAATACAAAATAAAAAACAAATAAAATGAAATGCCTTCAGAAACAATCACTTCACATTTTTTTAAATAGAAATAATAAAACATAATATATGATAAAACTTTATCATATCCATCACTTAGATAAATTTTCTTATAAATTCCATCAAATGATAATTAATATATTATTTAACTTTATTTATCATGCTAGGTCAATAAATTGTTAACAATATTAGATATTATACCTACACAAATAATATAACTTCTACTTGTTATGTAGATAAAAATATAAAAATTCATTAAAAATATTTCTAAATTACTAGTCATGTATCACACCATTTCATATTAAAGCATATTAAATTTCAGAAGCATGTTAACAAAAAATTTTGTTGAGTACCATTTATTTAAAATATATCATTTTTGAACACCATTAGCAAAAAGCCTTTTTATTCCCTCTTTGTAACATGGTATTTATTAATATATATTGTTATTTTTAAACACAATATATAATTTTTTTAAAAAATATATTAAAATAAATGAATATTTAATGAAAGAACATAATATTTTTTTAATAAAACATATTTTCTTAAATATTAAAATGATTTACATGAGGGACTCATAAATCATTATTACACATATGATCACATACCATGAAGAAACATCCATAGATCAGACAATCAATGTGTATTCTTCTGAAAACAATTGATTTTTATTAGAACTAAATAGATTCAAAGTAAATTAAAAAAATTAATTCATTTGGATTTAAAAAATTTGAATAATTCACCAACTACTTTAAGTAAAACATTAGCATGTTTTTTTAATAAATCGTTAAATAATTATAGGAAATATAATATATTCCATGAATGATGTCTATCTTACAATATTTAGATTTTATTCAATGATAAATCACATATAAAGACTACTTTTAGGATTTCATCAAATATTTTTTATTCAACTAAAAACTATTTTCTATATGATTAACAAGCTAATATCAGTACACATAATATTAAAATTGGTTACCCTAATTAAACATTTGAAATTCATTATAATACGTGAAGTAAAAACAATCCAATTAATTTTAACATACAATTTATATTTTACTTAAAAAATATTTACACACCGTGAACACACTCATTCAAAAAAGAAATAATGTAGTTAATGTTAAATTTACTATTTATTACTAGCGGATGACATTACATTCATGAATTTTATATTATCACCACATTACATTCCATAAACAATACAAGAACTTAAATCAACATAAATATAACCATCGAAAGCATACCAATTGAAGTAAAACATCCACCACACTATAATATTTTCTCCTTTGAGTGGCACTAACTCACATACACATTTTTAAAATGCAAAATGGAAAATAATACATCACGATTGGTGAAGTTTACCATCACTTCATATGATTGAGGTCATAATAAACTTTAGTAGCACAAGAGAAATTTTTTTAACAATGTAAACACACAAGTCCACACTACATCATAAAAAAAGTAACATTCCCAAATAACATCATATTATAAATTTATAGAAGACATAGGGATAAATTAATATTATACTATAATGAAAATAAATTAATGTTCAAAAATAATATATTATCTTCCCCGAAACAATGGCCCATATCCCCAATACTGATTGAATAGTATGTTGATTAAAAAAAGGAATAGAGACACAAACCCCTTTCCATAGAGAAATTATATACCACTTTATTCCTAATAGTAGTTTAGATAGAATATATGATGATTGAAACACCTCCCCAAGACTATATCTTCAAATAAATAATCCCATACTGAGAGTTTTAGACTGATATGATCATGGTCTTAGAAACTCATTCTCCATACCATTTGTGCATCTCAACACTATGGATGAGGATTGATTTATACTTATAATATATAAAGGATATTAGTTGTGATATGGAAACAAAAGGCTAATGTGGTACAGACAATCAAGGCTCAATGATTTAATAGGTCCAATTCTATTGACATAATGTGGGGGATTCTCTATAAACATTCTAAAGGGATAATAATTAATGAATAATGGTAATAAAAGTCATTCACATCAAGGTACTAACAATAAAAGGGTTCCATTATCAAAAAATGAAATTCAAAGATCTCACCACATATTTAGATCAAGAGTCACGAGTCCCATATTTGATAGAAAATGTCATTGACCAAAAATATGGAATTGTGGTTAAAGAAATAATCTCGACATTAAAAATAATCTCAAAAAATCCCAAAAAATAAGCAACCACTCATAAATATCTAGTAATAAGAACAGATTTTTTCTATCTAACCAACATTGCTTCATCACATATAACAAAACCTAGTTTTCTTCTTGAGAACAAAACAAAATGAAGGCTATCACTACCCCTCAAACAAAACATCTATACAATAATCCAAAATGGATTCCTTGTACTTCTACATGCCCTAATTAATAAACTCTCTTTGTTTCCTCCTATAATAATATTAATATTTAGCCTTCACATTATAGGTATTTGTCGAGTCAAAAAGGGTTTCCTTATGAATTTTCCATTCCTTCTTGTTTTGAAAATCACAAACACCTTATACTTAAGCAAATATAAATTTTACCTCTATAAGGAAAATTTACTTCTTTAATGCAATTTACCCTAACCTAGATTTTCTTATACATAGCAATATTTTTCTTAAGAACAAAAACTGGATTCATACCAAAAATCCCAGAAGTCATATAATGTAAAGATTTAGAGAATTCTGTTTTTAGGATCTGAATTCTGGATGTGAACTGTTATGAAGTTACAATCCAAATTCTGGACCCCAAACTTTCATGAATTCTGGACTCCGAACACTTATGAAGTTTGACTCCAAACTCTTATGTAGTTCGACTCCGAACTCTTAAAAAGTTCAACTCCAAACTCTTATGAAGTTCGAATCTGAACTCTTAAGTAGTTCGACTCCGAACTGTTATGAAGATTGACTCCGAACTATTAAGTAGTTTGACTCCGAACTCTTATGAAGTTCGACTCTGAACATTCATGAGTTCCACTCCGAACTCTTATGAAGATCGACTACGAACTTTTAGTAGTTCAACTTCGAACTCTGAAAGTTCAGATTCTGATCTCTGGTGAAACCAAACTCCGAATTCCTATAAAACAGAATCTGAACATTTCTTAACATAGACTTTGAATTTCATTTTGGTTAGACTCCGAACTTTTAATTTTCTTACACTCTGAAATTTTTTATGGAATTTACTTAAAAATGCTCAATTTCAAAACGATGTTGTGCATTCAGTTATACATGATTTATTATGAAATGATGTCTTTCATTCTGTTTCTAATTAACCGTTGGTTGAGTTACATGTGTACAGGTCTGTCTGAATTTCATAGAAAATATGACCGTTGGAGGAGGGAGCCGACTGTTGGAAATTTTCCTATAAATAAGAGCTCATTTGAAAGAGCTCAAAAATGGATGTGGATCGATCTAGAGACCACATGTTGTAAAGGTGATTTCTAGAGAGGAAATATTTTCATGCCTTGTGCGTACTGAACTCCTCATTCAGATTGTTTCGTGCGACTCTGAATGTTGGTGATTACATTCAAGATCTTTCGGGGATAGGAAGACAGGGGTGCCGACTACCTAGAAGTTCGAGGGCTTCCTTGATAAGGAAGACAGGGGTTCCAACTACCTTAAAGTTGAGGGATTACAGGGATAGCAAGACAGAGACACCAATCTTCGTATCGAGGTCTTACCCTGGTGTGGGTAAGACAAACTTTCATGAAAGTATAAATCAAGGGACCTTTATCCAAGGTTGTTGGATACCCTTCTCATTGGGTTAAAAGAATTATATTTTGTTACTTGTAGTTCTACTACTTGTTTTTCCACTGTAATTTTTGTATTGTAAGAAAAGAATAACCTCCTTATATTTCCTTACACTTTTACTCTGATTAATTTAGATTCTATACACTTTAAGGTAGAATCTCATTTTTTAAACCTTAGTTCCAATTCTCCAATTGGTGTTAGAGGTGTTGTGAATATTCTTAGTTTAACTTTGTTTAACATAGATCGTTCCTTGTATAAGGAAAATATAGTTAGCCCTAACCATATATAAAGGTTCCAAAGGAATTTTTAAAGTATAAAATTCACCCCCTCTTTTATATTGAGCATCTACATCATTATTTTGATCCTACAATTGGTATCAGAGGAGGTCTCTGAAATAAATATATTCACATATAAGTTTTTCTTGCTCATTTTTCCATTGTTCTTCATCCTTGCTTAGAATGTTTCTTTATCATTCCGAATTCTCATTCCAAATTGTTATTCCAAATTCTCATTCCGAATTGTCATTCCGAATTCTCATTCTGAATTTTCATTCCGAATTATCATTCAGAATTGTTATTCTAAAATTTGTGGTTATGAACTTTTTATAATAACTAGTTTGGTTGCCAATGTTTTTTTTAAGAATGGAAGGAGTCAATGTGGGTTCTATTGACAATCTAAATCCTGCAAGATCACCAATATTTGATGGTAATGACTATGAGTATTGGATAGATCAAATGAAGACTTTTTTTTATCAATACTGGAGTGGATAATCTCGTTATGCTTACTGGTGATTATAAAATTCCTCGTAAGGAAGTTATAACATTCACTAACCAGGAAAAGCAAGAGTATCAACTCAATTATAGGGTACACAATACTTTACTATGTTCAATGAATAGAAATATATATAACCAAATTTATTCTTGTGAAGCAGCTAATTGTATCTGGAAGAAGTTAGAAGTTACACACTTTGGCACTTCTAAAGTGATTGAAACTAAAAGATCTATGCTTAGAGCTGAATACCATGGATTAAATTTTCC
The DNA here is from genome assembly GCA_963277665.1 of Viscum album. Classification (NCBI taxonomy): domain Eukaryota; kingdom Viridiplantae; phylum Streptophyta; class Magnoliopsida; order Santalales; family Viscaceae; genus Viscum; species Viscum album. The sequence continues at coordinate 1,215,736,623 of OY728141.1, forward strand.
ATATGGTGAACCAATCTATAAAGTTCAAAAGAGATTTATGACTATAGTCAACAACTTACAGTATATGGGAGAAAAAGGGTTAGATGATGAAACCCTTGTGGATAAGATAATTGATATTATGCCCAATGAGTGGGAATAAAAAATAACAGTTATTGATGAGAATAGGAAGGTCACTCAAATTTCTCTTGATGAACTATTTGGAACTCTTCTTCAACATGAAACGAGAATGAAGAGAGATGCTGACAACATCAAAAAGAATAATGGGAATGGTACTATTTCTTTTACAACAACATCAAATCATATGAAATCCAAGACTCCTGAGAGAGTAACCAGATCCAAGTCTAAGCAGGTGGTTATTCAATCAGAATCTAGTGAAAGTGAAGTCTCAGAAAATGAGTTAGAAAATCCTTCTCGAAGAATGAACAAGATAGCTGGCCAGAGAAATTTCCAATCCAATTATAAGAAAAAGGAAAGGAAAGATTGGAAAGATGGAGAAGTTACTTGTTATGAATGCAAGAGAGCAGGACATATTAGACCAGATTTCCCCCTGCTCAAAAAGAAAGAAAAAAAAAGAAATGCATTATGAAAGGAACAGAAAGAAGTATTAAAAAACCAAAGATAAGAATGTTCTGAAAGAAAATGATACCTGGAGTGGCAGTGGTGGTGACTCATCAGATGAATCTTCTAATTATGATTCTTCAGGATAGATTAATCTTGGTCTTATAGCCAGATTACCAATTAACAATCATTTCTTTATGGATAAGGTGATAAATGATGAATATTTAACCAATGTATCTTAAAATTATAATGATAGTAAGTATTATAACTCTTCATATGAAGAATCCTCTTCCGATGAAGAAAATACTTCACCTACATATTAAGAAGTTTCTAGGTTTGTTGAACTTCTTCTGATTGAAAATTCAAAACTCAATAAAAAACTTGATAAGTAAAAATCTCGGAATTATATTCTTATAAAAGAAATAGCATATCATTCTAAATATCTTGATAGGAAAAATTCTGATTTTATAAGTATTTCAAAAAATCTTGAGGAAGTAAGTTCTGAGAAGAACAAACTTTCTAAAGAGTTAGAACATCTAATTTCTAAGAAATGTGTTTTCGGGCCTAGCTTGAGTTCTAAATATAATGATTTTGAAGATAAAAACATGGTTATAAAACTCAAGTCTGAAATTTTTTCTTTAAATAAGTGTTTATCAAACTTTACCCATGGTAAAGAAAATTTTGATAAAATGTATTCACAAATACGACCTTTAAGAAACAAATCCGGATTTGGTTATACCTATGCAAAACCAAATTTTTGTAAAAAAATACTTTGTTCCACAAGGTGCCCCATTTTTCACCAAGTGTCAATATGGTGGTCACTGGGAAAAGAATTGTTCTTTAAATAAAACCCAAACTCTAGGTTTTCATAAAGTCTATTTTTCTAAGAAACTGTGGGTGCCTAAAATTTTGTTTTCTGGAAATCACAGATCCAAAACCAATTTGGATTATGAAAGTCTAATTCTTTTCATATTTTCATGAATATAGAGGGAGTACCAACAACAATACGTAGTACATGGATAGTGGATGTTCCTGACACATGACTGGTAACAAAATCTATTTTGAAAAGATTATCAAAACGAAAGTAGGAAAGGAAACTTTCGAAGATAATGCTAAAGGAGATATTATTATTCAGTTTATCAGAACGCAAGACCAACTTCCTGATATTTTCCCAAAATCATTACCTTCCGATAGATTTGAATACATTAAAAATAAGTTAGGAATGATAACCTTAAGGTAATTATTTTTCAAAAACTTCTTGTTGATCAATTCTCCTAACAGTAATAAACTCCTTTTAAAAGGGGGAGTACATTTGATTTTTAGTGTACCTAAAATATTCATAATCTATTTTTAAACTTAGTGTAACTAAAATATTTGTAGTTAGTTTTTCAAACATTTCAGAACTGAAGTTTTTGGAATGGAAATTTCTGAATCTAAAATTTCCAGAATGGAAATTTCTAGAACTAAAATTTTCATGATTGAAATTCTAGGAATGAAAATATTTAAAATAGAAATTTTCATACTGGAGCTTTCGTAACGAAATTTTCATACTAGGGATTTTCGGAATGGAGATTTTCGTACTGGAATATTCATAATGGAGATTTTCATACTAGAATTTTTCGTAAAGTTATTTTCGTACTGGAATTTTTTATAACGATATTTTTGTACTGGAAATTTCGTAATGAGCTTGTTTTTAAATTCATTTCTTCAAGATAAATATTACCATTTATGAAAAATCATCCTGGCCAATCCAAAAGTTATGATTTCCTTACTTATAGTTTTGTAATCATATTTTTCTTACTAGTATTTTCCTGAGTTTTTAAAAAAGTTTGGATTCTAGTTTTTCTTCAAATCCCGATGTTTTTCATAAAACCTCAAAAGATCAGAGTCATGTTTTTCTTGCGGGAGTGTTTTCAATTGTCAGATCAAATCAAAACTTTTTCAACCATTAGATGGATTTTGGAAGATCAAAGGTCACATCCATCACCTATATAAAGGGGACCCCAAGACTCATCCCACATCGGTTTTGAAAGATTTCGCATCTCGAATCCCCGATTCTCTTATTAAGCCTGATTCCGAACTTTGCAAAGCTATTCTGAATCTTTCAGAATTCTTCACTCTGAATGTCTGTTGAAGCATCTTCTCAAGATATGTCAACTACGAAACCGATCTCTAAGTGGTTAGTCTTCAAGGAAAGGTTAGTTCATCCGGATTTCTACAAGCTTGGTTCTATTGTAACCAAGAATATAAAATTGAATGTTTGTGAAGATATTTTCTTGTTCAAGACATAAAAACAGGATCCGGTTTATGCAGATTTATTGATCGAGTTCAATGAGTCTTTTTCCTTCCTGATGGAAGATGGTAGAGAATGGTTTTCTTTCATGTCTTATGGGAAGACTTATAAGCTATCCTACACTAAGGCTACGAGCTTGGTTGGTTTGGCCTATGAGGGGGAAGCTGATTTTTTCTCACATAATCTTCTAGATGATCACGGGAGTTTCAACAAGGTGAGGGCATTAAAATTCCTTGGACTTAAGGATGCCACGAATGTTAAGAATTCTCATCTCACTCTGAACAATAAGATTCTTCAGCTCTGGGTACAAGGTTTTCTCGTACCAAGAATATGTGACAAAGATAATTTGAAGAAAAGTGATATCTATGTCTTATATTTCTTGGTAAATCTAAGAAAAATAAATTTGATGAGGCATTTCTTGATTACGATCAAGAACATAAAAGAAGGGAATTTGAGAGCTCAAATAATTATGAACCCTGCTTTACTATCTAGGCTGATAGTTTTGTGCTTAGAATCCTTCAAGGTTGCATGCAAATCAATAGTACGGAATTTCAAGCTAATGTTGGTTAGTGATGATACCTTAAAGAGGATGAAGATGGGTTTTTCAAGTGAATCCGGAAAATTTTACCCTCTATCAGTAGAAGAGGTTGAAGCAGCTCAGAAAGAAACATAGAATACAGAACCATCAAAAAAGCAAAGGAAGAAGAGAAAGCTTAAGGAAGTGGTTGCTGATAAAGAAAATCCTCAGGATAAGGAAACTCAGTCTGCTCCTCCCAAGCCGAAGAAGCAGAAAACATATAAAGATGAAGTGGCAGCCAAGTGAAGGGAAGACAAAGAGAAGAGGAAATAACGGGATCTACAATTCAGATTGGACCCTGAAGAGGCTAAGGCCTTAAAAGAAAAAGATGCATAAGAGTTAGATAAACAGGAAAAAGAAAAGAAGATGAAAAATAAGTTGTCTGAAGCTAAAGTGGTGCAATATTTGATGTAGGCTACAGAGTTAGCTTCTGAAATGCTTCTCGTTCCGGAAACATTCGATTCTGAACCTTCTTTACCAGAAAATCCATCCATGAACTATGTCACTCCAGAAAATTCCCAAGGTAAATAAGTATTTGAGGTTTCTAAAAATGTATTGGTAGAATTTGATGAAGAAGTAGAGGAAGAAGTTGAAGAGTTTGAAGAAGAAGAAGAAGAAGAATAAGAGGGAAGTGAAGATTTAGATGCCTCGATTAGGAATGTATAGGTTTATTAAGATAAGGAAGAATCCGCAAAGTTATTAACTCCAGGAAAGGTATATGAGGAATCTAGTAAGAATGATGATAAGCAACAGCAAGAAGAAGAAGAAGAAAATATCTTGTATGATGAGGAATAATCCTATCAGAGGAATTTTCTTGATGAAGGACACGAAAAACAGAAACCAGATAAAGACCAGATTATTTGAGTTTCTGAATCTGAGGAAGTATCTCCTGACGAGCAGCCCATTCCGAGAGCTGATAAGGGGAATCAAGCTCTCATGGATACTCCAATAAAAGATATTATAAGGAAGAATCAAGTTGGTGGTACCTCAAGAAATAAGTTGTTGCAGGATGAAGAAGATCTACCTCCAAGCAAATTATCTGATTCGGAGTCATCATCTAATGGTCACGATTTTTTGGTTCAATCTCTGAAGAAGGTGGTGGACACCATTCTGATTTTTCCAACTATAGATTCCAGATTCCATATGCTACAACCAAGTATGAATCAGAAATCGGATTCCTTATCCATGGTCATGGATATGTTTTTGAAGATCAAAGCTGAACAAAAAGGTTTTATTATCGATTATGATGTGCATAGAAAGTCCTGTAGTAAGGTAACAATGTGATCTAAGAGATTCGATGAAGATTTAGTTACGTTTGAGAGTTTTCAGGAAGAAGTTCAAAATGCTTTTGAAATAGAGGACAAAAAGGATAACAAGATTTATGAAAAGATGACCCAAGAGAAAAATTCTCGGAGTCAACAGGTCAGGGACCTGAATGGAAAGCTTAACTCAGTATCTCATTATTGGAAAACTGAAATAGATTTTCGTATTGAGATTAAGGAGAAGTTGGAAAAGAAATATGAAATAATAAAGTTGTAGAAAGAAGCCATCGAGGCCCAGGAAGAATCTTTAAAAGTTCAAGAAGAAAAGGTAAAATCCTTGGAGAGGCAAGTTGAAGAATACCAAAGAGACTTGAAGAAACTCAAAAACTTGTTAAAGAAGCTCATCTCGAAGGAAAAGGAAGACAAATGAACTCACTTCGATTCTTTTGTTGTAATTGTCTTTCTTTGTAAAATTTTCCCATTTCTAATGAAATGTTATTTGGTTGGATGTATCTTGTTATATACTAATGTTTCAGGTACCATATTTTATTTTCCATTCCCTTCAATTCTTTTTGAAACTCACAAAGGGGGATAAGGAAAAGGAACTACTCCTAAGGAGGTGAAAGAAAAGTTTCTAAGTGAAATATCCTTAAAGAAAGGGGGAGTTTCTCACTACGAAGTTTTTCATTCCTAAAATAATGAAAACCCCACTCCGGAAATTTCAGAATACAATCCATTGTGTTTCAATGCCTAAGGGGGAGTTAATTGTATTCATTTTCATCCATGAACAAAGGGAGATAAGTTTTAATTTCAAAGTCTACTGAAAGTTTTCATAGTCCTTATATTCTTTTTTGTAAAGATGTATGTGCTTTCCAAAAAGGGGGAGATTTTTGAGTCAATATGGTTTTCCTTATGACTTTTTCATTCCTTCTTGTTTTTAAAATCACAAACACCTTATACTTAAGCAAATATAAATTTTACCTCCATAAGGAAAATTTACTTCTTTAAAAAAATTTACCTAAACCTAGATTTTCTTATACATAGCAATATTTTTATTAAGTACAAAAACAAGATTCATACCCAAAATCCTAGAAGCCATATAATGTAAAGATTTGGAGCATTCTGTTTTTAGGATCTGAATTCTTGATGTGAACTGTTATGAAGTTCCAATCTGAATTCTGGACTCCGAACTTTCATGAATTCTGGACTCCAAACTCTTATGAAGTTCGACTCCGAAATCTTAAGTAGTTTGACTCTGAACTCTTAAGCAGTTCAACTATGAACTCTTATGAAGTTCGACTCCGAAATCATAATTAGTTCGACTCTGAACATTCATGAGTTTGACTCCGAGCTCTTATGATGTTCGACTCCAAAATTTACTAGTTCGACTTCGAAATTTGCAAGTTCAGATTCCGATCTCTGGTGAAACCATACTCTGAATTCCTATAAAACAGAATCCGAACATTTCTTAACATAGACTCCAAATTTCATTTTTGATAGACTCCGAACTTTTAATTTTCTTACACTCCAAAATTTTGTATGGAATTTACTTACAAATGCTCTATTTCAGAACGATGTCGTGCATTCAGTTATACAAGATTTATTATGAAACGATGTCATTAATTCTGTTTCTAATTAACTGTTGGGCGAGTTACACGTGTACAGGTCCCTCGGAATTTCATGGAAAATATGACCGTTGGAGGAGGGAGCCGACCGTTGGCAATTTGCCTATAAATAGGAGCTCATTTGAAAGAGGTCAAAAAGGGAAGTTGATCGATCTAGAGACCACACGCTGTTAAGGGGATTTCAAGAGAGAGAAGCTTTTCATGCCTTGTGCGTACTGAACTACTCGTTCAAATTGCTTCGTGCGACTCTGAATGTTGGCGAGTACATTCGAGGACTTCCGAGGATAGGAAGACAGAGGTGTCGACTACCTTGAAGTTTGATGGCTTCCTTGCTGAGGAAGACAGTGGTTCCAACTACCATAAAGTTGAGGGCTTGCGGGGATTTCAAGACAGAGACACCGATATTCATATCGAGGGCTTACCCTAGTGTGGGTAAGACAGACTTACTTGAAAGTATAAATCAAGGGGCCTTTATCCAAGGTTGTTGGATACCCTTCTCTTTGGGTTAAAAGACTTATATTTTGTTACTTTTAGTTCTACTACTTGTTTTTCTGCTATACTTTTTGTATTTTAAAGAAAGTATAACCTTCTTAAATTTCCTTACACTTGTACTCTAATTAATTTAGATTCTATAATATTTAAGGTAGAATCTCATTTTTTAAACCTTAGTTCTAATTCTCCAATTGGTGTTAGAGGTGTTGTGAATCTGCTTAGTTTAACTTTGTTAAACTTTGAACTTTTCTTGTCTAAGGAAAAAATAGTTATCCGTAACCAACTTTAAAGGTTCCAAAGGAAATTTTAAAGTATAAAATTCACCCCCCCCCCCCTCTTGTATATTGAGCATCTACATCATTATTTCGATCCTACAGTATTTATTTTTATATCTTTCTAATGATAACATTGACCCAGATCCACTACTATAAAATAAAAAATGTCATTGTCTCCAAACAAATGATATTGTTTTTATAATGAATTAATTAATTTATTTGAACCTATTCCATGTTTTCAACCCCGATAAAATGCAGTTGACTACACATATGATGATTTATAATTTAATTGGCCTCATCTGTGAAAAAGAATCACTTTTATTTTCATGTTTATTTGACTTGATGGTCCTTCTGTGAGATCATAGGGGTGCCTAAAATCCCATGTCCTAAATGTTCATACTTTTTAACAACTTTTACTAGTCCCAACTAATACTATTTACCTTCAAACCCATGAATCCTCTCCAGTTATTAGGCTAAGCTACAAACTATATATTGACAATCACATCTTCTACCACTCATTCATGCCCCCTTTACACTAATAGAACCCCCCATGGGCAAGAAAAGATGCAAGAGAGATAATTTCTTCTAAACCTCACCTCCAATTTTCATTGGGGTTGTTACTAACACCAAGGGTATATAATCACACACATGTGATTCATTACCCATGTCAATATTTTACAAGTAAGAAATAATATGAGAACAACACCCAAATAAACCGTGCTTGTAGTAAATAAAGAAGAAATCACAATAACTGATGTGATGTCATAATTAATTAGATATGAATGAAATGAAAAATATAATGGGAAAATTTTCGGGAGTGACCATGAATATCCAAAACCTCAGTAACCACTCCAAAAAAATCTAGTAATTTTCATCCTCATAACCAACCAACTATTACACATAGGAAAACAGTTTATATACACACACACATATATATATATTAGGTGATCGTAAAATGTACACTAAGTAAGAGAACGTTGAAAACTCTTATGAAAAAATTGAATGTAGGATACTAATGACCAATGAGTAAATAAATGAATCCTAATCATAACCGAAATATGTCTACTATTATATTTCTATCCCTGCTATGGATGACTAAAAAAATAATGCATAGAAGTAAATAATTATACATCTTAATAAGATATCAAAATTATGGTAACCCACTCTTTCTTATCCACTTGGTTTTCACGCTCACATAAAAATGTCTCACATCATATTCTCAACCCCTCTATAAGTCATGTCATCTAGGTGTGAGTCATTCCTCAGCCCAACCATCCAGTTTCCCACACTGGTCCTAACATCTTGTTTTGGAATCAATGCACATAACCATCCAATCTTCATCACCATCCAATATCTAATGAAGTGTTTGATAATAATATAGTAAAACTTGTGTAAATTCATTATAACATAATCCAACACTGTCAATTCAGGTACACCCATGGGAATCCAGAACCATCATGACAAGATAAAAGTATTTATTATACATGATTTTATTACAAGTCACACATAATTGAATGTTAAACTATGAAAAATAAAATACCTGTTATAGACAAACCAACATACTATAATCCGATATATACCTTGTTAAACCTACACATCTACATATTGATGTAGAGAAATAGATAGGGAGAAGTCATCCATCCATTCCCACACTATCCTAGATATTTGAGAAAACACCCCCAAAATCATTTGGGTTATGGTTTTCATGTCGAAGTGGCTGAGGGTGGAATATAAAATCAAAAAATTTAGAATAATATCACACACAACCACACTAATGGAAACTTCCTAGAAATAGACTCATATACTCTAATTTTCATACAGGATAGTTGAAAACCACCATTAAGATCTAACTATAAAATAAACATACAATTTTTTTACTAATTAATTCATTAACCATTGGTTAATAATATTACATCACATGGATTAAAATTTCAATCATTAATCCATGTTTTGGTGACTTGATTAATTCATTATTGGTGTTCTCGTGTATAACCTCATCAAAGTAAGCATCCTATAATAACCCAATTCTTCTATTATTTCATTATCTCTTCATAAACATAGGGAAACTCTAGGACTAGTCGTATGACACAACATTAATGGTGAACTCAAAGAAAATAACATCAAACAACATCTCACAGTAGGAAAGTGATCGTATAAATAACATTCATCCATATGGACATCAAGTAATAATAATATAGATGTAATCATCTATAATAAATCCCATCTCTTAACTCATAATGATCACCTTGGTGTCCCACCATTACTGATATTAACTATCTCTATACCCTATGATCCAACCCACTTCTTGACATATAATAATACATTAATAAAACCTCAAGCATCCAACCCATTATTGATCAAATATTCTAATAATATTATGTTATAAATCATTAAAATCAAGTCTCTAAATTCTAAATCATACATATGTATCAAATTTTTTATTCCACGTATAATAAAAATTGAAACTAAATCTATATGGTTCAGTAATTAAAACCACCGATAATCAATAATGGGATCTTTATCCCCAATCAATACCTCTTTGAAAAAAAATCATTTTATTTCCTTATTGAATTAAATGGAATATTATTTATAGGTTTTATAAATTAATAATCCTATATTATTATCTTCTAGTAGCTAGAATCTATATAATATGAAACAAGAATTAAATGGGTATTTAATTCATTCCATTATAGTAAATAATTATACTTCTCACACCTCTTCCATTTAATTAATTAATATAAATGATATTATTTTGATTATAAATTTCTATGAATATTAAACATGTTACAAAAAATCAACAATTAATCTAAGAAGACAACAAACTCTCATCTAAATATCAATATGTCACATAAAATACATTCGATCACAAAATCATACATCCAGTTAATTCCCCCAACATAAAATATTAATAATCATTAAAATGTTATAATCCCCATTTAAATTCAACAACATCAAGTATTATAAAATGATTCTTATAAAAATTTATTAAGTGGTTTAACACTTCAACATGCAATTTTCTATTCATCTCCCTTGTATAATTTCTAGACTAATAAATTACAAAATGGTTCCATTGAACAAATCTATTCTTTATTCTATGGTGATTTATTGGTTATCAAATATATTATTTAGTCAATTGATTCCCATATTCTGGATAAATGTTTTAACCCACTAAATTATATTATAATATATATATATAAATTCATGGATTTATTTATTTAAAATAATCGTAATAGTTATACAACATTAAACTATTAATTTTATTATTAGTTTGATTATCTTATAAATGATCAAACACTTTTATCTACTACATGTGACAGATCACTAATTTCATTTGATGAAATTATTTTCATAAATAATTGACATATACTTCATCATGTGTTTTAAATATTCAAATATAATCATAATTATCAACTTTATTAATAATTTTTTCTAACTAAATTGTTGAAATAAGTATATTAACAAAATTTCACGACATGCAATAATATCCTACAATGTATTAATTTTTTCGGTGTTTAAAATAATAATCATATTAAAAAATGAAGGGTAAAAAATAATTGTCTATTAAAATTTACATTTTAAGATAAAAAACTAAAAATAAACATCTAAAAAATGTGCAACATGAACTGAGCTTCTATTTCAATTCTTGAATCCTCAAGGGAATATATTATAAATATTCAATAACATGAGATTATTCTATGAAATAAATTATTTAAATTGGAACAAATAATCGTATAACATTTTAGCATTTATTTATTTCAAAATTATTACACAATCATTTTTTATTTTGAAATAATAAAAAGGATTTTTTCCATAAATATATTGATCTACTACATCAGAGGATCTATTCCAACAATTAAAATAATATGTATTATGAAATAAACATTCTTCACCTTCCTTTAATAATGTTATATTATTCAATTATATCCATGTAATTTCTATATTATTATAAATTTAAGGTTATTCACATACAATAAATCAATGGATCTAAATCATGGTTAAATCAGACTTTCAAAAAAACAAAGAGAATTCACATATCCCTATTTAGGAGAATAGAATCATTGAATGATCTATAAAGAAAGGAGGAGAGAGATATTGATGAAAATATGATAGGGTTTGTAGATGTATTGACACAAATATTCCATTTATTATTTTTTTATATTGTATGGGTTATTTTCGAGACCAATCATTGAGATGGAGTGCAATTATGAGGCCCGGTGTTCCCGTAATAAACTATTGAAATATATTAAATTAATTATATACCACACACACAAGTTTCTCATGAAAATAGTTTAATGACTGATACATGGGGGAAGATCATAAATCTGAATGCACTATTCAGTTCTAAATTTGGGTTTAACCCTAGGGGCATATAAATAGTGTTAACATGGTATGTTTTCATAAAATACATCAAGGGTTTAAAAATGAATAAAATTATTTTTTATCCACTAACACAATAAAAAAATCCTCAATTAAGAATACCATTGTGATATAATTATAGAGTTATCCTCATGATCCAAGAATCATTATAGAAACTTTTTTGATAATATTAATGTATCTCACTTAGGATAACATTAATAGAATAGATGATTAGTGATCAGGGGGAAATGGAATTGAGAGATATTGTAGACCATAATGTTGAAAGATCGTTATTCATAGATGATAAATCCATCTTGATATAGGATGTGGATTGATTTTTATTACATTTCTCATTTTGATTTCTATGTTGAACATAGGCCAATAAACCAACAAAATGTTCCAAGAATCATACGTATTGTAGATGGGATTTATTGTGGGGTTTGGGGGGTATTTTCATTGTGATTATTTAATTATTTATTCATTCATAATTATAATAGAAACAAATGAAGGTCAAAAATTCCTACTAAGGTCCATTCCTCATGATTATTCTCTATTTTTCTTCAATTTAGTTTTTCATCATAAGCATTCATTATTGGACTGTGGATCAACATCTATTAAGGAATTGAATTTTCTTCACCATTTTATTACCTCAGAGATATGATATTGTAGATCAATTCTCATCATAAATTGTAAGAGGGTTTAAGAAGGTCGTGGGGAAAGGGTCATACTGGATTAGAGACCTCTAGTTTTTGGTGGTTCTTTTGACAACAATGGGATAAATGGAAACAAGTTTCAAAATATATTTTATTGTCTAATTATAGTGAACGGTCATGACAAGGATCATCTAGAATGGATCAACAATTTTTGTCATGATTGAATCTCAAATCTTATGTGGAATTTGAGGTTGTTAACATGAAAAGAATAAGAAATGTTTTCCAAAAATCCTGATCCAAATTCAATGTACTTCATAGCTACAAGCCTAGTGGGTTCCCTATAGTGGAATATAAGGTTTTGAGAATATGATAAGTATCACATGGAATGTGACCATTTCACACATCATGTGACGCCTCCCTAAAGTAATGGCATGTACCTCAAAGGCTCCATGATAATTGGATGGAGTACACGAGCACGATCATGTTGTGTACTCCGATGTAGATATGGGTTGGCTGGGAATATATGATCTAATCCATGTAACGATACACTGGATTATGTACATGGGAAACAACATGCCATGTACTTATACATAGACAGGGTCCATTTACATTGATATGACTCAAGGTTAAAGGGGCATGATATGGGACCCTAAAACACAACATGTACCCATTTAATGTTGGTGTGGATCCCTTGTCATCAGTATCTTGGTCCACATTCATTAGCATTTGTTCCTCATATTAATTCCCTGAGGGTTAGTATGGAATCTTATCCTACACATTATATAGTTTTCCCTTCATCTAGAATTATCATATTTAGTTGCTGGAATTCTTCTGTGAGACCTGGAGTGAGATCCTCTATCGTCTTATTAACCTTGGTATATGTCTCAGTATCATTGTGTCTAACACTATGTGAGAACTAATCCTCTACATAATAGTTTGTTGTAGAATGAGTTGTTGTTATACCCCATTACATTAGGATTGATCATCTTCAATCAATCGAATCTCATTATAATTCAGTGTATACATCCTATAAGGAGACTCAATGAGCACTACCTGTAAGATAAACATCATTTGTACTGTCTATTGGGATCAACATAATAATAAATGTAACCAAGGCTTCAAGGGTTTCGTTTTTTTGTCAAGGTTGGTTTTAAATAAATAAATTCACATCACTTTATTTTGGAAACAATATTGTCGATATTTAGTTTTATAAAATAATTTATTAGATTTAGGAGGAATCAGTTTCACAAGAAAATGTATATTGTTGGAAGTGAATTGTCATCGGATTCACATGGAAACCGTTGTTAAACATGTGTTTCAATTTTGGAGATGCATTGCTAATTTTTATTTCATATAAATCAAGATTTTTACTAATAACATTTTGTGAAAGTATGATTGACTAATGGGCCAGTGAACGAGATGATGTCAATCAGAAAAGAATCATATTTATATATTTTTTCAAAACAATCTTAAAAGAATGATATTCATATTTCTTTTCAAAAAAATAAGAAAAGATTCGTATTCAGATTTATTATATCTGTATGGAATCGGGAAAGATATGGTAATGATTATTTTTCAAAAAAATCTGAAAATAATCATATCTATATTGAATAGGTGGTGCGGATTTTTTTTCGAAACAATCGAAGTGATGACGATGGAAAGGTGGTGCTTATGAAAGTGGTATTGATAGAAAGGCGGTGTCGAAGGAAAAGGAGGTTCCAATGAAAAGTATGATACTGATGTGAAAGGTGATTTTGATGGAAAGTGGTACAGATCAAAGTGTTGTCAATGGTAGAGGTGATGTCGGTGGAAGATGATACACTGATTATTTTTCAAAACAATCATATTTGGGTAGAAGAAAATGAAACACATAGTGTCAATTGAAAATGAATAACATTCAGATTGTATTGTTTCATATCCTGGCTGATAATTGTTTTTAGATTGTATCATGTCTAGGTAGATCATTTCTTTTTTGATTGTATCATATCCTGGTAGATCATTGTTTTTAGATTTTATTTGATCGTACCCAGCAATCATACAAAAAAAAATCATAACCAATGATCATAACTAGCATGATCATAACCAGAAATGATCATATTCAAGATGATTGTATCAAGACCATTTGTATTCAGAAAAAATCATTCATCTGTTTTGATGAAAAGAATGAAGCAGGAGTAAATTGAAAGTTTTAAAACTTTACAATTGAATTCATATGATGTTAAATCTGATCCTCAATTATTTCAAAGTCATGAAGGCTTCCATGATACAAGAACATGTTGGTTAATAAAGTCTGTTTTCTCATGTTGGTAAATAGAAAAGAAAATAGAAGGAGACTGATGAATGAATTTTTAAAGGGGAATCCTTTCATTTAAAATAATAATTGTATCTCTAGTGGAAAAGTTCATTTCTTCAAATATATTCAATTGATATGGTATCACACATGTTTTTGAAGAAATCAGCATGAAAGGATAAGATTCAATTGATAAGACCCATGTATTCCTAACAATTAAATATAGTCTCTGCAATTAGAATGGGAGTTTGAATAATAAAAGGTGAATGTTGTTTAAGTTTCCATAAGAATCGATAATTATTGAAAAAGTCATAATTGCTCTTAGATTTCAGGAGAAATTATAGATTTTGGTGAATTTAAGTGAGTGGGAAAGAGTTTTGGGATTCCCACCTCAACACTTTTTTGGTCTCCAATAAAAGGAGTGAAGTACATTGTACTTGTGTGACTCACATTGTTCACATCAGAAGAGAGAGAAGCACTGGGATTCTAGAGAGAAGGAGTGTTCAATACTGTTCGGAATGAAAAGTTTCTTGGGTGGTGCCAATTTATTCATATTCTATTCGGCATGAATTTTTTTTCAAGAATTAAAGTGTTATAAATTCATTCATATTCTATTTGTCATGACAATTTTATTCAAGAATTGAAGTGATTATGATTCTAATATATTTTTTTCTATCTGAAAATTAGCTAGGGAGAATTTTTTTAAAAGAATGGGACAAAGAGATTTTTTTTAAAGAATGGGATTAGGAGATTTTGTTTGAAAAAATCAGACTAGGAGAACTATTTGGAATGAATCAAACATGAAGGAATAAAATTCAGTGTTTCATAACAATGTCTTTGAGGTTATTACCTTTCATATGGGTAAGTAATTGATTCATTGTATTAAAATTTGAATACATTTGTTGAATTGAAAATAAGCACAGGTGTCATGATTTGTTACAAAAAAATGTATCACCATATTGTGTTAGGAAAATGCACATTCACTAGTTGTATTAATTCATAGTTCTACACTAGTTAAAGGGTACTTACTAGTCATTATAATCTAAGGAATTTTTTCTTAGTGGATTGTATGGTATTTAATCAGTTCCAAACCTTACCAAAGACATTGATATTCTTATTAAATATTGAACCGTGTTAATATTTGTGTTCCAGTGGATGTGTGTTGAGTTTTTTTCGCAGGGAATTGATATCTTTAACAAGAGGCAAATGATTTTTCAATTGGAAATATAAATAAATGAAATAGAGTATCACTGATTCATCCCCTCCCCCTCTCAGAGATATATTACTCTGACTAGGAACATTAAATTAGTATCATAGGTAGGTTACCTTCGTTATTCTTTACTGATAGAGAACATGAACTATGTGAACACTAAAGGTATTTTGGACTTTAATGGAATAAAAATTATATCTGGAATTTTAGAATGTTGCCACACTCTTATGTCTATTTGTTAGCACATTCTTGAAGCTGTAAAAGTTTTGTTTCCACCCATTGATGATAGTGCTCCAGATACACTTGTAGACAAGAAGTTTCTTGAGAATGATGTAAGGGCCAATAATTCTATGTTATCATCAATTTTTGAAAGTGAATTCTTAAGAGTGAAAGGTGTTTTAATAGATAAAGGTATATGGGATAAGTTGGAAAACATATACGAAGGTAATACAAAAGTGAAGGAAATGTCACAAATATGGAGATTAAAGTATGAATTTTGGAGATGGGTAAGCATGACTCTATAAGAAAATTATTTCCTTGGGTAAATAACATTGTTAGCACTATCAGATTTCTTAGTGAAATGATAGAAGACTCTAAATTTTTTGAACTGATATTGAGAATTTTACCAGACAAATATCTTGAAAAACTTTCTTTAGTGGAAGATAGAGATCCTGAAACATTATCTCATAATGATTTACATAGCACAATTATGACCTATGAAATTAGAAGAGAGAATGATATGAAGGAAAAAACAAAGGATGATTGAGAAATGTCTTTCAAGAATATGATGAAATAAAATTCAAAGAAGATTATTATAGATGATGAAGCTAGTGATTCCGACTCTGAAAATGAGGTATGTAAAATTTTCAATGAAATTATATCCTTCTTTTCTCACAATGTGAAAGGTGGTATAGGTAAACACAAAGTGAAACTTACCTTGAAATGTGTTGAATGTGGAGGTTTTGGTCACTTTGCAGATAATTTTCCTCAAAGAAAGAAATTATATGGTAGTGATATTCAAGAAAGAAAGACCAAAAGATCATGGATGAAAAAGGGGGACAAAGAAAAAGAAAAAAAATCTTCAAATCAAAAAGAAGAAGTTTCTTATCCAAAGATGATGTTGAAGAAGAGAGTGATACTAAATCCAAAAAAAATCATTATGTATGGTAATTAAAATAAATTCATTTAAATAGTGAATGATGAAGAATTTGGAAGTAGTAGATTTAAATAAGAAGAACCCCAGCTTGAAATACGTTTGAAAAAAGTATTCAAAGAATGTCTAGGAAAGATCAGAAGGCTTGAAAAGCAAATAAAAAGGTGGAAGATAAACACACAAGAAACAAAGAATTTTGTTTCTGGAAAAAAATAAATAATTTTAAAGATATTGTTAATATGAATAAGTCTTTTGAAGATGAATAGATTAATATTGTTCATTTGGAAGTGAAGTTTATGGAAAAACAAGAAGAGTTAGAACTTGTCCAACAAAAAAACTATGAAGCTGAAAATAAAATTATAAGTTTCCAAAACTCTATTGCTGAAGTTGGTGAATGTTCTCATAATGAGAAACATGAAAAGGTTCTACAAAAGAAGCCCTGAAAGGATGATAAGAATAATGGAACTGTGTCAGAAAAAAAGAATGGGAAGGTTATGTGTGTGTTCAAAGTGAAGAATTCATAAGTTACCAAACAAAATGGAACTGGAAAAGGTTTAAATACTTAGGATCATATCAATGATTAAAAGAAGAATAAGAATTTGATTTAATGTGAAAAGAAGATGGTTGTGAAATGTTTTTACAATTCTGATTAGTATGGAGGTTTCAGAGGCAAATACACTTTCAAAATGGATTACTGGTATTGTGGGGGATTTGGTCATACTACATGAATGTGTCGGTTCAATAAAAACTATTACTATTATCCCATAGGTTATGAAAGGAAGATATTGTGTGGGATTCAATATCCTCAAAGAAAGAAAATTGTGAAGGTTGTCTTGAAGAAATCTGAATGAAATGAAGTGAAGATTGAAAATAGGTTCGAACCCTTTGAAACTATTTGTGAAAGATGTGGGAAACTTATACACCATGAAAAATAATGTTTTATATAGTTCCTGGACAATAAAAATTTTCTCAATTATCAAAAGATGATGGTAATTATTGAGAAGAATGGATAAAATATTCTTGTTGTTGAAACCGTATTCAAATCCATGAAAGGAGAATGACCCTGGATACTTGATAGTGAGTGTTCTTCTCACATGACATGAGACATGAAATTGATAAATGATGTGAATGATTATAAAGAAGGTACAATGGCATTTGTAAATGATGAATCTTTGAAAATCAATGGCATTGGGTGAACCATTATTGGAAAAGAAATTGTGAAATCTAAGAATACATTGTATGTTGATGGGCTTATGCACAACCACCTATGTGTCTCAAAATTGTGTGACAAGGGTAATAAGGATATCTTTAAGAGAGATTGATTTTTTTAAAGAGTGAAGTAGATGGAAAGATTGTCACCAGAGGGAAACATACGAAAGGAAAATTTTTTCAGGTTAGTGATTCACAATACTCTTGTTACGTGAGTATCATAGAAGAGAATCAATTACGACATAAAATGCATGGACATATGTGTTATAGAGACATGATCAAGTTATCTAAAAGTGATAGTGTTTGAGACATTTTCGATTTCTCAAGAAGATGATATTGGTGTTACACTATCTTCCAAAATTTAAAAATTACAAATATTGTGCATAATAAAGTTAATATTGGTTTAAAACAACCCCTAGAACAGATCCATTCAAATATATATAGTCCAATTAGAAAAAAAATAATCCAATTTAGATAAGTAATTAATTACAATTATTGACTATTTTTCTCGTATTACTTGTGTTATGTACATTAAGAAGAAGTTATATTCTAAAAAATGATTAAAAGTTTCAGAAGAAAGCTGACAAAGAATGTGAGTATTTTGTGAAGATGTTCAGAACTGATAATGGTAGTGAATACAAAAGTGAAGAGTTTGAAGAATATATTTAGAAGCATCGAATTTGACATGAGTATATCTCTCCATAAACATCCCAAAAATGGATTTACTGAAACAAATAGTAGAGTCCTCGTGGAAATGGGAAGAACCATGTTACTTGAGCATGCCCTCTCCCATTACTTTTGGAGGAAAGCCTTGAGTATTGCAGTTTATATTCAGAATAGTTTCTTCTACATGACTCAATCAAGTATGACTCCTTATGAATTGTTTTATGTAAAAAAAAGTTTGAGACACAATATAATTTTTGAGATTCCTTCTATTATAAATAAGAAAGGTGGAAATTGTGTTATGTTTGATTAGAAAGGATAGGATGGAATATTTATGGATATTCTCAAAAAGGAATGGGGTACAGATCTTCAACAAAGAAACAAAAGGATTTTTTGAGTCAATTGATGTAAAAGTGATTGAAATATCTTATAATGAGAATCATGTTCTGGAATAAAATTATGTTAAGCTAGTTGAATAAGATAATTCTAATAAGGATACAGATGATTGTAATCTATATAAAGGTAAAGAATCAGACTCATCTATTTCGAGTGATTACGAAGATAGTCAGAAATATTATCCAAGGCTGAGTAAACATGTGAAAGCAAAGAATATAATTGGTTATCAACATAAAAAGGATTCAACAAGAAGAACAACCAATTCCATTAAAAATAGTTATTTTTATTCAAAATTATTGATGAATGATGTGACAGAGGCTTTTGAGAATCTGAAATGGGTTTATTACATGAATGATGAATTGATCAAATTGAAAAGAACAATAAATGGGAACTCATACCCAAGTTGGAAATCAAAAACATCTATGGCACAAAATGGGTTTTTCAGAAAAAGTTGAATGAAGAAGGCGAGGTTATAAAAAACAAATCAATATTTATTTGAAAACGGTACTCAGAGATTGAGTGTATTAATTTTTCTTAAACCATTTCACCAATAGAGCGACTTGAAACAATCTGAATCTCAATTTCTATTATTGCAGATCGATTATACAAGGTCATTCAAATGGATGTAAAATCTACATTTCTAAATGGATATGTTGAAGAAGATCTTTATATTGAACAACTCTATAGCTTTGTTATTGGAAAAGATGAAGGTTATGTGTACATATTGAAAAAGGACTTATTTTTCATAAAATAAGATCTGAGGGCATGGCATTCCAAACTATATACAATATTATGAAATATTAATATTAACAAAGGAAGGGTGAATAGAAATATTTACATAATAGAATATCATTAGTATTTACTCCATGTAATTTTTTATCTTTATGACATTATCTTTGTGGTGAATGATGAATAAAGTGGTGGAATATTTGTTAAAGAAATTAAAAATGTATTTTAAATGACCATACTAGGAGAAATGAAATACATTCTTGGATTACAAATCCAACCAAAGAAATAAGTAATTTTCCTCTCACAATAAAAGTATGAAAAATAACTTCTCAAGATGTTTGGAATGAAAAATTCAAAACCTATTTACACACCCATTTCAGTGGAAAAAAAGCTGAGTAATGTTGGATATGAGAAAAAATTGGATCATAAATCATATCAAAAGATGACTAAAAGTTTATTGTATTTGACTACCTCGTGGCCCGATATTTTTCATGTTGTTACCTTATGTGTATTATTTCAAAGAGATCTATGATAATTACATATTATTTCTATAAAATGATTTCTCTGATACATCAGAGGCTCACCATAATTCAGAATTAGGTATTGTAGCTTAGATAGTATTGATTTATTTTGATATTCTGATTGATATTGGGCAGAAAATATTGATGAGGGAAGATTCACATATTATGGTGTATTATTTTTGTGAAATAATTTTGTTATTTATAATTCAAAGAAACAAAACTTAGAAACTCTAAATACATCTGAAGTTGAGTATGTTGTTTCTACTCAATCCACTATTCAATTAATTTGGATGATAAGACAATTGGATGATTTTCTTGTTAAAGTAATGTTATCCTTTCTCTTGGGTTGTGAGAATCAAAGTTCCATCAATCCCACAAAGAATACAGTGTAACATTCTCGTTCAAACCATATTGATATCAAATATCATTTAATTAAATAGATTGTGGATAATAATGAATAGATGATGGAGTATGTTCCAACATCTTAACAAGATGCTGATATCTTCACAAAACCTTTATCAAAGGAGTCATTCTCAAAAAATGAGGATGAACATGGGTGTAAAACATCTTTCTCTTTAAGGTTGAGGTATGTGTATTTATCCCCTCTCTCATCATAACTTTCGATTGTTTTTTCAAGGAGGATAATTTTGTGGTTTTATAAATTTATTTCAAAAAAGAGAGAGTTGTTGATAAGTTGTGAATTCATCATGGTTTAGTGTCTGAACTATTTGAATTGTTTGTTGGGGTGATTGTAGGAAAAGAAATAGAATTGTTTTCTATGGAGAACAAAGAAAAGAAAAAGGATATCATAATCAATAATTTTTTATAGCATGGATTTTCTATTAATGATTCTTGATTCCTACAATGAGCTAGCTCATATAGGATTAGAATTTTTGATATGTAATCCATTTCATGAGGTTACAATGTTCATTGATTTATGAATCTTTGTTGATAACAGAATTTAATGGGGGAAATTGTTGGGACCAATCGGATTATAAATGTGATGAAGGTTTCAAGATTATTCTTTTTTTTCAAGGTTGGTTTTGAAGAAAAGATATCACTTCAAATTTTTTAAAACAAATATGTTCGGATTTTGTTTTATAAAATAATCTATTAGTTTCAGGAAGAATCGGTTTCAAAATAGAGTGTATAATTTTGGAAGTGAATTTTCATTGGTTTCACACTAAAACTGATATGAAACATGTATTTCAATTGTGAAAAATGTTTTGTTGATTTTTATTTCATATAAATCATGAGTTGTATTAAGAACTTGTGATGCAAGAATGATAGAAGAAAGTGGGAGTGAAAGAGATGATCCCAATCAGAAAATAATCATATTCATATTTTTTTCAAAATAATCAATAAATAATTGTATTCATATTGTTTTTCAGAACAATCATAAAAGAATCGTATTCATATTTATCATTTCTATCTGGAAGAGAGACAGATGTTGTACTGATTGTTTTTCAAAACAATCAGAAAACAATCATTTCCAGATTGAAGAGGTGGTGTTGATTATGTTTCAAAACAATCAAAGTGATTTAAATGTAAATTTGGTGTCAATAAATGAGGTATTGATGGAAAGATGGTGCCGAAGTAAATTGAGGTTCCAATGAAAATGGTGATACTGATGGGAAAGGTGATGTCGATGGAAAGTGGTGTCGATCGAAGTGGTTCTGATGGAAGACCATTGATTTCAGATTATATTGTATCTAAGAGGATCATTTATTTCAAATTGTATCATATCTAAGAAGATCATTGTTTTTATATTTTATGTCATTCTACCTAGTAATCGTAACCATAATAACTGTAACTAGTGATCGTAACCGGTGTGATCGTAACCAGAAATGATCATATTCAAGATTATCGTATCCAGACCATTTTTATTCAGAATATAACATGCTTGGGTAGAGATAAAAATAATGATTTAGGCTTGAATGGAATTTTACAATACCTTCCAATTGATTTCAAACGATGATAAAGCTAATCCTCGGTGATTTCAAAGCCACGAAGGTTGTCATGATACAAGTACATGTTGGTGAATGAAGTTTGTTTTTTCATGTGGGTAAAGAAAAAAGATAAGAGATTGATACTCATGAATGAATTTTAAAAGAGGGTTCCTTTCATTTAAAATAATTTTTGTATCTCAATTTGAGAAGGGAATTTCTTCAAACACATTCAATTGATATAGTATCAAGCATTTTTTAAAGAAATCATAATGAAAGAAACATATTTAATTGATTCGACCCATGTATTTCTATCAATTGAAATTAGTCTCATCTATTGAAATTTGAGCCTTATGAATAAGAGGTGAAGGTTGTGGATATTTTTGAGAAGAATTGAGAAGCTTTCATGAAGACATAATTGTTCTAATGTTTCATGATAAATTCAGATTTGGAAGAATTTAAGTGAGTGGGGTGGTGTTTTGGGCTTCCCACCTAAAAATGTTTTCAGTCACCTATAAAAGTCATGCTGTAAATTGTACATGGGTGACACGAATTGTTCACATCAGAAGAGAGAGAATATATGTGTTTCTAAAGAGAGTGAGAGTATAATTCCGGTCGGATGGACAATTTTATTGGGTAGTGAAGATTCTTTCATATTAAACTCGTAATGGAAATTATACTTGGGAATTGAAGCGGTACTGATTCATTCATATTTTATTCATCATTAAAATTTTATTCTCTAATTCAAGTGGTTCCTATTATAATCTATTATTTTCTATCTAAAAATCAGATTGGGAGCTTTGTTTTGTAATAATCGAACATGGATCTTTTTTTTGAATGAATCAGACATGGAGGTTTGTTTTGAAAATTTGGATTGGGAGCTCGGTTTTGAAAGAATAAGACAGAGAGGATTCATACTTAGTGTTTTATAACACAATATAGGTGGTTATAACCTTTTATTTGGGTAAAGAATTAATGAATTGTATTGCAATTTGAAAACATTTTTTGAATTGGAATGTAGTGCAGGTAACATGAGTTGTTACAAAACAATTGTAATACATTATTGTGCTAACAGGATTCACATACACTAGTTTTATTGTTTCATAGTTCTAGACGAGTGTATTTGTAATTCCTACTCAATGTAATCCAAGTTTTTTTTCAAGTGGATTGTATGGTATTGGATCATTTACAAACCATACCAAGGACATAACTTTTCTTATTGAATGGCGAACCTTATAAATCTTTGTGTTCCT
The DNA here is from genome assembly GCA_963277665.1 of Viscum album. Lineage (NCBI taxonomy): Eukaryota > Viridiplantae > Streptophyta > Magnoliopsida > Santalales > Viscaceae > Viscum > Viscum album. The sequence goes on from OY728141.1 coordinate 1,215,760,084, forward strand.
ATGAATGTATGTTGAGTTTTTTTCAGTTGGGAATTGATATCTATAATAGGAGGAGATGGTTTTTTCAATTAAAAAAACAAAAAAGAAAATGAGTATCACTGATTCTCCCCCTCCCCCTCTCAGTGATACATAACTATGACTGGGCACTTTCACTGTTGAAAGCATGGAGTGTGTTCTCTCAGATAAGTTCTATGTAAAGTCTTTGAGCTAAAATAATCAACTGGAATTATTATTACGAATCTAACATGTAATTTTGTGTTTTTTTAGTATATCTTGATATTATTATCATATGCATTTTAAACCCATAAATATATAAATTGGATTATTATTTATTTGTTGTAAGCTCTGCGGTTTCATGGTGTCCTACTAGGTGTTGTTATAATCTATCATGCATGGGATTTTCTTTCTCTTATCATGTTTTATGGTGATGATTGACCTTTTTATGGAGTCCTATATTGACATGGACCAAATGGTCCTTAGTGAGACCAGACATAGTGAGGTCTGTTCCTATTATATATTGATTGCAGTCCCTATATTCACTATTTGGATGGACCTGTTTTCAAACTCATTCTGGATGGATTTTTTTGAACCTATTTACTTTCATTTCTATCCCTTCATAATCTAGTTGTGGTATATAGATTTATTAAAGCATAGTTATTCAATTTTTTTTAATTCATCATTGTATGGTCATAGAGAAGTGTGTCTATATATAGGTATTTAGGCTATGGCCTCCCATGTTAGTGATATTCCTACTCAGCAGTACTCACCATCCCCTGGCCTATTTGTGGTGGTCTTGGGGAGACATTACATGGTCCCCATTTAGATGGGTCATGGTATAGTGGTATCAGAGAATTAGGTTTATCTTTAATACCATAGTGTATGAAATTGGGTTAGGGAAACATTTTTAGGTGTTTCAAGTTTGGATTTTAGGCCAAGGACCTCAGTGATGGAACAGTGATCAAGGAATCCGTACACACAAACTCGGATAACCTACCTTTTAACTCAGTACATGATAAAGTTCAATGTAGGGAATAAAATGGTACATGAATTATAAAGGAATGAGTTTTTGTTTCCATGTCATTCATGATCAAGCTCTCAATATATAGTCATTGAGTGCGGTACATATTTTTTTATTTCAATATGACTCTGTGATGTTTCCCATATTGGGTTTTACATCATGATTAGGAATATGATCCCCTCAATTATGATGTTTCAATAGAAGGAACATTCTCAGATGTGTTACCTCTAATTAGTTCCCAATCTATACCACCACGTGTAGAGAAAAACATGGTACCCTTAGTACTTTTTGATGAGGTGTACAAGCTGAGCGCACTTCATGATTTTCAGTAATAGACTCCCATTAGGTTATTAGGTGATCCCGAATCATATTCGTCTGTGGACTAACTTGCAGTAGTGATGTAATTTTTCCATCAAGTCAGGACACCAAGAGATCATATGGTGGTTCTGGCAGTAGACCTTCTCCATGTAAAAAGATGGTGATAATGAGGGTTATTGACGGAGTCTGATGATGAGGCAAATATAGCTTGGTCAGAGTTTGAGTTAATTTTTAGATAGAATATCTCTTTATCTATGATGTTGGATGTATGTATCCTAGAGAATCTACATCTCTAGTAGGGAAACAAGATAGTAGCTGGGTATTCATTAATGTTTACCATCCTTTCCATGCACTTAGTGGATATGGTTTGATATCAGTTCTTCAAGGATAAAACCATTGAGTGAGGACTACATAGAAACATCCAGAGTAGTTTTACCCCTCTATGAATTCTTACCTATGACAGGATGATTGTGTTAGATTTAGTGGTATATGGTTCCTTTTTTGAGAAAACATAGCCAGTGGTTACCGGTAGTCTGACCATAGGAGTAGACACATTGTTCGTAGGGGTCCGATGTAAGTATCAGGTACCTAGGTGTGTGAGTTGTTTTAGTAGGAGGTCCCATGGCATGGGTTATATAGTTCAAGAATCAAAAGATGATTCTAATAATACTAGGGAGAAGCAGTGTTACTCATGGGACGATAGGGGACATTCCACAAGAGATTTTCTGCCCCGTTTTATATATGATAGAGAGATAGTTGATGGGCCACCATATTAATGTCTGCAGAAGGAGATGGAAGGTCTGATTGATCGAAGACATGGAATAAAAGTTGTGAGAGTTCTTAATGGTGTTCAATTTATTGATATGTCAACCCCCCCCCCCCATAAGGTTTACACTAGGCTCATGGTGCTAAAGGAGAGGTGCGGGGAAACTGCAGGCATTTGTGTCTTGTGAAATAAATGCTATTGGAATGATATGAGGTACCAAATATGAGTTTTGAAACATAGTTTTAGTATTCATATATATGGGTTCTAGTAATTTCGTTATTTCCATTTATCTTTTTTGAGACATATTGATTCAGGAAGAGTCGTTGGATCGACCCACTCCCTCACAGACTCTAATAGTAGATGAATCAACTATCACACACTAGTGTCAACTGTGTGACCTGAATCTTGTAGGTTAGATTTTATTTTATAATCTCATTATTATATTAATGAGTCCTTATTAAATCATCTCAGGTATGCAATTTTATCTACAGTTCATGCCTATTTTGATGGTTTTAGGAAACCGATGTTGTTTGTCCATAGTGATTGGACAAGGTTTTCCCTAGTTGGTGAAAAGGAAACCCAGGAAGTCAAAGATGGACTCATTCATAGGAGGGCTTATTGGATTACTCATAAATTGTCTATAATGAAACTTTATGTAGTGTTTTTTATGATTTATTAGTTCTCTTCAGGGGTGCGGAAGTATGAGGAATTATTCCTTAAAGATATTCCAGGTTTACCATCCAACAAAGAGATAGGCTCATATAATTATCTACAGCCTGATGTGGAAATGATATCTACTCCAGCATTTCAAATGTATCCCATTTATATTTTTGAGATAAGGGTGCATTTGAAGGACATATAGAGGAAGGGATTTTATAGACCTTGTGTTTCACTCGGGGCAGACCCAGATTGTTTTTCCAAGAAAGTGGATGGGATCCTTAGGTTATATGTGTACTAGTGGAGCCCAAACTAGGTGATCATGGAGAAGTAGTATCCACTACCAGGGATCGATGAACACTTTTATCAGTTGATAGGGGAAAAGGGTTCTAAAAGTTTTATTGTAAGTAAGGCTATGACCATTTACTAGTATAGGGAAAAAAATATTCCAAAGTCGGAATTCAGATGTTGATATGGTCACTATAAGTTATGGGTGATTACCTATGGTTTGACAAAAACCCCAATTGTGTTCATGGGACTAATGAACAATATTTTTCATCCTCTCATAGAACAATTCATACTGTTCTTTATCAATGATATCCTTGTGCACTTAGAATCCAAGAAGGACCATGTGAGATAGTTTATGATGGTTTTGAATGTACTCTAAGAGCACTAGATTTTTAGTAATCTATTAAAGTGTTAGTTTTGGATTCAAGAGGTCCACATTCAAGGACATGTTATCTCAGCAGTTAGAGTGGTAGTGGAGCATGCCAATGTCGAGGTAGTGTTATCATGGGATACACCTAATTTCATGATGGATGTGCGGAGCATCCTTGGGTGGGAGGCTATTAGCAGAGATTCATATCTAATTTCTCGATTATATCAGAACCCATGAAATAATTGACCTAATAGTGGAATCATTCATGTATACATTGAGTTAAAAACCTGGATTTATGTAGTTGAGGAATATAATGAAAAGCACTCCCATTTTTATATTACTAAAGGAGGTTCCCAAGTGCTTTGTGTTCTCTGATACATCAGAAATCAGGATCAGCTTTGTTTTGATGTGGAGGAAGGTGGTGATTACCAATGTTTCATGTTAATTGAGACCAAATGAAAAGAACTATGTGACCCATAATCTTGAGTTATCAATATTATTCTTCTCAATAAAGATGGGGAGACAATGCATGATGGGTGAAAGGTTTATCAACTATTCAAATCACAAGAGTCTCAAGTATATATTTTCTCTAAAGAATTATAACATAAGGAAGAGGTTATGGACAAAGATCATCCATGATAATGATATAAAAATTCCATATTCTCCAGATATAGAGATTATCATAGTAGATTCTCTTAGTAAAAGATCTTTTTCATAGTTCCTGAATAAAGAGTCAGAGTATTTTCCCTCATTGAATTTATCCTTTGTAGTTGGAGATGGAAAATATTACCTCTAGTTAATGGTTGTTACCCCTCTGCTTTTATAGTGTGTTAGGGATGAATGGTGTAGTGATACAATCTATGGGACCCTACATTCTAATATATCCATTATACATGCTCTTGATTGATTTTCTGAAGGTGGGGAGCATGTTATTATTTTCAGAGGACACAATATTCTACCAGTAATGTTGTATGCAAAGGTTCTAAGAGATTCCCATAAATATCCTTTGGATGTACATCCACCTATGGTAGAATATATACTAGGACCTTCGATATATGTTTTGGTGGCTAGATATGAATAATGGAGTTGAGGTTTTTTTCTATCAATGACTTCCTTCATAATGGGTGAAAGGTGAGAACCATGTCCCAGTGGATTTAACTCAATCGAATGAGGTCACTGAGTAGATGTGGGGTAGGACATATATGAACATCATGATGGGATTACCATGTATTTCAAGGGTATGTGATACCATATGGGATATTGTTGATTGACTCACCAATTCATCCCACTTTTTATCCATTCAAGAGCAGAGATCATTAAGGATCATGGGATGAATATACATGTAAATGATTCTATGAATCAATAGAGAGACCTCAATGACCATTTATTACTATTATGATCACTTAAAATATTTGTTATGGAATGTATTACATGAGGAATTTGCAGATTAGTAAATGTTGAGCATATCATTTCTCCCCCACACTGGTGTTTAAACTGAGCAGACCATTCTGGTTCAGGAAGAAATGCTATGTGATTACATGTTTCACTTAGGTGATTGTTAGGAGGATCATCTCCCACATGAGTAGTTTCCCAACAGCAATAAATCTTGTTCTACAACTAGAATTTCCCTATTCGTTGATTTTTATGGGAATCCCTATAGCTCAACACATTGTTGGAATGACCCAAGAGAGTCAACACTTATGGAGAAGAAGATGGTGTGATCCACTACATAGATGGTTAAGATCTACCAGGAGTGGGTGAGGACAACACAGAGCCATCAAATGTCTTATACTTATAGACAAAAGATTCCTCTGGAGTTCAAGGAGAGAAATAATGTCCCCTTATGGGTTTCACCTCAATGTGGATTATTGAGGTTTTTCTAGGTAAGAAAGTTATCTCTGAGAAATCATTGACCATTTATAGATACTATGTAGGGTTAGCGAGGTGGTGTACCACATATCTCAACGGATGTAGTTGGACCATTCACATGATGTCCTCAACGTTTCATGGGTGAGGAAGTATATACCTAACCCATAACATGTTATCGAGTGGTGCAAGAAGAAAATTGAAGATGGAGATATCGTTAATGTGTACCTAGTAGGGATAAAGGATCATAAGAAGAGGGTCCTTCATGGGTGAATGAATCTGAGAGTTCATGTCTAGAGGCATCATTAGAATCTATCGAGGAGAACCTAGTAGTGGGAGGCTTAGATACGTGCTCAGTACCCATGTCAATTTTTAGCCCAATTTCATAGATTTTAAGTGAAGTAATTCCCTAGGGTGGATATAATATAATGACTCGGATTTTCTATGTACCATTTTTTGATATTGTATGGATTATTCTCGAGATACTATAATGGTATGACATGAGATTCTAAGGGCTGTTGTTATCAAAATAAATGTATAAAATATATTGAATTTATTAAAAAGAACACACACAATGTTCTCCCAAAGAGTGGAATAAAATTTAAACAATGGCTCAAAACAAAAACCTGAGGGAAATATTGAGTTTATAATGTGGGTATCACAATAGGCCTGACATAACCATTTTCATCATGGTATTTTTGTGTAAAAATCAATATCGAAGTAAAAAATAAGTAAAATCATTAAATAACATCATTTTTTATATTTTTAAGAAATTTCCTAAAACCCTCCATTAAGAATATGGATATGATAGAATTTTAAGGATAGTTACATTACCCTTTATCTGTTGTATAACCCTTTAGTGAGATCATTAGACAATCTCTCTCAAGAGAACATCAACTGAATTGAATATTGATGATCAATGTGTAACGTGATTCTTAGATCATTAAAACAACAATGCCACATGCATGTTCTCTATTGATGATTGATCTGTCTTAAGTTAAGATATTATTTGATTTGAATTTCATTCCATATTTTGATTTCGATGATGAACAAATATCAATCAACTAGTAGATTGATTAGATTATTAATAATTTTGCAAGATGGAAATTACAACAGGGTTTTTGGGAGAATTTTCATCATGATTGTTTGATTATATATTCATATGTTGTTATAATAGAATAAAATTACGGTTGAAACAAACAAAGATTGAGGTAAATTATTCTTGATTGTTCCTTTTTTCAATTATCCTCCAAATTATATTCATCACAATTGTTCATTGTGGTCCAGTGGTTCTCCAACTACAGTGGGATTTATCATTGGGATCCTGTTTAATGATGTAATAATTTTATATCTTAATACTGGGCTCAGCACATTTTTTTGAAGGTTTGACGATGGTAGAAGAGATTTTATTAGACCATATTGGAGCCTCTGGTGGTGGGTGGTGTGTGTGACAACACTTATATAAGAATAGATTGATTTAACAAATGATTCGATGTCTATATTCCAGCAAATGTCCATGATAAGGCTTAGCCTGAATGGATCTCTTATTTCTATCCAAATTGAGGTTAAAATCCAAGATAGTAGTGTCATGATCATACAATGAAGGAAGAACATTCTTATTGAAATCCATATCCAACTCTATGTTTAATTAATAGATACACACCATATTGGGACCTCCTTGTCGTTTTTTGGGGATTACGATTAATATAATTATCACACGGCAGGTGCCCATGTCATATAGTTTGTGACCCCTCCCCAAAGGATCACTATGTAACTCCAAGGGTACACTATCACAGGATAGAGAACATAGGCATGGGAACACTTGGTACTCCACGACGGACATACCATGTTTTGGATTACAAATACATGTCCATGTACTGGTACACAAGATGATGTACAAGGGAAGCATCACACTACATAATTCTAGACAGACAAGGGTCATTTACATGGACATAGTTTGGGGTCGAAGGAACACGATTCATAACCATATTACAAGAAATTTAATACTATAATGTTCTCTTAGAAACCTTTTCCTTAGTATTTTGGGGAAGTTTCATTAGGTTGTGTTCCCTGTATCTAATCCCTAAGGTTTATTATTGAATCAACTCCTTCACATAGAATAACAATACCATCGACATGACTTTTGGATAGAGTAGTTGGAATCATTCCATGAGGGCAAGAGTGATATAATTTATCATCATAAAACCTTAGGTGTAATTAGTGGTATTGTAATGAAAAATACAATGCAGGCGTCGATCCTCAACCTAACATGTTGTTTCAGATTGAGTTGATGTTATACACCATATAGATGGTAGTGATCCTCTTCTGTGTATTATATCTCTTTATAATTCAGCATATACTTCCTATAATGACACTTGAGGAGAACTACATCTTCGATGGGCATTACCCATGCTATAAGACTCAGAGAGTGTGTTCTCACAAGAAGTGCTGTGTAGAATATTCGAGTTGTATTCCTAGGTTGTTATTATAGTTGTGACTTTACCTTGAGATTGTGTGTCATTGTTTAGTATATGTTAATATTATTGTAATATGAACTGTATACATATAACTCTGTATAAATGATTTTTACTAATTTTTTTCAATGATTTTTGGTTTTAATGTGTCTAATTGGGTATTATTATTCTCACCCTTATATAGTATTTTTCCACACTTGCGTGTATTTGAAGATGATTGTACTTTTGACAAAATCATATATGTACTAGGACTAGAAGGTTTTTTGTGAGACCAAAAAAACTGAGGTGTGTTCTGGGGGTATCCTAACAATATTCCATATCATTACATTCATGTTGGACTTGTTTTTATACTGATTGGATTGAACATTTATTTGACCTATTTAATTTCTTTTACTTCGAGTCATACTCAGGATGTGGTATTTTTATGTACATGTGCATGGTAGTTAAATTGTTTATAAATTTTAGTACTATATGGACTTTGTGATGTTTGTGTTGGTACTTGTACTATGGATAAGGACTCATGTGTTAGTGATTTTCCTACTCGACTCTACTCACTAGCCCTTGGCCTATTTGAGTTGGTTGTGGGGAGTCATGGAATAGGCCCCATTGGGTTGAGTCAGGATAGAAAAATAAACCTCAAATGATTTTATGAAGCCTCAAAAAAAATAATAAGAAATATTCTAATTCCCCAAGAATTTACATGATGAAAGAAATGTGAAAGTGGTATGCATATTTCTCATTTTATAAAACATATTTCTCTTTGATTTTTTATGAAAACACCACTAAAAAAATTTCAAAATGAACATAATTTTTTCCATTTTTTCATATTGTCTAAATTATAACTCATAAAATCATGGAACTATTGATTTGAATTTATTTATTATTAATCGATTAAAAAACATTTTTCTTATTTATTTTCATTTACTAATTTTGAAATTTCATTATTAAAGGGATTGAGAAGTGAACGGAAGAATTTTAATTAGAATTAACTACAAATTTTTAACTCAAAAACACTTTTAAGGGTAATAAGTTTTTACCACAATGTAGTTTGAAACACTTTCATGCTACCGATAAAATCTAGGACACTTTTACATGAATAAAAACATACATTTATATAGTCTTAATGATTTTATTATTACCCTCAAGTGACTTTAATTATTTTGATGATTCTTTCACTCAGCGAGGGGTATATTTATTTCACATAGATAATTTAGATTACCATAACACTGGGTTTGTAATCTATGTATTATCGAAATGTATATTACAATTAACCATATCACCGTCATGTAAGAAGTAGTTTTTCATATGGTTAGGGTTTTAATTCGAAATTAATGAATTCCAACTTAATTAACACATAAATAATTTCTAATATTGTTTATTATTAATTTTAGAATTTGAAAACCCATATTAAAATTACATATTAAAATATTAAAAACTTTTAAAACAAATTGACATCCCATAATGATAATAGAAGAATTGGGAATATTCTTGACCTCTACATTAAGCATCAAATTATGTTGTTTCTCTTCACATTCACTCTAATTTAATTATCCTATTTCTTAATTGTTCCCTCTATTTTGATGGTGACATAGAGTTTCATGTTTCAATAGTTTTGTTAGGTTTTTTATTTTTTACATATATCAATTAATGAGATTTTATTTTTTTCACTATGTTGAAAAACCCTATGTGGCATTTTATACCTTTTTGGTTTCAATAACTATTTAATATTGAAATAATTAAATTATTTCTTAATATATATGATTTTCTTATTATTTATGATGAAATTGTTATAATAATATGTTGATATTACTTTGGTTTTAATGTGACAAATTGTGAATTTTCAATGAAAATTTACTAGGATAATTTTTAAAACAATAACTCACAAAATATTCTTTCTAAAATGTCATTTTCTAATAAAATAATAGATATATTGTTTTAAATGGGTCATATTTTTAAGTAACTCATTTAATTTTAGAATATTGTTATGTTTTTGTTGAATTTTTTTTGAATATTTTTATTCAAAAATATTCATCATTCTTTATTTATTTTTTATTATATTTTTAAATTGTTCAGTAAAAATGTATAATTCATCCTATATAATGGTTTAATAAAATTTTTTTACTAAAAACCTCTTGGATGAATAGAGGTGGGAGTCAGGGTTAACTATTTTACACATTTTCAACTAAAGGGGATAACTTATGATCACTGATAGAGTTTGATGTTTCAAATGGAGTAACATTACGGGTTGGTGACCATTTGTATTATTGGATCATAATATTCAAAACATACTTGGTAAACTATCTTAGGATATATAGAATACTTTTGCTTTATTATGATTTATATGATCATGAGTGTATCATTAATAGATGAATGATGTGTTTTATATTTAGATATTATGTGCATAATTTTATATCCTTCAATGATAATTTCATATGATATGAAATTAATTTACCATGTTCATTTTATTACTAACTATAGATTACAATGTTATATTAGTGTTTTTGAAAATATTAATAATAATTATGAAATTCATATAAATATGATGTTTGGGATATTATGTCTTAAAATTTATGCAATAAATATAGAAAATTTATCAATTTTGTAATTTATAATTTTTATAAATATTGAATTAATTATGTAACATTTCTTTTTAAAACATGTGGTATGAAATGTTTTAGAATATTTTTTTCCAATAAATTTAAAAGAAATGAAATATAATTAATGGATTTTTTATTTTATACACAAGATGAAATCATATAAGAGTTTTATTTTTTCAGAATTATGACCTATGTTGTTGTATAAAATATGATGATTTTTTTTCACTAAAATGTATTTTAGAAATTCACAATATTATAATGTTATAAAACTGGTAATATTGATATGTATTTATATGTTGAAATATGTTTTTTTATTATGTATTTAAAATATTCATAGGTATGATAAAATTTCTATATAGAGTATACTATTTTTATTTTAATAAAAAAAATATTCTTTCATAACAAAATGGATATATTGTGGTTGTCAGATACTGATGAATAACATCCATACTTCAAATTATATCGTATTTTATAGATTTTCATTTTAAACTTCTTGATTTTGAGGATTTATAAGATTCCCTTGTCAAAATTGTGTTTTATGACCTTGGTAATGTAATGAAAATGTTATATACCATATAAAAAGATTTTATTAAAAAAAACTAGTATGTCTGGTGTCACAATAGAGTGAAAAATAAATCAATTTTTATGATTAAAGTGTAATCTATGGAATGATGAATTAGTTTCTATTTATTCACCCTCTTGATAAATAAATAATTCTAATTCAATAATATTATAGTAAAATAACACATGTTTTATCTATTGATAATGATTAATTTGAGAGACTGAAAGAATTAATGGATGAGGCAAAGACCCTTGCATATTAGGTATGTGGAAAAATGAAAAATTTTCCTTTTTTAATGTGAATATCATGGGATAATCATTTATGGAATTTATAATACTAGAATAAAATACTTTCTTAACATTTTGAAGGAATTACTTCTGGATGATGTAGATATTCCCTCATTAAATTATTTGGAATCAATATTAATTGTTCATCTTGTATTCTCAAAAAATAAAAAAATTTACCCAAAATATTTTTTCTTATTTATGGAGTAAATGGACTGTTTAAATGATATTAATTTTTTTCTTTTGTCTAAATGTATATAAATGCAGAAGAAACATCTTCTCTTATAAAAAAAGTATTGTGGATCTTTACATTGATTCATGGGATCTAAATTTATTCATATCAGATTAAAATTACACAATAAATATAATGGAGTTATATTGAGAAAATTAATGGTAATTATTAGTTGGTTATTTCTATAACTACATTAAAATGGAAGATATTTTATGGAAAATATTCTAATTTTTCAAATTTATTTTATAATTTAAGTTTGGGTCTATCATGTGATGGTTTTAATCCTATTGGTCAAATAATTATTTCACACGACTCATGGCCTTTTCTTATTTAGATTTATAACCATAATCTGCTGATAAGTTTGAATAAAACATATACATTCATGATTATACTAATATCATTACCATCAAATCCTCTTCATGTTATACATGTTTACATAAAATTATCAATAAAATAGTTAATTTATCTTTGTAATATGGTTGTCCAGAAAAACAATACTTCTTTTGAACACAAATTTATTATTAATTTTATTCTTATGTTGATGAAAAATTATTTTCTTACTTAGGTAATTATTTATCAATGAATCATTAAATATGAACTATTATATCTTATTTCTATGAAGAATTTGAGATCTAGAAGGCGTAAATATTAGTATAGCTTTGGATTCATATAATATCAAAGGTTATTTATTTTGGAATATATATATATATATGAATAATCATCCAAGGTTTGGAAATTTTATTTTGACCAGGTAGCCACCATAGTGTATGTATTGTACTGATATTCTTAATAAATTTTTATAAGTATTTTTTTTATTTTGGAATTTTCAAATTAAATATTGAATGTAGAATAATGTTTCCACAAAATCCAATTAAAATTAGAAGAAGAAAGCTATTTGCTTTTATATTCTTCATTAATTAACCAATTTTAATGTCACTATTTTGATATAACACACTTTGAGATAAATATAAGTGATGTTTTTATTTTAATCAACAAACATTTCAAGGTGAAAACCAAATATGATTTACTATATTGGATTAAATTTTTTATTTATGGTATCTGACCAAAATTGCATCATAAAATTATTATTCAAAATAACTATAAACTTCCATGTGCTTATTATGTGAAGAAAACACCAAAGAAAAAATAATTTATGGATGTACTAGAGACTATCAATGATAATAATGGTTACATAATAAACATATAAAAATGTGTCAACGTAAGTGATGTGAAACTAAAAACTATAATAACTCATTATTATAAAATCCTTCTAAAATAATATATTCTAATATCAATCTTTCATTTATTATCTAATAATACAAGATTAGGTTGATTTGGACTTTCAATTTTTTGGAGATATTTACTCTAACTATTTTATCATGTGATTCATAAAAAAAATATGAATCACCATAAATTACATGTATATTATATAAAATTTTCCCACTAATTTTTTATATTTCATACTCTATCATAATATCAAACTTTCAATTGAAATACTGACTATGAAAAACATTTTGTTTTATAGGATATATCCAACTAACATAAATATACACACAATGATGCCTTATTCCAATTACAGTAATCATACAAAGGGCTCCATTTTGAGAGTATTTTCTCTCAAGTATATTAGAATATAAATCAAAATTATTTGGTTATTGGGAGAATGTGATGCAACCATCCAATTAGAAATAAATATAATTAGTATAAGATATATGTTCCCACATTTCTATAAAATCCAAAAATAGGGGGAATTCATATATTATATACATTGGATAAATTATGCCTTGAATTGAAGGAAATAACATATCATAGAGTCATTTTTAACAATAATTTTTTTTATTAAGACATCAATATGTAATTAAAATGTGTGTATGATATCGCATCATATATAATTATAAAAATATTTCATAAACCATTACTTTATTTTTTTGGAACATAAAAATTTTGTAATTATAATTCATCATGTATTACCTACAATAAGAAAATATAATTTTCCTAGCAAAGAATTTTATACTAGGTTAAAATCAAAGGTATGAACATTGAATTTAGGTAATAAATAAAATATATTTTTTTAAAATTAATATTTATAAATATTTCAAGCATTGAGTTTATCATTCGAAAATGTCTGTTAGGAAATATGATTGTCCTCTTTCGGTCTCAATAATTTAGTTCAATAATTCAAATCATTAGTGTTAAATGGATAAATTTTTTTAATAAATAGTTAATTATTCAATATGATAACATAAAATGACAATGATTTTTAAAATATAATATGATAATATTATTCCAGGGCATTAGATAGTGGGCCATGATTTGAAAATGCATCTTATTGTGAAGTTATTGATAAAATACTGATATTGGATTATTATTCTAATGATCTAGTCACTATTTTGAAATGTTATAAAATTTATTAAATTATTATATAAGAAAAATTTATCAATGATTGATGATTTATATTTATTGAAATTATTTTCTTACCACCTACTGATGAACCATTCATTTTAGTACCAATGGGGAAGTAAGTGTTTTTTTGAAAGATCCTCTAAAACCCAAATTTTGTTTCATTACTAAAATGATAAGAATAAATATATTTTTTATGATTATAGATATCAAATTTACACCCTCACATCCCTCAATTTTTTTGGCCAATATGTTCTATAGTATTACAGAATTACATAAATTTTTATAGTTGACAATGAATACGATGTAGTGGTGGGTAATGTATATGAGTAATGGTGTATGGTTTGATCCCTTCATTTTCAATAAAATACTAGATTATCATTTATTTATTTTATTTTATTTTTAAAATAAACTAGTGTGATTCAATTTTTTATCATGAAACTACATATATCATCAATAACTTAATTTAGACCAATATTGAAAATTATAATTTTGATCCAAGAGATATAGTGAGTTCAGGTCAAATTATAATATATAATTTTAAATCTATATTTAAGTACAATTGAATGATTCTTAAATATATTTTATACTCTTTATATGATAATAATCAATAAACATAGGTTGATATAACTTCATTTAATGTCAAAAAACTAGAAGTATACAAAAATAGGAAACTACTATTCTGAGAAAATAGCTGCAATGAACTTTGGTCAAATTTTCTATTTTTTAATGGTAATACTATATTAATGATTAGTTTAAATATTTATTTTTATTTTCAATATAACTTTAATATGACAATAATTTCTAAATTCCAACTGTTATGAGAAAGTATATCATTAAATACCTAAAAGAAACCCTACTAGAAAACTACACTCTTGAAAAAATATTTGCAGAGAATTTATGTCATGTTTTTTTATATATTAATATAAAAACTATTAGATGTATGTGAATGATTTAAAAAAATAATTAACTTTTCAACATGATAATTATCAGTCAATTTTAACAGCCCTAACTACAAATATCATCAAAAAACTAAAGTGAAAAACTTGAAATGTATAGAATTGAATAAAATTATATTTTCAAATATTCCATTGAGTTTGGTTTCCTTTTTTCATCTCAAAATAAAAAATTTAATTTAATTTAATTTTTATTTGGATCTATTTAAATTATTGTAATTCATTTCTCATCACAAGTAAAAAAATATTAAGTTGAACTATATTGAACCGAGTTAACTATAACTAACTGTAACATAAATGATTTCATTCCTCATGATATAGTTAGAATATAATTTAATTTAATCAAACATAAAAATGAAAAAAATAACGAGTATATAATTGAATCAAACTACCACAAACATAACTATTGTGACACAAATATAATTGAATAAAAATGTAAAAATATAATGATTGTATAACAACCTTATCCAACAAAACGGGATCCAAACCAAATCTGACATGCGTTGGATTGAGACCAATAAAAAAACTAAAAATTTAAAAGTTAATTTTTAAATTAAAATCTAAATTACACATGGAATTATTCATTTAAAATGGGTACTTTTATTTTTAAAAACATTCCCCTTCTATATAATTTGATAAAAATTATATAAATTTTACAATATGGGAAACAAACATAAGATTCCAGTTTTTTAAAAAACATTTTCACTATTATTAAATCATACCATAAATTTTCATAAATATACCAATGAAAACTATTTTAATACAGTTTAAAAAAGTACTAATTTTTTTAATATATATGAATCAAAAGATATATTCCTATTAAAACTCATTTAATGTCATTAAATATTAATATAAGACTTTAATAAAATTAAATAACATCATTTTAATTCATAACTACATTAAATAATTAAATAACATTTAAATACTTGGAAATTGAACACATTATTTAAAAAAACAACCACCGCTTAAATAAATAGTCTTTCAAATATTATTTTTCCTTTTTAAAATACATAAACAAACTCATATTAAATATGATGAAAATTTATTACATTTTAAATATAAATATAGCAATAAAACATAATTAAACAACCAAAGTAACTAAAATTAAACACTAATGATTCAAAAAAACATTAAATCAACATATAGATGAAAAGTATCTTGGTAAACACAAATTATTTTTTAAAAATATCATTTAAAATGTAGGTTTTCAGAATATATATATTATTATTTTTATTTTTACCCATTAATATTGATTTTAAACAAAACATATACCTTTAAAACCCTATGATTATCCTAAAATGTTCATCAAGGGTGAATAAATGTATACAAATCACTCAATTTTGTCATATATTACATCAAATACCATAAAAAACATATGTTAACATAATCTAAAAAAATCCAATACGGTGACATAAAACATTTTGATATTTAAAATCATTTGTTAATATTACACTATATCATTCCACTTAACATTATATTTAAGTGATATAGAATTTAAAATGAAGACTAATGTTGTAATTTTATTAATTATTATAGTTAAAAATAATTAAAATAAAATAAATCTTTTAATAATATAAATACAATATATTTTTATTTGGATATATTTATTTGTAAGAAAATGATATTCAACATGAGTAATAATTTTATTAAGTAATACTTATAAATTTGTTTGATTTGATCAGGTTATGAAAAAATATTATTAAATTTTTAACATGGTAATTTGTATGTATTGATTATGTCATCCCATATATACTGTATGTGGTGTTATTATTTAAAAGTAATATGCTTTTAATATTTTATTCGGTTTATTCTGACATTTTTATCTTTTATAATTATTAGTGTACTTATAAAAAAACCATTTAGTCTATTGTAGAGTATAAAAAATGATGAAATGAATTGAACGAGATTTGCCAAGAATGATCGATGAATGAAAGACATGGGAAAACATCATCTAATTATAGTAAAGATGAAATTAATTTTAATATAGTTCGATTAAAATACATTAACTATAATTTATTATTAATTTTTAAATTTCTTTTAGAAGAACCAATCTTGAAGAAAAGGATTTTCTAGTCATACCATAAATTGTGGTGAGCATCATTGATGGTTGACTATGGATGTTAATAAAGGTACTTGGAGAACCCATTGTACCATACCACAATGAGACCTTCCACTATATATCTCATATACCAAACTTTCTTATCCCACTATTCTACTTATGGAATTTGGGATATTTCCATCTTATATATTTAGAAATCATTTCATATAGGGTATGCTTCTTTGATACATTTTCTGTATCCCATGATGGATACCCATATCTTATATACTAATCCATTCAATTATATGTCACCTTTATTTCTCACCTATCAAAATTTTCAACCCACTTTGTATTGGTTTTATATTTTCTATCAATGTTTCTTATGTAATACGTTTATTATAAGATGTTAATATCTTATAGAAGAGAATTCCCTATAAGGATTTTGGAAGTTCTTAATAATTTTTATAATTTACCAGAAAATTCCAGGTAATATTCTTTTGGGTATTGAATTTTTAAAAATGGATGAGGATTTAATATATAAAGTACAGATAAATTATGATATATTTTCTTATTCATATGGAAATGGAAGTACATCCTTTAATTTTTCCTAGTGATATATTAAAAAGGGTTAATGTTATTCTAGATTGTTGAAGTTTCTTCCATAATTTTCTCAACAAATCATTAATGTGTTATAGAATATTGATGAATTGTTACATTCTTAGGTGAGTGACATTTATAGCCACAATAATACCATATGAGAACACTTGGATAAAATTATAATATGATTAAGGAATCCTTGGGTTTTGTTGAAGATGGTTTGAATCCATTGGATGTGGAAGGTGTTTATTTATAGATGTTCAGTTGTTGTATAATAGCATAATGGTGAATATATGGGCTACATAAAGGTTATCTCGAAGCATCACTACAAATGTGAAGATTATATTCCTTTTATATAATGGCATATCCCAAAATATTTTCAGTTTCATAAATGTAATAAAGGAGTTTCGATTCCAAAATCAAGGTATCTGAATATCTAGGTATGGGTGATAAAGAAAACCATGAATTTGTAAAAAATCCACATCCCTATGACATGGATTATATAAATTGTAACTGAGAAATTTTTTGAGATATATAGGGGTCACCCTGAAAATCAATATTTACATAAATATCACTTCCATACCTACATTAGGGGTTTTCACTATTTTTAAAAGATTAATAAATGTAATCCATAGCTTCTGTAGCCGATGTAAGGCCCATTGTTGATCAATGTAAAGGGATCTCTATAAGATTAGTTTCTATGTAAAGAAAAAAATCCATTCATATACAGGTAAATTAAAGAACATATTTGTAGAAAATTTGAAGTGAAATTCGTAACAGTATTCTATAAAAATGATGAGAAATTTCCAAAAAAATAAATTATAGGATGTAAAAAATGACAATACAACATCAATATTCAAATATAAAAATTTATCAATGGTTATATCTGTATATATTAGATCAAGAATAAGGTAATTCAATAGGATTATCATCAATAATAAATAGAAATTAATTCTGAAAAACTCCGCGGATAGATTATCAACTAAATTCAATGTGTTCTACTTGGATAACCTCCTTGGTAAGATGATCAACCACATAAAGTGAATTTGCTCATGTGAACTCCAATAGTAAGATGATCTACTACACAATTGACAATCGACTATAATAACCATGATGGTATGTTTATTGAACACATAATGGGTTATCAATCATATTTTTAATTATCCAAATAAGGTATAAAACATCTAAGAAAAAAATTATATTATAAGAATAATGGAAGGTTTCCATGATCTGTTCTATGATGAATGGAGAAGATACTTGAGTTGTATTTATACCAAAATGAAATTAGTTACAACAATGATGGAATCTGAATGATATTCATGCATATGTTGAATTATTATAATCTTTACTTAATGGAATGATGAAAAGAAGAATAGAATAAAAATTCAAAGGGAATTTTTCCCGATCAATAAAGGATCCATGAACTCAGATTTTGATTACAAATTATTCTATATAAAAATATTATCAAAGAAGAATATTTATGAAATCAAATTAAAATATATGTTTGAATAATTGATATTAATCTTTATTATGATGGGAAAAGATATAAGAGTTTTGGGTCATCATCGGATTTTTCGGTAATATTTATCATATTTTTTGAATAATGAGAATTATTGATACTCAGTATTAAGTATTCATGAATGAAAAGATGAATCAAATATATGATTATATAGAGTTTTTATTTGAGGATTATTTGACATTATTTTGACTATTATATCTATATATAAATAATTGTTTTGGTTAAAAAATTGTTGGAGAAATTTCTGGCCCATTTGATATACTATAAATATTCTATAATTCAAATGTGAATAGATAAGCATGATGTAGGAAGCAAAATCTACTATAACCCATAGGGTATCGAAGATAGTTAAAGAGGGAAACAAGTTCATCACAAATATAAGTCCTCATGTTTTCTGATGAGGAAGAAAAAAAATAAATAAGGTGTTATAATTCATTTCATATTACAAGAAAAGTAGTTTATGATTCCATACTATTACAAGAATATGTAGTAGATGTTTGAAGAATATTGAACGATCTCTATGATTGATATGATGTTATAGAAAAACATATTACATATTAAATAGAGTAACACAATCAATCAATATAGTGTATGGGCATAATATAATTCAAAATTTATCATTATTTAAGGAATTAAAAGATTCTTCCATTATTCAAAGGGACAACAATCACTCTCTTGGTGCGCACCATTCCAATACAATGATAAAGAGTTCAAGTAAAAACCCTTTTTTTTAATTTCATTAATAATAAAATGTAAAATACTCATGTGGGAAAATAACCATGGTTAAATAGGGACATATTCATCCTCAAGGTGATGAAACTCATTAACTAAAAATGGTGTTCCCATATGATAGTTTACATTTTCATATCTTCTTGTCGACCAAAGGAAATAAATTGAAAGATATATCCACTCGATAAATATGTGAGGCTTATATAATAAGATAAAATAAAAATTTGAATTAAATTTATTCCAAACTAACACATCCCATATAAGTGTGTGTATATATTAAATTTATCTATGTAATTAGTATCAGAATAAGGTCACACCTCAATTGGATTCTCAAAGATATTTTTTTTGTGATAGATTATCACATTTCAAAGGTTATTTTAAGGTTATAATTTAAAAATATTTTATTCTTTTTCAATTTAATTTCGGTATAAATTATTACCAGGACATTGAATAATAAGATGAATTGGGTTGCAAAGAAGACGAGAAAACCCTACTCAATGAATGATGACCCTTCACTATTTATAGGTAATCAATGTGAGATTATTTTTATTAATAATAATTTATCTCCTCAACAAGGTGGGGATAAGAGGATAACCCTCTTATCCAAGAAGGAATAATGTTTTGTTTCCCCATGAAACCATTCTAATCAAAGAAAATTGGGCACATAAGATAAACAATCATGTAACAGTGTAGAAGATTACAACTGTTATAATTCACAATAAGAATTAATTTTTTCCTTTAAAATATATCCTATATAACAACCATAAGAACATTTTATCATATATTTGTGTTTTATTTAGAGTATGTAAAATGATATCACTCACTATAGGATAATCATGAATGGATGGAGAAGGAATTTAAGGGTGGGGTACAAAAATGTGTTAAGATCTCCAAACAAGTAGGATTCATAGGTGAGATGAATTTTGGGCTCAATGGTTGATGCACCTATTTTAAAAATGAGTGGATCGCTATAATTCATGAAAGGTAATATTCAATGCATAGGCATTATTAGAATATCAGTTCATTAAATAAGGAAACTAATATCAATGGTTCTTAACTAGAGAATGATGTAAATATGATAAAATTGGATGATCATACCCTAAAATAAAATAGTAAAATTGATGATGATTAAATTGAAGAGGTAATAAAGTATTGTGAAGAAGAAATGGAAATAATAGATGGTAAGAAAATAATTTTTAATTTTAAACTGATGGAGATGGAATTAACTTTAATATTTTTGAATCAAATCAAACCATATCTTCACAACAAGTTGAATGTAAATATTTTTTCACCAAAAATATCTATGGAGTCTTATTATGATAAAATGTCCATATATGGAGGTAAGAGAGTCCTAGTATCATATAATAATCTATATGTGGAATCCACAATATTAAATTTACCATCTAATTATGAAAAAAAGATAAATCTATATACATGTGTAGTATAAGTTTCAATCTGAAATATGTAAAAATGTGGTAAAATAAAAAAATATGTTCAATCCACCACAACATTTAAGACAGTTAGAATTATCAGTATAAGGATTCATTCAACAAATTAACCCCTACAAATTGATGAAAATTCATGAAATGGTAAAATTTATGGAAACTATGAAAGAAAAGAAGGTAAAAATGAACCAATGTTTTTTATTTATTGTTTTTTAACAGATTCAAAAATATGGTTATGGAATACAGGAATAATATGTAATACTATTGAAGAAAAATAGAGACTACATTAAGGGAGGAGTCTGAGGTGAGGAAAAAATCATAAAATAATTGTAATGTTAAATACACCCCAAACATATTTAAATCAAATATATATCTATTATAAGTTTTCAATGGAATTTATTATAGTGGAGAGGAATAAAATTTCAAATAATTCAATAATATGAGAAAAAAATTAAAATAAAATAATGTAAAATATGAAGAATTTAGATAATATGAACTTGATAAATAATATTTAGAAATATACTAAAAATATATTTCATAATTAATTTTTGATGAATAATAGTGATTTGTACTTATGTAGAAAAAAGATAAATAATGAAGTTAACAATAACCACAATAATTAAAAGAATTAAGCATCACCAAAAGGTAGAAGTTGATTCGTTGTGGAAACTGGGAACATCTTGGAAACCTATAAAAATCTATTAATGTGAGAATTGAATAGACAATGAAGTAATAAAATGGTAGAATAGTACATCGATGAATTGAATGAAAAATGTTGGTGAAGTAAATATCTTGTAATCCTATTGAAAAAAATAAAAAATAATCATAGTATTTGTAACATCCGTTTAGAAATAGAGTTAGATAATTTAGAGAAAGAAAGAGAATTACAAGCTCAAGAAAAGTAATGTCCCAAATGGAATAAAAATAAATCCATATTAAGAATAAGTTTAATTTCATTTCAGTTTTTTTAAAAGTGAAAACCAAATTGTTTTAAACATTTTTATTTGGAGGTTCAACATGGTTGGGAACAACCCAAATGATTATGTAAAAATAATTCTATCCCAATAAAAAATAATTAAATATGTGAAGAAATTACAAGGTGGTGCACGGGTCATGATTTCTTAGGGTCAAAATAAGATCAAAAAATAATAATGAAGAAAATAATATATATAATACTTTAAATAAAAATCTGTATTTTAAATTGATTGAGAAAGCATGAGGACTTTATCTGAACATCAAGATCTAATTAACATTACAAATTAGATGAGAATAAATTCTCAATATGTCTATCCAATTTGTAAATAAAGAGGTACACCTTATTCCATAATCATTTATGTCTTATTTCTATGATTAAATCATTTGTAATTGAAGGTTATGTTGGATATAATAAATAGAAATGATCAAATGATATAAACTAGAATAACCATTATAGATCTAAAGATGTCACCATCTTGAAATTATTTGTAAAATAATATTGCATATAAAATATTTAGATAAAATGCAAACCATGATTAAGATGAATAGGTTATCAGCATTGGACAACATTGTTATAAACATACACATCATTGTAGTAATGAAATTTTTGATATCTTAGAGTGTACGTGAAGAAGTAAATCTCCCTTTTGATGATGGAATAATGGATGTGTTCTTTATGAAATTATCATAAAAAATATATTAATAAATCTTACATGATTACCATATCACTCTTAATTATGTGAAGGTGGAGTACATACCTTGGGGGTTTCTTTAAAAGCAATTAGTATCATTCAATTCAAATGAATCTAGAATTTATATAAAATTCATGGAAAATTTGCATTGAAAATTTATTATATACATTTATCTCATTTTTGTTTCACAAATAATTTATTCTAATTTTAAGGAGGACAAAATATTATTTTTTGAATGATTATAATTTAATTCAACACGAATGTTCTAGCTCCATTTAAAATCAAAACATGATAATTATTTTTGATTTCTTATATATTAGTGTTAAGTAAGTGGAAGATATTTATATTAAAAATCAAGAAAATATTTTCCACAATTAATATCACTAAGTAGTATAATCATGAATATATGTGATAAATATTTAGGTAAGAGGATTGATAAATTTTATGAGTATGTAACATTCTCTATTGATAAATGGATATATATTTTTATATATCAAACCATCATATTTTATATAAAAATAATAGTTCATGTAGTCATAGAGTGGAATGATTTATGGGAAATTAATAAGAATGAAGTGATACCATCATCTCTTATATATTAATTTTTATTTTTCTCAATAATGGTTTAGAATAATGTAAGAGAATATGGTAGAATAATTAAATTAAACCACATTTTACATAACATTTTAAAGAATTGGTATTTTCATAAACTATATAAAGGATATTGATGAACATATATTTTATTATTAATGTGTTTTTATCAATGTTCTTCAATTAAGATGAATATTTCTTGATTCCAATAAGTGTTAGATGAGAATATCTTGGAGGTTAGTTTTAATACACCATGCATGTTGAGAAAGTCCATGAAAATTCCCATGTCATATGATTTTATGTGTCAAACTATGAATAATTGATGTGGATTCAAGATGCACAACTATGAGAATTTATTAGTTGGTTCCAAATTTATATGAAAATGTAAATAAGACCATTAATATTCCATAGATATCCATTAATAAATTTAAATATTATTTTGGATAGTTAGAGTTACTTAAATTAATTTATTAATGAATCATTCATGTGATGGAAAAGTTGGATGAAGAGTGCCATCTTTATGTGAATGAACATGAACACTACTGAAATTAATGATAATAAGACGTTAATGAATTAATAAAGTGTTTTTTATAGAATCATGTTTATTTAATGTGATTCTAAATCTATTTGAGGTTACTAATGACTATTTGGAGAATATGAGTAGCTGAGTAAAGGTAGGTTCGAAAATGCGCAAGCTATATAATAGAATTATGGATGTCTAATTGTATATGGAAAGGTAATTTTATTTCTGTGTGTGGGTGGGATTGGATTGGTTTCGTCTGATTTTAAATGAGACAAATCCAATACATAATTTTTTGTTCAGTTTTTATCCATTAAAAACCATATAATAGAATTTATATTAGTAATAAAAAAATTTATATACCATTCAATTATTGTTTAATTCTATTAAAATTTTGGATTGACCTTTTTATGTCAAAAAAACTAAATCCCAAAAAATAAAATGAATATTATGATCTATAAAAATGATCTATTACAACAAAATATTATGAATTAATCAGGCACCAAACACTAGTCATATTAATTTTTCACTAAATAAGGTTTTTAAAATAATGAATCTTGGGGAAATAGGGAAAAGAAATTTAATAATAAAAATTTAGATTAAATGGGCCATTATTTATGATTTTGAATACTGTATTGATTCATTACATATAAAATATACTAATTAATAAATCATGAAATTTGAACATTAGAATTTATGGTTCATGGTTTAGAAAGTACAAATTTTTTTTAATGTTTAAATTTCTAAATTTATGGTTTATGATATTAATTGTTTGATTATTTATAAATTAAAAACATGTAGGAGATTTTAGTTATATGCTAATGACTAATATATTTTTTACAATAAAATTATCATAAAAACGTTACCAAAAAGTCTAAAAAATTATTTTAAAAATATTTATTTTTAAAATATATTATAGAAAAAATTTATCATATATTAAAACAAAAGAATTCCCACTCTATAATATTATTATAACAAAATTAAAAAAGCTTGTGGGGATATACTTTTATTCTAGTAATAATCTTATTCTTACTTATCATACAAAATAAATACATTTCTATAGTTTATCTTAATTATTACATATTTATGTTGTGGAAAAAATAGAAGAAACAGGTTTAGATAGGTCCATAGAAAAAAATTAGAATAAGGAATATTACCATGTTTTATGGCCCAATTTTACAAACTGAATGTAAATTTATTAGAAATAAATTAAATAAATTAAAAGAAAAAAAAATAAATTATGATTTTTGATATAAAATTATAATTAATCCAATTTAATTTAAATTTTATAACAATAATTAATAATGGTTATAATTAATAAAAAAGTTTATTTTCTTGCTTTTTCCCCTAGAAATGAGGTATCCAAATAGGTCCTTGGATCAAATTTACAACCTTTCCCTTAGAAAATATACTAGCAGGTAAAAAAGAGAAAAATTTATTTCTCCATAATAAAAAAGATGACAATACAACCATACAAATATATTGTTGAAATAAAAACATGGAAAGCAATAAATATATTATTAACCTTTTATACCTTCATAAATCACTCCATGTATGATTCTATCTCAAATTAAAAGGTTATAATTGATTAAAATAACATAAATCTCATATGTAATGTCAATAGAAAACCCAAAACATCACACCCATAGAAGGGAAAAAAATCCAGGAAAATACTTGAACAATAAAAGAACTAGACATGACAAAAAAAGATAAGAAATCTAAAAAACCATTTCTGTTGAGATAATCAGTGTCATATATAACATCATTTATAAATAAATAAAATAAAAAACAAATGTAAAATGTATATATTTGGTACCCTAAGTGATATTTTATTATTAGTGCTTCCCTAAAATGTAGTGGGACACATAGAGAAGAATATGTTGGGGATTGTTTTCATTTCAGAGTGTGTACCTTCACTTTCTATTGGGGTAGACATGTTACATAGTCAGAGAGTTGATGCCTTTATGTGTATCTATTGTATTATTTTTAAAGAGTCCAAGTTATAGTGTGGGTTTAATCCCTAGTTGGGCTAATATACAAGGGAAAGGGGACTGTAAATAGTGATGGATGGGAGTGGGGAGGTGATTATATTGAAATATGGAGGGGATCTAGAAGAGGGATCAGATCTTAATGGGGAGGGATCCGAACATAAAGGGCGTTAAAATGAAGGAATATGGGGTTAGGGAAGAGGCGAGTCAATAAGGGGATTATAATAGATTATACTAGGTTGATGATGATATGAGATTACAGAAAATTTCAAAAATTAATATTTTTAAATATTTTTGGTCTGGTTTAACATGTATGGTTTGGTTTGGAACCAAAACTGAACCAAATAACCTAAAGTATTTCTCAATCACAACCAAAATCCAAATCATAGGATAAATAACACAATTTTATTATTATCTTGAAATATTTGTGGTTTTTTTGCCCTAATAATTGTTTTCCCACCATTACATATACATGATGGTATGCCCTGAAATATATTAATCAGTGTTAATTAAATTAGTAAGTTTCATTACTTACATCAATGTAATATTGGATCTACATAGAGGAATGAAATAAAAATTAAATTTTATAAAAAATATACCTCTATGTCATATGACCTAGGTAAAGGTAATTGGGAAATTTGGGGATCTATGTAAGGGTCAAGTAGAAAATCAATAGATATGTAAAGATAATTCTCATACTTTCGTAAGTCTTATACCACATTTTTTAAACATGTGTATAGGTAATCTATATGTTTTTGAGCTGTATACAGTTTATAGAAGATCCACGTAATGGTGTCCCTATAAGATCAATTTCTATGTAAAGATAAAATCCTCTTAGATAAGGGTAAAATGAATAATTTATTTATTTATAATATTGATAATAAACTCATAATTATAAACATAAAAATGAAAAAAATAATTAGAATCAATATTCCAGAATATTGAGAGTAAAATATGATGTTTCTATATTGATATTTAGAGATGAAAATTCTTGAATGATTACGTGGGTTTATTGTGGTTTAATAAGAAGTGAATTCATGTGGATGAATATTAGTATTGAAGGAAAATTGGATTTGAGAACCTCTATAGTAAATTGATCAACCAGTTATTGGGAAATAAATTTTGATTAACTCCCTAGTAGTATTATCTACATCACATAGGAAATTATACAATGAGAACCCCCATGGTAAGTTAATATTGCACATGAATGATTACTGACAATGATAACCTCTATAGTATGCTAGTCGAATGTGTAAAGGGTGATCCACTATAAACTCCCTCAACATCTTGAGAAGAAAATATAATAATGATAAAATTAAATTGTAAGTATAAGGAAAGGTATCATAAAAACATTTTTTGGAAAATATTGAAGAAAGAAGATGAGTTTCTATACTAAAAAGAAAGAAGATATGGTTTTAGAGAATGTGTATTATTTGAATGCATAAGTGGAGTTATTATGATTTTTATTTCATTGATGAGCATAAATTTGTATAATAGAATATTATAAATAAAAAACTATGTTGATAATATAGGATCCCCAACCACGTGGTGATACTATATATTCATGTATGTCAATATATTATCAAAAGATAAGATCTTGTGGAATAAATTAAAATTGATGGTTGATTGCAGGATATTTATATATATAATAAAGATGAAAAGTAATTTTCTTAGTCTTCATCGATGTTTTTAATATATATTATTCTACTATTTGAATATTGAGAATTATTCAAATTATGTATTGAATCTTCAGGAAATAAAATTATTAATAGATATATTATTTTAGGGAGTTTTAATGTGAGGTTAGTCTGTTGCTATTATAAAAAATTCTCTACATATATCAATATTTTTATTAATTTGAAAAAAAATCGGTGATAGTTTATTACTTGAAAGGGTATACTAAAAATATTCTTTATATCAAAGGCGATATAAGTTAGAGACCTGATATTTTATCTATTGTGAAAATTTAGTTATTCAAGAGAGAGAAATAGGGAAAATAGGGATTCATGAAAATAAATCATCTTGTGATCTAAAGAAGAGTATAACAAAAAGGAAAGTTGTAATAAGGACCCTCAATATTCATACATTAAAATTACATTAATTTTATCGTATTACTTAATATATTACACAAAAAAACACCCAAAGATAGTATTATTGTAGTGCCTTTGGAAATAGGGAAACATAAACCCTAGTATAACTAAGCTTCATTATCTCACACAAGATTCTTCTTGACTACATTCATTCTTATACACATTAATCTGAATAAATATGTTCATACTCTGGGACAAATGAAAACTACAAAGGGCTGATCCTAGATACCCAGTAATGGTAAATAGTGTAGATATGTAAACATAATCATGCACATAATGGTCTGAGAACAATATCATGAATTTAAATGATCATCCCCCGCATATCAAAGATCATATATAGGAATCATGGAACAATTATTGGAAGTTCATAAGACACTTATCATATATAAATAAAGAACATGAGCCATGAAATCATAACATAAGATTAAATCATGGAACTATGGTTGACACATAAGTATATAATAATGATTTCCATCGTCGTTAAGGAATCGCTACTAATTCTATATGTGTAGTATGGTTTCACTTCCCAAACCATCTTGGTACTATCGGTTCACTCCTTTGATAATCTTAATAGACAAAGTCCATTATGTCTATCTTGTGAGATATATATATCTACCTAAATCATTTGAAAGAGATACCAGTCCCTAAAATGTCATAATGAAATCATATATACTTGTTCCACTAGATTATAACTATATAATATCACAAGCCATGGAATTAAATGTGTATTATAAACAAGTAATCATATCATAGAATATATAAAAGAGGCAGGTTTCATAATCATTTCATCAAAGTATAACCTATGAATGAATTTGGATTCATAATAATATAACCAGATTAAGAGAAACAACTTTCATAAACATCGTGATAATAATCATATACCATTCAGAAAAAAAATATGAATGGATTATTTGGTTTCTTTACGATAAATAAATGATTAACACAATTGGGTTTCATCTTATAGGTTGAATAATTTGAAAAAATATTTAAAAATAATTTCATGATTATAGTATCCTTTCTTGTTTGAAATAATTATCTATTCTTAAAATGGTGAGTATTTTTAAAAGAAAAATTATCATTAAAATGAATCATTTAAGCTTTTAATTTATGCTTTATATAATTAAGGCTTCCTGAAATTGTAAAAATCTGTTCATCCAGTAGAAGTTAAAATAATGTCTTCTTGTACTTTTGCCGTAAAATTCAAAAAGTTCATTATTAGGAAAATGAAAAAAAAGTCATTTTAAAACATTTAATAGAAATTCATACATGGATAAAAAAATGGAAAATATTTTAGAAGAATAGTAATAATATTTTTAAATCCATTTTTTGAGAAACAAGGGGATGGATGATAAATATAAATCAATAAATACTTATGCATAAAAAATCCCAAATGATAATGAGATTGCAAGGTTAACCCTTCCCTTAGGTATGATTTCTTTCATAATTATCTAAAACTATTATATAATGGAATAAATCATTTTATTAATTTATTCCTAAAATATAATTATATTTATTATATCTTATATGATCATATTATCACTCATTTATTAATATCTTATTATTACTCTTCTTTCAAGAGTAATCTGCTTCATTTTCTTACAAGAGTTTTATCATATATGTTTCGGCTCATTTGCATAAAATATATTTTTGTAATTTCTATAATAATATTATAGTAAGGTATATATTATTTTTTTCATTCTATACATTTATATAATCAGTTTTTAATTGTGATCACCTAAAATGAATCAAATCGTGTTGTGGAGATAGTAAGTCATACGTACGCATGGGCGACGATATCATTACCCTAATTTAGAATTGGTGTGGAAGAGGATAGTGTATATTGTTTTTTGCAGAATCAGCAACATGTTATAATAATCATATATAGTTATTGTTTCCGTCATTATGCCCATCTATGTAATGTGGTGGTTAAAAAAATTGCACTATATCGTGGAGATGGTAAGTCATACGTACAAACGCAAGGTGATATCATTTTTTGTGTGATGGATAGAAGGTAGAATATGGTTTTTCAATAATAATAATAATAAATATGTATATAATTTTGAAATTAGATTTACTAATTTTCAATTGATACAACTCATGAATAAATATTAGAATAAGAATTAAGTTTTCATGAATATGTAGAAGAGATTAAATATTCTTCGAAGAGCTCCATCTAGACATCCCCTTAAAGACACTGTAATTAGTCTTTTTAGATGTCTAGAAACTTTATAATGTGACTAGGAATGTTTTTTAATGGAAATTTCTATGCTAAGGATGATAATTAATTCTCCTGGTGAATTGAATACGTGTGGGAGGACATGCCATCTTGTAATTGAGGTTAGGGGCACTTTTGGAATCCCAAAAAAATATTTTGTAATAAAATAAAACCTCATCTACAATTCTAAAAATTGTTATATTTTCTAATATGTGAAGAGAAAAATTGGTAATATAATTAACTGAAATTTTTTTAATTATTTTTTTATAAATTTAAATATAATCATTTTAATTAACACATTGATATTAACTATTAATTTTAACAAAGGTAAAAAATTATTCAATATTAAAACAGTGTCATTTATATTTAGTTTATGTCAATTAGACCATAAATGAACCATTAAACCCATTTTAAACCATACAGTAATTATTTTATATTTTTTAAAAATTTATTATGATTTATATATTATTTAATAAAACATTATTTTTATAAAATATCAATTGTGTCAATTTTGACAATATTATTTTCATGGATTTTTAAAAATTAAAATTTTTAAATTTAATTATAGAAAAAATATATTATTATATCCCTAATTTGTCAAGGTAACCTATAAAATTCGTTTTATATATTAATTGCCTAAAAATATATTTATTTTCAATATTTATAATAACATTTATTTGTAATCTTCATTAATAAAATAATTACTACATTTGTTTTCTGTAATTATTTAATAAATTTATTTGTTCAATAAAAAATTAAAATAAAATACTATGATGAATATAAATCCTCTATATTTCAATCTAATACTTATATCAGAATATATATTTTACAAATTCTTTCATTAAAAATGTTATATTTATTAAAACATGAATAAGAAAACATTAACATACCTTTAAATAAAATATTATAAGTTTCATAATCATTTCCATATAGACCCAAATGGTGAATAACATTCCCATTGTATTTTTATGGTCGATATATACTCGACCAATAATATTTGGTCATGTTTTTTTGGTCTTTTAATGGTTATTATCATTTTAATAAAAATTACATTATTTATTTTTCTCCAATTAAGTAATTTTGTCATCATCAATGTATAAGAAAATGTAGTAATTATTTCTTTACAAAAAATTACAAATATATTACCATAATAAATAAATAGAATTATATTTATAACGTTTTTTATAGTCAAATTAATATTTTATACAACCTTATTTTAAAAATAATAAATTTATTAATATTTTAGTAAGACTCATTAAATTTTCTTTAAATAAATTATATTATGTATCCTAATCTCAAAAAAGTGTCTAAAAGAGTAAAACATTTATGCTTAAGGATGATTTATGATGAAATACACTCATCCAATCTGTTACTATCCAATGAATTCACATTTCCATAAGATAGTTAATATTATGAATATATTCTAATTTAATGGGTAGTTTTTTATATTATTTTAATAAAAATAATAATTTTTCATATAAACTTTGTGTCATGTGTAAATAAAGATAAGTTAGTTTTGGGTGCCATGAAATATTAATTTTTCTTGGTGTATTATACAAGACATCCATGAAAATTAATTTAGTTGAAAAATAAGTTCACAAAAACATGGGGTGTTGCAATCTAAACTCTTTAAAATGAATATCTACCAAAAAATTTGTAATTATAATAAAAATGACAATAATTAGGCCTCATTATATCCCCAAGATCCCATGTATCTTCCATTAAAAATTTATTTCTCCACCAAACGTTGACTAGGTGAGTGGTCTTGTTTTGGATAACATTCCCTTTTTGGTATAGAATTTCAACTGGTAGTTCATTGTAAGAGAGATCTTTCTTCGATGTTATGACCACTAAGTTTAGTACATATAAAGGGTAGGGTACATACTTCATCATGATAGATACATGCAACACATCATTGACGTGAGTGATATTTTGAGGAAGTTCCAAGAGATAGGCTATTGTCCCGATATGATCAAGAATATCAAAGGTACTGATATATATGTGAGTCAGTTTCCCTTTATTTCTAACCGCATAAATTTTTTCCATAGAGAAATTTGAAGAAACTCCATACCACAGACTTCAAATTATAGATCACCCCATTGGGTTTGAGTATATATTTCCTACTAACTATGTGTTTCCTTGATATGTTGTTTAATGGTTCTAAACGTCTAAGCCATCACATTAGTGATATCAGGTCCCAATATCATTCTTTTCCCACCTTCATCCCATTATATTGGAGCTCTACATTTCTTCCCATAGAGTGATTTTTAAGGAGCCATATGAAAACTTGAGTGAATGATTTTTTTTGTAATAAATCTGAACCAGAGGAAGGTGTTAATCCCATCCAAATATGAAATATAGAGAAAAATATCTCAACATATCATCTAGGGTTTTAGTTTTTCATTCAAAATGGACATCCATATGATAATGATAAAAATTTATAAATCCTTATTCAATATCAAGTGCTTTCTAAAGACATCTCTATAATTTTGAGTTAATTTCCATGTCCTGAGAAAATGCAATAGAATGTGGTACTCCCTGCAACCTTACCTCTTCATTAATGTATATCCTGAAAAGTTGATCCATATATAATTATTATCTAATATAAATTAAGAGTTATAGCTTAGTAAGTAATTCAACTACCACTGATATCTAACTAAACCCTTTAGGGGTTTTGGGGAGTCTAATAATAGAATCCATAGTGATGTTCTCTCATTTCCATTCTAGAATGGGTAATGGAAGCAACATCCCATTAGATTTTTTTTCAACCATGTTTTTCTTTTTGGGATACCAAGCCCTGAGATACGAACTCTGAAATATCTATCTTCATGACATCCAACCAAAAGTATTCTTTCATGTCTCTATATATCTTCATACTTTAATGATAAATGGAGAATAAAGATCCATGGGATTTTGCTAATAGATCCCTCATCAAATCTAGTATGGAAGGAACACATGGATGGTTTTTAAAATTTATCATTCCATCATTATTTGGGTTAAACTCACAAAAATTTTTGACATTCTTTTGTAGTTCAATATATTTATTATATTCATTAATCTTCACAAGTATTGAGGGTTAAAAATTCAGTTGAGTAAGGTAATATTTTCCCATTACTTCAGAATTTCTAGGTCAATACTTTTCAAATCTAGAAATATTGGATCATTATTTATCCTCCTCATGGATAAAAACATGTTCCCTTCAGCTCAAATCATCGTACACAATGTTTTATTTCCCAATATTGTAATTTACTGAGCATTCATAATGATTTATCATCTCTAATATTTTCTCAAACTCATGTTCAACTTCTTTTATGAGAATACATATTTAAAAAATTTAAGAATTGTATATATGTATTAATTTTCACAATAATGATACTGACTCCTTATTATTAATATATAAATTACCTAATCTAAAGCCCATTCATGGGTTGGGAAATATTTTCTCATGAATCCTCAACATTCATGAGGAATAAGTGATAAAATTTTTGTTCTGAAAGAGAACACATCCCAATTCTTTTTTGGATGAATTATTATATATTTAAAAACCTCCAACACTATAAGGTAATTTAATCATAGGTTTGATAATTAAACTTCTCTTTATTTCATTGAAATTATCCTCACATTCATCTGTCTTGAGGAACTTGGTACCCTTACAAGTTGACATTGTCAGATTATTAGATAGTCAAGATAAATTCTACAAAAATTGTCTATAATATTCTTCTATACCAAGAAAACTATGGATATCAGTCATAGTGGTTGGTATAGGCCAACAATAAATAGCCTATGTATTTGATGAATCTACTTATATACCCTCTATTGAGATTATGTGACCCTAAAATGATACATTTTGCATCCAAAATTGACACTTTCTAATATTTTTATACATTTTATCTTCTCTTATGGTCTTTACAAAATTTCTCAAGTGACCTTCTTGCTCTTCATTTATCTTTTAATAAATAATAATATAATCTATATATACTACCACAAACTGATCGAGGTAATCTATGAATAATCTATTAATCAAATCCATAAATATGGAAGGGGAATTAGTAAGACAAAAAGGAATTACTATATATTTATAGTGACTATAACTTTTATTGAATGTTTTCTTAGGTATATCTTCTTTCTTGACCTTTAATTGATGATATCCAGAATGAAGTTTCATCTTGTAGTACTATTGAGCTCTATGCAGTTGATCAATGAATCATCAATACAAGGAAGATAATACTTTTTCATGATTTTGATATTGTTCATATCTCAATAGTCAACGTAGAGTCATATTGATCCACATTTCATCTTCAAAAAAAGTACCAGTGCACCCCAATAAGACACACAAGAATGAATGAACCCATTATAAAGTTCTTCATGGAGTTTATTCTCTAATTCATGAAACTCAATTGGTTCCATTATATAGGGAGTCTCTGAAATTTTTGAAGAACTAGGTATTATCTTCATAGAGAAATCTACTTCTCATTTTAGTGTATGTTTAGGAAATTATTCTAGAAATACATCCAAAAAATCATGAACAATAGGCATATCATCGATGTCAATTTTATAGTCAACCATTAGAGAAATAAAACCCTACCAAATGGTAATTAATACTCATATTCTAGATATATTCTCTATAGTATGTTCCTACATATCATCACTTTGATAGAAAATCATATGTTGTTTTGAAAAATAAAATATAAATTACATTCCTTGACAATTGATGTTCGTTTTATATAGAGAAAGATTAGACATGCCTATGATGACATCAAATTTAAATAAAGGAATAATTATAAGATTTTCATGAAATAAATTCCCACAATCTTCAACCGGAGATGAATCATAGAATTGATATAAAATAATCATACCATTAGGTGTCTGCATAGCTAATTCCATGTCAAATAGTTTGTGTGGAATCTTAACAACCCTATAAAATTCAATAGATATAAAAAATTTGGTAGATCGGGAATCAAATAAGATATTATAAGTTCTATAGGGGATGGTATGTGTACCTTACACCACATTGTGATCACATCCCTCATCAAAAATAGTGATATCTTGATATTACCGCCTTTTCCCTTAGCAAAGGAGGTTGTTGAAGTCGATCATCATCACCATCCCTTGGGTTTGGGCATTGTTTTTCATAATTCCCATTATCCTTGAAATTGTAACACTAAAGCATATAAGGCTCCTTATGTGATGCTTTCTACCCATTCTCATCATTTTCTAACTTTTTACCATCACTTCAGTAATAAAATGTCCAATGACATTCCTTTTCAAAAATAAAACTTTAATTATAACCCTTAAGAAAATTTTCTTTATTCTTGTTCCAACCCATAGAGCATAATGAAAAGATCCTATTTTTCTTATCATGGTTTTTAGATTTCCCTTTTAACTATATCTTCATCTTCATGTCAAAACCATGTGATTAGTAAATGAATTCACCAAACATTTCATCCATGATTTAATAGAGAACAATATCTTCTTAGATACTAAATCCACTTATAGAAAATTCCATTCTATGACTTGGTTTTAAGCCACTGAATAACATATCAATTTTACTTTCATGTAGGATAATAATTATGTAAGCGTTCCTTGTAAGTATCGTGAAATTAGACTCATATTTATAGATAGGTTCTAAATGCATTTTCTATAACTCGAGAAAAACATTCTCTATCTTGGTATGAATAATCCTTGGAATGTACTTATATAAAAACAAGTTATTTAACTCATCCATGTCAATGGATTCAGTTTCATCATGTTCCCTCTTATTCTTAATTAGAGTCCACCACATGTCTGCTTCTTATTCAAACTAGTAAAATTCTAGAATAAAATTATCATGCTCTGATCACTAGAGAATAGAGAATATTTTTTCAGTAGTGATGATCTATGGTTAAAAAACAAGTGGATTTGACGACCCACTGAATGTGAGTGTAAATTGACTCATTAATAACTCAATAGAATGCTTTCCCGCTATTTCTCACTCTGAATTCTAGAATTATTTTTGGCATAATAAAGTCGGGTGAGCATAGCAACCTGAATTCTCATTCCATCTCCCATATCATTCTATTTCTTAGGAGAACAATCATATCATTTTCCATAAAAATTTAAATTAGTGTGGTTCCATTGTGTTATTAACATTGACTAAAACCAAGAACCAAAAAGTAATAATCATAGTGAGGAACTGCATAGTCATGAAATTTCACCGACAGGATGTATAAATTATGAAAAACTACATAATCTATGAAACATTATTTTCATACTTGGATATAAATATCCAACACATATTTAAATAACTCGTGATGGTTCATGAAGAGTTTATGAATATCCAAATCCTATCCCCTAGGGTGTCAAACTAGGAGTGAAACAAGAAATGTTTTTGTATAACAAGTTACACTTAGTCAAACTCGACGCACCTTGTTCGTGTTGTTACCCATAGGTACATGTATTCAATATCCACATCCAGTTGTAGTATCCAAGAAGGGGTGAATTTCTAGGAAAGCACCTAGTCAATCATTTACCAAAACTCTATGACATTTTTCAATAATTTTTCTTATCCTTAGACATGTTGTTAGGGTTCCAAGTAAGATTTTCTCAACATTGTTTCCAAAATATATCAAATATTTTTATCTAATACCAACTGTAGTGACAATCACTTTTGACAAATTAACATTACATTACTCTTCTGTAATTACATGATACATTACACAAACAAATTCTCAATGACTGTATTATTGTGCTTCCTTTGGAATTTTGAAAAAATAGACACTGGTAAATAAGTGAGATACATTATCTCACACTAGGTTATTCATGACTGAAACCCTTCTTAGAATCCTCAAACATAATACATATCATCAAAACCTAGGTGATAAGAACACATAAAAAAGGGCGATCTCAAATGATAAGAAAGGGTAAACAAGGGAGATATGTAAACATAATTTTGGCCATAAAGGTATGAGAACATGATCATGAAATTAAAATATCATAAAATACATATCAATTATCATAAATAAGAATCATGGAATAAATATTGGAATTTCATAAGACATGAATCATTATAAAATATATATCATGATCCATGAAAGCATATCATAGGAATAAAGCATGGAACTGTGGAAAACACAAATGTATATTATATTTATTTCAATTATTGTAAAGGAATCACTACAAAGGAAATCTTGGTAGTATGGGTTAGTTTGCCAAACCATCTTCGTAGTGATGGTTCGGTCTCATGACCCTCTTAGTGGACATATTCCCTTATGTATATCTCATGACATATAAATCATTACCTAATGAATTGGAGAGAGATATATGTCCCACCCATCTCATAATAGAATCACACATACTTGTGTAAATAGATCATAAACAATCCTATCATAACAAATGAAATGAAATGGGTATCATAAAAATTATATCATATTATAACCTATGGAAAATAGATAGGATTAATAATCATTTCATCAAAGCATAAATCATGAAAGAAGTAGAATTAATAAGAATATAACAAATGGAATAAAAATGAATTTCATAAATATAATGCCAAAAAACCATATACCATTCTGAGAAATAATATGAATGGATTACATTGATTATTTCTGAGAATTGAATGTGTAACACAAATGTATGTCATTGTGGATGTGAAATAATTTGAAAAGATATTTTAAAAACATTTCTTGAGGAAAATATCCTTTCTTCATTGAAATCGTTTTCTTTTCTTAAAATAACGCACAGTTTTAAAAAATAATAATTTCCCTAAAATGAGCCTTCTAACATGGTAAAGGATGATTCAAGTTATTAAGGCTTCAAGGATGAATAAAATCTATTCATTCCTTATAATTTAAAAAAAAATCTCTTACATTTTCTGAAAAAAGTAAAAAAGTACCCTATTATGAAAATGAAAAATGATTCCTTTAAAACCATTTAACAAAAATCCATACATGTGTAAAAAATATATTAAAAAATTTTAGAATAATAATAATAATAATATTTTGATATACATTTTTATGAAACCTGTACATGTATGATAAATAATTCCTAGTAAATACATATGTATAAACAATCCTGAATAATAATGAGATTATAAAGTTAACCCTTACCTTAGGTATTATTTCCATCATACATATCTAAATATCTTGTATAATGGATTAAATAATGTTATTAAATTATTCCATATCTATATATATATTTATTATATCATATATGGTCATATTAATACCTATTTAATAATATCACATTATTACTCTTCTTTTGGGGGTTAACTACTACATTATATTAACAATTTTTGTCATATAAGTTCTAGTTCTAGAACCAAAAATATAGTTCTATCATTTACATAATAATATTAAGGTAATATATATATATATAAATATGTATATAATATTATTCATTCTACACACTTATATAATTTTTCATTAATTTTGATCATGTAGAATGAATCACATCGCATCGTGGAGATGGTAGTCCATGCATACGCACTAGGGATGATATATTTCACTTAATTTTGAATTTGTATTGAAGTGGATGATGTAAATATTTTTTTATAGAATAAATATAATTTTACAACAATTATAAATAGTTATTTTTTATATCAATATAACCATCCAAGTAATGTTTTGGTGAAAAACATATTACACCGCATCTTGGAGTTGGTAAGTCGTACATACGTATGTGTGGTGATTTCATTTTTCATATGATGGATAAAAGGTAGAATATTGTATTTACAGAATAATAATAAAATGTAATTACAATGGTGATACTATATTAATTAATTAATAATGGAAAAAACTCATGAATATGAAGTAATAAATGAATCAATCTTGAAATAATTGGTAGAGGAGATTATGTCTTCTTTGACGAGCTCCCTCTAGTTATCATATTAAAAGAATAGTAGCTAGTCTTTTGAGAAGACTAGAACCAATAAATTGTAACTAATGAAGTTTATAAGGGAATCATTTAGGGTAAGGATGATCATCAATGCCCCTGGTGAAGTGAAGAATGGAGGGGAGGGGATTTCCTTTCACAATTGAGGTGTAGGTCACTTTTGGAATCTCCAAAAATACAAGATTATAAAAAAATAATACCCATTCCGAAATATTCCAAAATTTTATATTTTTTAATGTGATAATGGTTAATGTATTTATACCATCATCCAATAAATTTTAAACAAGTTTTTATTCAATTTAAACATTATCATTTTAATTAAACCTTAGATATTCTATTTTAATTTTAATTGAGGTAAAAAATTATTCAATTTTTAAATAATTTAGTTTTTATTTATTTTATGAAAAATAGAATATAAAAACTTATTAAAAAAAATTTGTTCAATAGCACAATTATTTAATTTTTTTAAAAAAATTAAATATGACTTTAAATAATTTAATAATACATTATTTTGAAAAAATATTAATAGTGTCAATTTTGATATTGTTAATTTCATGGATTTTTAAAAATATAAATAAAAGGTTATATACAAAATTAAATTATTTAATTATTTATCTAATCGTTCAAGGTCTTCTATAAAATTATTTTGATATACTAATTATCCCAAATTAATTTTATTTATTTATTTTGAATTACATTTTCTGTTTTCTAGATTAATTAAATAAATACTAAATAATTTTATATAAATTTTTAATATACATATTTATTAAATAAAAACTAAAAATAAAAAACTATAATGAATATAAATACTCTATATTTTATAATAATACTTATAGTTGAAAATATCTGATGGAAAATCCTTCAAAAAAATGTTGTATTTATTTAAAAATGAATGTCACAACTTTAACAAAAATTACATTAAATATAATAAGTTTCATAATGTTTTTCTTATTACTCCAAATGGTCAGTAACTCTACCCTTGGATGATTATGGTCAAGATATATTTGACCAACAAGATTTGGTGGAGTGTTTTGGTCTTTTGATGGTTATTATCATTAAAAAATATATTTTATTGATTTTTCAACAATTAATTAATTTATGCATCATCAATGTATAATATTTTAAGGTAATTATTTATTTCATAAATATAAAAAACAAATTATCATGATAAATATAAACATTTTAACTTTTAAATTATTATTATAGTAAAATATATTTTTTATAACCTTAATTTCAAAATAATATATTTATTAAAATTTTAGTAAGACATCTTTTGCATTTATTTAAATAAAATATATTGACAATACTAACCTCATAAAAGTGGAATACAAAAGATACCATTTTGACTAAATGATTATTTATGTTAAAAAACACTCATCTAATTTATTATTAACAAAAATATTTCACATTTTCACTTTTTAGTTAATACTATTCATACACTGTAATTTGACAATTTTGTTATTGTATTATTTAAATAAATAAATAAATAAAAATTATGTTTCATATGAACATAGGTTTGCAAGTAAAGAAATATAATCTGATATTGCGTATATGAAAAACATAATTTTAGGTACCGTATAACACAAGACATCAATGAAATTTAATTTACTAAATAAAGTTCACAAAAACATTGGGTGCTACAAATATTGTAATTGTGTCCTATTTCTTATCATATTATGATATTAAAATTTGGGGGTTTGATCTTACAATATCCAAATATAGTAGAATCCTTAAAAAATATTTATACAAGATTATTATTTTTGTGAAGTTGAGGTATACCATCTAGCTACTAAAAATGGCAAAGAATATCAATATTTTTAGTCTATGAGGGACTTGTGAATTCATAGGTTGTCTTCCTTTAAGGAATTTTAATCCCATAATCTTTTAAAATTTTACAAAAATAGTAACTTTATTGGTACCAAATGAGTGCTAGTATTATTAGTTTTCTTCCATACAATTGATCATTAATAATTTGATAATTAGCAGGATGCTTTTTAA
This sequence comes from Viscum album, assembly GCA_963277665.1. Lineage (NCBI taxonomy): Eukaryota > Viridiplantae > Streptophyta > Magnoliopsida > Santalales > Viscaceae > Viscum > Viscum album. The sequence goes on from OY728141.1 coordinate 1,215,801,137, forward strand.
AATAATAATAACCACAAGTCAATACTGATGTAGTCATACTTAAGTAGAAAAATTTCATCAAAAAACCCTTGTTTCCCATTACTACTTTACCTTTTTAGATAACCTTATAGACCAGTAGAGATAAAGAGAAAAAGAAATCCTCTAATAGAAAAACTCAAGAGGTGATAATGGGATAATATTAACATTATAATAAAAATCATTACACATTGATTCACTCCCCTCATGATGTGAGCATGTCCCTAAGTGATCCTAACACCTATCTCTCGATAATTTTAATCTCTTGATCCTAGTAATTATTCTAAATGGTTTTTATAATCGTTTAGAGAATGCATTGGAGCATTACTATCCTTCATAACCTAAAGATTAACCATGTTCTATAGATCCATTAGGGCCAACAGATCAACCTGAATCATGTGTATGTTTAGAAGGGAATTAAATTCCATCAAGTTAATTTTATTTTAACTATATTGTGCATTAATTTTAACTTTTCATTTTCACATTTTATATGGATATTATAACATGTGTCATGGGTGTAATAATATATGTGAAGTTTGTAATGAACAAACAAAAAATATTGTAGAGTATAATAAAGAAAAGACATTTATTTTTAAACATGGTTGATAGTTTAGAAGTATTTCGTTGATGCTCGCAAAATATAGGGACATCATTCTTGTGTAACTAATCGGACAAAGTCATGTGGGGTTGAATTCAAAAATAATTAATGATCTGAGACATGTTTAAGAAAAAAAATTAAATTTAAATGTATAATATTATTTTATATATATTCCTCAAAATATCCCATTAAAATTCATGAGAGTCATGCTATGAGGATTTAATGATTAATTTAATTTAGAGAAAAATTTAGAGAATATAATTGTGCAATACATATCGGTTTGACCAGAAGACTTTTCATAGAGTTACAGGGTATACTATCCCTCATTCCCTATCATGTTAAAGTGTTCCACGAGATAATTATATTTAGAAAGAGTGATGAGTTTATAGTATTATTCAAATTTAATGGATTTTAATTAAAATTTATTATGATGTGTATTAACACTTTTTCCAAATTATTGAATTTTCATTTTCAAAATTGTTTATATTGAAATAATAAACGTTATATAAACTATTTATACACTTTGGGATTAGAAAAAATATTAAGAAATCATATAAATAATTTATTTTCCAAATAAGATAGTTTAAATAGTTTTTTTAGTAATTATTTGAAGCAAAATAAAAAACAATATTATGGAGTTGTAGTTGTAATTGATTAATCTTTGTCAAAAAATAATGTATTATTGAATATTTTTTCCTTCCATCAATTTTAATTTATTGAGGGAACTATTGAATATCGAACAGAATATATCTCAATCAAAATTATTTTTCTTGAACAAAAATATGAATGGAAATATTATGGTTAATAAAAAAACATTAGGAAGGATTATATATATTATTCGATTTCATTAAAATAATAATTTATTTTTTAATAATCATAAATCCCATTTTTATTTTTAACAAAATGCTCTAAATTCCATTTATGACAAATAAGGTGTTAATAATAATCTAACTTATCATTTTATAAACATATTAAGTGATGATAATATGGTGAGATCCCATAGTAAATTTGGAAAATGTATAGTTTTCCCTTTCTATTATCACATTATAAGAAATTAAAACATATTTTCAAGAACTGTGTTTCTTAAATCATATATAAAAGCAACATAATCAAAAAAGATGAAAATTATCGATCCTAAAATAAAAAAAAGGTCTTCAAGTAGATAATTAAAGGTAAGATAACATTATATAAACCACTTACCTTGGATAATATTGTGGTATATGATGCATTATTGTCAATAATTTTCTCATTATATGATTAGATGGGAGATAGTGATACCGGATCAAGTGGTGGTCAGGAAAATTAATTTCCTCGTGGTGAAAGGGAAGATGATTTTGAATGTGGTGATTCTAATCATGGAGTTTCTAATGAGAGTGATGGAAGTATTGAACAAGATTATAATGGTAGTAATGAACATGATTTTTTAGACTAATATATTAATCATCAATGTTTTTTAACTTCATCATTATGATACTAAAAAACATGTGGGTATCATATTATTTTATATATCTGTTATCATATGGATTGAATGTTATTAATTCGCTGAATGAAAAATATATGACATGTGTACAAGTTTGAATGAATATTTGGACTCATTGGATGTTTTTTATAAGGGTTCATGATAGATAATATGTGATGCTTTGTGGAAATACTAAACAAATTATTTCATAGAACCATTGGTATAATTCTATACCAATATCCTCATAACAATGATTTCAAGAAACCATTTTTAATGTATTGTCCCTAAAATAATTTCGCCAAAAGTTTTACAAAATGTTGTTATATGATATACCAACAATTTCCCAACTAATACTAATAGTTTTAAACCAATATTATGACCAAGGATTCTAGTAGTAATGTAATTCATATGATAAAATAATATATAATATATAGATATATTATTCATCCTCCAACATGACTTTGATATTAAACCTACTAAAGGGAGGATCGAAAAGTAATAAAATTACAATATTTCTATATATAATTATGATTTTTCTTATGTAAGTAAGAAAAACTATATGTTTTATTGAAAAACACATACCTAAAAAACTATTTGTTGAAATTTTTTATCACAAGAATATATATACTTATATGAATCCTAGCATTATTCACATAAAATTTAAAACTAATTAGAAACATGTTGACTAAAATAAATATTGTTTCCTATCATATTCTCATTCTAATTAAGTGTGTCAATGAAATTGTGAGACTGAAGGTTTCCTCGAAGATATAATATAGATATGGAATAAATTATATAATCATCATTATAAGTATCATAATAATGATAATGAGTATTAATAAATGTTTACATGATTATCTCAAACTTTTGATGATGGAGGAACATGTCATTTTTCTTAGGATCTATTATTCTTCAGAGAGTGAAAAATGGTGAAGGTTTAATCCTGAAAATAAGATTGGATTTTTCAAATAGATATCCTTGGTAATTGAAACCTTGGGTTATTATAAGGAATAAAGAAAATTTTATATATATTATGTATATTTTTTTAACTATTAGAAAGGGTTGGAGATGCTTTTTGGAAAACATAAACATGTATTAATGTTATAAAAATAAATTCTTCTATTTTTAAGGGTATATGATACAAAATTTATTTTGTACAAATGTTTTAAATATATAAGATTTTAACATCAAGGTATGTATTGATAATGTTTATTCATTACATTCAAATGAGGAAGTAAACATTTTATATATGAAATATTTAATTTTTTTTAATATTTCATTCTAAAATGGATCTAAATAAATAGTGTTTTATTTTATCTTATTTATTTTAAATGATGAGTGAATTTTGTGGTAAAATTGGTTGTTATGAATAGTTTGAGGAGATATTTCAATGCCAATGGTTTTTTATTCCTTATAAATATATAACATGTTTGAAATGAATAAAAATGACAAATTTTCTAATCCATGATAATAAGTTTATCTATAAGTTTCTTAAAAAATTATGGACGTGATCCCTCCAGCCATACATTTCAAATATTAAGGATTAAATTATTATTTTCAAAATTATTCTTGAAACAGATAGAATGCTATATAAGACATGTATATAATATACAATTCATTAAATATTATCACTAAAGGAAATATTTTTTATTTCCTAACGCAAAGGATTGTTTATTTCTTAGCATGATGTTCTATAGGGAATATAGTGTCTAAGAGGATATTGGGAGTATCTTTTGGACATAAAAATATTCAAATATAGCTAATAATGGATTATACTAGTCAAAATTAAATGTAAATTTTACTTAATATCATATAATTTTTATGCTATGACATTTGAGATAAACGTGAAGAGATGTGTTTAATTTCATTAGTTAATTGAATATCAATTTTTATCCTAAAATAGTTTAGTATTTGTTAGTAAAAAAATGATTCAAACAGTTAAATTAGTTATAAAAATTATATAATGGAAAATATTTTATTAAAAGGATCCAAAATATGATTACATTGATTAACATAAAATGAGTTCTATGTTGATAATACAAGTTAAAATCGTAATATTTAATATTTTAAAAATAAAATTTTTGATATTTTTTTAATCTGTAAAAAATTTAGAATTTTTTTCTGAAGTCACAAAATTATTTTAAACTACACTAATTCAAAGATTTTACTCCCTATATAATCTTTTTGGGAGGGTTTTAATATTCATTCACATAGTGATGTGATTGGAATATCATAGAGATGTAATGAGTAAACCCAAATCCAACAAATGATTAAAAACATATGATATCTCTAGTGGTACTTCATATATGATATGATTAAGTTGGAAACTAATATATCATTTTATTAATATTCTAAAAAGAGTTTATATATATAAATTATATCATTTTATACAAAATTAAGCCTCTACTTTATCATTCCTTCATGTTTGTCCCATATACTCAGGATGTAAAATGACATTTAACCTCTTGAAATAAAACATTGAGTTATCCCTAATTGATATTCATAATGGATAATTAGAGGTTGTGATGATAAATTAATGTTAAAATTATTGTGATTTTATATATAAATATAGAATTTCCTCATTATGTATAAATTTAAATTTTTGTGCGGGAAAATACCAAAAATATACAACATGGAGTGTCATATACTATATATTTGTTATGATATTAGTGCATTTTCATATAATTATTTTTCCATAAATATTATTGGAAATATACCTATCATGATACCGTCATACATTTAAAACTTTTATATGAAATCCTTTAACATTATCTAATTATGGGGTGGTTTTCTATGTTGACGATCATTTCATTGTTTTATGCATACTAAAGATTTGAATTTTCCTCTCATTTTTTTAATAATCGTATATCAACCCTAGGTTGATATAGACTGAATGATTATGTAGTCACAACTATATATTACATGATATCTTCTTATCTATATTATATAGGGTATTTAATTTTCTCATTTATAATGGTTAAAATGGGATATTTTAGTCGGCATAGTCAATCGATACTCAGATAAAATGGAATGTATAAGAAAATATATGAGATTGACATAATCTATGTATTTTTTATACACAATTTCATGAATAAGGGTATCATAATAAAAATTAATTATTGTATTTAAAGAATCTTGTAAACACCGATATAGAGATACATGTGTTTAATGGAGATTACGGAAAATTCATTTATATATTCTGTAATACTGATTCTTTGATAGATTATGATCATTACTTACTTTAATAAATTAAAGAATTATTTTTTTTTTATTCTGTAATTTCCTATATGGTCAGACATTGTAGAATAATTAATGAGGATCATGTTTTACAAATCTCATTGTGCTTAACTAAACGTTTTGCAGACTTTATCAAAAAAACATTATAAGATGGGTATTGACAAGGTATTACACATGATATGATACATTTTTAATTTTGATGATAATTTTCCAAAAGTCTTTTTGAGGAATATAGAATATTTTTATAATATGGTTTCATTATTTATTGTATATGGTAAAATATAAGGTAAAATGACAACTTATAAGAGGAATTAGTGAATTTAAGAGATTGATGGATATATTCGGTAAATCCTAACACATTTCATATGTATTTAAGGTACACATATAGTATGATATGTGTGTATCATACAGAATGTAGTATGTTTTCATTAGACTCTCTGTCATTTATATTAAATTTCATTGATATATCATATGGTGATATAAATCATATGTTTTTTATTCTCATAACTACCTATTACTAAGAAATGGTAACTGAACATTAATAATTAATGTTCAAATATCATCGATATTAACTATCATCAATACCAACATTTCATATAATGAAACTCTATGGAAATCAATTTTTATTAATGAAACAATAGTTATAAAAATTCATTTTACTCTTAATTTATATAATTTATATGAAAATATATGAATACTTTCACGTGTCCTGGGGGATATTTTGGAATGAATAGCCATTGAGATAGTGTTCTTCCAATCCAACCTAACCCTCCAGTCAATATTTAGATTCTCTCTTCCCTATTATCTTTTACCCATAGTGGGGTATAAGCATATTGTGTAAGATATTGAGGATTCCACCCAATCATTGAGTAATAATTATGTTCTATAGATACACCTTAGAGTGAAGATTAGTTCAACTATTCCTAAATTATCTTCATTAAAAATCTATGATTAATGATTGGATATCAACTAACTGGGTGTAGGGTAATTGTTCTCTATTTTATTTATAAATATGATTTTTTATTTTCCGTTCATGATGATATCGGTAATGTGGTTTCTATTATATTTTTATTCATAGAACAAGTATTGTTCAATCATTAAAATCCTAATATATTACAAAAGCATCTTGGATTCTGCAATAACCATTATAAGATTCTCAAACATATAATTAATGTTATTATTTATCTATTATTGTATAAAATTTATTTCAAAACCTTCTATTAAATTTTCCCTTGATGTGGATGCCTAAAAATATATAAAATAGACTCAAATTTTGATTTGTTATATGCATGTCATAGGAACACATCCTTTACTTTTTCCCCTACCAGTATTCAAACTCTACCTTTTTATGCATGAATTATAACTACTTGGGTTTTACTATGATGTATTCTATGAAAAATAAAACACTTATCAGGGTTTCTAATATCATTATTTCACCTCCAATGATATTAAAATCCACTATGTCAATATTCTCTAATCATTATTTTCTCATGTCAAATTTATTCTTTATTTCAATCATGGATTCACCTAATAATCCAATGGTAATATTTTAAATATCAATTAAAATATATTTCAATGTTTTTCACATAATATTAAAACACAAAATTACTTATATAAGTTTTTTATATTTAACATACTAAACACACTCTAATTGCTATTACTCATCCACATCTAATATGAATGAGATATATTTTCAAACAAAAACATAGCACCATAATAATTTAAAGATATATAATATATTAATGTGTGAAATACTACCTTTATGGACTATGATTATTCATTCATCCCTTTATCATATGGTTTGAAATTCCATTATCTCATATTGTGATAGATTTTATTACTTATATTATTTTTTATGACCAATATCAAGCCCTTTTTTCTTTTAAATCATTATTATTGGATTACGATATGCATGTGTCACTAAATATATAATAAAAAAATGTCATATAGTAAACTCGTGATGGAAAATATGACTCTTATCAAGGGGTATGAAATGAACTGTTGTTGCAAAAAATAAGTAATGATATTGAAATAATAAAAAAATAGGAATTTTGAGTGATTAGAAACATGGTTAAATGTATTAAGAAGGATCCGGGAAGCATCCATGGATAGATGTGTCAATAATCAATTCATGGTTCTATTTAGTTATGTTTTTAAAATTATATATATATATATATATAAGTTTAATGTACATTTTTATATGGTTTTTATTTTTTATTATTATTATTTATTTCAAATCATTTTTATCCCTCACCATCCCTTTTTAGATCGACTTGGCTTTCTGCCTGGCCCAGGATCCTTTTTCCCCTTCCCAAAAGAAGCTCATCTTCGAACCATGAAATATATATCCATACCTAACCCCCCATACAAGTCTCAATCTTTCCTTAACTAGCCCGTGCTTTCCTCTACATGGACCCACTCCATCCATCCCATAATTTATTTATGAGCCATAACACTAACCACTAGCCTAAATAATTTCTCATTAACATATATACATACTTTCACAGACAAAAACACTGATTTATAAATTTATTGTTAATAATAATATAAAATATAAACATATTAAAAATATATTAGTATAATTAGAAATATATATTTTACCACTTATTAGATATATAATAAGTAATAAATAATAATGTCTATTTTCAAATAATATAGCATTTTAAAAATATTAAATATTAAATATTTTTTACTTTTTATTTTTTATTAAATAAAATTTATTTATTAATTATTATATATATATATATATAGTTATATTTATTATTCATTATTATTTAAATAAATGTAACATTTAAAATCATTTTAAACCATTGATAAAAACATTTCTAAATAGAGACTTCCTCTAAATAAAAAAACAACACTTAAAATTCACATTAGAATAAAATACTTTTATAAATAAATAACCACAATGAAAAACCCCCCAACTATAAAATCATTTCTAAATAATTTTTTTCTATTTTTTAGTGACTATTTAAAAATAGTATTAAAATCACAATTCTCTATGTTATTATTTTTATATTATGGTTTTCCAATATATATATATATATATATATTTATATTTATATTTATATTTATGTAATATCTCAACATTTCCACCTATGGAAGCCCCAATTTAAATTTTCATATTCTCATTCTTAGTTTGTGGGACACAAACAAAAAAGAAGAAAATACGGGGTTGATTTATTGAGAAAATTCAATTAGACAATAATTTTACATTATAATTGGAAAAATTACATTTTGATTTATTCTATCAGTGGATATTTTTCATAAATTCTGTAACTAAGGGACGGTGACATTGTTGGATATTATAATTATCTGAATTACACTGTGGTTTTGATGATTAATACATGATTTATTAAAATATATCATAATGATATGTGAGGGGATTTTTAATGTTACGGATAATTTTTATGAGGTATGTGGTTAGTTCATAATATTATAGTGATTTCCAAAGGGCTCATAACCATTAACCATGTATTTTTATATTTCTCCATGATGAATTTCTGATGGTATTGAATTTACAAGGGAATGAAGTAATGGATTTTATACAAAATGTTAATTTTTATGACAAAAATTGTATGGAAATAGAGGGTTAAATGAAGGAATGGTCCGTTCAAACAAAATATGGACCAATAAAGCCCAAAAATACATATAAGGGACCATTTCTCAATGATCACCACCTTCATGAATGTCCAATTGAAATATTTGATATGTTACTCGTTTTATATATGCATTTCAATTATTTAATCCCTCCTAATTTATAAATTTCAGCTTATTTACTACCTTTATGGATTTTTGGAGTGGTTTGGATAAAAATTATAAATTTACTTAATTCTGGAATTTTATCATATTGTAATTAAAAGGGTATTTTGGCCATAAATTTTAAAATATTATTCCAATAAAAGTTTATTTTTGATTCTGGGATTTAAGGGAAAATTATTTTTCTTATTGTATAAGAAAATATTCAAACATCTATAGTCCCCAAAAAATCAATGAAGATGGTGAACCGTCAATGCATATATCATGTACCCACATCTATAATAGAACCACAACTCATCATACACACCTACAAATTAATTGATTCCACCTATAATTTTAATAGAACTCATAGTGTTATTTCAGCAGAAAATTTCAAGGTGTTATGGAATTGTTAGTGTGGACATTGAATGATATTTTATACGAAATATTCCTGGAATTATCAAGTAGAAAACGTTATAATCATTATAAATTACATAACATAGACTAGGCACATCAAATTAATATTAAATACCGGGGGATAATAGAAAATTTAATCTATAATATCTTATAATATGTGACCTTGGGGTGATTCATATATATGTTTTACAAAACTGGATCTATCTTTTGAAGATAGATTCTGGAGGGGAAGCTAATGCACCCATTTTATTTCTTGTTTTATTATTAATTTAATTATTTTTTAGATTAGTTTTATTTTAAATTTTACTTTATTTTACTTTGTTTTATATTAAATCCATTTCATTCATTGTTTTAATTTCTGTTTCTTCTTCCACACACCCCTGTTATTTTCTACATTACTTTTCTTATCTTTATTATCTATTCAACCATGTTCTTCTTCATTGTGATCTCTAATACTCAGGATCATGAATAGCTAACTCGAGGAAGTTCCAAGGGATTAATCTACTATTGAACCAAATTCATTGTACAATAATTTTTTTTCATATTTCTAAGAGTTACATCGAGGGGGACCTTAGTTGGTAAGATGCCTTAGTGTCTCCTCTAGCCACCCACAGATTAAAATACAATTCTTCAATATTTTCACATGATTAAAGCGGTTGATGTGTGGTATCTTAGAGATTGATGAATTCAATACATAATTAAAACCATAGGTATAAGATAATCTTCACGCATATTATGAAGCATGTTTTTAGGGTAGATTTGAAACAACTAAATAGACGATGAAGGTCATGTTGGGTGTTCTCCTTGAAGGATATCCTTTCTATTTAACAACATTCATTCTGCATCAATTCTCAATATATCTCAAATATATATATATATATCCTATATATTTAATACCCTATTAATTATGTTATTTAGTTTTATATTAGATAATATATAAATAATGACCATAGAAATTTGGTGTTGTGAAAACAGCCTCCTTAGGACTGATGCTGGGTGTGAACTATAGAGAATTATTTGATAAATAAAGTATTTTCCAGTGATTCACAACAAATCCCCAGGAATCCCTGATGCTTTTGAAGGTCTGAATACCATGAAGGGCTAATGGTAACCTCCGTGAATTTGTAATCGCAATATTCATATCTTTATTATGATCATGTGTAGGGTTGAAGGTAAACTATATGTAGCGTCATTCAGACTTGTGATGCCCCAAGCACTCACGAAGATCATAAAGCATCATGCATGGCTCCATTATTCTAGAAACACACGCCCTTATAATGATCCAATTATGTATAAAATTTATAGGGATGTGAAGACATTCAATTTTCACCAAATGCATTGAATTTATGATAGTCCTAGTCACTGTTAGTGAAAAGGAAAATGGATCCCCATGGTATTAATCATTCATGAAATTTCCTCCCTTGAGATCTTGAATACCCCAACCCCAAGTGGATATTATATTCACAAAGGCACATTCCACTCATGGGACATAAATTCCCCCTAAATAACTTGGGGTGTCGAGGGTAACATACCCTTCATGAATCCCACTGTGTGGGAACAAAGAAATTACCCCAAAGCAGGGTCACTCTATTTTCTAAATCATGCTCCATAATGATACCCCTAATCTCTTTGAGGCTTATGAGCTTCATGAATCCCTCCATCGTAAAGAATATTTTACAGGCCTCTTTATAGTGTCACCTTCTTGCAGATACTCATTCACAATGGTTGAGTGCCCAGGGCCCCCATACCAAATTCGGATTGGTTCATCCACACCATGAACCCCTGCGTTATAGATTTTTTCAAATCCTATGTTTGTGCACATCCCTCTATGTTCAAACTTTTCTCTATCTAACCTACTTTTTCTATTCATAAGTACCCTAATGATTTTTTCTTCTATTAACATTATCATTAACATTGGGCCTTCTAAGGGTCACTTCTCCAGTGTAGTTCAAACATCATGTCCTTCCCAGAGGTGCATGAGCATTTTTCCTGTAATCCCTACGGTTGGAATCTTTGATGGAAAATGTGAACTAGTCTCAGTGAGGATTTCTTATGAAGATTCTTACTCATATCTTTCCATGGTATCCCTATAATATTAAACCCCTATAAATTCATTATGTGTGATGTTAAACTAATGGGATCCATGTCATAGAAATACATTGTTAAAATGCATTATAATTTCCATAGCACATTACATAAAACTATATCCTTTCCATGTGTCATGAACACATGATGCATCATGTCTGATTGACATGGGATGACCTGACACCTCTTACCATGTTTAATAAGAATAGATTGATTCATATATTATCATCATAGGATTCCACCATATACCCCACCCTGGTTTATATATCACCCACATATGGAAGCTTCCACATGTCATCCAGACACCATTCCTCATAGATTCTCTTTTTATGATAGGATAATACATATTTAAAGACGTTAAACTATATGTATAGGTCTTATCACACAACCTTAACACATAACATCATGCTACATGGGTTTTGGTACATTTTTATTAAACATTGTACATAGTGGTCCTTCCTCAGAATCACTCCCAAAAACTATAAAATAAGTGTGACATATTACCACCCAAGGACATGCCTCATTAATCTACCACTATAGGGTGTAATATTTTGTCTTCATGAGACATGGAACATGTGTGACACACCCTTTTATCTTTGTGTGGAATTGTCCCTCCTATGGACATTCCTTTTTGATCTATCTCAATAGGGTGTTCTTATCTATCTTCACATGACATTAAACCCAAATGACACAGAATTTCATGCAATTGTGAAATCATCAATCCTTGGGACATGACTCCTTGATATTCTTCCATATATTGTTCTGATCAGTCTCAATGAAATGTTAAACGTATAGGAAACACCCTTCCATCCAAGAGTGACATAATCCCTATTTGGTAAAACCTCATTAATCCACCATAATAAGGTTTTTTGATCTATCTTCATGGGACAATCTCCCAATAGGAAGCACCCTTCCACCCCGTTGTGATATATTAACTCTAAAATTACCACCTATTTTATCCACCTCAAATGGTGTTATAATCCATTTTAAAGAGATGTTAAACCTATAGGACCCACCCTTCCATCTTTTATGACATATTCCTTACTTGGGACACACCTACGTGATCCACTTCAATAGGGTTTTCTAATCCGTCTTCATGAGATTTTAATCATGTGGGACACACCCTTCCAGATAGCCATGACATATTCCCTTATATAGACACACCACGTTGATCTACCTCAAGATGTTTTTATGATCCATCTTAGTTATATGTTAATATTTTTAGATACACCCTTCAATATTGGTGTAACATATTCCCTACTAAGTAAACAAGCATCCTTGATCCACCTCAATATAAAAATTAGATCAATATCAATGTGAAATTAATCATGCGGGACACACCCATCTATTCAAGTATGTCATCCTCCCTTCTAGGGACACACCACCTTCATCCTCCTCGATAAGGAATTTAGATCCATATCAAGCAGTTTTTAAATGGGTGGGACATAACCTTCTATCTTGGTGTGACATATTCCCTCTTAGGGATGTGCCTCTTTGATCCTCCTTAATAAGGGATTTTTATACATCTCTATGAGATGTAAAACCCATAGGACACGCCCCTCTATCTTGGTGTTAAATATTCACCCTAAGGGAGTCACACGTTTTTGATCTTTCTCAATAGGGTATTATGATATGTCTCTATGAGATGTTAAACTATTACAATTCATGTTCCCACAAGATTTTAAACCAACACCCATCTTATCCTCACAATACATCCGCACTTTTCAAATCTCCACAAGACAATAAACTTATTCCCTAGTCCATAATAATTACCACATGAAATTAACATGATATACATGTGGTGAAAATCCTTGGAAGTCTTATGCCCATGCCATTATTTACCTCATGATATACATGGGGTTCCATGGGATCAATTCCAAAGATTCATTTAATGATATTATCTCTAAGGAAAAAGACTTTATAGTTTCCCAATTTACCCAATTTATAGACATTACTAGGGATTCACAACCTAACTACTCTTCTAACCGATTGTTTTTTCCCTTTGATTAAAATGCAGTGTAATTGATCAGAATCTACAAGGATATGACATTAGGAATGAGTTCAATGAATATGAATTAATCAATGAGGGAGAGTCAGACTACGAAACGATATCCACAGAAGAATTCATGGAAGAAAGAAATGACAACTAATTATAATATTTCAATAAAAAATAATACATCACTAGTGAATGTGATGAATGTAACCTATCTTGGGAATGTAATAATGTAGGGAAATAGAATTCATGAGTATAATGCTTATGTTCCCAAGAGAAAGCACCAGAGATATGAATTGTGAACCTGATTTTAAACTCTTCCCCTAAACAATTAGGACTAAGAATTTCTAGTTAATCAATGGATTTTAATTTCACTATATTCAAACATTCAACACCAGATCTCACCATGGAAATGATGGTCCCAGTTTAAAATTCAACTATAAATTGGGGATGTTCACATTAGGAATCTTTGTCCCGCACCATCATCCACATGGATATTTCTATGTCTTCTAAATTTTAGATGATGTTGAGGCATTGGGAATCTCTTTTCCTATATCTATAATGATGAATTAATACACATTCCTTATAGTAACCATGATATAGGAAGCCATCAACATAGTAATCGTTGAGACTAGTGTATGAGAAATGTTAATGTGGAAATCTCACACAACTTTACTTCCTCCAATAATTTCTAATTGCCTCTGGCTACCATGAATGAAAGTTCCATATCACCCTCTATGATTATAAAATGGATGAGGATAAATACCTTGTAATTCCAATATGAGTATGATGTGATATTTCCTACAAAGGATATGGCCCCCATTATATGGAGGAATCAATGCCTTATTAACACTTCCACCCATGTGGTTCGTGCATAAGAAAACTACCCTTGGTTCTATTGGTAAAATATTTATAGAATCTACCCCCCTCCCCCCCGCCATAGAGAAATATAAGGACTCACTCCCCTATGAATAGTGGTTAGGGGATGTTCGAGTAATTTCATATAAGAAAACTTCCAAGGTATTCACAGTAGGGCACCCACCAGGATATGACAACCCCTGCACCAATCGGTCCCACAGTACGAAGAGTAGTTGGAATTCCCCCACCCCATACCACCCTACATCATTAACCCTAATCCAAATCACATGACGCCACATTTAGAGGGTTTACCCATAACACCACCTATCAAAGGGAATATTATATGTATACTTTTTCCCTTACCACTATCAGTTTATCCCACTACATCCCAAAAATAGAAGAATAGGGATTCAATTTCATGGACTTGGATTTAGACGCCAGCCACCACATAGTCAGGCTAGGTTGACTCTTTCAATCTGCAACAGCTCTGATAGTAGTTACATTCCATCTTGTGACAAGGATAAATATAGTGGACCTCCTACCAATTCCATAAATATACATTAAGGTGGTCCTCCATATACTCCAAATGGACATCATGAATATCCTACTTATTTTTCTACAAACTAGAGAGAAGGTCTTCCCCTCTCCATCATCAAAAAACACAGAGGTCCTCCCTATTTCACTAACAACCAGTAATAAGGACATCCATATGTTCTTTCCAACAAAACTATAGATCCTCCATGTGTTTCAACAAGTCACCATTGTGGTAATACATGGGATAAATATATACACTAACCCTAAAGAACCATATGGGAGAAGAAGGTAGAACACTCATCTTCTGAGGAGAAACCCTTGGAAGCACCTTGTCACCGTTGACCTCATTGAAATCTCAGATTCTAAGGTGATGGATGAATAAATAATGTTTCTTTTAAACCAGATTATAGAGTCTAGTGAAGAATCCTGACAATTGAGATAAGTGACCCAAGATGTCGAGGTACATAGGATCCCTAAATCCTTTCCTTGGTACTTATAAGTGTATGATGTTCTTCCAAGCTTCTAGGGGATCACTCTATTGCCATATTTTTCACTGTGAGTTTCAGTTCCCTCTTCCTCTGATATTGAAGTGAGATATATATCAAGGGTTGGTGTAATACCTTAAAATTAAAAGAACTGTGTTGAGCTGTAAATGGGCATCACCACCCTTAACATGATTTAGTGGTGAACACCCCCTTCTATAGTGAGGTGATATTGAGGTTGGAACTTTCCTGAGAGATATACCAGTACGTAGAATATGCATGTATCACATAGTGAATCCTCTCTTTCTAGACCAATAGAAAAAATGGTCTGCAATGGTTTGACTACCCATATATCAGCACACTCCAATCGGGGCCTTGGACAATACAGAGAAGGACCATTCCTCTAATAAATATCGCATGTGGGAGGCTATGGCTTCCAACCCTATATTTTTTGATATTATGGAAAACTATATCATTATAATTTGACATACTAGTGTCCATTATAGAGGATTAGATAGTGTGTGCCCTCTAAATTATCTTAGAGACATTTTATAGCCTCTAATGTCTCCAGTTAGCCAAAACAGGCTATCAGGAGTACCTCGTTGCAATCAACTAAAAATGACGAAAGGTTTAGATTACCACACTCCCAGTAAATTAGCTCTGAAAGTAATATATTTATCACTATACCCTTAAGTAGACAAGAATCAAGATCCTAATTGTTCTACTATGAGTTTTGGAAGGAGTGTCACTGCATGTACAGATCAGAGGCTAGGGAGGGTATCTTACCCTCCATTTCAGCTCTATCTTATGATAGTCCAGCCTATCCACTAATAATGAAATATTCCATAGATCTACCACCAAGGTTTATATGTATTTCATGGAACTACCCAAGGATTAGACGAATTTGGGAATCGATGTAAGGAATTATAGTGATGATCCACATCAAGGTGTAACACAATACTAGAGAGATCCACCAACATGATTCCTAAATCATCAATAGTGAAAGGCAATGGGACTCAGTCCCCATAATGAGATGTTTTCTTCCTCATTATAATCTCAAAAATGGAATTTGACCAATCAAGCCCTATGAACCATTTTAGGATCCTCTAAAAGAAATGATGAATCTCATGGTAGTTTCATTGCATTATAAGGTCAATGAGTACAAAATGATCATCACTGAACTCATTGCTAAGAAAAAACCATAATTATTACAATTCCTTGTGGGACCCCATATCTCCAAAACCGGTGAATCTGATCCTCCATGTGAATGAATAGCCATTTGAACATAGTGGCCTTGGAAATCCAGTTAGTGTAGGATCTAGGGGGTATGAAAAGAGACTGAGGTAAGATTCACCAAACCCAACATAGAAGTGTGATTGTCCTCCTCGACATATAGGTTGTTCTACTATAAGAATTTTTGAGAGCACTCCCCATGTTGATGAGCCTATCCACAAATTTTTTTCCAAATATCTACACCAAGGGGACTTGATAGTTTCTCCCACTACTCAACTTGAGGCCCAACAAATATTATGGGTGGAACCCCCACTTGATTGAAAGTCGTATTTGTCATTAGTGGAAAATATCTGAGCACCCATTGAGTTTGGATATTTAATATTTACTATATTCAATGGGAGACTAACCCACTAAAAAACCCATCACACTTTATTTAAATGTCTGGACCTATGTTTGGGACCCCATAATATATGGAGGCTACAAAAAAATTATGCTTCAATCAAAAAAAAGAAGTACCTATTTTTTATACAACTAGCATCCCAAAAGATCAATTAGTGGTTGAAAGAGACTTTTTATATAATTTCAATACCAGTTCAGCTCCACAACATGAAGGAAAATTATTACCAACCTATTCAATTGAAATTAGAGGCATTATGAATGATTCACATATTTTTCACCTAGTGTAAGGGCCTCCATTATTTACTTGACATGTCGTTGTCCAAAAATATTGTTTATGATGTGAGTGGGGGATATTAAGGGTGAGTAGTTCTCCACCCTAATCACTCAAAACTACCAAGATGAATTCCTAATGGTATTTGAAAAGGATAGTCACTTGGAGGAAGCCTTGCAGTATAATAATCAATAGTCACACTTGTTTCATCTTCCATCTCCCATTAAAATACATACAGAAGAAAATTGATTCGCAGATATGCATGTCGATGATCTCAAGTAAGTAAACCTTATGGCCCCTTTTCAGGAAGAGTCTCACTGAGTGAATCCTTAAAAAGTGTAGGATCTCCCTTCACAACTCTAGTAAGAACCAGCTTTCCAGATGCAACCACCGAGATGAGATATTGTCACCCAATCACCCATATATTACATGCACTCCTAGTGAGTTTCCCAAATAAATGAAATCGGACCAATTCCTTCAAGGATTTTTATGTCATAGACTACTTACATCTTACACGGGAGAAGGGAAACCTGATATTTTCAGAGTTTAGGATACTCTAGGAGGCTAGCCCAACTAACTATTCCAAACATTTATCAAACAACCTGAACCTAACAAACACCATCAATGAATGCATTATATTTAATGATTGGATTCATAAAAAAGGGATTGTGGTCTAGTCATATTGGGAGATTTTTTTATTAAGGTGAAAAATGTTTTTTATAATCACGTTTGAGAAATTGAATGCTTTGTAGAATGTAAGAATGATTCTTGTCACTGGATGTAGAAATGTGATGATTGGCTAGCTCTAAAGGGCTTCACTCTTTATCTTGGATCCATTGGTACTAGTTTGGGTAGCCCAGAACCACCTATGTTTTTGGTTCCTCATTCAGCCATAGCTTCCACATCTAAATTGTATCCTTGTATGTATCATAAGAATAGGTGTCAGTTTCACAAGGGAAATTTGAATCCTTGAAAATTCCATCTCACACCATCAGGGATTTCAGGCCTCCTGGGTTAGAAGAAGCCCCAAGGTTTACCCAAAACCTAATTATTTCATTGAAAATTAGTATGAATATTACAATATTAATAATGTGGAGCTAGTGAACCATTTAATGACACTTGATAGTGAGTCATTCATTGAAAATTCCCTGGGTTATTCTGGATGACATCATCAATGGAAGGGAAAAGGAAACATGATCTTCCATGATGCTCTGGATAGTTCCCTAAACATGACTATTCAATATTCTTAGACTAGGTTGTAGGTTTTTTCATAGCTAAATATCTATTTTCCTCCTATTATACTCCGTCATGTTAAATATAACATCAGATCATATTAGTTGTTTGATAATTTCAACCTCAATCATCTTGTCATTAGATACTTCTATCTCAATCTCAACTCTATCCAACCAACAGTAAACCGGATGTCTCTCAGAGCAGGTCATCTAGTCAGATAAAAATATTTTCAACACTATACATACATTAGTGGTTTTCCCAGCATCATATTCTACACCCTGTTCCAATGATTGAAACTCCGTGGGTAAAAATAAGACATTGGATTTGAAATAAGATGTATTGAAGCAACATGAGGGAATACCTATGAGCCTTTGATAAAAAATGGATTTCCTATTTTCAAATGAAATGTGTGAATCCATTTTAAAAACCTTTATAATTACTTTATATTTAAAAGTTGAGGTAGCTTTCACTAAGTAATAATAGGAATAATAGTTCCATTAAGTGGAATTTCAATCAATCATATCATTTTTTATGAAGATAAGGAAATCCTTTTATAGGGGATCACACTCCCTCTATACATCACATACTAGTTTAATGGAATGGAAATCCACTGCTGCCTAGTGGATATCGGCTCTAGGATAAACCTCAAATCACCCTAAACACTTTAAATGATGGGACTGACAATAGAAGTTCTAAATCTCCGCATATAAAAATTCAATATTATTATAAGAGTGAACATTAACCGCCTGGAAATGATTGGATGAAGAAACTATTTGTTGGAAAGATCTCCAACGCTAAATTCACAGTAGTCTCGCATGGTACTACCTACACCATGCTACTAGGTGGTCCCTATATTCATTTTTTGGAAATAGTCTCTTATTCATATCACATGTGCCTCAAGTACTCCCTCAATGGCCGAGTAAGGGTAGTACAGGGTGATGCATCCCCCTTTGACTCATGTAAAGCCTTATATCTGGATTTTTGTTACCACAAGCTAGAATGAATGTACATTCAGACTGATTTGGTTGAGCGCATCAATTCTTCCATTGATCTAATAGCCACTGTATTCAATCAATGGTAAAAAATTGATGAAAACATTATTCTCTCAATTCATAGGCTAGTGACCATATAGCATCCCGCCTTTTTATCACATAAACATTAATTACATTTTACAAAACCAAGGATCTTTAAGGTTTAGTGTCTTGGAAACCAGGAACTTAAAACATGAAAACAACATAAAGAATTCTTCTTAAACACTTGAAAGGCTTCACCTCATGTTCATCCTAGGTTCATTACTGCATCTCATAACCTGGGAACACAAATAAAAAGAAGGGGTGAGCAGAAGGCCCAGTAAGGGAAACAAGAGGATCATTTTACATGTGAAATTGATATACTTCAATAAGGACATGAAAAGAACTTTAAGGGATGAGAAATAAATCATGATGCATTTCAAAATAAAAATAACATTTTTCATAACATGATGATGTGGCTACATCATTTAACAAAGAAAATCATGAACATATCCCCAAGGTCCATCCCCAAGGTGGCATTTGAAAATTACCAAGGTTATTTACCAAGGTATCGTGAAAATTGTAATCTCTAGTGGTTACATCATTACCCATTGCATTGGAGCGCTATCAGGGCGCAACCTTAAATTTGACTTTATTGTCATGTGACCCACATATATCATCATAAAACATTTCATAAATAACCCATATAGCATAAAATAAATGGGTTTCATTTCATAATCATAACGTTTTAAAAACTGCTTTAAAGACATGATCTTTACGTCACTTTAAAACCCACAGAAAAGGATGGTGGGTCTCCTGTATGTAAATACTAGAATTTAATATAGAACATTTTGGTATATATGTGAATACCCCTTTAGAAGAAAGAGCTTTGAGTATTCACTTAATAATATAAAAGAACTTTAGAAAAAGAGAGAGACATTTTGAGACGGAAATTCTGCAGCATAACGACTATGTTATGAGGTTTTAGAAGACATTAAAAAGAGAGGGAAAATGGGTGAAACATTCATAAATGACCCATAAAACAGTATATGGAAAGAATAAGAAGGATACATGATCATGGTAATGAAATTTCAATAAAATACTATTTGAAATAAAAAACATGGAAGGAAGACAAAAATTAGATTTCTCTTATGAAAGTTCGGCAGCCTAACGACGTTACTTCAACATCAACAAAAATGATTTGAAAAGATCAAATAGGGTCTCTCATCATGTGAACATAAGAGTTCAGTATGATAGATATAGAGATAATTCCCCAACATAATTAAAAAGGAACTTGAAAGACTTGACATGAAAGTAGAACTTTGAAAAGAATGGGAAGGGTGAAAGAATCCCCTAAAAATTCGGCAGCCTAACGGCGCCACTTAAAACTTCAAAATACTGAATTGAAGAGATTAAATGGGGTCTCTCATCATATGAACATAAGAGTCCAGTATGATAGGTATAGAGATCATTCCCCAACATAACAAAAAGGAACATTAAGGAATTGTCATGAAAGTAGAACTTCAAAACGAGAAGGGTGAAGAACCACTTAAAAAATTCGGCAGCCTAACGACACCACTTAAAACTTCAAAATACTGAATTGAAGAGATAAAATGGGGTCTCTCATAATATGATCAGAAAATATCAGTATTATAAATTTAGAGATCATACCACAACATAATAAAAAGTAACTTGAAATACTTTACATGAAAATAGATCTTGAAAAATGAGAAGGGAGAGAGAATCCGTTACAAAAATTTCGGCAGCCTAACGGCGCCACTTAAAACTTCATAAAATGAAATAATGAGAGTAAGAGGGGATATCTCATTATATGAACATGAAAAGGGAAGTAAGAGGATTATACAATAACATCATCCAACATAAGAACATGGAGCATAAAAGGAATGACATAAAAGAGATCACTTGAAATGAAAGAGAGAGGTCAGATCCCTTACACTAAAATGTAACTCTTAAACCTCAATGTTTGGGACCTTGAGGCCTTGGGGACACCTTGGGAGGACTCCTTGGGAGGTAATGAGACCAGAACTTCGTTGGGGAACAGTGGGGAGTCGAATTGATGAGAGTAGGGCTTGGTATTTATAGGGAAAGTGAAGGGACAATGCATTAATGGCCAAGGGACACCTCACATGTGCTTTTCTCAAACACATGTGCTCTCCCTTGGCATTTATCATGGAGTTAGGCCACATATGGCCCCAAAAACAATAATTCATCACCCTTGGCCGGCCAACCCTTAAAATATCTCATGACATCATCATGAAACAGTTATGATGTCATTAAACATACTGAAACCCTAAAACTGCATTTTTACTATTCACTGAAAAAAATTCCTCTTTCTCTGAAAAATCCCAAAATTTCACCTTAACTAAATATCGATGCTCTAATTACATTTATGAACTCAATTTTATAAAAATATTTTTCTAAATATTTTTAATTTAATTTTTAAATAAAAACACTATTCATCGAGAATTCATTTTTTTTCAGAAAAATCCCCAAAAATTACCATATTATAATATCGATGCTCTGAGTTCAAAAATAATGTCCTTTTTATAAAAATAATTTTCTAATTATTTTTAATTAAATTTTTAATTAAAAAACACTATTAACCCGAAAAAACTAATACTTGAATAATAATTTATGAAACCGTAATTTAACCATTTTATTGAATCACATTACTTAATCAAGGTGCCTGGATTATTTTAAAACTTTCTTTAAGTGAGATTACTAATCCATTTGGTCATATTACTAATCCTAATCATAAAATCACTATTCATAATTTACTATTCATCAAAAATCATGTTGATCTTATCAGACTCTAAATTTCGTACTGAACATAATTGTAGAAGACCATTTTTTGAGAATCATTACACATTTTTAATTATTTAAGGTTTACATATACATTTTTAAAATATCCTTTTTCTAAAATTCATCAACAATATGCATACAATATTTATCCGGTCATTTAAAAATTCATAAACATTATCATAAGAAGAAGTCCCAATTTTTATTTAAAACAAAGGATTAGACAAGGCAGTTATGGTCTTCTTACATAGCCCCTTATCACACCAGCATAGGACCTAAGTGTAAGGTGTGCTAAGGTGAGAGAGTCTGAGGGAGGCTCGGCCAACATTGCCCGAGTAGTAATTTCTATCAGTTTGAACTTCTCGCAAAGGTGATTCTGTTCAAGCTTCACACGATGAAGTTCGACTTGGGATTGGTCCAGAGCAAAGCCCAATGGTGCTACCTCCTTCCCAAGTTATGTTAGATGGGATTCGATCGGTCCAAGACTACTAGGTGAGGCCATCAAATCTTCTTTCTATAATAATTAACCAAGATTACTTGTATTTAGAGACAATAATCAAAACATTTTGTTCACGGCGGTCATATTGACCGATGGTCATATAACACTCAAAAACCAATGGTCTCATTTTAATTATAATCATGTTTATCAAATAAAACATTTTTGTTGAGTATAAAAATAAAATAAAATAACACATGAAATTAGGAAACAAGATTTATTCAAAAATTTCGGGCTGTTACAATCTTCCCCCCTTAAGAAATTGCGTCCTCACAATTTTTTTTAAAATTGGGTTTTGAAATTTCATTGAAAGTCCCACATCGGAAAAAGAGTCAGTAACACCATTACTTTAAAAGAATGAAAAGGAAGTATAAAGGCTACCCGTGTTTACTCATACTGGGATTCCATGTAGAAAACATGGACATGGAGGAGAAAACAAAGGGTAACGTTCTAAAGGAGAGTGATAGAAAACATGTTTAGGAGGAATTTAACCACCAGAAAATCCCAAAATTATGATGTGTGTAAGCGGTCTTTAATTACCCAGTTGGAAACGTAAACCAACAACATTTTTGTTTTACGTTACTTTTCATAACTTTGGGGAATTCATTTACAACATAGATAAAAAACATAAGGAAATATATCTACCTTTACATAGAGTTTCATACATTAATATGTTTCTACCAAAACTAATCTTTTCTCCAAACGATGAGCATTCAAAACTACTTGGTCTCATCAAAACACAATAATTATCTTCTAGAGAATCTCATAATCCACAAAAGATCAACTATATATTTCTTCTATCTTTAAGCATTATCCCAAAATTAGAAAGGGTAAGGTAAAACAACTCTTTAAAAAGAATCCCATAGGAATGGAAACTACTTTTAAATCTTCAAAGTTCCATGGTAATACCCAATGTTCATCATAGACCATTCCATAAATAACAGTCCTTAAAATTCTTCAAAGTAAACCAAACTAATATTGAAACCCAAATACAAGAAGGACTTGATAACATAGTCTTCCAAAATAAACTTTATTGTTCATCTCCAAACAACATCAACCACTCCTAACATCTTATAACAAAAGTAGCTAACCTAAACATATTTTACCCAAGATAGGTTAATCATTCCCGTAAGTAATCTAAATTACTATAAGTCCACCTTAAATTCATTGATTATTCAAAATATAAGTCAAACTTACTCCTCAATGAAAATACCGTAGTAATCTATTTACCTTGGTCATATAGGGTCCTCAAAATAGTGAACATCTTCCATAATAATAATCATCTTTTAATCCCATAATTATCTCTATCGTATTAATACGGCAATCGTAGCATTTCCTATCACACTGGTTGTTGGGACATGTTCTTCCATTTCCCGCTATTAACTAAGAAAAGAAGCTATAGTTAGGGGCTTAAATACTTATCCAATAATCATGAAAAGAAACTTAAAGAATCTAAGGATAGCTTGTAGAAGTAAAGTATACCCTAACTTGTGATCCCCTAGGTTCCCTTCTAGGTTATCCATGATCATATATTCTTATGTAAACCATTATTTTATTTTAACTTTGTTCCTTTAACAATGGTTCATATTAAGCTTATGAATTTACCAAAGCTTATCCCCCGGGAGTGTCGTAACCAAGAGTGCAGCAAGGCCCATTGTCGTGTACCAGTTCCCATTCGAGTCTAGCTCAAAGTGGTGTTTTCGGGTTTTACCCCTATGTACATCTGTGCCAGAGCCACCTCTACCTGCTTATATCCAGACAGGGATGTATTTGCTTGGAAACCCCATACTCAATACTCACCAAAATACCAGGAAAATTTCTTATATTTAAACTCTTCTATAGGGTTATTCCTAAAGTTTATATATGCTAATTTCCAAAAATAACTAAACCATCCTTTGATACCAACTATAGCATCCCGCCTTTTTATCACATAAACATTAATTACATTTTACAAAACCGAGGATCTTTAAGGTTTAGTGTCTTGGAAACCAAGAACTTAAAACATGAAAACAACATAAAGAATTCTTCTTAAACACTTTAAAAGCTTCTCCTCAAGTTCATCCGAGGTTCATTACTGCATCTCATAACCTGGGAACACACCTCAAAAGAAGGGGTGAGCAGAAGGCCCAGTAAGGGAAACAAGAGGAACATTTTACATGTGAAATTGATATACATCAATAAGGACATGAAAAGAACTTTAAGGGATGAGAAATAAATCCTGATACATTTCATAATAAAAATAAAATTTTTCATAACTTGATGATGTGGCTACATCATTTAACATAGACAATCATGAACATATCACCAAGGTCCATCCCCAAGGTGTCATTTGAAGATTACCAAGGTTATTTACCAAGGTATCGTGGAAATTGTAATCTCTAGTGGTTACATCATTACCCAATGCATTGGAGCGCTATCAGGGTGCACCCTTAAATTTGACATTATTTTCATGTGAGCCACATATATCATCCTAAAAAATTTCATAAATAACCCATATAGAATAAAATAAATGGGTTTCATTTCATAATCATAACGTTTTAAAAACTACTTTAAAGACATGATCTTTACGTCACTTTAAAACCCACAGAAAAGGAAGGTGTGTCTCATGTATGTAAATCCCAGAATTTAAAATAGAACATTTTGGTATATATTTGAATACCCCTTTAGAAGAAAGAGCTTTGAGTATTCAATTAATAATATAAAATAACTTTAGAAAAAGAGAGAGACATTTTGAGACGGAAATTCTGCAGCATAACGGTTATGTTATGAGGTTTTAGAAGACATTAAAAAGAGAGGGAAAATGGTTCTAACATTCATAAATGACCCATAAAATAGTAGATGGACAGAATAAGAAGGATACATGATCATGGTAATGAAATTTAAAGAACATACCATTTGAAATGAAAAACATGGAAGGAAGAAAAAAAATTAGATTTCTCTTATGAAAGTTCGGCAGCCTAACGGCGTTACTTCAACTTCAACAAAAATGATTTGAAAAGATCAAATAGGGTCTCTCATCATGTGAACATAAGAGTTCAGTGTGATATATATAGAGATAATGACCCAACATAACTAAAAAGGAACTTGAAAGACTTGACATGAAAGTAGAACTTTGAAAAGAATGAGAAGGGTGAAAGAATCCCCTAAAAATTCGGCAGCCTAACGGCGCCACTTAAAACTTCAAAATACTGAATTGAAAAGATCAAATGGGGTCTCTCATCATATGAACATAAGATTCCAGTATGATAGGTATAGAGATAATACCCCAACATAACAAAAAGGAACATGAAGGAATCGTCATGAAAGTAGAACTTCAAAACGAGAAGGGTGAAGAACCACTTAAAAAATTCGGCGGCCTAACGGCGCCACTTAAAACTTCAAAATACTGAATTGAAGAGATCAAATGGGGTCTCTCATCATATGATCACGAAAGATCAGTATGATAAATTTAGAGATCATACCCCAACATAATAAAAAGGAACTTGAAATACTTTACATGAAAATAGATCTTGAAAAATGAGAAGGGAGAGAGAATCTGTTACAAAACTTTCGGCAGCCTAACGGCGCCATTTAAAACTTCATAAAACGAAATAATGAGAGTAAGAGGGGATCTCTCATTATATGAACATGAAAAGGGCAGTAAGAGGAGTATAGAATAACATCCTCCAACATAAGAACATGGAGCATAAAAGGAATGACATAAAAGAGATCACTTGAAATGAAAGAGAGAGGTCGGATCCCTTACCCTAAAATGTAACTCTTAAACCTCAAAGGTTGGGACCTTGAGGGCTTGGGGACACCTTGGGAGGACTCCTTGGGAGGTAATGAGACCAGAACTTCGATGGGGAAGAGTGGGGAGTCTAATTGATGAGAGGAGGGCTTGGTATTTATAGGGAAAGTGAGGGGACAAGGCATTAATGGCCAAGGGACACCTCACATGTGCTTTTCTCAAACCCATGTGCTCTCCCTAGGCATTTATCATGGAGTTAGGCCACATGGGGCCCCCAAAACAATAATTCATCACCCTTAGCCGGCCAACCTTTAAAAGATCTCATGACATCATCATGAAACAGTTATGATGTCATTAAACATACTGAAACCCTAAAACTGCATTTTTACTATTCACTGAAAAAAATTCATTTTCTCAGAAAAATCCCAAAATTTCACCTTAACTGAATATCGATGCTCTAATTACATTTATGAACTCCATTTTATAAAAATAATTTTCTAAATATTTTTAATTTAATATTCAAATAAAAACACTATTCATCGAGAATTCATTTTTTTTTCAGAAAAATCCCAAAAAATTACCATAACATAATATCGATGCTCTGAGTTCAAAAATAAAGTCCTTTTTATAAAAATAATTTTCTAATTATTTTTAATTAAATTTTTAATTAAGAAATACTATTCACCCGAAAAAACTAATACTTGAATAATAATTTATGAAACCGTTATTTAACCATTTTATTGAATCACATTACTTAATCAAGGTGCCTAGATTATTTTAAAACTTTCTTTGAGTGAGATTACTAATCCATTTGGTCGTATTACTAATCCTAATCATAAAATCACTATTCATAATTTACTATTCATCAAAAATCATGTTGATCTTATCAGACTCTAAATTTCGTACTGAACATAATTTTAGAAGACCATTTTTTGAGAATCATTACACATTTTTAATTATTTAAGGTTTACATAATCATTTTTAAAATATCCTTTTTCTAAAATTCATCAAAAATATGAATACAATATTTATCCGGTCATTTAAAAATTCATAAACATTATCATAAGAAGAAATCCCAATTTTTATTTAAAACAAAGGATTACACAAGGCAGTTATGGTCTTCTTACATATCCCCTTATCACACCAGCATAGGACCTAAGTGTAAGGTGTGCTAAGGTGAGAGAGTCTGAGGGAGGCTCGACCAACATTGCCCGAGTAGTAATTTCTATCAGTTTGAACTTCTCGCGAAGGCGATTCCGTTCTAGATTCACACGATGAAGTTCGGCTTGGGTTTGGTCCAGAGCAAAGCCCAATGGTGCTACCTCCTTCCCAAGTTCTGTTAGATGGGCATCGATCGGTCCAAGACTACTAGGTGAGGCCATCAAATCTTCTTTCTATAATAACTAACCAAGATTACTTGTATTTAGAGACAATAATCAAAAAAATTTGTTCACGGCGGTCATATTGACCGATGGTCATATAACACTCAAAAACCAATGGTCTCATTTTACTTATAATCATGTTTATCCAATAAAACATTTTTGTTGAGTATAAAAATAAAATAAAATAACACATGAAATTAGGAAACAAGATTTATTCAAAAATTTGGGGCTGTTACAGACCACATTTTGAAACCACTATAACTTTATTTTCTCCATGAAAAATGGAATAATATTCCCTACGAGGAAGGTGTTTCCATAAATTACCTCATACTATTACAAAGGATAGGTTTAGGTTATACCTTAATCCCTAAATCCTATGAAGTACTATGAAGTTCAACCTATGAAGAAAAATCCATGAAATTCCCTATTGTTTCATAGAGTAGGGTTGACTCGAGAGAAGACAAAAATCCAGCATTTCATCGACATCAATCATGGACCCTATGGTTAAAGGTATGTTGAAATAGGATCTATAGCATTTATCACCATATTATCAGTAGATTGAGGACCCAACATAGAGGATTATATGTCTGCCCAGGCAAGAGCTTGGGATTCCCTTGATTCAATAAGGCCGGAAGATCAGCCTCCACACATGGATTTTCTAATA
Source organism: Viscum album (assembly GCA_963277665.1). Classification (NCBI taxonomy): domain Eukaryota; kingdom Viridiplantae; phylum Streptophyta; class Magnoliopsida; order Santalales; family Viscaceae; genus Viscum; species Viscum album. The sequence continues at coordinate 1,215,829,791 of OY728141.1, forward strand.
TCATATGATGAAGAGGATTTGTAAGACACCACTACTGTATTTAAAGAGGGTTCTTCCACCACCATTTATGAGTTAAATTATGTAAACCATGGTCTTATGGAAGACCTAAGGCTGATGTTGATCAATGAATCCATGTCTAATAATTTAAAACAATAGTATGTATCCTTCCTGAAGAAGAACCATGACATATTCTTTTATAGATGTGATGAGATTCCAAGACTGAACACTCAGGTCATCATTCAGTACCTTGGTCTCCTAGCTGGTCACCACGGGTTCAACAATTCTCTTAAAAAGATTCACCCCTCTCACAATGCCATGGTCGAGGATGAAGATAAAAATATTATCAAAGGAATTTTTTTTAGGGAATTTGGGTACCCTGTTAGATAGCCAGCATCATCTCAATCATGTTGAATAATGAGTATATATGAGTTTCAATCGACCTAGGGGCCCCAAATAGCACTGTATGAATGATTATTTTACCCTATTAGTCACATAGTTGTTTATTGATGTCATGGTAGGGTTTCATTCCCTCCTTTTAATGGATAAATAATTTGGGTATAATTAGATCTGGATGGCCCCCACGGATGAGAATTCCACCACCTTCAAGGTGGAGCAAGGAACATTCTATTATCATGTGATGCCATTTATCTTGAAGAACACATGATCCGATTATCAATATAAAATGCACCACATCTTCATAAAAACTCTCTAGATGTAGGGGGAATGAAATTTTCTAGAATTGCTGGTCATATATCTCCATTCTCAAGACCATCTCAAATACCATAAGAAGATGTTCAGTTCCCTACACTCTTGACATGTAAAGATAAACCAATTGAAGTGTGCATTCAAGGTTACCTCAGAATAATTTATCTGATTCTTCATAAGATACATAATATTAGAGATCTACTCAAAAAAGATAAATTCCATGATATGGATTCCTCCCCTGAGAACTCTTCTTGAGTTTCAAGGTATTTAATGCTACTTATACAAAATTTGCAATTATTTTGAATATATAGTTATTAATTGTAATAAATTCTCAAGGTTCATTATGAAATGAATCATTTTATAGAGGTAGAATGTGTTTTAAAACACTTTTGAGGATATCAAGTAGTATCAACAATAGAATCTGGTTCTGATGCCACATGTATCTAGAAAACCATTGGTCATCTACTAAACCACCCAGGAATAGTACTTTGATTCCATTCTCACTAATAAAAAGAATTAGGGTAGGGAATATAATTAATATTATCTTAGACGCCTGCTCCTAGACATGGATACCATAAACCCCATATTGAGAAGAGTTAAATCCTGCTAGATTTTGTAATGTAAATTTGCAACATTATCTCTTGATATGTGAGATACAGATGGCATCCTGAGTGGACCCACTAAATATATCATCAATCATCCCATGTTTATGTGAGGGATTCCACATTGGGTAGGGATCCCCCAGTAGCTAGATATCAAATTTTCCTCACAAATTTCCATCATAATCCATAAACTATAAGATTATATAGCCACTCATCCAATCCTATTATAATTTCCCCAATGTTTTGATTTCTTAAGTGAGGTTATCCTCTCAGTAGATTGGGTCGTTCTATGTTGGATGATTCATTTCGATACTGTCTCACATATCACAACTATAATAAGGCTCAAAAATAAAAATATAGGTATTGTAGACATGGGCATAAAATTTAGGACTCCAATATAGATCATCCAATCATATTCATTTAGGTTTTCATAAGGATTCACCAATAATGAGGCAGATTAGTATTATTTCATTACCGTTCTGGAGTTGGACCGAAATATTTATTTATATAGCTTACATGTGAAGGGATACTCCAAGATATTTATCAATAAAGTTAATGGTGTCTCTATCATTTGAATGAAATACATTGTGACCATTTTCATGTGAACTCATCTACTAATAGAAATGTTCCCTTCCTAGCTCGATGTGATTCATTTCCTCGATCATGGAATGATTGAGCTAAATCCTTAGAAATCTTGGATATATTTTTCATAGATCCTGACCAATAGAACATGATAATTATATCAAAACACCTTAGGTTATTTACCCCCAAAATTTCAGATGATGATGATAGGAAAAATGTAAACTAATAGTGCATCGATGCTTCTACACCATGACACACATTTCCTCACAAAGTAGAGTAAATTCCTGATTGTTATTCTTTTTTAATTTATTATCAATAGTGTGGAATTATTCTCTTAGACTGAGCTGAGTGAGAGTGTATTTATTAGTGTGAAATATTTTTCACCCTCCAAAGTGGTCTTAACTTTGATAAATCACACTACAGACATGGGTTTGATGGAATTCTCCACTATTGCATCCAATGAGTTGAAATCCCTAAGGTAATGCAAGAATCCCATGATGTGTCTTGTTGAACCCATAAAATTAGATTAAATCTCTCTCACCAAATTTTTATGGTGGGATTATTATATCCCACCATGGTCCATTACCCCATTGAGTTTTCAAAGAGGATTCATGTGTTTCAAATTCATTCAAATTTTTTTCATTGACTAGAGGACCTTCACCACCACACTAAATACACTTATCCATTTATCATATGAGAACTCTAATTTATAGGTCCATACTTTCCACTGATATCTCACTAGTGAAGATTCATTCTCAATATAATAGACATATTCCCCTTTGGTTAGAATTGATTCCGCTCAAGGGAGAGAAATCCTGGTCAATGATCATGTTTTTGATCAACCACATACTCAATAAATTGGGTGTTACTCATGCTATTCACACAAAAAATAGATCTAACTCCTAGTATGTCAAGTTGATGAAATTAAACCCCATGTACAACATAAAGTCATACCATACTTGTCACTGCCACTCATAAAAAAATGGGTAGATCAAGGAATTCAAAAATACTCTATATATCAACTTATAAAAGATGGTGGTAAAAAAAAATAGGTGGCCAAAAAAGATCCCATAACCCTCTAGGATTATTATACAATGACTAAAAAATCCATCCAAGTGACCCCATTCTCTATGGGGTGTGTAATAGTTGTATTTCCCGTCGAGGTTATGTTTTCATCGCTATAAACCACTATCTATGAGTATAAGACATTATTAATTATAGAATAAGTCTTTTTAGATGATATGGACTCTATAAAAGAGAACTAGATTCAGGACTTCCAAAATCTTGTGAGGCACTAGAATTGGATAGCGATAGCATTCAATTAGAAGGTTCTCCTCTCATCCTTTCTCCAGGGTGACATTGTACTGGCTCTCAAAATACTAAGGATACCAAGAATATATCCACAAAAGTTGGATCCCATGTGCGATTGGCCATATATCATTCATAATTAATATTCTAATAAATATTACTCTTTGATCAACATGGACAGAGAGAATATCAGACCTATAACCAATGCCAAATTTCTCAAGTAGTATTTTGTGCAAGGATTCCATGGTCTATGCAGCATGACCTTAACCTATTTTTTGGGGTCAAATCATTATGAACATTAAACAAAAACATCCACAAGGCCCATGCATCATGACTTCAAGTGTTTTTAGTTGGTAGAAGGATTATGAACATAAAATATTTCATGCCCCTATTGTCTGGGTTGTATTATATTAAACTAAAAATCATAAAATCCTTGGTGAAAAATGATAAATTGTGACCGTACCTACAATAAAACCATTATTCCTCATAATGATTATTGATTTGACCCCGTATATAACCATGATCCCTCATGTTTTAAGTATGATATGATCCAAAACGGCATATCCTATGTACAACCATGATGCCTTGTGCGATAATTATAATATAGTCAAAAACCATACCTAGTTTAAAATTGGGATCCCTCATTTGATATATGATGGAAAAAATTTAATATCCTCCACAAATGTCATTAAATTTTATCCTTACCCCATTTTACAAACATTGGATACACCATGAAATTCATGAGATTCCACAATTCCCTTATCAGAGAGGATTTCCCCCACTCTCCATGTTGATCTTCTAGAAAACTACATTCCATAACTATGCATGGGTTGATTCCCATATTTTTTGTATATGTAATGATGGAAAGACATCCCATATTTTTTCCCAAACTCATGTGTATCAACCCTTCATCTCCATGTTATCATTTAGAGTCTATGAATTATGACCTTAAAATGTGTTCATTTTGCCTAAGTGTATTTATGTGGTTCCTGGGCCTACGTGACCTCATTTTTCAATGGGGATAACCCACTTCATTCGACAAAGATACCCATGATAAAAATATCATCCCAATCCATGTATCATGATACTAAACTATTTTATTTCTACCATTACCCCAAATGAATCATTATGATCATAAATTATGTAACATCTTATCTTGGTATTTTTGTGGTATACGGTACTGCATGCCAACCTTTCATTTGGTTTTGGATGGTTTTGTTCCACATAGATACCCTTGAGAAAACACTACCATATTCCATTAATTATGAGTTTAAACTATTTTATATTATTCCATTAATAATGTCATCAAACATTTTAGCTTGGTCCAAGCCATACAACATTACATTGTGTGTAATTTGTATTAGGATCGTTTCATTTAGTGAAAGACGTCATCAGATCCTTTTAAATTTAGTTTTAACTGTTTTGTACCACATGAACATCCTTAAAGTATCCCTTTATCAACCCACCTAGTCCAATGATTATGACCCTAATCTATGGGAACTCACCACTCATTGACATGGTTGGCTTCATGACTGGTGTTAAAGAAAGCCTATGCCTATGCCTATTTCCAACAATACATGTCGACTGATTCTCATTTCCATGGGATATGTAGTTATAACAATATATTATTTCTCCATTCTCATCTATATATTCATTATAATACCATCTCTTACCCGTGATGCTATCAGCCCGAAATTCTATAATAGTAATCCTTTTTAGGCATAAGCCACATTGCCTTAACTTGACAATAAGTGGGTTGATATTCCCTTTTAGACTGATATGAAAAAGAATAAGACTGAAAAATTGATGCGAAAAACCTTCCCATATTCTCATCACACAATGTTAAACTATATCCCTACCCTATATAAAAACGAGGTTCCTAATAATGTGAGAAGGTTTACCCTATGTGAATTTGAAATTCCTCATATCCTGATATGAGAAAATTTAATATCCTAATTTTATATGGGATCCTAAGAACTATGTGTGTATTGATTCTAATCCTCAAGAGATACATAGTGATGAACAAATATTTTATCATTGGATCATCCCAATCATCGAAACATTTCAAGGACTTCTCTTCCCTGACATAATAAAGTTGACCCATGGAACTATTTCTTATGTTTTGTGAGGAAAAGGGTCCCTTTAACCCTCATTACCCATTGATTCATCACTCATTAATTCCCCAAAATCCCCTTGAAAACCTTTACACCTTTTTGTTCAGTGCTATATGAGCTTAAAAAAACATCCCCTACAATTCGATCTCTGTGACGTTAAACTAGAATAAGCCTTAGTCCATGTTTTAAGAAATTAAACTACAATTCACAAGGTCCGTAGGGCCTGATCAGAAACTATTGTATTACCCTATATAAATATGTGATTCTTCTAAATGAGAGATAATTTTACCCCATAAAAACCAGGATGACTCAGATGATAATTATGAGATGAGACACATAATAAAACATATAAAACTAATATGTCACCTAATATTATTTGATATGATATCCTTGTTGGAGAGGATGTCACTCTACCATAATCAATCCCCTAACATGACATGTCTCATAACTACGTGTTGAGTTATTCATATCCCTATAGAATATGTAGTGATGAATTAATATTTTATCTCTATACCATCACTATCATTGAATAATCTAAGGGTATTTCCCCTCAAGTTTAGTATTTATTCTCACCTACCCTCATGTTTATAGGGTGTTTTTATGTGCTCCCATTGCACATTATTTTCCCTCTGATACATTCCCCAATGCCACATTTGCACTTTTTTCCTTATTTGAATTGGATGATCATCATTATACTTATCTAAAAAGGATTCCTAAAGGAATTTTCTCATACCACACTAGATCAGCTGCCTTCATGGGTTCATTCCATGATGTATCACTGGAAACAAATTTGGGCCCCATGTTTCGAACTAGGAAAATGGTCGATTCTATGTTTCTTCATCCCATTATTAAAATAAATGGGAAAACATTGTTTCAAACATGGTAAATTGTTTTTTACCATCTATTAGTTACTCCAATTTCACTCTTATGGTATGGGTAGTCACAATCTCCCATGTCGGATTAGTTGATCGCATACATCCCTTGTTTTGTTCTCCCCTATGAATAATGGTACCTCTATACAACTCAATATTTCTCACACCAAGAATTTATCACATGGGATAAAGATTTGGGAGTGTATTTTCTTCAACTAAGGGTGAGATGAAAGAGCAACCCATATTTATAATATCATTGACCATAAACTATGATTTTGAGTCCAAACGCAATGACTCTAATCTATGTGTAGATCGTCCTTTGAATGTGTTTTGTTTTTTTGGGAATCTGTATCCAAAATTAACATTAGGTTTTTCACCCCACCACACTACACTTATACATGTGAGATACTCATTCTTGATATATTCATAATGACCATATATTATGTTTCATTTGTATCATATATGTTTTTTACATCATTCTGCTGCCTCATAAGCCCCTACATTTACATCATGTTACCTTTCTAAAATTTTTCAAAAATTCATTTGATACATGTTAGGCCCACTAGGTCGAATACCCTGAGACGGGGGTGAATCGGGATATGACAGATTAAAACTCTATCTCGTTTGAATCTTGTTTTGTTGTTAGAAAAAACTCAATTCTCACTTCATCCTGTAGAAATATATGAACTGATACGAAATCATGCACAGAATATAGCAATTTTTACATGGTTCACCCTCACTAGGCTACGTCCAAAGAGAATACAACGAAAATGTGTGGATGTACCAAATTCACTGAGCCTCACTTCCAATAATGAGTACACTGTTTGGGATATATCTTGTATGCCCAGGCTTGATGTCTATATAATTTTTAGGGTCTACACACTACATTCCCAAGGGTCACTCACTATGCCTTTTTTTCTAGCTCACTGCTGGTGGAAAAGGTCACTGGATTCCTCTTTCTTCGCTCACTAATTTTGCAAAGGTATCCACTCACAGTTTATCAACTTCTAGTTCAAACACGGTTTATGGAATTGTATGTCCCTTAATTTTCATCAATTCATGCATCCTCAACTATAGGTAGATGCTCTGTTGAAGTTCTGTCTTCACTCAAATATGAAATCTACCTTCCAGGGTACTTCTATGTATCGAAAAATACTTTCCCAAACTGAATTGAAGCTTTTCCAAGCTTCCTTGATAAAATCGCAAACCACATTCATGTCCTGCATACTGAGTACCAATTTTGGTACATGGGACACCTTCATCATCTACCATAGCCGCTACCATGAACCACCCTTTGTCCATGGACTGCCTCTACCTTTTCGATTGCATACCGCTACCATGTACCGATTCCACAAACCTCCTCTGTGAAACCCCTCCTGTCTGCGAACTGTTCTCTGTTCGTGGACTGCCTTCAGTTCCACGTACCAGAGATCCCCCTCCGTGAACCACTTGTGAAATTATCCCTCTCATATGCCATATATTTCTCCTTCATATACCTAGAAAACTCCATCCATGTACCGGACTTCCACCTCGAAGTACCAGACCTCCTTTGAAGATTAGGAATCCCTGAAAACACCTTCAGTATAAACCACTTTCGTACTTTGATGAATTCACAAAGAAAAAATTATTTTATAAAAATGTTCAATATCCATATTAATTGATGGGGTTAGAGATTCTTATGTAGGAAAAGATAACTTCTTAATCCTCTAAATTATGATTTACTGAATCATTAATCTAGCCTTTACCACTTACTGATCCTTCTGCCGTTGTGAACCAGAATCCATCTACGGACAATTTTCCTACGTGCTCTATATACCTCCTTTTCACCTATGAGATCGATCACCTCTGTCGACATCAGTGCATCCACATACCGCATCACCTTCCACCATGAACCATTTTTTGTTTTGCGAACCGCACCCGCATACCGTTTCTGCTGCTCCACGTACTGTTCCCGGAACACGTTACATAGCCAAGGTATTATTGTACCTGATACTCACCCTTTTCCTATTTTGTTAATCATTATTCATAAAATTCACTCCTATAAACAAATACTTCTTTTTTCCAACATCAAACTCTTGATAGGCCCCAATATTTGGAAAACACTGGAAAACTATTCCAACTTAAAAACATATCTTCGAAAAACACCAACCATACTCACGTGCAGTTAGCTAGATTTGTTAATAAACAAAACCATACCCAAAACATACTGAGAGGATTCATTTAGGGACTTTTATGATCAGTCACCCCACTTTGGGTTTATTGACAACTTTTCTTAAAACAATTCTCTGCATTTTGATATCTCATTAAAGCTCCTTCAAACCACAACCACCATTCACCCCATGTGTTAAAGATAGTGATCAAGGATTTACTCAACATGTATTGTAAGCCTACATGATCTATTATTAGCATGTGAAACATGAGTATAATAAAAAATTTATCAATGAATCACTTCATTGATAATCCCCAAGTGATGATACCATACTTATACTAATGAATTTCTTTCATCATGACCCTTAGCTATCGTGATTTATAATCATAGATATATAACTTCTAGCATTGTCATATTTAATGATCCCCCTATCTTATAGCTCTACCAAGCCGATACAGCTCAACTTCAACTACCCCTATCTCGCTGCTCCACTTAACAGCTTCTCCGCACATATTTTCTCCCCTTGGAAGTCACACTTTCTCTCCCTCTGTCAACAAACCTCAAGGGAACTTCAAGGTTGTCTGCAACCGGGTGAAGAATACATTTAATCACATTAGGGAAAGACACATCATACCTTGGGAAGAGGGGGACACACATCCACACATCTTCAAGTGTGGGAATTCGACTGGACTCCCAGATCCAGTTGATTCCTTTCAAATTATTTTTTGGGTAAGGCATTTTTCAGAATGACTGCAACCTTTTGTTCTGTAGGCACATACTCCAACTCCATAAGCCCCTACTCCACCTTCTCCTTGTTTAAATGAAATTTGATTTCAAAGTGCTTTTTCCTTGAGTGATTGAATGGATTTTTTTTTTCTTAGATTTATATCACTTGAACTATCATAATGAATTCCAATCAAATATTTCACTGAAATTTCTACATCTTCATGTTGTTGTTTCATCCACAATAGTTGTGTTCAAGCTTGAGTAGCGGCAATGTTTTTAGATTCTGCAGTGCTTAATGAAATGAAGTCTTCTTTCTTTATTAACCTAGAAATAAGTAATCTTTCCTGATAAAAGTCACCTTCTGATGTTGGCATCCTATCATCTGTCGAACCATCCCAGTCCGCATCTGTATATCCCAATAACTCAATATGATATTTTTCATTATACATTAAGACAAAATTCATTGTTCCCTTGATATAATAAAGAATTCATTTTACATTAATCATGTAGCTTAACTTGGGATTTCATTGATACCTCACAACATGGCATATAGAAAATACAATATCTGGCCCTGTCGATATCAGGTACAATAGAATTCTAATTATTTTCTTGTATTTTGTGATATTAACTAGCTTTCCTTAATCATCTCATGAAAATTTTAACCGAGTAGCTTCCAATGTCTTCATCTCATTGGAATTACCCATTTCAAACCTTCTTAAAACCTCCTTGGAATATATAGATTGAGAAATAATATTGGAATTCCTTCTTTATGTCATATTTAATCTAAGGAAAAATGTCACCTCTCCAATCATCAACATTTTGAACTCACTTTTCTTGAATTCAAAAAATTCTATGCATTGTTCTTCATCTAATCTAGGAAAGATTATTTCATCGACACAAACCAGAACCATCATCCTTTGACTATTTCCATTATTGTAATAAAAAATGTAATCAACTCAACCATGTTGAAAATAAAGATTCTTTAGAAACTAATCAATCCTTGAATACTATCCTCTTGGTGCTTACTTAAAACCATATAAAAACTTCTTCAGTCAACAAAATCTATTATCATCTCTATGAATGAGAAAACCATTTGGTTTCTAAATGTAGAATTCTTCTCCCAGAAATACACTAAAAAATGATGTCTTGGCATACATATGAAAAACATTAAACTTCTGTTTCATGGCTATAGCCAAGTATAATCTAATTCTCTCTATCCTTGCAACAGATGTTAATGTCTCATCGAAATCATTAACCTCTATCATGGAGTACCCTTTGCACATAACTCATTCTTTATTTTGAATCACAGCATTGGCTTCATTCATTTTGTTACGAAAGACCCATTTTGTCCACATGACAATCTTGTATTCTGGTCTAGAAACAGTTTCCCACATTTGATTCTTCTCAATTTGGTGAGGCTATTCATTTGATTCCTGAACCCAATTCTCATCTCTAGTTTCTTCATCAAAGCATTTAGTCTCTACATGTGATATGTATGATTATTGCTTTAGATACTTCAACCTTATTGTCTGCACAAGTTCTGTCAAATCACCAATTATGTTCTTCCTATCACTTTTATATTTCTACACGGGTCCCTAGGAAGACACTAATTTATTCTCATCATCTAATTATTCTTCTGAATCAATCTCTGTGGTTAGAGCAGATCCTGATCTACTCCTCTCTTCATCGTTATCCTCCTCAGTATGATCATGTATTTGCTGAGTATTATGTTCATTTTCTACTATAGTCACATCATGACCCTCAACTATCTTTCCCAGAAACTTATAGAATCATTTATATTCTTTCATTTTCTTTGAGTATCAATGAAATATCCCTTCATCCCCACGAGATTCAAAATTCATATGTTTCTCCTTATTAATCATGAAACAATTACTTCTAAATATTCAAATGTACTTTAATGAAGGCATCATTTTATAACATAACTCATATTGAGTTTTCTCCCTTTTTGGACAAAGTAAATCTCTATTTTAAGTGTATATTTTTTTCATCATTGCTTCCTTCCAAAATTTCTTTGGATGGTCTTTCATAATGAGCATTGTTCGGGCTATGTTGTTGAAAATCCAATTTCTTCTCTCAACTACTCCATTCTACTATAGTTTTCTTACTAGTAATACTTTATGGTTTATCCCGTGTTTTTCATGATAATCCCCCACTTGGTTATTTGGGAACACTTTTCAATTATTTATTCGAATCGATTAGATTTTTTGACCAAGCATATTTTCATATTCTCGACGATAACTTGTAATGAAACTGAACACATTAGATTTGTGGGTGATTATTGAAACTTATGCCATTCTACTGTAGTCATCAATGAATGGAACACAATATCTCATCCCATCAATATCCCTTGGGGAAAATGGTCTACACTCATCAATATGAACCAGCTTAAGAAATCATGTTGACTATTTCTCATTTTTCTTATATGTCTTTAGAATGATCTTCCCATGTTGGAAGGAATCACATGAATGAGTACGATCACATGATAATCTAGGAATATTTTGAGATTCATTATATTTTACCAAATAATCTAAGGTACCTTGGCTAATGTACCAAAGACTCTTATTCCATAACTTGTTTTTTTTTCTTCCTTGGACAGAAAGAAATTATCTTCTTCTCCACTTATGAGGTAGAGATTCCCTTTGGTACACATTACTTACAACACAACAACACCAAAATTTTACTTGATTATAAATATTTTCTTAAAAAACATAGGGAATTTCTTGATTCACATAATTGACTAACACTAAGAAAGTTGTGACTAAGCCCCTCAATAACCAAGACATCTACTCATCTCATGTCTTTTTCTCCAATCCTGAATTTTCATGAACCCATAATTTTTAAACCCTCATCATTATCGAATCATAGATTTCCTTATTTACCATACATGGTTCCAGTTAGTATATTATTATTTCCCCTCATATGGAAAGTTTATTTATTGTCAATTATCCATATCCTTATGCAATCTGATGCCTTTAACGCAATTTCTACAACCACAACCTATTCCGATCTATTATTTTTGACCCGAGACTTCAAATTCATAACTGATATAGAATGATAATATTGTTCTTACTTAGTATATGATTGTTCATCTTCAACCTACATAGATAAAAATAGATTTTGAATTTTCATCTCAGTTAAAGATAATTTTGGATGCTTTTTAGAAACAAATTAAGTATTCCTCGACACATTCCACTGCATTATTGATATGAAATATCTTTCCATATGTCTAAGACCTTTACACCTAAAACAATGACAGTAAAATGATGACCTGAAATAATTAACTCTATATGACAACCTTTGTTGTTCTTGTTCCCTTTGGAACCTCTTTGATATGGAACATAAAGTTTGAGAGTTTTCCATCTTACCACAAAAATAGCATCTTATGTGAGTTACATTCCTATGTGGTACTAATGCTCCATTAGTTGTTCCTTGGGTTCTATTAATCTCATGATTCTACTTCATTCCAAAATCAGTCATCAATCTTGGAGTTGGAGATTATGGTCTGACTTGAATTATAACTACTTCCAGTTTTAGATCAATCCCATTTTGTTCTGATGGACCATTCCACTCAAATATCATCTTATATGTTGCATGTATGATATTATTTCTTGATGTTGAATCGAGAGTTAGCAGTTTCTTCTAATATTCAATTGTTCATTGCAGACTAATGACATCTTCTTCTAGATGCTCAATAGGATTGACTTGATCTTTTCCAGTTTCACTTAAACTATCAATTTTAATTTTATATTATTGAATTTTGAGTTTGTACTAAACCATATTTTTGGATATTTTTATCATTTAAGATGTCAAATTTTCAATTTATTTATTCATCTCATAATTATCTTCTTCCTAATATTGTATAAAGAGTTTGGCCTCATGAACAACTTTGTAAGCTTTCTTCTTTTTGGATATTAAAATATCAATCTCTTCAAGAGTATCTCCTAATTCAGACTGAATATCAACTCTTCCTTCAATTTTTGCTTCTTCATTTTCACTTTCTTCTCTAAATAAATTTTTTTAGAAACTTCCACCAAATCATCTACTTTATGATCCGTGCAGTCCTCCAACTCTTTTGCCTTATATTCTTCTAAACTTTCATTCTCTCTTGAAAGTAGAATCTTTTTTTAAAGAACGTTCTCTTTGTACTTCTCCTCCCTTTCTCATTTGATGAATACATATTTTGGGGAATCTTATAAATTTATTTATTTTCATCATAAAACTACTTATGACACTTTGATTCCAAATTCCAAAATCTTTTAACATTGAAATCTTGCAAATGAAAGTTTACCTTTGAACTTTTTTTCCTTTTTGCAGATTTTAATATATAAATGACATTGCGTTATCTATATTTCATTCCTCCAGACTATATTAAATAGAGAGATTATTTATTTTCTTGAACTCCACATCCTTTGAATTCCCCCTTTTCACTGCATCGTTGTCATCGTTTCTTATTTTATAGGATACAAGCGTACTATGCAGGTTATCTATTGTCATCTCTTTCGGGTCTTTGTCTTCCAACACAAAATCTTTAGGATTGAACCACAGTGCATGATTCCTCAATATAATTTTCACAATATTAACATCTTTAATGACTTCTCTGAGACCCCTCATGTCTTCTTCAATAATATTTATCCTGCCAAATAATGTATCAATAGTCTCATTGGAATTCATTCTGACATCCTCATACATGTTCAACAGAACCTCCATCTTTTCTTCTTGAACTTCTGTGTCACCCCCATAAATGTCCACCAATTTTTTCCACATTTCATGTGATGTTTTAGAGGACCTAAACATCATATAGATTGTATTAAATACAGACCCCCCTAAAGAATTGATCCCTTCAGCATCAGCATCCAATTCTCTTCTTTCAGCTTCTAATAAAGCACCAATCTTAATGTTAGCTGATATTCCATGCATAACTGCTATAAAGAATTCCATCCCTACTAATCAAAAGTAGTGCTGCATTCGATACATCCATAGTTGAAAATTATTTCTATTGAAATATGGAATACCTTTATGATTGACCACCTCCATTTGTTTTTCTAGGAGAGAAACACTGACTCTCAACATTTCTCTCTAATACAAATTGTTAGGTCCACTAGGTCAAATAACCTAAGAGGGGGGGGGGGAGTAAATCAGGGTATGATAGTTGAAAACTCTCTCCCATTCAAATCATTTTTCTTTTTTTGAAAAAAAACACTATTATCTCTTCTTCCCATAGAAATATATGAACAAATATGAAATCAATAACATGACACATCGTTTTCATACTTGGTTCACCCTCACTAGGCTACATCCAAAAAGCAAGAAATGATAATGTGTTTATGTACCAAATTCACTATGTCTCACTACCATTAATGTGTATAATGTTTGGGCTAGATATTCTATTCCCAGACCCACTACCATTACAATTTTTAGGGTATGCTAACTGAATTCCCAAGGGTCACTCTGTATGCCTCTTTATCTGGATCAATGTCGGTGGAAAGGGTTATCATCTTCCTCTTCTTATGCTCACTAATATTGGAAAGGAATCCACTCCCAATTTGTCTAATTTTAGGTCAAACATAGTTTGTGAACATGAATGTCTCTTCATTTTCATGAATTCATTCATCCTCAACTATAGGAAGATGCTCTATTGAAGTTTCATTTTCACCCGATGATCAAATCCACCTTCCCGAGTACTGGTAGGTACCAAAAAATACATTCAAAAATAGAATTGAATCTTTTTCAATCTTCTTTTAGCAAACCGTGAACCACTTTCCTCTCTCGCATTCTGAGTACCTGGTTTTGTACGAAGGACACCTTCTTTGCATACCATCACCACTACCGCAAACCACCCTTCATCTGCGGACTGCCTCCACCTTCGTGATCTCGTACCGCTACCACAAACTAATTTTGTGAACCTCCTCCGTGAAAACCTTAATTTTTTGTGAGCTATTCTCTTTTCATGGATTTCCTTCACTTCCTCATACAGGATCTCCCCCTCCATGTACCCCTTGAAAACTTCTCCCCCCTGTGTCACAGTGATTCCTTCTCTGGGTACCAAGACAACTCATTTTGCATACTAGACTTCCTCCTCCGCGAACCAGACATCCTTTGCGAGTTAGGAATCCCCGTAAACACCTTCAGGATGAACCACTTTCAGACTTTCCTGAATTCCCTAAGCAAAAATTATTCTCTAATAATTTTCAATCTCCACAGTAATTGATGTTATTAGTGTTTTTTATATTGTAAAAGATATTCGCATAATCAGCTAAATCAATATTTACTAAACCTTCAATCCAACCTTCATCGTTTACCGATCCTTCAACTGTTGTGAACCACAAGTCATCTGCGAACCATTTTCCTACGCCCTCCATGTACGGCCTTTTCTCTTATGTGGTTGATCTCCTCTATCGACTTCACTACATCCACGTACCACATCACCTTCCACTATGAACTGTGTTCATCTTCGCAAACCGCACATGTGTATTGTTTTCGTTGTTCTGTGTACTTTTCCCAAAACATGGTACCCGAACCATGTATTATGGTATGCGGTTCTCTAACATTGCCGATTTTCTTCAACATTCTTCATAGAATTCACTTTTCTGAATAAATCCTTCCTTTTCCAACATCAAACTCTAGATTTTGAGGCCCTAAAATTTGGAATACACTAGGAAACTACACCACTGTAAAAACATGTCTTTGGAAAAAAGAAACCATACTCACTCGTGGTTATCTAGAATTGTCAACAATTACAACCACACCCAAAACATACCGATAGGATGAATTGTGGGATTTTTTTCTAAAAAAATACATGTAACACAAGGTTCATGATTCATGACCATAAACTAAATTACATGGTTTAGGAATCAGGACCACTAACTATATTAGAGTCATATCAAGGATGTTTTCTGTGTTTTTGGGTAGCCTTCTAGACCTCTACATTCACTTTGGTTAAACATTTCAATACCATTAACATTAATTGAGACACAAATCCCTCTAGTACCAGAAATTTTACCTTAAACTATTTCCCATTAGTTTAGAATATATTGCCTTAAAATATAATCCTCTAATCCAAGCTTCATAAACATAAACTATTTGGAACCTACCTGAAAAATTATTCATGGTGTGGGGCCTTCCTTGGCCCTCCCATCTCATTACGTTACTATGTCTCCACATTGTTCCAAACACATTAGGGTTCCCATTAATCCAAACTCAATAACCATGAACCATGATCCCATAGTCCAAAATCTATGACCTTAAACTATGACTCCAAGTCCATGCTTTTGGACTTTATACAACAGTCTAGTACTCTTCGGAATGTTTTCTATATCACCACATGGTCTCTTAGTCTCTATGTTTCCCATTGGGTTGTTACTACACTATGTTACACATGTCCTTTTAGTACTGTCACCCTATGGTCCCTGATCTATGTCCTTATATGGATATTACTTATCTAAGAATCACGAACATAAACTGCGTGCAAGATATCTTTAAGATATTCTATGTGTATGGGAATACTAGGATATTCATTCACATTAGGTTACCTCTCCTCCATGACACACATATATCTTCTCATATATACAAATGTTCCATGCATTTTAAATATAAACCATTTACCCCCCACTGTCCCCAACATCATGACATTAATTCATGCACGAATCGCCCTAGATCTTTGTGCTGGTTCTTATAAACTCCATTTTCTTGTTAGTACCCTCAATGGAGTACAATTGTCATGATACAAACTTAGGTATCCTTCCCTAATTCTTGGGAAAGTACTATTCATGTTGGTTACAATATCCTTATCAAAAGAAATTAAACTGCATAACTCAACTTCCAAATGACACGATGGTAAATCATGTAACACATCATCCTTATCCTATGAAATCTAACTATGTGTCGCACATCTTCACTGAATGTCATTAAATTTCATGTTTATCATCCTCATAAAATGACCAAAAACTTTGGAGCATCTTAGTTTCATTACCAAGAATCATTTGCATTCGGTGTCTATCACTTACCACATCGTTATTTTTCTCTGACAATAACATGGAATCTATGATGGAACTCCCCTTTGTAAATGTTTTTCAGAGTTTTCTTGGATGATATTCCTACACAATGTGATCAATTTTAGGGTGGAATAATTCTAATATGGATGAACTTTATTTGGGAATTATGTCACTTCATCTCTTTTCATCATGTGTTACTTTATTTAAACCATTATCCTTATCCAAATCATAATGGTCGCCTAAATGGAAATGGTGCCTGGACAAATTGGCTCACCTACCATCCTGGGCACACACCTTTGAATACATTGAATGAATTTTTTAGAAATTTCACATGTTTTGAACCAGGTTAGTGGCCATACGTCATTTTTTCTCTATCCTCAATAAATGATAATGAATTATTTGTTTTTAACATGGTCACCAGTTAGCTTCATCACCATGCCACTCTCCTTGTGAACTAGATATATGGGTTCTTTTTTTCAGTTTTCATTCCCCTTTATTTTGATAGAATTAAACACCCCTCACGTTACCCCATTAATACAGTAAAAAACTGTGGAAAAAATTTTGATTGATTAAGGAGCCCTATTCTCTAGCCAGTGACCCTCTAAAACTTAATACTCTCGGTGGTCAGTCAAAAAATATAGACCCCCAGTGTTAGATGAATTTCTAACACTCACATTGAAATATTTAATCACATTGTTGTCCCATGTTTTTTACAATGATCATGACTCACATAAGCTTAGTGCTTCATCATTGATTATCTCATGAGTGTTGTTAACGTGATAAAAAATTTGAAAAATAACAAACATGATTGAGTGAGAAGGAATATAATACAATCCATCTGATGTTCTATGGGTTTATCTACACATCATATCCTCTCTTTTACACAATCCCATTAAAAATCGACAATGATTATCAAACGTCAGAGCTTATCGAGCCTCTACTGAGTAGCCTCCAGAGCATGTTTCCTCTTTACCAGGTCTTTCACATATTCCTTCGATTTAGAAAGGACTTCATCCACCCTAACCCACACTAGGTCCTTATTATCCTGCCATTCATCCAATATGGTTGTACCATCTACCACCTTAACCATGTTTTCTTCCAATTGGTCCTTCTGATGCTTGAAAATTTCATCTTTAGAAATGATCATGGATGAATCTTCCTTATATAACGCTTCTACGAGGGAAATCTCCTCTTCATCTACCTAACTTTATTTTTAACAATCAACCATGTTCATCATCCAAGATTAATAAAAATACTAGCACTTAACACTTTACCTATTAATGATAATATCTTGATTCAGTCTATCAAGACTACTGTAGTCCACCCCACAAGTCCCTAGATTGACTAGCTGATGTTAGACAGATCCCAACCAATTTGGAAAGTTGTCTATTAGTGTGAAAGTGATAATGCATTGCATGAACCTCTAAACCTTAGAATGAATTAATGAGTTCTACTATATATCATCTAATTGAGAGTCCTTGAAGCCTTTGGGTGGCATGGGATGATATAAAGGAAAGACCGCTAAAATGTTTGTTTTGAGATCATCCACGAGAATTTTTTGAGGAACAAGTGAGGTGAAGTCCATTTTATAGAGGAAAATGATCCTCACCCTTCCCTCACCAGTATTATAAGTTTCCACATCCTAATATTGAACCACCTAGGTAGATTAAACCATCCTAGATTCATCATCTATCCATTCTTGTGAATCTATATTAGCCTCATCTCCAATAAACATTTCTATGGGAAATTATTTGGTAAGTGAATATAACACATTCTCCCCATTAACTCTTTCTACGAAAAACATTTAGTCCTCCTCCATTGAGTCTTCATCTCCAATAGCCACCTCAGGTGGTACTACTATGATAGGATCTTCCACCACTACTCTATCATCCTGAATCATAATCATGCCATATCAATCCCCTATATATGGGGAACAATCTAGAAGATACCATCTACTGTAAACTCCATGGTTGTTATGAAAACCACATAATCACCCTCCATTTCTATCGAGGTAATATCACTTGTTGTCACCACCTCAACCTCTAGTGACATTAACATGAATTTTCATGTTGAAAGATGTTCTCCATATAAATTTTTAACTTCAAATTAATACTGAACCATTTAAAAATAGTATCGAGGAGAAAGTTAATAAAAATTAATATTGGTAAGAGTGTTACATTAGTATTATATACCATCTAGAAACTCGATAATATTCACAAGAAACCCCCTAAGAAATGGATTTTTTCCAGTGGCTACTAACTCAATTGTAAAAGTCTCTAGGGTTGATGGTTGGACTCATATGGAAACAACATCTAAGAGGGACCCTACACAATCTCATTGATGGTTTAAGGCTCCCTCACATTATTTATAAGGATCATTATAAACCTCCCCCACTTTTTTCTCATTTATCCATGAACATGTATAAGAAGAGTATGATATCACTCACTGGGGTTTTTAGATTCTACTGAACATTAGATAAATGTATTTAATAGGCATATAGTAGGGAATCCTTCTACATGAGAGCCCTAATAGGCATCTCACACCCATTATTTTTCTAACTCTCCTTATAATGGCATGTGAGTGGCTAACTCGGTGGTGAAGGGATCAAAAGAGAATGTCATCCATAATTGTACCTTCACTCAGGTGGTCAAAGGGAGCATAGTTCACATAGAGTAGATGAAATCCTCCGACTCTCTTATGTATCACATTGCCTCATCTTGATGTACTTGGATGTTGACCTTTTAATGACCCAACAATGTGAGGGATATCCTCTCACTATTGAGATGTCTCCATATCATGTTGAGAGATTTTACTTGACTAAATAGCCCCCAACTCTATCATGGGTTTGTGGATAAAGTACCTAAAGGGATATCTAGATTATTATGTCACATCTCTAGAACATGGAAAAAATTCTGTGGGACTACACTGAAGGGTTCTTTGTCTTCTTATGATCTCTTTCCTAGGTGAGACAGACATTTTATTGGTCCTCTCCCTATGTCCTCCACCCATGTCCATCCTAGGATATCCAGCTATGCAGCAACCACACATTTTCTAACAGGGACATCCCTACATCCATGGTTTTCTGTAGTCGCCACACGACCTTGGACCAGCATTGGTGGGTCCATTGTTTCATAGGATCACATGGTTTGGTGCCTCAACATCTCCCTGGGATATAGAATCTCCCAAAAATCACATATTCATGAACAAGATGGTATGTAGACGTACGTGGTGGAAACACATTCATCCCTCTCCCGTATTCATGCATAAACATACACCATATATTTTTTTGGACTGAATGTCAGAACTCATAGAGCATGTAGGTGAACACCTTTGGTGTTAGATGTTACTAACATCAGAACTACATTATGAATTGGTGTGGTTTGAATGGATCACAGATCATGTTTCAATTGACCTTCAATACCAGTACCCTTCCTCATAAGTCCACGATGTACCAATGTTTTTTTGATGGTCTTCATCCCATCATTGAACATGTTCCTATCGGGAAGGTGGATCAGGTCAAAAATTATGTGACCTACTCTCCCAAGATATTGAAATATTTCCATAGGGCCAATCATGCATAGAAGACTCTAAATTTTATTTATAATAGATGGTATGAAGTTTTTATATAGAGGGGAGATGTGATTTAGGTATTTGAATCTTTCCATGTGTGGGGTGACCCAAATGTACATGAAGTGGAGGATCCCCATACCTAGACCAGATTCCTCCATTCTTTGATGTGGAAGAGAAACTTTTATATCTTCATTAATACTTGGACCACCAGGAGGATGTGTTTCCCCATTTCTACCATGGTCAATATGGTAAAGGTGCTTAGTTGCACCCACTTAGGTACATCCCCAACTGAGATCATCCTTCCAAAGATCATCCATACAATAAACCACACCTATTTGACAAAATACGTTTCGGGATTTATGATATAAAACCACAACTTCAAATAGATCACCTCTGAAATACTCTAGTATGAGATCTCTTTACCCTTTATGAATTCCTTAGGGAATCTATGTTCCCTACCTGGTAACTTATCCACTAGACCATTTAGAATATATATAAACCACTACACTAAATGGATTTATATGGTTAATTTCCTTTGTTTGTAGGTACCTTCCAAAAAATTCATGAAGACCCTCACAAGAGATGGATGCAACCCATGGTCCTCCCAAAAATTTTCTATAGAAAGGAACTCATCATACATGGCTCATGGAATTGGGATAACAACAATTTGGTGAAGAGACCATAGGCTAATACAAACCTCATTACGATGAAGATGGAAAGGATTGGTTTATGGAGGCCACCTACTTAGAAGATCTAAATTAATGTATTGGTGGCTATAGATAGTGAATTATGAGTCCCATGACTCCTCATAAATCCCTACATACATTAAGATGTCCTATACCTTACAACATGATGTGCCTACCCAATATTCCAAGGCCAATTCATCTATGAATCTGTAACCCTGGTGCAGGTCCCTGTTGTCTATCCATCCCATTGTGTGGATCCCCCAAACCCACCATGAGAATCATCACATAATGAATTGGGGGTATCGTTATACAACTTCTTCCCATTGATGTTGTGGATTTTGTTCCAGAAATTGTTTTTCATGATTTATGTATGATCATTCAAGATGTTACAACTAGAAACTCAATTACAGTAGTTCAATCTGGGCATGATTCTGAAGTATTGAGTGGGATCATCTCTACTCGCCGAAGGTATAAATATTCTTTCCTTCAACAATTATATATAGATCGATATCATCTTTCAATGATGGCATTTATATTGAGCATCTATCAGCATTGTAATGAGAATATTGTGGTGTGGATCACATAAAATTATCTCCACAATCATTATGCTACTGACAATCACATTTTAAAGAGTAGTAGTAGTATTAAAGCCTTTAGCAGCTACTATGTTCAATACTTAGGAGTTTCTCTAAATTAGTTTTCTGAATATTTGTTTTAAATTTCCATGTTTCTGAAGGCCAGGTTTGTGAAGTTTGTCACTTGAAGTTTGGGTTAATAGAGAAATGTTCCTATAAATATATTCATATAGGTATTTAGTTTTCTGATTAATGGGGATAGGAATCACAAATCATTCATGTAGAGGACTCGCATCATGAATTGACATCTTTGTCTTTTCAATTAATAAAATTATTATTGTCCCCCTTAGAGGACCCTCTAATATTTATATGCATATGGTCACCCACTATTCATAAGAAGAACATGGGAGTGTTCATTGTGAATGGGCTTTCTGAAAGTGTGTCATGAAAAGGAAAATGCTTCCATTTTTTGGTGGGTTTTCCTCAGAATATTAGGTACTTTTTCCATGTTCTCTCCAATTAAAAGGTGTCATTTTTAATGTTGAAATACAAATTTCACCGGTGATTTTGAAAAAATAATGACCGTTTTATATAAAATCTTGGCCAAAATGACCAAGAATACATCTACGGGACTATTTTTTGAAGCTCACCACCTTCATGAATGACCGACATGCCCAATGGTCCAATCCATATGTAAGAAAAATGGTAAACTCCTCACAACATCAATCTAAAGCCTTAGGGATCCTTCTCAATCACCCAGAATGTTGATGGTAACCTCCATGCATTTTCATTATGACTAATCAATCTCTATCCACTGATGAAGATCATAAAGCATCATGAAATACTTCATTAATTTTGAAACCCACACCCTTATAAATAATCACATATATATGAAACATACATGGATGTATTACAATTTGAATTCTAAAAAATGATCTGATTTCATGATATTCTTGAGCTCTATGAGTGAAATAGAAAATTCATCCCCCAAGGAATCCATCCATACAAAACCACATGCCATGAGTTATTAAGAACCTAAACCAAATGTGTAGATTCCTTTCATGAAGACCAATGAACTTCATGGGATAATAATTCCCCCTGATTCATATGGTGTTTCACAAGGAACCTACACTTTACCATGACCAACATAGAGAAATAAAATATTTCATCAAGGAGGGGTCACTCTATTTCCTCATTCATACTCCTTCGAGAGACACCTAACCTCTGGGAGGCTCCTGAGCACCATGATCCCCTCCTTCATGAAGCCCATATATCCATCAAGGACCTCTAATATTCCTCTACATGGTTCCTCCTTTCAATTGGCACCCCTTCGTAATTTTTGGGTTCCTGGGGCACCATAAAGAATCTGGACCTATTCTTCCACACCCCAAATCCATGTGTTACTACTGCCACCCACACCTGTGTCCACTGGTTCACTCTATGTGCATCATGGACCTTTAAACATATTGTTTCCTCTATACACAGTTAACCTAATTCATATTTACTCTTTTAAATTAAACCCTAACATCAGTTCTCCTCATGTCCACTCCTCGTTGAAAATGTCAATGCCTTGTCTGGCCTAGAGGCACATGATCGTTCGTCGTGTAAACCCAATGTGTTGATATTTTTAGGGAAACGACGCATTTATGTCTGTGAGGATTCCTAATAAAGATTCTTACTTATTACTTTACATGTTCCCCCTTGAAGAATGATCCCCTCCATGCCAAATTTTTATGATGTGAAACATACTAGCTCCACATCCTAGTCATATGACATTAAACTACATGACAATGGACTCAAAACAATATATAAAACAATTTCCTTACACTGTGTGATGAACATAGGTTACCCCCATATATGAATGACGTGGGATGAAACTACACCACCTTCCAAGTGTAATAATAATATAATGCCTCAGGTACGATCATAATGGGATGCCAACCACTCCCCCACTATGAGATATGAGTAACCAATAGGTAGTAAGATCCACACATTATCCCCACACCATCCATCATATATGATCCTTTAACAACATCATCATCTTTACCACCTGACCATAAACTATGTAATTGATATAAATGGTTTTGAACCTTTTCTCTTAAACAGGGTATGTAGGATTCCATATTGATGTTCAATACCAAAAAAATGTAATCTAAGTGTGTTGTATTCTTTATAAGGGACACAACTCATTGATGTTCCTCAATAGGGTGTTTTGATCCATATCAATGATATGGTAAACATGTTGGGTAAACCATTCCATCCAGTTGTGAAAACTTCGCTCCTAGGGACACATATCATTGATCTACCTCAGTTGGGCATTATGATATGTCTCCATGTGATAATAAACCCGAGGGACACACCATTCCATCTTGGTGTGATTTTATCCCTCGTAATGACACACCGCCTTGATCCACCTAAACATGGTTTTCTAATCCATATCTGTGAGATGTTAAACATGCAGTACACACCCTTCCATGAAAGTGTTATCTCATCGCTCTTAGGGAAAAACTCCCTTGATCTGTCTCAATATTTCATTCTAGTCTGTCTTCATGAAATTTTAAACCTATGAGACACACCCTTTAATCCAGGTGTGAAATCCTTTATCTAAGGGACAAACCTCATTGATCTTCTGGAATTGTGTGTTCTAGTCTATCTTCATGATAAATTAAACATGACGGACACAAACATCTATAGATTTATTTCATCTTCCCTCCTAGTGGAGTGCCACCATAATTTTCATAAATTGGGCGTCTTTATCCATCTCCGTGAGATGTTAAACCAGTGTAAAAAAACCCTTCCATCCATTTATTATATCATCCCTACTAGGGATAAACCTCTTTGATCTGCATCAAAAGAGTGTTCTTATCCATATCTACAAGATGATAGACATGTTGGATGCACCCTTCTATCTAGGTGTGACATATTCCCTCCTAGAAACACACACTTATTTGATCCTCCTTAATGTGGTGTTTTGATCTATCTCCATGAGATGTTAAACTTGTAAGATGCAACCTTCCATTCCTATGTGACATCTTCTTTAATAGGGACACACCTCATTGATCTACCTCAATAAGGAATTATGATCCATACTTATGAGATTTTATACCTATGGGACACACCTTCTCACCTATGGGTGACATCTTCCTCCAAAAGGACAAACCTCCTTGTTTTACCTAAATATAGTGTTCTGATCCATATATGTGAGGTGTTCAACCTATGGGACACACCCCTTACTCTTGGTGTTAAATCTTCCCTCCTAGTGACACAAACATCCTTAAACTTCCTCAATAGTCCATTCTAATCCATCTCTATGAGATGTCAAACTCTAATACAAATTGTAACCACAAAATGTTAAAACAATTCCCACCACGTCGCTATAAGCAATTAACATTGTGCTCATTTCCACAGGTTCTTATGCTTATGAACTGAACCATAATAACTCCCCTATTAATTAAAATGGGATTCTTATGGTTAAAATACTTTATTGAATAACTCCCATTGATTAAATTTCCTTTTGATATAAATGGTATGTCTTGGGTTCTTCACCTAATTTGACTCATATTAGATTCCCTCCAATGAGATGGAATTTGCAAGTTACTAATATTCCAAATGTATTTACATGAATGAATATTAACTTAGTTAATAGTATCCTAAATGAATGTGGTTTCTCTATTGGGATAGAATAAGTGTAATAAAATAGCATCCACATAGATATGGAACTGGGAATGAGTTCCACAAAACTAAATAAATTTGAGTGGGAGACTCAGACTGTGAAACAATCCCTAAGAAGGAATCCATGGAAGTTGGAACTAAAAATCCATCATCCCATTTTGATAACAGAGTAGATATCCCTAATGAATGTTATGAAACTCGCCAATATTTGGATAGTGGTAATGAATGGAAAAAAGAAGTCATGCATATGATGTGTTGATGCCCCCGAGAAAGCATCAGAAACATGAATACACTATATAAATTGGATAAAGCAATAAAACAAAAAATATTATACATTCTGAAAAAATATTATACCATAATGTTTATATGAACATTACAATTTAAATATGAAATATAATATTTTATTTCTGAGACAGAATGGATTTTTACATCATTGCTTTTAGATATCGGTTGACCAACTTGGGTAATGCGATTATTTTTTATTACACAATAATTTATTTAATCATCATTTATTTTTAAATTTGGATGGTTATCTCTCATTCAACACAGTTTCATCTCTTATTGTACTACACTATGTAGTAGAAAGATCCTCCAATGATATTTTTAACACCCTTTGGTGAATTTTTGTTACCTTCCCGTCAAAAGTATAAATTTATATCAAACAAGGTACCATTTTCTTGGTCTTTCATACCATAATGTTTTCATCTACATTCATTGGGATCCAAAAATAGTGATCTTCATATTCATGGGATGCAATATTAACATGGGATTAAGGGGTTATATATTCATTGTGTTTCCATGAAAATAACATGGAAATTTTAGAACTTGTTTTCAATTTTCATTAATGTGACAATTGAAGTGAATGTTTGGGGTTGTTGAATTTATAAATGGTCCCTATACAATTTATAAGGAATCTAGATTTGCATAAATGGAAATTATATCATTTTAGATGAATATTCATCACATTACAAATATACCTACCTTAGGACCATTGTAGTTTAGTTTCTTTGGAAACATGGAACACATAATTCAAATTTGGTGAAAGATCTTAAAAATGTCATGAAAATGTCATCTAATTTTGGTACTACTACATAAAATTTTTATTCATAATGTATATAAACTAAATATAAGAAATGGTGAGATCATATGCTTAGTAAGGTTAAATGAGGGAGATATATAAGCATTGTTGGGAGTATAAGGGTACTCTAACATGATCATAATATTAGAAGATCATACCAAGCATAAAAATATCATAATAAAGAGTCCATGAATAAATATTTGTAGATCATAAGACAGTAGTACTAATGGAATCAAGATCATAACGCATGAAACTATAACATATGAATAAAACATGGAATTGCAGCAGACTCATAAGAATATAAAATCATTCCTTATAAGTTAATGCTCATCTCAAAAACATATCAGGGTACTTAATGGGCTTGCACCTATTTGGTGGGCGACTCCACCATCCCTAGTTAAATCTTTTAACTTATAGTTAAATTGTTTAAATACCCAAACCATCTTAGTAGTTATGTTTCAATACCATGACCATCAAATAATTCAAGGTTTACTCTAAAGACCATTATAATAAAAAAACTTCCTTTACTTAATTGGGTTCAATCCCCAGTCAAGAAATTTTTTTCTCATGGGATATAAATATTCACCTATTTTATTGTTACTACATATAGATCCAATCCATCACTTATGTTATATGGGCTCACCCTGCACTGTCAGGACCACCCCATCATATAATCTGTAATGGGCTTACCTCGTGCTATCTAGGCCACCACATTATATAAGTTATAATGGGATTAGCTAAACCAATCTATCCCAACCCATCGTATATTTTTTAATGAGCTTACCTAGTACTATATGGTCTACCCCATCATATAAGAAATTTCCATGAATAAAAACATTAATAATGTAAAAATTACATTCTAATTATCATAAAAACACAAAAAACAATTACACTTTCATAATGTGAGTAACACATGAAAAATAAATGGGTTTAATTTAAATATCATTGAAAAGTTATTATCTCATTGAAAATATATCTTCTTAATAAAAATATCCTTGAAACATGATTGACCCATAAAAATAAAATGTGTTCCATAAACATCATATCAAAATAAAATAAAAATTTTGAGTAAGAATATGAATAGTATCTATGAATTATATATCATATAAAAAATGAGTAACACCAAAGGTTGTTTTCATAGAAAAAGGTAAAATATAAAAGATCATTTTGAAATATTTATTGAGTAAAATATCATTTTCTTTTTGAAAAATTATTTTAATTTATTTTGAAAACCCTTTTCTTTAAAAATAACATTGAGAAATTATTAAGGAATCATAGAAAACCATTTGAAAAAAAAATTAAAATCTAAAAGTTTTATATAATCCATTGACTTGAAAATTAACTTATAATATCCTTTAAAATGTTTTTTGATAACATTTTTAGATGTCAAGGTATTTGAATAAAAATATTTCTGACTAATGAGAGAAATAAAGTTAGATTTTATCAAAAACATTTTCTTATTTGTATTAAGATCCAAATTGTGGAAAATATCACCATTACATGATGATATCATGAGTTAAAAGATAAGAATAAAATTAATGATAATTATCAAGATATTTACTATAATATTTCATCAATGGGTTCATAGTCATAAAAAATCCTAACAAACAATGCCATTATAGCAATAATATTTTCACACATTGGTAAATTTGAATCAAAATCCCCATGAAATAGAAATTTTAAAAGAAGCATAACATATCAGGAAAATAATTATATTCCTAATATAAAACCTCAAATGGAATTTTATAAACCTCGTAAAATAAATTTGGTCGATAACATAACATGTCTCTCAAAAAAGGCTATTTAAGACAAAATTACCTTTCTGATTGGTTGAATGTTGAACCGTTAACCAAATTAAAAATAGATCATCGAAGGGATATGTAAATACTGCCAAATTTATGTGAAAAAATCATATAATACATTCATGTGAAGTATATGCACTACATAAAATAAAGGTGTGGTGAATATGCCATAAGTCTCGCTGAAATAAAAGTGGGACTAGAAATCCCCTTACTAAATGAGTATCTTTTGAATCATTATATTTGTGAAATAATAACATCAATTTAAACATTGAATATAATTAAATAAAGTTAATTCATGATATAAGATTTCATTGGACAGTATATACACCACACTAAATGAATAACTTTTGAATGTATCATGTATCTCAATGAAAAAAAGTGAGATTAGAAAACCCATATATTAAGTTCTGAATTTCATCAGAGACATTCAAACATCTTGTATAATAAATAATAGATTTTTATAAATCTACCACCAAAAAATATTCCATTATTTCATGCCATATATTATTCTATTATGACTTTATATAACCCATTTATTAACAATTTCATGTTAAAGTAACATTTCTTTCAACATCATCTTTTTTGTATATGATTTGACTTGTTATTATTAAAAATATTAATTAAATAATTTTTTGATTATTTATGTAATTTGATACATGATTTAAATATTATATATATTCATTTTATATATATTTATAATATTATTTAAAATATATAAGTATGAAATTGAAAACAACATTCATGGACACAGTATTTTGTATGTATGCATGAACGTTATTTTCAGTTATTATTAAATTTAAAGAAAGTAAATAATATATATATATTATCATTAATTTAGAATAATTATTTCATATATATCGTACTTGTTTACTAAACCCATATTTAACTCATTCCATGTATTGTGTAAATGAATCGCATCATTTTGAGAAGGCGGTAGTCTACACGTCCGGAAATGATGTTATAGTATTCCCACAAAATAGAAAGCATGAAGGTATGTGTTATATAATATTTTAGGAAACATAAATAAATATTTAAAATATTATATATAATATAAAAATATTTATTCCATCATTATTCCCAACCTTGAAAGGTTTAAATGGAAGACTGAACGACATTTGTTTATGAGCTGGTAGTCCTCCAAACACACAAATGATGAATGCGTATACCATTAAATGGATGTTTATGTGAGTGTAGGTAGTACTGTAGACATTATAATTTTTTTCTATTTATTATTCTTAGTATATTATATAATAATTGAATAATAATAATTTATTGGGTGGATAATGAAATAAATAAAAAGGTCTTATTGATTGATGTTACCTTTTCTTTGGGTAACTCTTTTTGGTTGGCACCAAATGGGTTCATTGGATGGATGTAATCATAAAGTGAGGACTATACGATAAATGTATAGATTTTTTGGGGTGATTTAATAGGATTTTCCCAATATAATGGTATTTATATGTTTTTAAATGTGAGGAGGTGTCTTCCCTTTTATAGTAGAGGGCGAGTATCATTCATGTAGATATAAAAATGTAAACACTATTGAAAGGTATCCCTAACATAATGTTCCTCCTATAATGGTAAATTTTATAGAAAAAGGAGTATACGGCCTATAAATGTCATTAAAATAGATTTTTGACATGTTTATTGGTTATTTAGATGCTTATGTTAAATTTTAACCACTATGTGAACTCGTTTTTACTTTACTCGTTGTAATTAATTTTAATTATGTTCACTAATACTTCTTGGTTAAAAAATAATTTGACAATAATAGGAATTATAATTTATTCTTATTCTATATATGGAAGCCAATTTTTAAAATTAAAATCAAGGAAGGGGCATAAAATAAATTAGAAAAAATGGTAGTTTCAATTATAATTTAGTATTAATCACTATTCTTCCAAAATGATTCTTCATAGAAACATACCAAAATTTCACTCTATGCTTATTTGAATAATAATACTCTAAAATGAAAAATATTTTTCAAGAAAATTTTTTAAAGTCAAAATATAATAATTAAAAATGTCTCACCATTAAAAAGTGGTAAAATTACATTTTAGAAAAATATATATATTTATGCGTAAAATTGGTTTTATTATGATCTCTTGTCTATAATAAATAATAGATGAATATTACAAAATTGACTAAATATAATATATATATATATATGACTATAATCATTTCTCTAAATTATTTTAATTAATTTATTGAGGTTAAACGTGTTTGATTACATATGTATAGTTTTGTAGAAAAATATTTCCTATATTTTTTATAGGGTGTTATTTAAACTTCTAGTTGACGGGTCTCCAAATAATTCTCCATATTTTCATGTTTAAAAAATATTTACATAGTTTATTTAATTTTATTCATAACATCCATTCCAACAGCTTGATGACAAATATAATAATATTTTAATAATATTATTATAAATGAATTGTAGTTTGGTAAAACATGGTCTTTACTATCAAGTAAGTTATCAATGTTACCCATAATTGTGCGTAACACAACCAAAACCTTGTGTCACTTGTACTTCAATCTAATATAACTGTTAAATGTTGTGCAATAATGACTTGTTTTTTTATACAATGTAAGAATAACCTATTTCATTCATATAACACATGCTATATTCAGTGATTCTTGAAATGAAAAACATAAAAATATTAAATTAAATAAAAAAATCATAAAAACTAAGTTTTAACATTATAAACCCTTAATAATTAACGTCCATCTTGAAATTTTGTATATTATTTCAATGTTATAACAAGTTAATGTTTCTTTCATATAAACCCACAACATTAAAATGAATACAAAAACATTATTTAAAAATGGAATTTTAGAAAATTAACAGTTACCCAATGTGACTCATTACTATATTTACACATAGGATAACATCGGTAGAAAGTGAAGACATGAACATGGAAGATAAATTCTACTATCATGTTCTAATATAGAGTCATAGAGAATGATTTCAGTAGAATGTTAACGATCACAATTCCATAATCCAAAGAGGCTTGAAAGAGGTCATTAATATCATAAAAAATGATGATAACATGACACAATATTATTTCAAGAACCTTTTTTCTAAAAGATTAATAATTTACCTTATAATATATATATACATAAATTTATTACAATATCACTATTTTTTTCCTTGACCAATTAAAATTTTATCTTTTTTCCAATAAATGAGGGTTAATTTCTCATTCTTGATGTATTGGAAGATTATGAGATCCATAAATAGAATTATAGGTCATTGCATCTGTCTTTATCACAAAAATGTTATAAAAGTTTATCCAATATTCATAAACCCTAATGTTGTGAGATAATAATTTATTCTCTAAACCCTCATCGGATGATTAACATTAACCATTCCATAAATGGTTCACCATATAACCCTTTTGAAAGATGAAATTTTAAAACATTATCAAGATGTTAAAAAAATCACAATTTTGATCACCCATATATCATAATGTGTTTCTTAGTTTTCACATTTCATGAATGAGACTAAATTCAGCATGTATTCTATTAAAACATGACAATACACTGAATTACAATAAATCTATATTGAAAACATGCGTGGTTCCTTATTAAAATGATAGTTTGATATATTCATTAAATCAACTAAATTAATAATCTCTATCCATGATACAAAAAACCACATTTTCAAAAAATTATTTTTTAGTTTTGAGGGAATAAATACTATCTAATTTACCTTATCTATATCAATAATCTTTTTATCCGTACTAAACATATATTTCTCAACCATAAAAACATATTCTAAGTAACTTCCAGTAATCATTTTTTTCCTTAAAATATAAACCTTCAATTAAATTATGTTTCTTTTACATCAGTATAATTCAAAAAATCATTATTACCCTTAATGGAAAACATATACTGAATAAACCTTATAAATTTAATAAATCTTGAATCCAAATACATAAACACTTCTATTATTCCACATAATCCTTATGCGATTAATAAGACTACCTCATCCTATTACCTAATAAATCATTACTTTTACATTTTACTTATAGTGTCATCATAATTAGCAATATTACTATTACTCATTCCAACATGATGATTCGCATCATGATCTCTCCACTTAGGACATCGATTTTAACAATTCTCATTCTTTCCACATTTCAAGAATTCAACCATCGATGATGTCTTAGGGACACCAATATTCCCATCCATAGCATTATCCAAAAACATCAATTTTTCTTTATCAAACCATTATTTATAACAGACCCCTAGATTTTATGGTAGGCATATTTTTAAATAAATTCAATTAAAATGATAGTTTATGCTTCACACAACACCAAACTTATTGATATAATGATATATTATTGAATATTAACATTGTAATGTGAGAATTAAGAATAGTAATGTGACCATTAGGAATTGTACTATGACAATAAATATAATATACTAACCTATGAAATTATAAATAAAATATAGTTATCTAATAATTTAAATATGATATATTTATTTTATATAATATGTAAATAAATGTTTTAAAAATGATAATTTACTTGTTGGTATCCTTGTAAAAAGTACATGTATAATTAGACTTTAATAATTAATAAGATGTTTTAATATATTTTTTTTTCACAAAAATATATTCGTAAAATAATATTATTTTTTGTTCTCATTATAAGAAAATTTTATGATACATTATTTAGTTTTTCAAAGTGTCATAAAATCAGTTAAAATTAAAAAATCGGTATTTTTTGAATAATTTATGATTTTAAATTTAAATTACATTTCTTATATTCATAAAATTATTATTATAAAATGGAATCCATATTTTTAATTATATAGGAAAAAAAGGTTTTGGGATAATTGTTCGGTTTTTTCTAAAATAGTTGATTTTAGTAAATAGTAAAATATGGTAATTACTATTATAAGCTAAATACATTAATTATTGAGTAATGGATGATGTGTGGATGATGTAAGAAAAATTATTTAGAACATATATGAGAATATTTCTATTCTTATTCTTAATAATATACATTATTTATAGTCTTAATTGAAAATAATAAACAAATTAATAAAATAAAAAAAACACCCCCTTTTCCACCATAAATACCACCCTTCACCACCTTTTCTTGTCACACCATTTAAGCCTTGTATCTAGATAATATTATTCCCAATTACTCTCCCAAAACATATCCCCATGGTTTTTTCATACTAGTCTTAGGAAAATATCATTTCCATATCCCTTAAGGAGGTTCTCAAGAAGATGACACAAAAGAGGTAAAACCACCCCCATCTCTTTCAATTTATTTTCTTTTCATATATTTACCTAACATATATTTCCCCAAGATACATGATAAATTACATATAATATATATAAGATAATTCTATTATGTTAAATTAATATCCAAAATCCATTCTCTTCTCTTACCATTTTTTTCTAAAAATGAAAACATCATTTTTGACGTGTCGATTCACCACATTCATGGATGATAATTTTTTGTTTCCTAAATTCATCTTGCTATGATGGTTATAAAAGAAATAAAATTGTTAAAAATATTTGATTTTTTTTAATATTATATAGTGTTCTATAACCTGTATATATACAAAATATTAATTAATAAAATAAAACTACTTCGTGATGATCGAAAAAATACCAAAATATTTTAAACAGATATCATTATCATTTATCGAATAAATCATTATAATATTTGGAAAAAATGATATATAAGATCATTAAATATTTTTTAATTTTATTAATTACATATAATTTCTAATCTTAATTACAATCCCCATTTTACATTATTTTTCAAACATTTGTATAAGAGAACCAATCATGACTACCAAGGAAATGAGCTCTCCCAAACAATGAAATTAAATCTTACAACTCATCAAAAATGCAATAAATTAAAATATTAATATTATAATAAATAAAATACATGTTTAAGAGGTTATTAATTAAATTATTTATAAATATTATTTCATTTTCTAGTAAATTAAGTGAAAATATAGAACATATTTAGATGTAAGGTACAAGATTATCCTCAAACCATCACTTTTCTATTTGGGATATTCATTCTCTATCTTCAAACCAATTAAATAAAAAATTATTATTATTTAATTCAACTATATTATGACTATATTCTCCAAAAATAAGTACTTATCTCAATTTTTATTCATATGATGGGAAAATATGTTTCTTATTAGGTTACCTTTTTTAAATTCCTCTCGATAAGAAAGCTCAATTAATGGGAACATTATAATTTATTACTTATTTTCTGGTGCACTAAATAATCTAATTTTTTCCACAAATATTTTTCTAAAATAACTCATTTTACCGTGAAATTTATTCTTTGTTAATTTATAGTTTTATACAAACTTTATTCTTTTATCCAATATAAGTCCATTTTATATTTTCCCTAAACAATACTAAAATTGATCATTATTAAAGATTCTAAAACACTATTCTATAGGTTTTCACTTTGTTTGGACATCATTTATCATTATCTATGCATTGTTTCCTTTTTAATTGTCATGTATGATTTCAATCCATTATTTTAGGGATACAGTTTTGGTATTCCATTTTGTTATGCCTTATTTTTAATTTATTCTTTGTGTGTGATGTATGCATACTTATGTTTTTATTTATGAATGTCATTCATTTATTATTTCATTAAATACCCATATTTATTGTATCATGGTTGGGATTATTTTCAATATTTTATACAATTTTTATATATGGTGTTTTCTTTGAATGTTTTTTATCTAGGGAAATATTCATTAATCCATATTTTCTACTCAATATGGCTAATTTGATAGGACATGTTGTTCATGAAATAAATATATATATGAATAATTCTTTGGACTTATAGTGATCAATGGGGATGGGTTATATACATCCCTTCTATGGATCAATCAGTCTTATAAGACAGAATATTTGGAGACAAAATCATTATGTTTGTTTCTAAGTAGAATTAGATGAGTTTCTACCTACACAAATAAATCGTCTTTTCAAGACACTAGTGGTTAATTTTCAATATACATGACATACAAAAATTAATCATTTTATTCATCATGTATTAAATTATTATGTTCCATGAAATTTTCACAATTAAAAAATCTATGGATACATTTTCATTATGATTTTATTGATAGCTTGTTTTTTCTAGTTTTTTATCTTCCCATAATGATTTTTCCTTATTTTATATTCTTTATTTATTATTTATTCATGTAGCCCTTAATGAGAATTTGAGCCCACCCTTTCATTTCGTTACCATATACATGTTATTAATATGAATTTTTTTAATAAGTATCAATGAAGTAGATAATTTTTCTTTTTTTATCTTTAATTAACAGTGTATTAAGTAAACCATGTTTGTATATAGTTTCCAAGACTGCTAAATTGATCGATAATTGGGTATGTGACTACGTGTACATATACCATTATAATAAAATAAAAATTGACTCTAGGATACCAGTGTAGGGGTTGTTACAGTTGGTATCATAGAAATTTTAGTAG
Organism: Viscum album; assembly: GCA_963277665.1. NCBI lineage: Eukaryota > Viridiplantae > Streptophyta > Magnoliopsida > Santalales > Viscaceae > Viscum > Viscum album. The sequence goes on from OY728141.1 coordinate 1,215,865,739, forward strand.
AAACCTTACGAACTAGATGTTAATTACAAATGAGAATTATAATAATTAATTATAGTGAATATTTGGCTCAATAATCAGGATGATTATGAGTTAACATAATATTCTATATTATTTTGTGATGGAACCTAAAGGAAAAAATGTAATCAATACCCACATATAATGTAAAGATTAACCCACTAGGAAAGTCAACATAGTTGTTATTGGAGTTGAGGAGATCAAGACCATATTCGGTCAATAAACTCAAATTTTTATGATTAACCATGCTACACCAACTTTGGATCATTTCATGGTGTAGAAACTGCAAGAACCTGTGTTTTTTGGACTGTAGTTTTGAGCAGAAATTTGAATTTTTTGTGTTGGATGCTCGTGAGGGGTAAAATGGTCATTTTCCCCTACCAGCTGATCTCAGATAATTTTTCTGACTACTCAGTTGGTCCCGGAATAGGGTTCTTACCATAGTATAGGAGTTTGGAGGAAATTTGAGATGCTCAAATTTTGGTGGAATATTTATTATTTAAAATTATTAAATTAAATATTAATTTATTCACGCATGTTAATTTGGTGATAACTTTTAAATGGAGTTTTTTACTGAGATTCCTCCTACGTCGTTGAGTTCGGAATGGGAATTTTAGCCTAGGGTAGGCATAAACTCATGTCAGGCGCCGGAGCCGGCCCGAGCCCCTTTTTCTTCCTTTTCTTTTCTTCTTTTCTGTTCTTTTCTCTCTCTTCCTTCCTCCTCTTCCTTGCACATGATCCTTGTATGATCCTCCTCGGTCATGTCTGTAACACCCGAGACTTTTATGAAAAATATTTTGTTTTTATGTTATATAAATCATCAAAGGAATCTTTCACTACACACATCACTTTCTTGGCTTTCTTTACACGCAATCGCGACCTTCCTCGATAGCTTGCGTCGTACGCAATATCGAGTTTCACTAAACAACGATATACTATTTAATTATTATTAAAACTAGCCGTTATGAATAGTAATAAAAACTTTTTGAAATATTATAAATTTTATTTTTCAAAATGGACTTCATTTTTGGATTCGGAATATCGAAATTGTCCTAGGGTGAAATTTTGGTATTTTTCTGAAAACTTTCAATTTTTGATGAATAGTGAAACCACTAAGTGGTAGTTAAAAAAACTGAATTTTTCATGAAACATAATTTTACCACTTATGTGAGTGGAATTTCAAAAATCCGAGAGACACGGTTAATATCATGGACTAAAATGTGGTTCAATGAGATGAAAATAATTTTTCTTGAATAGTAACTGTTTACTTTTTTTACCACGGTTAAAAGTAAATAGGGTAATTAAGGGTAAAATTGATATTATTCTTACCCTAAAACATGTCCTAATTCTATTCCATAAGTTTAATTCGACCAAAAACAACATTAGGAATAAAATATGACCATTTAGGCCCACTTGGATTAGATTAGGACATTTATTATTATTTAATTCAAAGAAGAGTTAAAAGAGTTAAAATCAAATTTTATTTACTAAAACATTTTTAATAGATGGTTATACATAAGACAAATTAGATTTTAAATATAAATTAGAAAGATAAAAATATTTTCTACATAATTATATTTTATTTGTAATTTTTATACTTTAAATAATTTAATTTATTTATGACACAAATATGATGCAGTAATTATCTTATTAATAAAATATTGACATAATTGATGTTATAAATACCAAAATAAATTTAATTTGAGACTTTTTATGAATTTAAATAATTTTATAGTTTAATATGACATGTTAGTATTGATTCAATTAACATTTTTCAAACTAATAATTCTGTTATGATTTTCACAAAAATCAATTACTAAATAGTGTCAGAATTGACATAAAATAGTTTTTTAAAAAAAATATTATATTATTAATTGTTATTTTATTTTTAAAAATATAAGGATCGGCTAAATGACTCATATAAGGTTATATATATTAATAATAAACAACATGGGGTTCGTTTGGCTTTTTATGGTAAGTTTATTAACCTTATAGTATAAGAACACAAGAAGACACGGTAAAAGTAATATTATTTAACTTAATGATAAATCTAAACGATAAGGTTAAAATAGGAACCTAAACTTGTCTAAATTCTATTGGATGAGCGTATTTCGACCCATCCCCACCTTATATTTGAAATAAATTAATTTGGAGCTATTTAAAACCGAAATTGACTTTATAATAAAATAATATTTTTAGTTTTTCCAAAGGAGCCCCTCTCCTTCCTTATAAAAGGGCACCTCCTCCCCCTCTTCCTCACACCACTTTGAGCCTTCAAGCTCGGCCAAACCCTGCCAATTTCTCCTCTCCACTTCACTAGAGACATCCTAGAGGTCCTGGTCTTCTTCAAAGTCCAATTTTAGTTCCCTAAAAGGAGATCTCAAAGAGGCATTTCAAAGAAGAGGTAATATCCATTACCGATTCTTTCAACTTTATTTCTTCTTCCACTTCTTATTCTTAGGTTGTTTCATTATGAAGTAATAAAATCAATATCCCTCATATAATGATATGTTATTATAAGTATTAAACCACCCTATTTCACCATCTATCCATCCTATGGAAAATGAAATCACCGCGCGTGCGTACGTACGGAATACCGTCTCCACGTCGTGGTGTAATCTATTTTCCACCACCACCTTACATGGATGGGTATAATGGTGTACATAATAACTATATATGATTATTTTAAAGTGCTATATATTCTGAAATAGTATACATACACTCCAATACAATTCCACGATCATGGAAACGATATCTTCGCTCGTGCGTACGTACAGAATACCATCTCCACGATGTGATGCGACTCGTTCTACATGATCTTCATTGCATAATGATTATATAAATGAATTCAATGTATGAATATGATATATATTACACTAATACCATTCTGAAAATGAAGTATCAATAACCTAAGGAGAAGAATAATAATTTATTCGACAAAACACGCATAAGAACAAAAAGTAATAAACACCCGAATAACAAGTAGTAATGAAATATTACTAATAAGAAGATAAGAATATGACCATATATGATATCATAACAATAAGTATTATTCTGTAATAATTCAATAACATTATTTAAATAATTATACAGGAGCTTTGGACACTTACAAAGTAAATCGGACCTAAGGTAAGGGAAAATATCACAATCTCATTTTTATCCGAGATTGTTTATACTTTGGTATTTACTGGGGTGTATTTTATCATCCACATCCGTGTTTCCTCAATATTTAATATTATTTCCATTCACCTAAATGTTTTTAAATCCAATTTTACCATTCGGTGAGTTTTTAGTAAAAGATATGAAAGGAATCTTTTGTCGTTTTTCGTACGAGGTACTTTTTGACTTTTCTGACAAAAGTACGAGAAGAATGTTTTTTTAACTTATACAGCATGAATGGATTTTTAATACATTATTTCCAAGAAACTTCCTTTACAAGTTTTCAAGTTTATTTTTAATCAACTTCTTTTAGTTTAGAATTGTACGACATGTTAAGAAAGGAAAAGTGTTTTTTAAGTAGAAAGGATATTTTCCTCAAGAATGGAGTTCAAGAGTTTTATCAAAATCATTTTCCATCTAAGATAATATAGGGTTCTATTTCCATCCCTATTATTACATGGATTTGATTATGTTGTGATGGAAATATTTTTATGAATTCCCTTATCTGATATCAATTGTTTTATGATGTCACGATGTTTAAGATTCCCATTTTTATTACATGGGTTATGCTATGATGTATGGTTTATGATTTTGTGTCACACATAAGAATGGTATCATTATGAGATGGGTGGGACCTATATCTCCCTCCAATGCATTGGGTAAAGATTTTATATATCATGAGATAGACATGGTTGGAACGGCAGGTTAAACTGGTTCAGTGAAACAGGACTGAAACGAGGAGTGAACTCGGTTCAGAAATGGATTTTGTCCACTAAGATAGTCTTGGCAATGAGTCTTGACTAATAAGAAATGATTCTCTATGATTATGTGTGTATGCCAAAAAGTTTCATGTTTTATGTTATGATTATTGGGATTACATTTCAGTACTATGATTTATCCCATGTTATGAAATTTTGATTTCTTTTGCAGGTTAAGATTTCCAAAAGCTAGGTTCTTATGTATATGAGGTGATTGATATTTCTTTTGTTTACCCTTACGGAGCATTTGAGCTCACCCTTTTATATGTTATATTTCCCCAGGTCATGAAGAATGTTATTAAGTAGGATATGCCAAAAAGGGACTCTAGATATGATGAAATGAATGGGAGGCGAAGTAGATGCTTTATGAACCAGTTGTTTATGTTTCCCAGTTTCTAAAGACTCTATACCTATACGGTCCATTCATGGTTTTGTTATATGTTGTAATAAGTGTGCTTTAATTTTGAAGTATTAACAATGTATGTAAAGTATGGGTCGTCATATTTGGTATCAGAGGAAAGGTATAGTCAACCTTTGGAAACTAGGATGTGAAAGCCTTAGTAAGAATCCTAAGGATAAGTCTAAGCATAGAACACAATCTTAGTGTTTTAGAAATGTCCATGAAAAACCTATGATAATACCTTAAGTGTGAAATTTTATTCTTGATTATGTAGTTTTCCTATTATAATTAGTGTTTCTCACACTATTCTTCTTGTTTTTAGTCAATGGCTGGAACCTGAAGGAACCGTGTTAATGAGGAATGCGATGGGAAATGCAATGATTGTCCCCCTAAGAAACCAAACGTTATGGGAGCTGGAATGCAAAATCTTGTAGCCATGCTCACACAACTTTCTCAAGCTATGAATCACGCAAGACTTCCAAACGAGCAAATGAAGGAGCAACATTCTGTTGAATCCTTCATGAGGCAGCGTCCACCTTCTTTCATCGGGTCTACTGATCCATTAGTTACTGAACAATGGATTAGTACTACTGAAAAAATATTTTTAGTTCTTCAATGTTTTGAACATGATAAAGTCATCTTATCAGTGTATCATTTGGAAGGTGATGCTGATCAATGGTAGAATATTATCAATAATACGAGGCAAAGAGATGAAATTGAGTCCATGGAATTGGACGAGTTCAAGAAATTATTTTTCAATAAGTACTTCCCTCGTATTCTCTGAACAAAGATGGAGAAAGAGTTTCTTGAACTGAATCAAAAGGATGATGAATCTGTTGGTACTTATGAAGAAAATTTTTCAATACATTCATCGTACGCTTCTGGTATTATTATCCAACCTGAGAGTAAGATCGATCAATTCTTTAGTGTCTTAAAACCAATTCTTCGAAGGCCGTTAGCCATAAGGGACTTCAATAGCTACGAGGAAATCGTTCGATGTGCTCTCAAAGTCGAGATGGAGATTAGAGTAACCCATCAGTCATATGGGTTTGATAAGAAGAGGAAAATGGAATTCAAAGGAAAATCTAGAGAACACACTGAAAAGAAGATGAGTTTTCCCTTATGCTCAAAGTGTGGAAAGAAACATGGAGGGAGTTGTCTTAAATTGATAAGTAAATGTTTCAAATGTGGAAAAAAAGGTCATCGGGCATTTGAATGATGCAATGATGGGAAGAAGATGTCTAATGATGCAAAAAAAGGAAGGGATACACAGAATGAACCTACTACACTTCAATGTTTCAAGTGCAAGGATATGGGGAATTATGCCAATCAATGCCCAAATCCAAGGGTTGATGATGATGGTCGACTTCAACAAACTCTTAAGGGTAAAGACAATGGAATGTCACATGCAATTTCTTTCAGCGATGTGGAGTACGATAAAGATGTGGTGAAAGGTACACTTACCATCCACTCTAAAGTAGAAAATGTTTTATTTGATTCTAGATCCACCCACTCTTTTATTTCTGAAGAATTTTCTAAGGATATCACCATATTACCTCAACAATTAGATATTGATTTAGCTGTGACAACCCCTAATGGAACAACAGTCGCATCAAAAGTTTATAATTATTTGCTGATTGAAGTTTGTGGGAAAGTGCTTCCGGAAAATCTTCTGATCCTTCCTATAGTAGAATTTGATGTGATTCTTGGCATGGATTGGATTTCTTTATATAGAGATCATATCAATTTCCAAAGAAGGGAAGTCACATTTCATATTCCAGATCAATCTATGATCGTCTATTGATGCAAGGATGAACATAACCTTCCAGTGGAAATTTCTTCCATCTCATGGGTCTTGATTCCACTAAATGAAGGTTATTTATCTCAAATGGTTGGTGAGAAACTCACAATTAAGAATATGCCCATTGTACGGGAGTTTGATGATGTCTTTCCAGAGGAATTACCGGGTATTCCACCAAATAGTGAAGTTGAGTTTTCAATAGAACTCGTACTGGGTGCTTTGCCTATTTTAAAGACACCTTATAGAATGGCCCCAATTGAGTTGCAGGAATTGAAGAAACAACTCCAATAGAATCTTGATAAGGGGCTTATACGCCCTAGTGTGTCACCTTGGGAAGCACATGTTCTGTTTGTTAAGAAGAAAGATGGATCAATGAGACTCTGCATTGATTATCGAGAACTTAAAAAGATCACTATCAAGAAAAAATATCATCTCCCACGCATTGATGACTTATTTGACCAACTACGCGGAGCTCAATACTTTTCCAAGATTGATTTTCTTTCAGGGTATCATCATTTAAGGGTTAAAAGGGAGGATGTACCAAAGACGGCTTTCCGTACAAGTTATGGACACTATGAATTTATAGTGATGCCATTTGGTCTTACTAATGCCCCTTCTATCTTCATGGATCTGATGAATAGAGTCTTTAGAGACTATCTTGATCATTTTGTGGTAGTCTTTATAGACGATATTCTTGTCTATTAAAAGAGCAAGGAAGAACATGAAGATCACTTGAGAATTATATTGAAGACCCTGAGAAAGGAGAAGCTTTATGCCAAATTTACCAAGTGTGAATTTTGGCTTCAAAAAGTTTCTTTTTTGGGCCAAATAATCTCAAAATAGGGGATATCTATGGATCCAGCAAAAATAGAGGTTATCGAAAGATGGTTGAGACCAACAATAGTGACTAAGATCTGAATTTTTCTTGGTTTGGCTGGATATTATCGACGTTTTTTGAAATATTTTTCACGATTATCTAATCCAATCACCAAGTTGACTTGGAAAGGAGTTATGTTTGTTTGGACGGAGGAATGTGAAGAGAATTTCAAGGAGTTGAAAAGAAGGTTATCCAGTGCACCTGTGCTCACACTGCCTTATAGTGGAGAAAGGTTTGTGATCTATAGTGATGCATCCAAGAAGGGTTTGGGGTGTGTTCTTATGCAAAATGATATGGTGATAGCTTATGCCTCACGACAATTGAAAATACATGAGAAAAATTACCCAACTCGTGATTTGGAGTTAGCTACGATAATCATTGCATTAAATATTTGGAGGCATTATCTTTATGGAGAAAGGTGTGACATTTATACTGATCATAAAAGTTTAAAGTATATTTTCACACAAAAGGAGCTGAATATGCGCCAAAGAAGATGGTTGGAGCTGATTAAGGATTACGACTGCTCAATCCATTACCACCCTGGGAAAGCAAACAAGGTGGCAGATACATTAAGTCGACAAGACCCTTCCAGTTTATCCATGATGAGGATCACAAAAGATCTAATATTTATGGATTTACAATGTATGGATCTTGGAATTATAATGAAAGGGGAAAAATTGAATCTTTCTCAAATTAATGTTCAACCATCTATACATGTGAAGATTAAATAGGCACAGAAAGAAAATGTAGAGTTACAAAAGAAGGTGAGAAATATTCCTGAATTCAACCATGATTGTGATGGGATAATAAAGTTCAGGAATCCGGTTTGTGTTCCTCCCATCCCAGAATTAAAGAAGGAGCTGATGGATGAGGCTCATAGTTCTTTATTCTCTATTCATCCTGGAAGCACGAAGATGTATAGGGACCTGAAATAGTACTTTTGGTGGGATGGAATGAAAAAAGATGTTGTTGAATATGTCTCTCGATGCTTGGTTTGTCAGCAAGTTAAAGCTGAGAGACAGAAGTCTAAGGGGATGTTAAAACCATTACCCATACCCAAATGGAAATGGGAAAACATCACTATGGACTTTGTCACCGGACTTACTAAAACATCCAAAGGCAATAATGCTATCTGGGTCATAGGTGACCGTCTTACAAAGTCTGCACACTTCATCGCTATTATAGAGGATTTCTCTCTAGATCAGCTTTCCAAGATATATGTAAAAAAAGTGGTAAGATTGCATGGAGTACCACTTTCTATTATATCCGATCGGGATCCGAGGTTTACCTCAATGTTCTGGCGAAGTCTTCAGCATACTTTGGATACAGAGTTGAGTTATAGCACTGCTTATCATCCTCAGATAGACGGTCAGTCTGAGAAAACAATTCAAACTCTAGAAGATCTGCTGAGAGCTTGCTCTATGGATTTCAAAGGTGGTTGGGATCAACACCTACCTTTGGTTTAATTTTCTTATAATAATAGCTTTCACTCCAGTATTCAGATGGATCCTTATAAAGCTCTCTATGGGAAGAAATGCAGGACTCCAACTTGCTGGGATGAAGTTGGGGAAAGAAAGCTATTAGGACCTGATCTCGTTGATGAAATGGCATAAAAGGTCAGATCTATTCAACAACACAAAAGAGTAGCTCAGAGTCGACAGAAAAGTTATGCTGACAACCGAAGAAAATACCTAGAGTTTGAAGTGGGTGATAAAGTGTTCTTACGAATATCTCCCTGGAATAGGGTCATGAGATTTGGAATGAAGGGGAAATTGAGCCCTATATATATCGGTCCTTTCGAAATACTGGATCATGTTGGGATGGTATCTTACCGATTGGCACTTCCAACGAATCTCTCTCAAGTTCACGATGTGTTCCATGTATCTCTCCTGAGAAAGTACATACCTGATCCTTCACATGTACTCAGCTCAGAAGTTGTACCGTTGGAGCAAGATCTTTCTTATGAAGAACAACCGATAGAGATTCTGGATCATAGTGAAAAAGTCCTACGAAACAAGACCACTCACTTGGTGAAAGTTTTATGGAGGAACCACCAATTAGAAGAAGCTACATGGGAGCTTGAGGAAATGATGAGGGAGAGGTATCCTCATCTGTTTTTTACAAAGTGACGAATTTCGAGGGAAAAATTCATTTTAAGGGGGGTAGAATGTAACACCCGAGACTTTTATGAGAAATATTTTATTTTTTTGTTATATAAATCATCAATGGAATCTTTCACTACACGCATCACTTTCTTGGCTTTCTTCACACGCAATCGCGACCTTCCTCGATAGCTTGCGTCGTACGCAATATCGAGTTTCACTAAACAACGATATACTATTAAAATATTATTAAAACTAGCCATTATGAATAGTAATAACCAATTTTTGAAATTTTATAAATTTTATTTTTCAAAATGGACTTCATTTTTGGATTTGGAATATCGAAGTTGTCCTAGGGTGAAATTTTGGTATTTTTCTAAAAAAATTCAATTTTTGATGAATAGTGAAACCACTAAGTGGTAGTTGAAAAAACTGAATTTTTCATGAAACTTAATTTTACCGCTTATGTGAGTGGAATTTTGAAAATCTGAGAGACACGGTTAATATCAAGGACTAAAATGTGGTTCAATGAGATGAAAATAATTTTTGGTGAATAGTAACTTTTTACTTTTTTTACCACGAATAAAAGTAAATAGGGTAATTAAGGGTAAACTTGATATTATTATTAACATAACACATGTCCTAATTCTATTGGATAAGTTTAATTCGACCAAAAACAACCTTAGGAATAAAATATGACCATTTAGGCCCACTTGGATTAGATTAGGACATTTATTATTATTTAATTCAAAGAAGAGTTAAAAGATTTAAAATCAAAGTTTATTTACTAAAACATTTTTAATATAGGGTCATACATAAGATAAATTCGATTGTAAATATACATTATAAAGATAACATAATTTACTATATAATGATATTTTATTTGTAATTTTTAGACTTTAAATAATTTAATTTATTTATGACACAAATATGATGTAGTAATTATCTTATTAATGAAATATTGACATAATTGATGTTATAAATACCCAAATAAATGTAATTTGAGACTTTTTATGAATTACAATAATTTTATAGGTTAATATGACATGTTAGTATTGATTTAATTTACTTTTTTCGAACTAATAATTCTGTTATGATTTTCACAAAAATCAATTAGTAAATAGTGTCAAAATTGACATAAAATAGTTTTTTAAAAAAATATTATATTATTAATTGTTATTTTATTCATAAAAATATAAGGTTCGGCCAAATGACTTAGATAAGGTTATGTATATTAATAATAAACATCTTGGGGTTCTTTTGGCTTGTTATAGTAAGTTTATTAACCTTATAGTATAAGAACACAAGAAGACACGGTAAAAGTAAAATTATTTAACTTAATGATAAATCTAAATGATAAGGTTAAAATAGGAACCTAAACTTGTCTAAATTCTATTGGATGAGATTATTTCGACCCATCCCCACTTTAGCTTCAAAATAAATCAATTTGGAGCTATTTAAAACAGAACTTGACTTTATAATAAAATAATATTTTTAGTTTTTTCAAAGGATCTCCTCTCCTCCCTTATAAAAGGGAACCTCCTCCCCCTCTTCCTCACACCACTTTGAGCCTTCAAGATCGTCCAAACCCTGCCAATTTCTCCTCTCCACTTATCTAGATACATCCTAGAGGTCCTGGTCTTCTTCAAAGATCAATTTTAGTGCCCTAAAAGGAGATCTCAAAGAGGCGTTTCAATGAAAAGCTAATGTACGTTACCGATTCTTTCAATTTTATTTCTTCTTTCACTTCTTCTTCTTAGGTTTTTTCATTATGAAGTAATAACATGAGTATCACTCATATACTGATATTTTATTATAAGTATAAAACAACCCTATTTCACCATCTATCCATACTATGGAAAACGAAATCACCGCGCGTGCGTACGTACGGAATGTTGTCTCCACACCGTAGTGTAATCTATTTTCCACCACCACCTTACTTGGATGGGTATAATGGTGTAAATAATAACTATATATGATTATTTTAAAGTTATATTGGTTTTGAAATATTATACATACACTCCAATACAATTCCACGATCATGGGAACAATATCTTCGCTCGTGCGTACGTACGGAATACCGTCTCCACGATTTGATGCGACTCGTTCTACATGATCTTCATTGAATAATGATTATATAAATGAATTGAATGCATGAATACGATATATATTACACTATTACCATTCTGAAAATGAGGTATCAATAACATAAAGAGAATAATAAAAATTTATTCGACAAAACACGCATAAGAACAAAAAGCAATAAACACCCGAATAACAAGTAGTAATGAAATATTACTAATAAGAAGCTAAGAATATGAACATATATGATATCATAACAATTATTATGATTCTGGAATAAGTCAATAACATTATTTAAATCATTATACAGGAGGTTCGGACACTTAAGAATCAAATCGGACCTAAGGTAAGGGAAAATATCACAATCTCATTTTTATCTGAGATTGTTTATACTTTGGTATTTACTGGGGTGTATTTTATCATCCACATCCATGTTTCCTCAATATGTAATATTATTTCCATCCACCTAAATTTTTTTAAATCCAATTTTACCCTTCGGTGAGTTTTTAGTAAAAGATATTAAAGGAATCTTTTGTCGTTTTTCATACGAGGTACTTTTTGACTTTTCCGACAAAAGTACGAGAAGAATGTTTTTTTAACTTATACGGCATGAATGGATTTTTAAAACATTATTTACAAGAAGCTTACTTTAAAAGTTTTCAAGTTTATTTTTAATCAACTTATTTTAGTTTAGAATTGTACGACATGTTAAGAAAGTAAAAGTGTTTTTGAAGTAGAAAGGATATTTTCCTCAAGAATGGAGTTCAAGAGTTTTATCAAAATTATTTTCCATCTAAGATAATATAGGGTTCTGTTTCCATCCCTATTATTACATGGATTTTATTATGTTGTGATGGAAATATTTTTATGAATTCCTTTATCTGATATCAATTGTTTTATGATGTCACGATGTTTAAGATTCCCATTTTTATTACATGGATTATGCTATGATGTATGGTTTATGATTTTGTGGCACACATAAGAATGGTATAATTATGATATGGGTGGGACCTATATCTCCCTCCAATTCATTGGGTAAATATTTTATATCTCATGAGATAGACATGGCTGGAATGGCAGGTTAAACCGGTTCAGTGAAACAGGACTGAAACGAGGAGTGAACTCGGTTCAGAAATGGACTTTGTCCACTAAGATAGTTTTGGCAATGAGTCCTGACTAATAAGAAATGATTCTCAATGATTATGTGTGTATTCCACAATGTTTCATGTTTTATGTTATGATTATTTGGATTACATTTCACTACTATGATTTATCCCATGTTATGAAATTTTGATTTCTTTTGCAGGTTAAGATTTCCAAAAGTTATGTTCTTATGTATATGATGTGATTGATATTTCTTTTGTTTACCCTTACGGAGCATTTGAGCTCACCCTTTTGTATGTTTTATTTCCCCAGGTCAGGAAGAAGGTTATTAAGTAGTATATGCCAAAAAGGGACTCTAGATATGATGAAATGAATGGGAGGCAAAGTAGATACTTTATGTACCAGTTTTTTATGTTTCCCAGTTTCTAAAGACTCTATACCTATACGGTCCTTTCATGGATTTGTTATATGTTGTAACAAGTGTTCTTTAATTTTTAAGTATTACTAATTTATGTAAAGTATGGGTCGTAATAGTGTCCCATGGGGAAAATGAGAGATAGAGAAATAGGGAGATACATGAGGTGAGGGGGGTACCGATTTGAATCCCTCGACGTGCTGAGTCGGCGTGCGACATTCATGGACCATGAAATCAACAGAGGTATTGGCAGTTTCCACCCAAAGGTAGGGTTGTTTACGTTTTTTCCATATATCCATTTTAAACAAGTTGTTTCAAGTTTTTAAAAGCCTTATATTGCTTTCTTGTACGTCCATGGGGCTCGATCTGTTGTTTCAGGGGTGAAAACGGGTGAATCGGGCATTTTTAGGGATTTCCCGTCAGAAAACCCAGTATACACGGTGTGTGTTCAAGGGAAATACACTGTGTGTTCTTCCCGTTCAGGGAAGACGATGTTTTCTTAAGTACACGCCGTGTAGTTTGAGTACACACCGTGTAGTGGGTGGTCGTGTGGTTGTCCTTGTGGAATAGAACACAGAATATTGGTATTTTTAGTACACACTATGTACTGTAGAGTACATGTCGTTTAGTGGTACTTGGGCATGGGTTTTAGTAAAAATACACTTTGGGTGACTTTTTTTTCATAGTACACGCCATGTACAGTAAAGTAAACGCCATGCACTATTACACAGGCCGGCCCAATGTGCTCTGGCCATGTGTTGTGGCCACATACTGCTTTAGTTTTGTAATTTTGGGATATCTTATGCTCTGGAAGTCAAGAATTGGGTGTGAGTAGTCGATTCTGAGTGTTTTTCCATGTAGATCGCAATAGTGGAATCCTTTTGACATTTAGAGGTCATCTAAATGGGGTTTTGGGGTGTTTATCTAAATTGAGGGGATTTTTCCTCCTTTTATCGAGCCCAGTCGTCGCCTGAGGGTGAGACTTGGTGAGATTGTTAGGTTGGGTGTCCGGACCAACTTAATTGTGAAATTTAATTGGAGATGAGATATGATATATGTACTGTAAACATTTTGTTAGAGGACATTTCCCTTGTGAGACGTTCTATTCTGTCCTATGAGGCTATGAGACCGGGCACTTCCAAGGATCCCCGGAGGGATGCCTTTACTTGTGTGATGACCTAGAGAGTCCCTAGTATGATCTCTCTCTGGTTCTTCCTTTGATAGGACCCGTGTTATGAAATGCCTATGTTGTCCTTCCTTTGGGGATCCCGTGTAGGATTCATCCCTTACTCTTCTTTAATGATCCTTCTTTGGATGCCTTCGCTCGTGTTTACCTAGAGGATACCGAGTATGATGCCTCCCTTTTGTTTCACTTGAGAGACCCAATGGGTGCTCATTGATTGACCGACCCTGAGTTGTTACGTCAGGTTTGGGTAGAGATGGTGATCGGGTGTCACCTAGAACCCGTGCCAAACTGGTGATTCCTTTGGGCTTCGGATGTATTTTTGGGTTGGGCATTTGGGACACCATCTCTTGTTTGTTTATATCTGACTTGGGTTGTTGATGTTGTAGTGGTTACCCAAGGTTCTTCCTGGTTGGTGGTCGTTGAGCCTGACACAAGGCATCTTTCTTATTTGTCTGGATGCCTACCTTTCCTTGTGTGCATGAGTAGTAGGTGGTCTGATGTTTAATTTTCAATTGCTGAATGTTTTTCTATACCATTATGTTAAGAACCCATGTTGGGGTGTCATATGGTTGAGGCCTTGGATTTTTTAATACCTATAATTGCATAGGTAATTTTATATAAGTGTAAAAATGCTATTTGGGGTCACTAATTGGATCCAGGACCACCACGGGGTGCGTTCCTCTATTTAGCCGTTTGGCCCAGATACCCGAGGGTATCCCATGTTTATATTGAGCATTACTTTTTCCTTGAAAGGAATTGTATATAAAATTGCTTGTTATGCTTTGGGCTTGTCCCGGTTACTTGTGCCTGAGGGAAATGTTTTACTTTAGCCTGAGGGAATTGTTTTCTTAGCCAGGGGGTAGTAGTTGTTTAGCCTGAGGGAAATGCATATTGTGCCTGAGGGAAATATTCGGTACGACTAATGTAGAGATTCCATACGCCTGAGGGAAATATTATATTGCCTAAGGGAAAGCCTGAGGGCATGGTTATATTTAGCCTCAGGGTGTGGTTATATTTAGCCTGAGGGAGTGGTCATATTAGCCTGAGGGAAAGTGTTTATTTAGCCTGAGGGCAACATTTCATATGCCTGAGGGCAGTAGCTTCTGTGCCTGATGGAAAGATTCTTATATGCCTAAGGGCACTATTCGTTATTCCTGAAGGCAGTCACCTGAGATTTTTTTTTTCAGTTCTCCTGAGGGAATGTATTCACATGTCTGAGGATAGTGGTTACTTAGTATATTCACTGTGGTGATTCCCTCTATTGAACCTTCCAAGCTACATCCCAGGCTTGGCATTGTTATTGTATTTGACATTTTGATAGCATGTTGTGGTTTCTGTTGTGGCTTTGGTTGGATATGATCGATTGAGGTCGAGTCTCGAAAAAATTTAGAATTGAATTATATTGAAATGGTTACTTGTTTTTGGTTAACTTGTTCAGAGATATATTTATGGCGTTGGCCGAAGTAGGTATATGTTGATGGGATTACAGACCTAGAGATTGACTTAATGATAAACGACTTGAGTGGCACGACATCCAAATCAATGACCTTGCATAAGATGTCTAGGAGATCGGGCTTATGGTCCCAAAGATCGACTGCTGATGTGGTTTCTTGTTATTTTAATCACCTAATCATGAATATTCATATTTATGTATATGTGTATAGGTATGGTACAATACATGTGTACGTATATAGATATGGAAATCCAAGGTGGCACATGCCCAGTTGATAGGGATTACATACCCTGAGTTCAATTGTGGTTACACATTTGGTTTACTTCCTTTTGTTGTGTTCCAGCTAGGCTAAGAACATTATTGTTGCATTCACTTTTAGCAGCACAATAATAGGTTGCTTGTTGGGGTGACCTACTGTGATTATTTTTCACCCGTGCACATGCACCTCGGTGTACATGTAGACCTTATGTATTCTTTTCAGGTTGAGCACGAGTTGCATAGTGGATAGGGTTGAGGCATAGTGTTGCATGATCAAGCGGAGCTGCTCGAGTGGTTCTACTGATCGGGTTGTTGCAGTTTAACAGTGTTTGGAGATCAGGTACATGGATTGGCTCGGAGTTAGTAGCAGAGCCATGAACTTTTACTTTCAGTTTCTTTTGTACTTGTATCTTTATGGTCGGCTAGTGGGTGACCAATGTTGTATTGTATTTCATAGTTGTTCGGGTTTTTATAGCATTTTACTATTACATCTAGTTCTATTTCATTTTTTACCACTTCCTCACTCTGTTTACTTTCCACTGTGTATGATACTTATTTATTTCCGATGTATTATTACTTTTGTATGAGGTCATAGTTTCCCCACTATCACACCCTAGGCCCTCGCTGCTAGTCGGAAGCCTCTGGCATGCGGGGAGGCGCGCTTGAGGCCTTGTGGAAAACCGGCTCGGAGCACCGGTTTAGTGGCATCCGGGTCGGGACGTTACAAAGTGGTATCAGAGGAGTTTTTTACCTGGTGTTTACTATTTGGGATATGGTAGACATGAGTATTAGGAATGTTTTTGAACCTATGATGGATATCGGGTTGGTTCATCGAGAACACTTGTTCCGGTAAGAAGTCCTAGTTGCCAGGGTTATGGATTGGTGTTATGATTTTGTGATGTTATAGTTGTATATAATTTTATCCTTGAGCTATGCACATGTTGTGTGGTGTTTGGATTTACTATGTATATTTGGCTCTTGTCCATTGGTAAGATGCCAGGGATGGATTTCAAGTCTTGGTCGTCAATGTCAAGAGGTGTCTCGTGCATCATACTAGGCATGTAGTATTCATCGCATATAGGCCTGTTAGTGTGTGTTTTTATTGATGACTGAGACATTTGGGTCTGCTTGCACATACTTTTTACTCTGATGGTAGGTTATTTGGATCTATGTTGAGACGTTGGTGTGAGGATGATGACTCAGTCGTTGTGCACAGGTGGTGCAGTGACCCCAGTTGGTCTATGTGGCACATGATTTCTTTTTTGTTTAACACCTTATTGGGTGTTGCTTCTCAGGTCTGTAGTTATCTAGTCAGATCTTTGAGAATGATGTCGATGGATCCCAAGGCTTTTCTTGTTAACTAGACCTCCTTGTGGTATTCCCGTATACAGATGCCGATGAGTGTCAGTTCAGTTTCTCTTCTCCTTAGGTTGTGAACTCCAGGGAGTAGTTCCTTCTGAAGATGATCGAAGAGGATCAGGGCCCTTGTAGGTTGTGTTTTGGTTTTGACTCTCATTGTTTGTTATGATCATTACCTTCTTGAGAGAGGTTTTGTATCTTTTGGGCTAGGTTGATGGACCTTGTGACCTAGTTGTGAGGTCTTGTGAGAAAGGTAGACCTGTGCTTGAATCATGGTCGAGTTTTGGCGGGATGTTAGCATGGCTCAGAGGGAGCTGGACACACCTTCGGTTAAATATTAGTATACTATTATTAGAGATGATCATAATCTATATGGATTTGTCTTGAGTATGATGAGAGAGCATCAACCTTCATCGAGCTCATTTTTTTTCTTAATGTTCATCCCTGTTGAGGATGGAACCTTTTCTAGGTGTGCTCTCGAAGCGGTTTAAGGAAATACATATAGTGGGGAGTGCACGATTGGCCCTTTTAGGGTGGTTTCCATTTTTAGGTTAAACTTCAAGGTTTCCAGGAGCTTTTGAGCTCTGAGTTTTCTCTTAATATGATGACAAGGGTATTCCTATGGTGGGGAGTACCAAATCGGTCGTAGTTTAATGTCTTATGTGTAGAAAGCGGTTGTTAATTCTATAAGGTTGGTCATTTAATGGTCCATATAGCTTGGTTTTGCAGATGCTCGGGTTGGTAGCATGGCTGCTGGTCCATTCACTGGGCTTCTTGGGGTCTAGAAGGTTTATGGTGGGGAGTTTGTAAGAACCCGTGTTTTTTCTGGACTGCAGTTTTGAGAAAAAATTTGTATTTTTGCTGTTGGATGCTCGTGAGGGGTGAAATGGTCATTTTCCCCTACCATCTGATCTCAGATTATTTTTGTGACAACTCTGTTGGTCCCGGAATAGGTTTTTTCCCTATTATATGAATTTGGTGGAAATCTGAGTTGTTCAAATTTTGGAAGAATATTTAATATTTAATATTATTAAATTAAATATTAATTTATTCATGCAATTTCATTTGGTGATAACATTTAAACAGAGCTTCGTATTGAGATTCCTTCAGTGTCGTTGAGTTCGTAATGGGGAGTTTAGCCCAGGGGAGGCATAAACTCATGTTGGGCGCCGAGGCCGGCCCGGGCCCCTTTTTCTTCCTTTTCTTTTCTTCTTTTCTTTTCTTTTCTCCCTCTTCCTTCCTCCTCCTCATTGCGCACGCTCCATGTGTTCTTATCCTTGGCCTTGTTCCATGGGTTAAATGGGAGATTTAGAAATAAGGAGAGATAGAAGGTGAGAGTGGTACCGATTCGAAGCCCTCGACGCGCTGAGTCGGCATGCGGCATCTGTGGACTGTGAAATCAACCGAGGCTTTAGCGGTTTCTGCCCTAAGATAGGTTCGTTTAAATTTTATCCATAGATCCCTTTTAAACAAGTTTTTTCAAGTTTTTAAATCCTTATATTTCTTGCTTGTATGCCCATGGGGCTCGATCTGTTGTTTCGGGGGTGAAAATGGGCGAATCGGGTGTTTTTATGGATTTCCTGTCGGAAAACCCAGCATACAAGGTGTGTGTTCTAGGGGAACATGCCGTGTGTTCTTCCTGTTTGGGGAAGATGAAGTATTCTTAAGTACACGTCATTTAATTTGAGTACACACCATGTAGTGGGTGGCCGTGTGGCTGGTCGTGTGGAATAGAACACGAAATATTGGTTTTTTAAGTACATGTCATGTACAGTAAAGTACAAGTCATGTCGTGGTACTTGAGAATGTGTTTTATTAAAAATACACACAGTGTGAATTTTTTTAACAGTACATGCCATGTGCAGTAAAGTACACACCGTGTACTATTACACAGGCAGGCCCAATGTGCTCTGGCCATGTTCTCTGGCAATTTAATGCTTCAGTTTGGTAATTTTGGGATATCTTATGCTCTGGAAGTAAGAATTAAGCGTGAGTAGTCTATGCTGAGTTTTTTTCTGCATAAATCGCAATGGTGGAATCCTGTTGACATTTAGAGGTCATCTAGATGAGGTTTTGGGGGTTTTTATCTAAATTTAGGGGATTCTTTCTATTTTTATCGAGCCTAAGGGTGAGACTTGGTGAGATTGTTAGGTTGGGTGTTCGGACCAAATTAGTTGAGACCTTTAATAGGATATGAGCTGTGACATATCTACCATAACCTTTTATTTAGAAGAAATTTCCTTTGTGAGACGTTCCCTTCTGGCCTGTGAGGCCGTGAGACCGAGCGCATCCAAGGATCCCCGGAGGGATGCCTTAACTTGTGTGATGACCTAGGGAGTCCCTAGTATGATCTCCCTCTGGTTCTTCCTTTGATAGGACCCATGTTATGAAATTCTTATGTTGTCCTTCCTTTGAGAATACCATGTAGGATTCCTCTGTTACTCTTCGCTAAGGATCCTGTGTTGGATGCCTTCGCTCGTGTTTTCCTAGAGGATCCCGAGTATGATGCCTCCTTTGTGTTTGACTTGAGAGACCCAGTGGGTGCTCATTTTTTGACTCACCATGAGTTATTACGTCAGGTTTGGGTATAGATGGTGATCGTGTGTCACCTAGAACCCGTTCCAAACTGGTTATTCCTTTGGGATTCAGATGTATTGTTGGGTTGGGTGTTCCGGCCACCCACACTTTTTTTTTATATCAGACATGGGTTGTTGATAATGTAGTGGTTACCATAGGTGCTTCTTGGTTGGTGGTCATTGAGCCTGACGCGAGGTGTCTTTCTTGTTTACTGGGATACCTACCTTGCCTTTTGTTTCCAAGTAGTAGGTGGTCTGAGGTTTAATTTCCAATTATTGAATGTTTTTGTGTACTGTTGTGTTACGAACCCATGTTGGGGTGTCATGTGGCTAAGTCCGAGGCTATTTAAATACCTATAATTGCATAGGTAATTTAATGTAAGTGAAAAACTATTGTTTGGGATCACTGATTGTATCCAAGACCACCTAGGGGTGCGTTCCTCTGTTTAGTCGTTTGGCCCGGATACCTAAGGGTATGCCATGTTTATATTGAGCATTACTTTTTCCGTGAAAAGAATTGTATATAAAATTACTTCTTATGATTTGGGCTTGGCCCAGTTACATGCGGCTGGGGGTAGTGTTTTATTTTAGCCTGAGGGTGTTGTTTTCCTAGCCCATGGGAAGTAGTTGTTTAGCATGAGGGAAACGCATATTGTGCCTGAGGGTAATATTCGGTATGCCTGAGGGCGAGATTCAATATGCCTGAGGGAAATATTTGATAGCCTGAGGGAAATCCTGAGGGCGTGGTTATATTTAGCCTGAGGTCATGGTTATATTTAGCATGAGGGTGTGGTTATATTAGCCTGGGGGAAAGTGTTTGTTTAGCCTGAGGGAAACGTTTTGTATGCCTAAGGGCAGTAGCTTCTAAGACTGAGGCCAAGATTCTTATACGCCTGAGGGCCCTATTCGTTATGCCTGAGGGCAGCCACCTGAGGGTTTTTTTCCTGTTCTTCTGAGGGAAAGGATTCACATAACTGAGGAGAGTAGTTACATTGTATATTCACTATGGTGATTCCTTCTATTAAACCTTCCAAGCTACATCACAGGCATGACATTGTTATTATCTTTGACTTGTTGATAGCATGTTTTGGTTTCTTCGGTGGCTTTGGTTGGAGAAGATCGGTCGAGGCCAAGTCTCGCAAACACACAGAATTGAATTATATTGAAATTGTTACCTGTTTTTGGTTAACTTGTTCAGAGATATATTTTCGGCATTGGCCGAAGCAGGTACATGTCGATGAGATTATAGACCCAGAGATCGACTTAATGATGCACGACTTGAGTGGCACGATGTCCAACTCAACGCCCTTGCACAGGATGTCCAGGAGATCGGGCATATGGTCCCAAGGATCGACTTATGATGTGTTTTCTTGTTATTTGATTCCCCTAATCATGAATATTAATATTTATGTATATGTGTATAGGTATGAGACTATAGATGTGTACGTATATAGATATGAACATCAATGGGGGCACTTTCCCAGTTGATAGGGATTACATACCCGGAGTTCAACTATGTTTGCACATTTTTTTACTTCCTTTTGTTGTGTTCCAGATAGGCTGAGAACATTGTTGTTGCATACACCTTTAGCAGCACAGTTATAGGTTGCATGTAGGGGTTCCATACTGAGATTATTTCTCACCCCTCCATGTGCACCTCAGAGTAGGTGTAGACCTTATGTCTGATTTTCAGGATGAGAACAAGTTGCATGGTGGATAGGGCTGAGGCCCAATGTTGCATGATCGAGTGGAGATGATTGAGTGGTTCTACTGATCGGGCTATTGCAGTTCGACAATGTTTGGAGATCGGGTTTGTGGATTGGCTCGGAGTTTGTAGAAGAGCCCTGTACTTTTACTTTCAGTTTATTTTGTACTTGTATCTATATGGTCAGCTTGTGGGTGAAAATTGTTGTATTTTATTTCATTGTTGTTCGGGATTTTACAGAATTTTACTATTACAACTAGTTCTATTTCAGTTTTTTACTGCTTCTGCACTCTGTTTACTTTCCGTTGTGTATGATACTTAGTTATTTCCACTATTTTCTTAATTTGGAATGAGGGTATAGTCTCCCCACTATCACACCCTAGGCCCTCGCTACTAGTTGGCAGCCTTGGGAGTACGGGGAGGCGCACTTGAGGCCTTTTGGTGAACCGGCTCAGAGCACTGGTTTAGTGTCTTCTAGGTCAGCACATTATAGAAACTACCATCATTTAGTGTGAATTTTAATCTTGTGATAGTTTATTAGTAGATCATGTCCCTTGAAAAGATATTTCTGGCATTGGGATGTATTGAAAATGAAAATATAATTTTTCTAGTATACTATCTCATGAGAGATGTTGTTCAATGGTGGTCATTGATCTAGAATAATATGGATAAAGATGAAATATATTGCATGAAATGAATAACTTTTAATGAAACGTTATTCAAAAAATATTTCCTTCATGAGAAACGTACTAAAATGATGAGATAATTACTTAGATTAAAGAAAAAGGAAGAAGATTGATTGGAAGACTATGTGGATACCTTCGCAAGACTAGCTAGGTATGATATATATATTACATAGGTGATTCAGAACACAATATGGATCATTTCTTCAAAGCTCTAAATCCTAGTTTCTATAGGACACTGTCTTCTCAATTGTTTTCATCATATTATTAAATGGTATTATGTTCTATAAAAATAGAGATTGATTATTCTAGATCATATATATTCAAGGGAATACCAGAGAAGAAGAGTTTATCTAAAAACCATGGAAAGGGTAAAGCATCAATAAATAAGAGGGGAGTGAAGAAATTTCTATTATATAATTTTTTTAAAGGAATAATCTTGGGAAATTTTTGAAAGGTATGGGAGTTTGAGATAGTTGGGGAGAGAAAGGTCATCGAGATAATGAATACAACGGGGAGAAACCAATCAGTGGTGTTCAGTGATACAAAATTTAATGAAATTTGGATTTATTTAAATCAATGTTCCAAGTGTTATGGGAATCTTCCAATGAATAGGAAAAGAAAAGATGTCCAAGATATTGTGATCACTATAGCTGAAGTAGAAGTACCAAATGATGTGGTTCTTGGTACATTTATATTCTCTTAAAATTTATCCCAATATTTATTTGATTTTGGATCATTTCCCACTTTTATATAAACCCAATTTTCCATGAAATTAATACATTTCCAATTTTATTTAATAAGATAGTTTTCATTCAAGACTCATAAGGTAAAACCCATTATAACAAAAATGTGTTTATCAGTCCCCTTTCTGAAAAATAAACATGATTTAGTTTATGACCATATCATCAAATCTTTGATTTAATTTAATATAATCCTTATTATAGAAAAGATTTAAAAATATGATGTGAATATTTATTGCAATATAAATTAAAATTAAATTTTTAGGAAGATGTAAAATCCCTTATCTTTAGTGAATAAACATAACCATATGATTCTTCTAAAGATTCAAACTCGGTAGCTTTGCTAAATTAATTTCTTAGGGAGGAAGAGAAAACATTATCTATGGATGAGGAAGGTAATATTCAAATTGAGGATGTACCTATAGTTTATGAATACAATGATATAATTCTTATAGTATTACCTAGGCACCCCTAGAGTGTGAAGTTTATTTCACTATTGATTTAATCATTTATGCAAGACCAATATAATAGAATCCATACAGAATAGACAATGAGAAATTATTTGAGATAAAGAAACCACTATAGGATATGAGTAATAAGGGATTTATTTACCCTAATATTTCTCTATGAGGAGCCTATATTCGCATTTATAAAAAGAGTGATGGATCCTTGAGGTTATAAATCAACTATAGAGAAATTAGTGCTTTTAAAATAAATAACAAGTACCCTTTGCATCACATTGATTATTTATTTGATAGAATTTATGAAGCTCAATATTTTTTGAAGACTCGCAATAATTTTTGGAATCATAAATTGTTGGTAAAAAAATATTTTCTGATGATGTATTTTCAAATGATGTATAGAAATTACCAGTTTACAGTAATTCCATTTGGATTGACTAAAGTGACCTTTGTTTTCATGGATCTAATGAACAGAGTATTCAAGGAATATCTTGAAATTTTTTATATATTAATTGATAATATTTTTTTTATTCTAAATTTATGAAGATAATTATAATCACTTTCATATTATTCATAATAATATCATATGGAATGAGTCATATGGTAAATTTAGCATGATTGATTTCTGGCATCATGAAATTTATTTTCTTGTCCATATCGTCTGAAGTGATGGAATATCAGTTGATCCTATGAATACAATGTAATTATAACAATGGTATATACCAACAAAAATAACTATGGCAAGTCGTATCATTGGATTATCATGTCACTATCATTATTTTTATCATAATTTTTTCCAATTAGATAACACGTTATCAAAGCTCACACATAAAGGGGTAAAGTTTATATGAAAAAAATGTGTATAATGTTTTGATATATTGAATATAATTTTATTCAATGATAAAATTTTTACTCTAAAATCATTAAATTATGGATTTGTGATATACATTGATACACCGAAGAAACGGCTGGGTTGTGTCCTTATGAAAAATGATAGAATTATTGTAAATGCATGAAGGGAGTTGAAGACTCATTAATAAAATTATTCAACTCATGATATTGATTTAGAACCCCAAATATTTTCTCTAAACATATGTAGACACTATCTATATGGGGAGTGATGTGATATATATATAGATCACAAGACATTGAAATATATATTTACATATAAAAAACTCTACATGGGGAAAGATGATGGATCAAGTTACTTAAATATTTTTACTTATCAATAAAATATGATCTACGTAATGAAAATGAGGTTGTATATGCATTAAGAAGAAAATATCATGAAATTATGACCCAATAAGTATTAAGAATGATCCAATGTAGTTAAATTTTGAATATATGGATATTTTAATTTTGAAGGATAGTAAAACTTCACTACTTTTTCAAATGATTGTTAAACCATATTTATTAAAGATGATAAAATTTTCTCAATCTCAAAACTATAATTTTCAATATAATATTAAAGTTGTTAAGGATGGAAGATTGGAAGACTTAGTATATGAGGATAGAATTATTCCATTTTGAAGGAGGTTATCTATTCCATCAATATATGAGATAAAAAGGGAACTATTAGATGATGTTCATAGATATAATTTATCTATACACCTGGGTAGTACCAAGATGTGTTGATTTATGAAGGAACATTTTTTGTGGGATAAAATGAATCAATTTTTTTTTGACTATGTGTCAAGATGTATAGTTTGTAAATAAGTGAATAATGAGAGACAACATCCTAGTGGGATCCATTCAACCTCTATCTATTACAATGTTGAAGTGGGAAGATATTATGATGTACATGGTCATATAGTTTCCAAATTCCCCCATTATTAATGATGTGATATGAGTTATTATTGGTCATTCTACAAAATTTAAAAAAAATTCCTCATATTAGAGAAGATTTACCTCTTGATTTTCTAGCTAGACTTTCTATTAATGATGTTGTATGGCATAATGGGGAACTACTATTGATTCTTTCTGATCAATATTCCTACATTAAATCAAAATTCATGAGGATTCTTTAAAATGATTAGGATAAAAAGATTCATTTGAGTACTTATTATCACCATCAACCCAATGGATAATCATAAAGTGGAATTTAATCATTAAAAGATAGGTTGATATCACACTCACATGACATTCAATGTATATGGGATTTGTATTTAACTTTGGTAGATTTTTTCTACAATTATAGTTTCCTTTTAAATATTCAAATGCCACTATATGAAGAATTATATGGAAATAGATGTTTAACTCTAAGAGTTCAGAATGACATTGGTGAGAGAAAACTTATAGGAACATATCTTATTGATGAGACAATGAACATTTTAATGAATAATCAAGATCATATTAGAGTATACCAAAGTAGGAAAATGAGTTATGTTGACAACCAGTGAACAAATTAGTTATTTAAGGTGGGATTTCATATCTTTCAGAAGGTATATCTATAGAGGAGTGCCATAAGGTTTGGTTAAGGTATTTTGAGACTCAGGTATATTAGATCATTTGAAATTTGGGAATGATTTAGAGAATAGTGTACCATTTTGTAGTTTCACCAAGTCTTTACAATGTTCATGATGTCTTCCACATATCACTGTTAAAGAATCAAGTGTTATAACCAACACATCTACTCACCTATGAAAAAAATAAAACTAGCATTTGATTTGTCTTACTATGAAGAGCCTATCATGATTCATGACACTAGGGAGAAGGTATTGAGAAATATGACAGCTATACCTGTAATGGTACTTTGGAGAAACTCTATTCTGGAAGAGGAAATATGGAAACCATAAGATGTTATAAGTAAGAACAACCCACATCTGTTTGGAAGACATTATTAAAGGAAATTTTGAGGAAGAATTTTCTAAATGTGGGAAGAATATGACACCTCGATATTTTTTCATTTGTATCCTCTTAAATAAATTCAATTCATTTGATAGTTTATCATTCACACAACAATATGTTTAAACAATAGTAATATACTATTGAATATTAATATAGTAACGTGACCATTAAGAATAGTAATGTGGCTTTTAGGAATAGTAATCTGACCATTAGGATAATAACATCACCTATGAAATTAAAAATAAATCTTACTCATCTCATAAATGAAATATGTGATATATTTATATTAAACAATAAGTAAATAAATATTTTAAAATGATAAATTAAATATTGGTATTTTGGAAATGTTTAAATGAGTATTTAAAATTTTGTAATTCATATAATGATTTTAAACAAAAAAAATCACAAAATATATTCAGAAATTAATATTTTGTTTTCATATGATTATAATATAACTTTATGTGTCCTTAATTAATTTTCCCAATTTTCATATAATTAGTTATAATTATAAAATTGGTCTTTTTGAATAAATTATGATTTTAAATTAAAACTAATTTTCACATATTTTTAAAATTATATTCATATAATGGAGTACATTTTTTAATTATATTCATTATAAAATGGTTAGGGTAAATTTTTTATTTTTTTCTAAAATAGTTGATTTTTTAAAAAGTGAAATACTGTAATGTACGGTATAATCTAAATACTTGAATAATTGTGTCATTGATTATCTATGTATGATGTAAGAAATATTTTTTCAAAATAAAATTTACTATTTACTATAATTAGTCACAATAATACACATTATTGATAGTCTTTCCCAAAATAATAAACAAATTAATAAAATAATCCAAAAACACATCAATCCTACACTAAAAATACCACCCCTCACCAACTCTTCAACTCACACCATCAAAGACCTATATATAGATAATATTATTCTTTATTCCTCTCATAAAATTCTTCCCCACTTTTTGGTCTTGATAGTCTCACCTAGAGACCATTTCCAAGTCCCTTAAGGAGGACATTAATGAGATGACACAGAAGAGATAAAACCTTCCCTCTCTCTATTTCAATTTCATTTATTTTTTATACATCCATAACATATTCTATCTGAATTAACATTATAAATTTAGTATCATAAATATAATGTAATTTTATGTTTCAATGGTATATCCACCATTAATTCTCTTCCATTTCTGTTTTTTCTAAAAATGAATATATTGTCTCTTATGTGTCAATTCACCACCATCATGGATGATGATTTTTCATTTTCAAAATAACACCTTAATGTCGGGTCATAAAACCTTTATAATTCTTAACAATATTTAAAATGTATATTTAAACGTATTTAGTGTCTTGTAACTAGTATTTTTAAGCAATAATAATTAATAAAACAAAACTAGTTTGTGATCATTGAAAAAACACCAAAATAATATAAAAGGTTATTATTAAAAGTTTATCTAATTAAACATCCTTATGTGAAAAAAAATGATATATAATAAAATTTTGTATATTTAAATTTCATAAACAACATATAATTTCCATCCTGGAAAAATATTCCAATATTATATGATTTTTCATACATGTATACTAGAGAACCAATCATGAAAAACAAGGAAATAAATACTCTCGAATGACGAAATTGATTTTATAACTCTTCAAAAAGGAAATAAATTAACATATTAAAATTATACTAAATAAAATACATTTTGAATAGGTTATGAATGATATTATTAATGTATATAATTTTGTTATCCGAGACATTAAGTGAAAGTGTGGGTCACCTTTCGACATAAGGTATTTTATTCTCCTTGAACCGCCATTTTTTCTTTTGGTTAAGCTTTATCAATTTTTATACCAATGTAATTCTAAATTATCCTTGTGTAATACTCCTAAAATATTTTTTTATTATATAAACATATGTGAATTTCTAATTTATTAATAATCTTATAAGGAAGAACATGTTTTATAATGTTCCCTTTTTTACATTCCTCTTGACAAGAAAACCTGATTAAAGTGAACTTTCCAATTTCTTACACATTTTCAAGTGATATCCATAATTTTCTTTAAGAAACATATATTTTTCTAAAATCACACATTTTATCATAATAAACTATCTTTTTTCATTTTTTGTTTTACACAAAATATACCTTTTTCCAGTTTAAGCCTCAATAATATTTTCCCTTAAACAACACTAAATTGGATCATTTTTAATATTTCTTAAACACTATTTTTTGTATCTTTTCATTTAATTTTTAAATAATTTATATTTATCTATTCATGTTTTGCCTTTTTAATTTCAAAATGTGATTTAAATTCATTCATGCATGTACACCATTATGATATTCCCTTTTGTTAAGTCATATTCACAACATATTCCATGTGTATGGTGTATATATACATCACTTTTTAATTTATGACCATTATTCATTGAAAATTTCATTAAATATCTCTATTTATTGTGTGGTGTATATAATTATTTCCTTATCCATGTTAAATTTTTACAAACATTATTTTAATTTAATGTTGTTTTAACTAAGTAAATAATGACTAATCTGTATTTTCTACACAATTTGAATATATTGATAAGTCATATTGTTCATAAATTAAATTTATTTTTGAAGAATGATTTGAACTTTTAGTTAAAGGTGGGGACCAAATATAGATATCCCCTTAATACATCTGTATCGTCCCGGTTCCGAAAGTCAGCCAGCAGCGCCCCAAACCCGGTTGGTCTCATGGCCTCAAGTGCGTTTCCCCAAATGCAAGAGGCTTCCGACTAGCAGCGAGGGCCTTGGGTGTGATAGTGGGGAAATATGCCCTCATTAGCAGCGTACACATCATAAGATAAACAAAATCAAAAGCAGAAGCAGTAAACATCCATAAAAGGGTAACAACAGAGGACTAAAAGTGTGAACAAATGGATCACATATGTATAAATGATTCATGATAAATATGTCTAGGAAATAACTAAACAAGTCACAATTATGAATACAAATAGTAATAAACCAATCTACAAAATAAACAGATAAACAGCTCCTCAGCATCGCAAGCCTATGCTTGGTCCCATGCTCTCCAGCTCCATAGCATGTCATGTACCTGAAGTGGAAGGGCGCTTGCCCTTATCTATATCTGCAACAATATAATCTGTTTGGGCCCAAAAGCATAGCCCAAATAGGGTGTGAGACTAAATCCTAGTAGGAAACCACCTGAAGATTTGTTCCTAATAGTCAGTGAATATATGGTAGGTAAAATTACAGGAAGCAGTAAATAGGCAAATACTCAGTAGTAAACAGTCCATAGTTCCAATATCAAGCAACATCTAACAAGTAGCTAAACGCAAACAGGTAACTCTATGGGAAGTACCCACATCCATCCCCTCTGATCCTACCTAAAATGTAACAACAACCCTTTGGGTAGTGCACTCAGCCAAACACCTCTGGTTTGGGAATACGAAAATTATAAGACTCTCTGAGTAAGCTCACTCGGTCAATTCCCCTTATAGTCTAAGGTAGTCAAGGAATCTCCGAGGAAGCACACAAGGTCAACTCCCCTTATATCCCCAATGTCAAGAGACTCTCTGAGGCATCTCACTCGGACAATTCCTATTATATCCCCAGGTCATTCACAGACTCTCTGAGGAAGCTCATCCAGTCAATTCCCCTTATAGATTGTAGTGGTTCAAGGTAATTCAAGTAAAACAAAGACTATCTGAGGAAGCTCACTCAGTATATCCCATTTAGTCTATAAATCTCAAAGAATCTCTGAGGAAGCTCACTCATTGTATCCCCCTATAGTCTATAATGTCCAAAGACTCTCTGAGGAAGAACACTCGATCTATCCTCTTATAGTCTATAATGTCTAAAGACTCTCTGAGGAAGCTCAGTCGGTCTATCCTCTTATAGTCTATAACACCAGGTTCTCACAGCCCTGTGAAAGTCAACGAATAGTAATGCTATAAGGAAAAAGTAAACCTACACAACTACATGTCTTACCAGTATACAGCATCTCACATATGCCAAAAAAACAAAACTCCATTCTATGATCACAAGGCATGGTAAACAGGTAAAGAGCCAATAGGCTAAATAGGACCAAACGGTCATAAATAGACCAAAGCATGAGAATAACATACAAGGTATAACAGTAAACCCAATTCATATCAAATTTACCTCTACATAGGCATACAAGCGTGGCAGGAAAACAATAGGGGTATAACGGTAAACATGCAATACCCCGTTCAAGGTTATTGGTGGAATTTGAACATAATACCCAAGTAATTCGAACAGAAAGGAACAAACCACCTACCTCAGGTTTGGGATATTGATATACTTGAACCACGAATCTTGAATCTCCTTGGAACATCGTATATCTATGAAAACCTCCAAAACGTTCAACCCATGATAACATGGAAAAGAAGAGTAATTGGAAAACAAGGTTCAAGAAGAAGAGAGAACTCACTGATGTGATTCCAACTCAATCAACGGTCCTCGAATCAGTGGTCAGATGGAGGATCGAGGGCTCGTCGAAGATCCACAGATGCCCGGCGCTCTCAGATGAACGAAACCTTGAAGGAGTGGTTTATGTCGATCAAATGCAACCCCGATGCATTTAATGAAAAATATCAAAATACACGGTGTGTACTTATTGTTTTCGTACTCAGCTTTAGGCGGCCTCCACGCCACCCCACACGATTGTGTGTGTGTTCAGGACACGACCATGACACGGACTCCTGCAGCAACGAAGTATATGGCATGTACACATAAAGTACACGACATGTACTTCAAATATTTTCAAAAAACTACTTTTTTTCTCAAAAACACCAGAAAAAGGATATACATACCTGAAAAAAAGATCTGGGTTCTTACAAACTCCACCCCTTAAAAAATTCATCCTCAAATTTCCCTAGCATGACGTAAAAAAAGAAAAATCTAACAAATTCGGCCATTGTGATCATGTCGGCCTCCCTCTCCCAAGTCTCGTCTTGCACCCACCCGTGCTGCCATGGCACCCGTACTAGAGGAAGAGACCAGCCATGAAGAACCTTTGTACTACGATCAACAATCTGGATAAGATACCCCTCAAAAGATGCATCCACCTCCAACTCAACTTCCTCGTGATGGATAGTATGAGATGGGTCTTAAAAGTAATGTCAGAGTTGAGAAACAGTGAAAACTTCATGCATAGCCTGGTAACTCCGAGGTAATTGCAACCGATAGGAAACCAGTCCAAATCTCTCCAACAACTCAAAAGGCCCGACGTACCTCGGTGAAAGCTTACCCTATCTCATAATCCTCTTGTGTCCCAACCTTGGTGTGACACGAAGGAAAACCTGATTCCCGACCTCGAACTCCAGAAGTCATCTCCATTGATCAGCATAAGACTTCTGTCGAGACTATGCATTATCCATCCTCTTCCGAATCAACTGTATCTGCTCTGTGGTATCCTGAACATGACGAGGTCCTGGTAAAGTTGTCTCTCCTGTATCTATCCAACAAAAGGGTGGTCGACATGTCCTACCATACAAAACCTTGTAAGGTTCCATCTAAATAGTTGCCTGGAAACTATTGTTTTAGGAAAACTCTATAAGAGATATATTCTTTCCCCAAGAACCTCCAAAATCTGGGATGCATGCTCAGAGCATGTCCTCAAGCACCAGAATTGTACACTTGGACAAGCCTTCTGTTTCAGGATGGTATGTTGTACTCAAAAGTACATGTGTACCCAAAGACTTCTAAATCCCCTACCAAACCTAAGAAGTAAAACGTGCATCCCTATCTAATATAATGGTTTGAAGAACTCCTTACAGACGTACAATCTACCAGATGTACATTCTTCCCAACTCATCAACACTGAAGGTCTTTTTAATTGGCAAGAAATGTGAAACCTTCGTAATCCTGTCAATGACAACCCATACTGCGTCGTTCCCTTGAGGAGACCTCATAAATCGTGTCACGAAATCCATCGCGACGTCATTCCACTTCCACTCGGGAATGGGTAACTGCTGCAGAAGCCCTACAGGTCACTGTTGCTCTGCCTTCACCTGCTGACAAGTGGATCACCTCACGATCAACCCAGCAACATCCCTCTTCAAACCTAGCCACCAATACTGACGGTGTAGATCATGAAACATCTTAGTGACGCCAGGATGAACTTTCCAAACTGAGGAATGAAAGTCCCACATTAGCTCCTCGTGTAAATATGTTGTCACCCAAGCGTGCCCCTGGAAAAGCAAGATATCATCCTCACATATTGTTCATCCAAGAATAGGGTGCTCTCCTGACATGCTTTCCCGTAGGTCTAGGCCTTCAGAATCTGATAGTCACCTCATTCATATTCGATCAAGAAGGGTAGAGGTAACAGCTACATAATAGATAAAATTATGCCCCTTTCTATCATGCACCTCCAAATGCATCTTAGAGAATAGAGCCAAAGATGTCACTCACTGTTGGCCTCCTAATCTTCCTATATATGAGTCCTTCTGCTCAGTGCATCATCCACAACATTGCCTTTCCCATGAGTCTAGTCAAGCTCAAAGTCAAAGGACTAATGGAACTCAACCCACCTTCTCTTCCTTGAATTCAAGTCATGTTGTGTGAAAATGTACTTTAGACTTTTGGGGTCGGCGAAAACCACAAAATTCTCTCCCAAAAGATAATGTCTCCAACAGAATAAGGCATGAACAATAGCTGCCAAATCCAGATCATGTGTCGAGTAGTTCTTCTCGTTTGGCCTCAACTGCTGAGACCCGTACGCAACAACTCCATCTCCCTACATAAGCACTACTCCCAGCCCGATACCTGAAGCATAACAATAAAAAGTATAGCTATTTCCTAGATCTAGAAAGACTAGTGTCGGTGCTGAATTCAGCCTCCCTTTCAGCTTATGAGAGGCTGAATCATAAGAATCTGACGACGAGAACTTCACACCCTTCTTATTCAGACCCATCATCCGTGGTGATAAGTGTGAAAAGTCTTTAACAAAGCTTCGGTAGTATCTATCCAGCCCTAGAATACTCTGCACTTCAAAAAAGTTCTTCAGATTCTCCCATTAAACTGCATCCCTCACTTTCTCTGGGTCTACTAATACTACTGTCTCTGAGATAACATGACCCAGGAAGTGAATCTGGTCTATCCAAAATTGGCACTTCGAGAGATTTTCATATAACTAATGCTCACTTAGTGTAATCAAAATGATCTCAAAATGCATAGCATGTTCGTATCTAGTGTGAGAGTACACCAAGATATCATCCATGAAAACAACCACGAAGGAATCCAAGAATGGATGGAACACTCGGTTAATCAATTCCATGGAAACTACTGCTGCGTTTGTGAGACCGAATGAGATAACCATATACTCGTATAGATTATACCTGCTCTGGAAGGCTTTGAGTGGTATAACAGATGTTTTAACGTGAAACTGATGATAACCGGACCTCAAGTGAATCTTTGAGAACACCCGAGCTCCTTGAAGCTGATTAACGAGGTCATCAATCCTAGGCAAGGGATATCGGTTCTTGACCATTAATTGGTTCAAATTCCGATATTCCACACAAAGCATGAGGGTACCGTCTGCCTTCTTCATGAACAAGACAGGAGAACCCCAAGGAGAAGTACTGGGTCAGATGAAAACCTTGGCCTGCAATTCCTCCAACTGTTTATTGAGCTCCTGCAACTCTGGTGTAGCCACTCTATAAGTGGGAATGGACACCGGTGCGACCCCTGGAACAAGATCGATAAGAAATTCTACCTCATGATCTGGATAAAAACTAGAAAAGTCCTCTAGAAGGATGTCCCTGAAGTGATCCACCACTGGAGGAATTTCTAATTAAAAATTCCCTTGGTTATCCAGATATAGACTAGCAATATGGGTTGTAACTCCTCCTAGCTCATGATGTCTGGGTCCTTCTCTACTCGCTTGGGCATCCCACACACCTCTATGAAGAAAGGATCCACCCTATGGTGATATGATGCCCACCCTGTGGTGATAAAATTCAACGAATTCCTAGAAGGGAACCAACTAGTCCATTTCGAGAATGAAATCATAGATCGTCATCTCTTGGACATAGAGGTCCCATAAGAAGTGACACCCATCAACCTCTAGAGGGAACTCCTTGAACTTACATACACTAGTTTTCCTAGTCCACAAAGGTTTTTCTAGAGTCAAGATGTCAGCATAAGGAAAGATGTAGATATTAAGACACTCCACAATAGTGATAGATATAAAGCTATGAGAAGCCCCTGTATCGAAAAAGAGCAGAATATAATACTTAGGCTACTAAGATCTTACCTTGAACTATAGAGGGGACGAGATCCTGCTCCTGATAGGTCTGCTCCACTAAAAAGGTCTGGCCTACTCCACGGCCATGTGACCCTACCTGACCACTCTAAGCTTATCCACTCTATTTTCATTGGTAGCCTGGTGACTGACCACCATGGCCGCAACCTCCACCTCAGCCCAAATGGCCGGAAGAACTCAAGTTCCCAGACTGATGAGAAACTGGAGATGCTTATACTAAATGCGGGGTCATAGAATAACCCTTTCCACCAGCAGAAGTTGAAGAAGATCTGACAGAAACGCTAAAGATGGCCCATCTTGTCGCAAGATCGGCACTCTATCAGGTCTCTATGGCACTGTGGCCTAGTATGCTCGCTCCTCCCGTATTGGTAGCATACTACCTGGCTGCATAAAGATGCATCCCACATACTATGATCTCCTCGAGCAGACTCCCTACGACGCTACCCATTATTAGTAGGAGGAACACTAACTATGGATGTCGAACCACCCTGCCTCACTACTCCAGAATCCCTCAAATTGCACTCATTGATCAGCGCTTGGTTGATGATAGAGGATATCGAAGTCAACATAAAGATTTTCACCTTCGATCGGATGTTGTGCCTCAGACCATCCGCAAACTTATGCAAAAAGAATAGCTCATCGCCTCCTATAATAGGTGTGAAACGTTGCAGCTCAGTAAAGTGAGATGGGTACTCTATAACAGAAAGAGTGCCCTACTCCAGACTCAAAAAATCCCAGGCTCGATCGGCCCTCAAGGTCTCCAGGTAGTAGTAATCATATAAGATGTGCCGAAACTCATCCCAAGCCATACTTTGTTGGCGTCCTGACAGTGATATTACCTCCCACCACCTCTTGGATGAGTTTCAGAGCATATAGATAGCAAGAATCATCTTTTTCTCTAGAGGTATTTGCAAATGCTCGAAGATTGTCAGCATGACCTCTAGCCATGATTCTGCAGTCTGGGTTCCTCCATCCCCTGAGAAAGTGGGAGGATACTGCTGCTGGAAAACCCACATCAACTCTTCCATTGATGGGGCGGGAGGTGGAGCTCCATGTTAGTTCTGCATCATCCTCATAAAACCTTTCCTAAACTATGCATCGGTGTCTTCAACTAGTATAACTGCTGGTGCCAAGGCTGTCACAACAGGAGGATCTACAGGAGGTCCCTGGTCAGCTATATCCAGTGTCTGATCATCGTCTGGAAACCGGTGCACAACCAGAGGACGTCTCGGTGGCATAACTCTGAATGGTCAAACGCACACCATAGATCAGGATTATCATGGACTTAAATAATAAGAGTACAAGAAGGTAACAAGAGAAAGAAACATTAAAATTTTACAAAACATGACTACATGCGTGTATAAACACTACACGATATGTTCTTTTAAGCCATTCACATGGTCGTGTACTTCTGCCACAACTGGTCATATAATACCCCAATCACACGACGTTTTGTCCCCACACACGGTGTGCACTTGAACTCTATTCCCCTACCCGAGTCTCCGTACACGGCTAACCCACACGGTCCTCTTAATCCTAGACTACATGGCGTCTACATGAAGGACACGGTGTGTACTAGAAAATATTCAACGACCCGTGTTGTTAGTTACACGACCGGCTACACTCTTCACTATACATCGCGTGATCTATGTGCACACAGTGTGTGCTTGATGGATTTACTCGAACCGTGTTGTTTTTGACACGGTCGGGTACCTAGGTTACACTGCATGGCATGTGAAATCAGGAAACAACATGTATAGTCGAAGTTTCATCCATCTATGTCATTAGTCACACAGGTAGACACACTGTCACAACAGCACGGCATGTATGTACCGTACACGGCGTGTTCCTACAAGATTTTTCACAACCCTGTGTCCCTGATCACATAGTCAGTAACACAGTTAAAAACTACACAGTGTGTATTAATAAAGTACACACCGTGTATTCTGGGTTTTTCCAGATAGTAGCCTCAAAAACTTTTCCAAATCCCAGAAAACATAGAAAACAAGCATTATGGTTCCAAATTCCAATCTGTGAGGGCCCCTACTCCCCACGAATCAAAACATGGCATCTTATACATGTCATATACAAGGAAAACAAGTCAATAATCCACCATGTTTCAATTGATGGGGTCCCATAACACCTCATGAATCAAAATTTGTTGTTCATTAAAACAAGAAATTACATATAGAAATACCTATTGAAAGCATGTATTTTATCATCCATCTATAACAACAACATGAATATTCTACACAAAATCAATCACAATGACATGAAATCGCTAATTCACCCTAATTGGGATGGAAAAAATTCATGACATATGATTTCTGGAAAATGGCTATATGATGCATGAGATGGAATACCCTCATTGATCAGGTTGAGAGAAAAATAGAACCCCAATAATATCAACATTAACCGCACAAAGCATGTGAGTCATGCATCAGTGAAAATCAGATCAACCATAAAATTGAAAAACTAGAAAATCTACAATAATGAAATAGATTTGATTTTCCCTATACATGGGTTAGCTAGCTACTCCCGGGCACAGCTATCCCTTACTATAGGATCCAAACACTAACTGAAGATAAAATTATTCCTTAGATACCACTTTGTAACATCTCGGTTCTAGAATCCACCCAGAGCCACCCCGTACCCTATTGGTCACATGGCCTCATGCACATTTCCCCAAATGCCAGAGGCTGTCGACTAGCAGCGAGGGCCTTTGGTGTGATAGTGGGGAAACTATGCCCTCATTGGCAGAGTACACAATGGAAGATAAACAAAAGCAATAGAGGAAGCATTAAACATCCACACAAGGGTAACATTAGAAGACTAAAAGTGTAAAAAAATGGAAAACATATATATAAATGATTCATGATACATATATCTAGGACATAGTTAAACAAGTCACAATTATGAATACAAACAGTACTAAAACAAAGTATAAAGTAAACAGATAAATAACTCTTCAGCATCGCAATCCTAGGCTTGGTCCCATGCTCTCCAGCTCTATATCAATTCAAGTACCTGATGTGGAAGGGTGATTGCCCTTATCTATACCTGCAACAATATAATCTTTTTAGGCCCAAAAGCATGGCCCAAAAAGGGTGTGAGACTAAATCCCAATAGGAAACCACCAAAAGATATGTTCCTAACAGTCACTAAATATATGGCAGGTAAAAGTGAAGGAAGTAGTAAATAGGATAATAATCAGCAGTAAACAATCCATAATTCCAATATCAAGAAATAGCTAACAAGCAGCTAAACACAAACAGGTAACCCTATGGGAAGTACTCACAGCCATCCCCTCTGGTCCTACCTAACAAGTACCAAAAACCCTCTGGGCAGTGCACTCACTGTAACCCCTCTGGTTTGGTCATATAAATATTATAAGACACTCTGAGGAAGCTCACTTGGTCAATTCCCCTTATAGTATAAGGTAGTCAGGGACTCTCTGAGGAAGCAAACAAGGTCAATTCCCCTTATAGACCCAAGCTCAAGAGACTCTCTGATAAAGCTCACTTAGTCAATTCCTCTTATAGCCCCAGGTCATTCACAGACTCTGAGAAAGCTCACCCAGTCAATTCCCATTATATCCTGGAGTGCTTCAAGGTAATTCAAGTAAAATAAAGACTCTCTGAGGAATCCCACTCGATCTATCCCCTTATAGTCTACAAAGCTCAAAGACTCTCTGAGGAAGCTCACTCGGTATATCCCCCTATAGTCTATAATGTCCAATTACCTTCTGAGGAAGCTCACTTGGTCTATCCTCATATAGTCTATAATGTCCAAATACTCTCTGAGGAATCTCACTTGGTCTATCCTCTTATAGTCTATAACACCAAGTTCTCACAGCCCCATGTAATTAAATGTATAGTAATGTTATAAGGCCAAAGTAAACCTAAATAAATAATTGGCTAACCAGTCCATAGCATCTCACCCATGCCAGAAAAACAACACTCCATCATACGATCCCAAGTCATGGAAAACAGGTAAACAACCAATAGGCTAAATAGGACCAAACGGCTGTAAACAGAACAAAGCATGAGTAGAACATCCAAGGCATATCAACCAACCCTATTCAAATCCAATTTAACTCTACACAAGAATAGAAGAATGGCCGGAAAACAATAGGGGTAAAATGATAAACACACAATACCCTGTTCAAGGTTATTGGTGGAATTTGCACATAATACTCAAGGAAATCGAATAGAAAGGCACAAACCACCTACCTTGGGATTAAGTGATCGATATACTTGAACCACAAAGATTTAATCTCCTTGGAACATCGTAAATATAAGAAAAAGTACAAAACGTTAAACCCACAATAACTTAGAAAAGAAGAGGAATCCGAAAACAAGGCTCAAGCATAAGAAAGAAATCACTGATACGATTCCAATGCAATCAACGGTGCTTGAATAGGTGGTCAGATAGAGGATAGAGGGCTCGTTGAAGATCTTCAGATTCTTAGCACTATCGGATGAACGAAACCTAGAAGGAGTGGTTTTTGTCCGTCAGACGCGACCCTGTTGCGTTTAATGAAAAAAAAATACATTGCATGTACTTTTGGAGTACACATTGTGTACTTACTGTTTCTGTACTCCGCTTTAGGAGGCCTCCACATTGCCACACATGACCGTGTGTGTGGCCAGGACATGGCCAGCAGACAGCCTCCTACAGCAACGAAGTACATGGCATGTTCTCATAAATTACATGGGGTGTACTTCAAAAATTTCCAGAGACTCCTCTTTTCTAAAAAAAATCTAGATAAAGTAAAAACATACCTGAAATAAAGATTCGGGTTCTTACAACATTGATAGGTCTCATGAGACAAAATAATTGGCAAGAAATGCTTCGTGTTTGTTTCTATGATGAATTATTTGTGTTTCAAACCATAGATTAAATTTTCTTTTCTTGACCATATAGGTTCATGATCTAGATACAATAAGAACCAAAATTAATTATTTTCATCATTCAGTATTCATTTAATATTTTCCATTATATTTTTTCTATGAAAAAATTAATGGATGCATTTTCATTTTATGTTTATTAATGGGATGTGTTTTTTAGTTATTTACCTTTCTATAATGATTATTACATATTGGATTTTCTTCACATGATGTTAATTAATTTAGCCATTAATGAGTATTTAGCCAACCCCTTTCATTTTCATTCTTCCCATAGGTTATGAAGATGAAATAATTGAATAAGTGTCAAGGAAGTAATTCATTTTTATTTGTTATTTTCTATAATTAAGTACCAATTTATTAGGGGAACCATGTATTTACCTAGTTATTCAAGAAAACTATATTCATCAATCCATGTTGTTGGGATCACATGTATCATTACAATTGTAATAAAGTAACCACTAAATTTGGGATACTAGGTTTGGGGTTCTTACACTTTGTGTCCTTTCTTTCCAAAAGCAAAACAACTTCCCATTACTCTAAGACATTCATTTGGTTACTTCATTACCCATTATCAATATAAATAAAACTAAATGTTTTCATTACCGGAACTCCTAGGAATCTCTTTCCTACTCATCTTTTGTGATTCTGATAGTTTTTTATGGTATATGTTGTCAATCACTTTCCACGAAAACTAATTTGGAAATATTCCAACATCATTTTCCCTATTCACCTTCCCATATAACTTCTCATTGGAAACATTTATATAACATTCAATGTTAACCCAGTTCTTTCTGGTTCACACCATTTACTAAAACTAGAAATCATA
The DNA here is from genome assembly GCA_963277665.1 of Viscum album. Classification (NCBI taxonomy): domain Eukaryota; kingdom Viridiplantae; phylum Streptophyta; class Magnoliopsida; order Santalales; family Viscaceae; genus Viscum; species Viscum album. Next base: position 1,215,905,757 of record OY728141.1, read on the forward strand.
GTGTGAGAAACACATTTCATAGTAGAAACTGCATAATCATGACAAATAACTTATAATATGTCAAAATATTCATTATTATATGACAACATATTTTAATTATATGTAATTAATAGTCATATTATAATTACATTCATGATGATATTTCTTGATATCTTTTGAGAATTTCTATACCATATCCCCTGGGAGGGATAATCTTGCTGTACATCAAGGCTCGCTGTCATGCATCAGTTTCTGATCAAGTCTAGCTAAGTAAATTGTTTTCAAGGTTGTTATCCACACACACACACACACACACAGATATATATATATATATATCTTAGAGACATGTTTATTTTTATTATATAGACATGGATGTATCTCCAGGAAACCTCTTTTTCTATCCTTTACCAAATATCTCAGTCATTTTCTTATACTTTAACTCAACCCTATAATTATCCTCATAGAAAACCATTGACATTTCCTAAAAATATATCTAGGTGTCACACTTAATTTTTCTCACCATAGTATAAAATGGATTACCAATACTTTCTTTTGAGTCCAACAATAGGGACACAAGCTTAAAAAACACCAATATAACATCATTTTAGAGGAATATTCAGTATGTTACAGAATTATATTCATGATGAACATAATAATTTTGTGTCATTAAAAACTAGTAACACATTCTTATAATTTTTTTAATGATGCTAAACATATCCCATTAGGATCATAAACTTATATTAATCCTACATAAAACATTTTATCATATCCTAGGTAAAGGAAACATATGAATTGGTGTGCTTAAATGCACTGTAAGGATAAACATGGGAGATATGTAAGCATAACTATGATTATAAGGGTATGAGAACATGATCATTCCATTATAATATCATACCTTGCATTTTAATAATCATTATCAAGAGTCATGGCATAAATATTGGAATCTCATAAGAAACGAATCATAAAGGAATCTAGAGAATAATCCATTAAAGTATAACATAGTACTAAAAAAATGAATTTTGTTCTAAACATAAGAATATAAAATCATTTTTTATCATTCAAGGCACAATACCAATAATTATTAGGGCACTCCATGGGAGAGACACCTAATAGGTCGGACACATCCCCATCCCCATTTGATTCCCTTTACTTATAGTGGAATGGGTTTACTCCCCAAACCATCTTACTTGTAAATGTTAAATCCCAATACCATCTTATTAGTCATGTTTCACTCCTAAGACTTTCTTGGAAGTCAAGGTTAACTCCCAAGACCATCATAGCAGACAATTTAATTTACTGAACCCGGATCAATCCCTGTTCCATTCATCTCTACCTCCTAAAATATAAATAAACAACTAATTAATTGGAGAGATATATAGGTCCCACCTTTCAAATATGCTATAACGGGGTCTCCTGGTGCTTTTTTTGGGTCACCCCATCTTATAAGATGTTACAAAATTACCCAATGATGTCTATGTCACCCCATAATATAATCAATAACATGTTTTTTGGGTGCTATATGTGACACCTCATCATATAAGATATGATGGAGTGACCTGGTGCTATCTGGGACACCCCATCATTTAATATGTAACAAGCGTACCCATCTTTATCTAGTCCACCCCATCATATAAGATGAAACGAGATTACCGGAATCTATATGGGTTACCCAATAATATATGATTTAAAATGATTAATTGATGTTGTTTCGGACACCCTATAATATAATATATAATGAGAATACCCAACACTATCTATTCCACCCAATAATATAAGAAATTTCAATGAAAAACAATGTGAATAAAGTATAGAGAGTATTTATATTATCATAAAAACATAAAAATTATTATATCATAACAAGATTAAACCGTAGAAAATAAATGGTCTTCATTTAAATCTCTTTGAATCATGATTACCCAATTGAAAATAAATCATATTTATATTAATGTATTTGAAACATGATTTACCATTAGAAAATAAACATGTTCTATAAACATCATTCTATAAATACATAATTTATTTAGATCTAGAATATCAATGGTATATTTTGATCATATCCCCCATAAGACATGAGAAAAACCAATGAATATTATCATTGATGGAAAATAATTTTTTAAATGATAATTTAAAACATTTGTTGAGTAAAATAGCATTTCCTCTTTGAAAATTTATTATTTAATTATAATAATTTTTTAGAATAATTTTTCTAAAATAACCTTGATAACTAATAAAAAAAGATTTGGAAACCATTTTAAAAACATTTAAATACCTTAAAATTTTCAAAAATCCATTTCCTTTAATATTATCCAATATATCAGTACGGTAGAAGCTACTGCAGTGGGAACTGTAGCAGGCACTGTTTGGCACTATATCAGCCAGGAATATGCCCATGCTTGGGCCTTCGGGCCACCGATTTTATCCCTGAGTCCTGTAAGGCCTTCGGGCCTCCCAGGCCTTCAGGTCAGTAAGGCCTTTGGGCCACCTCAAGGCCTTGGGGCCACCTTAGTGAAGATTCCAACCAAACAACCTACAAGGAACAAGCTCTACAAAGAGGATGAGCAACGAGCTTTCACCACATCAGAAGCTAAATGGATTGCAATAATGAGAGGGTATGGCACCGGCCATCGGGACTGGCTTGTGCATGCATAATAATGCCTAGCCGAACAACCATGCGAAGGTAGAGAGCTAATTTCACGATAATGATGATGTGAAGAAGAAGTTATAAGTAGTTAGTCTGGGTTGTATATAATGTTTGAATCCTAGGGGCAATGAATTCCTCTAAGTCCTATGGTCCATGTAATACTTATGCCTACGGCCATTGTAAAGGTTCCACCTCACCCCTCGAAAGGTGGATTATCAAAAGTCAATAAAAAATGAAGGCTTTCGCGCCATTGGAGGATAGTGTGTAATAATGGTAACATTATATTAGTATATCATTAAAAAAATATAAGAATAAATTTTTTATAATTCTTGACAGATGGAGATAAATGTTTTTTCAATGGAATTGTACTCATAAGAAATCTTGATAAACGATTAGATTGTAGAAAAAAAAACATTTACGCCATTTTTAAATTTTATTCAAATACCCATTAAATAGTAATACTAAATAAATAATAAAATATAATTAAAATGAATAGATTCATGATATTAAACCTCAAATTAATGTACATACCCCATGTAAAATAAGTTGGTGCATAACATAACATGTGTCTCAAAGAAGAAAAATTGAGGCAATATTACCTTACTGATTTGGTAACATTTGAACTATAACCCACATGAAAAATATATCACTAATTGGAGATCTATATACCTATAAATATATGTATTATAATTGTCTAAAAATTCATGTGTTGTATATAGACTACATACAGTAAATGGGTGGGGATTAGGGAATAGGTCTCACAGAAATACAACTGAGACTAGAAATCCCTTTAATATATGGATAAATTACGAATCATGAGATCTAAGAAATAATAAAATAAATTAAAACAATTTATATCATGAAATATTTTAAATTTATTATATAAAATTTCATTTTTTAGTATATTCACAAAAAAACATCAATAATTGGTGAATAAAGCATATATCTCAAAGAAATAAAAGTGAGATGAGAAAACCCTTGCCTTAAGTATTTTCTTTCTTCATACACATTAAAAAATAGTGTATAATAAATATATGATTATTATAGATAATTAAAATATCATTATTCTTATTTTTCGTATCATATATTGTTTGTTTAGGAATTTATATTACCATTTTGATAACATTTAATGTTCAAGTTACGTTTCTGGTAAAAACATCTTTGTTTTTTTGTATTCTTTGACATGTTATTCTTAATCCTCTTACTTTTATCATAATTTAGTTATATGATTAATTTAATAAAATACTTAAAATCATATATATTCAGTATATAAGTATTTATAATATTATATAAAATATAAAAATATGAAATTGAATACACTATTCATGGAGATGGTAGGTTATATGTATGCAAAATATTGTTTCCATTTTCTAATAATATTGAAAGAATGTAACTAAAATATATGAGTATATATATATTATCATTAAAATATAATTATTATGTCATATATATAATATATTTTTAATAAACCCGCACTAAATTCAGTTCATGTAAATTGTGAACGAATCACATCACTTTGAGTAAGGGATAGTCAACACGTGCACAAATGAAGTTATCGTACTCCCAAAAAATGTATTACATGAAGTTATGTGTTATATAATTTTTAAATAATCATAAATACATATTAAATATAATATATATCATATAAATTAGTATTTACATCTTTGTTCCCAACCTTTAAAGGTTTCAAATGGAAGAACGAATGACATCAGTTCGTCAGGCAATAGTCTATACACACAAATGATGATTATGTATCCCATTTGATAAAATTATGTATAAATATATGTAATAATAAGAAATTAAAAACATTTATGTATATTTTTTATAATTATTTTATTATATAATAATAGAATAATAATATTTTATGTGTTGTAGTATGAAATAAAAGAAAAGTGCTTGTTGAAGGATGTCACCTCTTCTTTGGGTATCTTCTTTTCATTTGCACCAAAAAGCTTCCATTTTCTCTTTCTACAATAGGTGAGGAATTTATAATTAAGTTAGGGGATATCAAAGGAAAATTGGGTTTGTTTATTTCACTTAAAAAGGTCTTTAGATTTGTGAATAAGTGAGGAGGTTGAGTGCTCGTTTATAGTGGAGAAGGTGTAACATTCTTGTAAATATAAATAGGTAAACACTATTGAGAGGTCTATGTAACATCGTTTTCATTAAATAATGATCATTATTCTATATGAATGAGTAAATGGAATACATAGGGTCATAAATTGTATTTAGGACATGTTTATTGGTCACTTGACCCCTTATATTAATGATTGAACACTATGTGAGCCTGTTTTTACCTTAATCACTATATTAAATTTTAATTGCATTCACTAATATTTTTGGTCAAAAACTATGTTGAATATAATATAAATTTAAAATTACTATAATTAAAAATATATAATCCATTATTCCAAATTATAATCAATTATGAGGAATAAATTAATTTAAAATTAATCCCATAGAGTGGATGAGACAATGGGTTTTTGAGGTAAAAATGTACAACTCTTTGAAATGATTTTATATCAAATTTTAATGTGAAATTGATTACAATTACGTAATTTTTATTAATTAATTTATAATTTATATAATTTTAAATTAAAAAATTTAAAATATAATTTTACTATACATATAAATTCGATGAAAAAGAGGGTTTTAATTAAAATTCAGTATTTACAGTTTTCATCAAAGAATAAAACTTCTTAGAAAAATACAATCAATTCACTCTAATAAAATTTTGACGTTCCTATTTAAAAAATTATGTTAGTTTTTTAAAATAAAAGTAATAAATTTTTCAAAAATTATATTTAAAATAGACACCCTATTAAAAGGCGGTAAAATTGCCTTTTAGAAAAATATATATCTTCATACATATAATTGTTTTAATTATTATATAGATTCTATAAAACAGATAAGACTAAATTTAAATGTTTGATTGAATAATATATACTTATATATATATATATTTCATTAAAATCAGATATCAAAAGTGATTTATTTTAATTATTGAGGTAAAACGCGTTTGATTCCATAAATATTGAAACATCTTGGGTATTTATAGAATAATAAATTTTCATATCTATTAATATTTTTAAAATTTTTATTAATTTTTGCTTAAATTGGACACCATGTATGATAGTGTACCCAATGTGAAACAATGGGTTTCTCTGAAATTTTTTGTTGCCCACAACATTGAATTATACCGAAAAATAATACAATAATATTATTATTATTATTTTAAATGGTAGTAAACACCTAACCATTATATTAGCTGGAATGAAAAATATTAGCTATATTATTATTTTAAATATTTTTTAAATATTTAAAATTTTATTCAATTAATTTTAGTGGATTAAAATAAAAATGAATCCTATTTTAATCATAAAATACTCTTATATTTTTAAAAGGTCTTTTTACCACCTTTTGATGGAGAACCCTTTTTAAAAATAGTTTTTTTCAGTTTTATATATTATAATTGATAAAATAAACATATGATTTATAAGTGGGACATAAAAATTTAATTTTTGTATTTTTTAAATAAAATTCATTTTTAATGAATATTTAAAAATACTAGATTTTAATTCAAATTCATCGTTTCATCTAATTTATTAATATAGTAAAACTTTCCTTTTATTTGGTTTTAAAGTTTAATTAGATTGTTTTTTTATGATTTAATACAATTATGTTCATTGTAAGTAATTTCTCAATTTAATTGGACATAAACAAATGTCAATATTTTAATGGTTTTTACTTCATAAAAATTTGTTTTCTAGTTTTCAGAATAAGAATTGATTTTAAATTTAAATTTATTAATTTTATGTTCTGAAATTAGAAAATTTGATTCCATATTTGGAATCATATTTTCCAAATTTTGTAAATAGGTACCTTTTTATTTTTTGACATTATGAATAGTAACTTCTGTAATTTTTATTTACCATTGTTAAATGGTAAATAATGTAAATACGGGTAAAAATAACTTTATAATAATATAAAATGACCCAAACATGTGTTCTAATCGAATTGGATGATTCATGGGAGACCAAAAACTCTTTAGGCCTAATTTTTGGCTTTTGGGAGCCAACTAGGTGTGTTAATGACAGGTTATAATAATTAATTTAAAGTAAAGAGAAACATAACAAAAAATATATATCGTTTACTTAAACAATTTTAATGCGGGGTTATATAATTGAAATCCTTCAGTATAAATAGTAATTGGAAAGATAAAACTTTTTCATATATCATAGTATTTTAATTATAATTTTTAAGAATTAAATAAAAAAAATTACTTTTGACACAATGACGATATAGTGATTAAATTATTAATGAATGAATGAAATAAATGGAATTATTATTTTTAAAATAAATTTAATTTGAGATTTGGGTTGCCAAAATAAATTTTTTGGATAACACTGACATGTTAGGGATTGGTTAATGATTTTTTTTATGTAATCTAGTTTTTATGACTTCAAATAAATCAATTACTAAATAGTGTCAAATTTAACATAAATGAATCATTAAAACAAAATCTATTTTACTAAAAAATATATTAGTCATAAAAAATACAATATTTGGATAAATTACTTATATAATGTCAAAAAAATCATTAATGATCCAATTTTTTTCTATTTTCATTTTATTGTAACTATAGTAACCATATATTATGAAGATACAATAAGACATGGTAAGAGTTTATGTTTTTAACTAAGGGTTAATGATAATAGATAATGTTAATTTTAAGACCTAATATTGTATAAAATATATTTTTTGAGATTAGTTAGACTAATTATAATATTATACTCAGAATTTATCACTCCAATACTATTATAATTCAAAAATAATTTTATAATAAAATTATATTTCAAGACTATCCTAAAGTGCCCCTCATCCCTCTTATAATAGGCCACCACCTCTACCCACTTACTCACAGCTATCAATCCCATTGGATCATCCAAAATATTCTAAAATAATATCTCAACATACCAAAATTTTTATTATAGGTCACACTTCGTGCAAAAATCCATCCTAAGGATATCTTTTGTTAAAATAAAAAGGATATACTGGAAAAAGAAGTATTTGTTTTATCTCCTCTTTTAAAAATTATTTTCTTCTTATATATCCTATTATTATGATGTTTACATACTAAACTAATAAATATAGTATTTTATACAATATTATATGTTATTATAATTTTTTATAACCTTATAACTTCTTTTATCCATCCTTCGAATAACAACATCACCGTGTGTGTGTGTGTGTGTGTGCGTGTGTGTGTGTGTGTGTCTGCCTTAGTGTCTCCACACTGTGGTGTAATATGTTATTCAACAACACATAATTTAGATCGGGATAATCATGAGTATAATTTATTTAAATAAAGAATATAATAGGATAATTATTATGTATATTTTATATAGCATCAAATTCTATACCATATAACCATTAAGTGAATGATATCATCGCTTGCGCATACGTACAACCTGTCGTCTCCATGATGCGATGTGATTCATTCTACATGATCTTCATTAAAGCATGATTGTATACATGAATGCATTGAATAAATGTGATATATATTATATTTATATTGACTCTAATCTTCATTATTTTTTATTTACAACATACCTTTATGTTTTCCATAATGTGAAAATACAATAATTTCATATGAGGAAGTGTGGACTACTGCCCCCATAAAGTGAAATGGCTCATTCATTACATAAATATAATGTATAAAGGATATAATTAATGAGATTATCTAAAATATATAACATAATTTTTATACTGAAATTATAATATAACTATGTTTTAATTATTTTTCATTCATTTAATGTGACAAAGAAATAAAAGTATCATTCATTCGTACGTATGACCTACTGTCTCCTTGAACGGTGAATTTCATTTATTATCTCCAAATTTTATGGACTATTCTAAATACATATAATATATATATATATATGATATTTAAATCATGAATAATATTCTTGATATTATGGAGTTTTGGCCACATGTACAATTTACATCAAACAATTTCATTTCTGACTCAAGTACTAAATATCAATAAAATGACAAATAATAACATAAATAACTATTTAATTATTATAACATGGTAATAAGTGATATAAAATTAGTAATAAAAATGAAAAATGGTTCTCAGGGAATTATAAATAATTTATTTTTATTATTCATGAATATAAAGAACGAACGAGACAGGTTGTATTTTAGGTAAGAGAAATATTAACTCAATCTTCATTCATTGAGTTAAATATCCATGTCATTAATTTTGTTTTTTCAAGAATATGTGTTAATGAATTATTATTTTTTTACACTGAATATACACTTATATTGGGTGTATTTATTTTTGTCACAAATACTTATGTCATTTATTTATCGTTAATCTAATTACACGATCTTTGTAAGGGAATTCGTCTCAATCTCATTTCATTGAGGAATATTTTAGTTTAATCATGAAGTTATTTTTTACAATTTATAATAAAAACATTTGAATTTTAATTTCATTTAATGGTTTTCAAAAGGTAATATTCAATTAGGATGTGTTTTACTAAATGAAAAAAGGAATTTTTCTTTTTACCGTACGTGGTGAGAATGAACTTTATGCCTCTGAAAGAATTATTTGATATCTGGATTCCTCTACAAGTCATAATGTTTTTAAAAAATAAATTTAAATACCATATTTAGGTATATTGGTTTGGGAAAAGGATTATATAATTGATTGATTATATCATTATCTTGAAATTATTTTTTCTGATTTCAATGCGGCAATTTTATTTTTCCATTATACTTGTTCATGTTTTATGATTATGTTATGGTTTATAGGAATTACTTATGTATATGGGTAGTTATATGATAAACCGAGGTTGGGTGAGCGTGTGATAGATATTCAATGAATCAGGTACCTTGATGGAGGTAAATGTTAAGGTTTCTTCTAAGAGGCTTAGGTAATATACTTTGATGGGTATTCCAAATGTAATTGTGAAGGTTACTTACTATGTGTTTGTGAAAGCTAAAATATAAGTATGTTATGGATGCCGCAAGTTACCATTATGATTTATGACTTCTATGAGTTATTCACAAATATTATTATTTCATGAGGTATGTTAAAAATAATATTTATTATGAGTAAAACGTATGATTTCATTGATTTGTATGTATTTATGGACTAATGTTTTCTTTACTTATTTTATATCCCTTACTAAGCATTTTATACTCATCCCACATTTCTGAATTCTTTTTTACAGGTTATAAAGAAAGAGTAAGATAAAGGAAGAATCCAAGAATATCTTTATCATGAAAATAACACCTATTTTTTAAGGGGTTTTATTTTTGGTAAAAAATTAATAGATTAAAAGTCTCTACTTTGTAACATTTGAGATTTAATTTAATAGTTATGGCGTAATTATATAAAATACTAAATCTAAAAATATCCATAATATGAAGGAATGTAAATTTTTAATCAAAAATAAAGATTATGTAATGTTTAATGTTTGGGTCTTATAAATATAATTTCTCATGAAAAGATTTTCTGTATTTTCAAAAGGGTTTAATTATTATTATTTTTTGTAAATTGGTCACCAAATAATTCTTATTATATACATGTGTAAAATGTATTTTCATTATTAAATTATCCTTATTAATACCCACCATTCCAATGGATTGGTGACAACTATAATAATATTTTATTAATCATATAATTTTTACATTGTAGTTTTGTAAAAATTGGTATTTCATTTCATGAAAGTTATCGAAGTAACACGACATTGTGTGTAACACAAGCCTAATATAGTGTTCTGTGTTCCACAGGCTAATATTATTATTATGTGTAGAGCAATCTCAATATAGTATTGCATACAATGAAATAATTACATTGTTATTTCATATAAAATAATCAATTTTAAGTGTTACATGAGATATATGGAGATATACTATCATGATGTAGATGCTAGGGAGGGGCAGTTCCTTGTAGATAGTCTAGTTGAATTCCCTAATACCTTCAAGTCATGTAATATCCTAAGCCTACGGGACATTTAATCTCTGAGCCTATGGGCCTTGTAAGGGTTCCCCATCATCCCTTTAAAGGGGGTTATCAAAAATTAATAAAAATCAATAATTAAGTGTTACATGAGATGAAAAATATCAAAATGTTTAAATTAAATAAAAAAAGTATTTATAAAAACTCGGGGTCTTACACTATTGATATGTAACTATAAGGATTAATTTATTTTATTAAGTAGGTTATATTGATTTAATTCTATATATTTAACATGAAACCATAAGGGGAAGAGATATATATGTTATATAGGTGATCTCTTATGGTTACCCTCATCATTATATTTTGGAATATTGAAATATCATATATATTTAGTAATTTTAGACATATGATAATATGCCATTGATACAGATATGTAGCGGTTCTGTTATAGTTTAATTCATGGGATGAAATATTCCTTGTAATTAAAATGAATTAAATAATATGATACATAATGAATATATGGTATGGAATGAGTTGATAAATTTTGGAACAAATGTTTAACATTTAAATTGAATTATGTGGTAAATTGGTTAATATTTATAAGGTGGAAACTAAAGGTTTAATCTTTTAAAACTAAAATATTTTTATATCTAATTTTAATTCTACTTTGTGATTAGTTGAATATGTTGAATATTATGATGAATATGATGTATAGAATGAGAAAACAATAGTGTACTTAGGTTGGATGTGAAACCTAGGATTGGGATATTCAATCCTATATATATCATTTCATATTATTTATTTTTTAGTTGTAGTCGATGTTTAATTATATTATTCTATACACCACCACTCATGTTAAAAAAATTAAATGGAACTCATCTAGATTAGTTTACCTATTGGAACCATAATATTTTTGCTATTTTATTAATATATGCCTAACTAAACCTCTCTTATACACACCATCAGGGTAGTGTAATTTGGTATTAGAGGATGTGATTTTATGTGGGCTTAGATATGGTTGTGTAATGATTTTTTTGAGGTTTTAGATTGATATAAAATATTGATATGACAAGTTACATGAGGACCACATATTATTATATTCAGATGATTGTTAGATTAGATTATTTGGGATATGTGTGATTAGTTCCCTTATTGTTTTATTTTAATATTTTCTATTATACTTATACAATGTTTATATTTTGGAGAGTTTATTAATGGTGATATGGTTTAATATATAACCTTTGATGGGATAGATCATATATTTCATTTCTTATTCATTGAACATTTGTTATATTTATTCTATTTTTAAAAAAGTGCTCTTTAGTGAAAACCTGTGGGGTATACTATAAACTCATAACAAATTATAAACATTGTTTTCCAAAATTTATAGGATAGTGTTAGACCTCAGTTTGCAACATAATTGTTTTGGACCTCAATTATTGATAGACATTACAGTAGATAATGTTAACATTATTATATCTTTTACTTTATAGGAATTGACTTTTGTGGTTTTATTTTATTTTAGGTAGTATTCCATGATATGAATTCTATATAGTAATTTTAATTATTAAAATTTTTACAGCATGATTTTGGGTAAAAATTTGTTGATTCTTTTCATTCTAAATATTTAAATGATCATTTTCTCTAATATCATGGTTTTATACCCCAGGTGATAGTTTATATTATTTTTCCTAATATAAAATTGTTTAGGAGTCCCTCATAAATTCATTGTAAATTTATAAGGGTCCCTAATAGGGTTGGGTTATTATATTGGGGTGGTTGTTTCTATTATCATGGTGTTTAGAGTGGGTATCGGTGAAAATAACATATGTTTTGAAGATAAATAGTTTTATTTAGACTTTTTATGGTATGTAGTCAGGGTTTACCAGGTAAATATGTGGAAGGGATATTCTTATATAATGTAATGGACTTATTAATCTTAATAAATGTGTTTTTGTAAGAGAGAAATCATCATACGGTCGAAACATGGGTTTTATTTGATCATCATCATTATTTACACATGTATATGTATTTAGAAAATTCTTGGGGTCTAAATTATTTAAATTAAAAGGATATAAATTGATTCCATATATTCTCTATTTGGATTTCATTCTATGATTCTAGAAATGTTTGGTGGGTAATTAGCGTTAATATTTTAGATAGGATATGAGAAACATTGTAACACCCTAAGATTTATAATTTTTTTGAAAATTAATTTAATAACTTGTGTCACACACAATAACGAGTTTCTTTGATATCATCCTTGACACGTGACACTGATATTCAACAAACCATGAAATAATATTATTATAACCATGATATTAAGTAAGTGGTAATTAATTGTACTAAATAATATATGATATATACATATAAATTTCCAACTCAATATAAATTTATTTATAAATTCTTAGTAAATAATCAACCACTTTAGAGTCAAGAAATTATATTATTAAAAATACATATTTTCTTCAAAATTGTTTTTATAATTTTTTTACGATGAAATATTACAATTAATTTACAGATATTTTTAAAAAAGTTGATAAAATTAACTTTATTTTTAAAAAATTTCATATTGAAATAATAATATAAAATGAAATATTAAATTTTCATATTAAATAACATAAAATGAAACATTAAATTTTTATATTAAATAACACCTAAATTTTCATATTAAAATAAAATAAAGTGTTATTTAGTTATATTTAATCCACTTAATAAATTTTTAATAAAATTTATATCGTATTTTTCTATAATTTTGGTTTGGGTTTAAAATGGTATATTTTATGAGCACTATATTAAAGTGAATTTTGTTTCCCTATTTAAATTAATTAAAATAAACACTAACTAATTTTTTTTTAAATTAAATATATATATATTATATATCAATAAATTTTAATATATATTCATATAGTGATTATTATTATACATTTATTTAATATTACATATCTTGTGTTTGAAAAAATACACTTCTCGAAAACACGCTTTCTCGTCACATCCACAAAATTAATTTTAAATCTTATTTTTTCACTTATATTAATTGTATTTGAAAAAATGGATTCCATATTTAGAATAATAATAATTTTTTATCTAATATGTTCAAATTAGTTTTATAAAAAATTTAATAGTGAAAATATTAAAAATTTATTATCGCGGTTAAGGTAAAAATGGGTTTACTTAGGGTTAAACATAAAAAATAAGTGGTAAAATGAACCTAAGACTCATATAAAATAAAATGGGGTCCACATTTAGACCCCTATAGTTCTTAATTCTCATGTATACTCCATTTTGGTTCCATGTGACATGATAAAAACATGGTCACCTCTTCTTTTATCAAAATATTACAAGTTTTCCACTCACCTCAACTATGAAAGGTCACCCTCTCTCTTCTCTACATCACACATTAAAGGAAATTTTTATTGCACATTAAATTCCCAAATGAAATTTAAAATTCATTACTATAGTTCTTTTCTATTTCATTGGGGTATTAATCCCTCCTTTTTGGGTTTTGGTGCAAACATTAGGTTGTTACATGAAGAAGAGGTAACATTATTCAATGAGTTTTTTTATTTTCTTTATTTCTCCACGTCCTCAAATTCTCATTGAACCATTATTATATAATAATCACATCAACTTACATATATGGAGATGTTTTTTATTTTTACTTAATTACCTACAACCATCTTTTTTCCATCGAATTGGCTATGAAGTTTTCATTCGTGTGTATGGTGGACTACTGCTGTGCAAACTGATGTCATTCGTTTCTCGATTACCACCCATCAAGGATGCATATGATGGTGAATATAATATATATATATATATATATATATATCAGTGTGTGTGTGTGATACATATAAATAATTATACCTATGTATTTATTATATCATATATTCCTTTTTATATTCCATTCATTCAGGGATATGATAATGTCGATAGTGTGTACGTCCGATTACAACCACACGAAGTGATGTGAAACATTCTTCACTAATAAATTCAATTAAAGATAATAAAGATAAATATATGTTATATAAAGGAAATAATTATTATCTTAATGGCATATTTATCATTTTGAAAATATAATATGTTTATTTATTTTTTTTGTTTTCACTCATAGATAGATGACAATGTCGTTCCTGTGTGTGTGTGTGTGTGTGTATAACCACGTTCACAAAGTTATGTGACTCATTTTTCATAACCACACCACATGAATGATAGGAAGAAGTGTTTTAGAAAACATAATATAGATAAATATATATGATATTATGATCGTTCTAGAAAGATAATATATTACTAACCTCCATTACAATATACTCCTTGTAAAATGGAAATGTTAATCATGTGTAATTTCATCTTGTCATCTCCGTGATCATAACGTACATCAATTCAAAAATCCAAATTTAAATATCTGAATTAAAAATATAATATATGTATAAATTTTATAATTGTTTATTTTTTATTATTCTATAGATGATGGAAACAATATCAATGTAAGATGAACCAAAATAATAAATCAAAACATATACAAAAACCAAAGCTGTTATTATCTGAAATTTGGCATTAACATGGATTTGTTAAAAAATGGGTAATAATAGGGAATAAGACAATAATATATGGTATTATAAATGTAATATATTTCTATAATATATTAATAATAAAAATATATCTATTATACATGAGGTTGAAATTATAATGATGGAATTTGAGATGTACAATATGTGATTTCTAGTCACTCTTTTATTTTGGAAGACATATGCAAATCCACTACTCAATTATTTTTTATGGTGTAAACAATTCCACTATGAAATTTTATATCATGAATATAGTTATTTTCAAGATATATAATGTTTCATTTTATGTTATTATTTTTTCGGGATTATGATTCAAAATATTACTAATGAGGTAGGATATTTTTTCTCTCACTTTTATTTCCATGAGATACATGACATATTAACCAATTTTTATCATATGTGGTGTATATAATGAAAATTAATGTATATTATATTAATTATCATCAAAATTATTTATATTTAAATATCCATTTTATTATCACACTTTTGTTGGTTGTAACATTCAAAAATATACCCTAGTGATAAGAGATTTTTGTCTCAATTTTACTTCTCATAGATACATATCATGTTATTCTCATATCATCTATTATAAGGAATATAAATAGATACTTTTACATGTAATATCATGAATTTTTTATTCTCAGTATATTTTAAGTTTCATTTAATATTATTATATCTTGGGGATTACAATTCAATGTTACCAAAATTGTAAGGTATTAATTTTATAATCTAATCGTTTATCAGGATTGATCATGATTATGATTCCAATAATGAAATCATATTATATAAATCTCAAGCAAATAATTTATATTTATATTATAGGGTTAGTTATGTAGAATAAATTTTATAATTTCATTTACCACTCTTTATGTACTCAAATTTTTAAAATAATGTTTTTATGATAAATCTCTTTTATTTATCTCTTTGTTCAAAAACTCATTTTTCTACCAAAACAATGTTTTCTAAAAATGTTTTCAAAATTTTTATTAAAATAGTTATAATGATTTATTACCAATTTTTTATGTTTTTAATTTTTTTACATTTTTTGAAATGAATATTCCTGTCATTTCCCAAAATAAATGCATGTTCGACTATTATTGTAAATGTGAAAATGAATCTTTTAACTTTCACATCAAGAAAAATATATCCCACTTTTGTGAATGCTCAATGATTTCATCATGAGATTGCATGTTTTCAATTTTTTTATGGAAATTTTTTTCTATATTTATTGGGAAATTTTACGATTTAAAATAAGTTATTTCAAAGTAAGAAATAATTATTTTGAAAATGTTTTAAAAAGTTTTTTTAAAAGTCGAATTTATATTTTCCCCAATGAATGTTTTTAATGTTTTTTATAATATTAATTTATATGTTTTCATGTTTATTTTCAATGAAAATGTTTAGATATATATTTATATTTAAAATGTGATCTTCCTCATGTAACGTTCGACACAATTTATCTTTAAAAAACATTCTATATCTAAACTGACATCTATTGATGTAACTTATCCTTTGATTAGATATAAACCATGGAAACAAAAATTATTATTTCTATGGATGGTTTATGATGACACTATGATTATGAAAAATATATCATTACCAAAAATTATTATGAAACCCACTTCATTTCCCATGAGTTATCCTATAATGAAATGATTAAATGATAATAAAATTATCTTTTTTCCACTGGTTAAGATATAATAAAATTTTTTTGAAACCCATTTTCATGTAATGGTTTATGATATGATAAATGTTTTATGATATTATGATATGGATATTTATTATTTTCATTAAATTATAGGTGGGTCTTATATCACCATCCAATGTGTTGGGAAATGATTTATATCTCATGAAATAGGTGGGACTATAGTGGGGACTGTAAATTTTTTAGTAAGTGAATTTTTATACTATGATGGTCTTGGAAGTTAATTATGTGTACTATGACGATTTGGGGGAGATCCTTTTCTACTATTATTTCCTTGGATGTTTAATTTTCCTACCACGTAAAATATTTGATATGTTTATGGGTATTCTAGAAATATTTTTCTTATGCCAATTCCATCCTCTCAAGGATTATGGTTTTTTATTCCCTTGTTATTAATGACATATAAACTACAAATCATACAACCATGACTCAATTTTATAAACCTTGATATGCAGGCCATGATTTTAAAATTTTATTCTTATAATATTATACCAATATGTTCAAGATATGATTATGTTTCTCCCTTTTTAACCCTTAAAGAGAATCTAAACTCACCCTTTATTTTGTTTCCTATCCCTGGGTTGCGATGAAAGGTTTTCAGTAGTGTATGTTTAGAAAGAGTACTAAAGAGTAATATATTTATTGGTAACATAGAATATCTTCCCTTAATAAAGAATATTGTGCTCCAATATTCCAAAGGCATTAACTATTATGGTCCAAATAAATATGTTTGTGTAATTTAATGAATATTATTATAAAAATATGTCATATCCATGTATGAGAATAATGCAATTATATTTTAGTTATTATTGGATTATTTTTGTTAACCATTAGATACATAGATGATAAAATTTTATAGAGATACTTAGGAATATTTCTATGGATATTTCTAGGGATGTCTCCAAGGATTGGTCTAATGAAGAGTCATGGTATAAAATAATGTACATGGATTCTGGTAAGGCTAATATTCATTGGTTTACTACCAATTATATCCCTTTTTGTATACTATCAGTGGAGTTGAATATTTCATAGAGGTAACTAGGTTTAATAACTCTGAAAAGGGAACATTGAGCTGGAATGGATCTTGGCATGGTGCACAAGAATGTGCCTTACTTCACACCTATTTTGACACTTCTGTGGGATATGATCTGTAAATTTAAAAACACATTTCCAACCATCATGAAGGATTTAAATTGACAATGAAAATTAATGTCCTAGGATAAACATAAGGTGTCATAAATTATAATTACGGTATCATTATTTAAACATCATATTAGTTATTATCAGGATTATTTGGTTCCCAATTATGATTAGAATTACTCACACTATGATGTTTATTTTTAGTAAATGGATGGAATGAAAAGTAATTGGGTTAATATTGAATTTGATGGAAATTTTCTTGATGAGTATCCAAATGGTATGATAAATGGATTGATGGATGTTATGGATGTTATTATTTTTTTATCATGATACATGATTAAAAAAAATCACATTATCCAACTCGCAAACTCACCAAAGAAGATAATGATATAATATGGTGAGTGTTCAGGTGGTGGAGAACTTAGAGAAAAGAAGATTTATTTTCCTATATACAGATGAGGTGTGAAGAATCAATCTGGGGAATGTCTGAAAAAAACTAGAAGATTTATTGATTGTAAAATTGATGGAGACAAAGAAATTAATTTCAGAGGAAAAAATGAAAATTTTCTTCAATACCATGGAATGGAATAATGGTCTCACTAATATATCATTTATTGGTTAATTTTTAATATTTTGAGAGTATGGAAAATTATGAAAATAGATGCCCTAAAGGGAAATCTCTTGAACATAATCATAAATGTAATAATATTAATGGTTTCGTCAGTGAATATGAAGATACTCTGAATAAAATAAGGAAGGAAGGGCATATTAATTATTATATTGATGATAAACAATGAATGGATTGAGAAAGAAGTTTGATGATTGAAATATTTATGTATTGTAATTCAAGAATTATATTATATATATCATGAAATATATAATGATTGTTCTATATAATTTTTTTAATAAGGATTGACAATCAATATATCGAATGGTGTTGATTATCTTGAAAATCTATTTAATGGAAATGTGATATTTTTTAAGGCATGATAACCCTTAATAAGTTCTTGATGTTGAGAATGTGTTGTTTAGTTTGGATAAAGAGATGATTAATATGAATAAATTAAATTGGGTAGTATTGTTGACTTCATTACTAATACTGACTTTTTTTGGATAATTGATTTATTTTATCATTAATGGAGTGTATAGAATTTTTCGATTTAAAGAATAAATCCAATCATCTATGTTTTTTAGAAATATGGAATAATGTGTGTTTTCATTAAGGTTTTAAGGTAATTGTCTCTATTACCGTGATCCCAGAAAATTTATAAATAATTATTCACTTGTTTGGTATGTTATAATTGAGAGATACTACATTTTGTGGGTATTAATGATATGATAATTTAAAAATTTTATTATCCTCATTTTTAAAGAATTTTATTTTAATATTTTAGAAGGGTTATAAGGATTTCTAATTTTTAAATGGTTTAAGTTGATATTTGAATGATGCTTTAGATATTAATGTATTACATCACCACATAATGATTTATTCATATTGGATAACATGTTTTAAGCATTATATTGTGATGAAAATGAAAGATAGACCAAATACATTATCATTATATTATGGATCTCATAATCTGTTAGTTCTCTAGGATCAAAAAAATCACCTTTATTTCTTGATGTAATATATAGAGTATAAATTTATCAAGTTTCAACCACTGGGTGAGATTAGGTTTACAAAATGTAAGGAAATTTATTAATTATATAATCTCATGAAAATTCATCATCATTAAGAAAATGATTTTGAAATAAAAAAAATCCTATTATCGTCATTTTTTATAATATCATTGTCATTTTTCACACCTTTTTTATAATAGTATTGTGGTCCTTAAAATTAATTTTATCACCAAAATTCAATGATCGAACAACTATATCAATATTTATAATTATTTATTCTTTTCATCCTTGTCTAGATATTTACTTGCCACATAAGTTCTCATATTTCAAAACATATTATGTTTTCTTCTAGATAACTTTCACACATATATTTTTTTCAAGAGGATGTCCAATTAACCCTTTTGATGATACAAGATTTTGTGAGTTAATTTTCTTGTATTACACCATTGATGACCAATAAGAATTTAGAGGGTGAATTTAATTTTAATGGGAGTATAATTTAACAGCCTGTAATTTTATTTTGTTTTTAAAATTAATTAAATAGCTTTTTTTACACACAATAATGAGTTTCTTCAATAACGTGCTTGATATGAGACACCAAGCTTCAACAAACCATAAAATAATAATATTATTCCCTACTAAATAAAATGGAAGGTAAAATTTTTTTAAACTACATTATTAGATATAAATATAAATTTCATACTATATATAAATTTATTTAACATTGTTAGAAATTAATCGATCGATTTTTTGTTATGTAATTATATTCTTCAAAAACAATGTTTTATTCAGAAATTATTGTTTTCTTTTTGTAAAAAAAATATTATTAATAATTTTCATGAATTTAAATGAATATTTTTATTAAATGAATTTCATTTATTGAATTAATTTAAATTAAATTAACATTTCATGAGATTATTGGATTATTTGTAAAATAATGATTTTTTAGTAAATAATGAAATATATCGATTTTTCTGTAGTAAAATATTTAATTTTCAATAATTTAATTAATTTAAATTGAAAATTAGTTTTTAAATTAACATAAGTATTATTTATTTATATTAAATCATATTTATATTTTATTTTAGTATAATATAATTTTTGGATTTATTAATCATTTTTTTTTCTAAAAACCTGTTTAATAAACATAATGAATCTATATTTTAATTAATTAAAATAATTTTTAATGAGGAATAATTTAAATGAAATTTATATATAAAATAAATTTAAATTTAAATTTTTATCCATAAATTTTTATTATTTTGTATATATTTAATATAAATCATTTTGTTCTTGAGAAAATACACTTCTCGAAAACCCACGTTCTCATCGCTTCTGCAGGAATAATTTTAGAATATATTTTTCCAATTATATGAATTGAATTTATAATAATGGATTTAATATTTAGAATAACTATAATTTATATTATCTAATAAGGTCAAGTTATTTTCTGACATGAATTAATAGTGAAAACAGCAAAAAAGAATTATCGTGGTTAAGGAAAAAATGTGTTTAATGTCGGTTAAACTATAAACAAAAGGGTTAGAATGACATATAAGATATTATAATATATATTGTATTTTAATATTTATACCCTGTCGTGTATATGTATTTATTATACTCATTTTTTGTAACCTTTTCGCAAAGAAAAAATGTGGGTACATTCTTTTCTTTTCAAAATATTACAACGGTGCCACTCACATCGCTTTTAAAAGGCCACCCATATCCTCTCTCCATCACATAATAAAACCCTTTTTGATCAGAAAATACCTACCAAAATCACAACCCTACGTCCCTAATCTAATTAAATATTACATATTTGTGTTATATTTTCTACCTACAAAGGCTTTTGGCCCATACCTAAGGACTTTACCCAAGGAAGAGGTAATGTTATTCAACAACTATTTTTTATTATTTATTCCTCCACCTCCTTAAATTATTATTAAAGTATAATGATATAATAACCATATATATATATGTTATGTTCATGACCAAGAACCCTATCCACTTGCATCAATTTTTTTCGAAATCATTATTCATGGGTACAGAGGTTTATCTCATCGTGAACTGATGTCATCATTTTTTGATTACCACCTATCACAGTTGCATATGATGATAAATTTAAATTATATATATGAAATTTATATCATAATTATACATTTTTATTCATTTTATCATACATACCTTTTTAAATTCCATTCTATTAGGGATATGATAAAGTTGCTCGTGTGTACGGTGGACTACCGCCACGTGAAGCGATGTGATTTGTTTTTCTCTAACCCTTTACGTGGATAATAATAAGGGTAAATATGTTTGATATAAATGAAATAATTATTATTTTAATAAAATAATTATAATTATTAAATATATTATATATCATTTTCTTTATTACCTTTTCACTCACTAAATGATGATAATGTCATTTCTGTGAGTGGACAATCGCCTTCACAGAGCAATGTGACCCTCTTTTCATCACCACACCACCGGGATAATAAGAATAAGTTCATTTTAAAGAAATAATATTTTATTTATGATATTATTATAATTCTATAATGATATTATATTAATTAACTTCATTCTATATTAGTTTTTGAAAATGGAAACGTCATTCATGTGTACTTACGACCTTCTGTCTCCATGATTCTATCATACTTCATTTATCGAAACCACATTTCCTTATTGGTATTATAATAATAATATAGGTATAAATATTATTATTAATTAATGATTATTATTATGTATATTATGGAACCATTATAAAAGTAAGGCTGTTGAAAATAAAAAATATAAACATATAATAAAAACAAAGAGCTTATCACTCAAAACGTGACATTAACATGGGATTTTCATTAAATGGGTAAAAATAAGACATTAGTAAATTAGATATAGTATGAAAAATGTAAGTTTATTTCTTTCATATTTTTATAAAAAATATATATTTGTTATAATAGTGAATGAAATGATTATGAAGTAAATCAAGACATATAATATGGGACTTCTCGTTTCTCATTTATTTTTGGGAGATATATAAAAATCCAATACCCATCATTTGGTGTATTTTATATACTTCCACTTTGAAATGTTATATGAATAATATTTATATTATATTTATATTTAAAATTAAAATTGATTTTGTGATATATTGGGGTCTATGATTCAAAAACTTACTAAATGGTTAATGGATTTTTCATGTCACTTTTATATCTATGAGATACATTCCATATTCACAACTTATTTCTCATATGTGGTGCATATAATAGAAATGAATGTATATTATATTTATTATTATTTAAATTATGTTTATTTAAATATTCATTTGAGGATATAACTTTCTTGGGGTTTATGGTTCATAAGATACACAAACAGCAATGAATTTTGATCTAAAATTTTCATCTATGAGACACATGACATGTTATGGACTTATCTACTTTTATGATGTATATATAAATTATATTTGATATTTAATATCATTATTTTATTTATTATAATTATATTATATATTTATTTTAATGTTCTTATTTCATGGGGTTTATGAATCAATGTTACTGTGGTGGTATGGTTTTTATGTTACAATCATTGTGTCTGGTGAATTTCTTAGGATTATACATACAATGATAATATATTGTGTTAAAAATCTTAATAAATTTTTTTATTTTCTTATATTATTTTTATTTATGAAAAAAAAATCCCCTTTTTTTGGCTCGTTATGTAATCATGACTTCAAAATAATGTTTTTAAGAAGAATCATCTTTATTTGCATCTTCTGTTAAAAAATAATTTTTCTTCCAAAACCGTGTTTTCAAAAAATATTTTTATAAATTATTTATACACTATTCAAAGGATTTATTAAATAAATTTTACCATTTTTTACATTTTTTTAAAAAATATAGAGACAAATAATCGTGTGTTTTCAGAAAAGAGGCCATTGGGATTTTATAGAAAACGTGAAAAGGATATTTTAACATGCACATCCTAAAAAATATTCCTTTATTTCATGGACAATAAAATATTTAATACTTTACATAAATTTTTTCAAACTTATTTTCAATGAAATGTATTTTTGTTACTATTTGGAAAATTTTTATATTTTTAATATATAATTTTGAAGTAAAACAAAAGATGTTAATGTTTTCTAAAAGGTATTTTTTACAATGTGTAAAGGTTATTTTCCTCAAAAAATTATTTTAAGTGATTTTTATAAGATTCCTTTATATATTGTCAATTTTATTTCCAGTGGAATGTATATAAAAATAGTTTTAAAAAGTGAACTTTCTAAATAAACCTTCCATGTCATTTATCATTAAAACCCATTATCTATATAAGATGACATCCTTTGATTAAACTAATGATTTGGTTGGGATATAAAGAAATCCTAATATTCATATTCATTCTATTAATTTTTTACGATGATATAATTATTATGAGACACATTTCATTTCGACAGGTTATACCATGATATAATTCCAATTAACCCCACTTCTTTTTCGAGAGGTTTTTCTATGATGAAATGATGAAATTATTTTAAAACCTATTTGTTTTCCATAGGTTATGATATGATGAAATGTTTATAAAACTCATTTTCAGGTCATGGGTTATGATATATTGAATGTTTTATTATATTGTGAAACACATATGTATGATTTTAATTGTGTAACCTATAGAACATATATCTACCTCTAATGCATTGGACGGTGATTTATATCTCATGAGATAGAGAGGACTTAAATAGGGAGTTAACTTGAATCAATAAGTGAATTTTTTTACTAGGATTTTATTGTGAGTGATCCATGACTACTATTTTTGTTTGGGAAGTGAACTCCTTCCACTATGATAGCCTTGGAAGTGAGACTTGAATATTGTAAAAATGATTTTATATGATTATGTGTATACCAAAAATCATCGTGATATTCCAATTTTATTTTATCATGGACCATGTTATTAGACTCGATTATGACTAATGTATTTTTAACATTAATTATTTATTCCATGACTCAATATTATGATATTTGATATGTATTTCATGGTTATAAATTTTTATGCTCATGTTCTCAAATCATTATGTTCATGTTCTGCTTACCTATCTCCATTTTTTACCCTTACAGTGTATCCGAGATCATCCATTCTTATTTTTTATTTCCCTAGGTTATAAATAATGTTTATTGTGGGGTATATCTGTGAGGAGTAAATAAGGGGAATATCTTTATCAGATATATAGAATTTTTTTATGAATAAAAAATTTTTTGTATCGGGTTTCCAATGGAACTACAATTTTATGGTCCTCAAACGTGTGTTCTTGTAATGTAATGAATATAATTTTAAGAATATATAATATCCATTTATAATAATCATTGGTGAATATAAACATTTTTCTTAAGATATTTCTAAGATTACTTATATGGACAGGTTTATTCGTGGAGAATGAATCCTTGGGAGTTTTTGTGATAGAAATAATTAAAGATATAAGGACTTGTTTCTACCAGGCGATATATTAATGGATAAAGTATTTAAACACTTATATTAGACTAATTTGAGATGTGTGTGGAATTTAATTCAATTTATAGTGATTTTATTATAATAAGTGTCCCAATAGTCATTGATTCTATATCATTGGTGATCGTGACAATGTATATGTCACATGGGAGATATTGATTAGATGCTTTAAAATAGAATTTCTATCCTTGAAAAAAAGGGTTATACTATAAGAACTAATCTTAATTCTACATGGAAATTTAATATTATGAGTGTACTGGGTGATTTTCAAGAATATTATACTTTATTACTACAATTTATTAATAAATAAGGACATGATGGTGTGGAAGTTTGAGAGATATCTCGATTTCAAATATTAAATTTTTGTTAAATTCCTTTGCCTAAATAAAATATAATCAAGTGCTTATTAAATCTAGGTTCATTTTGAATACTTTAATAGAAAAATAGTTTCTTAAATATGAGAGTCATAAAAAATCAATGATTTAATATATGGATAAGAGTTCATGTTTGTTGCGATAGTTGAAGTTATAGACTTTGAGGGATCACCCTCACCCTCACCTTAACTTGGTTCTTATGATATAATTTTTCGTTAACTTATTTATTGTGTTTCATTTTGATTGTAGATATGTAAATCAATAATATATATTTATAACACTATTTATTGGTTTATATGGAGTAAAAAGAATAATAGCGGGGAACAAGATAGAAATTGATGACACCCCAATAATATTTATCTACTTGAACACATATATAGTGGTTAGGTTATCAATATTTATGGATATTGATATAAAATACAGTAAGAAGAGGATTGTTGATAGATATTACTCACCCACATATACCTAAAGATGATTATAGATGTGGTAGTGGATAACATCATAGGATGATGTCGGGATGGATTTTTCTACCCTAATAAGATTAAGGGTAATTCAATGTACCATCTACTTATATTATACTTTTTCTGATAAGCTGATCAACAGGGAATCTTCACACTTCTTTATGTCACCTTCTTTAGTTGGGTCATTAAGATATAAGATAATTATAGTTTCACAACTATTGGTGTTATATAGAATAGTTGGAGGATAGAATATATTGATGGAGTTTTTTCAAATGTGTGAGGTAAATATAATGTGGTATCAATTATTTAAGATGCTATATAATTATAAATATATATACCATATAATTTCATCCATTGCATGGATTGGTTATACTCTATGAAATAAATTTTTTATCATAGTAGAGGTACTTTCATTAATATAGAAAGTGAATGTGTATCATTCCTTGGTTAGTAGAATTATCAAGTAGATTATAGATACATAAATCACAATATGTTTCATTTGGATTAATGTATTTTTAATTTAATAAAGATGAAGTTATAGTATATCCATATAGTATCATAGGATTTCAATGATTTTTTTCAATAAAATATTATGACACTACCCAAATCATATGATATTATGCTTGGGAGAATATTATAGGCAATGTTTTTGATAATTTATGTTTCTCCCTAAAGTATGGTGCCTTTTTGATTTGGGAGTTCTAGATATTAATTAAACAATTTCTATATGAGTGGATTAATTCAACCTATTGATATCCATAGGGATTTATAGAACTATTTATAAATAAATTGGATGGTTTTTTGTGAAATTTTATATATTTTAGGTGGTCAAACCAAGTGATTGTGATGAATAGTTACCCACTTCTAGGGATCAATGACTTGTTTTGTCAATTAATGATATATATATATATATATATATAGTTATCAAAGGCTTGTTTGTTTCTTAGGTAGCATCCGATATGGGGTTTTAGGTTATATATATAGAAAATAACTTTTAGCTATCCTAATTGATTTTTTTCAGGTTTATACCCTTTATGGTTTCAAATGATTTTATTGTGTTTATTGGATTTATTAACTTAGCATTTTAAAAGCCTCTATATCATTTTTTGTGTAGTTAAATGATGACATAAAGGTTTGTTTTTGAATTAGTGAGAATAAGTTATAGTATATGAGGACTATTTTGGAACAAATTTGATAAAAAATATTTTATAAAATGTTATTCAATTAAATATTCATGCTATGTGATGTAGAATTTTCTAGAGATATCATGTCTTAATTTGGCATAACAAGTAGCACTTCTATGGATTTTACATATATCTCTTAGATATTACCCAAGAATAATACATTTGATAAAATTATACTTGGTATAAAAGTTTATTATAATAGTTTTATATATTCTTTCTCATGGATCATTGGACCATTAACTATTTTGGATGAACACAATTAGAAAAAACTTGAATCAGGTTATAAATTTAAAACAATTTCACATATTATTTGATAAAAAGTAATACAATGCAGTAGTAACACACATATATCATATATTCATGAACATTAAATCATATAAATTCACACACAATCTCAAAAACTAATGGATTAGTGTCATTGATTATTATCCACATGATCTTATTATTTAAAAATAAATAATTAAAATTTCTTACAAATAGTCTTTTCATGTGATACTATCTTTGACACATAAAACATATTAGAATTTTTCATAACAATGGGGATTTAAAACATAAGAAAATTTTGGGATAAGATTCTCTCTAAGGGTATAAATAAGGGATATCAATTAAAGGTTATAAGTTCTAATAACTTAATCATGTGCGTACGAGAATATAATCTTGGTGTATATACCTAATATAGAGAATCAAACCCAATAATAAATGTATAATAAATCATGATTCATGTAATAATAACTTCATAATACAATTTCAAAAGTTAAATAAATGTCTTAAAACATTATTTTATAATCAGGAACCAAGAACATGATAATGGGATACATATTTTATTAAATGGATAATGGCATAAAAATGTGGTAACATGAACATTAATCATTGTCCATGTGGGGTAAGAAAGTTGTGTGGTTCAATCATAAACTTTGGATACTATTAAAATTATTGAAATATTAAGAGGTCCATGATTGACATTGTGAACCATTCAATATGGCCCCTGATTAACGTTAT
This sequence comes from Viscum album, assembly GCA_963277665.1. Lineage (NCBI taxonomy): Eukaryota > Viridiplantae > Streptophyta > Magnoliopsida > Santalales > Viscaceae > Viscum > Viscum album. Next base: position 1,215,933,890 of record OY728141.1, read on the forward strand.
AAATATTTCACAGTCCATACATAATATTGAAAATATTTCGAAATGTATATGCTTAACACTATGAACATTTCAATAAGGTCCATTTTTTACGTTGTTAAAATTTCAACATGGTCCATGATCAACATATATAACATCTCAGCATAGTCAAAACATAATTTTATGAACATTTTAATAAGTTTCATGCTTAATATTTTGATCATTTCAATCATTTACATGATTCAAATAGTAACATTTAAATTTTATCCATGCTTAAAAATATTAAAAATTTCAATGTGTTTCACAAATAAAATTGCGAATATTTCAGTAAGGTCCTCACTTAAAATTAAAAAAATTTCAATAAGGTGTATAATAAAAAATATTATCCCACGAGATATGACATTTTACTCAATTCATTATAATTCATGACCCAAAATTCACATAATGGAAAACAATATGTATGTGGTCCATGAAATCTTGATAGCCTTCATAATGACATCATAGATTAATAAACCCACGGGAACGAAATAGATTCCATGAAAACATAAAAAAAAATTATCATTAACCATTCAAATAAATAATGTTTATGGTATCAATATGTTATATCCCGAGTAAATTATAATAAATATTAAATGACTTGGACAATGATGAAATTTAATCTATAGGTATATTAAAGTGTTTCACTGGAAAATAAGAGGAAATATAATTTAATTTTTATAACCTTAAAAACATTAAAAACATGGAGATGGAGTTTCTTAAATAATACCTTATAAGAAATTGTTAATATTTATTTTTGTAGAACATTTTTTAAAAACATAATCCATTTATTCCTTTTTCAATAATGTCAATGATTGGTGAAAAATGACTATATCAAAAACAATTAAAATTGATTAATTTTGTAAGGAAAGTAAATTTAGTTGGAAATACCTTAATAAATCATATTTTTACAGATATATACATCAATAAAAAAATATAAAAAATTTGGACATGAGGAAGAACGAGTCCATATAAAAATAAAATAAATAATATGATCTTCACTACTTACAAACATCATTTCTATTGAATATTGAACTAATGGGAAGTGTAATTGTAAGTAGAAATGAAAAACACATGAATAACCATTTTAAAATAAAATAAATGGGTTTTATATGGAATTATCTTATAATTTTCCTAAATTTATGTTTTAATATAAATAATATCAATTTAAAAATGAGATTAAAAATAAACCATTCAGTCTTCGATTATATTTTTTAAAAACTAATTGTGTAAAATAATATCATATAGATTTGATAATAACTTGTTTAAAATGAAAAAATGGTAAAATACATTCATTAGGGATTATATAAACCATATTAATAGTTTTTTCATTATATGACATATCTTGGTGAAATAAAAATTGATAGAAAAACTCATACCAATACTCGCGTCTTCAATGAAAGTTATTTAACACCCTATATAATAAAAATTACTATCATAATAACTTATTTAATAACCAAATTCATATCCATTACCTTTTCTAATATTAATTTTTATTAATTTATTACATATATAATATATTGTTTTGTTTTGTTTTCATAATTTAGAGTTTTAAATTTTGATTATTTCATATTACTTTCAAAATAATGATATTTGTCCTCATTTCATGATACCAAGTTTATCATTCCTTAATAATTCAAGGAAGTAAAATTATTAAATTTATTATTTCATGTTAATTTTATAATGGTTAAGGTTATGGTTTGTGATAATGAAATTCATGAAAATATTGTTTCAGGTAATTTACCGATAACAACAGATTACCCTATAAGATTTATTGATTTTTACGTCATCCTAATCTACTAGATTAATGTCATAAACTAATAATTAATATTATATAATTATATTGCTAATGTATTGATAACTATTCATGGTGAAAATAATTATTTTAGTATAACATAATTCATGTAGGTGGTTGAATTGACCCTAAAAGGCATGTTATACAGAAGAATAAGTAAAAGTGTAGAGTTGTATAATAGAATTATTATTTTAATATAACAATGATAATGGTAATATAATATATTTATTGGGGATAATTATATTTATAAATATTATATGTGTGATTTTAATTGAAATCATTTCAGAAGAACTAGGAACTGAATTTGATGAATTCAATACATGTCAACATGGGTTACTTTAGAATGACGTATTTAGGATTAATTTTTCAAAAAAAAGTCTACCAAATGTCTATAAACAATTTAGGAGATGAACAATGGTCAAATTTTAAATCAATAACTAGATAGTTTTTTTTCTTTGGGATGGGTACATGAGGGGTCCTATTATATGTGTAGAGGGGTGACTGCTTTTTGAATACAAATTCTTTAATGTTAAGGGAATGTATTTTTCAAGTTAAGTTAACAAATAATTAATAATGGATGACTATATGTTGATAAATAACTCATTAAAAAAAATTAGATAGTTATTATGGATATTTTATGACTTTACCACATGTTAAACACCTTTTTACTTTTTTTACCTTTACCTTGGTTACTTGACTTTTTATCTCAGTAACCTATTTTTATATATAAAAATGAAATTTTAATATTTAAGTAACTTCAAAATTATTATTAATACCTTGGAAACAATTTAATATAATTTAATTTAAAAATATTAACAATTAATCGATTAAACAAAAACATTACATATGATTAAAAATATAATTTTAAAAAAATTAATTTTAGAACATTATATGTTCATAATCCTATATTATATTAATTACCAAATAAATTAGAACAAATATATTAGATTATAAATTGAAATTTTTTATTATAATATTATTTTATAATTTATAAAATTAATTTATTATGATAAAAATACACACCACTAGAAACGTAACATTTAAAATATATATTTTTTAACATTAAAATATTACATTATTATATCTAACCAAATAAAAAGAATTCCATAAAATAATAGAAAACTTGTTTTTAAATATAAACCTATAATATAAAAAAATTAAGAAAATAATAATTAATTTTCCATGAATAATTAAATTAGTATTATTTATAGTTTATTATTAATTTATATATGGTATTTATTTCATTTACAAATCAATCATTTATATCAACACACTTTATTCATTTAATTATTTAATAGCAAATATATATATAATATATAAAAATAATTATTTTATAAATAAAATATTCTAATTAAATTTATCCTTATTTTCTCCTTGTATTTAATTTATAAATTTTATTATGGAAAATTTGTATTTATAAATTACAAATCTTTAGTATAACTATTGGATACATCCATACCAAAAATCTACAAATTCGATGCCTATATTTTCAACAAATATTTTTCTAATGTCCATATATCTTGTTCCCATATAAATATAATGGGTATATTTCTTATTCATATCTTTTAATAAATTCTAATAATAATTAATACTATTTATTTACATCTCTTTCAACATATCTCTATTATTTTTAATTTCATTCCTTTCATCCATAGTTTCAATTGTGGTGATGATCTTCCTGTTAAACCATGACTGTATAGATTACTTGTTTTTGTTTAATATTTATTAATATTATTCTTTTTATAATGATGTATAAATTTATATAATCATAACTTGTTAATTTATATCATTAATTGTAATATTTATTCTCAATTTATGTATCATTATTTTATTTGGTTTGTTGTTACATGTGAAATAACCTATCCAGTACAATATTTATTTATTGGTAAATTGATAATAAAATCGTATTGTGTTATAAATTTTCCAAAAAGTAAATAATATTAGTGTAGATGGATAATTTTTTGGTTATGTTTGATTATTTAAATTAGAAACTTATTATTAGTTTTATTACTCATTTTGTCTATGGTAGGGGTAATATTAGGGGTTTATCATGACACTTACCATCTCGAATTTGGATGTGTGTTGATGAAAGGGTTGGTTTTTTGTTATATGAATATAAGATATCATTTCCTAATAAGAAAAATATACCACTCATGGCCTTGAGCACATAGTGATGGTGTTTTATATAAATTTATATAGAGATTACCTCATCGAAGATTGAGTGTCAGTATTCAATAATGAAATGATTTCCAAATATATTTTCTCTATGAGGGATCTAAATATAAACAAGTGGATATATATAATGTTCTTAAAAAATTATGATTTTTAGAATTCATATTCTCTAGATAAAAGAACTATAGTTTTGAATTTTATGACCATTAGGGTGTATTGAGACGATTATCACAATTAAAATATTGAATAGTTTTTTATAGTGGAGATTATAGAAATTTATTTACAGGTAAAATAAGTTAGTTGTGTATTTTTTCAAACCTATAATTTTGGTTCCCTATCCTTTATTTCATAAGTTTGAGGTTTCTCGATTTGGATATTGTGTGGTATAGGTTTTCAGAGATCATATTGTTAGTAGATATTCACTTCATGGATGTATGAAGGATGGTGAATATTGATTTCTATTTTTCATATAACAATTAATATAGAGTAAATGGTAATATTTAGATAATGTTTTTATCTTAGTTATAGTTAGCCAGATACTTCTTGAATCATGCACTAATGTTGTATGTAGATCCATTAATGATTTATATTTTGAAAATATGGAGGAAAAGAATGATTTCAAAGAAATAATTATATAGAGACTTTAAATATTTACACTATGGAAAATATTGGTGATAGATTGTAATTCAATGAAATAATTACTAGTAAAGAAGATGGTTCTGAAAGAGCAGAGGTTGGGATGATTTTAAATCTTTATGAGGTCAAAATGAAATTCAAAACATGGAATATCCTTTTTAATATGGATATTATCATTATTAAATTAAAAGTTCCATTTTTATATAGACCCATCAAATCATATATGACTCTTCTTTTCTATATTCTTTTTCCAAAAAGTAGACCCATACAAACCTTATTTAAAAGGGAATAATGCATGTGAGGAACAATAAAGTGAGTTAATAACTTTGTTTTTATAATGTGTATTATCAAAAATAACATGTGTAGAGGAATTATTTGGGTGAGGAACATACATGGAAGATAGAGTACCATGGAGATCTTACATGGAAGGTATATTATGTTAAAGAACGTAAACAGAAAGAATATTTCCAAAATACATTTACCCAAATGGAAGATTAGGATGAATAACATGCATATATGTTCACCTATATAAAATAATTTATATGGTTAATATTACACCTCATATAACATATCATTTGAATATTATATAATACAAAAGATATGTTTAAATTAATATATCTATGAAAACATGAACAATTGTTCACATAGATTTTTTCCCACATGTATCTGGTGTTTTAGACTGCTACTACCGACTATTCCATTAGATTGTGAATTAAATTACAGAAATGTATTTAGGATTTAATGAGGAAAATAATATTTCACATTACTAATATTGTGAAATTTTATTTTAAAAATATAAACGATGATGATATCCATCTAATGTAGTGAGAAAAAGGGGAGTCCCTGAGAGTTTCCTGATGGAGGCAGTGGGATAATCTCTGAACACATTTTTAAAGGATGTGAACTTCACACTAGGTGACTGTGACTAAAATATTTTATCCCTCAAACATGTGAAGCTTAATATATTTTTTTCACATCAAAACATCATCTATGTGTACTCCTTGGATGAATTTATTAACAGTAGACTAAGTAATATTATATTTTCCTATTTTATTTTCATAATTTCTTATTGATGTGGATGTGCACTTAATTTTTATTTGTTTAATGATTTAATACCATCATGTTAACAATATATACTGAGAAAAAAATAAAAATTCACCACCCCCTCTTAGGGTTTCTTTGGGATTCATGTTTTCAAAAAGTGTTATCATCTCAGTATGTTTTATGTTTTGAATCTATCGTCGGATGATTATCATTCTGGTGAATTAAATGTAAATGTATATATTACCATTGAATTAGGGATATAACTACGAGATCATTAATAATATAATAACATCTTTTTTATGGTCTCTTTAGTATTTAAATTTTCACTACTAGGATACACTGGATACTTGTATATTATGATATCGAAATTCTCATGACCTAAGCGGACATAATGTTTCTTGCTGTTAATTCCAAAGAAAAAAATATCATATCTAGAGCTTTATCAAAACAATTTAATTGTGGTTCTGAGATTCACATGTTATAAGGCCATGTAGTACTAATTATCTTATATATATTGATGTGAAATTAAATTAATAGATGCTAAATTTTAACTTCTATATAACACGATCGATTATCTTAAAATATACTCAAATAAAAAATTTGATGGATTCTTTAATTGAATCATCAAGGTTGTTGGAGACATCTAGAGACATAGTGAACACATAAAACATGCTGGTATTTAGAATAATATATTATGAGGGTGTGAATAATTTTGTAATACAATGTTATTAACTCTTTAATAGAGTAGTTTAGATGAACTATCAAAAGATTATATTAAAATCGTCATTGTTGTATATAGAATGTGAGTAAAGTCATAAGTATTACCACATCACTCAAACAATGGTATCACATTTAATATTATGGAGAATCTTTAAATCTCTAAAGGTGATTCGGAGGAAGAATATATATATGTGAGGAATTATTATCACATGTAGTAAGGAAATTCAAATGTTGAAAATTTAGGATTAAATTAAATATATATTTTGTATGTTTTCAATGTTGTAAATTTGAAAAATTTATAGTGATGTGTTTAAATAGATTTAATGGTGGTGGCGGAAAAGTAGATTCCATAAATAATACATGGATGATGTTCCCTTTTAAAAAAAGTTAAACCAATAAATTCATATAGAAGGAAGTTTTAGGGAATGATCTTGGTGATAATTAAAGAAGAATATTATGAATATTATTCAGGGGAATCATAAATTAAATCAAAGGCAGATATAAAATCTTATACTATTAAAAAAATAAAAAATGGAATACCAATAATGTTTTAATAAAATCAACCAAATGATATTTTTGGTGACAATATATAAAATAAGAGATATGTAAAGGAGTTTAATGTTAAAATGAGGAAAAATAAAAGGATTTGTTTGTTATTGAGTGGATTTTCTAAATATGTGTATCAATTTGAAGTTAATATTAGACGAAAATAAAATTATTTGGAATATTCATCACATGGTAATGATAACTTGGGTGAAGTAAAATATTTCTAGTTGAAGACTGATGAACAAGGTATGGTGATTAATGACCATTATTATTAATTAAATGGTTCAACAAAGGGGGTTGAATATATAGAAGAAGTGTTTATTTCTATAATAATGAAACTGGAATCCAAAATAAAAACATGTAACACAAATAATCAATAGTAATTTGAAAAGGTATCAGATGATAAAATTTGGGAAAGGGTCATAATAGGCACAAGATTTGTTGAGAAAGTGAAGAATAATTAGGGATCCAATTATAATGGTGTTAAGAAACCTATTTTTCATTGGATTGAGAATTTATTTAGATGGGGAATATTTTCATTAAAAAGATTTTTGAATGGAGACTAGGTCACTTCAGAATCAATATTAAACCTTCTAAAAAATATTCCACACGCCCTCATCCCCTTGTATATAGGTTTTAGATTATCCATCTCCTAGACATCATTTCTTGTAGACACATATCACTTTTCAGATCTCGTGGGAACTTGGGTCTCCTTACCTGAAGCAATTACTCACTAGTTATCCATTCATAAGTTCCCTTACACAAATCACTCACCAAAATAATGAATAATGTGGGGTTATCCACTTATATATGCCACCACCTTCCTTTGGGATATAAAAAAGTCTTGTGCTTCAAATTTTTGAAAGAGAGCATGAAGAAGATAGATCTAAATGACCGAAGATCATAATTTTTAATGACAGGTCACTCTGTATTATTCCCAAATCTCCTCTTCTCCTTTAGTTGACCTACTATGTCCAAAACAAATGAAAAAAGGAAAATCAGGTTAGTTGAATCCTTAAAAGGATTTATCATTTAAGCAATCTAAAATTACCACTTCCTTTAAACTACTTTAGGACGCCGGTAATATTCCCCATTTTGAAAGTCCCATACTAGGTCACTACATTCCCTATCTATCTAGGAAGACCCATACTAGTGTTCCACATTCCCAGTTAATTCCAAGACTCCAAACTAGGGTGAAAATTCTTTTAATTATTTTTACTATGGAAAAATTGTTCATAAACCTACATAATATGGTGACACTTTTCCCACGACTCAATACTTGGGCTACACTTCTCTTAAGACTTCTATTAGGGTGAGACTTCACTCATGCATCAATAATAGGGATACACTTCACCCATGAATCTTTATATTTTAAACACTTCTCCCACACCTTTATTCTATGGAAACACATTACTCAGACCCACATAACAGGGAAACACTCAACCATCCAATACATACTAGGGTGTCACTCACCCATGATACATATAATTGGGAACCACAGTACTAGTTCCCTAAATCATGGGAGCCACATTATTGGTTCTATATACATAAAAATAGGAATCCCACCTCCCCACAAACTTAGATTATGTTCTTTAATAGGGATTAATATGTTTCCCAAAATACCATTCTAATATTCAGTTTTCTAGACCAAAAAACTATCATGTCACCATTATATGAGACACTTTTTCACCCCTTGACGGACATCATAAGATTATATATTCTATAGTTCTCCCATTTGATCATGTTTTAATTTGATAATGGGGACCTAGAATCCCATGAGATACATTCTATACTATTTCTTTCTAATCAATAAGAAACTCATGGTGTTTTCAATCACAGAATACCTTGAAAAATGTGAGTTTATATAGTTTTTTAATCTATGAAACCTCATGGATTGGGATTCTCACCATGTATACTCAAGATAACTTCCATACTTTTTGAGAATCTAGTCCTCTTCATTAGTCCACTAAATGAGTTTGGGATGTACATGGTCATATAAATTATTATAATCCTTAAAACCTACCCTCACATTAGTCAAGTATCATATTAAACCAAAAAGGGATTTTCATGAATAATTCATAGACCAACCATTATGAGGACCCTTTCACCACATATTCTTAGTTGTATGAATTAAAATTCATATCATATAGTCCTTTATATTTGATTTTTAAATTCTTAAAATTATTTTTAGTTGTGTGACCATAAACTATAAAAAATCATGGTATTGAATAAATTTTATTAAAATGGTTTCTTTTATTCATGGATGCAAGGCCATTAAATAAATATCATTTGATAGTGGGTGGTGTGACCATTAATGGAAACATATTGTTCCATATTAGACAAAAATATATGGTATGAAATTTCCTAAATAGTGGTAGAAAACACCATGGGTTTTTATTCTCTTCATATGTATATATTAGATTCCCCTTTCGTGGGACTAATCCCACATCCATAGTTATTACCACCTCCCTAGATGTAAATTGATTCTGGAGTACCCGGCTATGTGTAATTAGACCATTTAATTACTAACCACTAAGATAAATTTTCTCTAACCTCTTATAAGTATAAATGTTCACATCGATTCATAGTACCGATTTATCACTTCTGTTACCAATGTTACCTATATTTTTTTTTTTGGAAGGATTTAATGAATGTAACATAAATCAATAATAGATACTTGGGAAAGAAAATAATACTCCATAGGGGATGATCCAATCTCAAATATTATAGATCAATATTGAATCCAAATAATTATTGGTATCCCCCAGTGACCACCTACCATTGTAATATAAGTCTACACAAATTCAAGGATTGTGGGAGTAGAGTGAATAATGGAGCATAAATGGAAAACTAGACATTAAATCCTCTATTAATGAAAGAGATCAACTGATCATGAACCTTTTTGTGACGTTGAATTAATATGTTCTTTTTTTGTTTATTTTAGATCTGTATGTCTAGAAAAATCTAAAATTAAATCAATTGATTTGCCTTCAATCCCCAAGAATCATTTCAAGACAATTGGTAACTAAAGGACTCCCTAGATGATTTAACTCCACCAACCAATACACAAGACATACACCTCATCTAAAAAGAATTTCAGGTCTCTGGAGACCAAATTAAAATTATCTCAAACTCAACTCCATCTACACCAGGTGGTGAATTCAATAGATTGGGAATACCAACTTAATAGATCTATCCCAACTATATAGGAATCTTATGAATCAATCCAGGTGATGATTTCTCATAGATCATCTTATCAAAAAAATACTTAGATAAATATTTGGCCCATGTGGCCATATCTAACTACTTAAAATGTCTATCCCTAAAGAATATAAATTATTATCTATCTTATTATAGATACCTGAAATATGTTTTTGAATTCCTCCCCATAGCTATTGGGGAGCTACCTATGAAATATCCAACAAGTTACCAGTGCCTTATGGACTCATCCTCTGAAAAATATAATGAAAGGAACACCCTAAAGACCATAACCTCCATTAACCAGACCTGTACACCTAAAAAGACATACCATTGAGGTTAGATAAAACTAAAAAATAATATCATGATCATATATCTATTCCCATAAATACCATGTATGTTTTTTAATATATTCTAATGGAAACATATGAGAAATATAATATATGTAATCATGTTATCACAATTTTGTTAACAATATATTTTAAATGAAACTCAAATGAAATATCAAATCCATGTTTCTATCAATACATAGAAATTCCATCATTATATTTAGAATGAATCCTAATTGAAGGATCATATCTATATTCCCACCCATAAAGTCTATTAGTATATCTCTATGGAAATAAATGAGTCACCTTGTGGGAGCTCTGCCAATGAAGGTTTATTCCCGCATAGCTTGACCCCAAATATGATCGATTTTCAATCCTTGATGTCCTAATCATGAAAATATAAAATAATGGATCATAAGGGGTAATATAAAATATATTAGTAGTCATATAAACTATTGTACACTGATATTCTTGTGGTTCATAGATATTTCTTACAGTGGAATAAGGATCTTCCAACTTCTTTACAATAAGAGAATGTGATTATGGATGTGAAGGTATTACATATGACACCATTATCAAAAAATATAATATCACTCAATATAGAACCCACAATGATGGTCCTCTATGTAGAAAAATAATCATCCACTCTATGGAACATCCTGATATTAATTATTATAGAGTTTCTTCTCATGACATTGAAAATATCCGCATTAAATGTCGTACACAATGCAACATACATAAGATCATATACTTTAATTTCTTCTTCATGGTAAAATAATACTAGATAAATATAGTGGTCTTTAATAGAGTATCCAATGTAAAGTTACTTCTCATAGAAATATTAAGGAAAAATCATGATACTCTTCCTCATAATACATGGTAAAGGGGTCCTCCCCACAACATAAAGATTCATTGTATTGTAAATCCTCCCATTATTAACTCATAAATAATTGATAATCTGGAAGGTCCTCCCAATGGAAACCTATATAACCTCGGGGGTCCTCTCTAGGGAATATGTTGCAATGGTCCACCCTATTATATAATATTTATCCAAAATTGACTTCCTCCACCTGACGGTGAATCAAGAATCAACCATACACTTATACCCCATGGTATTCATAATCAAATCCCTTCTCATCATAAGATATATTCTTAAAATAACGGTATTCCCCTTGTGGACGATAATTTAATGTTTCCCACATAAAAATGTTACCTAAAGATGTTAGTTCTATCAACACCATGTTCCTCTATCAGTGGTCTCTCATCTTGGTTTGGGTGTGATTTGAGAAAACAATCAGGATATGTGATTTCAAAAAATTATTTTCACAATCATATGATTGAGAAATATCCTTGATGGAAAGATAAGGTGAAGCCCCTTATATAGAAATAATATAACTCAATGGTAAGGTTGATAGAGTTTTCCAAGGGAAAAATAATTGTTATGTTCATCTCATGGCCTAAAAAAGTATAAAATTCTCATGGAGTTGGAAGGGGGATTCATACCAAACATCCATTGGGATTTGAAGGTGATTATACGTAATCTAAAGACTAGATAGTTTTATTAATAAGAGAACACTAACCATATTACTGTGATAAATGATTGGTGTGACCATGTTAAATGGGATACATTTTAAGGGGCCCAAGATCCTATGTTAGAAAAGTAGCATGAGTGTCTCTAACATGCCCATATAAATAGTAATAAACCTTAATTGTATGTAAAAGGGTGTGGTGAGTATGGATTTTTATATTTCACTCTACTCATAGACCAATAAATATTATCAAGGAATTATTCTTATAATTTCATAATATTAGAAATTCTCTTATGCCCGAGTTCTGTATAATATAGTTGCCTAATTAAATTTTATTGTTCATAAATCCTAGAAATAAGTTACTCGATGGGAGAAAATTATCTATAATATCTTCCATAATTCTACCAAGAAATTCAAACATGTATCCTTATTAATTAATGAATAAATTAAAATCATAGATGAATTTTTAGTTGCAATAATCTCTCATCGTTAGAAGGCATTCCATCCTTCTTGTCCCACAATAGAGGTATGAAATGCCAAAAAAAATTGTTCCAACATTTCTAATGTCCATATATGACTGAAACCAACCTAGAGGGTTGATGGAATTTTTACCACCACTACTACCCCTAAAACCATCAACACTGTATTTAGGAATGGTTTTTATAAAAAAAATTAAATATCAACCCCAACCCCAAAATATGTGGGAATTATTAACTTCATCTCCTCTAAATGTATTTTCCTTTTCCAAAGTAGTAGCAGCATTTTGAGAATTAATTACATTCTTTTTTTAAATTCTTTATTCATATACCTATTCATTAATTTTTTCAATTGAATCTATTACAAACTTCCTAATGATAACCTTTTATAAACTCCTTCTTTGGGAGAATTGGGGGGGAAGAAACCATATAAAGGTCACAAGTCAGAACAAATTTTCATGAAATCCAATAAAAGGAGGACTAGGATCTATCCCATAATGTTTATTCTAAGGACTATGATTATCATTAATGCACTGATATAGAAATGTATATAATTCACTCTATCGGATCTTTATTCACAAATATCCCCACTATGGAAAAAATTGCTCAATATTAAGTCATTTTTGAAAAACTAATGTCACTCAACAAATAATTATATATTAGAAATATCCATTCAGATTTCAAGTGCATAGACTATGATATTATTCCATAAATGATTAATCCCCCTCAACGTGATGTAATCATTCAATTGGAAATGGAAAAGTCCAATCATCTATCCAATCTAGGGATTATACTACCAGTATATTTAACACTAGTGGCTATATAGTTTCTAAAATTACCTTTACTAGGGTAGTAAACAACCCCATTTCATGCTGGCTATCCTAGTATATATTTTTTGGTTATCAACAATAGGAATTGTAAATCCAACCATATCATGTCCTACACATAACCTCTACATGAGCATCATCCTAAGTGACAGTTCCACCATAAATACTTTATTAAATCAATTCTCTTACTACTCAAATGTAATACATAGTGGTATGACATGAACCAATGTAACCAAAGAGGATATCATACCCTAAGTGGTTCATCTTGACTCCTCCTCCACCCAATATTGGGAATCCTTGTTTTCCATATTTAGTATTACTAGGGATTTATAGTTGAATCGTAGTCAATTAACATGTCAACGGGGACTATAAAATAAATAATAGAAAAGTATAAGGTATAACATTTTTGGTGCATCATGAAAACCTTAGAGGGAAAAGAATTTATCTTATAATGAATCTTACAAGATGGATATTTCGCCAATTAGTAAAATAATCAATGGGAAATTCATTTTTCAATTTGACTATATTTCATGGAATATGATTACTATATATCTCTAAAATTAAACACAATATGAAAATGAGATATCTATAAAGTTTGTCCACAAGATTAAAGGTTAAACCAATTTAAATTATATGTAATTTGACTAAGATATACTATTTGATATATACATAGATAAATACCATGAGGAGTTTAAAACACTAATCAATATCAGCAATTATCCTATTGGTTTTCATGATTTTTAATCCTTGGGATTGTAACTGGAGGATTCCATTAATTTTTTCAAATCCTAGTGTCATCCATCCATATATAAACTAGGGTATTGGATTTTAGAGTGCAGACATAAAATTTCAAACACATACTAGCACTAATTTAATATCCATCTCCTTAGACCACTCAATATCAAGGATTTTATCCTCATGAATAAAATTAGGAGAAACAATTCCTTCATTTGAAGGAAATAAAGAAGAATATTTAAAACAAATTAATGAATAAAATATTATGGTGTATTCTTTCTGAAAATAGTAGGTTCTATTATTTTTAAATACTACCCAACAAATTAAGATTGTTAAACTACCATATATTAGAAATCCCTTCGACTAGGGTTTGAATGAACACCCTGATTGCTACCCCTTTCACAAAATTATAGTGCATAGTATCCAAAAATTCTTCTTCTTCAATGATATACTCTGTAGGATGATAGAATCCATAAATGAAAAGTTTCATCAACCCCTGGTGTAAGTGGCCTTTGTCTATTCCACTCCACCAAAAGTGGATAATGTGTCATAGAAAGCATGTGAAAAAATTGGATGACATGGTGACTTATAAATATATAAACTGTGAAAAAGAAATCTTCACGAAATAACTGAATCAATAATTCATTACCCCAATCCCATATATGGTACCAATGGTTGAATCTTCATTATTATTGTCTTCAAATATTTGATATAATTTCTAATGTCAAAACAATGTAACAAAAAATGATCCATTTGAATGACTCCACTCTTTCATGAGATAAAAACCATATAAATTCTACCAAACCCCATTTTCCTTTTAAGAGGAGGAAAATGGTGTTTGAGTTCTGATGGGGTGTTGGGGAATAGAGAGAGAGATACAGATAAATATAAAGAGAGAAAAATATATATATAATTAATCCAAATAGCTCTAGGTCCACTGGTTAGATGGTGGGATTCTAGTGGGATTGTAAAGATATTGGAAGTCTCACTAGCTAGCTGGTGGGTTCTGGGAAGATTTTTTTAAAAAAATTGGTTAATGGGACCGTTTACCATTTCACTCTTTTTCTATTTTAACCTTAATGATTATACCATAGTTATAGTAGTAGTGGAATGGGAACTAATCTTCCTTCTCATTGGATCTTGAGTGGATATTCCTAATTCCACCCATGATTCGACTTCTTGTCCTCATGTTAGAAGGATATCAGTAAGGTTGTAACCCATTAAACATAAAATCTCATGGTTATGATCCATATAATCATCCCCTTCCTTATTTAACATAAATTCCATCTTCTCAAGGAATTTTTCTAGTTTCTCAATTTTCCATATTTTTTCTTGATTTATATCTTTGTACTCAATAAGTAGGATGCATATAACTTAATTCGTGATGTATCATTATTTCCCATCATGGTATCAGTGATATATTATGGTTTATCTTATGTAGTCACACCAACTCTTCAAATAGTTGACCAAAAATTAATCTAGAAATTTTCAATACCTTATTTTTTAATTAAAATCCTTGTAAGATTTGAGAAAACCAGTTTGGTTTTGTAGATCCTTATTGGAATGATTAATGATGTTGGTTATTTCATATTACATGCTATTGGGTGAACGTTTTTGATAGTATAGGGATTAACTTGGTGTAATACTAATTTTAAAATGAATGTGAGACCATTAGGATGACCTATAGGGATGAATGATGCTTATTGTCAGGGTTCATTAAAATGGATAGATAAATTGAACCCAATTGATGATTTTGAGTTGTTTAAAAATATATTATTATATAAATTTGAAATAAAATTACCTTTTTTGTTATGTAATTCAGGGGAGTAAATCCTTAGATTACAAATGATTATTAATCTCATTGGATTCCATGGATGGATCTATGTATCTACTAAGGGATGGCTATAAAATTTTTGGGTTTAAAGTCACATTTGAATTCAGTGAGGTCCAATGTTATAGAATTCCATGATCTATCTAGTGGATTATACAATGTTTCACTATTAAGAATGTAATGGGAAGGCTCCACCTTAGACCGAGGTAATTTCTACACATATTAGATTTCAAAGATTAATGTCAATATTTATTTAGGGTTACCCTTGTTAAATTCCATGGTATGAGGTACCTAGATTTTTTTTATCAAATTGGTTGCATTTTTTTGGGTGTATTCCTTGTATTAAAATTGATTCGTGCCTATGAATTTCAATGGAATCCCTTAAACTTTAGACTAGATTGATGAACTCTATTAGTATTTTTGGAAGGGAATTCCAATTTGAGCCTTGGAGATTCATTAAAATTATATGATCGTTATTTCCTCAAGGTTTCCCTATAGAACCAAAATAGTTCATCACACCTCATTTATATTTTATGGATACCATAAGCCAATGAAGGTAGAGTGACCCAAGTTGTCTCCCTTGTACCTATGGCTAATCTTGGATCCTGTTATTTCTAAATTTTTCCATTATTATTTTTTTCACTTATATATATTTCAAACAATCATACATTAATCAAACATACTATATTTAATTAGAAAATAATGATTGTGGAATTAATGTTTTTACACACACCCTATATCGGTATACATTTGGTACTTCAGAAAACCTCAGGGATACAAATCAAGATAAGGGAATGTTTTTTATAGGTGATACATAAAGGTATTCTTATGAATGGGGTTCAGAGCTGGGATACGTGATAGATCGAGGGGGTTTTTGGTTTTGTTGTATTTTTGTTTACTTATGTTGGTTAACTTTTTGGAATGTTATACCTGACCAAATTTATATATTTTACTATATATTTTTATGTGACCTAAGTATGTTATTGTATAAGTTATAAAATGGTCTATTAGAAACTATTTACATTGTATGTATGTCATTTTTATGATGTTTCATTAATTTATTTTTGAGAAAACTATAAATAGAGGGTATAGTCACCCCACTATAATACATATCGGCCATCACTTGTAGTTAACATGCTATGGTGTATGGGGAGGCACACTTGAGGCCATGTGCCACATCAACTCAGGGAATTAGTATAGTGGCTCCCAATTGAAGGTGTTACATAATGATATTATAATTATATTAATTTTATTTTTTATTTGGGCATTGTATACATGACAATAGTGTTTTTGGGAATTATTAATGATATTTTTTCTTCAGAGTAGTTGACCTACGTATGAGGAAAAACTATTTGGGGGATGGAAATGTTCTTCATAGATTTAATTATTATAGTTGATCTATTTTCACATAGAGTGGAGAATTTTTTTTATGAGGTTAAAGTTTATGGGATTTCACTCTTGGATTGATATGAAAAGAGGGAATGTGTTATAAATCGTTTTGGGAACATAGGTATTCATTTTCCATTTTCATGTTTTTTTAATTGATAACATGGACTTCATTCATTTATTATTCACATGGGTTGTTTTTTATTCCATTTCTTGGTTATTTAAAAGTTTAGGATTAACCTAAATAGTTCTTTCCTATATAGATTGATTGTGGAATTCTATAAAACCAATCCATATATAACTAATTGTTTTAAATTGTGACATATTATACTAAAATTGAATTGGTGTAAGTTAAATTGGGTTAAAAGAACATCATAAAGAGTTTTTTCAACTATAACTTGTGTTTAACACTTCATATAACCACACCAAGGTGATGATATTTCAAAACATAAAGTATTTGTAAAATCATATGAATATAAATGATAATAATTGTTGATATATTGGTAATGTAAATGATGGTATGGGTAAAATAAAATTCTAATAAAAAACTAATAATTTTTTCCCTAATAAAATGTTAATGACATCTTATTTAACAAATCTTGTGATATGGTATTCCCTTATATATGTGACCTAACCTTATAATGTGTCAATGGAGCTAGGGATAGTATTTGAGTTTTGAGTTTATGAGCCTATGATTGTTACTAATTTACCATTTTGTGCTATCAAAAACTATTTTGGTAGTTTATTTTGAGGTGTTCATTTTGTTTCTTACGTAAGTTACTCTTTATCAACCAAAACTTGTATTACAACCCTTGATTTTCATACATTAACATTACCTTATTTTTTTGGGAATTATATAATACATTACACAACCAAAATCCCAAAGTTCATATTAGTATAGTGCCTTTATAATTGTGGAAACATAAACACTGATACATAAGTGAGGAACATTATCTCCCACATGGTTCTTCTTGAGAAGATCCCTTATTAGACACGTCAAACATAATACATATATTCATTACCTTGGTGAAAAGAAAACATAAAAGGGGTGAACTCAGATTCATAATATGGGTAATAAAGGGAGATATATTATTATAATAATGAGAATTAGGGTATGGTAACATGATCATGAAAGTACAAGATCAAATATTTCATAGCAAAGATCATAAACATAAATTAGGGAATAAATATTTTCAATTAATAAGACATGAATCATACAGAAATAATTAACATGATCCATGAAAGAATAACACTATAATAAAACATATAAATATGGTAGAAACATAATAATATAATAATTATTTACATGGTAGTCAATTCATCCTTTCCAAGGCCATCTTGGTATTATGGTCTCACTTCCCAAACCATTTTGTAGTATTGGGTCACTCAAATGAACATCATTGTGGAAAAAGTCCCTTATGACCATCTCATTAGATATAAATATTTAACCAACGCATAAGAGGGAGATATAGGTCCCAAACATATCATAATTAAATCATTCATACGTGTTCCAAAAATACATAAATCATTCATCATATCAAAACCCAAGAAATATAGTGGGTTTCTTGAATATCATTCAATCATAAGATAATCTAATTAAATAAAATGGAATTCATAAATACCATTCCATCTTAAACATAGTCAAACCATTGGAATAATAAAGATAATATACTAGAAACATAACCCTATTAAAAAAATCAATATTATAAGGAAAATAATTTTGATATTACACTTGATATTAATTCCTAATGAGAATATATGTTCTTCTTCAAAAAACGATTTATTTTCTCTAAATACAACAAACTTTATAACAAAAAAAATTAATTGAACATAACCAAGAAATATTCTAAAGGATTCATCATGGAAATAAAGCTTTATGAAAAAGAAAAAATCTATTCATATCTTATAACATAAAAGAGAACATTCTTATCGTACTTTTACTAGATAATTCATAAATTACCTCAAAAGTGAAAAAGATATAGATTACTTTCAAAACAAGTAGAAAAATATAGAAAATGAGAAAAATGGCTTCAAAAATCTATGGGGGAATATTCAAACATTATATGATGAATTTTTTAGAAAACATGGAGGTGGATGATAAATATAACCTACAAAATACTTGTGTATAGACAATCTTAGATAATAATGAGATTATAAAATTATCCATTACCTTAGGTATGATTCCCAACATACGTGTCTGAAACTTAGGTATGGTGGTTTTATAAATATCATTAACTTATACCAGATTCATAATAATATTTATTATATCATATATGATTCATTTGTGACTTTATATTACCCGTTTTCTTACAATTCCATGTAAAAAGTATTTTGGGTAATAACTTCTTCTTTTATCATATGTTTTTGACATGTTATTTTTTATTATATTATTTATATCATTATTTATTTACATCCATAATTTAAAACATGATTTATAAATCATATATATTTATTATATATATATCATAGATATATTAAATGTAATACATCATTCATGAAGGTGGTAAGCCCAACGTTTTCTTGAAAGATGTTTCTGTTTATCATCGTACTATATGGATGAAGGTAAATGAAATGTTTATATATATATTTCAATTAGAGTTATTATTTAATAGATTTAATATTTATTCATTATATATATTTTTAATAATCATTATTATAATGGTTAATGTGGAAGATGAATCTCATTGTGTCATGGAGATGGTAGGTGGTACGTACATACAAGTGATGATATCATTCCCCTAATTTTGAAATAGTGAGGAAGTGGATGGTATATATTGTTTCCCAGAATCAATATCAGGTTATATATATTATTTATATCCATTATATATATATAATTATAACAATCTAAATAAATTAGCGATGAAAAACTATTACACCACGACGTGGAGATGGTAAGTCATACATACGCACATATGGTGATTTCATTCATCATATGATAGATAGAATGTGGAATATAGTTTCTCTATAATCATAATAATATCATATAATATAATTGATTTTGGAGTTATTAATTTATAATATAAATAACCCATTAAGATGAAGTAGAAGAAGAAATAATTTTGAACGAATTGGTAGAGGAGGTTATCTCTTCTTCGACGAGCTCCCTCTAGATCTCCTCTTAAAGGCACTAGATTAGGTATTTTGAGAATAATAGAACCTATATAATGTAAAAGGAATGTTTACAATCAAAATGGGTAGGTTATAACCAATATTTAAGGCCCATTGTGAATTGAATATGTGAGGGAGGAGGTTTTCTTTTATAGTTGAGTTGAGGGGCACTTTTTGAATTTCCAAAAAAACAATATAATAAAATCTAGACACATAAAAAATCCTCCAAAATTACATATTTTAAAAGGTTACATTATATAAGGTTTATATGTCATCATCCTATAAATATTATACATGTTTTTTTATCAATTTAAACCTCATCATTTTAATTAACCCTTAGTTAATCTATTTTAATTATAACAAAGGTAGAAAAGTTATTCAATATTAAAATAGTGCAATATATACTTATTTTATATAAATTAGACCATAAATAAAAAATTAATAGAAGTTTATACCATATGAAAATTATTTAATATTTTTTAAAATGAATTTATTATTTTTGAATAATTTAACATTACATTATTTTGTTGAACAATCAATAGTGTTAATTTTATCACTATTGAATTCAATGATTTTAAAAAATATCAAGATAATGTGTTAACCTAAAAAAATAATTTTTTCGATAAGGGTTCAGGGTCATCTAGAAAGTTTGTTGGATGTATTATTTATCCAAAATTATATTTATTTTAATATTTTTAATAACATTAATTTTATTTATCCTATAATAAAATAATTACTACATCATTATAAAATCATATATTAAAAATATTAAAAATTAAATATTATAAGTGTCATAAAACTTTCCTTGTGAATAAAAATGGTCAAAAATTAAACCATTGTATGATTATGGTCGATATATACTCAAAAAATAATATTTGGTCAAGTGTTGTGGTTTTTATTTATTGTTATCATTTTAATTAAAATTATTTCATTAGTTTTTCATCCATTAAATAATTTCTATATTAACATTGAATAAGCCTTTACTGTAACTGATTATATCCTTAAATTTAAAAATAAATTACCATGAAAAATAAAAACTTTTTATATTTCAAATTATTATTTATAGTATAACTAACCTTTTTTAACCATATATTAATAATGATATAGTTATTCAACTTTCAATAAGACTTATTTAACTTTTTTTAAATAAAATATATTAAATATCCTAATACCATTAAAGTAGCCACCAGAGGATATCATTTTCACCCAATAATTATTTAGGCCTAAATAATCTCATAAAATGTTGTTAGTACAAGTTTCAGGGTAATTTTATAATATTATTTTTACCCTTAATTACCAAATTTACAATTTATCCTATTAATAACAAATTAGTGAAGGTACTATTAATAATTCCCAAAAATTAAAGGAAACTATTCATATAATTGAGGCCCACTGATTCCAATTGTGGAATACATTTTTCAAAATTCAAAACATATAATTTTAATAAATTAATCTAAATTTAATCCCATTTTGAGAATGAGAAAACATGTTTCAAAAGTTAAAAAATGCAAAATGATTGAAATGTTTCAAAATCTAATTTCAATGTAAAATTAAAAAATGACATACACTATATTAAATTATAATATTATTATAATATATTTGTACTTTTAAAAAAATTTAATTTTTCAATATAAATCATTTCATTGAAAAAAAATTTATTTCAAATACAATTTATTGTTTTCACTAGTCATCCAAACCGGAAACTTATCAGAAAAATATCAAAAATTCCATAAAATTAAATTTTTATATCTGTATTTTAAAGAATTTTTTTATAATATATTATATAAAAGTGTCATAAAATTGGATTTAAAATAGGTGCTTCACTTAAAGGTAGAAAATTTTTATTTTTTGAAAAATACTTTTTTTATCCAAAAAAATTAACTTTATTCATATATCATGTCTATAAATAATATAATATGAATATTAAAATTTATATTGAATATATTAAATATATAATTCATCAATAAAATCAATCAAGAGTGATTTTATTCTTTTATAAACTCACTAATTTTCATTTAAATAATTTTATCATAAAAAATTCCTTTAATATTAAAAGGGTTTTATTTTTCATTTATAATTAATTTATCACCAAATAATTATTTATATATACATGTAGAAATAATGTTTTCATAATTCATTTAATACTTTTAATACTTTTCATTATAATTCCTTTTATAAGGTAACATAATATTATATAGTTATTTTTTTAAACTCAGTCATGCGTGAAATGAAATTAATCAAAAAAACTCAAAATTGTGTGTAACACCAACCAAAATTAGTGTTGTGTACACATAAATCTAATTCATTGTTTAGATTAGTGAATGATTATCTTGGTGAATCATACAACACAATACATTAAATAAATTAAAATAATCCATCTCATAAAAATCTTGGAGAGTAACATTCTACCGCCTAAAAATGAATTTTGCCCTTGAAATTTAACTTTGTTATAAAAAGAAATATAATTCAATGTTTCTTTTATAGAAACCCACAATGTAAAAATGAATACTAAAATCTATTTTTGAAAATTTATTTTAGAATAAAAAAATTACTAACCAAAGTAACTTATAAATAGGTTTCTATATCAGAGAACATAGGTGTGATGTGAAAACAAAGGCAAGGAACAGAAATATAACCATCATGTTCTGATGGAGTGATTGAGAACATGGTTATGAGAATGTTAAAAATTAAAAATTATTTAATATTGGATGATAAAAGGGTCCATATGATTAATCAAGAAATTAAGTTATTGGGATAAAATTTTTTGTTTCACGATATTTTCCCATTATTTTGAGAAATTGAAGAAATACTTACTTTATTTGGTATAATATCATCCTTTCATTGTTCCTTTATCAATTTATAATTAATATATTATTACAATAAATGATTGTTAATTTTTTATTTTTGAAACATTTGTGTATCATGAAATATAATGATAAATCATTCCATAAAAACATTAGGTTAGCACATTTTATTCAATATACGTAAATACATATATGGAAATGAACACCTTTAAAATATAAAAACATATTATATGTTTAAAATTAACCATTTGATAAATGGTTAACCTTTTAAACCGTATGGATTATAAAAATCAAAACCCATATAAATAATCTCACTGAATTAGACTAACTTTTGTTCCACATATATTATAAAGTGCCTCTCATCTATCACAAACGAAACATGTCAATGTCTTTATCATGAATTCTCTTGAAATTTGTTAATAACCTAAATTACAATACATCCTATTTGAAAACATTCAATTTGTCTTATTCCATAATTTATTGGACATATTCATAAAGTCCCAAAAATTTGTAAATATCATCCACGATAACATAACACACTTTTCAACAAATCAATTACCATCTAATTTAATTATTGATATCCATCATATCTTTATACAAAAATCATTATCTTATCATAATGATAATATTAGTGTTTATCTTCCTGTTAATCATGTGTATTCAAAAAAATTAACCTTATTAAAAAAATGATATTTCATTGTTACTAATACCATTTAACATATGATCATAAATCTATATGGAAAAACTATAGTTGACTAATACATAGATTAATGGTACTTATACATCATTATTCCATTACATAAAAACCCTATCATTCCAAAAATTCATAATCGCACTCCACATAAACAATAGGGATCAGATGATATTTCTATTATTCAACTAGATTAAGATGTTATTGACATCGATCATCATCACCATCCCTTGTGTTTGTGCATTGGTTCGCATAATTCCAATTCTCCATGAAATTGTATAACTGATGTGTGGGGGGTTTATTTTGTTCTACTTTCTCTCCATTCACACTAGTAGATATCCTTCTCCCATCACATCTACAATAAAAAGCACCATAACTTTCTTTTCATCACTTAAAACATTTTCTAGACCCCTTAAGAAAATTTCTCCCTGATTCTTCAAACATTTAGTGAATAAAATAATACTGATCATTTTCTCTTCATGTTTTCTAAATTTTACTATTAAACACTATCTTCCTCTTCTTGTCAAAAACAAGAGATTGATACATAACTCCATCATATTTTTCAACCATGATTTAACAATGCACAATATCTTCATTGCTACTAAAGACTCATATGGATAATGCCTTTTTGAGAATTGACTTTATTCCACTGAATTAACTATTAAATTTTATTTTGGGAAAGTTGATAATTCCAGAAGCATACCTCACACATCTTATGAAATTGGCTTCATAGGTACCAATAGAATCATTTTCCCATTACATTAACTGGAGGAAATTTTTCTCTGTTTTCGTTTATGAAATACTATGAAAGTACCTCTTGAAGAATAATTTTTTAAACTCTTCCCAAAATAGTGATTAAATTTTATCATTCCAACTTATATTTTTGATTTGATTCTACAACTAGTTTATTTTACCTTTTAATGATAAACATCTATAATGACTTTCTCATTTTCTGAAAATTGGAGAACATAAAATTTATTTTTAGTGGAATTGACCCATTATTCAATAAAAATTTGATCAGATGGCCCTAAAAATGAATGTGTATTTTCTTCATGAAATACTCAATAGAATTTTGTTCCCTCTATTTCTCATTTAGAAGTCTATCATGAGTCATAGCTTGAGAAATTCATGTTAGTTTAGAAATAAGATTTTTCATTCTAGCTCCCTTATCATTCTGTTTCTCATGAGTAAAATCAGTGCATTATCCATCACAATCACTATTAATGAAGTTACTTAAAGTTTTAGGCATTGACATAAAACCAACAGAATATAGTATGAAAAAAATTTCATAATGAAGAACTATATAATCATTAAAATTCATTGATATGATGTCTAATATATAACACCTTCTTTAATCTATGAATCATTAAGATTATCAAAGGTTATTCATAGCCAACTTTTATATAAATCCTTCATAGTGGTTTTAGAATATTTTATTAATTTTTGATTCACTTCACCTGGGAGTGTCAAACATGGTGTGTAGAAATTCTAGTTGCCATCTACTAAGTTATGTTGAGCCAGGACCGACACACCATGTTAGAGTTGTTACCCCTAGGTACATCCATACCAGAGCCACATCCATTTATTGTATCCAGATAGGGATTTATTTCTAGGAAACCACTTGCTATATCCATTACAAAAATTATATGACATTTTAACATACTTTATTTTATCCAATGACTTATCATTAAACATGTCCTTAGGGATGTCACAAAGGTTTTCTCATCCTAGTTTTAAATGGTTAACTATAATTTTTCCCTGATATCAACTATAGAAACCATTGA
Organism: Viscum album; assembly: GCA_963277665.1. Classification (NCBI taxonomy): domain Eukaryota; kingdom Viridiplantae; phylum Streptophyta; class Magnoliopsida; order Santalales; family Viscaceae; genus Viscum; species Viscum album. Next base: position 1,215,959,513 of record OY728141.1, read on the forward strand.
TTTTCATACATGAACATTACATTAATTTAATGGAATTACATAACACATTACACAAACAAACACCAAAATATTGTAATAGTCTTGTTCATTTAGAAACAAGGAAAAATAAACATTGTTAAATAATTGAGCTACATTAACTCCCACTAGTTTCTTTAAGACATAAACCCTTCTTAGACACATCAAACATAATAAATATCATGATAACCTAGGTGAAAGGAAAACATAAAAATGGTTGAGCTCAGATTCTTATAAATGGTAAAAATGGAGATATGTAAAAATAATCAAGAGAATATGGGTATGAGAACATGAACAAGAAATTAGAATATCATACCCTATATATCAAAAATCATAAACATGAATCCTGACATAAATATTTGTAGTTCATAAGATATGATTCATAATTAAATAAGGGATATGATCCATGAAAGAATAAAATAGGAATAAAACAAGGAAATATGGAATAAACAAAAACATATAATAATTATTTTCAGGATATTCAAGGTATCACTTCTCAGGCCATCCTGGTTGTATGGGTTCACATCCCAAACTATCTTGGTAGTAAAGGTTCACTCCCAAGGCCATCTTACTTGATGAAGTCCCTTATCTCTATCTCAAGATATATAAATCTTTACCAAATAAATTTGGAAGAGATTTTGGTCTCATAGATCTTATAATGATATCATTCATACATGTTCCCCAAAAATATAAATCATTCATCATAACATACCCTAAGGAATAAAATGGTTTTCATAAACATCATTCCATCAAAAAATAAAAAATGTAAAAAAATGTATTCCATAATTAACATTCCAGCAAAAACAGAATCAAACCATGGGAATAATTGGGATAGTTTACTTGAAACATAATTCTATTAAATAATTCCATATTAGATTGATAATAATTAATGATATAACACATGAAATTAATTCTTGAGAAAAATATCATTTATTTATTTATAAAAATATTCTTTTCACAAAATTCCATGCAATTTTAAAGGAAAAAAATCATTTGAAAATAACATTAAAATCTTGTAGATAAATATTCTTGAAAATAGGAGATTATGGAAACATAAAGATCTTTTCATGTTGTATAAGATAAAAGAAATCATTCTTCTCATACATTTTTAGGATATGTCAAAAAGTACCTCATTTAGAAAATAAAGGAAATATTTCTTTCAAATCATGTAGTAAAAAGTGAAAATATGGCTAAAACGAATTTAATCATGAATAAGAGGACATTTTATAATAAAAAATTTAGAAAAAATGGAGTTATATGATGAATATATCCTAGTAAACACTTATTTATGAACAATCTGGGATAATAATGAGATTGTGAAATTATCCCTTACCATCGGTTTGATTCCATCTATACATTTACAAAACATATGTACATTGGTTTTAAAAATATTATTATCATATACCAAAATCATAATAATATTTATGTGGTTACATGTAAATCATTAGTGAATTTATATTAACTGTTTATCAACAATTCCACGAAAAATCAACATTTCGGGTAATATCTGCTTTGTTTATCATACGTGATTTGACCTATTATTCTTGATAAAATTACATAGATCATGATTTACATAAATAAATAATGTTAAAAATTATTTATGTATCATATATTTTTAGTATATAAAAATATATTAAAGATAGATATTTGAAATGGAATACACCGTTCGTAGAGAAGGTAAGTTGTGCTTACCCATGATCATTGTTTCCATTTGTTTATCATACTGAATATATGAAGGGTAATTACATGTATGTATGTATATATATATATATATATTAAATTATAATAATTTTTTCATATATTTCATATTAATTAATTATATATATTTTTAACAATCATTCTTTAAATGGTCAATGTGGAAGATGAATCTCATTGTGTCATGGAGAGGGTAGACCATACGTACGCACAAACGATGATATAATTCCCTTAATTATGAAAAATTATGGAAGTGCATGGAAAATATTTTGTTCATGAATCAATATCATGTTATGTTTATTGTTTATATCCATTATATCCATAATTATACCCATCCAAATAATGTTTTGTTGAAAAACAGATTACACCACGGCGTGGAACCGGTAAGTTGTATGTACGCGTGTGTGGTGATTTTGTTTTTCGTAGCATGGATAGAAGAAGGAATATTGTTTTTAAATAATAATTATAAAATAAAAGTATATAATTTATACTTTATTTATTACTTTTTAATGTAAATAATTCATGAAGTGGAAGTATAAGAAGAAATATGTTTGAACGAATCGGTAGAGAATATAACCTCTTCTTCGACAGGATCCCTCTATATCTCTTTCTAAAATCACTATAGTTGGTATTTTGATAATAAAAGTACCATTATAATGTTACTATGGTTGTTGGAAATGGAAATGGGTTGGATATATATTAGATTAAAGGCTTAATGTGAAGTGAAGATGTGAGGGAGGAGGTTCCCATTTATAATTGAGGAGAGAGGGTAGTTTTGGAATCTCCAAAAATATTAATTTATAATAAAATTAGAATGCATAAAAAAATTTAAAAATAGTCACATTTTAAAATATTAGTTGGGATATGGTTCTAATATCATCAAAAAATAAGTTTTTGATATGTTTTTTCTTCCAATTAAAAGCTTAGCATTTTAATTAACCCTTAGTTATTTAATTTTTATTTTTACTAAGGTAAATAATTATTCAATATTAAAATAGTGATATATCTATTTAGTTTATATATAATATACCCCAAAAAAATAATTTATAACCTTATATAACATATAAGAATTATTTCATATTTTTAAAAAGGATATTATAATTTTTGTATATTTCAACAGATCATTATTTTGATAAACAATCAATAGTGTTAATTTTTTCACTATTCAATTTATGGGTTTTTAAAATATAAAGATAAGATATTAACCTAATAAAAAATTTAATTATATCAATATGGGGTCAATATAACCTATAATGTTTTTTGGATATATTAATTATCGAGAATTATATTTATTTTAATATTGTTAATAACATTAATTTGATATTTCCATTAATAAAATAATTACTACATCATTATTTTTTAATTTTATAATATATTTAATAATTGGGTAAAAGGTTAAAAAAATACCATGATGATTATTAAACCTCCCTATTTCATATGAATATTTATATCTGATTATATCTTTTATAAAATCTTATGTCAAAAATATTATATTTATTTAAACATGAGTGTGACAGGTTTTACATCACATTAAATAAAATATTATAATTGTCATAATCTTTTTCATGTTGATAAAAATGGAAAATAATTTGACCCTTGGATGAATATTGTTATGATATACTCGATGAATAAGATTTGGTTAACTATTTTAGTCTTTTAATGGTTATTATAACTTTAAATAAAATTATTTTATTGGTTTTTTATCCGTTAAATAACTTTTGCATCATCATTCCGTAATCCTTTAAGGTAATTTTTTATTTTTGAAAAATTACAATTAAATTATAAGTATTCTTGACCATATGTTTTAAATTTTCATTCAAAAAGTGTTAAAAGATTATTTTTTTATATTAAAATACTAGGATGTAATAATTTTTTTCAATAAGATAAATTTAGTTGTTTAGGTGTATGTGCATGTTATGTTTAATAAAAATATTATCAATAACCATAATTTTGATTTACTTTAAGATAATAATGAATTCGTGGAATTTAATTTTGGTTATGATAATGACAAATATAATTAGTATGTATTAATTTAAGGAGGAATATATCTTCTCAAATTGATTGTAAATGTTGAATATGGTATAAAAACTAGAACATGTGTTTTACATTATTGTGTTGATTTTACTTATTTTCCTGAATTTTTACCTATTAATATTGATTATGATTAAATTGATTCAGACTATATTAATTCTATGTATGAGTAATTAAATCAATTTGAATGAAATGAGTTGTGTAATTTCAATGATTGACCAAAAGTTAATCAATTCATATGAAGTAAACAAATTTTCATAATAATCTCAATGAAGATTGAAAAATAGTTATTTATAAAGAAATAATAATGTCTCCATGTTATTTTTAATAAGTGGTAATTTTATTTGTAAATTATTTTTCTCTTTTAATATGATGAAATATATTAATTTTATTTATATTTTCCATGTTTTAAAAATATGAAAATATTTCCAATTCATATAAAAATGAATTTTTAATGGGAATGTTTTCTCAGCAAGTTTATTTTAAATTACTATTGGATTTGAGATTTATTTGTTCCCAAATAATATTTTTAATCATTTTAAATATTTTTACTATGTTAAAAAATCTCTTCAATATTTATACAAAAGTCCATATTTCTATTAAAAATTTATTTTTTTAAAGGAAAGGTTGGTCCAAAAAATTATAAATAGAGTTTCAAATTGTATATTGATTAAAAATATTAACATTTATGAAATATTTTTTTCAACAAAATATTTACTATGTATAGTTTTTCCTAAACTAATTAAAAATGAATTTGATAAGAGCTTAGTTTTATAATTGAAATTTATTATTAGATTACAAAGTAATCAACGAAAAAACTTTTTTTAAAACTAAATATATGTATTTTAAAGAAGCTGTTTAAAGGTTTATACTTTACTCAAGTAAAACTATAAAAACACAATGAGTACTAATTACAAATTGGATTTACATGAATCTTGAATTTGTTTTGATATTAGACTGTATAGAAGTATGATAAGTGGCTTATAGTATCTCACTACATCTGGAATTTATATAATGTTTTCAATATTTTTATGGGATATATTTGAATCCTACCATAATTAAAGTCATAATAAATATGTTAGGAGAGTAATTAGATATATTAAAATAATTTTTGGTATTAGTTTATTTTATTCAGATTAGATTTTTTTGGGTTTTCTATGCTACTCTGACATGGACTTTTGACATTGTAGTCTTGACCAAAAAAAGAACAACAGGTATGTTCCATTTTCTAGGTAAAACGTTATTTTCATGGGGATGTAATAAAAAACTATCTATTTCAGTATCTACTTCTGAGGATGAGTATATTTTCATGGGCAGTTTTTTTATCAAATAATATAGATAAAAAAAACCTTATGTTATTTTAATATCAATTATGATAACATTAAAATTTTATGGGATAAATCTATTACAATTTCTATTTACAAAAATACTCTAAGATGTTATAGAAAAAATATAGAAGTTAGAATTGATTTTTTGAGATATCTTCTAAATAAATATGATATTTGTTATAATTTTTTCCCACTAAAAAGAAACTGGATAACACATTCACTAATACTTTTTATTCTATCAAATTAGAGAAAAATAATTTTGAACTATATTTGTTTAAAGCATGATTTGTTTTCTTATTATAATTATTTCTTATTTTAAAATAAGTTAAGGATTCAATTATATGTTTAAATTTATTATAATTTTCAATTTTATAAATGGATAGTTGATAATAATATTATTTATTAGAAAAAATATTAAAAAATAATTTTAATAAATTACAATAAGGGGAAAATATTTTTGGAAATTTAAGTAAATAATCATTTATTTAAGTTAAAAAGGTGAAATATTATTAGTGTGTTAACTTGTTTACTAAAATTTTAATAGGTTTTTTGGAAAATTTAATTGTTCTCACCTTTAATATAATTCAAATTTTCAATGTTATATTTCTAAATTTTATTACTTTTTGAAATGATTAATTATACCATTTTCAAATTGGAATCTTCCATTTGTATTATGAAGCATTACTTAATAAAATAGTACATATATAATATATATTGTATTCTATTTTATCGTAATCATTTTATTGATTTTTATTTACTAAGAGGTTAATTTGTGTCATTTTAATAAAAAATGGGCCAATAATGATAAGATAATAAGGTTATCCATTCAACTATAGTGTTGGACAAAGGCTCTCCGATGAGGGAGAGCTAGCTTGAGGGACCAACCATAGTCGTATGGGTGTTTCTAAGTACCTTCATATAGAATAAAAAATATATAAAGAACCCATAAAACCTTATAGGTATGCATAGAGGTGTGCATGGGTCCGAGATGGTCAAAAAACCCAAAAATTTATTTTTGTAAGTGTATCTGAGTGTCGACCTCAGTGTAGGATCAAATGAATAGTGGTAAGCGATTGATTAGTAAAACATGGATAAATCATGTGCTGAAAAGTTTGTGACATAAGAAGTTCAAATCACCATTACATTGTTTAAAAAATTCACAAATAATCATATCCATATGATGATATTGATCTAAGTCATTTTATCACCATTGCGCATTGTAATCTTCTTTCAGTGACACTCGAGCTTCATCCATGTGTTCTATTACATCAATGTTGATTCTAAAACTATAATGGATTAAAACTAGATACTAATAACATTACAATATCAAGGGGTTGTTTATTATGGTGTATAAATCTTTCATTAAACTATACCTTGCATGTGTGAGACAATCTAAAGATAGTATATTGGTCAAGGGTGGTCAAGTTTACAAGATATTATCTCTATAATAGACGAAATTTTAGATTATCTACCATTTAATGTAATATCATTTCAATAGTAGATCATCTTCAAAATAAGATTAATCTACCAAACTATACTAAATCCTACTTTTAGCTTCATCATAGGAGCTGCTCTTGTGCGATGGTAGAAGCTTCATGTGCATCTAGGGTAGTACCATTCTCTACCATCAAGAAACAATAGTAGCACCATCCAATTATTCAGCGGTAATAGAATCCACATCTCATCCTCTTTAAGGGTAGATCATCTTACCATAAAATGGATGGTTTCCTATATAAAATTATTGTAGATTATCTATGATGGTATTATGTGTGATGATTGATCACACAATATCAGCATGTTTCTAGTACTAACATCATACTTACGATAGTCACAATATTTTTCTAAAAAATGTAATTTTTTTATTTTACTTTATCCGTGTGATTTAAATTTTTAATTAGTATTGTTCATTACTAATAATATAATTACATTTTTGATTACATATTATGAGAAAAAAAAATTTATACACATATACACAAGCATTATATAATTTCTATGACATGTTTTTTGAATTTTTTATATTTATATAAACATTAATTTTATTCATTTTATTTTTCATGTTTTATATGTAACACCCAATTACACATTCCAGGTACTACCTTGCTTATTCTTTGTTTATCATCCATTTTGAGTGAATTTGCTGGATTCTCAAGGACGGTGACCCCTTTCTATGAGAAATGAGCTAAATTTTTGGGTGGTATGTTTATTTTAATTAATAGATTACTTGTATAAATTTTTTATTTCATTGAGGGGTTCTCAACATTTTTAGAGGGTATCTTGGGTGTTTGAGAGTTTTTCCACTAGAAATTCGAATGTAACGACTTGAACTATATTAAATAAAAATTCCATTTTGAATTAACTAAATGTATTATTATGATACAATTTTATAGAAAACACATAATATTATTTGTTTTTATTATATTCTTTCTTATATAAAACACCATTAAGCATTATTACTATTTCAAATATTGTCTTTGAATATTAGTCATATGATTAGTATAGATACATGGTTTTAGAAAACCCAATTGACACATACAAAAGATGTAATGGCCTCAACCAATAGGATCATAGCATACGAGTCCCATTTATCAGATATTTATATGGTGACAGACTCTCTGGGATTTTCTCGAGACCAATCCCAAGCTGAGATCCAAAAACATAAGCATGATTGATTCCATTTATGGGAATTGATCAGTCTTATCAAGATCACGAAGCAAACCATTTTAGTCGAACCACCCCATGAAAATCACACTATCATGAACCTTAATCATAGAGAACCTTCTTGTGTATTAAAGGAGTATGTATCGAGACAATAATGATATAAATATGTAAGTAGTATTTCAGTAGAATAATTTTTATCTTTATTTCTTATCATTGCATAAATGATTTTTTTATACAATAAAACAATAATTTTATTTTTCATTCAATTTAAATTAAGATATTTATATTGATTAATTAATGTAAATAATATTTTAATAAAATATTTTAACTTAATTTTTTTATTAAATATAAAATATCAGATAAATTTTATGATGTTAAATGTAATTTTTATAATGGTTTGATAACTGTTATTGTCAAAAAACATTCTCAATTAAAGTTGATTATTATATATAAAGTGAAAATATAAATATTTATAAAATTATTCTCATAAAATTAATATTATTTTTTGAACCATAATTTTTAAATTATCCAATGGTGAATGTTTCATAATTTTATAAGATTGTTGAATGTACGGGTAAAAATTAAATACCGTATAAATATATTGTGTGTATTATGACATAATAATGACCAAAAAGTGATTAAATTAATAATATAAAGGGTATACACACCCCAATATATGTTTCCATTTAAAATAATGTTATTTTATGTTTATTTCATTAATTTTATAAAGCCTTTGTGAATCCTTCAAACCATTAATATATTTCAAATTTTGAAATCATTTCTTTAAGAGTATGAATCACTTCCACATAATAAAGGGTATTATTTTATTAATTAAGGCACATGGACTTTTAAAATAATAATAAACTCTCCCATGTGGATGAACCCATGAGATAATCCATGGGATGGTGTATTTTTTGGTAATTTTATTATATTGAGACTAAAACCTAAGTTAGAGAAATATTAAAAAAATCCCTAATCATTTCATATATAAACCTAACCAAGATCAATTTATCCCCACTCAATATACTTGTAGTACATAATTAATCTTCCCTCACCCCTCTGTATTCCTCCAAAGGTTCCCACAAGCTCTCATGAGGCTCTTCCCATAAATGTGGATTCACGCACTCTAGTAAGGGATCTTTTCCTTCTTTCTCTTTTTTCAAGTATTTTCTTTACCATATGTATTTTATCTTAATTTACTTATGTTGGTAAATGTTTTTCTATATACCCTTACTATAGAAGTTATGAAAAAATGAGGTACCACATCCTCCTCTCGTCATCCAACTTAATGAATTTTTATGTGAAAACCATTATGCAGTTGAAATTTCACCTAATTTTTTCATGTCAAAAAACATTTTTACTGAATACCATACCCATTAATTTATAAATTGATATTAAACTCCCCAATTAATTTTTGGGTTTTGATATGAATATAATAATGGAATTTAAATGAAATTTTAATAATAAAATCCATTAAGGGAAGAATATGAGTCTAGATTTATAATTGAAGTGTTTAATGAAATGAGGGGGAAATTGTTTTAAGGGTATTAGTAAATTTTTTAGGCATAGAAAGTAAGTTCATTGGAAAATAAATTAATGATGTAATAGGAAGAAGTTATCTTATCATGTGAATATAGATAAAAGTCCTCTAAATTCACAACCCACTCTCTAATGTTTCAAATGAAAAGAGTATTGGAATTTTTCTAAACATTTCTCGAATCTAAGGGAGAAATATTAGAAAATGGAATGTTTTATTATATTTCATTCATTAAAGATGGAATATTTATTTGTTTATGTTTTGGGATTTAATAAATATATTATAGAAAGATATTCTGGTTATGATTATATTTTGAAGTATATCTTGAATGGTACTGATAACCTAGAATTGTTATTTAATGGTAAGTTAATAGTTTTGGAAAATACTTAATTGTGGGACAAATAACTCATAATGTGTGTTATATGATTATATAATAATGTTTAGTTAAGATACAATGGTTAAATATATTGAGATAGATAGTGCAGGTGACATTAAAAGTAAAGAGTGATTAAATGGGAAAGAGATTTATGTGATCATTGATGAATTTAATTACATTTATTGATTAGTAGTATATATTAAATAGTATATGATTTAATTTTTTTTATAATGATAAAGTTAATTTTTGGGAGTATGTATTTTTTCATTCAGTTTTTATGGTGATTTAGATAATTATCATCTATTAGGGGAATATATTATCATGTATTCACATATATGATATGTCACATTAAGTAATATTTTATATTATTTTAATATTACAGAAATATTTATTCTTGGAAATCGTGCATCCTTTTTTACAAATTTTTAGGTTTGAATTCTAGTTAAACATTATTTCAGGTGTTTTGGATTAATATTTTTATAGAAAAAAATAAATAGATCATTGTGTATAATTATTGAAATATTTAAGATTAATAATTAAAATAAAAGTTTATTTATATTATAAATCATTAAATAATCTACCCATTTATGGTTTTAAAAATTTAATAGAGGAAATCGGAATATATTTTCATCCTTATATATATATTATTATCTAATATAATATTATCTTATTTCTTTGATCTTGAAAAAATCATTTTTATTCATTATTAGAATATGAGATGAAAAGTGGTGGAAGCTAATTTATACATGCTAAAAATGATGAAATTTTGTTTATTGACTTGAATAAATCATGTACATATATCTTAACACATTTCAAGGTAATAAAATTACTCAATGATAGGAAAAAAGATCTTGAAAAAGAAATAATTTTCCTTTTTTACTACTATGTTTTGATGAAATTAAAGTTTCCTCTACCCCTTACTGATTTTTTGTTTTGTGGTCATCAAAATTCACATGATTGTGTTCTCTATAACTCTCTATTAAATCTAGGAATTTATTTTTATCCCCAAATCTTGTATTTTTATTTCTCAAAAATGTTCTCCTTATTTGGGAACATGATTATTTTCTATTTCGAGAATCCTTTATATTTCCCACTTCCCCTTTTTAATGGATGTTTTAATATCCACTTATTTTATTTTTGCATTCACCAAAGGTATTTTAAAATATTGGACAAATAATTTATGAGATAAGTATTATAATTTATAAATTAATTTATGTGGGGTTAAATTTAACACACTGGTAATATTTTTTAAAATAATACTATGTTTCATAGATTTCGTGACCTGTAACAATGAGATTTAGGAGAACTAAGATACATTAAATGTTTTTATTAAAATTTAACATTATAACCAAGATGTTAAATCAGATTCGTGAATAAGAATAAAAACATTATGAAAATATGAATAAAATTTATAATTAATGAATAATTATTTATTGACTCATAATAAATATGTTTTTAGTTTTTAGTAAATTCATTTTATACCTCATAAATATGTTTTCTTCCAAAATGGTTTATATTAAATTTTTATAATGAAAATTATATTTAATTTAAAACAATTTAATAAATTTTATTTAATGAAATTATTATAATTTTTGAAATCAACATTTCAATATTATCTTATGATGATTTATTAGGTTTTTTCAAAATAAATATTTTTTTAGTGAAAACAAAACAATTATAACATTAGTAAAAAAATCATTTATATTCATTAAATAAAATAATTAAATAGTGCTGTTATGTTTTATAATTTGATATTAAATTAAAATAAGTTTTCTTTAATTAGATGTAATCTAATTAATTAAAAAGTAATCATCGTTATTCTTTATTTTGGTGTAAGTTCATTTTTTGGCATAAAAACGCATTTTTCAAAAAAAATATCTTTATGTTCATAAAGTGATTTTATCATGAAAAATAAAAATTTCATCTATTTATTGAATGTTTTAAAAAAAATTATTCTTATTATATTCAATCAAAAATTTTAAAATTATTTTTATTTTTTTATAATGCATGGAAATGAATTGAATTTAAATTTATTTATAAAATGCATTTTTTTAGAACGGGTTTCCATTGCGTTTTTCATGATTATATAAAATCAGTTATTTTTATTTATAAAAAATTAATACGGAAAAACGGATTTTATATTTGAAATAAAATTAATTAATATAATTTAATAGAGTAAAAATAATTTTTTTCATAATTAATCGTATAAATTGTTAAATATTTTACCACAGTTATTGTTAAAATGGGTTCATTGGAGGGTGAAATAAAAATATAAGGGTAAAAATACCACATAAACTCATTAAATTATTATTATTTGAATATATTATAACTTTATATTAACTAATATTAGAGTAATTGAACATTTCTATCCACATTATCATTAATGTGACCTCTTTTATTGAATGCATTAATGTAATTCCATGTGTGTCCATTACCTCACTTAGGAAAGGGATCCTCTTATTCCGCCCAAATCACTAAATTTTATCCTTTTATCTTAGAAAATAACTACACATAAACCATGATAGATTAATTCTTTTCTTCATTGATATTTATGTGTTCTCTTAAATCTAATCATTCACGACGTAAGGTGTAATTCAAAGAAGGTCTCTCAACACAGTGGTATAAATCTTAACAAATATTTTCATATTTTATTTCTTCTTCCACCTTATTTAAAAAAATTTATACCTAATAATAATTAATATAGTATCATAAATATTATTTAATTTTATTATGATGATAGAACAATAATTTCCATAATTTTATCTATTAAATTGGAAATAAAAGTATTTCTCATCCATATGTGTGGACTACAACCTCCACATGAAAATATGATTCATTTTCAATCACCATATTTAATTTCCCCATCCGTTGAAAAGTGTGCGACTTCACTCTTTCGTACGTATGGACAACTGTCTTCACAGATCCCGATAACTTATTTTTTATATCCATGTATAGGGAAGGTTATAAATTTCTATAAAACTATATAAAATTAAAATTATTATATTATAAATATTCTATATAGTATGGGACAATCATCATAGTCTTGGGACTATAACTTCTGAACCAAAACATACATGAAAAAAAACAGTTGACATCCAGAAATGACGCTTTTAATAACGATTTATTAAAAAATGGGTATTTAAATGTTAACAGATAAACATATATTTTATTATATTTATTAATATGGTTTTTATAGGATTATCATAAATTTAAAGTTTTTATATAGGAGGGTATGGAGCATAGAAAGAAAGAACGACTTGAGGTAATGGATTTTCATCTCAATTTAGTTTCGTTGAGACCTGTTTGAGGTTATGCACCTATTTAAGTTTATGAGGTGTACATAAAAGAAATTTGACATGTATCAACATTTATCATTCTTAATCAATGGTTTATAAAGTAAAAAAACATAATTTTTTAAATTTAAGGGTTTTTTAATACAATTTTACAATTGTGGTAAGGGTTTATCATCTCAAATTGACTTTTTTGGGACATATGTTATATTATACACCTATATTCATTTATAAGGTTCATCTAATTTTCCTATTTTATTATTTACATTAAATATCCATAAATATATGATATTTAAATTTGGATTTCATTTTATTTATTTAATGGGGTTTATGATTTAAATTTTTCACACCTGTCAGAGTTTTATGGTACAATTTCATTTTATATTAGAATTATTTATAGTTAAATTTATGATGATATAATTTTATGATCTAGAAATACCAAATATTAATTCATTTCTGATCCTATTTTTATTTATTTGTATTTTTGTTTTTAATTCCTTTTCCTCTCATTAGGAACTCAAGATAATATAAGACTATTATAAACAAAAACCAATTTTATTTATCTCATTTGTAGGGAATCTATTTTTTCTATATCCATATTTGATTTAAAATGTTTTCAAGAAACTTTTCACCATTACCAAATTATTTTATATAGTTATTGTTACCATGTTTTAATTTCTATAAAAATATTTTAATGTAATCTACATTCCATTTCAAAAATAGTTATATTTTTATTTTCACATAAAATTAGAATGGAATATTTGTTTTAACATAAACCACATGAATGGATTTTCCCGCAAACATGTATTCTATTTAATTTTTTGCTTCCATTAATATATTCCATGGCTGTTTTTACGGAAATTTTTTTTCTTAATATTTTTTTTTATTTTATATTTCAAAAAATTTATACAAAAAAGAAAATGTTTTTTTCATCATCAAATATTTCAGGGGTCTATTAAAATTATTTTAATCTGTAGAAACCTCATTTAATGTATCTTATGATACAAATGGGATGTGATCCAATAATATCAAATCTATTATTTCTCAATATGGTTAATTATTATAAAGATGATATATTGATGAAATGTATTTTCTTTTCAACAGTTTATTCTTTTATGTAATGATAAATTTTTTCAAGATATTGTGGCCTATATATGAATGGATTATGATTATGTGATTGGTGGGTATGGTATATCTCTATAATTCATGGCATGATGATTAATTATTTACGAGCTTAATGGGTAAATATTAGGTTTTCTAAATAAAAAAATATGGTACATAGGTGGTTGTCCCAATCCAAATAGGGGTACACAAGAGGATATCCTAAGCCCGACGCATATACATGGGTGGTTAGTACAAGCCTAACATGTGATGAATTTCATGGTAGGTAGATTTAAAATAAGATATCTATGATTATGATTATACCACTCATTTATAATATAATCTTATGATGATATTGTTATCTAATGGATCATGTTTATTCATTCCTTTATTATTCATGTCTTATGAACTACCTTAATTTATGGATTATATCACATTATGATATACAAGTTTTTTGGTACAAATTTCTAATGTTATTCTCATTTTATATTACCCTTATTCTCTTGTTATGATTGCATATAATAATTGATTGATATATACACTATTTACCCTTATTGGGTATATAAGGTCACCCATTCTTATTTTTCTTTAACACCAGGATGTGAATAATTATTTTATGCATGATATGTTAAATAAGAGTTCTATTTGTAAAGAACTACGAGGGAGATAATGTACATATTTTTTACATCAGTTCTTCATGTATCCATATTTTAAATTAAGATAAATTAGTATTGTCCATAGGGATTTATTTTTTTGAATTAATTGAATAATCTTAAATAATGATGTAATATTTATGTGTGATATTTTTTCATCATTGTAGTACACAAAAAACTAGCAAGTGTTAGAGAAGCTAGGTAGGTAGTACAATTATGTATAACCAGTGCAGCAGGGTGGGTCACATTATCTGGATTTTAACATGACATTGATCAAGTTTTAATCCTATGGAAATATTTTAATTCTAAAGAGGGTTTACATGGTGTCATCACATTCACCCATCGACAGATCATATAGGACAATTCATGGTCTATATTGGGTTTTACTAATCTGTGAAAATTGATAGATGGAGGTCAACTAATCTCATAGTTATAGGCAGTGGATAGTGTGCATAAAGTTTGAGTCATTTAGTCTAGTATGGTAGTACAACGTTGAGGATTTAGGATGGGCATAGGGTGAGGCATAAGAAACATTCCAGTGGTGTGGACTCTCCTACAGATCTGGACACTGGGACTTCTACCATGAAAGGTACAATTTTAGAATCCTCAAATTTTCATTCTTATCTTTTGGATATAGGGGATTCAAACACTCTCATGTCCAATAAGTTCTATGAATTTTTGGGATTAGATACCTATTATGTGTATGGGGTGAATTCTGCTGACACCTCATGGGGTGCCTGATCTAACAGAGTCTGACACTAAAGGGAGTGTTCTATTGATATTAGTGGTTACCAATTTCAATGTGATCTTTTTATTCTAAATATTATTATATTTTACCTATATATAGGAATGGATTGGATAGTTCCCATTGAATATCATATTCATTTAAATCTTGAATTGGTGTCCTCGTCCCACCCGAAGGCATCAATTAGGTTTGCAAGGGAGTATGGGATATGTAGGCTAGTAAAGTAGATCCTAGTTAGTAGATGCTGTGTGAGGTTTCAACTCAGTTTTATAAATTGATGATGGATGATGGAATGTAGTTGGTAGTTTACCCTCCTCTAGTGAAGAAGTTCATTGTTATTTTTCAATATTACTTCTTTGGATTTCCACATAAGAGGGAGGTGGAGTTCACTATGGATATCATGTCACATGTTGATCCCTTATCTATTCGACCTTATTATAGGCTGTATAAATGATATGTTAGTTGAGAAATATTCTATATTACTTAAATCTCATGGGGTTTATCTACCCATGTACATTCCCTCAGGGATCTCATATCCACTTTTCAAGTAATGTTGAATGTATTTTGTGGCTATGTCAAGATTATCGGTGACTAAATCAGGTGAAAATAAAGAAATGATACCCACTACAATATATTAATGATATTTTTCATAAAATCATAAGTTCTTGATTTTTCTCCAAGATCGACATGAGATCAGGTTATCACCTATTTAGGTTGATACCATATCATATACTACATACAACTTTCTAAAGTCGGTATAGCCTATAAGAGCACTTGGTTATGCCGTTCATCTTTATGAATGCATAAAAACTGTTAATGAACTTGATCAACATATTATTACATCCATGACTATATTATTTCATGGATTATAATTAGGATAATATCCTCATTTATTCCCCAATGAGGGAGGATTGTGTGAAACACCTAGAGATTATTTTTTGGACACACTATGGTGACATATGTTGTATGTTAAGGGATCAGAGCGTAATTTTTGGATTGAACAACCACACTTATTGGAGATTATCATATCATGATTTTGGATCTCTATCAATATTGATCAAAATATAGTTACGATTTATTTGGATCATTTCAAGAACGTTTTTTATGTTCATAGTTCCATCATCTTGGTTGGATAATAGGCAAATTTCAAATATGGATTTTTTCTATTTAGAGTGTTATTAGACAATTCTGACAAAAAAGTTTGTTAATTTTTTTTATTCATAAGTTTTTCATTATTTTTTATAAGACATAAAGGTGACATTTACATAATAAATGATAATGTTTTTTTTCTGAAATTGGTAGGGATAATGTTCTATATTATGATGCATCAAGTACTGGGGTAGGCAAGATTATTATTCATGGGGATCTATTTGTGGTGTATGGGTCTCTACGATTGAGTCATAATTCACCGAATTACCTTATTTAAGATCATATGTTCGATGAAGTGGTCTATTATCTAATGTGATAGAACCACTACCTCTTGTAAGAATATTTTGTGGTCTATAATGACCATAAAGGATTGAGATACATTTTCACTTAGCAGAACCACAACCTTTAGTGCTAAAGGTGGGTCGAGTAACTCACTTATTTCAACATTGTGTTTTCTTATACACAATAAAAGGTAAATATCGTTTCCAATGTTCTAAGGTAAAATAAATTGCCTTATGTTTTTAGTGTTTTTTGTAGTGAGTGGAATGTCAGGATGCCTTTTGTTTTGATGAATCTATAAGTCCATTAGGTCTAGGATCGAGCTATAATGGAATCTTTATTCACGATTCCTTATAATTTATAATGGATTAGTATGAGGTAGCTTTATAATTTTTTGTTCCTTGCCTTTATGAAAATATTTAATGGTGGGGAGCTACCACTAACATGAACTATAGATGAATATGGTATCATCTATGTTCACGAGCTTGTTTTAGCGCATATTAAAATATGAGAGCTGTTGATTAGTGCATCGAATATTTTTAGGTGGGATGTACATATGATATTGAAAATGTTGTGTCATGATATCTTAAATAATTATTGTTGTTTGAGTAATAATAATGAGATAAAATGGTTTTTTACATGGTATTTCATCTGTCAGTATGTGAAGGTCGAGCATAAGAGGCATGTTGGTCACTTATATTCTTCAATTGTTCTAGTTTGGATATTAAATAATGTCACCGTAAAAATTATTATGATCACACAAAAGACTCCCTATGTGAAATATATAGTATGTTTCATCATGTATCAGTTGATGAAGGTCACCCAATTTCTATGAATTCAATATACCTTTATAGTGGATTATTAGCGAAGGTTTCACATCTAATAGATTATATTGTAATATGGGATTTGTTATATTATCATTTTTAATATATACTCTCTATTTGAATTTTGGTTCTTGAAAGGGCTATATGAAATTTTAAGAACATAGGTGATTTTGAGTATAGTATACATCCCATGGACCAATGGATAGTTTGAGTTGATTATTTTGGTGTTGGAGGACATGTTGAGGGTGTGCGTCCTAGATTTTGGTGATTCATTGGTGAACCATATGAAGCATGTGAAATTAACCTATAAAAATTGTTACTAGGAAATGATTCAAGTAGATTTTTATTAGGATTATAGTGGTAGTCCATCTCATTTTACATTTTTTTCGCTACATGTTGGTGAGGAAAAAATGGTTGGGCCAAGTCTTATCGAGGACACATCAGATCTTATCTCACTGATTCAGAAGATGATGGATACTATTTAGAGTAAGTATAACCCACACATGGACTAGGGTCATTGAAATTTAGATTTAGATAATGGTGATAGAGTTTTTATTCACGTGTTACATAAATTTGGACACTATTGTGTATGGAAGAAGTGGTAATTGGAACCCAGGTATTTGGGTCCATTTTTGGTTGTGGAGAGGGTCAGCCCGCTGGGAAAGTAACTCACACTCCCACGGAGATTCAAGCTATATCACAATATTTTTCATGCATCCCAAATTAAAAGTTATTTCCATAATCCAACAAATACTCTTGATGTTCATGATATTAACCTCATGTTCAATGTATCCTTTATGAATCATTTAGTCAATATTGTGGACCATAGTGATAAAACACTTCAAGGAAAATATCATACTCTAGTGTGTGTTCTACAACAACACAAATGTGTTCAGGATGAAACATGGGAGAAATAACCAAATATATATATATATCCCCATTATCCATACATGTTCCTCTAGTAGACCTGTAATGTTTGATTGTGTAGCTTAAGGATGACCTTTCTTAAGTTTGGGAGGTTGTAAAACCTCGCATGTTTTTTGAGGTATGGACCCTTTAATTGCAGTCAAATCTATTTTTTGCCTTTTAAAAGGTGAAAATGGTATTTTAGGGTCTTCATGGGTGTTAATGATGAGTGGGTAGAATTTGGTTCATGTATCCTGATAGTTGTAGGGCCCAAACTATCCATTGGGATTATTAAATGGTGGGAGAGCTACTAAAAATCCTATCAACCAACAGATGGATTCAATATTTTTTTAATGTGTAAAAAAGGTTATTTTACCACTTCACCTAATTTTCTATCATAACTCTTATTTTACCTTAATTTGGGAAGTAGCAGTGGTGTTGAGACCTATCCTCTACTCATGGGGTTCCAAAGTGGATCTCCCTCATTCAACCTCTGATTCTATATTTTCCCATCATGTTGGAAGGATCTTGAAAGAGATGTCACTACTTATGATTACAACAATTGATTTGTGTACTATATAAATATAATCCATCTATTTTAAAATAAAACCTATATTTTCATGTCTCTTTTGTATTTTCTTAATTTGAGCCATTTTATCTTCAATTAAAGCCTGATATATGACAAGTGATATGATTCTCACTTATGGTAGGGGGTCTAATTATTTTCCATCAAGGATTCATATTTGTATTTTTTTTACATTGTGTGGTCGACGTTTTGTATTACATACATGATCTAATAATAGATTGATTCCATGGTTTAAATAATAAATCTCACAAACAGTTTCATAAACCAAAAAATGAATGGTTTTGGGTCTTATAAATTAGCAACATAAACATCATTATTTTTTATACTTGGTAAAATTTACCTATAATAATTCTCAACTAGAAACATTAATACATAACTCACGTGATATAATCATATACATAACATGGGTAATGGAAACATAATAAAGGGTTGAGCTCAAATTCTTAGTATGGAAAAACAATATCAGAATATGTCAGATCATAAAAATAGAGAGCCTGAGAAAGACATAAAAATCTTATTAAGAGATCATAATACCATAGATAATGGTCATAAAAAATTATAAACCACCGTAAGATAATAACTATAATTTTAAGGATATGTCAAAGTTATGAATTAGAGAAAAATATATATCCAAAAGAAAAAACATGCGAGCTTAAAATAAAATTCTAGAATGATTTCAAATATGATGTAATCATGAAGACATTGTATAATATGAAAAATTAAAATAAATTATAGAAAAATCATAAAAATATGATTTTGTTTCATTTTGATCCAAGTTACACGCCATCCTATTGATTCATAAAATAGTTAGTAGGGCATAGTGAGTTGGTGACCTATCCATAAGTAAAATTACAAGAAGTTCTTAACTCCATCACACTCACCCTTTGTGAACCTAGCTACTTGCAAACCCATTCACATAACATTTCTAGCTAATGAGATATAATCATATATCAAATGAGTTATAGGGATATATGGGTCACCCCCATCTCATAATATACACATTTGTGCGCCACTTTAATATAAAACATTCATCATCTCATAATAAACCCATAAAAAATAATGGGTTTCATAAAACATAAAAAAACATCAATAAACAAAAAGATTAAAAAATCATAGAATATTAAAAAAATCATTTCCAAATGAAACTATATAACAAAAATATATAATGGGTGATAAGAACATTTCATCATAAACGATATACCATATAGGTTAAATATAATTGAAAACAATAACATTTTCACAAAACCTTATAAAGAATAGATATAAAAATTACAATTAAAAATATATTTCTGTAAATTTAAGAGAAGAGTTAAAACACCATAATATAAATATTTCAAAATAAAACATCACTGAGAATAAATATAGGATGCAAGGAGAAGTGAAAATATATTGAAAATGATTAATTTAAAATTAATTTTTAATAATTATTTCTTATAAAAAGTAATCAAAATAAAATCTGAAGAGGATTATAAAACTTTTTATTTTTAATGGTTCGAAAAACCTTTTGAACATATTTAAATAACATTATTGAAAAAATAAATCATTAAAAAAATTATGAGAACATTTATTTAAAATTTATTAAGGAGATCAAAATGATAATTGTTGACAAAAATATTTGGGGTTCCACTCGGCAAGGGAAAACATTGGTTGGAAGTAAAAACAATAATCATGAAGAAAATTCAATTAACATACATGGAGAATTATTCTTAACAAAAAATCATTTTACTGAAATAATAGAATAATAATGGAAGAATATTTTGGGGTGAAAAATGATTTCCAAATAAAATAAATTGTAAATATGACATCAAAGAATCATAGGATATAATATGTTATAAATTAATGATAGTAGTAAGGGAATATGGATTAATAACCATGGTAATGGCTTGAGACATGAAAACCTATTACATACATGGAACTATTAAATCAAACCACCATAATATGTGTAAATTTAAATAAAAAATCAAATATTATTAATCATAATTGGTTTATGATATAAAATTAAAAATGGAATTATTTAAACCATTGAAAAGGAAACATGATTTATTAAATAAATATGTATCATGGGATTCAAATTTTATACATAGAAAACCTAATGGTAAAGGTATCATTTGAATTGAATAGAAAAGAGAGGTATATAATGAAATTTAACATAAAATTTATCTGTGTAAGTGATATTTATAATAAATTAAATCAATAGGGTAGTAGGTATATCACATTAAAGATTCATTGGTAAAAAAAATCATTCCTTAATGATGGTGAACTTGAGATATGAAACCCTAACCCTGTTTCCTTTCTTATTTGATGACACTCTATCATCATTTATGAAAATCACAGATACCTTAGTAATCTATTTAATAACATTATTCATATATTTTTCATTTTATATTCTTCATTTATAATTATTTAGTGTAGACATATTGGTTAGTTATACATTATTTCAACTATCGAGTTTTATTTACTATAATAATTTTCACACATTTTATAACAATGACGTGAATACCCATCATTTGAAAAAAATGAGAAAATTATTATATCATTTATGATATTTTAATATATTTATTTTATTGATATATAAATCTCCTATATTATTTCATATGTTTTTTATTTATATCATGTAAAAATGGATTCGGTGTTGGCTTATTTCGGTGATTTTAGTGAAGGAAAATGAAACTTTAATAATATGATAAATACATTATATAATATATTAAAAATCTATAAAAATATTTTTTATTATTATATTATAGTCATATTAGTTTTCATTTTTATATAGTAATCTATACTGTGTTTTATATCATCTTTCATGTAGGTGGTCAAATCATCCCAACATTTAACATTATTTAACTCGATTTTCGAGTATGGTTAAGGAGGTGTTTTCTTAAGACATAATACCATTATAACATAAGAATAATGATTTTTTTATTTTTTATTATAGTTATCCATATTTTAGTATTTTATTATAATATATGGAAATCCTGATAAAAATAAAAAAGGATTCATCTTGGTGGCGGTACTCTATATGTGTGCATGATTAGTCTGCATGTTTCTTAATCTATGGTTAGATGTTAAGGTGGATATTAAATTTAAATTTAAGAGTCACAATATATTTGATATATCATATTTATTCATCATTAACACCACTATTATCAAATATTAATTTTGGTATTGAAGAAAATTGGTGTCGCTTCCTGTAGAATTTAGTCTGCACAACGCACTAACGATGTTCTCTTGCTTTTCAATGTAAAAGAAAATGGGTAAATAAGGGTTGAAATTTTAATAAAACAACAATTAAATATATTAATGATACTTATGTGATCATATTATTTTGGTCATAATATATTTTTAATTCTAATATATAGATGAATAACAAAATAATGAGATAATACATATGTTGGAGGCTTGATTTTTAACAGAATTTCTGTAGAAATTGAAGGGCTTTGGGTAACTATGAGTGGACATGGGATTTTTTTCATAAGAGATGGATATATTGAGAGAAAAATGGATAAGCTTTATGTATTAATTTTAATGAAATGTGTGTGTTTGAAAGGGTTTAAATGAACACCTTTTATAATATAGGTAATGTGAACTTTTATAAACTTCATTTATATTTTAATAATTCAATTACACTATTCTAGGGTAAAGGGATCAAGAATGGAAAAAGGTGGAGTTTGGGAATTTTTTGGTCGATAAGGTATCAAAAAAGTTCTTCAAAACATTTTTTAAACATGTTATATGGTATATTCATTATGCCTTAACATTTTAATCATTTACTTTCAAACTTGGTAACTATTTTTTAAATAATTGATTTTATGTATTATTAAAAATTTAAAATATATTATACAACCATATTTTACTATCATGTAAATAAATTTAACCACCATTTAATATAATTTAGTTTCTAAATACTATAAGATTAACTCTTATATTTTAATAGATAACGTGTAGGAAAATTATTTTAATAAAAAAATGACATTATGACCGATATCGATTCATAATTTTCATAAAAATTGACTAAATACTAAATGAGTGTTAATATAATTATTAATTTGTATATAAATTATATTATATTAATTATTTAATGGATTATAATTTAACATTAAAAAATTATTTATTTAATTTAATGTAAGGAGAAAAATTAATAGTATTATGGTGTTGGAAAATATGAAGGCCAAGAGAATCATTAATGGAATCATCAACCCATCTGGGGAGATGGGAACCCTCACTATCAAACACTCTAATAAGTATATCGAATGACACCTTATAATCCATAAATTCAACAAATAAATTTCATTCCCTTTATATTTGAGAAAGATTGATTTCAGATGGATATAGGGATTTATATCTACATATCAGATAAGGGATACCCTAGGGAATAGAGATGACACCTATAAGATAGCATTGAATAACCCATGAGTCCATTTCACATTGGTTGTGGAGATCCACATAGACTGTAAAATCTCAAGACCACTACGAATGGATTATTATTCTACATTATGTGAGCTCATATCTCTATATGAAGTGCTGAATGCAAGATACAATGAACCCCTTATGTCACAAAACACTGTTCCACCTCACATTAAACCATATATACAAGACTTTTCTATCTTCAGTTTGATACCTATGGAAGGTGGATGCCACATAACCGACTATACCTACGGATGAATACTAAATAAGGTGTGATGGAACTGTCAAACCATTAAACCCCTCAAAGAGGATTATTTCTCCCATTTGTTGATGAGAACAGAAATATCCCTTACCAAGAATAGGGTTCTTGCAATGGGGGAAATATCATATAGAGGGGTGTTATGATGTGCCTGGTTTTGAGCCTCCCAAAAAATACAACAACAAGCTACAAAAAGAATGGATTAGGCCTTCTCTTCATGCTTGTTCTTATCAAGGCATGTGAACCATACCTAAAAAAAATCATCTAGGGATGTCGCCAAAAACATGAATCCACCATAAGATCCAAACGTAATCTAGATTCTCTAGGACCACTCATTGTGTAGGAAGAGGGGGATATGGACTCCTTTATTTTAAACATGCAGCAAGAGAACCAAGATGTGAATTTGATTCCCTTTTTTTAATCACTAGATCCACTAAAGAAGCATTAATGTGGTACCTCTATAACAGTTATTTTAGTTTTGAGGGGAGGCACTTACACTAAAGAATCCCACCCTATTGATCTGAGTCATGATGGGATGATCATAATCAAAATTTTAAAAATGAACTCCAAATTTTAAAAAGTAAAAAAGATAAATTTTATTATATTAAATATTGGAATAATTTTATATAATTAACTTACTATATTTAGGAAAATAAATCTTAACACTAGTAAATATAACACATAAAAACACAGTTTTTGAAAATGATTATTAATATGAATGATGATTGAAGATTACTATATAATTATCAATGTTAATGATTCCAATCTATTTAAAATAATAGATATCATTCAAATTTTAGTTTTCAAAAAATTAAATGAATCAAAATATTCATTTCATCATGTTATTATTAATTTAACAAAAGTTGTGAAACAAATTTTCAATAAAACAATAACAAATTTTTTATAATGTTTAAATTTGGTTAATAAATTCAATAGAGTATTTTAAATTTCTCTATAAATTATAATATATGAAATTATAGCAAGTAATGTTAAAAACATCCATTATATTCATATAATAATATAATTTCATCAAATTAATGGAATTAATAAAATTAGTTTTTTAAATATTAACCTAAACATTAATTATTTATGATAAATATAAAAAATAACATGTATTCTTGTTTTTTGAGTAATTGAAAATATAATTTTACTTTCTAAAATATTAATTTTGTATCTATAAATTTATATTTTAAAAAATATTTTACATAACATGTTATACATATTTTATTGAAAATATCATTTTCAATATTAACTCATATTACTTATTTACCTTAGAGTGTTAATAACTATAATTTTATTCCATTTTAGTGTCTATTATTGATTTATTAATAATTAAATTTAAATATTTTGTGTTCTTTGTAATGGGTATATCATGTTTTCTAAGTTTTAGAACATGGTATTTAATTTAAAAGATTCAAAATCCCAGGTGGATATAGTGTACCCCCCTTAAATAAATTTCAACCTCAAAATTTCATTATCATTTACTCACAATAATAGATTAAGATGGAAAAAACATCATTAAATAAGATATTAATTATAATGAGATATGATTCTGTATATGATATGAAATACTATAAAAATCATATTTTCCCTAATCATTTCATGTGAATGTATCTCAAAACAAGGTATTGTGGACTATATAAAATATTTATTTTTCTTCTTATCTAATTAATTGCTTTCATTGAATTATTACATAGGAACAATTGATTTAGAATGTGTTTTTACCAATTATAAAAACTTAATGTAGATTCAAATTGAATATAAACATTCTATTTCTAAAATGGAATAATTTTTTTAGTAGGAGGAAATTTTTATTTTCAAAAATTTCTTTTCTAAAAACATTATAATCACACCACTAAATGTTTTCCATAAAATATAAATAACTAAGTTTTGTGACTTGGTGTTCATAGAAAACACTGTAGATATAGTTTTTTCGATTGGACTAGAATACATCCACTAATTTCGGATAGAGGGTATGTGAAACCTATTCACAACTTTCCTCTTCATCAAAAGTTGTTTGTTAGGATCTTCCTTGATCTTTAGGTCCAGAAGGGGGTGGATTCCTACTATCAAAATAAATCCTTTTCATAGGGAATCAACTTGGAAAATTATTGTTTTCTCCATATATAAGGAATTTAATTATTAGTGTTTTTCTTGGATGAGTTCCATATTCTTTCTGCATGTTAACAGAACATTATATTTTTCTATGATAGTTTTATTCTTGGAGACCCTATATTCCATAAGATAATTTTAATTATAATCACATTAAAGAAATACCATTTTTTTATCTCAAATTTTTTTGGTATATATAAAATAAAACATGTCCCCCTTTATAACCTTCATTAATTAATATTTTTTAAGACTTCACATTTCTCTTATTTATTGTGTTTCAAACATTGAATATATACACATTGTCAATAATATTTTATTGTAACTAGTTTGGAATAATAAAATGGTTAATAATTCCATCTCTCATTGTTATGGGTTGTTCGTTGAGGCAATATTAACATTTTTCTTAACACCCATGGTTCCTTCATGTTATAATAATTTCAAAAACTTCAAGGGTTGACATGAGTGATAGAACAAGGTGTTGGATATATCATAATTATAAAAGGAATATCTATATTAAAATACCTTGTTCTTATATATTCTAATATTTTCCTATAATTATTTATGTTCAAACTATATATATTGTAGTTTAACATATGTTGGTCTAATATGGGTCATATTACACTTCTCATTGTAAGCGTTAATGTTACAAGGAGATAAATCCTTTATATTGGTTCCTAAAGAAGATATAATCAATCGTGTACTATCCCAAGGGAGTGTCAAACCACGTGTGGAGTCTTAGGACCACTCATCATGCATTAGGGAAATGATAAAGAAAATTCTAGACCAACAATTTTTATATTGATTACCCATAGGTGAATATCTTCTATATCCACATCCACTTATAGTATCGAGATAAGCTTATATTTCTAGGGAGAACCACTTACCTGAGACTTTACCAATATTTCATTATATCATTCTATACTTAGACTCTTATCTAGGGTTATCACTAAGGTTATAAAGACCTAAAACAAAAGTTATATATACTAACCTCTAAAAACTAAACTAATATCTAAAAGAACTAAACTCAGCTCTGATTCCAGCTCAGGAGGCCCATTCTTGGCATGACTTATATAAAACATTGACACCATTGTTTAAATAATAAAACTAAGAAGCAATCACACTACAAAAAATACTGAATGGTTTAGTATCATAGATATTAGCTACATAAAAGTATTAATTTTATACACTTATGATCTATTATCAATAATCATGCTCCTCTAGACTCTTTACAATATATCCCACATGATTTAAAAATATTCATAACCAAGGGAATGGAATGTAATAAACAGTAGATCTCAAATAATTAGTTTGATAAAAACATATAATAAATTATCTATTCAAAATTATAAATGAGGTAATGATAAAGACATAAATAGTGTATTAAGAGATCATAAGACTATATATGATAATTATCATACATGATAATGATATATAAGATCATAACTTCCATGTTAAGGATATGTAAAAGTTATGAATTTGATCAACGTACATATCAAAAAACCAAAAACATTTGAGCATGGCATAAAAGATTAAAATTCTTTAAAATATGTTGTAATCATGAAAAAATGGGAAAAATAATAAAAATATGATATATAGCACAAACTTAAGAATATTATTTCTTATCATTGTGAACCTGACTACCCACAAAACTGTTCACACATAAAATTGTGAGTAGATTTTAACGCCTTTATACTCACCTATTACGAACCTATAAAATTTTTATCCAATCGACTTATAAAATTGAATGTATATATTAATTCCATCACAATCACCCTCTGTGAATCTTGATACTCACTAACTCATTCATATAACATTATTATCTTATGAGATATATTACATTACATAATTAAAAGGAGGGTGATATAGGTCCAAACAACCTCATTTTCATGTCCCAGCCCAACTCTCTCTATAAATAGTAGTTGAACCAGTTGGCGACATGGCCTTTAGTGTGCCTCCCTGTACATAAGAGGTCACCGACTAGTAGTGATGGCCTCGGGTGTGAAAATGGAGAGACTACACCCTCATATCCAATTAAAAAATAATAATAAATAATGAAACATCATCTATAAAAGATAATAACTATAGTTCATAAGAAATAAATGTAAATGGGTCTATAATAATAAATTAAATATATTAAGTTTCCTAATGGCCACAAATTACATATAACACTGATCAACCAATAGTCCAATTACATATACAAGTGTAAATAAAATAAAATAAACATAAATTTGAATGTCTCTACTACAAACACCTAGCCGACCCACATACCAGATATCTAGAGACATATTCAATCCATCCTTCTTGATCAGTCCTAGC
Source organism: Viscum album (assembly GCA_963277665.1). NCBI lineage: Eukaryota > Viridiplantae > Streptophyta > Magnoliopsida > Santalales > Viscaceae > Viscum > Viscum album. The sequence continues at coordinate 1,215,987,774 of OY728141.1, forward strand.
CACAATCCCATCTTATTTATGCACCCACGTGAACATTCACTCGGGTACCCAAGTTCAATGGTTGTCTGAGCTTGATGTGAGTACAAAACTCAGCAGGGAACAACGAACATGGTCTCATATATAGCCAAAAATATTATGTATGTATATGTGATATACTCAATGGGAGAATAGTATAAATAATAACTAAATAAATAACATAAAATAAAATGTAAATGTAAAATATGGCAGCCTCATGGAATGTACTCTTCCTAGTGAATACACAATATTAAATAATGAATATAAAAATCAATAGTTGTTAATAGGGATCATGATTCTAGTCGATTGGGCATCCTATGAATACGACATTGACTTGGATTTAATACCACTCAAGCCATGTGTAATCATTTTAATCATTGGGTCTATAATTTTGATCAAACATACCAACATTGACTAGTGCTGGATATGTCTTTGAGAATACTACTTTACCAAAGGGGGATACATTTTCTAACAGTAAGATCACATATACTCACCTCCAATCACTATAATGAAAGATTCAATGTAATATATACCCCACCTATAAATTTAGAAGCGAGCTGGATGTCATTCATCTCATGAAATGTAAATACAATCCACTATTTCATTCCTAAGCCCTAGTATATTGAAAATCACCACATTTTTACTAAAATAATATATAAGGGGGATGATCCAAAGGTTATCTATAAAGAATTATCTCTAGATATGTGGTAATTACTCATGATTCATTTAATATAATGGCTTAATAGTCCACTCCTAGAGAAGTATGATGAGTGTATTAATGGTTCTTCCCCAAGATCTAGGGAAGAATCATAGGATTCACTTGATAATATCATCCTCAATCCCAAAGAATATCTTAATAGGAATTCTATAAAATCCTCAACAACCTCCTCTACAATCCCATGGCATGAATTATTCCCAGTGAAATATGGGACATATTGTAGTGGTGACAATAAATTATGTAAAGATCATAGTTCGAATCATAGGAAGTATGCATGGTCATCCTGATATAGTAAGATTCAATCAATAAGGCACAAAAACCAGATCCCCTTGAGTACATTTGGGAATCCAAATCATATATCACATGACATCAGGATTATCACCCAAATAACATGATGTACCTCTTGGAATCATAGTTGTATCAATAATAACCATGTGAGAGCATAAGTAATTTGTGGTGGTGGATGAACGCCTAAACCCATCAGTATAGCCACAACCCTATAGGCTTACATGTTTGGTACTTGTTCTAATATGAAATTCATTATAATCTCTTACCAAACCCAAAATATGGTATCTTAGGGTCATTCAATCAATATGGCACCCAGAGGGTCATCATTTCAATACACTAACTACAAAATAATAAGATTTTTCCAATAGGGTTATATCTATTGCTAAAAGTGCATTTTCTGTTGGTAAAACGTTCTACCAGAAAAATTGTCTTGTCACTAAACTTTTGTTAAAAACTTTGTCGCTAAATGTTATTGTAATAGATAAAATGAGTCTATCGCAATTATAATAATACCAACAGATAATATATATTTTGTTAAAAATGTTTAGCAATAGATTAATATGACTCATATCTGTTGGTAATATTATTAACATTTATAAACAATATCAACAATTAATATTTGTTTGTAAATTATACTCTAAATGTTGGTATTCCAATATTTATTCTTAAACTTTTATATTATATTTATAATATAATTATATATAATATATTATTATATTTTTTATATAATAATTACAAAAATAGCTTATATAAAACACCCAAAAAAGACTTTATATATAAAAACACATTCCAATATAATTTAAATAAATGTTAAAACTCTGAAATAAAAAATCTCCAAGAAACATATTACAAACATGTTTAAATATGTTCAGACACTAAGAGAAAAAACTTGTCACTTGATAAAACATTATCTTCAGTATATTTCTCACAAACATCAGACATCACTATCATTGAATCCTCATAACTTCACATTAGCTATTATCAACTGTAGTGGATCAAGACTTGCACAAATTCATTGTCATCCCTTTGACTACAATGGACCACCCTTTTATTCTTGAAGCATCACTTTTCCCCACTCCCTCCACTTTAGACATGCACCTCCCCGCTCCCTCAACTTTAGGACACACACCATCATGAGAAACATCCTGATCATACAAAAAAAATTTCCAAATAGTTTTCATTTAAATGAAAGATGTAAAAATAATAACATATGATATAAAACTATCAACCAGTTATCACAATAAGAGGATAATCTAACCAGTAGAAACAAAAAGCATAAGATAATCTAACTAGATACCACAACAATAATAAAATTATTCATCCCGACCATAAAAATATATAAAATTAATACCAAAACAATTTCCATAACATGTGATCTAAAAATAACCAATGAACACAACAATAGAAAAATAACTAAAAAGATAATACCACTTATATGATGATTGGAATTTTTTGTGAATCCATACAGAAGAGGCGTTCCACCGGAGGCAAGGAAAAACCTTGGGAGGAAGAAGACAAAGCATGATATTAGATGGAAATTTGCAAACACCAAGATATCAAGTGACAAAACTGTTAGAAATAATTTGGGTCCGTGGAGGCAATGTGAAGTGGTGTGCACTCAAGAAATTATTCCTAGGGGAGCGAGGATGTTTCCATGAAAACTAGAATTCTAAATGTGTTTTATAATGCATCTAACAACGAGCTGATGAGAACCCTATCTTAGGTTAAGGGCGCTATAGTATAGGTTGATGCTGCAACTTTCAAGCAGTGGTATCTCGTGCACTGTGAAGTTGAAATTTGTTGAAAATTTAAGACAGTTGCTTCCAGGAAGGAAAAGGAAGGTGATGATGTTACTACGAAATTGAAGAAGAGTAGCCATGTCCTAAGAAATCTTGATAAACGCCAATAGGATCGCAAGATTGAACAGAATATTGAGGACCAATTTGCAGGAGGCCGCTAGTTAGCTTTCATCATCATGACCTGGTCAATGCAGTCGTTCTGGTGGGTATATCCTTGAGGTAAAAGAGCTGGATTTATATATGAAGAAGATCCCGATGAAGAAGGGGAATGTCGCTACTTAAATCTTGTAAACAATCTAGTCATTTTATAGTCATATATGAATTATTTATCTTTCTAGAATTATATCAGACGTTGTTATCTTCTAAATTGAAAATAATGGTGCCTTTATAAATTCTTTAAACAAAATAACTGTTGATTTTGGAGGATACGTTGTTCAATTTTGATACCATGTTGATTCCATGTTGATGTTGAACTAGAACTAATGGCTGCAAAAAAAATTACAAGTGACCGCATTAACAGATGATATCCAATGACCAAAACAAATGAAAAAAACACATGATATAAAAATAAGATGAATATTATCAAACATGTGACCACAAACCATTTAGAATAGAGGGAGATAACCAAATAAAATATTTGGAAAATAGGTCCCAGGGATGGGAATATTCATTATAATAGGTCCTCATCCTATTTAATAATGCAGAAAGGAATAGCTAGAATTTACCTTGACTCACAGCTTGAGTACACATGGAATTAATACCTTTTAACTTTTAGCTTCCAAGTCATCACATTATCTTCATCTTCTAAACAAATTAACCAACATCTCCATTAAACATCATATAACTTTGGCATTAACAACATGAGCATCCTCTTAAAACATCATCAGATTCATACCTCTAGATTTAGGCTCCGGTACATCCATTTTTTAAGGAGACCCCTCTATTTCATTATTTCAAGGATACGGTCATGAGTTAAGTCGTGGATCCAAGTGAACCCATTATCTTGACTTCCTGTAAATCCTGTAAGCCATAGAAACTGTTTACATTTCTTCAATGACACCAAGGGAAGCCAAAACCTCACCCTATCCCCAGGCACTGAGAAAACCCAAAACTGACGCTACCCCCTTCTTTGGAATTCCATTGATGCAGCATGGGGACTCGCTGCCACCATGGAAACACAGCCTGCCTTCAAAGATGCTCTCTTTAATTATTATCTTGTGTTTCTTCAATGTTGTTCTCCCCTTTCCTGCACCTTCTCCACCTACTTCCCCAAGAGAATCACCAATCTACTCATCCTGTGTAGTTATATAATCTCCCCCTTCCCAATATGTTGATCCCAAAATATTTTGATATCACTAGGACACACATAGACATAATAGTGACCTGTGATCTTTCCATCCATATTTGAACTGAATGTAATCAAGTCTCCATCATACTTGTTCCCACCAAGGTGTCAGCAAGCACTGATGAACACCTGATATTTTAATGATCTTACCTCAATTTTAGTTTTGAATTTCTCAGTAAGAGCTGGTCCACAAAGACCACAACACTGATCTCGATTACCATGGGCACACACAAACACATGTGAACTGGTCAACACATCATGAACCAAGGGATCTTCACATGAGCCTCCAAAAACTGATCCTTAAGATAAACTTCTATTGATTTCAACACATGAACATGAAATAATAGCTCTTCCTTGTCTCAAAAGCAATGAAAACATGACCAATACAAATCTCTAGATTACCACACTCATGCATAGGATAGATGACTACTGATGGTGGTGGCCTGCAATATAAAACAAGAATATGAACCCCACTGAAGCTCAAATCTCCATTATCAGCAGTCAGATCTAGTAAACCACCAATAACTTGACAACCTGAACCTCCTTGGATGAAACCCCAAATTTCAAATATCTCATGGCCTCCTTGCTCAGCAGCAAGAGAGATCTCTAGAACCAGTTTGAAATTATCTAGCTGTAGCAGCTCCAAGCCCGAGCCCTATTCAAACTAGAATAGCTTCTCTAAAATAACCATCTTCATATTTGATAAATCAGATGTGAAACATCACCTTCTCCACAACAAATTAGCCCCGAATCAATAAGAACAACCAGACTAAACTATTTCTCTAGACTAGGAATTGAAAATGAAATCAAAACAAAAAATTAATGCCTTTTATCCCCATCTTCGTAGAAGAGAGCTAAAAATCTTCAACCCAAGACATCTCACACAGATTAAAACTCAGAAAAAATAGAAAATAAAATATGAAGTTATTCCAAACCAAGAAAATTCTTTTTTTGAACATCAATGAACAAGAGACGAAAAAACCCCAGACACATTGATGTATTTTTACTATAAGTAAAATTAAAATCTTTTACCACAGATATGTAACCATTAAAAAGATAGATAACACACCCCTTCGATCATATCCTGGACATCCTTGATGTTAAGGTTCTTGGAATCTCTATAGAAGTATGGAGATTCGTGTCGCATCTGCTGATGGAAACCATGGAGGCAACGCTGGTCCTTTGTGCTTCATATTTACTCTTTAAGAATGCCTTCATCATGGCCCGGGGAATGAGAACACAACCAGGCGGTGGCGGAGAAGGCCGACACCGACGCTGGTCTTCCAACGTTCGAACCCCCGTCAGTCGATTTAGAGTTTTAGTGGTATCGAATTGGGGAGGAGTTTCTGGAAATTAGATGAGGCGTTAGATTTTTCAATAAGATTAATTTAATAAAGATAATAAATTACTACATATTATACAAAAATATTTAATTTGTTTAATATATATATATAATTCATACGCATCCATTTTTTTAATTTGAACATTTGGAGTTGGTATTGTTTTTAAATCATTTATCAATAAATGTATATTCTATATATTTATTTCATGAAACATTATTAAATTATTAATATTATAATTCAATGTATAAACATGTGTTTTTTATTGAAAAAACATGTGTTAGTAGAAAGTAAATAATAAATAAATATTAAATAATTACTAAAATATTTATTATTATTGGATAATTTATTGCAACATATTTTTCTAATGTAAAATTTTTGTTACTAATAATAATTCATATAATAGATGTCTTTGTTGGTAAAACAATTGTGGGTATTAATATGATAAAACAACAGATTTGACTGTTAGTAAGAAATGTGTTGGTATTAAGTGATTCATACCAGAAGATATAGTTGATGGTAAAAACAATTGTCAGTACTTAAAAATAATACCATCAAGATTTGATATCTGTTTGAAATACTCATTTTTACCAGCAAATATGTTATCTTTCATTAAATTTCTATTCGTATAAGTCTTTTTTTGTAGTGACTACAACAGCATTTAACTCGGGATCATTGATGCCTTTACATAATTATAGGTATCCTTATTTGGATCCTCTATATTAGTAACATGTTATTGACTTAACATCTAATGAAATACGATGTCACATCCCACAACATCAGGAACAGGGTATCATGACCCAATCGTCTATATGAACTCTAGTCATTAAGGCCACTATTAGGAAATGGTTCATATCCCAACCTCGATACCATGATCTATCTGGGATAGTATACATACCAAACCTTGTAATAGTCTACCTATGGTTATCAAGTGTAGTCTCACCTCATATGTGGTATGATGGATACTTGATGTCTCAAGGGTCTAATCCAGAGTCACAAGGGACAAAGAAATGAGGATAGTGTTCTTGGGTTGTTAATGACCAATTACATTTGTCCATCATAATTAAATTATTGTTTTTTTAATTAAAAATACATTGCGATAAATTAAACAAGAGGTGTTTCCTTTAAGGGAATCCAAAATAATACATATAATACAATAAATATGCATAGATACCATAGGGTAGGTATGATAAACCACCTACCTTTTAGGGGGAATTATATTTAATTTCTGAGGATTGGCAGTAACTTCCAGGGCCTCTTTATGCTCATTTGAGGCTTACGAATTTCTTTCTCATAGCGAAACTATCAAATTTATTAATTATAAATATGTTGTAATTAATTAATAAAACTCAAAAACTAGAAGAAATTATACAAAATTACCTATAAACTCTTAAATCTCAAAACCTAAACAACCTATACTATAACAATTAAACCCTAAAATAATGATCACAAAAAGAAAACATCACATCCTCATCATTTAACTAGTCATATTTCATAAGAAATAGAATCAAGACAAACATACAAGAAATTAATTTTTTCCTTATTTATTTAGAAAATTTTCAAAATGACATTCCTCAATGAAATGACACATATTGAAGTGTAGATAGAATACCCAATCACCCTCTTAATAGGGAAAAAAATCCTTAAAATAGTATCTTTTTTCACCATGATGTGATGTAATAATAATTGATATACATAACTACGTAAGTGGAAACATTAAGAGTGTGGAAAAGAGAAGAGTAAGAGATACCATGAATGAATAATTTGTACCCCAAAATGGCATGTAAGTATAATGATAACACCCCCATCTCATCCACTTTGATGTGGTTTTAGAAGGAATAATAGGAAAGGAGTGATAGCTAATACAAGGGAGGATAAAGGAAGAAACGGGGGCCTTCCCACCTATGAATCATAAGGGGAAGTGTAATTTCTCTTCTTCTAATTGTCCATAGGTATTGGCCTCATGATTGGACAAACCATGCACCAAACATGAACCAGTAGAATCTGAGGCACACCTACCTCTCATAGTTAAAGTTCATCATTTAGTAGATGATGCACCATCTTTTGGTTGGCGTTGTCTCTAACTCCTCCACCTATCACATTTATAGAGAACAATTTAACTAAAATTTCACTATCTATACGACATGTTTGAAATTTACTTCAAAGGGTTGTCTATTTTCCATTATTCAACCACACACAAGAATCGTTGGGCCTATAAAAACTAGGATTCTTAGTTAGGAAACACTGTGAGAACTAACCATGTACCAACCATGAACCCTACAATGTACCTTTCCAAAACTCCAACTATAGGACCCTAGCATATATGATGATTCTAAAACCTCCAAGAAACCATTAATTCTAAATTACATGTGTATAAAAATAAATATGTGTCACTCCAGCATTTATAATTCCATTTTTTTCTTTGATCAAGATCTGACTCATCCAATAGTCTAAAATTCAAATCCCATTTAAAAATTTTCAACTCTTAAAACACATGATCATAAAAACCACCCCATATTAATACTTATCATCCTTGATAATACTTATGTTAATTAAAATTAACAACCTGACTTACATGGGTCATGAATTCCATCTCAAGAAGCCATATTGTGTCCTAAACACCCAACATGATTGTATGATCCACTTTAAACAAATAGTACATAACCCACCAAAACCGGATCTAGTAGTCATAATTGCTAATAAAGATAGAGATGGTGCTTAATTGAGTCCATATTATCTAAACTACAATCACTTTCTTATATCATTCACCAAATTTTGTATGGTTTTTCCCACCATAGATTCTCTTTTTATGGTCAATTCCAATCCATATTACTCACACCATAAGAATTTCTTTTGAATCCCCTCCCTATTGTCCAAATGATGCTCTTGGAACATCCCATAACATTATACCCCAAGTCACACATGAGGAAACAACTCTAAGTCCTCAATTTGATTTAGATGGTCAAATTCCAATTGAGCCACCTCAACTAGGTTATTCAAACTTTCCCTTCAGAAGCTTTGGCCGACCATTAGTTTTCACCCAACTCATCTCATCAGGGTTCCTGATGTAGGTTCTCATCAACCACATCCATTTATCTAAGAGAATGAATGTTGAACTAATTTTGAATGATTATTAAAAAAATGGATTTAGAAGCCGACACATAACAAAAAAATTGATCCTGATTCCTTTATCACAAGGCACATCTAGATCATTCCATGTATGCTCACTAAATTCAGTAACTAATTTCTAGTGAAATTTACTTGACATACCATCCCATGCCAACAAGAATCTAAAATCCAAAACAAACCTAAAATTACATAACTAATCCTTGAATTAACCTTCTCACATGAGGTTCTATATATAGATACTGATACACAACTCACATCCTTTAGGGAATTATTGTAATTGAATAACTAAAACTAATTGAAAATCACAATATCCAATTACCATTCCATTTATGGATAATAATCATTGGCGGGGAAGAAAATTTTCTCATTCATAAGAAATAACATGTACCATCACCCATTCCCACTCCCCAGTAATCATTTCCAAAGTAAATGATTAATTTCAACCTATGATGAGGGTCACCACACTTATGTGGTTAATGGTACACTACCCACCACATGGCTTACCATAAGGCGCTCCTTATGCCAACCTTCCAATAAGTCAATCTATAAAACTAGAAAATACATTTAGATAGATCAGCGCACATATGATTCTATCTCAACATACTCAAGACTCTGTCTTGATATTGGGAATAATTGTCTCTAGGATGAGAGTACACTAAGATTCCATAAATAGGCATGTATTGCTCTCACCAAGCCATACTCACTTAAAACTATGATATACATTCCCATAACCAACCCCAAAAACAATAAATCAAAAATGTGTGTTCTATGGTTCACCCTCGGGTCAACCATATTATTATACTATGTTTATTTACAAGATTGACCTCATCACAAGACACTTATTTATTTTACCCATATCTCAAAGTCACTATGCCTGTAACCATAAAATTCAAAAACATTGATCCTATGCTCATACCTTCCGGCTCACTAATGTTAAACATTAATATTTTCCATGAATAACTTGTGTGAACTAACTCACAACACACAACATATGTAAAAACAAATACCACCCAACCCATAGTCTCATAAGTGGAACATTGCAATGATAAGCTAACTATGCTATACGTCACATCATTTTTTACATGTTAAGAACACCCTTGTAACTCCCCTTCAATGTTGGGAACCATACTTGTGCATTATTTATTCCATAAACACCCATCACTCAGCATCATTATAACTTTTAGAATCTACCCTTTCTTTAAAAATATTCTAAAAAGAACCCATTGGTAAACAAGTTCGGGTGCCTTGATAGTCTTACCCATTGAGATTAGTATTTATACCCAAGTACCCTTTGTGCTTCCTCTGAATCCAATGGCATCATAATTTCATTAACACAAAAATCTATCACCTCTCTTGTATCGGTCTCATCACTAGCGTACAATCATACTCACTGTCAAAAAAGGTATACATAAGAAACTATCCCAATAAAAATTTAATATTACCCTCAATAAAATTAAATATGGACCCAAAATATTTGATTCATAGCTAAGGACCTCTAGGTATCACACCTAGACCTAACAATCATGTCTTATATCTAGGTCACTAGGTTCAACCACCTAACCCTAAATTACAATCCTCATACCAAGATCACATATCATAGGGCAACATCTACACACTCATCTCAATTCATACCATTAATGTTCTTGAAATATTTCCTTATAAGTGACAAAAGAATGTAGGTTACCAAATTATTGACCTATGGGGGTTTAAACATATAAAAATAGAATAACCATCGATGTAACATCCTATCAGACCTAGATACTCTCCAAGAATAATAAAAAGGCACATCTCCCTGAAGGGATATGATATTCACATAGAAAATATGAAGAACAGGTCCTCGTTAAGAATCATTATATGGTAATACACCCAGAATTTTTTAGTATACAATGACTATTTTGGAACCTACCAACATCACAATAGAGGATCTGAAAATATAGCCATAAAATAAAGTTGTTTATGTAAAATATTGTAGGAATATAGATGTGAAAACTTCATGTAGGTTGTTATAAAAAATTATTTAACTGAAATATTAAATGTTACACCCATAAAGGTTCTCTTGGAAATTCATTAACTACTAACATCTACCTAAAAGTGTCTTTAATACACACATAACATCATCTCAACAATCTGTGTTGTTCAATGATCACATTGTCTGGTTAAGTAGATTGTTATTTCAAGATATGTGGAAAGAAACTAGATAGATTATTACTAAAACATTAAATAACAAAATATAGCTAAAAATGCTTCATGAGTGGTCTAAAACATAGTCCCAATGTGCCATTTCAACCAAATATGGTCAGTGAACCACTTTTGTACAAGGACTGTGTCTTCATGGTCATCATTGAACTACTCATCATAGATTTACATATATTTCCATTGGAAGGAAATATATATCTACATTTCGATCTAACTGGGTATCATGACACTAAGAACAAATGTTATAAAACATCATTTTTATTGTTTTTGACACTTGTAATAGTTGACCACTTTCTTCAGTAATAATATTTCCCACTAGAATGTTGGTAACATGTGGACCCTATGTGCCAAATATATTTCATGAGATACCTCTTTCCATTGACATCCTTTAGTAAAAATTAGTCTCCAACCACTCACCAAAAGGCTTAGATCCAAGAATCCATAATAAATCTTAAACACTACACAACAACTAAATCATTAAATGATAAAATCATAATGAACATTGTCATCATAGATAAAAGACATAAATCCCCAAACCCTAGTAACCTTGACATCTTACCAGAATAAGTGTTTTTAATGTTCTAGTCTAATATCTATCATAGGCTCTAACACATTCCAAATATTCATGCCTAATATATCCAAACTAGTAACACAATAGGAAAAAACACATATGATACCATGTTGAAGCATCCCATCATATCTCACTCTATAAATAGTAGTTGAACTGGTTGGTGAAAATGCTTCAATTGTACCTCCCTATGTGGTAGAGTTCGTAGAATAGTACTGAGGGCCTATCCCATGAAAGTGGGTAGCATATGACCTCATATATGAGTAATAAAGAAATAATAAAACTTCTTACATAACATCAAATTATCAAATATTATAATTAATAAATATAAACAAGGCTATAATAATAAGTGAAAATTATTAAAGACGTAAATCGCCATGTCATTTATACAACACCGATCACCCACTAGTCTGTTCACTTATATAAGTGTAAATAATTTAAATATATATAAATGTGCAAGGATAATCTATATACACTGATCAAGACCACATATTTGGTATTTACATACTTATTTAAGCTATTAGACTAAATCAACCCAAGCCTTAGCCCATCATGTGTTTGTAACCATGTGACCATGTGCTTGGGGCCCCTGTGAAAATGTCATCTTAGTTTGTTCTGATAAAAAACATAATCTAGAACCACCAATTCCATCGAATACATAGCCAATAAATGAAGTGTATGTATATGTGAGATAATAAATAGGATAAAATTTATTACAATAATTAACTACAAGATATAAATTAAATGACATGTGTGTACAAGGATTGATCATGGAATGTTCTCATCCAAGCCGAGACACAGCTGGAACTAAAGAATAAAATAAATCCATAGTCAATCCTTGGGTATATGATTCTAATTGACTAGACATCTAGTGAATAAGGTATTGAGCTAGATTTCATTCCACCCAAGTTGGGTATAATCAATTTGATTGTTAGATCCATAATAATGATCAATCATACATTCATTGTCTTACATAAGAAAGTTCTCTAAGTAAACTACATCACCATAGAGGGATACGTTTAATAACTCTAGGATCACATATACTTTCCTCATATCAATATAATGAATTATTTTCATTAATATATGGATATAATTTAAATATAGAAGTGAGATGGATGTCATACCACTCATTCTATGTAAATTTAGTCCAATGTATGTGTTGTATGTCATGGTATATATGAACTCAACACATTTATACATGGTGAATCACTTAGTGGGGTGAACCTTAGGTGATCAATAAAGAATTATCTCTAGATATAATGTAATAACTCATGATCTATTCAATAAATGGTTAAACATGCCTCTCCCAGACAAGTCTAGTGAATACAGTAATGGTGCATCCACCCAATCCTAGGTAGCATGCTAGGAATAGAGTGTAGAGATAATTATCAATCCTTGGTAATATCACAATTGAGGTTATGAAAAATCTTTAGATACCTCCTATATAATACCTAAATAGGGATGAATCATAGATAAATTTTGGATTTCATATAATTGTGATAATCAATCCTATAAATCTCATAGGCCAGATCCCACCAAGTATTCCTAGGTATCATGATATGGTAATTGTCAATCAAGAAGGATAAAAGGCTAGGTGACATGACTTATATATAAGAATTTCGATAATATATCATATCACATCATTCTCATAGACCAAATACAAGGAAGTATCTATAGTAATAAAAAATGAATCAAGACTAACCATCTCTGAGTAAAAGTAAATTGTGAGGGTCTCTTAATTCCTAAACCCATCACTAGAACCATAGCCCCATGGGATTACATGTTTTCCAAAAGTTTAAATGTAACACCCAATACAATATCTAGACAAATACATAAATCTATAGCTTAGGTTTAGTCAATGAATGGGGCACCACTAGGTCCCTTCGGTCAAACAAACTGGAGAGGAATCCTACTTGGAATCCACGAGGTTCATACATAATCCTAGGTATCCCTCTTGGGATCCCCTAAGTCAGTATCATAGTCTCATGTAAATACATGATGCACCATTATTTCATATCCCATCGAATCATTAATAGGGCAATGTTCCCTTGTGGTTTATCAATGTTATGTAACTAAGGGAAGCATCAAAAAATGGTTCAGGAAAAAACCTTGGTTCCAATGTCTCTCTGTGATACTCTATAAACCCAACCCGTCTTATTCTACCTATGGTTTCTCGAACTAGGATTATGAAAAGGATCACATTTCGTACTAATCATTGTAACACCTCTTAAGAGTTTTAGAGGAAACATGATGTTTTAAATGTATAATCCTATACCACAAGGAACCAAAGCATGAGGCTAACATATTGGGGATATTGGTGACCCATGGAATTAATTCATCAAAATAAACTCCTAGTTGAATGTATTAAATATCAATTTTTATAAATTAAAAAATATAAATCACTCTCAAGTGTGATTCCAAGTATAGACATACTACTATATACATGAATAGATATTACTGGTCTACTATGATAGACCACCTATATTTTAGGAATCTTTACATTTATTTTCCTTGATAATATAGTAAATTCCATGGCCCAAACAAACTAATCAAAGAAAAAAGAATTCATATCTCAAAAAAAACAATAAAAGTCAATAAAATGTAATTAAAATATAATTAATTAATTAATCTCAATAACTGTAAACATCTTAATCAAAATTATCTTTAAAGAAATAAATATTTAATCCTCACCAGCCAATCCCATCATAGTAGAACCACAATATAATTCTCACCAATTCTATGTAGAAGATCCTAAAACATAAATTAGAAATAATCCCAAAGAAACAGCTAAATACAAACTTATAGAAAATTTATTTAAGTCTCTAAAAATTTAGAAATTAGATTGTGTGACATTACTCAATGGATTGGATCATGGATACAAGAATAAGAAATCTCGATTCACCCTATTCCTATATAGAGATAAATCCCTATGGTTGGTATCTAATTCCACTATGCTATGATGGAATCATAATTGAAATACTAAATTATATAAACTAAACATGATTAAGGGAGATAGGTGAAGATTAAGAGTGACCATTGGAGGAGAAATATTACATCAAAATCTATATAAATCATTCAAGAACACCCCTTCCCCATAATCTGGTTTATGAATGGAAGGAGTGGGGGAGGGTAGCTCACATGAGGGGTGATAATGGAAGAAAATATGGTTTTTTCCTCTAAAGGATCACTATTAATGGGATTCATAGTTGGCAAAACTACGAACCAATAGTGCACATCTATATCCATGGAACACCCATCTATCTTTTATAGTGAACATGTTTATTACACCATGTGCCATTATTGAGGTTGGAACTATATTCAACCCTCCTCTTGACATAGTTATAGTGCATGAATTAACTTATTTTGTGACAAACATGAGACATAACTTTAATTTACTATATATTCTCACATGATTTTCCCAATCCTACCTCACGGTTTACCAACCCATATACCTATAAAAACATTACATCATATTTAGGATATATGTATTGAGAAAAAAATGATCCAACCATACGTCCTTTTCTAGATATTCCCAAAACTCTGACATCAGGGCCCGAACCCATAGGCTGCTCCCAACACCTCTAAGATAACTTTTATCCATCATTTAATGTCTGAAACATAACTTTTATGTATTCCAACCCTTTTAATTAAATTTTAGTGTTATGATTATTATTTTACCATTACATTAGTTGAAAATTCAAATTCCTTCTCAAATTTTCTATCTTTCAAAACAAAGGATCTTATAATCATAATCCATTCATTTTTTCCAAATGAAAATAATAAATTTATAATCTCATAAAAACTAATTATATTAATAATTGGTTTCTTAAAACATTGAAAAACATCACTAGTATGATCTTGAAAAAATCATTAAATATTGGAACTATCATTTTCCAAATTAAATCATAACATAAAAACATATAGACTATGATCAACAAAATTATTCATGAATGATAAAACGTTGAAGGGTAATAAAATGTGAAAATACCAAAGTTTTCACAAAACATTTTTATAGATTGGATTAAATTTACTATCAAAATAAATTTATGGTAAGGTGAACAGAAGATCTATGAAAGCATTCATATAACTAATTAAAAATAAAAAATACATAAAAATAAATAAGTGTTTCAAAAATGAGATGTTAAAATAATTTAAATTTTAAAATTTTTAAATAATATTTAATAATTCCAAATAAAAAAACATAAATTTTATCAGAATAAAATCTAGTTTTTAGGATAAATATTTTTTATTTGAAATGATGAAAAACCCCTTTTTAAAATTTTAAAATAAGGTTTCTAAAAAATATCTTTACCATTATATGAAACCATTATTTTTAAAAGAATAAATGGAGGGGAAATTATAATTTGTTACAAAAAATGGTTTCTAACATGGTAAGGGATTACATTGGTGGGATTTAACAAACATTGATATGGAAGAAAAATTAAAAAAAATAAGTGTGAATTTTTTATAATGAAAATTCATTTTAATTGGTTAATAAAATCGTCAAGGAATAATAATTTGGGGTGAAACATTATTTAACAATAAAATGTGGTGGAACTAAACAATTAAATCATTATATGATACAAAATATCAAACATAAAATATTATTGTAAAAGAAGAGTGATTATGACTTGAGGTAAATATTTTATTCGTGAAAAACCCTCACAAAATTTTTAGCATTTGACTCAAAACCCCGTGAGGGGTATAAAATTTAATATAAAATTGGATATCCTGAAATATAATAAGATTAGGAAAAAAATGAAAATAGTTTATTATTTAAACCATTTTAAAATAAATATTGTTTATAGAATAAACAAGTATTAAGGGATTCTAATTTGAGATAGTAAAACCCTTACGTTAATGGTATCAAAAAAATCAAATTTAACAGAGAGGGATATCATAAAATTAATGTTGAAATAAAATTTTTAGTAATGATATTTGTTATAAATTAATGAAATAGGGTAGAATATAGAAAACATTGAAGATAAATAGGTGTAAAAAATGAAAACATCCCTCAACAGAAGTGAACATGAGACAACAAAACTTTAACATCTTTCCTTGATTAGTTGATAAAACTCATTACTCTTATAAAAAAATCATTGAATATTTACTCATCTATTTCATAACCATATTCATGTGTGTTTCCTTTTATATTATTCATATATAATTATGTATTATGGTCTTATTTTTTTAGTTATATCATATTTTGACCAATAAGTGTTAACAACATTTACTGTTTTTGCATGTTCAAAAATTTTGATATCATTACCCATTTCATTAAAATAAGGGATTATAATTTATATTTAATTCAACATACTTTAACATATTCATAATACTTATTTATAATTATGTTAAATTATTTCATAATTTTTTTAGTTATACATCTCGAAAATGGAATCAGTGTTTACTTATTTTATGGATTTTAGATAATGAAAACTGATACATTAATAATAAGTTAAATACATTATATGATATTAAAAAATGACAATAATTATTTTCAAATTATATTATAATAATATTATTTTTTATGTTTTCATAGTAATCCACAATTTACTTTTATATTATCTTTTATGTAGGTGGTTAAACCGACCCAAATATGAACATGCTTTAACCCGATTGGAAAGTATGGATAAAGAGGTGTTTTATTTTGGCATAATGACATTATAAAAGAAAAATAGTGATATTTTTTTGATTGGTTTTATTTTGAACCGTAATTTATGTTTTTTATATAATTTATGAAAATATAGATGAAAATCGAATGAAATTCTTCATGGAGGTGGTAATCTACAGGTAAGGGAAATTACTGTTTTAGTTTCTCAACACGTGATAGGGGATGAAGTGGGATATTAAATTTAAATTTCATAATCGTAATTTGATGTGTTATATCATATTTATCTGTCAATAACACCATTATTACAATCCATTACTGAAGGTAAAGAAAATAAGGAAGTCGATTCTTGGATGCAGTTGTCCACGCAACACACTAACAATATTATTTACATTCCTATATCAGTAGAAATGGATAACTAGGGGTGTTACCATTAATATAAGTAAGTTAAAATATAATAATAATACTTAATTAATGATATTTTTATCATTATAATACATTTTAATTTGTAATATTAAGAAGACAAATTTATGAATTATAAAATTCTTACATTAAATACTTGATTTTTCCTTAGAATCTCCCTTGAAAATGAATGGATTGTGGTAACTAAGAGGGAACATGGGATTGATTTGGTTGAATAGGTTTCTAGGAAGATTAAAATTTATGATTTTGAAAGATTACTTATAAGGATATATGTGTGTTTTAAAGGTTGTAACTAATGCACTTTTATAAAAGAGGGAATGGAAACTTTTAGAAATACCAATTATATTTTAATAAGTCCATGACCCTATTCAGGGTTCAATATCTTAATAATGGTTAAAAGAGAGTCAGGGGTATTTCCGTTTTGGTAATGGAGCAACCTTGTAACATCCCAGATAAATGAAGAATATAAATTTCTTATATTTATTAATATTTTTGAATTAAATATTAACTTTACTTTGAAAGGGATTCTATGTTCAACGACGTACTTGATTCGTAACAACGGGTATCTTATAAAACATATGTTGCACACAATGTTGAGTCATACTAAAAAATAATAATATAATATTATATTAAATGGTAGTTAATTCCTAGCCATTGTATTGGCATGAATGGACAAAACTAACTATAATATGAATATACATGTTTTTTAAATGTTTTCACATTTGTCCAATAAATTTTAGAGGCTTAAAATAAGAAAGAATCCAATTTTAAGCATAAATACTCTAATATTCATTAAACGGTTGATTTACCACATTTTTATGGTGATCCCTCTTTAAATAATGTTTTGGTAACTTTTATATGTTCTATTTTACAAACTAATATTATTCTTTACATCAGGATATCAAAATTTACTTCGGATAAAATTTGTGTATTTTTCTGAGAAAGTTCATTTTTTATGAATAGTGAAAAATACTTTATTTAAATACATAACTACCTTTTAATATAACATATTTATATGGTTATATTATATGTTTAAATTCTTTTAAAGTGTAATTAGATTATATTTTTTCCATTTAATCCGATTTTGGTCATTGTAAGTAATTTTACTTTGAAATTGGACATAAATAAGTGTTAATCTTTTGATATTTATTATTTCATAAAAACAATATTTTTTGGACACCATGAATTAATTTTAAATTAATTTCTACCACTTTTGTGTTTTTAATTTTTGAAAAATTAATTCCATATTTGGAATTAGGAGGTCCAAATTGTGTAAATAGGTATCTTTTATTTTTAGACAATATGAATATTAACTTTAGTAAAAAAATTACGATGGTTAAAGGTTAAATATTGTAAATAAGGGTAACAAAATATTATAATAATAATATTAAATTACCCTAATATGCATATTAATCCAATTGGAAGATACATTTCTGAAAATTTGCATACTTGGGTCAATTTTGGGACCCCATGGAGTCACTTGTGAGTGATAATGACACTTAATATTAATTATAATGATAAAAATATTTCCTACATCACGGTGTTTTTTGTATAATTTTTAGACATCAAATAAATAAAATTATTTAAAACACAATAATGATCTAGGGTTTCCCTCATTAATGAATGATTTAAATAAATAAGATTATATAGATTAAAATAATATAAAATCCTATCCAATTATTATTTTATGATTTTATTTAGAACATGAGTCATATTATATTATAATTTAATGAGTTTTGGACCTTTATACACTAAAAATATTTATATAATAATATAATATTCTCAAACTTTCCTAAAGAGCCCTCATGCCCCTTATAAAAAGACCTCAATTCTAACCCATTCCTCACACTTATCAAGCTTCGTGGCTCATCCAAAATCTTCCCAATTAATCACACTAAATCCTTATCCTCCTTCTATAAGCCTTATCTTGGACGTAAATAAATCCAATTAAACCTTTTGGTTCAAATCAAAGGGAGATACCTGATTTAAAGGTAACGTCTTCTCTTAAGTTATTTTGTTTTATTTTACATCTCCAACCCCCTCAAATGATTTTATTCATTTCTTTTATAAGAAAACCAGTATAATAAATGTACTAGGTTGTTGTTATGAGAATTATTCAAACTACCCTTACACAAACCTCCATCTAATGGGTAAAGAACATATTGTGTTTGTGGATGGTGAACTACTGCCTCACGAAACAATGATTGTTCAATATTATCCAACCAACTCTTATGGTGGAAATTAAGATGACACTATATTTATATGTAATATATATCATATTTATATTGTTTCATTGCTTCTGTATTTTTCATTTATATCATACCTTTATGGTTTCCATAATGGGTAAATGAGATAATTTCATTTGAGTAAGTGCGGACTATCGCCCCCTCAAAGTGATATGACTCGTTCAAGCCATACATGGAACTTATAAAGGATGGAGATACTGAAATTATATATTATATTATATTTTAATTATAATATATCTATTTATCATTAATTTTTAATTCCATTAAATATGAAATATAAATGAAAGTAGCGTTCATGCGTACGTACGTCTTACCGTCTCCATGAACGGTGCATTTCATTTCTTATTTCAAAATGTTATGTACTATTATAAATACATATATACACTCAATATATATGATATATATGATATCTAAATCATGAATATAATTCATGATATAATGTAATTTCGACTAGATGGACAATTTATAATTATAACAAGTTCATTTATAACTCAAGTTATGAACATCAGCAAAATGTCCGATATGAACTCAAATAATTAAATAATTATATCAAGGTAACAATTGATATAAAAGGAATAATAAAATTCAAAAGGATATTAATAAAGTTTAAATTAACTATATTTTATTATTTCAGGGATTAAAGAATGATCGAGTCAAGTCGGACACTAGGTAAGGGGTTCTATTCTCACTTTTAATTTAGTAAGATTTCCATTGTTTGACACTTATTTATTGCATGTGGTGTATTGTTCACTAAAAATTTATATATATTATCATGATTCTCTTTATATTTGTGGTATTCTATAATTCATTATATGGTTATTAATGTTTGGTCACATGACATGGTTGATTTCTAGGCGGTAAGGGGTTTCTTTTCAAACTTTTAATTCTGTGAGATTTCCATTGTTCACCAATTATTTATTGAATGTGTTGAATTGTGCACTGAAATTTGATATATATTATCATGATTCTCATTATATTCATGGTATTATGTTATTTATTTTGTGGTTATTAACTTCTGGTCACACAACTCGATTGATTACAACGTGGTAAGGGGTTTTCATATCACTTTTTATTCCTATGAGATTGATTCTATATTTTCCACTATTTCCATTTGTGTGGTAAATGTAATGCCCAATATTGTATTAATTTTGTAATATAACTTAGTTTATTGGTATTAAAATATTCATTTTATGATCATTCTTTCATGTGGTGTATGTTTCATAAGTTACCAAATCGGTGAGGGAATCATTCACCCTTCTCTTTTTAAAAGACTTCATTTATGTAATGTCATTTAATTTCCACATTCTTATATAGGGATATGTTATTCTATATCCTTATTACTCTAAATTTTGTGTCCAAGTGATGATATAACCTTTTTTATCTCATCAACGCATTTTCTTAATTTTTATGTGATGTCGTTATGCTGTCAAATTTTTGTATGAAAACTTCTTAACCCAACTTCAATTCTTTAGGTTAAACTTCTACTTCTTGATTAAGTCATCATATAAATATGTGTGAATGAAATTATATTTTTTTACACTAAATATCTAATTATATTGGTTTTATTTTTATTTATCACATATAATTTTGTCATTGATTTTTCATTAATCTAAGGATATGATCTTTGCAAGGGACTTTATCTCAAATACATTTCATTAAAAATTATTTATTGTTATGCACCAATTAACATTTATATGATGTATATACTGCCCTTTGATGTATCATATCATGAATCTATCTATTCTAATGATATTATAAGCCTTGATTGATGTTATTCCTCAATTATTTGTATTAAATAATCTCTCATTTGGTTAGGAACTCTTTTACTAAAATATCATTTTAAATGTTTTAATGATTTATTTTTCTAAATATTTCTCACTAATGTCCATGTATTAAAAATGGTTTTAAGGATTTATTTATATGGACATTAATTTTTTAAAATTTTAATTCTTTTAAAAGCTTCAATGTGGTATGGGACACTTGTATTCAAAACCCTCTTTATTAAATGTTTTAAATTGTTTTGAAAATGGTTTTGTAAAGCATTGTTTATTTCTATATATAGGATTGATATATTGTGATTGGAATGTGGAAATGTTATCTTTCCTTTATGCTTATGTTATTTTTATGATTATATTATGGTTATTGTGAATTTTTTATGTATATGGGTGGTTCCATGATGAACCTAGTGACGGTGAGCCCAAGATAGCTTTTAATGCATTGGGTAACATGACAGAGGTAAATGTTAATGTTTCTCATAAGAGATTTAGGTAATATACTGTGATGGGTATTATAACATAACTCTCTATGTAGTTGTGATAGGTACAATGTAAGTATGATATAGATGCCCCAAGTTACCTTTATGATTTATGATTTCTATGTGTTATTCGTAAATCGTATGATTTCATGAGGTATGTTATGATTGAAAATTATGGTTTCATTGTTTTTTATTTATTGATGGGATAATGTTTTCATTCCTTATTTTATAACCCTTACTGTGTTTTTTATGCTCATCCCAAGTTTTTGAAATGTTTTCCCCTGGACTTAAAGATGAATAGGGTCAAGGATGAGATCAAGGAAATTTAATGTTTTCTAAAACATGGAACTAGACATGTTTCCTTTTAAGAGTTATTATTTTATGAAAAAATGGATACTGAGTGGTAGTGTCTACATGTAATTTTCAATTTGATATGTAATAGTTATGGCCAAATTCTCTAAAACTATAAACATAAAAAGATCTTCAATGTGAATTATTCATTTAATTCCATATTATGTAATGTTTTAAGGTCAGGTCCTTATAGTTTTTTATTAAATGTCGGTTTAGGCAACTTTAGGGATTATGAGTTCTAATTAAACACATAGTTAGTCCCTATGTCTATTATTTCTGTTAAATCATTGTTTTATAAATTCTTCAGATTAAGGAACATCAGTTACAAATGGAAGGAGGAGTATCTCAAACAACATTCCTATCTTTTCCTGATGATATTCTTGCAATAATTAAGGCAAAGTCATGTTAATATGATTGTGAACCTTTTTCTATCATACAAATCACTTAGAAGGAGTTTTTTAAGATATAAAACACTTCCACTATAACTCTATATAATCATGGATCATGGGTTGTACTTAATCAAATATTATTTTCTCGATATTTTCATGTTTTCAAGAAAGGTAAATTGTAATCGCCCAGACCTCTCTGGTCCATTATTTTGGGAAAGTGTGGTGTTATAGGTGTTCTGGAAGGTTAAGGTGGCTTGGGGTGTGTTTGGGTGGACTTTTAAGGAAAGCTAAAGTGTAATAGCTTTCACACGGTTAGCACACGGTTTGCCTTAACCATGAGGCCAAATCGTGCAAGGCTGGTCTTAGAGGCAGCGTCTAACACTCGGTTAGCGCACAGTTTGTCTAACCGTGCGGACTAACCATGCGAGGAGTGTTTGACGAGGCAGAAGCTAATGCACGGTCAGCGCACGGTTTGTTAAACCGTGCGGACTAACCCTGCGGGCACTTAAAGTTAGATCCTAAAATTGTGGATCTAACTCATTTTTCTATTAATCACCTCGTTTAACCCCCTAAGTGGCCATAACTCGAGATTACTCTCCCCTGAAGGTTATAAAACCCCTCCCAATAATTTTGGAGGTGATCTGAAGGCTTCTCTTCATGAATCGAAGCCAGTTTCTTGAGGTATGTGATCGTTCTTGGTTAGTTTCTTATATCTACTTATATCTACTCCTCCTCTTCTCTTAGTTTCTTAGATCTCCACTCATTATGGGTAGATCTAAGTGTGTGGATGAAAAATATGATGAGAGTTGGTCTTGATCTTTCTAAGAGGAGAGATCTAAGGCGGGGTTATGGAGAATCGACCCGGGTTCCTTAAGCGTTCCTCGGCCATTGTGGTTTTCATAAAAAATCATTGAGGTAGGGGATTCCCGACTTCTCTAATTGTTTATGTACAATCGTAGAGTTAGCATGATTTTTTCCTTTGGATCATAATTAAATCGAACTAATTAAATACTTGAACCGGATTAAAAGAATTGGTTTGATCGCATGTTGTTGCTTTGTACCATGATAACGGTTTGCCTCTTGATTTGATAAATAGTGTGATATATATGCCTTTCTTGTTAGCATGTTGTTCTTGATAAAATTGATAAAGAACCTAAAGCCACAATTAATTGAGAATTAATTGGATCAAGATAAATAGGCAGGTAAACGAATTTGGTTGTTGTTGTTGTGGATTTTGTTTCCATTTTATGTTAATAAAATTGATGTCGATGTACGTGTTTTATTCAGTTGGTTGGTAAACATGAAATCTATTGGTACTTGTTGTTTGAAGGCTGGATGCCTTGTAAAAGGGCCAAGAGCCCGATTTGATGTGATTTTTGATTTTCCTGCTTCTTGTGCTGTAATGTGACCCTTGAGGGGTTTTTTTATATGTGGACGTATAGAGGCCTTTTTGAGTCTAGTATCGGATGACGCCTAGAGTGGTGAGATGCATCGGTTTATGCATGTTGGTGTCGGGGAGGATACCAGAGATGATGAAATGGGATGGATGTGGTTTTTGGATGCTTGTCAAATCTTTGGTGGATTATCTTCTTTACTTTTACCCACTGCTCAAGGTAGTTGGTCTTGCTTACCCTTCTTTTGAAAGAGGTGAAGACAAGCAGGGTATTCCACGTGCTTTCTGTGTTTAGTATCTCAAGGGATAATGGGTCTACGCTCTTTCTATAGGTGGAAAAGACTCGATGGGTAGTACATCTACTCACCTTGATGATACCCCTTGTGTTTAGTATCATAGGATGCTTTTCTAGAATGCCTGGGAATATGGGAAAGTAATTATATAATGAATGTTTGAATAAATGATGTTAACCTATGGGGATGGAGTTTGTTGAAACTTGATTATGAGGTTGAGAACTTTTTAAAGGATAGTGGAATTTTTGGATGTGGTGATAATAGAATTTAATGTGGAATTGTTCATGGTTAATTAATGTTTGAATAATTATTTAACGTACAGTGAAATTGATAAAAAGGGAATAAAGTAATCTAATAAATCCCTTAAATGGTTGTGTTCTTATAAGATACCTAGTCTTAGAAGTGGTATCCTGGAGTTCGAGAGATGTTAGCTGCAGTTGTGTCTAAGACTAGGTTATTCCCATAGTGTGGTTTTGAGTTATAGTATATTCTGTACTTTTTGTGTTTCTATAAGCTACTCCACCCTGTCAGTAAGGGAAACTAACAACCCGGGGATTCTGATCCCTAGGGGGGGTTTCCCCAACCTTCTGGTGGGAGGATGAATGGCTGACTACCCCCTTTGACCCCGCTCTCTTCTCTTGGTAGATACTAGTTCCATTAGGCACAACAGTTAGTTTTACCCATATATGTGTGTAGAGGGCTATAATGTCTTGTGGTTATTCACACACATATATACTTGATATAGGAACCTATAGACCACTATAGCTGTAATGTGTATAGGCTGTGATGGCTTGATGATCCTTACTCGGTGTATGGGTTGTAATGGCTTTAGGTATAATACCTGACGTATGATACACGTTATGTGAGCTGTGGTGGCTCCCGGAAACTACCTGGTTACTTTTGGTTGTGAGGATGGTGTGGTGCTTCGCCCAGGTGTATGCGGGAAAGCCTTTGTGGTGCATGTGGTGCAGATTGTGGAGATTATCCCAGGTGTCTGCGGGAAAGCCTTTGGAGAGAGATGCACTAGACGTATGTCATTGGGTAAAAGTGAAAAACAAGTGGGGAAGTAGTAGCGGGGTACCCTTGATATTCTTTATTATATGCTATATTCTTATATGCGTTACTTGGTGAGAGTAGCCATGGTGAGGTTGGGAACATAGTATACATGTTTAGGTGACGAGTTAGTTTCACTTGTTGTTCACTGTTATTTAGCATGCTTTCTTTACCTTTGCATGGGAGGATTCATGGTGGATGCTACTGAGTATACTGTTTTACTCACCCTACATATATATAATATGTTTTCAGGTCACTTGGAGCAGGTTGGAGATCAAGCCGGTTTCTACTAGCTTGGGGTTGCAGGAGCTGTTTGGGCTTGTGGTTGTAGCTGTTTTCACATTCTTTTGGATACTTGCATTTTTCCCTTTCAGTTGTATTACTTTTTCAAGAAATTACATATGTGTACTTGGGTTTTATTTTATAATTCAGTTCTAAGATGGAGTTGGTTGGTGTCTATCTTATCTCTCTCTTCCGCATGTGTTCTCTTATGGTGTAATGCCTCCTATTTGTGTGTTACTATACCATCGGTGTTAGTCGTCTACCCGGGGCCTACTGGAGGCGGGACTCAGGGGTCATTATATCCCTTCTCACTTTGCCAGCCCAGGAGGGGTACTCTTTGTGGGGAGGGGGTCGTGACAGAGTGGTATCAGAGGTCTGATTGAGGGATAGGATGGAGTTTGGAGTTAGGCACAGGTGAGGTAGCATGGGTTGGTAGGGAAACAATGTCATTCATGTTTGGAAAGTGAGGTAAACACTGGAGACTGGCTGAGACATTGGTGTTTAGGGCACCCTATGATCTGATGTATGGACCTTTACATTTCTAATGGATACTATACAAGGTGATATTGGTTACAGGGTAGAGACCTAGGAAAGGATCATGCATCATTCTTCTATGTGCCTGTGTTAGAATGGGACCTTGGGATAGTTTAACCTAAAATTAATAAAATAAAACAATTAATTAATTAATGATGATTCTTCCATATTGTAGGTTTAGGAGCTCTAAGTGTTTTTATTTTGCAGGTATGGCTCTAGGTTGACGTCCTTGTCAGGCTCGCATAGAAGATGTCCCGCAGGTTGTTCCAGCAGATCGATGCTGGGTAGAGGTTGACGATGAAGACACCTGGAGGAAGACACTCCGAGAGTTTCAGCGCCAGTGTCTGTAGAAGTACGAGGGCTCCTTTTCAAATGCAGTCATGGAAGACTTGTTGGAGGACGCCGAGATAGGCTTCAGTTCGATCTATGCACGAAAGGAGCACTGGGTGTCCTTAGCTGTGACGATGTTGTGTGGAGTAGTAAGGCAGTGGTGGTTCTTGTTCCTCGGGGATCGTGAGGAGTCAGTGATCTCATGGGAGGAGTTCTGAGACAAGTTTAGTGTCGAGTTCCTTTCCTCAACTGCAAAGGAGTCCAGTCTCCATGAGCTTCTTACCCTTCGACAGGGGAACTCTATTGTTCGAGAGTTTGGAATCTGTTTTAGGAACCTTTTACGATATGCTTCGGACATGTTAGCAGATGATGAGGCTAGGGAAGGGAATTTCGAGGAGGCTTTGCATCCAAAGATCTAGCGCCAGGTCACCCCATTTATGATAAAGACATATCTTGAGGTGATGGTGAGGGAAGAGGTTTTCGAGAGGACTTTGGCCAGTACAGGATCATCATGAGATGGGGATCGTCATGATCCATCACGAAGCAAGGCTGTGGTATGGGGTTCCTGGTTTTTAGGGCAGAAGTGTTTCCGTTCAGCAGGGGGTAGGTCCCAGCCCTTCACATCTCGTTTCTCCAGAGGCGGAAACTCTCATGATTATTCCAAAAGATCAGGTGCTTGTTTTTCTTGTGGTGGTCATGGCCATCAGCAGTGGGAGTGCCCGACCTTTCAGAGTGGTCATCATGCACCGGGCACTACGCTCCGGGTTCCCTCGTGGAGGCAGGTCCAGCCAAGGAAACAACAACCAGTTGCATGAACTTTAGATCAGCAGAGGGTAGATGGGGCCGGTAGAGGACAACCCCATGATGCTCCCTGTCCTTAGAGAGCAGAGTTAGGTCATGGTGGTGGTCATCATCAAGTTCATAGAGGCCATGGAGGAGGTCTTGTTCAGCTTCATGCTCTGGCGTTGCCAGCACCAGACGATCCAGACATTGTTCAAGGTACCCTTTTCATGTATTCTACCTTGGTGTATGCCTTGTTTGATTCCGGATCGACACACTCCTTCATATCACATACCCTTGTCTATTCATTGATACTTGAGGTGGAGAGGCTTCAAGTGCCTTTGGAGTTGACTATGCTATTTGGAGGTCGAGCTAGCTTGTTTGAAGTATGTAAAGACTGTGAGAAAGTGTTGGGGAAACACCACTCTTGGAAAGATTTCCTATGTTTACAGATACAACCATATGATTTTATCCTCGACATTGATTGGTTTTTTTCGGTGTAGGATATCATGGATTGCTTTAGAGAGAAGGTCATTTTCATTGGTGCGGATGGAGAGGAAGTGGTGTTTGTTGGTGAGCGAGATCCTCAGATGTGTCATAGGTGTGTTCCATCCTTATCATCCATAATGGCCAAGATGATGTTATGTTCTTCAGAGGTTCAGTAGTTGGCATTTCCTCGGGTCGTAGAAGAGTACCCTGATGTCTTTCTAGAAGAGGTTGTAGCCTTACCCCCTCGACGAGAGATCGAATTCAAGATCAATCTACAGCCAGGATCACCTCCTATATCTATGTCTCCCTATATGATGGCCCCTTCTGAGTTGCGAGAGATATGTATACAGCTTGATGGTATATTGCAGTGAGGTTTTGTATGGCTATGTGTGTCACCATGGGGTGCACCAGTTTTGTTTGTGAAGAAGGCCGATAGTAGTTTGTAGTTATTTGTCAATTATCGTCTCTAAATAAAAGTGAAAATAATGAATTTCTATCCTCTTCCACGGATTAATGACTTATTAAATCAACTAAATGGTGCAAGTTGGTTCTCAAATATCGAATTGCGGTCAGGATATCATCAGATGCGTGTGAAGGATGAGGAAACTCCGAAGACTACTTTTCGTTATTGTCATGGGAATTATGAGTTCGTTGTAATGCCATTTGTCATAAAGAATGCTTCAGATGTGTTTGTGGGATTGATGAATGCTGTGTTCCATGAGTTCCTGGACAAGTTCATGGTAATTTTCATCGATGACATCCTTGTGTACTCCACATCTGAAGAGGAGCATGCAGAGCATCTACAATTCGTTTTAGGATTTCTTCGTCAACATCAGTTGTTCGTGAAGTTGTTGAAGTGTGAGTTTTTGGCTCCAGAAGCCTATTTCATGGGGCATGTTGTGTCCCAACAGGGATTAGTTGTGGATCCATCAAAGATCGAAGCAGTTGTGTCTTGGGCAGCCCCCAAGACAGTGTCAGAGGTGCGGAGTTTCCTTGGTCTCGCAGGCTATGACAGGAGGTTCGTAGAAAATTTCTCATGAGTTGCGACTCCTCTAACATCTTTAACTAGGAAGGATCAGGCATTCATATAGATTGATCAGCGTCAGGTAGATTTCGAGTATCTAAAGAAGAAGATAGTAAGTGCTCCAGTCCTTTTTCTTCGAGCTGAGGGAGTTCAGTTTGATGTTTTCTGCGATGCTTCACATCTGGGGTTAGGCTGTGTTCTCATGTAGTAGAGGTCAGTTGTTTCATATGGGTATCATCAGTTGCGTCACCGTGAACACAACTACGCCTCCCACGATCTTGTGTTGGCAGCTATGGTGTTTTCTCTAAAGTTGGGGAGACATTACCTCATTTGTGAGCACTTCGTGGTTTTCACCAATCATAAGTGTTTGAGGCATATTTTCTCCCAGCATGACTTGAAATGGCGACAGCATCGGTGGATGGAGTTCTTACAGGAATACAACTTTGAAATATCATATACACCTAGAAAAGGAAATGTTTTAGCTGATTCACTAAGCCGAAATTCACATAGTAATGATGTGTGTGAATCCGGTGATTCCTGGAGAGTAATAAAAGAACTGTCATCTTTTCATCTTGATATGTAAGAAGACAGAGGTAGAGGTTGTCTTTTCTAGATGATGGTGCAGTCATCCCTGATGCAGACGGTGGAGCATTCCCAGTTGGGTGATCTAGAGGTGGAAGTCTGGACAGGACGAGTTGTTTGTGGTGAGGCCCTTGATGGTTGGACTGAAGATGAACAACACCAATTGTTGTATCATGGAAAGCTTTTTGTTCCTTTGATAATGTGTGATACGGTCCTCAGAGTGTTCCATAGTTCACCTTTAACGGTACATCCTGGCATGAAAAAGATGTACTGATCCTTGAGGATCTAGTTGTGGTGGCCTGTGCTGAAGCGTGCGGTTGCGGAGTCTGTGTCTTGATGTTTAGTCTACCAGAAGGTGAATCCCAAACATCGTGTTCCTGGTGGTATTCTCCAGCCATTAGAGATTCCTCAATAGAAGTGGGAGGACATCTCAATGGACTTCGTTACTCGTTTACCTTGAGCTCCGGGAGGACATGATGCCATTTGGGAGGTAGTACATCGTTTAAAAAAATCGGCCCACTATATAGCAATCAAGGAGTCAAGCTCTGTGGAAGTTTTTTCAAGGTAGTATCCAGAGGAGGTGGTGAGACTTCATGGAGTCCCTAGGAAGATCATTTTTGATCGGGATCCTCACTTTTACCTCCAGGGTGTTGAGGGATCTCTAACATACATTTGGTTCTCAGTTATGCCTTAACACTACTTTTCATCCTCAAAAGGATGGCCAAATAGAGCGAACTATCCAGACTCTTGAAGAA
This sequence comes from Viscum album, assembly GCA_963277665.1. NCBI lineage: Eukaryota > Viridiplantae > Streptophyta > Magnoliopsida > Santalales > Viscaceae > Viscum > Viscum album. Next base: position 1,216,017,958 of record OY728141.1, read on the forward strand.
ATGTTATGCCCTTGTATTCTTGATTTTGGAGGCTCATGGGTGAGGCACTTATACTTGGTGGAGTTTGCTTACAATAATTGTTTTCACTCCACGATTTTCATGGAACCAATTGAAACCTTGTATGGCCAGACTTTCTGTTCTCTGTTGTGCTGGACTGGGGTCAAAGAGTAAGTAATTCTTGGACCTAAACTAGTAAAACATACAACAGAGATGGTTCAGGTGACTCGTGAGAGGATGAAGTAAGCGCAAGATCATTAGAAATCCTATGCCGATCAAATAAAGAGACCCTTGGAGTTTTATATTGGGGATCACGTGTTTCTGAAGGTGACTCTCCATTATGGGAAGTGAAGGTTTGGTCGTGAGAGTAAGCTTTATCCCCGATTTTTTGGGACTTTCGGGGTGTTATCTTATGTTGGGGATGTGGTGTATCAAGTAGCACTTCCCCCTTAGATGAGTCGGATACATAATGTTTTCCATGTATCACAGCTCTGACATTATCTTCATGATGACTCTCACATCATCGATTGAGGAGAGATCAATGTTGATGGTGATGCAACCTTTGATGAGTGACCTGTGGAGATCTAAGACCACAAGGAGAAGGTGTTGCGCGGGTGTTCTATCCCCTTAGTCCATGTCTTGTGGTGTCACGGTGGCATGGAAGAGATTACCTGGGAACCTGAGTCACAGATGCGTATCTAGTACCTAGATTTGTTTGATGTTTGACTCTTTTCATGTATCGTTGTAACTTTTGTGGTTATGAAACTTTCATGTTTATGAGATGGCTCCCTTTGTTTCTTTAGTGGCTTTCTCTCTTTTGAGAGGTATCTCGAGGGGTGGTTGTTCAGACCCTGTTTCGTTTTCACTTTAGGTGGGTTTTGGATTCTTGATGATGAGAATGTTTTGAGATGTATCTGATGTAATGTCCCAGACCTCTCCAGTCCATTCCTTTGTGAAAATGTGGTGTTAGAGGTGTTCTGGAAGGTTAAGGTCGCTTGGGGTGCATTTGGGTGGACTTTTATGGAATGCTAAAGGGTAATAACTTTCACACGGTTGGCGTACGGTTTGCCTAAACCATGCGGTCAAACCGTGCAAGGATGGTCTTGGAGGAAGTGGCTAACGCACTGTTAGCACATGGTTTCTCTAACCGTGTGGACTAACCGTGTGAGGAGTGTTTGATAAGGCAGAATCTAACACACGTTTAGTGCACGGTTTGTTAAACAGTGAATACTAACCATGCGAGCACTTAAAGTTAGATCCTAAAATTGTGGATCTAACTCGTTTTGCCTTTAATATCCTCGTTTAAGCCCCTTGGTTGCCATAACTCGGGATTACTCTCCCTTGAAGGTTAGAAAACCTCTCCCAAGCATTTTGGAGGTGATCTAGAGGATTCTCTTTGCTAATCGAAGCGGGTTTCTTGAGGTATGTGATTGTTCATGGTTGGTTTCTTATATCTACTTAGATATACTCCTCCTCTTCTCTCTGTTTCTTATATCTACGCCTGTTATGGGTAGATCTAAGTGTGTCGATGCCAAATATGATGATCTTTGGTCTTGATCTTGCTTGGAAGAGAGATCTAAGGCGGGGTTTTGGATAATCGACCTGAGTTCCTTGAGCGTTCCTCGGCCGTTGTGGTTTTTGTCAAAAACCGTTGAGGTAGGGGATTCGTGGATTCTCTAATTGTTTATGTGCAATCGTAGAGTTAGCATGATTTATCCCTTTGGATCCAAAGAAATTGACCTAATTAAATACTTGAACCGGATTAAAGGAATTGGTTTGATCACATGTTGTTGCTTTGTACTGTGATAACAGTTTGCCTCTTGATTTTTTAGATAGTCTGATATTATGCCTTGCTTGTTATCATGTTGTTCTTGATAAAATTGATAAAGAACGCAAAGCCATAATTAATTGATAATTAATTGGATAAAGATAATGAGGCATGTAAATGAATCTGGTTGTTTTTTTTGTGGTTGTTGTTTCCATTTCATGTTAATAAAATTGATACTGATGTACGTGTTTAATTCAGTTGGTTGGTAGACCTGAAATCTGTTGGTACTTGTTTGAAGGCTGGATGCCTTGTAAAAGGGCCAAGAGCCCAATTTTATGTGATGTTTTTTTTCCTGCTGTATCTGTTGTAATGTGACCCTGGAGGGGTGTTGTGATATGTGGAGTCATAGAGGCCTTTTTGGTTGTGGCGGCGGATGACGCCTAGAGTGGCGAGATGCATCGGTTTATGCATGTGGGTGTCAGGGAGGACACCAGGGATGATGAAATGGGATGGATGTGGTTGTTGGATGCTTGTCGATTCTTTCATGGATTATCTACTTTACTTTTACCCACAGCTCAAGGCAGTTGGTTTTTCTTACAATTCTTCCGAAAGAGGCGAAGACACGCTGGGTATGCCATGTTATTTCCATGTTTAGCCTCTCAAGGGAGAATGGGTCTACGCTCTTGCAATAGGTGGCAATGACACGACAGGTAGTACATCTACTCACCGTGTTGAGCCGCCTTGTTTTTAGTAGAATAGGATTCTTTTATAGAATGCTTGGGAATATGGAAAAGTAATTTTGTAAGGAATGTTTGAATAAATTATGTTAACCCACGGGGATGGAGTTTTTTGAAACTTAATGATGAGGTTGAGAACTTTTGAAAGGACAGTAGAATTTTTGGATGTGGTGATAATAGAATTTAATGTGGAATTGTTCATGGTTAATTAATGTTTGATGGATTAATTAACGTATAGTGGAATTGATAAAAAGGGAATAATGTATTCTAATAAAGCTCTTAAATGGTTGTCTTATTATAGGATACCTAGTCTTAGAAGTGGAAGCCCAGAAATTGATAGATGTTATCTGTAGTTGTGTCTAAGACTAGGTTATGCCCATAGTGTGGTTGTGAGTTTTAGTATATTCTGTACTTTTTGTGTTTCTATACGCTACACTACCCTGTCAGTAAGGGAAACTAAGACCCCAAGGATTCTGGGCCCTAGGGGTGTTTTCCCCAACATTCCAGCAGGAGGATGAATGGTTGACTACCCCCTTTGACCCTGCTTTCTTCTCTTGGTAGATACTAGTTCCATTAGGCACAGCAGATAGTTTTCCCCATATATGTGTGGAGAGGGCTATAATGGCTTGTGGTTATTCACACACATATATTTTGGATATAGTATCATATGGACTTCCATAGGTGTAACGTGTATAGGCTATGATGGCTTGAGGATCCTTACTCGGTGTATGGGTTGTAATGGCTTGAGGTATAATACTCGACGTATGATACACGTTATTCGAGCTGTAGTGGCTTCTGAAAACTACTTGGTTACTTTTGGTTGTGAGGATGGTGTGGTGCTTCAGCTAGGTGTCTGCAGGCAAGCCTTTGTGGTGCACATGGTGCAGATTGTCGAGATTATCCCAGGTGTCTGCGGGCAAGCCTTTGGAGATTGATGCATAGGACGTATGTCGTTTGGGAAAAGCGGAAAACTAGTGGAGAAGTGGTAGCGGGGTACCCTTGATATTCTTTAGTATATGCTATATTATTGTATGCGTTACTTTTTGAGAGAATCCATAGTGGGGTTGGGAGCTTAGTATACCTGTTTAGGTGATGAGTTAGTTTCAATTGTTGTTCACTGTGCTTTAGCATACTTTCTTTACCTTTTCATGAGAGTCATCGGGGAGGATCCTACTGAGAATACTGTTATACTCACCCTATGTATATATAAACTATTTTTCAGGTCACTTGGAGGAGGTTGGAGATCAAGCCGGTTTCTACTAGCTTGGGGTTGCAGGTGATGTTTGGGATTGTAGTTGTAGCTATTTTTACTTTCTTTTGGGTACTTGCAGTTTTCCCTTTCAGTTGTAGTACTTTTGCATGAAATTACATATGTCCACTTGGGGTTTCTTTTATACTTCAGTTCTTATTTGGAGTTGGTTGGTGTCTATTTTATCTCTCTCTTCCACATGTGTTCTCTTAGAGTGTAATGCCTCCCATTTGGGTGTTACTATACCCTCGGTGCTAGTCGCCAACCTGGGGCCTACTAGAGGCGGGACTTGAGGGTCATTATCTCCCATCTCACATTTCCGGCCTAGGAGGGGTACACATTGTGGGGAGGGGGTTGTGATATATATATATATATATATATTATCAAGCCGTTTTCAAATATTTTACCATATCATAAGATTTTGAAGCATATTATGATTTTGAAAAAGGTGCTGAAGAAGGACACCCTTGAGCAACCTATTTATATTTTCTTTTACAATATAGTCTCTCAGCATATACTTATGGTATTTTAGAAGGACCGTTGATTTAAAGTTTCAACTCAAACTCAATCTGAATATTTTATAAAAATCATGTTTTATCATAGGATTTGAAATTATATGTCAGGCATGATTATTTTCCAAATTTTTTTTCTGCGAACACCCAGATGACCGAAGTTTAACAAGGTGTATTTGGATGAAGGAAGCAAATGATTTTGAAGGATATCTAAATCATTTTTGCAAAGCATAGACCGTATACCTATGTGAACAAGATTATGATGATGATACCATATGGGCACCATGATCAAGGTATGCTGTTCTTTATATTGGTAGTTGTTTTATTTTATCATATGGAGGTGAAAAAACTAACATTATATAAGATGTTGAAGTCTTAATGTATTGGGATAAAAATAAAATGTATAAGAAAACCTTTGAGGTTAAATCATGTTTGGGATATTTTTGAGTTTTATAAAAATGGAAACCCATAAGATGGGTGACAACCCGTCACGTTCGGCAAGGCCACATGAATCGAACCCACAACCGATGGGCGACAAGGGCTCATCGCCTACCACTGTCCTACATGATGTCCCTAGTTAGTTTGACTTATTTTATTAAGATAAATGATTTTATGGACAAAGAATTAGTTTATTTGGGATCTTATGTTTTATAAAATGGACACCCTTAGTATAGCAAAATGATTGGGTGATTAAGTAATAAAGGTTATTTAGGAAGAAATTCTCTATTTTAGGAACACTATATGCTTAAGGAAAATAAAATACTATATGATTTAATTTGTGGAGTATTGTTTGAAATATTATTATGGAAGAATCTATTTTTTTATTGTGGACATAAGTTGATTTTGGTTATTTATAGAAATGATTAATCTATCATATAGAATATGTGTTTAGGTTAATTACACTTTAGTACGAGACTTTAAGAGTAGTCTATGTTTTTGGAGATAAATGTTATGATTTACTATGGAAGACTATGTGATTAAATCCTTTTGATTTTTTGGTTTCTATCATATATTGGATTATTTTGAAGAATATTTAGGACAATTGTATATTGAATGGTCTTTCTTTAACTTTGGGTTCTTTTTGTTGATTTTTAGATATTAAAAGTAGTATTTCTTTTTTATAAAGGATTATCCTTTTAGGGATTATCTGATCATGTACTAACCAATTTTGGTTTTTTTGATGTCTAGATATAGGGGAAATATATAGTTCAACTTTTTAAGATTATGTGATACTCTAGAAGTTTATTCTAGCACTTGAGGTGTGACCAATTCATCTTGAATACATACCGTTTGGAGAAAAGATGAGTTTGTGGTAGAATTTTATTAAAGGATGACACTCTACATGACAAGTAAGTTTACTTACTTATGATATTAGTCTAGTTATTGATAAAATTAATCAACTCTATGAAAAGGATCTTGAATAAAAAATGTTATAAGCTATATTTTATCATTAGACTTTTACCCAACAACAAATTTATGGTATTGTGGTGGTCAGCTTTCTAATATCAAGTTCTCTATCACTCTCTATTAATCTATGTGGGTTAGTTTCACTTCCATATCCACGTTTTCATGAAATCCTAGTATTTGTTGTCTCGGGTGACCTTTGTTCTTCTCTTTATTTTATAGTGATATTTTTTTGACTCTTTTTCGGATGTGGGACATTCAATGAAGTTTCTAAGACCAATTTTAAAATTGTGAGGACACAATTTTTAAAATGGGGGAAGGATGTAACATCCCAGGTAAATAAATAATATATCATTTTCATATTTATTAATATTTGTGAATTTAATATAAATTTTACTTTAGAAGAGATTATATGTTTAATGGCATACCTTAAATGCAACAACGGGATTCTTTGAAATCATATATTTCACACAATGCTGAGTCATAATGAAAAATAATTATATAATATTATTTTAAATGGTAGTTAACTCCTAGCCATTATTTTGGTGGGAATAGACATAAGTAACTAAAATATGAATATACAAGTCTCTTATTTTTTTTTTACATTTATCCAGTAAATTTTAGAGGATAAAAATAAAAAAGGATCTGAATTTTAGCACAAATACTCTAATATTATTAAAAGGTAAATTTATCTTTTCTTGATGGTGAACCCTCATTAATTCTAGTTTTGGTCAATTTTATATGTTCTTTTTGACCAAATAGTATTATTATTAAGTATCAGGACATCAAAATTTATTTTTGATAAAATTTTGTAATTTTTATGATAAAGTTCATTTTTTTATTAATAGTAAAAAATACTGTATTTTAATTCATAACTACCTTTTAATCTATTTTATTTGTATGGATAGATTATATTTTTTATTTTTATTAAAGTGTAATTAGATAATATTTTAGAATTTAATCCAATGTTGGTCATTTGAAGTAATTTCACTTTGAAATTGGACATAAATAAGTGTCAATCATTTTATAGTTATTATATCTTAAAAACGCGCTTTTTGTTTTGAGAGCAGGAATTAATTTTAAATTAATTTATTCCACTCCTGTATTTTGAATTTGGAAAAATGGATTCCATATTTATAATCAAGAGGTAAAAATTTTGTAAATAGGTAATTTTTAATTTTAGACATTATGAATATTTACTTTAATAAATATTTTATTTACCAAGGTTAAAGGGTAAATCTGGTAAATAAGGGTAAAACAATATTATTATTATAATATTAAAATACCCTAAAATGTGTCTTAACTCTATTTTTGGATACATTTTTGACCACGGAAATCTTTGGGTCGATATTGGGACTTCATGAAGCCACTAGGTAGTGATAATGACACTTTATATTAATTAATTTAAAGTAAAGACAATAATGACTTAAACATATATCTTTTAGAAAATCAATATTTACATATGGTTATATAAGTTATCTCTTCGACTATAAATATTAATTGGAAAGATAAAAATATTTCTACATCATGGTATTTTATTTTATAATTTTTAGACATCAAATAAATAAAATTATTTATGACACAATAATTATGTACTGTTTACCTCATTAATGAATGATTTAAATAAATATGATTATAAAGATTAAAATAATATACAAAACCTGTACAATTATTATTGAATGAATTTATTTTGAACATGAGTCATATTATATTTGAATTAAATTTGTTTGGACATTTATAAACTAAAAATATTTATATAATAAAATAATATTATCAATCATTTTTAAAGATCCATACCTTTCCCTTATATAAATCTCACACTTATAACTCATTCCTCACATTAATCAAGCCCCTTGGATTGCCCAACCTCTACCCAATTAATCCCTCTATATTACTCTCCTCCTTTTATATGCCTTACCTTAGTCATAATGCAATTCAATTAAACTTTGTTACTTCAGTCCAAAGGGAGATACTCGATTTAAAGGTAATGTCTTCTCTTAATTTATTTTGTTTTATTTTACTTCTCCAACCCCCTAAACTCTATTTATTAATTTATTTTATAACAACATGAGTATCCTAAATATAATAGGTTTTATTATGAGAATTATTCAAACTACACTTACACACAACTCCATCTAATTGGTAAAGAACATATTGTTTCTGTGGTTGGAGAACTACTGCTTCACGAAACTATGATTGTAGAATCGTCTCCTACCACCTCTTATGGTCACCATTTATATAGAAATATAATTATATGTGATATATATTATATTTATATTGTTTCTTAGCATTTTTATTTTTCATTTATATCATACATTAATTTTTTCCATAATAGGTAAACATGACAATTTCATTTGAGGATGTGCAGACTACCGCCCCCTCAAAGTGATATGACTCATTTATGCCATATGTGGAACGTATAAAGTATGAAGTTAATAAAATTATATATTATATTATACAGGAATTATAATATACCTATTTACCATTAATTATTCATTCCATTAAATATTAAATATAAATGAAAGTAGCATTCATGTGTACGTACGACATATTGTCTCCATGAACGGTGCATTTCATTTCTTATCTCCCAATGTTATGTAACATTATAAATACATATATATAATATATATATGATATATATGATATCTAAATCTTGATTATAATTATGTATATAATGGTATTTCATCAACATCGACAATTTATAATTTTAAGAAGTTCATTTTTAACTCATGTTCGGAACATAGACAAAACATCCGATATAAACACAAATAATTAACTAATTATAGCAAGGAAATAATTGATATAAAAGGAATAATAAACTTGAAAAATGTTCTTAAATAAGTATAATTTAAATTTAGTTTATAATTTATAAGATTAATGAATGATCGAGTCAAGTCAGACATAAGGTAAGAGGTTTCTTATCTCACTTTTAATTTCGTGTGATTTACATTGTTCACCAGATATTTTTTCATGTGGTGTATTGTACAGTGAAAATTTATATATATTATCCTTATTTTCTTTTTATTCATGGAATTTTGTAATTTATTTAGTGGTTATTAAATTTTTTTCATACGAATCGTTTGAGTGCTACACGGTAAGGGGTTTCTTATCTCACTTTAAATTCTGTGAGATTTCCATTGTTTGCCACTTATTTATTACATGTGGTGTATTGTGCATTGAAATTTGATATATATTATCGTGATTATATTTTTCTTCATGGTATTTTCTAATTCATTTGGTGGTTATTAACATTTGGTCACTCTACTCTATTGATTACAATGTGGTAAGGGGTTTTCATCTCTCTTTTTATTCTCATGAGATTCATGCTATATTTTCCACTATTTCCATTTGTGTGGTGTATGTACTACCCATGATTGTATTAATTGTGTAATATAATTTAAATTATTTTTATGTACATCTTAATTGTATGATCCTTCTTTCATGGGGTGTATCTTTTGTAAGTTACTAAATCAGTGAGGTAATCTTTCACCCACCTCTTTTTAAAAGACTTCATTTATGTTATTTATTTTAATTTCCACTTTTTTATGTTGGGATATGTTATCATATATCCTTATAGTTGTAAATTTTTTCCCAAGTTATGATAGAAACTTTTCTCTCTCATCAATGCATTTTCTAAATTTTTAAGTGATACCGTCAGGCTGTAGAATTTGTTTAATAAAACTTCTTAACCTAATTTCAATTATTTGGGTTAAAGTTCTAATTCTTGGTTTTGTCATGATATGAAAACATGTAAATGAACACTGATTTTTTTGCACATAATATCCAATTAAATTGGGTGTATTATTATTTTTCACGGATAATTATGTCATTGATTTTTCCTTAATATAAGGATATGATCTTTATAAGGGACTTTTTCTCAATTTACATTCCATTGAATCTTATTTATTATTATACACCAATTCACTTTTATATGGTGTATATACAACCCTTTGACATATTATATCATGAATATATCTATTCAATGATATTATAAGATTTTATTGATGTTATTCCTCAATTATTTTTATTAAAGCATCTCTCATTTGGTTAGTAACTCTTTAACTAAAATATCATTTTAAATGTTTTAAAGATTTATTCTTCTCAATATTTATCATGAATGTGAAAGTTTTAAAAATGGTTTTAAAGATTTATTTATATGCAAATTAATTTTTTAAAATGTTGATTTTTTTAAAATCTTGAAAGTGGTATGGGACACATTGATTCAGATATCACTTTATTAAATCATTTAAATGGTTTTGAAAACTGTTTGATAAAGCATTGTTTATTTCAATATCTTTAATTGATATATTGTTATTGGAATGTGTAAATTTTATCTTTATTTTATAATTGTGTTATTTGTTATGATTATGTTATAATTAATGTTCATTCTTCACATATATAGGAGGTTCCTTGATAATCCTAGGGAAGGGGAGCCCGAGATAGATCTTCAATTCATTGGGTAACATGATAGAGGTAAACGTTAATGTTTCTCCTAAGAGATTTATGGAATATACTATGATGGGTTTCCCAACATAAATCCCTACTTATATATCATAGATAAAATTTAATTATGATATGGATGCCACAATTTAACTTTATGATTTATGGTTTTTATGTGTTATTCATAAATATTACGATTTCATGAGGTATGTAACGATTTAAAAGTATGGTTTCATTATTTTGTATTTATTAATGGGATAATGATTTCATTCTGTATTTTATAACCCTTACTGAGCTTTTAATTCTCATACCAAGTTTTTGAAATGTTTTCCATAGGACTTAAAGATGAATAGTGTTAAGAATGGGATCAAGGAAATGTCATCTTGAAAAAAATGGATACTGAGTAGTAGTGTAAACATGTAATTTTCAAGATGATATGTAATGGTTATGGCCTAATTCTATAAAACTAAAAACTTAAAAAGATCCTTAATGTGAATTATTCCTTTAATTCAAGATTATGTAATGTTTTAATCTCGGGTCCTTATAAACCTTCTCTTTCCACACATTTTTTATACTTTTTACAAGATTTTTACCATTATGTTTTAAAATTTAACCATTTTATATTTAAACTCGGTAACTATTATTTTAACTTATGGATTTAATATTTTAATAAAAATATATCATAATATATGTAAAAGAAATTATGATGTATATAAATTATAACTCATTTAATCCAATTAAATTTCAAAATATATTAAAATTAACTTTCAAAATAATATAGTTAATGTGTAGAAAATTCGTTTTAGTAGAAAAATTACATTTTTACCATTAGGATTTTTAATATTATATAAAATTAATCAAAAGTTAAATTTTTGTTAATATATTTATTTTTTTGTGTAAACCATATTAGATTAAATATATAAATGTGTTTAATTTAAATGATCCTATAAAAATTCTATTATATTCATAAAACAATAACTCTAAAATAGTTTTTTCACTAATATCATGTTTATTAGAATTAAACATAATAATAAATATTTTACACATAAAAATAAATTTGGGAATATTAAATAATATTAAAATACTTATCTCATATATAATAATCATTTTATCAAATTAACATTCTATTTTTGGGGAATTTAATCTTAACCCTAGATCATGTAACATGTAAAAACAATTTTTTGAAGAAAAAAATTATACAGATTGATTTATAATTTTCATAGAATTATAAATTTAATTAATCAAAATGATTATAAAAAATAATAATTATAAAAATTTTATTCACGTAAAAATAAAATAAATCAAAATATTTATTAAGAAACATTTTATTTAATTAACAATCATTTAAAAAAAATTCCATTAAAACATAAAATTCATTTTCAATATGTGAAGAATGGGTTTATAAGTTCAACAATGTATTTTAATATTCCATGTTATAATTTAAAATATATAATTCGATAGGGATTTTTTTTCAAAAAATATTTAATGTATTCAAATAATAAGTAATTTCATAAAATTGGTGACATTAATAAAATCACTATCTCCACTATTCAAATAAAAATTATTTATTTTGGATAAGTCTATAAAAATATCATCATATAGTTTTTTTGTGAGTAATTAAAAAATAATTTTACCTTTTTATTCATAAATTATAAACTTATAAATTTTTCTTTTTATAAAATAATATTTTTAATATAAACTAATTGTGATTTATTCAGAATAAAATTATTAATATTAACATATATTAATTATTTACCTTCTAAATTTAAAAAGTTGTAATTTTTTTCTGTTTGTGTTTATTATAAATTTCTTAATAATTTATTCTTAATATGTGTGGTAATTTTTTGTGTTGGGTTTAGTGTGTGATACATGTCATAGAATGTAGTATGTGTTTTAAATGATTCAAAATATTAGGTCATAATTGTGGTCAAACTGACACTTCAAACTCTTGACTAAAAAATAATGTAAAAATTTTCAGTGCCTCACTGATGTCCTAGAAGAAATGTTAAATTTATAAACATGGGTTTTTTTGATAGACACTTGTTAGAAAAGTTAAGGAGTTGTGTTAGTCCATATTCCATGCAATTGGGAAAACATTTGGGGTGCATTAGAGATACCATTGGTGACATGATAATTTGATATAGAATATGGGATTCATTTGATAACCTATTGAACCCCTTGATGATTATGTCCATGGTTTGTAAAAATTGAACGATGAAAAGAAAACAATTAGAATTTTTTTCTAATTGTATAGTTTTTTCTATGAATTTTTAAATTGGGTTATGTTTTGTAACACCGCAAGATTTTAAAAGAAGAAAATTATATTTGATAGTGTATACGATACACAATACTGAGATTAAATTTCCCATGAAATATTATTATTTAAATCTGACAACTATAACCTGATCATTGAATTAGTAGAAATAAATATTTCTAAATACATTGATATATATATATATATTATTCCCACTTAATATAAATGTATTCATAAAATTTTAGTGAATAATCACACATTTGTTTAGTAAATTACTTTTATTCATAAAAAACAATTCTTCAAAAATGGGTTTTATTTATTTGGTGATAAAATTTTCTAATAAAATTTCTTGAGCATCTAAAAATTTTATTCAATAAAAATATTATAGTTTTTTAAAAACACATATTTAAATTATCTTATTATAATTTTTTTTTTGATTTTTCTATATAAAATATTTTTCTATAAATAGTGAAAGGTACTTATTTTTATTGAAAACTGTATTTTACTTTTAAATTAATTACAACGATGAATTAAATTTTGGTTTAGGTTAAAAACGTAATTAGTACCTCTTAAATGAAAATAATATTATTATAGTGTATGTAAAAATGTTATACTTGAATTCCATATACTAAAATTATACATAAATTTTTTTTATGAAAAATGTGTTTCATTAAGTTTTTTTAATATAATATTTATTTCTTCCTCTTCTAGGAATAGAATCATAAAAAATAGATTCAATATTTTGAATTATGTGGTACAAATTTTTTAAATAGGTTTATTTTATTGTTCATCATTAAGAATTGTAATCATATTAATTAATTTTCAACATAGTAAGGGTATGTTAGGTAATTAAAGATAAAAAATAATACCACGCACACTAGAAAGCGGCCTTGAAAAATTCATTTATAATATTTTATTATTGGATTTCTTCCATGTACATTCTTTTTTAAAAAATATGACAACTTGTTTCCATATTTCTTTGATTTTGACCATTATATTATTTTATATATAGAATAGTAAAAAATGTCATTCACTTTTCGTTATAAAATCAAAATTTCTATCATAATGATAAAAATAGGCTATATATATAGTTATAAAAGTTTTATTTGAAAGATAAATTATGTTTTATCAGGGTAATTTATTTTTAATTTTAGTGATGAAATTGTCACCATAGATGCTTACCCAACACTGACACGGTATTTATTAAATTATTTGAAAAATAAAATGAATGATTTTAAAACTATTAAATGTAATATAATTTGAAATAATTGTTGTGTTCCAAGATTTTTTTATATAAATATAGAATTTTAGAATTTTTTTAAAGGATTATATTTGAATTAATTTACTTAATGATGTTTTCAATGTCATATTAAATTAATATTATCAAAAATAAAATTATTGATATTTTATATTAGATAATATTTTATTAAATTATTTAAAATTCATAAAAACGTGAAAAAGAATAATTATGATGAATAATTGTCTATAATTTCATATTATGTCCTTTATTGAGAAAAATATAAAATTATATGTAAAATTATAGAACATTAAAAGTGAAAAATTCATTACCCTAGTTATGTTTAAAATTCATGAACCAATGGGTTAATCCAAATAATAAAGTTTAATATGATATCAAAACATAACCAAATTTTATTTGTTAATTATATTAATAACATATCTTCCTTATCGTAAAATAAATTTCATTTTTGAACTATTTGACATCATTTATACATATATTACATTATAATTTTTCTTGTACTTCCTAAAAAGATAAAAATGATATTTTTTAATAAATAATAGCGTATTAAATTATTTAAAATTACTAAAAAGATATTATTCAACAAATTTATAGGGATATGGTTTAAAATAATATAAATGTTCCATTTATATTCCAATTTACCTTTTATAGTAACTATCATGACACCTAAATATTAAAACAACTTTTATCACAGTAATAGTCAAAAGGGTTAATAGAGGGTTAAAACGAGATTCATTGGGTGAAAACATCCCCAAAAACTATATAAGTTTTACTTTATATGATTATTTTGACTCATCCTTCTCATAAATTCTAATTATATTGATTTTAATCAATTTTAACAGAAAAATTAATTTATATTAATATAATATTTTAAAAATTTCTATGAATTCCCTCACCTCATTATAAAAGGGAACCTCATATCCTCTTCTATAAACACATCAAGTACCATTTTTTTAATCCAAAACCTACACAAATCCCTTGGTGACATTCCTTCCCACATTCTATGGGCCTTAATTTTGCTAAAATACCAACCTTTGAGGGCTTAATGTGTAAAAAAATAATGTTTTTCGAAGAAGTGGTATATGTATTAACCTAGTGGTTTCGTTTTATTTTTTATTCTAACTCCTTCATGTATTATATAGAAATATTGAAATAAAAAACTACAATCTTTCATATAACAAGATTTTGTTCTATTAAGGGAATGACCAATATATTTCTCATCTTTTTTCAAATGTTAAATGAAACTGTCCTTCATTTATTCAATGGGTTACAACGTCACAAATTGATGTAATTCATTTTCCATCACCACCAATCGTGGCCAATTATAATGATGGTATTAATGTATATATATATGATATTAATTAAATAATAACCATTATGGAATGAAAATATATCATCTATTTTCTTACCATTCAATCTATTTAAAAATGTTGATGCAATTCCTGTGTTTGTGTAGAAAACCACATCTACAAAGTGATGTGATTCATTATCACATCCTGACATAGTTGACCCCCTAAATATTATGAGGACATGTTGGAAACAAGTCCCCATATGTTCCTCCACTTATTAGTATTTATGGTCTTAATGTGGTACATTGGGGATACTATACCACCAAGGTGAGTAAAAAGGTTGATAAATAGTAAATAAATGAAATAATAATGAGAAGAAAGTAATAAATAATAACCAAAATAAACTGATAAACAGGCCAGTGACAAATAACACCAACCATACATGATTATGATAAGACATAAAAACAAGTATCTATACTGCATTATTTAGTACATACATTATGAATATACCTGAAAAAGTAATAAATAAAAATGCACATAACTTTTGTAGGTATCCCCAGTTCATGATCGAACCCTAGTTTCATGTCATGTCCTACTTAGTATAGAGTAATAGAAATGATTTATATTCTAGGGTCCTAACCTGCAACCAAAATATTTATATGTGTACCAAATTATTGCCTGAACAGGGTCTGATTAAAACTCAGTATGACAACGCCAATGGTGACTAATGAAATTTAAAATCTATGAATATAAAATATAACGTGGTAAATATATATTAAATAAAGGTAGTACCATAATGATGTATAAATAACCATTTTGAGTTCACGTTCCTCATCAGAAACTTGGCTTACCATACCATATTTGGTCTATGCATGAAAGTATCTGAGCATTTTACAATTTATATAAACTAACCTGGGTCCCGAGATATATAGCTAAGTAATCCATGTCGAAAGATGAACATATTGGGATTTTTTATTAAAATAAGGGCATCATTCTAATCATTTAACCAATGCATCCTAGATCTTAATGTTTCAAAATTCCCAATAACTAATATTAATAAGTAAAACCATGCCCAACAACATTAAATAGATAATGATAAGTATAACCATGTCAAACTATTCAAAATATTTAAATGTGGAAATCTATATCCGATTATTTTAATAAATTATGTGTAACACCATTTCCAATGATTTTAATAAAAAATGGGGAACACCATGTAAAATTATTTCAATCAGTAAGGAATAACTCCCTATATAATAATTTTAATAAATAATGAAGAATTACATGTCTAAATATTTCAAATAAACTTGTTGGAGATCCACGTACAACATCACTTAATCATTCGTAATTAACTATTTAATAAATTCTTTATAAGACAATCAATTATAATATGAATCGAGATCTATGTGTTTATTAGGGAATAACTAATAAGTTTTACCATTATATTTAATAATTAAACATAAGACATGGGAAATATCCCTGCAAACTTATAATTTAAATATTTTTTTAATAATTTCTTTTATAAGGGTCAAGGGGGAATATATTATATCTTTTCCATGAAACAACATGATGAATCATCTTTGAATTCAACCTCAATTGATAAGAAGGGTAATGTGAATAATTCTTCTCATTATATATTTAAATAAATTTATTCTAACCCAATTTCCATTTTAATTAAATTAATTCAATTATAAAGCTCATTTATAAAATCATAGGGTCCATGTGATGTTATTCAACATTTCATTTCATTTATTTTCAACTTCAAATATCATGTGCTGAGATTATCAATAATTTTATCAATATAAAATGTTCACATTTCATTTATCAATTCCATAATCCATTATTGTTATTTCATTAACAATAAGTAATCCCAACAGACTATAGGGATGGTTTATTTAAATAAGAATATTTTCTTATATTTTTTATTTGGGTAACATTATTTTTACATAATATTACAATTATTAATTAATTAAGTTCATCAATTTTATATTCCTTAACCCCAACACATATGATAGTTGTTTTGGTTTTAAAAAGGGACAATTATTATTAGCATTTAAATAAACCCACCATAAGTAGTGGTTATGATAGGGGTTATAAACCCCCATAAATGTCCAGGGATATAATTAAACATCAAATATTTTTTAAAAAATTTATTTAAGGTGGTTCACATTTTTAAAACACTGTATAAGAAATATATAATGTAACTCCTTGAAAAATGTTTTTTATAAAAACTGAGAGAAAAGTATTAGATCACATACTCAGGAATAGTAAGATTAAATCATCCACTATAATCCATTTATCTATGTCTAAATGATATAAAATTAATAGCATTAAAAAACACCCAAAAATATGGCATTTTAGTTCTTACAACGATCACACTAAATGCGAGAAGAGAAAATAAGAAAATATGTAAGAGGCATCATAGTCTTACCTATAGGTTACCAATGAATCTAATAGTGTTATATCCATACCAAGAATAAATCAAAATCAAAATTTGAATGTAGAGAATGTATAGGTGTGTGTAGGAGATCTACTGGGAAAAGTAAGGGTGGAAATGTGGTAAAACCCCAATTAAAGTAGGAGGGGGGGATAATAATATTTCCTCTTTTTAAAAGGTTCACAATCATATCACACATTTATAAAAATCATGCTCTAAATATGTGGTTCCACTACCCAATGACCTTAACCATTCAGGGTTAGGAAATATTGTTACGTATAACATGTACCAACCGTACATTTGTTATTTTCCACATACCCTGACCTCACATGGTTATAGTACATTATTAGAAAACATATGCGCCAACTGTGTGAGCCCCTCTATAAATTTATAACAATTTTCATGGAAAAATAAATCCATTGAATTTTTAGACAATCCATGAACCTCTATAATCAGGTTCCATGGTTTTGGGTGAATGGTTAGTGTAAACCATGTGTTGACCACATGCCCTAGTCTATTTTTTCTTGAAACTATGTTTTTGAGACCCATAAAAACAGAAACACATAAGGTATTCCATGAGAGCACTCAAGGAATTTACCCAATATAAAAATAGAATTTAAATTTTCTACCTGTTATAATTACATTCCAAATCGCGGTTCAAAATTTTTCCATCCAACAAATGTAAAATCAACTTCTATTATAATTTATAATTAGTTTAAAACATAGGATTTTACATTCATTCTCCATAACCTCATTATATTGATATTATATATAATTATTTTTAATTAACTGATATGATATTTATGATATATTGATAATTATAAAAACAAAAAATAACACTTAACATCTTACCATCATGATCTTTGTAAAATGGAGATGTTACACATTAGTACGTATGTCATAATGTTTCCATGTTTGGAACGTTTTTGAATTTCAATAAACATGTTTTATAGTTTTTCTAAGTAACATTAATGTATAAAAAATATAAATATATCATTATTCTTATTTTTTATATGATGAAATAAATATCACATTGACCACATTCAAACTTCTAAAGTTATTTTGGACTTATGAACACAATATCATCAAAATGTCCAATGTGATCTTAATTAATTAGATAATTGAAAATGGAATGATATTAAATAAAATATAATTAATGTTAAACATTAAAAATATTCATAATAAAATAAATAATTACATAGTTTTATTATTTAATAAGATAAATAATGTATGTGATGCATCGTACTCTATTTAAGGTACACATAACATTAAAAAAATCAATTTAAATTTTTTATTTATTTTCTTAAAAAAATTCCCTTACATGTCCACATTTTTTAATATGAATTGTTTTGTTCATAAAAAAAATAAAAATTAAATTACATATCACTTTTTACATTTTATCAAAGGCTCTCAAATTTAATCTTCTTTACGTATTCTATAAGAAACATTTTGACTTTCTCTATAAAAGACAAAAATAATCCAATATTTTAATGTATACATCATCAAAAGTTTTTCCAAATAAAATAATTTTTTTATGTTTTTATTCCTTTATAATCATCCATATTTTCTTTAAATAAGATAACCACTTTCCCATATTTTTTTATTATTTTCAATAAAGGTTTATTATGGAATGGATATATCAACATCTAGAATTATTTTTCTTATAGGCACAAGGAATATTTTTTACGCATCAAAGAATTCATGTGTTATGATTAAATTATGGTTCATGGGTATTGTTTGGGATTATGGTTGGTACTTTTATAATCCAAAGATATGTATTTCAATTATAAACCATGAATGGGTGTTTTTTTATAAACCAAGAATGTATGGATATGTTATATACCAAGGATGGGTGAATCTGTTATAACAATCCATTGCATTGGGTAATTATTATATTCTATTAATAATTTGAATAAAATTTAATTGATATCCAATTGTAAAAACATTATTTATTTCATATTTCTCTAATTTTTACCGAAACCTCAAAATTTTACTTTGTAATCTAATGATATTATGATAAAAATTGTAGTTTTACTATTTAATGGGGAAAATTATAACATAATGAAATAGATTTCCTGGGTTTACCATGATTTAATAGAAATATTTATGAGTTTTAATTTTCTTTAAATATTCCTAATTAGATGTTGTATTAAAATCATTAAGAAAATAAATAGGTTTATTGGGTAATAAAATGTCTATTTTTGAGCCAAAATATTGTTTTTTAAAAGGGATTTTTTTTATATATTCATCTACTAACATGATTATTTTTTTTTCATATTGATATTACATTAAATCATTACCTATTTTAAATTTACTATTGGTTTTTTAAAATGATTAGTATCAAGGAATAATATTAGATAAAAATGTTGAACATATATCATGAAAATAAAACATGTTATATCATAAATGTTTTTTAGAAAAAATTGATAGCAATTTGAACTTTCCACTTTGTGATATTATATTTATTTACAAAAGGTTGATGGAATAATTATCTCGAACTAGATACTAAAAGATATCCTCAGAATAAAATAATGTGTATTCTATTCTAGAGATTAAAATTATGAATAGAATATGATTGGGTCCGTACAGTTCATATTAGTATAAAATTTACATAATTCTAGTGATTAATATGTTTTTATGTGAGATTAACTTAGTATTTATAGATAATATCATGGGATTCTAATTTTACATTTGATCATAATTTCAAAGGATTAGACATCACTTTTAGGATTTATGTTATGTGATTTTCAGGTGAATAAGGATAATTTTTGGAGACATTTTATAATGTTGAGGTATATTTTACATTTAAGGTCAATGTTAAAGATTAATTTACATTAAAAATGTTAGTTTTTTTATAATTTTCATCACATTTTATATAATTTTATATAAATTATAAAAAAAATTCATAAAAAAGGATAACTTGTACACCGAGTGATGACATGTCACATCGGACAAGGCCACAAGGCTTGAATCCACTACTGGTGGGTGATAAGGGTGAAACACCTAACATTAGACTATGTGATTTCTTAGTTAGTATGAAATTCCAATTTTTTACTTAAACTATTTGAATGATTAATATTAAGTTTATTTTTTGGACCAAATACATTACTATAATAATAAACATTGGATTGAGAATTTATTTGGTGATTAAGTGATTAATGTTATTTTATAAGAAGATCACTATAATTTTGAGGATTATTATCTGATTAAGATAAAAAAAATTAAGGGATTTTATTTGCAGAATAAAGGTTTTATTATCTTATAAAATACATTATGATTTTACAATGGATTTATAATGATTCAATTTATTAAAGGAAATTATTTTCATATTATAAAGACTATATAATTTGGACATAAGTATATTTGGGTATATGACTTTATGGATGACTAATGTTGTCTGGAGATAAATGATAAATTAATATCGGAATAAATGTGATCAAATACATATAATTTTGATTCATAAAACATGGTCTTGAATATCTAAATGAATTGTTAGGTTGGTTATGTATCAAATGATATATGTTGAACATTGGGCATTATTTTTCAGGCTTTGGAGAATAATTTTTATTTATTTATATGATGGTATATTATTTTTTGGTAATTATCTTACCATGTGCTAAGAATTTTTGTTTTTATTGATTTAAAAAGATAGTAGCAAGAGATTGTTAATTTTTTTGGATAATGTAATCTATTATAAGTTGATTTCAGTGATTATGATGTTAAAATTTCATCTTGAATGCTGATCATTTGGAACCAAAGAAGATATTTTGGTTGAAATTTATGGAAGGATAATATTATGATTATAATATAAGTATAATTCATTATATTCTTCCCCTATATGGTAAATTATTTCATTAATGATAGGAAATGATCTTAAATGAAAAATTTTTTCCTATTACCTACATTTCTATTGAATCAATAGACTTTTTCACATCTGATTTATTGTTATTAAAATTATG
The DNA here is from genome assembly GCA_963277665.1 of Viscum album. Classification (NCBI taxonomy): domain Eukaryota; kingdom Viridiplantae; phylum Streptophyta; class Magnoliopsida; order Santalales; family Viscaceae; genus Viscum; species Viscum album. The sequence goes on from OY728141.1 coordinate 1,216,039,262, forward strand.
TGGATCTTTCACCTTCATGTGTTCAGTGATCTCTATTAATATCTATCATTATTTGGACATTACATTTCTCCTCAAATTCTGTATTTTCACTTCCTACTAATTTTCTCTTCATTTGATTCTAAATAGTGTGTTATTCTATATAACAATTATATTTAATTTTCCCTCTATCGAGATGAAATTTTATTAACCCATTTTAAAATGTGGGATTTCAACAAATGTATTTTCTAATTTTAAACCATTGATTAAAAAATTCATATTCAACTTAAGTGGAAGTAATTTTTTAAAGGGGGAGAACATAAGGACATTAGAATTTAAAAGTATAACATTATGTTCAATAGTGTATACAATACACAACATTGATCTTAAACGACCAATAAATATTTATTATTTAAATCTAACCATTATAATAAAATCATAATATTGGTATATATGAATAGTTTTAAATGTTTATGAAATATTTAAAATATTATTATTTAATATAAATGTATTTACAACTTATTGATAAATATTTTTTTTGTAATTTCATTTTATAAGTAAAATTAGGATTTCTTCAAAAATTGTTTTTTATGATTTTTGTGAGAAAATGTTATATTTAATTTATGGAATTCATAGAAATTTTATTTGATATAAATGATAACATTTATTAAACAAGCATATGAAAATTATCATATTGTCTAATTATGATATTTTTCTAAAAAAATGATTTTTCAATGAATAATTGAAAATACAAATTTTTAGTAAAAAAAATATTTTTAATGTCTTTAAAAATTAAAATTATAGATTTTAATATTTCTAAAATTTAATTTGACTATTTTTATTAAATATAATCCATCTAAAAACTTTTTAATGACTTTTAAACAAGAATTTGAAATAAAAAATTTTATACTTAAAAGGATTCCTCTAAAAAATGGTATTTTGTATCAATTTTCATTTTAATCCTAAATTAATATCTTCCGCCTACAGTAATTGAATATTGGAAAATATATTCCAAAATTTTAATTATGAGGCCCAAATTTCGTTAATAGGTCATGTTTATTTTTTTATTATGAATAGTAACAATAGTAAATAATTGTCACTATGATAAGGGTAAATCAATTAATTATGGTTAAAAATAATATGATAAGGACTAACACATTACGTGTATCCTATTATATATGTTTATTATGGCTATTTTCAATCATATTTTGAAAATATACCATCTTGGGGCCATATTTCATTGATTTTGAGCTTTAGGTTATTTCCTATAATAGAATGTCAAAAATTTCATTCTTTTTGTTTAATTGTCACTAAATTTGATACATAGGGATAAACAAAAAATATTTATTGTTGTAAAATAGTTTTTTAAAAGATAAATTATTTTTAATCATGGTAATGTATTTCTCATTTTGGGTGATAAATTGAAATTCTTATGGAACACTAACATAATATTTATTCAAATAATAGAAAAATTAAATAACTGATATTAAAAATAAATAATGTAATATAATTTGAATAAATTTCTATTTTAGATTAATTTTTTTGATATATACAACTTATTATGAATGTTTCAACATTTTAGATTCAAATTTTTTTAAATTTTTTCTTCTAATTCAAATTAAATTCAAATTCTCAAAAAAAATTACATTACTGATATTTTATGTTAAATAATATTCTATTACATTATTTTAAAATCATAGAAATAATTAAAATGTATAATTAGAATGATAAATGGTGAATAGTTTCATCTTACATCCATTTATTATCCTATTTTCACCTTATATTTCAAATACAACTCTTTAATATAGAAAATGTCCTTACCGTGGTTAAGGCTAAAATTTGTTAACCAAGGGATTAATTCAAAATATAATATTATACAATGATATATAAACATAGAAATATTAATTTTATGATTATATTAATACCCTATACTTCATAAATTGGAGTCAATGTCATTTGGGATATTTTTTACATTATTTATACACATATTATATTATAATATTTCATATATTTCCAAAAATGAAGGAAATTATATTTTAGAATATAAAAATTATTATTTAATAAGTTATTTTAAAAAAAATTTAATATATTCATCCAAGTGATTAGGATATGGTTTAGAATATCAACCATGAACCATTTATAGTATAATTTCTTCAAAGTGTAACAATCTTGATCCCAAAAGTGTAAAAAATATTTTAATCACAGTAACAATCAAAAGGGTAAACAATGGATTAAAAAAACATAAAAATGTGAAAAAAATACCCTAAACTTGTCAAACTTTTATTGAATGATATTATTTGTACTGTTACATTTCTTAAATTCTAATTATCTTGATTTTAATCCATTATAAAATGAATTATAATTTATATTAATTTAATAATTTATAAAATTCCATTAATACCCTTACCCCCCTTATATTAGGTAACCCCCTCTACTCTTCTCTGATAATATTAAGATCCATTTCGATTAAAAAATAACTACCAAAATCTATCACGAACATTTATTCCTATCATCTAGAGATATTAGTTTTATAAAAATACCAACATTTGGGGGCTGAATGTGTAAAATCAAATTTATCAAATTTATGTAATTCCATTTTGTTTCCTTGTTTTCCACTTTAATTAGGTTTTTATTGGGGCTCTTGGGGCTGGAGACCATTTATTCGGAAAAATTAATTAAAGTTAATAAATGGATGTTTCTTTTAATTAATTAAATCAGAGTATAAACATGTAATGGCCTTTCAGGATTCACCCTACATTCATAGAATGTCAGAGTTAGTTCTGTGTTTTCATGTAAGGGTATATAGTTTTTTTATTTTTAGGATAAATACACATGTATAATGGGGGTATATACAGTGTATGATTTGTAATAAATATTTTTTGAATCTAGTGGATAGTGTGAAGTGAGTACACGTTGTATATATATTACAAGCTAAGAACTAATAACAGATCAATTTTTATTAAAAAAAGAAAAAAAATTTCTACATATCGAAGCATCGAGTATTACATGATGTTTATAGAAATTACACACCATGTAAATTTCATTGACTGGACCTCTAGAGTCTAACATTAGTTTAATTTCATTTCATTCTTCTGTATCACATATTGGCTATCGACCATGAATGTTTCTCCATTTATTTTTGGTGTATTTCATCATTTTGGATTGAATCATTGGGATATTGATCATTTTTTGGGTTATATATAATCTCTATAGGTGATTAATCCATTCAGATGCATCATTACTATGATTATAATACTGTACTTTCATTGAAATATCAGATTTTTTGACCTATTGATATGTTTCTTTTTGTTTTTTTCAAGTTCTCTAGTGTGATCTTGATCTAAGGGTTGTTCCTTTGTTGGTAATTATGTGGTGTCCTTGAGTTCTTGAGGTATATGTTGTTTACTATTCTCTTTCATACCTTGTGTTAACTTGGATCGGTTCAATGGTTTCTAGATTGATTCTAGGACCTTAATTTTTTTGATTTTTTATCTTATTTCTAGATTCTTTATGGGTGTGTGTGACCCCATATTTTGAGGTAGTCAGTTTTGTATCTATCCTATGTTTTTGAACTTCATTACTCTTGTTTTTAATAAATTATTTATTAAATTAAATAGAGTGATATTACTTCTTAGAATTTTGTGTTTTTGAAATGGTGTGTTTATAGAATATATTTTTTCTTAGTTTTGGTAAATAAAATGGGTTTTCAAAACCATGAGAAATGGTCTGTAAAGTGGTTTTCAAAGCATGAAATAAATAAAATTTATTGATGAATTGATTTGTGAAATAGTTTACATTAGAATCATTGGGTACATAGTTGGAATTAATAGTAATAGGATTCAACCACTATCAATATATTTTTTCATGGGCTTTAACTTTGGTCCTGAGGATAGTATTTCTAGGGACTTGTTAGACCTATTGGGGGGGTTCAATTTATGGGGTGTTTCTCTACCCTCTAGACTTAATTCATATGTCACGTGTCTTGATGTAAAAATTATTTTCTATATTATCTATGAGTTTCTAAGCTATCCTTATCCAGTATTATCCTTGGTGTGATGTTATATGAGCTTCATGGTCGAATTTGGATACTTTTGGTTTATATTGTTTTTTGTAATGACAAGAATTTTGATGTGCCATGTGGTGAATTCATTATTTGGTCTTGATATATCTGCTAAGAAATTTGGACATGAAATTAATTGAAAATGATATAACCAATTTATTTTCCAATTTTGAAAATGATGAAATTAAACTATTTTTCAAGTTATTTATAAAAGAAACTATTAAATATTTATCATGCCTCATATTCTTTTAATTTTAGCATGAATGGATTAAAATTTAGAGAATTCATATGGAACAGCTGGGTGAGTCTAAAATGGGACACTTATTCCACACCCTATATCCCTCATTAGTGGTATTTAGACTTGTTTATGTCTTTTGATGTAGGTAATGGTAAGGCACCGAAGTGAGGCGCTGAGGTTTTCTATCAATGGGATGAGTAACTAGTGGTAAGATGGAGAGAGTCTGACTAGACTATCACATTGAGTAGTCAGTATTCATGTTTCATAATACCTTTGTGGTTGGACATGTACTTTGTGATCTATTCAATTCTTGGGTTATTTGGATTCTTTTATTCGGTTTCAATTATGTTATATATTTATCTTATTTTGTTTCTCTATATTATATATATATATATGCATGATATTGTTTTGCTTCATGTGAGGGACAATCATTTCTTATATTTGTTGTTTGATGCCCAGTTGCCTGTCTCCAAACTGTGGGGACCAGTAAAGACATTTCAGAATGTTAAATATTGGGTCACGTACCAGTTTGAGAAGGTATTCGGTTTAGTTCGTTATGTAAAGTGTAAAGAAACTTGGTTTTCTAAAAGAGAGGTATAGTTATTAACCAAATATTTTCATTTTAATAATTATTCAAACACCATAATATATTCTTCAAAAATGATAAAATAATAAAAATAGTATCTTATATATGTTGATATTTTTTTATATTAATTTCATAACCAATATATATTTCTTCTTCTATCAATTGTGAAATTAAATCATCATTCGTGTGTATAGAAGACTATCAACTCATGAACCAATGTTATTTTTTTCAATCACATCCACTAATAAATAGTTATAATGATGGATTTAATTCATTTATATTTAATTCATTATATAATTATCATTTTTATTGGAAATATTTAATCATTTTTTTACCTTTCCATCTGTTGAAATATGATAATGTCCTTCGTGAAAACGTGTGGATTACCACCTACATGAAGTGATGTGATTCTCTTTTCACAACCACATCACAATAATGACATATTAAAATTTAAATAAAGTAAATATATGATATTTATGATATAATAATAATATTCAAAATATAAAATAACACTTACCTTTTATCCATCATGATCATTGAAAAATGGAAATGTTACTCAAGTGTATGTATGGCATACCATCTCTATGATTGTAATGTAGTTCGTTTTATATAACCACCATTCATGTTTTATTTTATAAGTATATTTTAAGTATAAAAATGATTATAATGATAGTATTATTTTGTATATGATAAGGTAATGATCTCATTGAGAATATTCAACCTTCCAAATTCATTTTAGACTTGTCACCCCAATATCATTAAAACTCCAACGTGAACATAATTGATTATGTAATTGAAAATCACCTGGTATAAAAAATAAAATGAATAACAAAAAATAATTAGGTTATTTTGTAATTAAATAATTAACATAATTTTATTATTCTGGAAGATGAATAATGCATGTGACGTGTTGGACTCGAGGTAAGGGACAATTTACATTAAGACCCATATTCGAAATGTTTTTAATGATTTATTTTATATATCATTCCCTCCTATTACCATGATTTTATTTTATGGATGAATTTATATTGAAATAAATAAATTTTAAAACAAATAAAATAACACTTTTTAATTTCATTAAATGTTTTCAAAGGGAATATTTTTTCATTTTTTATACGAAATTTTTTTACTTTATTTATAGAATAAAAAAATGAATTTTCTATTTTTACATATATTAAATCACCACTTTTCCAATTTTTATAATATTTATTTGAAATTACTATTCCATTATATGTTTCCATTTTTTATTGAAATAAAAATAAAATGATTTACCATTGTTTTATAAATTTTTTTAAAAAAGGATTAAAATTGAATGGGTACCTTGACATCTCGAAATGTTTTTTATAGGTGTATTAAATATTTTTATAAGTATGAAAGATTTAATGTTTTATTCTTATGAAATGGATCTTAAAAATATTTTATCATTATAGGTGGTTTTTTTATAAATAACAGATGGGTGGTTCAATTATGAACCATAGATTGGTGTTTCTATTATAAATCGAGGACAAATTTTTATGTTGTAAACCAAGGATGTGTGGGCCTGTTCAAGCCCAACAATGCAATGGGTAATAATTATATTGTCAAAATAATTATGATGGAAGTTAAATTATCTCCAATTTAACAAATATGATTTATTTATTATTTATATTATTTTAAAAAAATCAATATTTCATGACGTATGCTAATGAGATAATATTTGAAGAAAAATATTTCATACTTATTACGGTTGAGAATTATAAATTTTTTAAAAAAATCATGAGTTTTTCATAATTTTATAAAAATATTAGAAATATTTTTTTTCAACTAATATTTATATTGAATGATTTTATGAAAATATTTAATTATAAATGAGTATTTCTTAGTTATTAAAATGATTATTTTAATCGAAAAGTTTATTTTTGAAAAGGAAACTCTTTTTTAAGTATTCATTAACTAAAAAGTTTCAATATTTTTTTATTTCCCTTAATAATAATTTTTTGTTTATTACATGTTTTAAAATATTTTTCATATGTTATTAAGGATAAATATGGAAAAAATGTGGCAAGATTAATATTGTGAAGATATTTCATTAAAAAGAAAATTTTTCATTCATAAATGATTTGTTTTGTGGGAAAAGATGCACACTAAGGGAAAATTTCTACATTATGATGTAATATTTATTTATATAAGGGTAATGGTATAATTCTATAATTATTTTATGAAAATTCATTTTAAAATAAAATATTGTAAATTTTCTTCTAGAAATTCAATATAAAAATTGATTAATGTGGGGTCATTACATGTATGGGTCTCTTAGAAAAGTGATTTGGTATTTAATTCCTTGTATTACCTCCATTGATTCCTCATTATTGGTATTTTTGGGGGATTACATGGATGATATTGTGTTTCAATTATTTAATTCTTGTTATTTTTCGGGTGTGAATTCACCTTGGGATTCAATGAGATCAAGTATTATAGAATTCCTTAAGAAAGAGAGTGGATTTTACATGGATTCATTACTAGGAATTCTATGAGGTGACTCCCACTATTATTTAGGCATTTTCTAAAATTACATAATATCTTATAGTAAAGTCATATATTATTTATGGGTACCCAGTTGAATGTTATGGGATGATATACCCAGATTCAGCTTTATCATGTTGAGTGTAATTCCTTGGTTGAAAGGCATGGATTCCAATTGAGTTATTCCTCTGAATATCATGGGTTGTATATTGAATTTAGACCTTACAAATTGTATCTCTTAGAATTATTGGATGGTAATACCCATTTGATACACAATTATTACATTAGATTACATTATTGTGGTTGATATGGAATTTCTCATTAGAGCCAGATTGGACCAGGAAACCTCATTCATATTCAACGACCATTATATGAAGAAGTAGATGAGTTGGCATAGTTTTCTACTCTAAGACCTAATGATTGATTAAGTTTCTATTATTTCTATATTTTATAATTATTATTTTATTAATTATATATATCACACTAAATCATGATTCATAAGAACAAAATATATTTCATTAGATGCTATTGGTGGTTCTCTAATGAGTTTTTCTTATACCCAAATCGAGCCTCTATTTATTTATCAAGAAGACCTCATGGATGAAGATTGAGATTATGTGAAGTTACATGTAGCCAATGATTTATCATATGTATAGGATTGTATTTAAGAGTTGGGAGATGGTATAAAGCACTATAATTTTGGTTTTTTTAATCTTTTGATTTTTACCATTTTTTTCACTTTTGGGATGGTTATACATGACATAAATTATATGTATTCCTTCCAAGAAATTATGTGAAATTAGTATGTTATTTCATGGGATATTATTGGTTTGTTAACAATTTTTTCCATTTTTGAATATGATGTGTCTGATGTTTATCTGATTTATTTTCTGTTAAACTCTAACTAGAGGGTATAATATGCCCACCAAATAACCTTTGGGCACTCATCATGAGTTGGAATCCTCTATAATATATGGGTTATCTTAAAAACATATAAAAAAACACATTAGGTAATTGTTTTATTGAAACTTGGGTCGGGATGTTACACCATTTCTAGTACATAATCATATCAAAACTCATCTTGATCTCTTTCCCCAATCACTGGGAGGATGACAACTATATCACCAAATTGATCCTTTATTTGATAAAGATATTATGTATAGATTTTTTAATGTTATCAACTTGAATTACCCCATTACTTTTAAAGATAAATCAGATGAAACAAAATTCCAAGGAAATAATTTGGTAAAATGTTCTAAAGGTTAGGGGAAATCATTTTGGATCCAAATAGTTAAGAATATTTTTCTCAGATGATATATATATAGTTGAAAACTATAGGTAGGAACTCCAGTAAGATAAATAGGAACATAGATCTAATAGTAAATCATATATTCCTTGTTTAAGTCCTATTATACTATATGATAAAATATTCTATGAGAAATTTCTTTATAGACATAAAAATATAGGATGGTGAGTTTATCCAAACACACAGATTGAGAGAATTTCCCCTAGTTCTAACTAAGGAATGATTTTATTGGAGCAGTTAGCTTAAAAATTTATAACTCAATTCAAGGAGAATCTTTATGGTATTAAGTGTTGGTCCTTAATCAATAAGTATAAATTTTATATTGATTCATTATTATCCAAGGAAATCTCCCATTCTTGGATTCCGATCATATTTCAACAGAACTCATGGAACACCTTATTGAGGATCTTTTGAATTTAAGAGTTTTTGGAAGAAGTTTCCATAATAAAGACATATCATGTTGATTTTTGATCTATGTAGTTTCACATAATCATTTTTTCGTTAAAAAGAACAAGAAACATCAATATAATGGAATATCATTCCCTTGTGAATATTTGCAAATATCAACAATACCAACATTCATCAATCACTATAAAATTATATTTTAGGTATCAATTTCATCCTAATACAGAATCTATAATATCTATTCAATAGTGAATATGGCTTGTCTCCATCAATCTTCAAAAATAATGTGTATGATGAGAAACAAAATATCCTTTAGCACGATCAAGTCGAAGAATTAGTTTGAAGACCTCATTTTGGACTCTAAATTAATTTTTATCAAAAAAAAATGTGACTTTAAAAATCTTAATTTCATGTTTATGACATGATATGTATGTAGGGTTTCCCACATTTGATCATTAATTCACCAAATATTCCATTGATGGGAAATTCAGGTTACTGTATATTCTTTCTTACCTTTTCAATCCTATGATTCTAAATACATTTGTGTAGGATATTATAGAAGAGAGGGGAAGAAACAATTAGTTGATAAATCCCACATTATTTCTACCCACAATAACCTATAAATTGTTCCTATAAATCTATGTATAAACCTATATGAAGACTTAATGTGGCATATCAACTAGATTGAGAAAAAAATTCTATAACTAGTAAAAGACTATGTCATACTGTCCAATTATATAAACCCACCAATAACCTTCATCTCATCCACTGGTAAAGAGGATGTTTCCATCAATATAACACCATTGATAGAGGAAAATACCACTACGTATTCTATTTTAATTAATCATTATTCTGTCGGTCTTTACATAATGTTTTTTCCTAGATATTATTCAAATGAAAGAGCCAATCCTCTTTGATCCTCTAAAAATGAATCCAATAAGAATAGTATATTTTTTTGGGAACATTTATTTAATTTTCATGGTATGAGTTGTACTAAAAGAGTCCTACCAATTGGGAGAAAGATGTGATTCTGATGGAAGTAAAATTTACCCTATAACATCTCACAGATCCTAGGGTTTTAAAAAAATTTCTACTCTTTATATTAGTGAATATGAGGAAGAAGAAATCAATTCTGTTCATCTAATATTCAAGGAAGGTGTCTAGACCACTTTTGATTAAATTGAAAAAGTTAATCTAGGGACATAAGAACACGTGTATCCTACTTTGATCAATGCAACCTCGTATCCTAAAAAATATGATAAATATAACTCTTTTTGAAAATAACAATAAGAATTATTTTTCGAGAAATTTATATATATGTTCTAGTTGAAGATCTATATATTTACTAATCATTTATGTATAATGGGAAACCACCACAGCTATGAACAATAATTAAAGAGAATGTATCCAAAGCATGATTAAAATGTATAATACAAAGTAGATAAGATATTTAATGGAAAATTTATTTGGGAATTTCACTACAAAATGTTTATTTCCAACAATATCCTTATCAATAAAAATAATTGGAAAATTTGGGTCTGCTATGATTTTAGTGGTCTTAACTACCACTATGCAATGGGAAATTCCAAAATTCTAATCCCCAAATTACTTATCGATATAATAGTGATTTTTCTTATAATCTAATTTTTGGAAATTAATTTTCGTTATAAACATATTTAATTGTACCTCTAAGATAAGGTGGAACAACCTTAATAGAACCCCAAATGGTATACGATTATCAATTAATTACCTTTTTCATAAAAAATAATTTCACTTTAATAAAATTTCTTGCACTATATTTTTAATTTCATCCTAGGGAAGCTGTGAGGTGGCACATGAAAGATCTGGAAGCTAAATCTCCCAAAAAAATATTATTTTCCTACTATTATTGGGGAAATATTCAACAAAATTTAAGAATATGGTTTGAGGATGCATCCTCTAAAAATTTATGTTGGGGTAACAATAAGGAAATTATTTGTCTATATGGTATGTCATCGTAAAATCAATTTTGACCCTAAAAATACTATTGTGATACTTGATATTAATACTCATTTAATCATCATGTAATTCATAGGACTCTAAGGGGTTAATTATTATATTATATTCTTTAATGAAATTCTCAACAGTAGTGTTTTACTTCACAAATTTGTTGAAGAATTGGTTTTCCTATCTCTAGGATGAATAATTTCATATTATATTAAGGATCACAAATAGTTTGGTTCAAAAAATTTCATTACAAAATTTATTTTCTTATTCTCAATAAAAATACCCATAAAACACAGCCCAATAAACTAGAGGTCTACTAACTTTGGGTGGATATTTATGAAATAAATCAACTTCAACATAAATAATTATTTGTTCTAACATCCATAATATTCTCTTTGAACCCTTTGATTTTCTAAAACATCATGGGATACCGTGGGGACATACATAATGAAAGTGTGAGAAATAATCTAAATAAAGAAATAATTAGTTTAAACCGTGAAGATAAGTAATATATGTTTACGTGCTTCACTGATCTTAGACAAATAATTTTCACGATGGATTTGATACAAGATATATAAGCCTAGATACAACCATCCATTGTTAGAAAATAAATAAATAAAATTTTATCTCATACATCCCAGGATATTTTCAGTTTTATATATTTAGATAATTAATAAAAATTATAAAACTAATAAATTCCATGTACTTTCCAATTAATGGATATTTTTTTCTAATATATATGTAAATATTTAATTCATATTAAGTCTTCAAAATATCCCATACATTTTTTCACACGTGTTATCCTTATAAACATGTCACATGTAATAAATTTTTTCATAACATGGTTATTCAAATAATTTGAAAGTGCTGAGATCATTTTCTCATTAAGGGAAGTATATAACATAATATTTTTAAAAATAATTGAATACATAATATGGTAAGAATAAATAATATAAATAATTCCATAATCAACTGAAAATAATATTATTCCATATCCATGACAATTAATTAAAACATGTATATTAATAATAATAGTATTATAATGATGAAATTCATAATTTTAGATATCAAATAATATTTTTAGGGCCTTAATCTAATACATTTTACTAGAATAGAGAGAGTTATACCCCAATACTGATGTCATTTTGTCTCATTAGACTCATTAATGCATCAATGGGATATATAATTCTATTCCGAATCCATAACTTATTTACATCGAATATATTCACTATAAATGTAAACTACTAATTTTATACAATTATATAAAGAAACTATACCTGAATAAAACATAGAGATATCTATAATAAAAATATGAAATGTCAATACATAATCAACCTGTATTAACAACCAGTAATCATAAAGAATGTAAATTATTTTCCCCATGTCAACGAATGAGATATCCTGATCATAACATATCCAAATAAATAATGTGGATGGTCAAAAAATTATAGTAAACATTATAAAAATCAATGATATTGGTATAAAAACATAGTGTATACCAATACTTTTCCCCATAACTAGAGAATTACATTCAAAATAGTTTGACATCATCCAATATTTATTGGGTAAAATGTTATTCTCTCTCATTATATGTCAATGAGTATATGGATATGTAAATACAAGAATAATATGAGAATAAGAAAATCATGTATTAGATATTATTTTTTTCAAAAGAACATATCCCCTTTGAAGAAAAATAAAAAATTAATAGTTTTAACACAAATTAAAAAACCCATTTGTAAATGAGTTATTTGAATGGTATCAAAAAAGGCATCAAACTCCAATTTCTTGATTCCCAAATTTTAATCACCCAAAAGAAAAATATATATAATAGAGAAAATATTGAGAAACATAAACCCTTTTAGGGAAAATTATTTTGAAAATTATGGTAGAAGTAGATGCAAAAAACATAAATTATCTTTTAGAAAAAGAATTAACATTGTTAAAAATTACATTTAATTTTAAAAGGTAACTTTTGAAATCATTATATTGATGCTTTTGAGAACCTTTACTTTAAAACTGATACAAATTAATGGGTTATTTAATATACATAATGTTTATGTTAGAGAAATTAGGTGATTAAAGAAATCATTTTAAAGTTAAAGGAAATCCATTTTATTATTTTCAAAATCCCTTTTTCAAAACTCAAATTGTAAGAAGAGTATTAAAAAATTCCTTTGTATTGAAACATAATTTTCCAAAAAAATAATATAAAATATCATATAATAAAATATTATAGTGGGAGAACCCAATCATGGAAAAGGAATCTTCATTATGAAAAATTACAACTCTAGGAAAGGAGATTTGAGTTACTGATATCCCTTATCAGTAACATACTCTTTGAAGAATTAAACATTTGAAAAGGGGTTCATGTGGTAAAAATATAAATATTTCAAATATACCTCAAAGTAAAATAAAAGGTTAAAATGTACCAAAATTTTAAGAGATAAGTTCAAGTGAATGGTAATAAATTAATATATTGAAATTGTATTACCAAAAAACACTTATGACGTGGATAACACTTGAGTCAAAAGACAATTGTAGAAAAAAATTATTTTCGGTTAGTATATCCCATGAAATATAAAGAAATAATGTATAAAATTTTCATGAAATATTATATAAATAGAACATCATATAATAGAAATATGGTGCATTAATTGTAACATGTCTCAAATAATTATAATTGAGACCAAGAAAAACATTTAATATTGATTAATACTTTAATAAAATCACATTGAAATATAATATATGTAATTGAATAATAAAAAGATTTATTAAAATATAATTCATGATTTAGTATAAAAGTATGTAATATATACACCACATAAAATAAATTAGTTTCATATTACAAAACATGTCTCAATGAGAGGTATTTGAGATGAAATCCATTACCACGGTCATGATTCATTCTCAACTTGCACAAAACATCAGGAATAATTAAATTAAGTTAATTAACTTCATAATAAATAATATTATTCATAACAATAAAAATTTATACTTTTTATTTACAATCACCATATACATATGAATATTTTTTATATTTTACCTTTTTTGAACAATGTGCATAAGTAATCATTATTTCATTGAACTAGTTTTATAAAAATGGTTTTGGTGTCTATTATTTTCCAAATTTTACCCCTATTAGGTCATATGAGGAACTATAATAGATTTTAAATGATATTTTATTGAGATGAAATTCACTTCATAGAAATTTTATATTTGATCAATGATGATAAAATCGATGATGTGAATGTTTCAGTGATTCTTGATGAATAAATGGTGATTTCGTAATTAATTAGTAAAGTGTTGATATAAAATTACTAGAACCAAAAATAAAAAATTATTCTCATAGTAATATCATATTATATTATTAAATAATTTCTTATATTCATCAATTATATAAATGCATACTATTTTCTATGTAGGTGTTTAAACCAACTCAAACATGAACCTACCATGACTATTGGATGATTACGAGGCTGTTTAGTTGTATAATAATTATACCAACATGATAATATAAAATAATAAATTAATAAAAATGAAATTATTTATTATTTATTATTTTATATATCAGAGTATTAAAGTTTTTAAATTTAAGATAGTAAATTCAAATTCATTAATTAGAAGGAAGGTATGATTTTCCCCTTAGTATACTCATTTTAAATGATTCAATTAGAGACAATAATTTATTGATTATATAATAATTAATATCCCCAATTTTTCATAATATAACATTAAAAATATCTTAAAAATAATTTCTCTCCTTGAATAGAATCCTTGTAAGATGGTGATGAAAAGAAAAATAAAAAACAATCATTATATAGAGGCAGTTTTCCATGTGTATGCATGATTGATGATTTTGTTTTTTATGGAATGTGTTGAAATATTAATATGGTTTATTGTTTAAGAATCATAAAAATTTTTATTAATAAAATAATTATATATTAAATCTACATTATTTAAAATTCTTCTTATTTGGTGAAGGAAAACGAAACATGTTGAATCATGGATGTGGTAGTTCACACAACACACAAATGAAGGTTTGGTTTTCCTAATATAAAAGGGGAAATGTGATTAAATATTATTGAAATATAATACTATCATTAATTATATAAAAATTAATGATTTTTTTACATAGAGATTTAAATTTATAATTTTATGATAATAAGATATTAAAAATAAATTATGTGGAAAATTATTAATTATGTTGAACACTTTTAGATATCTATGAATTAACCCATTAAAATGGATAGAATTTTCAAATTTTATTTACAAAAATCTCAATATATTGAAATGATATTTTAGGGGATGTGAAAATGGATGGTTAATGTATGAAGGAAAATTTTTCTAAGGGCCTTGATTGGGTGGTCATAACCCTCTTTTATAAAAGGAGATAATGGTGTTTTAGAAAAAAACTAAACAGATGATAATGTGTTCACATGTTAAATATATCAAGTTTCTCAAAATTGAGAAATTACAGATTATGTAATATATAAGGTTTATTAATATCTCATACATTCAATTATATAATTTTTTTTATTTTTCAATCCCTTGACCACTTGAATGATCAATTTTATTATTTTTTGATTTATCATGACAACGAGTTTTTACCTAATGTAACATAATATTTATGAATAAAAATAAATTGGTCATTATAAGATAGTTTTGAAAAATTGATTATAAATTTAAAATATATTTCATTTCATTCAATTTATAAAAGTGATAAAAATAATTTTAAAATAAAAATTTATAATGTATTAAAGACACTTTTTTAGAAAATATTTATTCTCTGCTAAAATATCAAAAATGGGTTTGTAAATTGAAGGAAACATTTCTAAAACTATAAAGTTAGATATAAAATACATATTTAATCTTAAAAACATGTCTTAACAAATTTTAAATTCATACTTATATACTAATAATGTCACAAAAGTTATTTTATTTATAAAAAATATATTATCACCCAAAAAATTTAATTTTAAAAAAATATTAAAAAGTCAAATTAAGAAAATATTAATGTTACAAAAAAATAATGTTTATTGTTTCAAATAAAAATTATAAATTTTATAAATTTGTCTTTTTAATGAATATGTAATATATATTGAAAAATATTTTTTATAGGTAAATATCTTTTTTAGAAGATTAACCATTTTTATTCATATTTTTTTATAATTTACTAATTATATTCTTTTTAAAAAAATTATCAAATATAGGTTATCATCATTAATCAAATTTATACTGAAATATATATTCATACCATATAGAAAGTGAATATTTATAAAAATAAATTTATATGTACTAAAATGTTTGTATTATTCATTTTATTTGTACAAATTGAAATTATGTAATATTAAAAGTATCATATATTTTATTTGTATAAATATTTCATTAAGTGGTTATTCTTATTTTTTAGAAAAAAACTAATGACTAAGTTTTAAATTCCTACTTAATATTTATATTTTTATCTAAATATATCATAGTTATACTTTTTCCAGTGTTTCATGTGGATAATGATATCAAACATATCTGGATAATTTAAAGGAAGGCTTATATTAAGATCATTGCATCATAGGAATGTGAAAATAATATAAAACATGACATAATAATCACAAGTCAATGATATGTAAAATAACAACAAAACATAGTGTCTTTGGGTAACTGGTCGTGCAACACACTTGGTATCTCATGAGGTTAAAATGTTACCCAATGAATTTGGGGTGTGTAATTTTTTCCCACTAATCATATTCATGATAAGTATATGCATATGCGTGGCATATTAGTAAATCATACATAGGAGGTAACTACAAGAAAATATTTGGATAAATGAAATAGTTTACATAGTCTTATATTAGATAATATGAAAATAGAATATATAAGAGATTACATTAAAATATGGTATTTATGTAGTAGAATATTCACCTGAGTGATTAAAGAAGAAAATTCCCTAAAGAAAAATTCTAAGTAATTTAAATATATAAAATTATTGGATAAGTGGGTTTGGAAATAATATTCTTAAGAATGGATTTAAGAAAAAGTGTAATGCATTTTTAAAGATGGTAAGAGTATAATAATTTTTATGAAAACAAAAATGAGAAAAAATTGTTTTTCAAAAATATTATTGTTTTTAGAAAACATTTATTTTTAAAATAAGTTAATTATGTGTCACCTAAAATGGGGTAGGAAATATATAGCTTCTCTTCAATTGGGTTTTCCTAACAAATGAAATTGAGAAGGGATCCATATAATCAAGTATAACCTTAATAATAAAATTTAAATTACACTATTTATATATGAGTGGAGCCCTTATATATATATAATATAAAAATTCATGAAAAGAATAGAGTGATAAAATGTGTTTTAGATAGTGAATACATAACCCAAAATAAAATTTGGTGGTTTAGAAACTTCCTTTCCTTGGGTCTTGACTCGCTTAGTATGATCACATTAATTCCAATATAATCATACAAAATTTATCAAATAATTTATTATTAACTATATTCATCTATATTGTATTTATTACTATTCTATTTTTTAATTTAAAATCATTTTTTAAAACATCTTGTTTATTCTTACTCTCTTGAGGGTGCTCATTTCTTAGTTCCAAAGCCGTTTAAGTTGGTGGGTAATTATCGATGTTCTTTTAAAATGGGTCACTAACTCCAAATGTAAAATGAAATTATATTAATTTCAATATTTATGTTTAAATAGTCTCAGAAATCTAAATGTGTTCTGATGTTGGGATGATTCATTTAGTATAAATGTTACTGAAATACAGTTACTTTATTTCAGCAGCATTACAGACAATAATTAAATAGACTCATTTTATATAATTTACTTATTATTCCAACATTTTTTAACCTTACACAAGTTATAATATACATATTATAATTATATTTAAAAATAATATTATCTATATAACAATCCATGAAGGTGGTTGTGAAAGATGAAACACGTCGTCCATGGAGGAATTAATCCTACTGAAACCTGTTGATGTTTTTATTTTTTAAAAGATGAAAGGTGGATGGTTTATAGATATTGCACTAATATAATAAAAATTTAGTGTATTAATAATACATAGTTTTTATAAAATATATGGATATAATACATTGGATTAGGTATAAATAAAAACAATTTATTAAAATATGGTTTATATTATTACTTCTTTCGTTTGATGATTACTCTTAGGATACCTCTAAAGGATCCAAATAATGGTATTTTTGTAAGACTATTACTATTTATATGTGTCATATATGTTGGGGGATATAATTGGGTAGAAATTTTCCAATGTAATTTAATTATAGTGGGGGAAAGTGTAGGTGGTGAAGGGTGACATTTATAATGGGAATAGAGGGGTTCTTTCAAATATAAAATTCATTAGTTTTTTATTTTTTTTTAAAATATCATTGGTGATGATTCCTATGACATTATACAACAATTTCTATATTTTTATCTGATCTAGTAGTTTCTTACGTCACTAATTATACGATTAATAATTTATTTGACTTATAATTTAATGTAATGTACTTGTGGTTTCTTACGTCACCTATTATGCAATTAATCATTTATTTTTCTAATAATATATATCACCATATTATTTCATTTATAAATATTTTAAAAAATAATTTTCAAAAAAATATATATAAATCCACCAAAAGATAATGTGAACCTAAGGATTCCCAAAATGGAATCTATTTTATCAATATAATTTTATAAATTTGAAATTTAATAATGAAATTAAATCCTTATTTAGTAAAAAAAAGATTTAAGAAAATATTAAAATTTTAACATATAAAAATAACTTATGTTTTCATGAAATTTTATTATCTTATTTATAGAAATATATATTATATCCTGAAACCACATTATTAAATTTAAATTACAATTAAAACATTAATATGTATCACAAAAAATTATTTGAATGAAAATATATTATTCATATTTTAGAGAAAAAATATAATTATGATTTTATTATTTCAAACATTTAGATAATTATATTTATCACTTTTATTTAATTATATGATGATATAAACTAGTTTATTATTTCCAAATTATTATTTTACAATTATATTGCTTAATTTACTATTCCTAATGATCATATTTATATTTTAACTGTCATATAACATGTGTGCCATAATTATCACATTTCCTTTTAAACATGATATATACATGAACATTCACATAATTCATAATTCATTAATTCATTTACATAATTTCTAAAACCTTCCTTTATAATGTTTATCTTATTCTAAATACATATAATTCAATCTAGAGTATTTATGGAAGGATATTTATTCATAGGATATTTCAGACCTATATTGTTTTCCTTAGTGATTGCACTCTTCTTTAGTGTTTGTCTCCTGTTATTATTCCTAGATATTATAGAAAATGTCATTTCATGATTTTTAATGTTCCAATGAATTTTAAAGTTATTTTTATTTTTATTTATTATAATAATAATAATATTTTCATTATAAAACTTTATTTATTTCACTAATAGAGATAATTTTCAAGCCATTTAATATAGTACCTTCAACATCCACCTTTCTTGATACCACCTATAAAACGGATACCCCGCTTACTTTATCTGGAAATATTGTAGTGACTAATGGGAACACTATTTACTTAAAATAATCATGTGGAAAAGGATAATATCCTTTAATATTTCATCATAATAATTTGGGATGATGAGACATGATACTCTAATATCAAGAATAACATTCTTTCCTTGGTTTTTTCACTGAATAATCTGAGTCACTATTTTTAGAACCACTAGGTACTATAGGTATCTCATATAGACTTAACCAAATATAAAATTATACATCCATTTATAATTGGGAATTTAAAATTATGGGAGGTTATTCTATAATAGATTGAAATCCATTTCATGTCTAAAAATTTAATAAAAGGGTCAAAACTTAATAAAAGGGAAAGAGTTTTCATTTTACATCATACTTCAAATTATCTTGATGAAGTCACTATTTTAAATATAACTCTTTAATGGGGAAATATTTTTTCATCTATAAAACATCTCAATAATGAGACATGTACATTTATTATACCTCTAATAGAAAAAATGGTATAAGTATGGAAGGCTTGAATCTTAGTAGGGTTTTCCCGAGGATTGTATTTTTCTCTCCAATAAAATAGATCCAGATTTACTCCCTCTTGAGATCAGAATGATTCACAAATAAAAATGCAGAATACCAAACTAGTATTCCAATAATTTAAATATCCATGAAAATACTTGTTAAATAATTTAATATTAGTTTTTATTCAGAGTTGTTTATTAGAAAAATAAATAGTGATCATTTAATTAAGAATAAAGAGTTTGTTTCCTTTCTTTATTATGTAAAATCATATATGGATAAATTCCCCTTAGAACCAACACAATATTGAGTCACATGTTTATAAAATTCCCATGTATATGTATTTGACAATGAAGATACATCCTTAGTAGATTGATACAATGAAGATATGGTCATTTTCATCACACCTTGAAGGGTGAATTCTCCAATTATAAAAAATTATTTGGAAAAAATCATTGAAATGAATTCCACTATATATCAAGGAAATACATTATCCTATCTAAAACATTCCATAATTGGATGGATATCTCTTATGTAGTATTACCTTTAATGGTTGATTTGTTCATATAATTTATTTAATAAGGAATAAATATATATTTGATAATAAACATCATCCTTTTAGAGGACCCAAATTCTAAAAAGTCCATCAATAAATGAGGGTTTTATTGTGTCCTATTTCCTGAAATAAATGTTGATAGACCTTGATTTTTATATAGGAAATCCATGTTGGTTCCTATAGAATCCATCAATCATGGTCTAATATCTTCCATTAAATTTATACCCTTAAATGATTGTACCCTTTAATAATTGATGATAGTATAGAATTCAATAAGAAATTCAATTCTTGAAAGATATATTCTAAGTT
Organism: Viscum album; assembly: GCA_963277665.1. Taxonomy (NCBI): domain Eukaryota; kingdom Viridiplantae; phylum Streptophyta; class Magnoliopsida; order Santalales; family Viscaceae; genus Viscum; species Viscum album. The sequence goes on from OY728141.1 coordinate 1,216,060,272, forward strand.
ATTTCATAAAACCCTCTAAATTTTTTTACAATACTGAATAATCATATCCTTTTATCAAATGAGGGATATATTTCAAGGGTCCATAACTTCTAGGTATTACTAAGTTGCTAATGTTCATTCTTACTACCACTGATTTTTTCTCCAAATGGGCTAATGTGGTGCCCCTCAATGAGGTCACATGTAAGATCCCAAACTACATGGTTGTATTTTCCTACTTACATTTTGGTTTAAATCTCATTTTTTTGGATTATAAAATGGTCTTAGGGAGTAGGTATGGTCTTGGAGGTGTTCCAAAGGTTCATGACATGATAAAAGGGGAAAATTATGCCAATCTGTGCAAGGCACACAGTTAGCACATGGTTAAGAAAATTTTTTAGAATTCCTTTGTAATCATGAATTCGTGGACATAGGCACAACTTACGGTCGACGTATGGTCTGTTAAACCCTATAGCCTACCTAGGTAACCTTGAAACCTATATTCCCTTGGACAGTGGATAGGGCATGGTTTTTGCATGGTCTGTCAAACCATGAGGGTAAATTGTGTGCCCTGATAAAGATGGGAAAAAAATTATAGGATTTAATAACCTCACAAAATTTTCCTCACATTTCTTCTTATCTAATCCCTAGTGATGAACCCTAGAGGACCAAGACTCTAATAGGTGATACTCTGTCGATATAAATCCATTTGGACAATGTTTGGGTGGGAATCGAATATCAAGGTTTGTCTAATCCCTCTCTTGATTCTCTTTTAGGTTTAGGGTTTCATCCTTATCTTATCTCAATATGAATCTATAAACTACTTCTTTAATAGTTAGATATAGGTTGATTCATTAAAGGGTGGTAAATTAGGGAGCTAAGGCTTCTATTTTGAGTGAGGTCATCAACATATTTGAGGTAGGTGGTCTACATGTATTATCCCCAAGTTTTTCCATTGATTTGTGCATGTAGTGTTATGTTCTTGTTCCTTACATGATGTGTTCTTTATTTTTTTAATTATTTGATATAATTATTTTCAAAATAACTAATTTAACACCATAATGATCCTCATGGGATGTATGTAGGATGACTTGGCGAATTTAGGGCCACCCATGGGGTGTTTCGACTCTCCTGAACATGGTTAATGGAAATGTAAAGTTTTAAATTTACTTATGATTAAGTACATCCCTTGGGGAATGTTTAAATGGATTAATTTAATGATTAATAAAGGATTATGAGAGGATGTGTCTAGTCGTGGATAATGGATAAGGTATTGTTTATTTCAACATGTGAATGGGTTAAATAGAATTAATTGGAATGTTTTAATGAATAATGTTTTGTATTTGAATATGCTAGTGAGATAAGCCTCGAAAAAGGTAATTGGGTTAATAGTTATGTGATACAACTAATAAATGTGTTAATGGATTGTAGAATAATCTAATTTCATAGTTTAGTTTTTATTTTTGTGATATTACTAATGATATTGGTTATGTTTGGTTGTAATTTGGTTACATATAGTGAATTAATAAATAATAATGTCCACATGGCTTGGTAGAGTTGGGTATAGACATTAGGATCTACACACATGGGTCGAGTTGGACCAAGGCTATAAACTCCACCACTTAATTCATTGGTTAGACAAGTGGATGGAGTTCTATTCATCTGATGGTTTCATTCCACCTGGACTGAGGCTTCTAGGTGAAGATAATGTGGTTGATGTGATGTGTTTACCTAGTGTGATAAAACCTGATTATTTAAATATTAAATTCAATTAATGGACATGAATACTCTATTAAACACATGAAAAGGGAAAATTAAACATTGTGATGTTATAAGTATTGAATTAGAATTTAATGGTGTCTTATCATAGGGGAAAAATTATTACTAATGGATACATGGATAGTATTTTATTTACTTATTATTATTTAAAAATTTCATGAACAATCTATTTAGACTAGTTATTTTGTATACACATTTGGTGGTGACCTAATAAGGTGTACTCACACCCTACACCGACCACCGTCAGTTACCTGAGAAGATTTCATAGTTGTAGGTCGACTAAAGTGAAAATGTCTGGTGATTAGGAGTTGTGTCGGATATGGGTTGTATGTGGATTGGGTTCTAGAATTGGATTCAGGATTCATTAGGTGATTCTGGTGTATATCTTTATTTTGGGATTTTTTCACTTGGTACTATAGCATGACAATAAATATTTATTATTGGTTGTGGTTTGCACCAAGTTTGGGTGATGGTTATTCATGAATGTTTACTGGTTTTTCTTTGTTATTTTATTTATTTAATATGTTTTCTAATATATATTACTATGATAAATAGAGTATGGTATCCCCACATGACTCTTATACCCTCGCGGCTAGTCATGATCCTCTGGTATGTGGGGTAGAGTGCTTGAGATCATGTGGTGACCCGGCTCGGGGAACCGTTTTAGTGGCACCTGGGTCGGGGGCATTAAAAAGTTTTATTAGAGGAGGTATTTCTGTGAATTACTATTTGGTAATGGTAAATAGAATGATAGTAATGATTTAGGCCATGGAAATGAGCTCATTCTTGGGAGTAGCTAACCCAATTATGAGGGAAAACACATGTCACCTAGGGTGAGAACTTTTTTTAGGATATGTGTTGCTACAGTTGATGATATTTCACCGTTGGGTGGTGCACATGTGCTGTGATATGAATATTTTATAATATTTTTCATGTTGTCTCAATAGTATGGGATTTTACATTCATGAATCATTATTATTATCTAGGTATGTAGGGTACATGCATCATGGTAGGCACACACGGGATGCATGTGTGGATGATAAAGGGTAGGTTGCATTTGATCTTCTTGAATGTAATAAAAATGGTGTCTAATGAGATTAAGAAAATGGATAAAATGGGGCACTAAAATTTCAAATAATAATTAAAGAAGTGTTCTTGATAAGTCTATGTATGTGAATTAAACTGTTGTCAAAGTAGGTTGTGGAATAAAATCTATTTTGGAATGAGAATAAGGTAAGGCTTGAAACCATTTGAGTTGGATATCTTTTGTTATCCATGAACTTGGTGGGGATGGTTGAGGATAGTGTATAAGGTATGATTGGGCATGTTTTAGTAGTGTATTTGAAATGTGTTTTATGGATAGAGATAAATCTTTCCTTATATATTTTAAAAGCATTATGGAATGTGTTTTAAAGCACATGTTTGGCATTATAGAGAAATTCCACCAGGATGGTGCGTGCTGGTTGGGGGATATGACTATTTTTAAAAGAACACTCATCCTATATTGGATCAGGATAAAGTGGGGATCTAATAAAATATAGAAGGTATGTTTTGTTAGAACTTTGATCATTTCATGCATATAACGGAATGGGACCTAAGTCTGGTAGCATCGAGTATGTTCGAGTTGACCAGAGAGTTTCAACTGCCGCACCCTCTGACCTTTACTAGATAGGGTGGGCCAGAAGCAGTAGAGTTATAGATAGAGTATATCTAGACTATTATTGATCATTTGGAAACTCTTACCGAGAAGCGAGTCATGTTAGAGGATTATATGTTGTGAGGGAAGAAAAAACATTTATGGGACATCATTGTTCAAATGGGAAATGATTAAGGAATTATTTGGAATGATTTCTTGGATAAGTTCCTTAAACCCATATATCCAGAGACCTTGGGGAAGAGTAAAGAGAGGTATTTTATGATCTTGACCCAATAGGAAATTTTGGTGATGGATTATGCATGTTGTTTTACTGTTTTGTGATGCTTCATTCTAACCTTGGCAGGAGACGAGTCAGTTGTGGAGAAACGTTTTAAAGATGGGATGAAGCATGAGATCATGTACCAGGTGAAAATATTCCATTTGAAATGTTTTCCCTATGTATTTGATCAGACTCCTGTCTCAGAATGGGAACTAAAGGGAGATTCAGGTGATGGAATTGTGGTGCCAGCAAGGCGGGCATGTGGTGTAGCTTCTTAGAGTAGGAAGAATTTTTTTTGGGAATATCCATTAGGGTGGAAGTGTACAGAGTAGTCCAAAGAGGGGACCAACCTATTAGGGTGGAGACCAAGTGTTTAGTTACTAGGGTGGGAGGATGAGGCTCAGTCATGGCTAGTGTTCATGACCACCAGTCGAGTGTCATGTGTTTTGTAGGCTGGGCCATGTACTAAGGTTATCTAAGAACCCAACGAGGTTGGAAAATGAGGGAGGTCAGAGGTAGATGTCGAGTGTAGAAATATGGTTGGTGAATCCTTATATATAAGAAAGTTGGATCTCCACGGGTCATATCAGTAGGGGTAGTGAACATGCAACTCCAGGGTGACATCATGTATACCATCAAGGTTGTCCAGTGCAGGGCACTCAGGTTGGAGCCCAAGGTAGTCGGTAAGGTCATATTCATGTTCTCCAGTATACATAAGAAGGTGGCATGTTAGGACCATCTACCATTAGAGGTACCATTTTTGTATCTTACATGATGGCTACTATTTTATTTGATACAGGTTCTATGAATTCGTTAATTTTTCTCTATTTGTTGTTTTTTTTGGATTAACCATGGAATTGCATGTGGATTAATGTCATGTGATACTCAATGATGGGTACAGTTTTAGGATATCATATCGTGAAATGGTTGTTCCTTGGAGGTTGATGGATAACATTTTTTCTTGAACCATTTTTTCTAGTGATGCCAGGTTTTGACATGATTTTTGGTGTGGATTGAGTGGAGTTATATCAAACCCATATCGATTATTACTGACATTAGTTGATGTTGAGGTATCTCAATGGAGAAACATATTTCATTAGTGGTGAGTGGGATGTTCTAGCTGGTTGCACATGGACAATTTTCCAGGAGTTGTGAGAACTCAAAGTTCATGTGGCATGCCTTGTTCAAGATGAAATAGGAAAGTAAAGAAACATTCTTTACTCCTAACGTGGATCGATTTTAGGATGTTTTTCCAATGTACTTATCATGGATCCCACCAGAGAGAGATGTTGAGTTTACAATTGAATTTAAATAAGGGGATTTACTAGTTTCTATTCCTCCATATCAATTGGCATGGATGGAACGTCAAAAACATATAGTTTAACTAGAAGAGTTGGAATAAAAAGTTTTTATCTATCCTAGTACGACCCCTTGGGGATCTCTCGTACTATTTTCTATATAGACTGACATATCATCGAGGCTATGTGTTGATTATAGGATATGGATCAGATGATGGTTATGATTCCATACCTTCTCCCTAGAATCCATGACCCATTTGATCATGTCATGGGTGTCAATGTGTTATGCAAGATCGATTTAGGATTAGGATACCATCAGGTGAGGGTGAGACCTGATCACATACCGTGGATAGATTTTCAGAGCAGTTATGAGTATAATGATTTTGTGGGGATGTCATTTGGGTTGATCAATTCACCTACTGTGTTCATAGACTTGATGAACTAGTTATTCCACCCATATCGGGATCAGTTGTAATTGTCGTAATTGATGAAATCTTAGTGTACTTAAGAACTCTTGAATATCATGAAATATATCTTAACATCATCCTGAGTACATTAAGGGATTATATACACTACTCCAAGATATCAAAATCTAAATTCTAGATTGATAGAGGTAATTTCTTAGGGAACATCATTTTTAAGTCATGGGTGTTGGTGGATCCAGAGAATGTAAAGGTTGTGGTGTCCTCAGATCAGCCCAAGAACATTTTTGAAGTTCTACGTTTTCTGGGTTTGACTAGTTATTACAAAATGTTCATCAAAGATTTCTACCATTTGAGAGTGCCACTCTTAGGATTAATGATGTGGCCTTGTTTAACATAGTTTTTTCACATCTTTTTTTAATTATTAATTATTTAATTAACTATTTTTACACTTTCTATTAAATAATAACACTTTTTTATTTTTACAATTAAATTTTTTATTTAATAATTTCTTATAATTAATCATGTATTTGAAACTTTAAAATAGTTAATTGATAGTTTACTTTATTCTTATAGTCTTATAATTTATTATTTATTTTAGTGTATTAGCCTTCGTTTTTAATAATTTGTCATTTTAATTATTTAATTAATTAATTTCCTTAATTTTATTTAAATTACATAATTGTTAATTTGACATCTGATAAATGAAATATTAATTAATTTTAAGTAACATAATCTAAATATTAGTCATCATTGAACAATACATTAATTATAAATTTACTTTTATAAACCTGCTACTCTTGTTAAATTTAATTAAGTTATTTCCATTTATTAACATAATTGTTTAACAACAAAATAATTAACTGTCTACTTTAATTATTTCAAATTTTTTTATTTTTTAATTTAAATAGTTTAACTTTTATATATAAATTTTTAGTTTATGTTTTTTTATTAATTTTTAATAATATAGTTTCTTATTAATTTTAAAATTATATTTAATTTTAATGTATGAATTTTATTTTGAAACAATTAATAAATTAAGTTTTGTTTTTATTGTTTCATAAATACATTTAAGTCTTTGAGTATCAATAATTTTAGTTAATTTTTATGTTGTTGAAATTTTCTTTTGGTTTTAGTTTGTTTTTAATTTTTCAATGTATTTCAGTGTACCTGGGTCACAGTTATCTCCTCACGCCATTTCTGGTGACACCGCTTCTTGAACACCATTCCTAGAAGCCTGTTTCACCTTCAACCCGAAGCCTTCCACCGACTCCACAACCATTTCTCATCCACACACTATCACAAACAAAATCAAGAACCTGTACTACTTCATCTAACCAGATCTACAAAAAAATAAAAACAAAAACCATCTACATCTAGAAGAAAACATTTATCAGAACAAATCAGAATACCTAGAATCCACCTTTTCCAAATCTGAAACACATATCTCAAATCCAGATCTTCCACCTTGATTTGATTCCTTCACCACCATTAAAGAAAGATTCATTGCAACTATTTAAACCCAAATCCTATACTGCAACAAGGGTTGATTACTACCGCCATTTCTGGATTAGCGGAGCTGTGTTAGGAGAAGTCACTTAGATGGAGCGAAATACGCCCTTTCGCCACACCAGATGGTCAAATATTTCGTGAGAATCAGATCACGTTCTCCACACAGAGGGAGATTGTTGAGAGATGGGTGTGAGAACAATGAAGATGAGTAATATCACCACCTTAGTTGATCTGAAGTGGTGAACATTGGAGTATCTACACTCTGGAGGAGTTCTTGAAGCTTCTGTGATTCAACTACACAACACCGAAGGATCCGTGAGTCGTGCACCATTACACTGATCTGAGAGAGAAGAGAGATTCATACTGAGGAGATTGTCCGAACCCCGCTTCCAAGATAAAGCCACCACTTTCTTGGAGAAGAAACTGGAAGCCCTTTTCCCCACTAGCACGGCTATGGAGAAAAATCGGGGGGAAGACGATTACGTTATTAGAATAATAATAATAATAATAATAATACTAAAATTGAATATAAAACATAAATAAAATCTAAAATTATAAAATAAATAAACTAAATATATTAAAAAAAATTAATTATAATTAAATAATGAATTTAAGATACTTGATATTTATAAAACAAAATATTTAATTAAATTAACTAAAACAATTAATAATAATTTATAAATTGTAAAAAAATAAATATATCATAGTAACTTAATAATATTAATTCTAATATTTAAAATAAGATTATTTATCATAAAATATTTGAAAATAATAACCTAAAAAGCTTAAATATTCAAAAAAACAAAAGACTAATATTATTAATTTAATAATTTAATAAATACTAAACTTTTAATTTAATATAATTATTAATTAATAACTTTCAAAATTAATTAAATATAAATAATAACATGAAACAACATTTAATAAAAAAAAATTTTGACAATAAAATAATAACGAAGAATTATTAATTTAAATTTAATAACATTTAAACATTCTTTAATGAAACTTTTATTTATTGATAACAAATTAACATTTAAACGTTGATTCATTTATTCATTTTTTTTCTAACTTTGCAGGTTCACACATGAGATGGAAACACATCTAAATACCTTCAACATACTCAGTGAGACTTAGTTACAAGGTAAAAACGTGTGTGACATGTCATTCGAGAAACAACACACATGTGTGGTGCATAAGTGAAGGAACCTTGAAGTCGGTGGAAAATATGGGGTGACATGAAGCAAATTATTGTGGTTTTTAAAGGCAGAGCAAGTAGAAAATTTTTAGAAATGCTAATTTATTCCACGAGCATGCCTTTAGTGAGCAGATCCAAAGACTCTCATTCTATTTCCACGAACACCCCAAATTTGAGAGTGGACTCCCAGGAGCAACACTGGAGACAAGCTGGAGGATAAGGAGCCCGAGAGAAGAGTGGTATTTGGGGAGTTCTTCTTCTCTCTATCTTAAATCATTGTACTTTATTATTGGATGTTTTTCACTTCTTAAATAAAGATGATCGGAAGATTGATTTTCTTATCTCAAGAATTTAATTCTATTGGTTAATCTTTTAAAATTCTTCATTCACTTTACATTTTTCAGAATCATAATCGATCGGTGAGATTGATTAATGATTCCCTGTTCTATTGTTTCACACCTCAAATGTTTTCTAAATTCATAAATTCAAGATCAACTGGCGAGGTAGTCCTTGAATACATTTATCGAAGCGTTAATGTCTTTAACTTTGGAAATTTATTTTGAGTTTATTTCCAAATGTTATCCTTTTCTAACTGTTAAGCAGTTCCACTGATTTTTGAGTGGAGAACTCCTAAATTCAGTCATTTGTGTCTTCAGTTTCCTGGTGAGGGAGACTTTTTACCTTTTTTTGGAGATATTATTCAATAAATATTAGTGGGAAAGTTTTCCTTTAAACTTGTAGTTTTGAATTCTTCAGTATTACATTTGATCTTCTCCTAAGACCTTGTTTCCTTATTTTAGTATTTTGTTCTCTTATGTTAGTTTTATTATAGTTCTTAGTTCATCAGTATACTAGTAAATGATTTAGTTTCTTGTCAACATTTTTATCTTTAATGGTTTCTTAAAAAAATAAAAAGGTAATAAATATAAACAATGTTCACACGCTCCACTACTAGCAATAGTGGAGTTTATTTTGAATAAAACCATAGATTTCACACCTACCATCCCCTGGGTTTATCCTGCACCACTAGACAAGTATAGATTATAAATAATATTTTGAGGGCTGCCATGACCTCCTGCCACATAACGATTTAGCACCGTTTCTGGGGAAGGCACGTGTTGAGTGTTCTTAAGGTAAAAAAATAAAAAAAAATACATAAAAATATACTTTTCTATGAACATTCATTTTTGTTTTGAATTCAATTTTCTGCTTGAACTCTTTGACATTTTTTGTGTGTTTAATATGTTTTTCTCTTAAAAATGGAAGTTCGCGATAATTTAAATCAATTTGGGTCTCACTGTGTTTTTTGTGACTGTTATGGATATACTCCCTAGTAGCATGTCTATAACCAGCCACAACAGGATGCTTACATTGAAGAAAATGAAAAATATGAGTCTAATTCTGAATTCCTAGATAAACATGAATTAATGGAACCTAAATTGGACTCTAGGGAGGATGTTTGGAATTCATGTTTTAATAAAACCCATGAAATTCAAGTTAAATACACTCTAGATAATGGTCAATGAATGAAAATATTGGATAACATGCACTTGAAATTACAACATAGGATTAAAGAACAAGAAGAATTTGATGAAAAAGAAAAAGAGAAAGTTTATAAAAGATTTGAAGATCAATTTGAAGAGGAAAGTGATAGTGAAACTGGGCAGTAAACTTTTTACTTTGAAAAATATGATTCTGTTGAATTAAAATTGGAAACAACCTACCCATTGAATCAAGAAAATATTGATGAATACCCCCAAAAGAACATTAATGATGTCAAGTTGGACAATTTTGAATATGAATTGAAATATATTAAAAAGTCTTTCCCAAATCACATCATTATTCCTACGTTGGAGAAAATCATTACTTTAGAAGTATTGATAATGAAGTCCCTCCGGTTGAAGATAATCTAGAAAATAAAAACTTGAAGGTAAAAAATTCATCACCCAAAATTTATGAAATTCTAAATAATGAGCCTAAACTAAAAATGGGGAACACTCTGGAAGAGAAATGTAAAATGGAAATAAAGGAATCTGAATTTTTTTAATTTGATCTTAACACTTCTCTTCCATATTTTGAATATGTAAACCCATCAATTTCTGATTTTTTTTGGATGATGATGATGAGGGAATGATATTTGAAGAAAGACTAACTGATGAGTTTTCATTTCCCTTTCCTTATAGTAATCACTTTTCTGAATCTTTGTTTTCTAAAATAGAATGTACTATTGCCATTTCTGGGGAAAACTATTTGAATTTGATCAATATGGATCATGAATTTATTGAATCTTAATTGAACATTACTCCCCCAAATTTTAACTTTTTATAACACACTATATATTTTCAATTGGAAAGTGAACCTTTTGAAAATAAACTCGAAGTAGAGGTTGAACACACACTGGATTCAAGAAGAATTGATTTTTCTGAAGCAGGTGATATTAATTATATTATTACTAATTAGGATATTTTGGAATAGATTTACAACATTGTTAAACCTAAATCTAGTACTGGTCAAAAAAATTCTATTCCATGTCTGTCACTTCAATCCTCAACTAATTTGAGTGCAAAAAATCTTCATGATAGCAATAGTAGTTTCTAGGGTAATTTATTCTTTATTACCAACAATCGTGATTCTGTTTAGCACTCTATTGAATCTTTTCATAAACCTACTATTTAGTATTCTCCCATAATCATCATTTAATTTGAATATGTTAATGTTAAGGTTGATAGAGATAGTTTTGAGGGAAATTTCACATCCTTTGAAACATCGAATTCATTTCTATCTTTACATAAAAATGTTAATTTTTTCAATTCTGAAACAAATTTGGAATTTGACAGCATCACGTCCATAATTGTCAAAGGGAGTTATTTATGGATTTTTTTCACCTTATAAGAGTTTGGTTTTTGTTTTATTTAGATTATAATCCCACATAAATTATCCTTCTATTAAAAAAATTGTCCAAACGCATGTGGTGGTTCCTATTAATGAAAAAACATCCACCTAGAGACTATGGTTAGTTGCAAGGTGAATCTGGGTGTAGACTATAAACCTAGCGCTTCATGGGAGGCGACCCATGGTTTTTATTTTGATTTCAATAAAACACAAATAAAATTCATATTAGATAATGTTCATCTGAAGAAATTAAACTCAGTGCTTCATGGGATTCAACCCATTCCCTTTCTTTTTTTCACTTTTGTAATATTTTGTGTTGAATAATTTGTTAATTTGTTGTATTCTATATGTTCTGTCTATACTGGTCTTTTGTAATTAGATTACATGCTCTGATTTTTAAGATGTCGTTGTTAGTTTCATAGAGAAGTGGAATTCCATTATTGGAAGAATAATGGAAAAAAATCAGGGAAGTACCTTACTATTAAATTTTGTTTCATTTGTTTATTTTTTATGTTTAGAAAAAATAGGTTGCATGTCCTATTTGTTTAAAAAAAATCTTCTATCTAGGTGTAATATTGTTTAAAAATATTCTTATTGAAAATTATGCTACATATGCTGATTTTTTTAATTATTATAATTCATAACTTGAGCTATTAAAAAAATTCTATATATCACCCAAATAAAAATAATTTTGCATGGGCTGGAATGTAAAATTCTTCATGTTTATCTATGCTGGAAATTGGAAATCAATAGTTTAAAACCTCTCACTGCATGAACTTAAGTGTGCAGGGTACATGCATTCTAAGAAATATATTATTGAACCTACATTAGGTTGGGGTGTTTTAGCATTCATTCATTTTCTTTATTGAACATATTATTGAAGTCGGTCTATTAAAATGATTACACCCACTGCACTGTGCACTTACACCTCACCTATTACTTTTGAGATATATTGAAAATAATTCATTGGACATAAATGTTAAAGCATGTACATTATTGTGAACCTATTGTTATGTTATTAATTTTGGAAAAAAATATTTTTTAACTTTAATGAGACCTGTTTAACTTTCCATTGATCTACTAAATACAAAATCACGGTTGAACCTTAATGGTTTAATTGGTCTTCTCCACTTTAGAAGTCATCTTTGGGCACAAAGTTTTTTTTAAGCGTGTGGGAGGGGAACAATTTCTTAATGTGCTAAATTGTGCTTAATTTTATGTGTGTGGGGATGTTATCTTGTAAACCTATAGTTTGGAATTCTTGAGTATTACATTTGATCTGCTCCTTCGACCTTGTTTCCTTATTTTAGTATTTTGTTTTCCTATGTTAGTTTTACTATAGTTCTTAGTTCATCAGTATACTAGTAAATGATTTAGTTTCTTGTCATAATTTTTATCTTTAATTCTTACTTAAAAAAATTAATAACGTAATAAATATAAACAATGTCCACTCCCTACACTATTGAAAACAATGGAGTTTCGTTTGAATAAAACCTTAGATTTCTCACCTGCCTTCCCTTGGGTTCAATCCTGCACCATAAGACTAGTGTAGGTTATAAATGATATTTTGAGGGTTGTGAAGACATATGGCGACATCAATTAACCAATAAGGGGGTTAAAATTTAGTGTTCAGAGCCATGTGATAATGATTTTAAAGAGTTAAAGAAGTGTTTGACTACCACACTAATTCTAATCTAACCCAAACCAAGTAAAATGTACACCATATTTTGGAATGCGTCTGATGTTGGACTTGCAGTAGTGATTATGTAGGATGATCAGGTTGTATCTATGGGTCTGAGTAGTTGAGACTTCATTAATGAAATTATCGTACTCATGACCTTGAACTTGGTTTTTTTGTTTATTAATTAATTTTTTGGAGGCATTACTTGTCGGGAGAGAAGTTAACGGAGTTTGTCAATCATACAAGGTTTAATTATATTTTATGGTAATAGTATTTAAATATTCAGTATATAAGGTTGGTTTATTAATTAAAATCCTTAAATTTTTAGTTGCTTTACACATAAGGTAAAGGGCATAGGGTTGCGATATGCTCTGAGCTAAAAGACTCAGAATCGTGTGGTTTTGAAATCCAACTCCAAGTGGAAAATAAAGGACTTATTTTCTAAGATGCACCTGGAAGTGCGGGATGGTCTTGGGAAATTTATCTTTTCAATAATAAAAATTGGGTTATGGATTCTATATTTGGTTTGGGAGATTCAGTTGGTGGATCCATAGTGTTTTTTTATGAAAGAGTCTTATAGGTGGGGAGTCACCTTCTTGTTGGTGTATTTTTGATGATGGTATTTTCAATGTTCATGGTCATCTTGTTGTACCTATGTGTATGCAGGAAGAGTTGATATGTGAGTTCCATGAATCAAAGTGGGTAGTGCATCTTAGTATTACTAAGATGTATCATGATCTTCATAGGCAATATTGGTGTCTATGAATGAAGAAGGATGTTGTGGGTATTGTGGCATGATATCTTACCTGTCAAAAAGTGAAGGCTGAGCATCAGCACCCAGGTGGTTTTTTGTAGTCATTTCTTATTCTGGATTGGAAGTGGTATGATGTTAGGATGGAATTTATAGTGATTCTTCCATGTATTCCTTAGAATAATATGTATTCTAGGTAGTCATGAACAGATTGACTGAGGCATACCATTTCTTACTGATCCACAAGACCTGCACAGTTGATCAATAGGGTGAGTTATATGCTTGATAGATAGTGTAGTTTCTTGGTGTGCCAAGAAACCTAGTTTCTGATCATGATCCATGTTTCAAGTAATTCTTATAGCTAGTATTACATAAGATTCATGATACCCAGGAGCCTTTTAGTTTGGATTATCACCCATGGATGAACGGGCAGTCATAGTGTACGATTTTGGTATTAGATGAAAGGTTGAGAGCTTGTGTTTTAGAATTATGTGGTTTATGGAGAAAACACTTTTCACTCATCGAGTTCTCCTTAAAAAATAGTTATCAGGCTATGATCTAGATAGATCCTTTTAAATCACTCTATAGAAGTTCAAGTTGATATCCATTGTGTTGGTTGGAATCTGGGGATTTTGAGCTATTGCGACCGAGTCTCGTGCAAGAGATTTCAAAAAAGGTTTTATTGATTCAAAATCATACGACCATGAGTAGGTGGAAGTCATATGAAGACTTTCCTCATAGACTCATTGAGATTGTGGTGGGTGATAGTGTGTTTGTTTGGGTGTTATTTAGGATATTTCACCATTGAATTTAGAAATATGGAATGTTAGAACCCAGGTATGTGGGACCATTCAAGATCATAGAGAGGATCATATTAGTCTCTTGGAAATAAGAAATTCCCTATAAATATAGTGGCATGCATGATTTTTTATGTCTCTGAACTCATAAAATATCATCCTAATCCATATCATGTGGTAAATTTTGAGTATGTAGAGTTGGTGGTGGGTGAATCCTTCAAGGATCGTCTAGTTTGAATTGTGGAACATATTGAGAATGTCTTGTGTGGAAAGCCTATGCCCTTATTTTGAGTTTTATGAAAACATGGAAATTTTCAGGAAGAAACATGGGGGTGAGATTCAGATAAGAGGTCCTAGTGGCAAAATACATTTTCTTCAGAAAATCAGAAATTATTGGGAAGAGAGGATCGAGGACGAGCCATTATAATGTGGGGATGATGTAGGATCCCAATCATCGTGAAGGTATGTACCTGTTTAAATTTTTTTCTCAATCTTTTAGTTTTTGTGAATGAAATGGTTTCAAGAAGTATAGAGGGTCTTAGGGGTGTTCCAATAGTTTAAGACATAATAAAAGGAGAGAACTGGACCAATCTGTGCAAGGTTCATGGTTGAAACATGGTTAAGATTACCGTGTAGAATTCCGTGGTAACTTTAAAGCCTTGGATAGTGGCTTAACGCACTATCGGCACATAGTCTATCAAAACATGTATCCTTCCTAGGTAACCGTGAAACCTACTTATCTTTTATAGTAGCTAGTGCACAATTTGTAAATTATTTGTCAAACTATGTGGGTAAACTGTGTGCACTTATAAATTTAGAAAAAATTAAAAAAAATCCATTATGGGATTTAAGAACCTCACCGGATTTTCCACCCACTTATTCTCCTCAAATATCTATTAATGAACCTTAAAAAACCTAGCTTTTATTTGGTGATCCTACTTTGATTCTAAATTGTTCGGAGCGTCGTTGGGTGCTGATCGAATATCTTGGTAAGACTAATCTATCTCTTGATTTTACTTTGGGTTTATGTTTTTCATCCTTCTCTTATATCCATTTAAATCTCTAAACACCATGTTTTCTAGAGATATATTTTTTGATGATTTAAAGGTTTGTTGAATTAGGATCTATGTCTTTAATTATGTGGGTGTTCTTCAATGGCTTTGAGGTAGGTGGTCTAAAACTTATATCCCTTGGTTTTTACATTGATTTGTGTATGTGGGGTTATGTTCTTATTCATTCCTTTGTGTGTTCTAGGTTGTTTTGAAATATTTGATATAATTAGTGTCTAAATAATCAATCAAACTCCCTCATGATCATTGTGGGATGTATGGAAAATGAATTGACCAATTTAGGGCCACCCATGGGGTGCGCCGACCCTTTGCAATGTGGTTAATTTAAATATAAAGTGTGAAATTGACATTTTATTAAGTAGAGACCTTGTATAATATGTAACTAGGTTAAGGTAGTTATTAATAAATGATTATAGGTATATGTGTCTAGTTATGGATAATGGCATTGATATTGTATGGCTTGGAATGTGAATGGGTTAAATGGGATTAATGGGAATGTGTTATTGAATCATGTTTTTTATTAGAATTTTTTAGTGAGTTAGGAATGGGGAATTGGAAGTGGTCTAAATGGTTATGTGATATAAATGATAAATGTGTTAATAGATTGTGTCATAATATAAATTCTTAGTTTAGTTTTTATTTTTGTGATATTATTAATGATACTATCTATGATTGGTTGTAATGTGTTTTTGTGTGGTGAATGAATAAATAAGTATGTGCACATGGTTTTGTAGACTGGGGTATAGATATTATGTTCTATGCCCACGAGTCATGTTGGATCGATGCTCTAAACTCCACACATCAATGCATTGGTTAGGCAAGGGGATGGAGTGTTATTCCCCTAACAGTTGTATTCCACTCAGACAGAGGCTTTGAGGCGAGGATAATGTGGTTGTGGAGATGTGTTTCCCTAGGGGTATTGGAATTCATTATTACCAAATGTATTAAAATTATTGAACATGCTTAATCCATTAAACACATGAAAAGGGTGAATTAAGCACTGAGATGTTATAAGTACTGAATATTAATTTAATGGTGGTTTATCATAGGGGAAACCATATCACTAATGTATACATGAATTTTCTTTTATTTAATTATCACTATTTAAAAATTTGATACACTATATTTTTAGTTTGGACATTTTTTAGACACCGTTTGTGGTGGCCTATTGAGTTATATTCACTCCCTTCCCAAGATACCATTAGGTACCCAAGTAGATTTCATGGTTGTCGGCTAGGTAATGGGAAATGGACTAGTTCTTGGGAGTTGAGACAAATTTGGGATCTATGGGGTTGAGGTTAAAAACAAGGAGTCCAGATCATTTTGGGGATTCCATTATTTATCCTTATTTTTGGTTTTATTTACTGGGTATTATAGCATAAAATGACATATTTACTATTGACTGTGGTTTTTACCCAGTTTGGGTGATGGTTATTCATGCATGGTCACTAGTTTTTCTATGTTATTTTTGTTATTGTATATGTTTTCTATTGTGAATTACTCTGAGAAAGAGGGTATAGTCTCACCACATGACTCTTAGACCCTCACTACTAGTCAGAAACCTCTAGTGTATGGGGATGCACGCTTGAGTTTATATAACAACCCCACTCAGGGCATGGGTTCTGTAGCACTCAGGTTGAGGATGTTGCATTAAAACAATATCTTTCATGAATTTCATTAATTCTAATATTTTTAAATTCTTTTTTATCCCAAAAAATATTTACAGACAATATCATAAATTTCTAGGCTTTTAAATTGAATATGATGTATCATGAAAACAATATCAAGTTCAACCATTCGTCCCACTATCATGTTGTAGAAAATAGACATATAGAGGCCTTCAAGGAAACATTATCTAATATCCTTCATAGGATAGTGAAAAAAGATAATAAGTAATGTCCAGATAAACTCATGCATTCTTTGTGGGATTATCACCCCAAAACATAATATTCCACTTAGGTTTCCCCATACTCACTTGTATATGGGATAGAGTTGGTCCTACCAATCAAGGATCAATTAACCACAATTTACTTCTCCATATTTGATCAACATTCTTATGAAGAGTATTCTTATATACATATTGATGAGTTAGGGTGACTTTATGAGAAATGTTTACACACCTTTCATAACCTTAAAAATCATCTAAATGAAGTCACATATGTGTTAAATAGTAAGTTATATCTCTTATTATTAAAATAAAGAGAATAAATACTTTCTATAAGAACTCCCATGATACGCAAAAATAAACCACCAAATCTTGAGCAAACAAATTGCAAGGCCATTATGACATACATATATTCTACTCTAACATGACATACTCCTATATCAAAGTGGATAGAGAGAACACCACACCCACTTATAACATAAGGTTTGTTAAGGAATATTGTGAATATTTTCACATTATTTTAATTAATACCAAGATATATGAATAATAATTAACATATAATTAAGTCCACTTTACATGAATTTAAACTGCATGTAAATGGAAATATTTGTAAAACCTAAAATTCTAAACAATGAATCATTATATTATTTTGTTAAATAGAATGACATATAGACCATCATGTAATACATCAAACTACATTGACTGGTATAATATATATTACCTAATTTTTTGAGTTATATCTATGTATGAGTTCCCAATGTATGGGTTTACTATCATATGTCGAGTCTTCTAATGCCCATGCATTAAGATTTAACAATTTCAGTTTAACTATGTGTTAATAAATCATTCATGACATCTTTACTCACTTATAATTCCAATTTAATCATCCATTTCATTATCATTGAAATTCATGATGATTATAAAAAATATTAAAGTACATGGAAATTTTAATTTTTAGTTCGATGATGGGTTCATTTAGTGAAAATATGATTACGATAGGATTTCATGCATTTGAACGTCTCTAAGAGGTGTTTTTCGAAAAAAATTTAGATTCAGGGAATGTATTGGGTGTGCTAAGGGATGTTGATATGAGTTTGGAATTTATTAGTGTCTAAAAACAATAGATTAAAGCCTTTGAAAATGATAATGGTTCATTTACATTGTGAATGACATTCATAAGGTGTCTCTGAATAGGATTGGAGAAAATGGGTTGAAGGGGAGGTCTAGCCGAAATATTCAAAGCATGACCACTTGAATCATTCCCTAAAATGTTGAACTATTATTAAAATAGAAAAATGGTTTCTAAAATAATATACCTCATCATGTTTCTTCTCTTAGGTAGTGTTTTCAAAGTCAGGGAACCTCACATATCACTTTACTTCACCTTCAATCTAGGTTGATTCATGGTGGTTCATCACACATAATCAAAGTATAATATCCTCCTTTCTCATTGTTTTTATTATCCCTTCTCATTTGATTTTGATTCAGCATCTAGGACTATAGGATGGAGAGTTTATCCATAGAAAGGAAAAAAACTGTTAGTTGACATGGATTTCGTATGTAGCTCATAGAGGACATCTCTAGAGGCTTTAAAAAGGTCATATTTCACTTTTTTACACAATATATGTCATTATGTTGGCATATTTATGTTTTTTTGGTGAAATTGAGGTAAAATTATTTGTCTATTTGTGTGTATAATTTGTTTATTTTATCTTCTCTATGATGGGGTGTGTGTCAGGAGTAGAATAGACCTAGTTTCTTATGATTTCGACACTATTAGACTGCTTAGTGGGTTCAGCACTGGTTATACAAGTTTGGGAAATTGGTAAAATTTATTTTATCAATTAATTGAATAATCTTTATTCTTGGGAAATTTTTCCATAGGATATCTACTGGAAACATAGGATCAGATGATTCTTGGATAGGCTAGATTGAGTCTTCATATAATATGGGCAATGTTTTAACTACTTGTTTGATGAAGGTGCTACTTGGTACTAACCTTACATCATAAGGTATGTTCTTTATGATACATGATATTTACATTCATTCAAATAAACCCATTTACCCATCCAACTCAATTACTTGAATTTTTTTGTTTAGATCTAGAATTTAATTTAGATTTATTGTCAAGAACACTATTGATGACCTTATTGTTCTTTGTGCTCTTGCATGTGGGCCTTTGCCGCTGATGGTAGAGGATATGCATAAAATGGTTTTTTTCACATATACACCACTAAGATGGGGTGAAAGATGTTTTTTAGGTACAACCATAGTAGGCCACATAGGGACCCTTGTGAAAACATCTGGCTAATTGTCTCATTGATATGGGTTGGGTGAGCGGATATTCTTAGTAAGACCTAGGAAATTGAGATGGGATATGTTATTTATCTAGTGAGGTTCCTATAATACATTCTCTGTTATAATTAGGAGGTTATGAGATATTAGATATTGGGATTTTGGGATGTAATGCAACTAATTGTTGAGTTTCAACCTTATTGTGGGTTGTTTTGAAGGCAGTCTCGAGTAGTGTGTGCCTATCATATTATGATCTAAAGGGCCCCTATTGGATTACATTGTTATGTGTTGGCCATGAGAACCCTAATTATTGTACCTTAATTATATATTGATCCATTGGACCTGATAAGGTTATCCAACTCATATTTTTCATTGGGTGGTTGTGATAAATTTTTAGGGAATGTGATATCCCATTAGAATAATGTTTTCTCGAAGATAATGAACTAGATAAAGGACACCAAGTTCAGATATCATGTAATTTAGTGAATTAAGGGACCCCGTATAGGGTTCCCATTTTATTTTATTTTTTGAGGACCCTATTGTTAGATTAACCAGTGAGGGTGCGTGTTGTGACTATTTGTGATGATCTTGTGTGTCACCAAAGATCATAAAATGATAATGTGAGACGGTTGAGTACTATTTTTATTGATCCCCAAGTTTCATAAACCTTGGAATCTTGTTGGATCATCATATTTTTGGAACACCATGGTTGACTACACTTGAGATTGAAAATTAATTCTAGTGTTTTGGAATTTCATTGGTGATACCTCTTGGGTTCGGTGATGGTGACCGATATCTTGGAACGCCGGATGTGATACCCTGTGGATTTGAAGATGATTTCTATTGACTATTAATATGATATTATTACCTCATATGGATAATCTAAGAGCTTGATGAGTTTTTATTCCAATGGATACCCTTGTATTCAGCATCGATGGTGGTTTATTTATTTATATATTTCTTATCATTTATTTATCGATGTCATATAAGAATATCGCATGCACATATCATTGTATTTATTGTCTATATATAAGATTTCATTGATGGTGACCTATTTATTTATTTAATTATAACCTAAATAGCTATCCATTACACATGGGTACCTGAGAATCTCTCACTTGTTACTGGATCACATTTGGTTGAGACACGAGTTTCAGGATGGAGCGATATAGCTTATGAATGTATATTAATCTTGGGATGAGGTTTGAATTAGAGTTATAATAGGTCCTTTAATTTTATTTATTTATATTAATATATATATATGTGTGTGTTTGTGTTTGTGATAATTATAGTGTGTGATCTATTTGTATATATGTATATCACAATTTTATTTTGAACTGTATGTTTCTAATACTTTATGATTTATCTGTACTCTAATGTAATGAATGTCTTTGATATATTCATTATTTTCCCAATGATTTATACTCTGATATAGTGTGAATAGTCTCCCCATGGTACAAAATTATTACCCCTCAACTATTTTATACAGACTATATATAGGGAGGTGGACTTTAGATCCAATGGGTATTTCCTGTCCAGACTCAAATTATTGCTTTGGGGTGACAAGAAATTGTAGTGTGGTATTATAGATATATTTTCCCAACAATTTATTTGAAATGGTAGCTAAATAATATAGGTATGTGTCGAAGATTGTGATTTATATCAAATACCAGTTCCATGAACACATATTCAATTTATAATTCCATGTTACATGGGGCTCATGATTGATTTTCGTGGATTATGTTGTTATGTTTATTGATGATTTTCACTTATTTTGACGCACATGATGTTTGAAATTGATTATATCACGCTATATATTTCTGGATCTTGTCCCATTGGAAATGTTTTAGTTGTTATTTTTGTCTCATACGATGAAGATACAAGAGTAATATCACGAATTAGGGTTTGGAACATATGATTTATATGACATTTAGGCCTACTATTGTGAATTTTATCATGGATAATAAATGTTTTAGTTATTTAATGTAACCAAAAAATATTATATAATGTTTTCTCATATAATTGGTGGAATTATAGTCATCTATAATATATATAGATATATTTATATATTTATATATTTATTTACTTATTCCTTTATGAATGTAGTTCATGTGGATCTATGGAGAGATGCTTGATGATGAGATTGACGATGTAGTCTCATGTGCATGGGAGGTGTAGTGACCCTAATATATCAAATAAGGCATTGTATGCCCTTATAAAAAACAATTTGTGGGTCATTATTCTTCATTTTAGATTAGTTAAAGTGCCAATAATAACCTATATGGCGTTTTACCATATATTTAGAAACAAAACTCTACTTAGCCAAACCATGTGACAATGGTTCACTAGAAACATCTCAACAAGGATGATGCCAATTATATGTGTATTATAATGTGATGTAACCAAATCCTTTAGGTATAATTTTTATGTGTATATGCTCAAATAAGGTGGGTATCCTATGAGGGTATTGGTACAAGTACATGATGTCAAATAATTAGACCCCATGTTGGTTTTATCTTATAGTTTTTGTCATTTAATGTTTTATTAACAACAAATATGGTGTTTTCTCATATATCATGGGATGATATTATATCCATACAACACACATATTTATGTTTTCATGATATAGATAATTTATAGTGATATCATTATACATACATTTTATAAGTGATGAGTTTTTGATTCTTTGGGGAGATGTCTTGTAGGTCAATGCTTGGTGAGGATCAATACCCCAAAAGGCTATATATTTAGCATAAGGTGCCTGTTTAATGTGTGATTGTTTGAGACTTAAAAGTGGGTAGTTGGGATATTTGGATTTCATGATGAGTTTTATATTGGATCATAGTTTAAAACCCATGTTTCATAGTTTATAAGATAATAAACTTTTAAACTAGGTGGGAGAGATAGAGACTTTTAGATTCAACTCATTCTTTAGTAACTTGGTTCTATTTGTTTTATGAGGTAAACCCATGAGAGAGGATACCCTATGATTTTGAACACCCCTGTAAGGTTTTGATAAAAAAATGTTCATTTCTTCAGTCTTCTTATGAAGAAAACATATTGAGTTCTTGTGATTTTGGTATAGAATCTAGATATTTAGTGTAGAACTAATTGATTAATTTTCCATGTTAACCCAAGATGTACATTCAATGTAGATGCACAGGTGCGTAGAATCTTTTGGTTTTATTAAAATTTAGGATTGGGGATAAGAATTTTGTTGTGTTTGGTACATGTGATGTGATCTATTTGAAATAGGATCCCAGATAGTTTTTCTAGATAGAAGATTATATCATTCCCTAGAGTATGGTCATCATTTTAGGTGTTTGAGACTCGATTCAATGATAAGAGACTTGTGGAGTCCTGTGTCGAGTTAAATGGTTTCTCATATAGATAGAATGTGACCCCTAGGAATTGGTGATATTTAGGTAACCTACATTGTCACATGTGGGGCCATTTTAAATTGAAATCACTGACAACCATATTTGTTCTGAGGGACAAGAGATTCAGATGGGAATTATTGAGAATGGTTTAGCATGATCGAAACTTGTGTGGTTATGATCACATGTGATGCGGTCGATCCATAGAACAGATTGAAGGTGTGACCCTCATTATTTATGGGTTTTGGAAGATTTATAATCATTACATTCTAATAAGCTAGGAATTGGTAGTAAATTATTTTTGCTTATAAGATCTCAAATATAAGAAATCTTGTCCATACAATTGAATATGTTTAGTGATTGATGGGAAATGGTACATATATGATTAGGATTTGGATTCTTCAATAAATGAAATTGATACTCTTACGGTGGGGACACTGGTATTATTTGTGGGTAAGTGGACTTCATGCTGAAAGGGACAAAGTGTGGCCATATCGGTCAATGGACAACCAAGGTGACATTAGTTTACAAGAGTGTGATTACATTTGATGTCATCGGGTACCATGATTAATAAAAATTTTAGGATTCATATGGGGTAATGGTTGGAGGTGATGTGCTTTCATCAAACTCATGGTGATAACTGTGTGATTTATGGGTTATTAGTGGGGTGAGACATGATTATTAACACATTTCAGGGGTGAAATACTAGTCTGTTAAACGGTTTTATGAGTGAACATGATTTTTTACTTGGTTTAGGGGGTGAACCATTTCTATATCTTGGTTTAAGGGAAAACCCCATGTTTCATCCCATGATTCATGGGATGAATCATATGATAAAACATATAAAAGATACATTTTGATATGAAAATTCATAGAATGCATGGGAATACTGTGTTATAGTTCATAGAATGTGAGATAACCTATGTGCGGGTTTCATTAGTGGGAATAAATGATAAATGATTGTGTGTCTTTTTAGGACCATCATTTGTTGTTAATGAGTGTTTTGAGAATAGTTATATGTGGGAGCTCTAAATGGTGTAATACTTGTGATTAGACATGGTGTGATGGAAATCGTGTATAGAGAATCATGTGGTATGTTGGTGGTGATTTGGTGGAATACTGGAGAACACATTTCCGGTGGGTGGTTCCAATGAAAGGGAGTATAATATATTTGAATCAGTCATTATTAGATAAATATTATGTGGGAATCATCATATGTTGAATGATGAAGTTGTTGATGAAATAGTGGTTTAATAGCATAGGTGGGCATCGTGAATCATTTTCTATATGATTCATTGGTGATTGTGGGAGGTGGATCATGTTTCATAGGATAGTGATCCTTGTGTTTGGATTTGAGCAATGAGAGCTCTTTCAGTATAAGAGGATAGAACTCAATGGTTCAATCATGAGTTAGAGACCCAAGTAGGTTATGTTTGTTTGATGAATTTTTAGAGTTACTTCTCGTGGATAAGAAGTTTAATGGTCAGAGACTATAATACCCCATCTCCAGATTGGTTATGAATGTCTGGGGTAATTTGAATTTCAGGTTTGGTGAAGGGTTTATTTTGGGATCTAGTACTTGGGCTTGGTTTTTAAGAATTTTAAAATATCACTATGATATTTTAATACATTTATTGTTTTGTGGGAATTTTATTGTGTGTTAAATATTAATGTAGGAATGATTTTGGGATGGATGTGTTATATAAAAGAGAAGTTGTATGTTATTCAAAATGTGAATGGTTCAGTCATGCATTGAATGAAATTTATGGGCTATCTCATGTCATGAATAGGGGAAAATAGGGTGAATAGGATGCCTTTCCTAATGTTTTATGGACAAAACACTTGTGTTACACCACTAATTTTGTTGGAAATTTTTTAATAATTAAGGGGTTTATAAAAGAAGAAACTCATTGTGGTTTCATCTTCATGATTGTGTTCACATAGGGTGAGGCCGAACCTCCCCCCTCTATTTCATTCTCCTTCAATATGGGTCGATTCTTGAAGGTTCATCACATAAAATCATGGAAATATATCCTCCCTTTTTATTTTTCTCCTCATCCCATATCATTTGATATTGGTTCATTGTTTATGGTTCCATTTTTGACAATTTGACATGAAAATTATGAAATCATTACACCTAATGGGGATTTCATCTACGAATTGTAAAGGATGTCATGAGAGTCTATAAGTAAGTATTTGTTATTTATTTGACACAAATTATTTCTTTTTGTGAGTTTATTTAGGTTTTATATATATTTTATGGTAAATTTTGCGGTCTATTTGGGTTTTTACCAAGGTTTGAGAGTGTGTTAATTTTTTAACGCACCTGGTTTTTTCGGATTAAGAAATTTTTATATTTCCCTTTATGTTTAGCACTGGTTATACCCTTTTGGGTAATTTAATTTAATTAATAAATTAATTATTTTAATTATTTTTGTGGTTGATAAATGTTCTCATAGAATCTCGGGTGGTGTCAAATGCTCAGATGAGGCTTGGATGGTCTAGATTGACGATTAGTTGAACATAATAATAGAGGTAAATCCTTTTTTAAGGTAAGAGGTCCTTAGTACTCACCATAGGGATTAATTAATTTTATTTATGATTTATGTGATGAATATTCACACTACTGATGGTATTTACCAATTATAATCAAACAATTTACTTATTTAATTTAAATTGATGATTTAGTTTACATGTAATGTCATAAATAAATAGAACAACTACTAAGTCCATGTTGGACCTTATGTGATGGATTGTTATTCTCAACCATTCATGGTAGAGTTTGTGAATAAAATCTATTATCCTGAATCTTAGACACATACACAATGGGGTGTTAGATTATTTGAGTGGGATATCCCTAATAGGCCATGTGGGAACAATTAGGACACCTTGAAACCAATTGTCTCTTTGACCTAGGCTGGTAGACTGGACCATCCTAATATGCTTGGGTAATTTAGATGATCCATATTCTATCTCTTTTGTGATGTGTATAATACATAACATTTCAGTTTTATGAGGTTGTGAGATACTACATACTGGGATTTTGGGATTTGTTACCCCTAATTGGCATGTTATGAATATATTATGGGTTAAATAAAGGGGACCTCGTGTAGGGTACCCCTACCATGTGATGAACTAAAAGACCCCAGTTAGGGTGACTTTTTTGTGTATTGTTCATATGGATCCTAAGAAGTATATCATATTAATGTATTAATAATGGGGCTCTAAGTATGTTCACTGACTCTTATTTGACCCTAGGAGGGTGTGTGATATTGTTGTGGAATGTGATACCCTATATAATGAGTGTTGGACCAAGACTTATGAATTGGAGAAAGGACCCCAGGTAGGGTTCTCGTGTTATGTAGTTACCTAGGGGAACCCATGTTAGATTCATTTCTTATGTTATTAGTTAGGTTCCCCCAGTAGGTTCCCCGTGTAAGAATGACCCATGAGATTTCATGTTGTGAAGGTTAGTGATGGTCACATATGTCACCATAGAACATGGAAAAATGATTTAATCCCATTGAGCCCTAATATGATTGGTTTTCTATGTTCATTATCCTATGAATCATCTTGAAGCCTGATACTATTTGAATAGAAATAGTGATCCCATTAGGTTTGGTGATAACACCTAACATTTTGTAATGCCAAGGGTGATACTTATTGGGTTTGGTTATGACACTTGATATCATGGTATTCGAGGGGTGAAAACCATTCGGTTAAATAGTGATGCATGATGACTATTGATCACAGATGATTACTTCAGAGGGATAGGCTTAGATGTAGATTTCATGGAACACCGAGGGTGATACCCCTTGGTTTCAAAGATAACACTTGATTACTCATAACAACAAGGGTGATACCCCTTGGGTTTGATAGTATTGCCTAATTAATTGAATCGCGTTAGGTAACCCATGGGGATAGATTTTATTCATAACACTATGTACCAACTAAGATTATATTAGGGGTTATTATATGCACCATACATGGTTCGTATGGTCATCTGATGTGATTAGATACACTTTCACACTAGTTGAAGCCTGTTTGGTAGATTGATGACATAAACATAAGATCAATAATAGTTTATTTATTTCTTTATTAATTTTTGTTTTTTAACTGATTTTAGATGATAATACTATATAAACATATCACTTAATTTGATGGCTATGTATGGGTATGTGTTGGTTGTAACATATTGAGTTATGTAATAACACCATAATCGGGCGGTGATTCTAGTTGGGTACCTGAGAAGATCTCATTTGTTTCAGGTTCAAGTTGGGATGAGAACCAAGTTTATTTATCCGGCAGGGTAGATAATGTGTATGTATAATATGGTATGAGGTATGCCTTAGAGTTTCAGCAGGGAATAATATTTTCTTTATTTTTTAATATATATTTATATATTTATGAGATCATCCTAATGGGAGATTAGTATATACTCTATATTTATTCATTTTTTGTTAACACATGGTTATATCGATTTTTCATTTATATATACCTAGATTTGATGGATGTGATAAATATTTTATTTATTTTTTATATTATTTATACTTTGATAGAGGGGTTATATTCTCCCCATGGTACCACCTTGGACCCTCACTGCTAGTTTGCATCCTCTAGAATAGGAGGAGGAATTCTTGAGGTCTAACGGGGACCCCTTGTCCGTGCTCTAATTTTTTTTGGGTCATGGGATGCTTCAATCATTTCACTTTAACATGATACATATACTTGTAGAAGATACCACTATAACGGGTATATATTTCCTGATTCATATTATCTCATGATATGTAGTGATCCCAAGGATTCTTACTTTAGGTCCATCCCTAAATACCATAAACACTAATCTTGGTATTTCATCTCATAATCATTATTTTTAGGGTTTCTAAAATGAATTTACATTAATATGAATTCATTTTATTATTTGGAAAAGTAAAATATTCAAAAAACACTATGTAAAATTTTTCATCAAACAATATTAAATTCATGGAATCTTAGTCATCTTTAAATAATATTAAACAAAATGATGTATGTTCCACCTCATATGAACCTTAATTTTTTTAATAATTTCATCTTATGTAAAAAAAATTATATACATGAGATCCAGATCCATGTAAGATTCCTCAACATATGTTTCTCCATTATGGAAATCATGATAAGATAAAATTACCCAAACTACCAATGGGTTTTTCGCATTTTTTCTTTTATATTGAACATTCTCTTTAATATAATGACACTACAACATGATCATAATATTTTTACCCTAAACATGATCCAAATACGTATGGAGGATTCTTCCTAGAATTAAAAGTGACTTAATTAATGTTATTATAGGATTTGTAGTAACACCCATATTTCATAACATCACTCTTTATGAAAACATCCTCAACAATAATACTCAATGTGTGGGAATTTTACAATTCAAATAACGTTTTTAAACATGGATATACATTGAGAAAAATCATGATGAAACTTGGATGTCATATCTTGTGAACAAAAATAGTACATACTTATCATCCTTACACCGAAATAAAAATACCCTCATATGAACTATATATTTGGTTAGATTTCATTATAATGGGATATATAAATACATGTGGACCCATTATCCCATTATTTCACATATATTCAACATTTAAGCTTTCATCAATGATGATACCATTACCTTTTCATGTTAGGTTTCATTTATATCTCTCTCACTATGGAATCCATATATTTATCCCCCATCAACCCAAAAATTAAATAGATCTAGGATGATGTGAGAAATATATTTGGCTTGATTCCTATTGTCAAAAGATAAATAGTGACAATCATACCACTTATGTTGGGTCCAATCAGATTATCTCACTCTCATATAATCCTCACAATTATCTTATTGTATGTGTTCTCATTATTCACATTTGGTTTTCTCAAATGAACATACACTAGGGAAAAACCATTTAATTCCGTTGTATATATGATCTTAACCAATATAGAGGCTCACTTTCAAGATCTACATATATCTTTCTTCTCATTATAGTTGGATACATAGTTATTCTCAAATTTCATATACTTGGGCCCACAAATTTTTTATAAATTTAAAACCCATATCCCATCATATGTTCTCCTTGTTCGAGATGGGCCATTCTATGATAAACTCTATGATGGGATAAAAAATATCTGATAATAAATTTATTTGGATTGATTCCAATTATGATAGGACATATAGAGAAAAGGTAATCATATATTGTGTACCCATCCCCAGCTCATCATTCACTTTTACTCCCCTTTAATGTTATTTAATAGAGCAACATTAGTTTGTTTTTAAATGGGGAGTTTCAATTACTTTTGAATACAATCTTCTTATTTACCACAATTCATGACTTATGTGTTTGAATAATCATAATCCTTTTTTGGATATTGGTAAAAAAAAATCAACTCTAAATGGAAACCTTTTCATTGTAATGATATACCCACCGTATATCTAGCCTACTAACCTGAGGAATTTTTTCATCCTAAAGATATGGTCCTCTAACCACATGTGACCTTAATAATATTATCATAGAACCAATTATATTAATTTTATTAGAATTAAAACTCTACATACTTGTTCTACTTCATTACTATCCAACTCAAACACCTTAAAGTCCTGATTTAAATCATTTTCATTCATTGTTCAAACTTATTTGAGGACTTATAAATCTCAAATCCCATTTGGATTTTCACCCTCATTAATTACTTGTTCCATCAATATGACCTGAAATTGCATTAACATATCCATGATGTTTTTTTAACAAATATGAGACCATAATAATTCATATTGGTTTTTACCATTATGTATCACTAAATAGACTAAAAACCTTCTTTGTTCTAAGCACTATGACCTTAAAATTCATGCATTAATCCTTAATGTGTCATTTGTAATAAATGGGCTCTCAATTCACATTTGGTTTGACATTCCATAATATTTGTATAGACTATATCTTCCTTTGGTAAAAGCTAGATGACCATAAGATTTATCTACTATTTGGTTAATGTTGTTCAACCATAAACACCAGCTTCATTAGTTTATATTTCATGGAATTAAACTACTAAAAAGAGTAGATGTAGTACTCATAATTTGAAACTCCAAAAAGGGAATGTCAAGTAAAACTCAACTATCTACATTCTAGGCCTAAACCTCACATAGTTGAGGAAAAATTACAGAATTATAAAAGGAAAAGGAACAAAGAATGTTAAAATGATTACCTAAAAAGGGATACATTATAAAAAAGGCATGTTTTTTCACATTTAACCACTCCGAATTCCCATATTTGGAAAAATAAGGTATAAAATATAATAATATAATTCTTATAGAGACAACCATTCAGCATTGAAATAACTCATGTTATGATCGCTTGGTCAATTGACCAAGATAGATGTTAGATTACCCTTGTTTACTCACATATATTGGTTATGAATATTCATGAAAAAATCGAAAAGGTGTCATTTCATGGTACTTTCTCTCCAAGAAAAATCATTTTTTGCGACGATCTATTTGCAATGGGCTGGTGGTTCATCACAAATAGACTTATCGTAAAGGTTATTTGTGAGGTAATGTGTCTCTCATCACAAATAATATTAAATAATTGAACATTTTAAGCATTAAAGGATTCTTATCACAGATACCTTAAGCACATTTGTGCGCCATATGGAGGGAGAAATTATTTGTGATGGTAATCATTGTCCATCGCAAATACTCCATGAGTGAGGGTTATTTTTTAGGGGCATAGATGTCTTTATCTCAAATAATACATTTTAAGACTATTATTTGCGACTAGTTCCACCACAAATTAATTTTATAACACCCACTAGTTTATTTATGGATGGTACATTTTCGATGTGAATCATAACCATCAAAAATAATATATCAGTAGAACACTATTTATGACAGAACCTATCACAAAGATGTTTTATAATGCCACCGCCTTTATTTATTCGGTGTTCTATTTTAAATGGGTTCCATTGTAAAGAAATCTATTTGTAATACTAATCTCGTTGAAACTAATTTAACATATATATGACTCTCATACACTTTTTCACTTCAGATCCACTCTCCTATACTCCTTTGTTTTTTTAATCCTTTATTATTCACTTTTTGATTCCTTCTTTAAAACATGTTTTTAATAGAGAATTAATATTTTTTGATTTTCGTTGAGTAATTTTTCATGTATTTATTATAATTATTTAAGTTATTTATTATTTATTTTATTATTTATTAGAAATTCATCTTATTTATTAGAAAATTTTTATTTTAATTAGTAGTAATTAAGTGTAATTATACGTAATTAGATATAATTAGTTCTAATTAGTTACCAATTGAAGTAATTACTACTAATTAATGATAATTAATTAAAATTGATAGATAATTAGTTCTAATTAACAAAATATATTAAAAATTAAATTATATTAGTAATAAATAATATTATTACAATGTAATTAGTAATAATTAAATCTAATTTATAACTAGTAGTTATTACAAAATTTTCCCACTAATTAATGATAAATATTAATAATATAAAAACATTTAAAAATAATTAGTTATAATTATGAGTAATTAATAATAATATATTTTAATCATCCATTATTAGTGATAACTAATGAAGATTACTAATAATTAGTAATAAATTGTAACAATTAGAAAAAATAGTCTTAACTACTAAAAATATTAATAATCATTTCTAAATTAGTAAAAATTTAAAAACATTTGAAACAATTAGTTATAACTATCAAAAATTTGTAAATAATTGGCTATAATTACTAATAATTTATGATAAATACTGATAATCAGTAATAAATCATATAAAATAGATAACAAATTACTAACATTAGTTACAATTATTATTGATGAGAAAAATTAGTGGTAATAATAATAATTTGTAAAATTTAGTGGTAATCAGTAAAATTTAGTTGTAATTAGTAAAAGTCAGGGGAAATTAATGTTTATGAGAATCAATTAGATATAATTAATAATAAATATTTTTAATTAGTAAAAATTAGTAGTGATTATCAGTATTTATTGAAAAAATTATTGGTAATTAACTATAATAATAAAAAATTGGTAGTAAATAGTAATTAGAGGTAATTATGAAAATTTAGTAGTAATTTTGAAAACATAGCAGCAATTAGATATAGTTAGAAATATTTAACCGTAATTAGGGGTAATTAAGAATGGTTAGAAATAATTAGTGGTAATTGGTGGTAATTATAAACAATAAGAGGCAATTATTGGTTATTAAGTAAAAGTGTCATAAATTATGAAACATTGTGAAAATTAGGAAAAATTCACATTGATTAGTAAAAAATAGAAAAGATCGCCATTAATTAGAAATAATTAGAAAGGATCATTCTTAATTAATGGTAATTAGAAATATATATTAGTAATTAGAAGTAGTTAGTTGTAATTAAGAAAGAATATAATAAGTTAATGGTAACAATTAACCAGAATTAACCAAAATTAACACAATTGACCATAATTATTAATTGAATACCAACTAAGGGGAATGATGGAAGAACGACATGGTGGGGATAAAGGCAATGATAGAGTGAAATAATTATGTGGCCCCTAAGTTCATACTCTTTGAAAAAATGCAGTAACTGGTAAACTTGCAAGTGGTGTATAAGGGTGAATATGTGATAGATAAAAATGACACACTTAGTGAGTTTTTTCCATTTTTTTGGTTCGATCTTTCTTTGGGGTAAATTAATGTTTTACCAATAATTATAATGTAAATGCATGGTTATTAGTAAAATAATTAATTTATCACAATAAAATATCGAATGAAGAAAGTGAAATAATCTAATATGAGTGTGATTGTTATCTCTCACACCTAATTTATATTTCATCACTGATAGGTTTATCGATGAATGTATCTTCATTAATTTTTCTAAATACAGAATCACCTGAATTATTTCCCTATGGATTCATCCCCACACACTCCACTTTTTGCTTCCCTCAAAATATGTATGGTGTGTAGGTGATGTAGGTGACTATGGGGTGAAACAATTCTAATTCCCAACATTGATACCATTTAGAGGAGAGACAGTCATAGGTAAACCAATGAGTTTACCCATGGATGTGTCTCATTTAAATGATTGAAATGCAAGTGCACTAAAATTCATTCACTCTGCCATCATCATCATCCTCTCTTCTCTCTAGTTCCCTCACACCCCTTGGTTGACCTCATATTTCCCTTGATGGTAGTAAGTATTTGGTAGCAAAATTATTACAAAATAACTGTAATTTGAAAAATAAATAGTAACAAAATAGAATTGATCATATTTAAAATTAGTTTGTAATATATGGATTTTCAAAAAAAAATATCATCTCTTATTTATATTAGATGAATCGTAATACTTTTTTATTTTTATATTTTTTAGAATAAATGGAATATCAAAAAAGAAAAAATTGTTTATTACAAGATCATTATAGGATAAATCATCACATGAACACAAACTATTGTTGTATTATTCCTTAATATATTGGGGGTTTTGAAGATTTTTATTATTTACATCATCAAAACCAGAATTTTTTCACAGGATACTGTTAAGTTTCCATGTAATAACTATGACTTGAAGAGATTTGAAACTTTTTATAACATTGGGGTCATTAATTTCATTTTGGTTTTAGGAAGGATTATTTTTTTATATCAAAATATTAAATTAAATTCCATTGAAAATATTAATAATGTGGTTCCAAATCCATCATAATTTCAAATCATAGTATATAATGTTCTTGGTATGACTTTTTAACCAAAAAAGTCAAAGTTAAATTGATTAAACAATAAATTTAGAACCATCTCAATTTTATGAGTTTTTAATGGATGTTGAGGATACATTATATCATGGTTTCAAAATATGAAAATTTTAAGTGGTTAAAAAATATATGGATATTAAATTTTATAATGGTATCTAATATAGTAATTTTGATCAGATATTATTGTTTTTAAAAAAACATTACTTGAAGGAAATGTGTTTCCTTCAATTTTCTAAGAGATCAAGTGGCTAGTTCCTAATTTGGGTCTTGGTTATCCTATGATCCATGAATTGTAAAATGATTGCAGCTTATATTATAGTGAAAATGGTTCATTATTTTTTATCCTATAACTGAAATATTGAGGTACAGAGTGGCACAAAAAGATAAGTCATGATTGGTAATTATTAAACAGTTGAGGTATTTTCTGCATAAACACATATTGTGGCATTGGATTATGTCTCGGAACATGGCGTCATTGATGTATTTTCACAAGGCCAATATTTCAACCAATAAAGGAATAAATCATCCTGGTGTTTGATATTAATGGAAATATTTTTACCATATACTTCATTATTTTGTTTCATAATCCTATAATGTGAAATTGGGTCTTTCTACTGATAGTTTCAAACAATTTCTTTCTCACGATAGTCAATATTCTTATTGTCCCATATATATAACTATGTAAAACTTACCTCATTGGGTATTTATGAATAGGGAATATATCTTTTTAACTATAATAATTCTTGTACATCTAATAAACTATATTGATGTTTATTTTAATCCATTGATGAATGATTTCAATTTACTGTGGATTACATGTTTCAGTACATATGATTTTGTTGAAAAACAAAATTTCTAAACAAAAACTACATTAATTTGAATAATTTCTGACTTCCCAGTATATGGAATGTAATCTATCTATAGTTTACAAAGTCCAAAATCATGTATTTATCTATGGGTGACAAAAATGTTTTTATACTCTCCAATGGGAAAACACATTGTTTTTTACTATCATAACAAATTTCTTTTTGTCGATCATCCTTTTCGAAGGAACAAAAATCTTTTGATAAATTGTATAATTGAAATAGATAGAACACCAAAAATGATCTTATATATTGATTTAAAATCTATTTCCCCTTCATTAACACCCATTACCTTTGGATAGACTATAAACCAATAATAATAGATGGCTTTGGAAAAGATCACAATTGGATTAAATGATTTATTTTTTTGGGATATCCCATATTTGACTAAATTTTTGGCCTATCACATCTTGGATGTCATTAATGTTCAGAATAACTATTTTGATAATATATTTTATAAATTTTTCGACAAACCTATTAAGAACAATGATAATTTGAAGGAATGATTTGATCATTCTGAGATTTTTCCATTACCAAAACTTGAGTTTCGTTAAAAATGATAGATCACATAAGATTGTGAGGCCAAAAGTAAGTTATAAACCATCTAAAGAAAATTATATTTTAATTTTTTAGTGGATTGGGGATTTGGGGATACAAGATGGATATGTTTTTAATTTGGATAGAAATCTCAGAAACATTCATGTTACTTGATAAAATTTAATACATGTCATCTATTAAGGTAAATACTTATACTAAATAGATTTAGAGGTTTTTGAATTAGTCGATTTGGGATGTGCTAAAAATTTATATTATTGTTTGAGACATTTTTTGTGAAAACCTACTATAGTGAACATACTAGACTGCAAAATTATGTTCATTTAATATTATATAAATAATAAAAAAATCGACTCAATTTCATTGATTAAATGGAACATTTGACAATACATTTTACACAAGGATAAAACTGTGTAGGTTTTATATAGTTTTGATAGACATACCCATATGGGATACGTACGTAGAAATCAATGGAAAATGTTTTTAATAAAGCATTAGTTGAAGGGTCAATTTCATAAGATTATTTACACGATGAAATTTATTTTTTACTCTCATATTATTTAAATCCTTAATAACCTTCAAAAAAACAGAATGGGATATAATGAGGTAATGATTGAAAATGTAATGAAAAATCAATTATTGGTTTTTAATAATCCTAAACATGGCTTTGGTATACTTCATGAATAATGAATTTTATAT
Organism: Viscum album; assembly: GCA_963277665.1. Taxonomy (NCBI): domain Eukaryota; kingdom Viridiplantae; phylum Streptophyta; class Magnoliopsida; order Santalales; family Viscaceae; genus Viscum; species Viscum album. The sequence goes on from OY728141.1 coordinate 1,216,096,006, forward strand.
GATAAATATCAAATTCCCAATACATATGTTATGCTCAACTGTGAAGATATGTATTGGGAATTTGATATTTATCATATAAAATTCATTATTCATGAAGTATACCAAAGCCATGTTTAGGATTATTAAAAACCAATAATTGATTTTTCATTACATTTTCAATCATTACCTCATTATATCCCATTCTGTTGTTTTTTGAAGGTTAGTAAGGATTTAAATAATATGAGAGTAAAAAATAAATTTCATCATTTAAATAATCTTATGAAATTGACCCTTCAACTAATGCTTTATTACAAACATTTTCCATTTATTTCTACGTATGTATCCCATATGGGTATATCTATCAAAACTATATAAAACCTACATAGTTTTCTCCTTGTTTAAAATGTATTGTCAAATGTTCCATTGAATCAAAGAAATTAAGTTGATTTTTTTATTATTTATATAATATTAAATGAACATAATTTTGCAGATGCTCAACTGTGAAGATATGAATGGGTTTGTATTGTTATTGTTACTATCACCTATTCTTTATTTTTTAAAAGTAAATTAGTTTTATTTTATTTTTAGATTGTATTTTGATCATATCAAGGAATAATTTCATGAAAGTATACCTACATCCCATAAAGAATGTCAGCACTATAGTTTTTCCTACTAGTGTCAAATACAAGTAATATAAATTTTTTATATTTTAACATGTAAAACTAGTTTATTATTTTTCATGTTGATAATTTATTTTCTATTTTTATGTAATCCCAACATGCGGATAACATTGATGATCGATTGTGTGTATTGATTAACTCACACTCCAAATTGGGTAAATATTATAATGTATATGTGGTCAATGATTATATATTTCATTCACATGCATATAATGAATTATAAAAAAACAAAGAATAGTGATGTTTTCTTGGGAGGTTCAAATCATAGACCAAGTAAAGTTTACATTTACAATATATTGTATGAAATAATTGAACTACGTTATCTAAGATATAGTTATGTAATGATGTTTAAATATCTTTGGTTTAATACTGATAGAGACTTTTTGTTTATCCATGCCATGAAATCATCAACATTATATATAAAATCCTTCTTTTACTAAATAAACCATTTATATTAGAGTGTAAAGAACATAAAATTTATTATGAAAATATTATGTTGCTTTAAGAGTGTTAATTTATTTTTTGAGGACTGTAAAAATTAAATACCATGAAAATCATTTTATATAGTGTGAATTTGGTTCTTTCAGAGTGTAAGTAATCAAAATATTTATAAATAATGCTTTAAATACATCTTTTCAATGAAGATTAATGAATATCAATGATGAAAACCCATCGTTTTGGGTCAATAGTGATGATGATATTCATAATGTACCCAATGAATTTTAAATATCATGAGATGATAAAGCTAAAACTCTTATTGAAATTGCTGATACTGGGGAGAGAGATAAATGTTTTTAAACCCTCATATATGATGATGAGTATAAAAATGAAGAATGAAATGATTAAATATTGGTTATCATCATAATTACTATACATTTATATATATAATACTGATTTTAAAATATTTACTGAAAACATTATTTTAATATTTTAGTTGGATAACAAGACTTGTGATGTGGTGGTTTGTTTCCAAATAGAAGGTGTGCTTCATGGTGTTCAGAAGGATACTTCACCATCTTACCCTCTAATGGCTGGTTATTCATTGTCAACTTAGAGGGTTTTAGTCTTGCTAGATTGGTGATTCCCAGCCCTATTATTGATCGATGTGCATATATTAATTTTTATCCAAGAATGTGTAGGTATATTATGTTGTGTGATTTTGTTAATTTTCATTATAATTAATTTTCAGTAATTTTTATATGTACTATTTTTTCATATCTGTTCTATTTTACCACTAATTTTCATATATAGTTATTGGAAAGAGTATTGGTATTGCATTTAATTAATTTTTTGAATCATGGTGATGTGGGATATCATTCCAATTGATGTTTGGCACTGTATGTTTGCTCATTGGAATGTAGAAAAATAAATAATAGTTATTTTGATATTTATTTTACTATTAACTTGTTATATTAATTATTTATTAGTTTTACAGTATCTCATTGATGATAGTATGGAAAACTATATCTAAAAGGCTTGGAAGGACTCTATGCATGAGCATTATCTTCTAGTTTTTTATCAATATGAGGTAGTTATTTAAGAAGAAATCTACAGTCAAATGTTTTTTTAGTCTTGGTAGAACTATCAACCCTATTACAGCTGCACTATGGTCTGGGATGCTTTGTGATAATTCTGTATGGAAGATATTTTTTAGAGGAGATCATCATTAGGTTGGGAGAATCAGGGGAGGAAGGAGGTCACACATAGAGCTGGTAGTTGTTTATTTAATACTCAAGAAACGATATATGTTAATAATTTTTTTAATAATTTATATAACTGTAAATGTAAATTATTTATTTTATTATTCTTATAACAAACTAAGGACCGTTATATTTTGGATTATGATTTTTATAAGAGGATGTTCACTAATCTTATCACAATATATATTTCTAGTGGTAAACATCATCAGATTTGGGTTAGTACATTTTTTATGAATATTATATTTAATAGAAAATAATATTTAAACTATTTTAATTTCATATTACATTTGAAGGAGTCGCATGAGGCCAAAAAATATCACACACATGATGAGGGCCAACAAAATACCGATGGTCTTCCCATAAATGCATCTTGATTTAATAATGCAACATGGTTGGTATCAGTTCTCGGATTACCCTTGGAAGCTATTAATGTACTAATGTGTGGTCATTGTCTAGATTTTGGGGAGCTCGTGGAGTGTCATCTTCATCGATTATAGTGTATGAGAAAAAACTAAAGGCTTATTATGCGGTTATAGAGACCCTTAATTGGGACTTGAATGATCTTTGTCAATAGTAGAAGTATTTGTAATAGGATCAACATTAATCACCGGAGTAAGAGTGCAATTAGATAATTGATTACATGTAATGCTTGGTGCAGGGTATAAGGATGTATTTCCCTCCTCCACCTCCTCCAGATGACCCACCCCTCCTTAGTGATTTATGTATTTTCTAACATATTTGTTAAGAAAAACATTTGAATGAACATATTTTTTAAAATATTTATATTAATTCATATATTTATAGTTTTGTAATATAATTTCATATATTATTTTTATTTTGTTAATTTATTAATTGTTTTTATTTTTTTTTAATATTTTATATTTTTTTCATAAAATTTTTTACGGGATTGTTCACCCATAGAAAATGTTGATTTATATATAACCGGAAAAATATTTTTTTCAATTTTTGGATCCTCCATCACAAAAAAATTTCAATGGCTCATCACATAAAATAGATTTTGCAAAATGATTTTCGAATACTGGTCATTGGCGACAGGATCCCATCGCAAATAATTCATATTCCCATAGTGTTTTTATTTTTTGATCATTGAAATATTCATAAAAAATCTCACTTATAGATTTTAATTATAATTATTCATTGACCAGTATCATATTAATGTGTAAATACCTTGGTTTATGGTGCCGGTAAATGTGTCTCTATATCTGGCCTTCCTATGTCAATCTAAGATGAAATATTCACATAGAAATCAAATATTTCAATTTCGTATCTCATAGACATAACCAGGAATAGGTTGATAGTATATGGACCACCATAACTATTCCACTTATATCATTTATAGGTTATATTATTAACATATAATTGATTGATTCGTACATATCATCAACGACACTAGTGTGTACAAGTTATCATTAACTTGATTTATTCCCATATATTGTTCAAGTGAATTAAATTTTATAATATTATTCATTGATATTTTCATAGATAATCATAAATTGATGGTATATGTATACTAGAATCTTGTAAATTCAATAAAAATTCCCAAAATAGGGTTTCCATTCATTTATTAATGAAGAGGAACATTTGAAAATCATATTCTTTCGTTAGGTAACAAAAAATATATGAAAATGGAAGTGCATTACCAGATATGGTATATTGAGGAGAAAATTTGATCAATTTATCCCCAAGATTCATCAATGATGTATTGAATTTCATTAATCTCCTTATCTTTTGATTCTTTATTAGAGAGGTATCACTCTTATCTGAAAGTATCATCTCTTTATCCACGCTGGGTATATCCATGTCATGTTTAGTTGTCCAAAAATAATCATTTATCTACACTCAATATTCAATGAAGGAATCTTACAAGTGTTTCAAATTAATTTTGTAATTTTTTTATGCAGCACTTCCTCTACATAACGATATCCTTCTTGAAGGATTATAGCTCTATAATTCACATAATGTTCTACTAATTTCACCAAGTAGAGGAATAGTTGTGACATCATCTCTTACTCCCCATTCATGGATGATTTATTTTATAACATTATTCTTTGTCTTGTAATCAAACTCACTATATCTTAATGAAATGAACATGTTTAAAATACTATTCAATTTATTATACAGAACTTCCATGGAGGTTTTATATAAAAACATGAAAATATCATTCAAAAAATGTTATCAGGATGTGCAGTGAACCTCTATTGAATATCAGCACAACATAGAGTATCTTTTCGTGATTAAAATATACATTGAGTATATTTCACTCAAATTGATCATATATTCATCATAATTTTAGATCATTATCAATAAATTAATCACAATCATTTTATGTTTTATTTTCTCTAGTATTTAAATAGTATCCTCCTTCATATATTCCTTCGGTTGTGATGTTGGTACTATGAGTGATGTTGAGTGTAATTTCATCATTGAGTGAGTGTAGAAGTCAATAAATGTAATTATATACACCCACTTACTCCATTCATAAAATTTTCTTCTTCAACTGGTTCCACTCCCCCTTGTGGTGAAACCTGTATTCCCTCTCTTGTGGATTCAACTTTTGTTATCCCCTAGTGGTTTCTCCCTTATTTGTATCGGAATAGGTGTGATGGTTCGAGTATCCAATTTAAAAATAAATATTTCAATATAATCTATATACAATGAACTATAACCTTGAATTCCAATCGAGTGAACAATACATAATGATAATTAGGAAAGAATATGAAATAAAGAAATAATCCAATCTATTTCCACACTAAATCTTCTGAACATATCAATGGTGGATTGGATGTGTATTATTGATTGTATACCTTCAACAATAGTTGTATATTAAAAAACCATTATGAGACCAATCATTAAGATAGAAAATAAAAAGGGTAATATTAAATTTTTTAATTGTACTCAGTGATTATATTGGATATTTACACGCATTCACCTATAGGTGTGATCATGATAGTCGTTTTTAATGTTCCCACCTTCATTAGTATAGCTCCTTTAATAAAAGGAATGATTTAATCTTTAGGATCAATTTTTCAACTTCAATGATCTAATCATAAGGATCTTAGGTGTATAAGATATATTTTACAACTAAATGTGTACAATATTATAATATATATGATAATGTATTGGCGCGGCACTAAATCCAACAACTTTTAATGGTTAGTATGTGTTTCACTTATATTTCACCACTATTTCTATCTATAATCAATAATGGAGGGTTGTCTATCTTCACATCCTAGAAAGCTGGTACTAGGACAATGAATGTGTAGACCATGTACCACTCTTATAAATTTCCAAAATGTTACCCAAATTCAGTGGTTAAATTATTATATTTTTACTAGATATAGGTAACTTTATCCAAAGGGATCAAATTGATAATTGGTATTACAAAACTTGATACATTCTTAAATCTCACATTACATTTCATAAAATAAAATAAAAAATAATATTTCTTTAATAATATCATTTTTCCTATAGATTATCATTATATATAATTCATAATACACTTATTTATATTTTATGGAAATGAATCATAAGAAATCAGAGATATTGAATGCTCAGTAAGGGATCACATACAATATAAGATAACATAGAATAAATAAGGCATGAATATTAAGTTAGGAATACCGAATGATCTAGAAATACCATTTAAATAATAAAATGATCTTAAAACATTCCTACGATGTAAATATATATTCAAAAAACCAAACATACATCAATAGATAAGTTTATAATTAAAATAATCCACAATACAAGGCATCTATAACTGACTATTAAGACCTAGAGACAATAAATCTTATATAAATGGGAAAGACCTCATCAAAACACCCAACCTATATTGCCTCAATGTCACGACCCCACCCCACAAAGTGTACCCCTCCTGGGCCGGCAATGTGAGAAGGGAGAAAATGACCCCCGAGTCCCGCCTCCAGTAGGACCTGGGTTGGCGACTAGCACCGAGGGTATAATAAACATACAAATGGGAGGCATTTCCCTCTAAGAGAACACATGCAGAAGAGAGAGATAGAATAGACTCCAATCAACTCAAACATAGAACTGAGATATAAAAGGAAACCAAGTACATATATGAAATGTCATGCAAAAGTACTACAACTGAAATGGGAAACTCAAAGTACCCAAAAGAAAGTGAAACGACAGCAGCCACAAGCCCGAACAGCTCCTCCTCCAACCACAAGCTAGTAGTAACCAGATTGATCTCCAACCTGCTCCAAGTAACCTCTAAAATAGTTTATATATACATAGGGTGAGTATAACAGTATACTCAGTAGGATCCTCCCCAAAGCCTCTCGTGCAAAAGTAAAGAGAGCATGCTAAAGCACAGTGAACCACAAGTGAAACTACCCCGTCACCTAAATAGGTATACTACGTTCCCAACCTCACCATGGCAACTCTCACCAAGTAACGCATACAAGAATATAGAATATAATAAATAATATCAAGGGTACCCCGCTACTACTTCCCAACTGGTTTGCCGCTTTGCCCCAACGACATACGTCATGTGCATCTCTCTCCAAAGGCTTGCCCGCAGACACCTGGGCTAAGCTCCACAACCTGCACCACGTGCACCACAAAGGCTTGTCCGCAGACACCTGGGATAAGAACCAAACCATCCTCACAACCAAAGTAACCAGGTAGTTTCCAGGAGCCACCACAGCTCGTATAACGTGTATCATACGTCGAGTGTTATACCTCAAGCTATCACAGCCCATACGCCGAGTAAGGATCCACAAGCCATCACAGCCTATACACGTTACACCTATAGTAGTCCATAGGATACTATATCCAGAATATATGTGTGTGAAATAACCACAATCCATTACAGCCCTCTACACACATATATGGGGAAAACTAACCACTGTGTATCTACCAAGAGAAGAGAGCGGGGCTAAAGGGGGTAGTCATCCATCCAACCTCCCATCAGAATGTTGGGGAAAACACCTCCCCAGGGCTCAGAATCACTAGGGTGTCAGTTGCCCTTACTGACAGGGTGGAGTAGCATATAGAAACACAAAAAGTACAGAATATATATAACTCACAACCACACTATGGGAATTACCTAGTCATAGGCACAACTGCAGCTAATGTCTCTCTGACTCCAGGCTGCTACTTTTAAGACTAGGTATCCTATAAGCACACAACCATTTGAAGAGATTTATTAGATTACTCCATTCTCATTTTATCATTTCCACTGTACATTAATTAATTCTTTAAACATTAATTAACCATTATCAATTTACCACATTAAACTAAATTGGCATCACATTCAAAAACTGCTCCTTTTGAGATTCACAAGACCTTTAAATTCTAGTATCTCTATCCCCATGGATTTTCACCATTTAATCAAACATTCATTTCAGAATTACTTTTCCATAATCCCAAGCATTCTAGAAAATCATCCTATGCTACTAAACACAAAGGGGATCAACACGGCGAGTAGATATACTACCCGTCGAGTCTTTGCCGCCTATATCAAGAGCATAGACCCATCCTCCATCAAGAGGCTAAACACATAAAGCACGTGGCATACCCGGCGTGTCTTCGCCTCCTTCGGAAAGAGGGTAAGCAAGACCAGCTGCCTTGAGCAGTGGGGAAAAGTAAAGTAGATAAACAACGAAACCAAACCACCAACATCAAACCATCACATTCATCTCATACCATCATCCTTGGTGTCCTCCCCGACACCCACATGCATAAACCGATGCATCTCGCCACACTAGGCGTCATCCGCTGCCACAACCACAAGTCCCCGTGCCTCCACATATCACAACAGCCATCCAGGCTCACATCAAATCACTAGCAGCAGGAAATCAATGATCACAAAATGGGCTCTTGGCCCTTTAACAAAGCATTCATCCTTCATACAAAATGAGCACTCAGAGCTCCAAACAACAAGGCATTCAGCCTTACAAGCAAGCGGGTAACTCAGAACCCTTTTGAAATTATCGAACTAATAGTTCTTTAATCCATCTTGAATTAACAAATTCATTAACATGACTCTTTATCTTTAGCCAATTATTTAACAAATAATTCCAGCTTTACGTTCTTCATCAATTTCCATCATGAACGAGCAACTAATTAAAGAAAATCATAGATATCACTCTATCTAGGAAAACATGAGGCAAACCGTTATCACGGTACAAAACAACAACATGCAATCAACCAATTATTTTAATCCGGTTCAAGTATTTAATTAGGTCAATTTCATTGTGATCCAAAGGGTTAAATCATGCTAATTCTACAGTTGCACATAAATAACTAGAGAAACCACAAATCCCCTACCTCGAAAAGTTCTTGACGTCCTTTCTCCACACAACGGGTCACAGTCCTCTTCTTCTCACGACAACTGCATCCACCGGAGGATGCCACGGTACGATAGTACCAACCAACCCCAAGAAAACCCATTAGAATCATGGAATTTACATGGTATAAAAAAATAAGGGAGAAACAAGAGAAGATGATCCTTGAAGGAACGATGATAAAACATACATTATATGGAAGAATGATTGACACAACTTGGTTGCATCAAACAGAGCGGAACTGATCCAAGTAACGTTTGGTTGTGAAACTCCTACGGGAATGATTAAAAGGTTCTAGCGTCTCTTAGTTGAGAACATAGAGGAAGAACAATGATGAATGATATCTCGTTCCTTTTAAATATTTAGAGAGGCAACAGTTTACGACCCGATTTATTCTCCATTAAAAACGGGTCGCATTAACCCACGCGGTTTGACCAAGTAAGAACATCTCGGACTTAGGAATAATTAATATAGAATTTATGGCCTTTGAATCGGTCTTAAAGTCATTAAAATAAGGTTTTAAAAGTATTTTACGTCAAAGAAAACATCAAATTTGCGAAGCTGGAAACACGGTTCACATACTCAAAAATTTGGCGAAGTATGGAATCGGTAGCTCTTATGAAGTCTGGAAACACTGTTCATTCGTGAAATTTGGCAAAGCATGGAATCAGTAGCTCTTATGAAGTCTGGAAACACTATTCATTCATGAAAATTGGTAAAGTATGGAATCGGTAGCTCTTATGAAGTCTGGAAACACTGTTCATAAAACTGAAATCACTGTTCCCAGAACTAGAAATTTGGTAGTGTTAGCCGAGCTACCGGTAGACTACGACCACCAGTAGGCCGAGCTACCGGTACGCCGCGACTACCGGTAAACCCAGCTACCGGTAGGATGCGGCTACCAGTAGACCGAGCTACTGGTAAGCGACGGCTATCGGTAGGCAGCAGCTACCGGTAGACCAAGCTACCAGTAGGCAGCAGCTACCGGTAGACCGAGCTACCGGTAGGCAGCAGCTACCGGTAGACCGAGCTACCGGTAGGCAGCGGCTGGGGGATAAGTCACCTTGACCTCCTAGAACATCTCCAACACCACATTTTCACAAAGTAGTGGACTGGAAAGGTACGGGACATTACATTAGATACCTCTCAAAACATTCTCATCCTTGAGAATAAAAAAACCAACTCAGAAGAAAAGAGGGGTCCGAACAACCACCCCATAAGATACCTCTCAGGGGAAAACCACCATGAGTTGTTCGAAAGCTGGAAAAAAACTACGACATCCGAGAATATGGATACAAACAATCCATATCCAAACAATTAAATCATAACATCACACAAAAGGTACATAAATAAAACATGAAAGGTCTAACCATAAAGGAAACATCATTAGATGAAAAGAGTTAAACATTAAACAACTCTGGGTATTGAGCACGTATCTGTGACTCACACTCCCAGGTACTCTCCTCCATGCCACCATGTCACCACAAGACACGAACTAAAGGAATAGAACTCCCTCACAACACCTTCTCCTTGCGGTCTTGGATCTCCACAGGTCGCTCCTCGAAGGTTGCATCATCATCAATATCGATCTCTCCCCAATCGATAACATGATATTCATCATGAAGATAACGACGGAGCTGTGATACATGGAAAAAATCATGTATCCGACTCATCTGAGGGGGGAGTGCTAATCGATATGCCATAGCTCCAGCATGAGCTAACACCTCGAAAGGCCCAACAAACCGGGGAGAAAGCTTACTTCCACGACCAAGCCTTCACTTCCCACGACGGGGAGTCACCTTTAGAAACACATGATCCCCAAAATTAAACTCTAAGGGTCTCCTTCTTTGATCAGCATATGATTTCTGACGATCCTGTGCTGTCTTCATCCTCTCACGAATCACCTGAACCATCTCTATTGTATTCTGCACTAGTTCTGGTTCGAGAATTGCGGACTCTCCGACCCCAGTATAGCACAACGGAGAACGGCATGGACGGCCATACAAGGCTTAAAACGGAGCCATACCGATGGTCAAGTGGAAACTATTATTGTAAGAGAACCTTACAAAGGGTAAGTGCTTCATCCATGAACCTCCAAAATCAAGAACACAAGAGTGCAACATGTCTTCAAGAGTCTGGATGGTTCGCTCTGTCTGACCATCCGTTTGGGGATGAAAAGCAGTGCTAAGGCACAGTTGAGACCCAAAAGCATGCTGCAGACCTCTCCACACCCTGGAGGTAAAATGAGGATCACGATCCAAAATTATCGTCCTAGGTACTCCATGGAGTCTCACCACCTCCTCTAGATACTGCCTCGACAAAACTTCCACTGAGCTCGACTCCTTGATTGCTATGAAGTGGGATGATTTTGTTAAACGATCCACTACCACCCATATAACATCATGTCCTCCCGGAGCCTGAGGTAAACCTATAACAAAGTCCATTGAGATGTCCTCCCACTTCCACTGAGGAATATCTAAGTGCTGGAGAAGACCACTAGGAACACGGTGTTCGGCCTTCACCTTCTGGCAGACTAAACATCGAGACACACATTCTGCAACTGTACGCTTCAGCCCAGGCCACTAAAACTGACTCCTCAAGGATCGGTACATCTTTTTCACACCAGGATGTACCGCCAAGGGTGAACTATGGAACTCTCGGAGAACTATCTCGCGCATCGCCAAGGGAACAAAAAGCCTGCCATGATACAACACTCGATGTTGTTCATCCTCTGACCAACCATCAGGGGCCACACCAAATACAACTCTGTCTCTCCAAACTTCCACCTCTAGATCACCCAACTGAGACTCTTCCACCTTCTGCATCAGGGATGACTGCACCATCATCTGGAAAAGACAACCTCTACCCCCAACTTCTCCCATATCAAGATGCAAAGCTGATAGCTCTTCCATCACTCTCCATGAATCACCCGATTTACTCACAACATCATTACGTGTCTTTTGGCTTAGTGTGTCAGCTACAACATTCCCTTTTCCAGGTGTATACGATATTTCAAAGTCGTATTCCTGCAAGAACTCCATCCACCGATGCTGCCTCAAGTTCAAGTCACGTTGGGAGAAAACATACCTCAAACTCTTATGATCGGTGAAAACCACAAAGTGATCACCAATGAGGTAATGTCTCCACAACATTAGAGAAAACACCACGGCTGATAACTCAAGATCATGGGTGGAATAGTTGCATTCATGGGGATGAAACTGTAGAGACCCATAAGAAACAACTGACCTCTACTGCATGAGAACACAGCCTAGCCTCAGATGTGAAGCATCACAGAAATCATCAAACTGGACTCCCTCTGCTGGAAGACAAAGGACTGGAGCACTTACCAACTTCTCCTTTAGATACTCGAAGGCTGTCTGACACTGATCAGTACATATGAACGCTTGATCCTTCCTGGTCAAAGCTGTCAGAGGAGTCTCAACTCAGGAGAAATTAGCTACAAACCTCCTATAATAGTCTGTGAGACCAAGGAAACTTCGCACCTCTGACACAATCTTGGGGGCTGGCCAAGACACCACTGCTTCTATCTTCGAAGGATCCATAGATACTCCATGTTGGGACACAACGTGTCCCAAGAAACAATCTTCTCGATCCTAGAACTCACACTTGGAAAACATCCCAAACAACTGATGTTGGCAAAGAACTCCCAAAACGGCTCGTAGATTCACTGTATGCTCCTCTTCAGATGTGGAGTACACAAGGATGTCATCGATAAAAACCACAAAAAACTTGTCCAGGAATTCACAGAACATAGCATTCATCAACCCCATGAAAACAGCTGTATCATTCGTCACACCGAATGGCATTACAACAAACTCATAATGCCCATGACGACACCGGAAAGCAGTCTTCGGGATATCCTCATCCTTTACACGCATCTGATGATATCTTGACCGCAAGTCTATCTTTGAAAACCAACTTGCACCCTTCAGTTGATCGAATAGGTCATCAATCCACAGGAGAGGATAGCGGTTCTTTATTGTCACTTTGTTTAACCGACGATATTCGACGCACAACCGCAAACTGCCATCAGCCTTTTTCACAAACAAAACTGGTGCACCCCAAGGTGACACACTTGGACGAACAAAACCACACTGCAACAGACCATCGAGCTGAACACATAGCTCTCGTAACTCAGAAGGGGCCATCCTATACGGATACATAGAGATAGGAGACGCTCCTAGCTGTAGCTCGATCCCAAACTCGATCTCTCGTCGAGGGGGTAAGGATACAACCTCTTCTGGAAAGACGTTAGGGTACTCCTCTACGACCCTAGGAAACGCCAGCTGTTGAACCTCTGAAGAACTCAGCATCATCCCAGCCATCATGGATGATAAGGATGGAACTCATCTATGACTCATCCAAGGATCTCTCTCACTAACAAACACCACTTTCTCTCCATCTTCATCAAAGAAAATGACCTTCTTCCTGTAGCAATCCACAAAAGCCTACACCGAATATAACCAATCCATGCAGAGTATGACATCATATGGTTGTATTCGTAAACATAGGAAATCTCCCCAAGAGCGGTGTTGCCCCAACACTAGCTCACAGTCTCTACATACTTCAAACAAGTCGGCTCGACCTCCAACTGGCGTAGTCAACGCCAAGGGAACTGGAAGCCTCTCTACCTCAAGTCCCAAAGCATGGATAAGTGTAGGTGATATGAAGGAGTGTGTTGCTCCTGAATCAAACAAGGCATACACCAAGGTATAAAACAAGCAAAGGGTACCTCGAACGACATCTGGCTCGCCTGGGGCTGGTAAAGCTAGAGCATGAAGCTGACCACGACCTCCTCCACAACCTCTCTGACCCTGATGACGACCACAACCACGGTTGCGATCTGCTCTCTGAGGACGGGGAGCATCATGGGGCTGTCCTCTGCCTGCTCCATCTACCCTCTGGAGATCTAAAGCTGGTGCTACCTGCTGCTGCTGCCTCGGCTGGAACTGCCTCAACGGAGGAACCTGGAGTGGAGCGCCCGGTGCACGATGACTGCTCTGAAAATTCAGGCACTCCCGCTGCTGATGGCCACGACCACCACAAGAAAAACAAGCGCCTGATCCCTTGGCATATGCCTGAGAGTTTCTGCCTCCAGAGAAACGAGATGGGAAGGGCTGGGACCTACCCCCAGGTGAACGGAAACTCTTCTGCCCTGAAAACCGGGAACCCCGGACCACAACTCTGCTTCGTGAGGAATCATGACGATTCCCCTCTCGTGACGATCCAGTCCTGGCCAAAGTCCTCTCAACAACCTCTGCCCTCGCCAGCACCTCAAGATATGTCTTTAGCATAAATGGGGTGACCTGGCACTGGATCTCTGGACGCAAAGCCTCCTCGAAATGACTCGCCCTGGCCTCATCATCTGGTAACAGGTCTGAAGCATATCGTAGAAGGTTCCTGAAACGGATTCCAAACTCTCAAACACTGGAGCTCCCCTATCGAAGGGTGAGAAGCTCCTAGTGACTGGACACCTTCGTAGTCGACGAAAGAAACTCGACTCTAAACCTGTCTCGAAACTCCTCCCATGAGATTGATGACTCCTCACGATCACCGAGGAACAAGAACCACCACTGCCTCGCTGCTCCACGCAGCATCATCACAACCAAGGACACCCAGTGTTCATTCTGAGCACGAATCGAACTGAATCCTATCTCAATCTCCTCCAACCAGTCTTCTGTGACTGCATCTGAAATGGAGCCCTCGTACTTCTGTAGACTCTGGCACTGAAACTCTCAAAGTGTCTTCCTCCAAGTGTCATCGTTGTCAACCTCTACTCGGCGGCGATTTGCTGGAACAGCCTGATGGGCATCTTCTGCGCAAACCTGACGAGGACGTCGACCTAGAGCCATACCTGCAAAATAAAAACTGTTAGAGCTCTTAAGCCCGGAATATGGAAGACTCAACATTAATTAATTAATTGTTTTGTTTTATTAATTTTAGGTTACCTGTCCCAAGGTCTACCCATTCAAACACAAGCGCAAAGAATAATGATGCATGATCCTTTCATAGGTCTCTACCCTGCAACCGGTATCAATTTGTTTAGTAGCCTTCGTAAACTTAATGGTCTGTGAAACAGATCATAGGGGGCCCTAAACGCCTATGTCTCTGCCGGTCTCCAGTGTTTACCCCACTTGCTAAACATGAATGACACTGTTGCCCTACCATCCCATGCATCCTCACCTGTGCCTAACTCCAAACTCCATCCTATCCCTCAACCAGACCTCTGATACCACTCTGTCACGCCCCCCTCCCCACAAAGTGTACCCCTTCTGGGCCGACAATGTGAGAAGGGAGATAATGACCCCCGAGTCCCGCCTCTAGTAGGCCCTGGGTTGGCGACTAGCACTGAGGGTATAATAAAAATACAAATGGGAGGCATTTCCCTCTAAGAGAACACATGCAGAAGAGAGAGATAGAATAGACTCCAATCAACTCCAACTTAGAAATGAGATATAAAAGGAAACCAAGTACATATATGAAATGTCATGCAAAAGTACTACAACTGAAATGGGAAACTCAAAGTACCCAAAAGAAAGTGAATCGGTAGTAGCCACAAGCCCGAAAAGCTCCTCCTCCAACCACAAGCTAGTAGTAACCATCTTGATCTCCAACCTGCTCCAAGTAACCTGTAAAATAGTTTATATATACATAGGGTGAGTATAACAGTATACTCAGTAGGATCCTCCCCAAAGCCTCTCGTGCAAAAGTAAAGAGAGCAAGCTAAAGCACAGTGAACCACAAGTGAAACTAAACCGTCACCTAAATTGGTATACTATGTTCCCAACCTCACCATGGAAACTCTCACCAAGTAACACATACAAGAATATAGCATATAATAAAGAATATCAAGGGTACCCCGCTACTACTTCCCCACTAGTTTGCCACATTTCCCCAACGACATACGTCCTGTGCATCTCTCTCCAAAGGTTTGCCCGCAGACACCTGGGCTAAGCTCCACAACCTGCACCACGTGCACCACAAAGGCTTTCCTGCAGACACCTGGGCTAAGCACCACACCATCCTCACAACCAAAGTAACCAGGTAGTTTTTGGGAGCCACCACAGCTCGTATAACGTGTATCATACGTCGAGTATTATACCTCAAGTTATCATAGCCCATACGCCGAGTAAGGATCCTCAAGCCATCACAGCCTATACATGTTACACCTATAGTAGTACATAGGATACTATATCCAGAATATATGTGTGTGAAATAACCACAAGCCATTACAACCCTCTACACACATATATGGGGAAAACTAACCACTGTGTATCTACCAAGAGAAGAGAGCGGGGCTAAAGGGGGTAGTCAGCCATTCAACCTCCCATCAGAATGTTGGGGAAAACACCTCCCCAGGGCTCAGAATCCCCGGGGTGTCAGTTGCCCTTACCGACAGGGTGGAGTAGCATATAGAAACACAAAAAGTACAGAATATATATAACTCACAACCACACTATGGGCATTACCTAGTCATAGGCACAACTGCAGCTAACGTCTCTCAGACTCCAGGATGCTACTTCTAAGACTAGGTATCCTGTAAGCACACAACCATTTGAAGAGCTTTATTAGATTACTCCATTCTCATTTTATTAGTTCCACTGTACGTTAATTAATTCTTTAAACATTAATTAACCATGGACAATTTACCACATTAAACTAAATTGGAATCACATTCAAAAACTGCTCCTTTTGAGATTCACAAGACCTTTAAATTCTAGTATCTCCATCCCCATGGATTTTCACCATTTAATCAAACATTCATTTCAGAATTACTTTTCCATAATCCCAGGCATTCTAGAAAATCATCCTATGCTACTAAACACAATGGGGCTCAACACGGCGAGTAGATATACTACCCATTGAGTCTTTGCCGCCTATAGCAAGAGCATAGACCCATCCTCCATCGAGAGGCTAAACACAGAAAGCACGTGGCATACCCCGCATGTATTCGCCTCCTTCGGAAAGAGGGTAAGCAAGACCAGATGCCTTGAGCAGTGGGGAAAAGTAAAGCAGATAAAAAACCAAACCAAACCACTAACATCAAACCATCACATTCATCTCATACCATCATCCTTGGTGTCGTCCCCGACACCCACATGCATAAACTGATGCATCTCGCCACACTAGGCATCATCTGCTACCACAAACACATGTCCCCATGCCTCCACATATCACAACATCCATCCAGGCTCACATCAAATCACCAGCAGCAGGAAATCAAAGATCACAAAATGGCCTCTCGGCCCTTTAACAAGGCATTCAGTCGTCATACAAAATGAGCACTCAGAGCTCCAAACCACAAGGAATTGAGCCTTACAAGCAAGCGGGTGACTCAGAGCCCTTTTGAAATTATCGAACTAATAGTTCTTTAATCCATCTTGAATTAACAGATTCATTAACATGCCTCTTTATCTTTATCAAATTATTTAACAAATAATTTCCGGCTTTACGTTATTTATCAATTTCCACCATGAACGAGCAACTAATTAAATAAAATCATAGATATCACTCTACCTAGGAAAACATGTGGCAAACCATTATCACGGTACAAAGAAACAACATGCGATCAACCAATTCTTTTAATCCGGTTCAAGTATTTAATTAGGTCAATTTTATTATGATCCAAAGGGTTAAATCATGCTAATTCTAAAATTTCACATAAATAACTAGAGAAGCCACGAATCCCCTACCTCGAAGAGTTCTTGATGTCCTTTATCCACAAAACGGGTCACAGTCCTCTTCTTCTCATGACAACTGCATCCACCGGAGGATGCCACAGTACGACAGTACCAACCAACCCCAAGAAAACCCATTAGAATCATTGAATTTACATGGTATAAAAAAATAAGGGATAAAAAAGAGAAGATGATCCCTGAAGGAACGATGATAAAACATACCTTATATGGAAGAATGATCGACACAGCTTGGTTGCATCAAACAGAGCGGAACTGATCCGAGTAACGTTTGATTGTGAAACTCTTACGGGAATGATTAAAAGGTTCTATAATCTCTTAGATTAGAATAGAGAGGAATAACAACGATGAATGATATCTCGTTCCTTTTAAATATTTAGAGAGGTGACGATTTACGATCCGATTTATTCTCCATTAAAAACAGGTCGCATTAACCCACACGGTTTGACCAAGTAAGAACATTCTGGCCTTAGGAATAATTAATATAGAATTTATGGCCTTTGAATCGGTCTTAAAGTCCTTAAAATAAGGTTTTAAAAGTATTTTACGTCAAAGAAAACGTCGAATTTGCGAAGCTGGAAACACTGTTCACATACTCAAAAATTTGGCAAAGTATGGAATCGGTAACTCTTATGAAGTCTGGAAACACTGTTCATTCGTGAAATTTGGCAAAGTATGGAATCGGTAGCTCTTATGATGTCCGGAAAAACTGTTCATTCGTGAAAATTGACAAAGTATGGAATCGGTAGCTCTTATGAAGTCTGGAAACACTGTTTATAAAACTAAAAACACTGTTCCCAGAACTAGAAATTTGGTAGTGTTAGCCGAGCTACCGGTAGACTACGACCACCAGTAAGCCGAGCTACCAGTACGCCGCGGATACCGGTAAACCTAGCTACCGGTAGGATGCGGCTACCGGTAGACTGAGCTAGAGGTAGGCAGCAGCTACCGGTAGACCGAGCTACCGGTAGGCAGCAGCTACCGGTAGACCGAGCTACCGGTATGCAGCAGCTTCCGGTAGACCGAGCTACCGGTAGGCAGCAGCTACCGGTAGACCGAGCTACCGGTAGGCAGCAGCTACCGGTAGACCGAGCTACCGGTAGGTAGCAGCTACCGGTAGACCGAGCCACCGGTAGGCAGCGGCTGGGGGATAAGTCACCTTGACCTCCCGGAACACCTCCAACAACACATTTTCACAAAGTAGTGGACCGGAGAGGTCCGAGCCATTACACTCAAGATACATATCAATTCATCATGGGGATATGTAATTTTGGTCCCAAACATCTCTTAATAATTCAAATACATTCATTGTATGAATAAAAAATACAACATAATAAACATTTTTAAATGACTAATAACTGTGCGCATTAGAAGAACTAGAATAGTCAATGTTAAAAATTTTCCGAGTAAAAATGATCAAAATCCATCCAGAGAATTATTTTGGATTTTATAATTAGATTATAAACTTGATAAATCATAATAACCATCAATGGATATTTTTATAGATGAAAATAATTTTAAAATTCAACTAAAAAATATCATGAGGTAAATAACCTGTTTATTTTCAAATCACATTATTAAAATACCAAAATATTAGAAAATATTAAGAAATAGATTTTCATTGAAAATAACCGTAGAATCTTGTAAATTTATCTTAAAATAAAATCATGTTTATGATGATGGTAAATGTTTTTTGTGTGGTGATGATTAAAATAACAGTTTTGTTCATACCTTTAGTAAAAAGGACCTTATTTGGAAAATGACATGAATAATACATTTAAACTATTTATAAAAAATAAAAAATTGGTAAAAAATTAATTAAATAATTAGTTTATAATATGGAATATTTCTTCAAAATATTTTAATGAAAATATGGATGTTGAAGAAAATGATTCTTGATCAAAATGAAAACCCAATGGGTTTTCCTTAAAATCTTCATTTGGGTCAATTGTGAAGTTAAAGATAAAAAATGAAAGGGAAAATTATAATTTATAGAAATAACTAGGTCATAAAAAATTACATAGGGTTTAATATAGAAAGATCATATAATTCCTTTAAAGAGAAATGAAAACATAAACAATCTTTAATATTGATGAGATTGTGAAATAAACCCTAACCTCAAATTCGACATTATTTGTTAGTGATTTTATCCTCCTTTATAAATAAAATATAAATTTATATTAAATATAAAATAGAATCATATACATACTTATAATATCATCTAATATCCACCTTAACATTTTAATGCATTATTACTAATAATTATTTTTTAACATCGTCTTTTCTGATTATTAACTTTTTCATTTTTCATATGTGTTTCTGTTTGTTTTTTTTTTGTACCATAATATTCTTCATGTTAAATAATTTTCATAATTTAAATGATCATATAAATATCATATATATTAAATTTATAAATTTTTATAATCACCTATGAAATGAGGATAAGAAAAATGAATCACATCATTTGTTGGAGGTGGTAGTACACAAAGACGCATGAGCGATGATATCATTTTCTAAAGGGTGAAATATTAATAAGTTAAATGATATATTATATTATAGGATCATAATTATTTCATAAATTTTATATATATTATTTATTTAAATATTTATAATCATCCATGTAAATTGTTGATGAAAAACAAATTACACCAATATGTCAAGAAGGTAAGTCATATGTTTGCACGAGTGAGGTTTTATATTTCCATTGGATGGAATATACGTGAAATTTTTTCCCATTATCATAATAAATTATTAATAAATTTATTATACTATAATAATTTTTTATTTATGGGTAAGATGGATTTAGAGGAATTTAAAAAATAATTAAATTTGAAGAGTTGGTAAAAAAATTACCTATTCTTTGAATGCCCTCATTAAATATCTTCCTATGGAATCTTGGAATTATATTTTAGAAAAAACAAGACCTATAAATAAAGTATAATGAATATTACAGAATAATATATTAGGTTTTGGTTAAAATAGATGGCTCAATTTTCTATAAATTAGTGAAAGTATGGGTGTCCATTTATATATTGGGGGAGGAACACACCTAGAATTTTTTAAAGGATAATAAAATTATTAAATCATATTACTAAAAATGTGTCTCATAGATAATTAAAATTCTATAATAACGTGATAGTGGTATAAACAACTTCATCCAATAATAATTAAATTTAAAAATAAAAATTCGTATGAATTAGTTTTAACCTAAGTAAGCATGATTTACCCTTCATTATGTTGAAAAGTTTTTATTGTACTTACATTTTATTATTTCCAAAATTTAATTTTACCCTATTAAATAATATTAATAATTATTTTATTCTTAATATGGACTCCCTATTCTATAATTAACTATATATAAGCGTCAAAAAATCATTTCAAAAAAAACCCACAGTTACGATGAAAGAACAGTTTTAAAAAAAAATCTATCTAAAAGTACATTCATATTGAGATAAAGTATAATTTTCATATCCAATGTATAAATTTATTAATATATAAAAACTATAAATAAAAATAAAATTTTAAAGCCTACCAAAATAAAAACCGGTTATTCAAAATACAAAATAATATATAATTCATTTTTCAGTAAAAATTGGTTTTTCACTATTCAACCAAAAATAAACTTTTTGATTCCCAAAAATTCACCCAAATATAAATTTGATATGATGATTCCAAAAATGATATAATTTTTATAAAATTATATTTATAAATTTGTAATAAATTAATTATAATATTATTTTACAAAATGCAGTAAAAAAATTATGAAGAAGCATTTTTTAGAATTATGAAATGACTTTTTTGAGAATTGAGAAAATGTTTATTGTGAATTGGTCAATAATTTTTCAATTTGAGAATACATTTATTCATAATTTTAATAAATTTTTAATATTATTTATACCATTCAATCTAATGGCTCTGTTATAACTCTCACTTTCAATTAATAGTATTTTAATAGTATGTCATGATTTGTTTAAACTCGGTGTTACATTTACAGAATGCTATCAAAGAAATTAAATTAATTTAAAGAGAAACATATTATAAAATCACAATATGTTACATTTTACCCCTTATAATAATTTATACCTTAAAATTATGATACTTTTTCATAATTAATTTAGGATATTTATGACTCATCCTGTTCTTGGTTTCACATGTACATTCCTAAAATTTATGGTTTTGCCACAAAAATTTGACCTACTGAGTGATCTTATTTCACATAACTTTGAATTTATGATCTAGAATCTCCCATGGTAATTTTTCATAATAAATATCTTACTCAAAATATAAAAACATTGAGTTCAGTACATGTGAAGGATTAGTTATGTACATCCTCATAAAAGATATGAAGAACACATTGTTAACTTGAGAAAGATTCATTAGACGTTCTAGGAGATAAGCTACCATTATGATCTGGTCAAGAATTTTAAAGGGACTGATATATCTAGTGATCATATTTCCCTTCATTCCAAATTTGATAACCATTATTATAGGGGATTTTTATCGGAACACCTTGTCATAGAATTCAAAATCTAGATCTTATTAATGATTTTTATCATATCTTTTTTCAACTCTGAGATACCCTTATATTATAATAAATTGATCTAACTTTATCACACATTTCCATAGCTAGATCAGGTACTAATATATTTTTTTCACCAACATAATCCTAGAATACTTTTTTTTAACAACCTAACCTAGAGGATTTTATAAAGATCCATCCAAATACTCAAATGAAATCTATTGTTGAAATAAGATTCCAACGAAGGAAGGGGTTGAACCCAAAAAACTATTGAAATCCATATATAAAAAACTCAATCTGTATAACAGATCCAAAATTGTCTTATAATACAAACAATTTATTTTAGGTTGATAATAATTAATGAAACTCTACTATATATCTAGAAAATACTGACAATATATGTCAAAAATATTGGTGAACCTTTGATCCTACTTAGACAAAATATAGAGTAGTATTTCATGTAATAGAACCATTTATTTATTTTATATTCCTTTAATTTAATCCAGATATAAGTATTCACAAATGAAAAAATATAAATGTTTTATATGGTAATCATCTATAACCAAAATAACATTGTGCCCTTAAGATGTTTTTTTGGATTTCAATGATAAAATCCATGAATATGATTTCATATTTTTATTCTAGTATGGGTAATGGTTGTAACATACCATTAGACGTTCTTAAATGTTGGATGAAAATATCATATTGAGTTATGATATTCATCTAACATCTCCATCATCATGTCATGTATTGAAGAATTAAATACATGGTTCATGAACCTTATCATTCTAGAAAGATCATTATTGAACTCAGGAACATTCCTCGCCTTATTATATTATTCCATATATTTCTTATGTTCCTTCTTAATCCACTCATGTATGGATAGTTTTAACTTCATTTGGTAAAGATAGGACATGTCCCCTTTATTCAGTATTCAAAGATCCTCCATTTCAAAATCCAAAAATATAGAATTTTTATCAATCCTCATCATTGAAATACTTGCATTGTCTTTTTGACTTGGAGTATCAGACACCTTACATTCCATCCCAATATTTTAATGTAATGAAATTTAATAATAAATGATTAATTATTACCAAAATATATTACACAAATTAATCTATTAATATTTTTATATATACATAAATATTCTATGATCTGCATAAATATCAAACCCTTCGCCATATAGATAATTCTTTCATATCTTCAATAAACAAATTATCACTTCCTTCTCCAAATCACGATTTGGGAAATTTTTCACATAAACATTTAATTATATAAAACATAAGTTATCAATTTATCATTAATTAAAAGAAATATATACAATATCTTATTTGATTCATCACTATAGATAAAAACCCCACTCTACTCTAGGGTAGAGTGAGCACAGGTGCATTGAACAAACTTCTCTTCAGCAGCTTGAAATTATCATTACAATATTTTTTCAACAAGAACATAACCCACATCCATGTCATTATAATAGTTATATAATAAAGTATAATTTCAACTAAATACTCCACTTCCTGATTCTGATGAATAATAAAAAACATTCCTGGATTGATATCGATAAACTCATATATAATTGGAATATTCTAATTGTTGAGTTTCTCCCCAACTGTGTTAAATATATATCCCTCATAAATAAGTAGTAAAACCCATAATATGGAATTAATTTCCATTAAGAGATTAAGATTATCCATTCCCTGATATATGGTTAAAAATTGGGTTTTAATATCAAATATAACTTCTTTATCTCATTAATTAATATTGGATCTTTAATAACAGATCCAATCCTTGAAAAAAATTACCTCAAATTTAACTTGATTATTGGTATAAATATTTTTAGTAATTGATTTACCAAAATCATATATTATAGAGAAACTATAAACATCAAATTTGATCATCATACTATTATATGACTTCATGACCAACTCAATATCAAATATTTAAGGCTACAAGCGAATACCCCTAGAGAAATTTAATGATATAAATGAGTTCATATGACTAACGAAAAATAAGATACTTTAATATTTTTGTCATTAATGTTACCACATAAAATTAAATATTATATATTCATTACCTTACTAAAGTAAATGATTTTCATCAGCATCAAACATCATAGTGGGAAATAATATAATCGTGAAATTCACTCCGAGGATTTATAAATAATGAAACTTTAGGATTAAATTAAGTTATCAATGTTCATTATAAATTCAAAACCATAATAATTAATTATAAATTAAACTTTAATGAACCCAATCATATTCCTCGAGTGTTTCTATCAATGTGAGTATTCATATGCCCACTCATCATGAACTAGTGATGATCAATTAAATAAACAATATTCCTCTTGTGGAGTAGTTACCCATAAGTAAATTTGTGCTACAAGGAATATCCAAAATACTTTTTCAAGATAGGGATGTACGTTGTAGGAAACCATCAATTATCTATATTACCAAAAAAACATTATATTATACTATACATAAACTTATACCAAGAGTATGTTATTGGATTATGTTCTAATATATATATTTCCCTAAATCTTGTTCCCAAGGTTTACACAAATCATTCCTATGATAAACATTGTAAAACAATTGACCCTGGTAGCCTTGAGTTGGTGGTTAAATTATTATATTGTCACTATATACAAGCTATCACATACCAAGGGATTTAAGTATTTAGTAGTCTTATAAAAATACATACATTATTTATTCTCAAATTAAATATGAAAACATAAAATATAAGATATTATTTTTCTTATAAAAGAACTATTCATGTATATTATTCTTTTTTATAAATCATAGTATAATTCATGGTATCTTGGTGAAGAAAACATAAGAATGAGAAGAATACCAATTCTCGGTAAGGTAATACATACAACAGATGCTAATGTGGAATAAATAAAGAATGATTAATATGGAAAGAATAAATAATGATAAAATAATGTCATTTAAATCATCACATGATATTATAACTTATCCACAATTGACTTAACTATTTTAATAATCACTTGTACATGAATAATTGAGTACATAATGATGGAATTAATAATGCAGCACATATACTACTTACCCTCAAGGCCCCAAGCTAAGAAATTTTATATAAATTGGTAAGGAATTTTCCAAATACCCAATAGTTTTTGTGTCATGAGACTTATTGATGCATCAAAGAGATATGTAATTTTGAGTCCCAACCTTCACTTAATAGTTCCAATGCAATAATCATAAGAATAAATAATAAAAATTAATAAACATTCTTTATTAACCAATAATTATCAATATTAGAAGAACTACCATATAAAATTTCATTGCATTCCCTAAAAAATGATCATAATCCGTCTAGAGAAATATATTTGATGGTATCATTAGATTATATCCTTGTTAAAAAATAATAATCATTAATGTATGTTGAATTTTTTTTAAAATACTTATAAAATATAACTAAAAATATTTTTTGCGTAAAATAATTTTTTGATTTAAAAATAACAAAATTAAGATCTAAAAATTTTAAAATATTAGGAAAACTTTTAATTTGGAAATGAACATGGAAAAATTTATAGTAATATTCTAAGCATAACATATTAATGACGGTGGTAATGTTAGTTTTTTTGGTGTACCCTAAAACAAAGATTTTATGCATGCCTTCAGTGAAAAGTACCACCCTAAGAAAATGGCAAGAAGATCCATTTTAAATATATTAATAGAAATTAAACCACATGTAAATTTTTTTTTAATAAATAATTTTATAATAATTAAAATATTAATTAAATCATTTAAAATAAAATATGGACATTGAAGAAAAAAAATATTTGTCGAATAGAAAACAAAGTCTGTTTTCCTCCAAAATATTATTTATGTGTCTTGAGTATATAAATAATGAAAAATGAATAGAAATTATAAATTACATAAATAAAGATATTATAATGAAAATATATGTGTTTTAACATGGAAGTATCATAAAATTATTTTAATATAAATGTAAACATAAATATTTATGAATAAAGATGATATTGGAAAATGGACTCTTATCCCATTTACAAATTTCTTCTTTAGTATTTTTTCCTACTTTATAAGAAATGTAAATTTATTATAACTCTATAAAATAACTATATACATACGTATAAAACCATATATAATCCAATTGTGATATTTTAATTATCGTTTATTAATAATGTTTTATTAAAAATGTCATTTTTTAGTGTTAAATGTATCATTTTTCATCCATGTTTTATTTTGGTATATTCTATCATTTCACATTTATTATGGTTACATAATATCTAAAATGTTAATAATGATAAAAATTTATATATATAATATATTCATAATATAAATATTTATAAACATCGTTAAATGTTGAAGATGAGAAATGAACCAAATCAGTTTGTAGAGGTGGTAGTCCACATGTACACACGAACAATTATCATTTTATAATGGGCAGAAGAGTAAGAAGATAAATGATCTATCACATTTATATGTCTAAAAGTATTTCATAAATATCACATATATTCATTAGTTCTATATTTATAACAATACAATTAAAATGGTGATGAAAATAAATTAAACCTCTATATGGAGATGTTAAGTTGTATGTTCGCAGGAGAATTGTTTTCACTTTTTATAGGTTGTAAAAGTGGCTGAAAATGGTTTTCCAATAATCATAATATCATCACAGTAAATTTATTATATTTTAGTGATTATTTTTTAAGGGTAATCTATATTTAGGTGAATTATATAAAGAAAAACATTGGAAGGATTTGGTAAAATAATTACCTCTTCTTCAAAAGTTATAATTTAGATCTCCTCATAAGGACTATTTAAATGGTTTTTTTAGAGTAAAAACCTATAACTAATTTATATGGATTTTTAAAAAATATTAGGTAACGTTTTTTCAAAATATATTATTAAAATTGGTGTAAATAAAAAGAAGTATGTCCTTTTAAAAATGGGGAGGGACACACCTTTAATTTTTAAAGGATTAAAAAATTATTATGTGATATTCAAGGTAAAATGTTCCATAAAATTGTAAAATTATAAAAAAATATGATAAGGGTAAAAATTAATTAATTAAATAATTATTAATATGATAAATTATGGACTTATCTCATAGTTTTAACCTAGGTTAACCTAATTTACCAATTTTTTATAGTGACAATTTTTTACTATTTTACTATTTAATTTTAACAAAAATTAAGTTGAAATTATCAAATTATATTAATTATACATAAAAAAATATTAAAACTGTTTTAAATAATTCCATTTATATAAATTTCCGAAATTATTTTTTAAATGAAGCATCAAATTGTGATGAAAAATTTATTTTTTGATGATAAAAAACTAATTTTAAATATATATAAATTTTTACAATAAAATCAAGTATAATATTGATAGAAAATGTATAAAATAAATTCTTTTAAATAACATTAAGGTAATATAATTTTAATATAAATACAAATCAAAATGGTATTTTGAACACATTAGAAAAAAACTCTTTTTATTAAAAATAGGAATTTTAGATATTATCAATAAATCAACATTTTCAAAAAAATTCTGAAGAATTCACCCAAAAATATTTTTGGCATGTTCATTTGAAAAAAATTTACCCCTTTAATAAAATTAAATTTTTAAATATTTCATAAATTAATTATAATTTCTACACCCAAAATTTAATAAAAAACATTTTCGAAGAGAACATATTTTTAATGAAAAAAAATTATTTACTAAAATTTGAGTTCTTATTTATTATGAAGTATTTAATAAATATTAATTGAATAAAACTTTTATAAATATTTATTATAATTTTTTTAATCATATTGTTACCCACTAATCAAGTGGATAGATGATAATTATCACATTAAAAAAATTATATATTAATAGTACATCGTTGTTCATTTAAAATCAATGTTTCATCTAATGAATGATATAAAATAAAATAAAATGTAGATGAAGTGAAATATATCTTATAATATCATGGTGTTACAACAACTATACCTCCAAAATAATTTTATATAAGGAAGATAGATCCCATTACTATGTATTAGGTGACATCGCTATGCTACCCATTAGGGTGCCACATGAGGTGGACTTAGGAAACACTATGATTCATTATGTTGTCTTTATACCTTGTTTAAAGATGATGGTTTTATGTTATAAATAGTTCAATATAAATAAAATATATTATTTAATCACATACTTATGGTTTATTATATAATACCTTTCATTATCAATGTATTGATTGATTGCCTCCCCCCCAATGGTACCTCAATGCACCATATCCTACACCCATCTTATATTGAGAATCATATTGTTAAATACATATACAAGTATCTCTATCTATTTAAGTTACATTCCAACCATAATGTGATCAATATCTAAGTCAAAAATCTTAAGTGTTCATAAAATTGGTGAGTTTGGGAATATAGAAGTCACTCTTAACGGTGGTCCATAAAACTCGTCACATTTGGAAACAATGAAAAAAATGGAAGGCCTCTAGATACAGATAATTAAATCACTTGTAATTAGTACAATTTATTTTTAACTACTATTCTGGCCTCTGATTGTCATCTAGGATAATACCACGTTGTCTCTAACTAGACTATCTCAGATTAACCATGTGATGTAATAAAGATTCGATTAAAATTTGTTGAGAAGATTGTGATAAAGAATAATCTCAATTACTAGGTTACTCAGAGTCCATTCCCTTATTTAATGGGTTTCTAGTATCCCAGTTCAATTTCCTTGTATATAAGTTTTTACTAATATTATAGAGTCTTATATAAAGTATCAAATTCAGTAATGTTCATACACACATGTCATCCTAATAAATTTAGTCAGAGAACATATTTTAATCTAGGTCTAAGTTGTCCCCTAGGCCTTTATCATCCATATCACATTCCACCATCAGATGATTATGTCTTTAAACATTTATTATTAGATCCACCACATTCTTTTGTATACACCATAATTGACATGAAAATTTACATGGTGCTGAGGCCTGAGAGAGAATATTTCGGTCAATATTTGTTGATAAGATGTATTCTGTTAGATTCACTTTTTATAACCACACATCATTGTGATGAAAACCATAAAATATAAGTATCCTAGTAGTAGGATCATCATAGAGAATATAATTAGACTTCTAGTGTATAATTGGGAGCATTAGAAATTTTTCACACATTAAAGACAATGACACAATAATGGAAACCACCTAGATGAAAATATTTAGCCTATAACTCATAATTTTAACAGTATGTGGAGATCATATGCATTGAGATGTGCTTTTATCCATCCCTATATCCATTGAAACTATATGAAGATTTATAATAGTGAAATAAGTTTTTGTATATATATAAATAACTAGTGGATCCTTGGTTGCATTGGTATCACCAAGATGAGATGCCTTCCCTCTACCATCATTCTACAATCAAAAAAGTACTCAGTCATAAAATGGTATGTGAGACTTGTCAAAATGTATATATCCACTCATCTGCATATAGATAATGAAAATAAGTCAAATCTAAGAGGAGATATCCAGATTTAAATTTTATCCCCCACTCCTCATAGTGTTATTATTCATACTTGAGATTATATATTCATGGGAACAATTATTCAATATAGAGGGAAACCTCATTTAGTGTTTTGAGGTTGGTTAATCTATACATGTAATCAAGAAGGTATTAATCCCTATTTCAAAAAACAAGTGTCTTTCCAAGGATGGGAATCCTTCTTTATTTCATTAATATCAGCCATCAATAATTCATGTACCAATGAAATAATTCATAGTAATTTTTGGAGAAATAATCTGTTGGAATAAAGTAATTATACATGGATCTAGGGATTTATTCCACGAAGACTTTAAATATATCTCATATATTGATTCCCACGTCTCTATATTTTAGGTGGAATATTTTTTATTTAAACTAAAATGACTCAATAATTAATGGGAAATACAAGCTCTTTTTTATATATATGCCTAATATATCAAGAAAATATCATAGATTATAAACTTATTTATGTGATTTTCAAACTCTTCACACATTATTCAAACATAGTACACACACATCCACTCATAATTAACACCACCTCTTGGATACATGTCACAATCCACATTAAAACATTAATGTTGGTCAATAGAAAATCACAAGAAGATTAAAGAATTAAAATGTTTCTGGGACTCTTGTATATTCATATGATTTTTCAAAGTATCCTTAGAATTATTTAGTATATAATAATTTCTAATCTCGCCCTCATTGATATATTATTCTATCGAAATAATGTTGGACCTTCCCAGATTTCTAGACTCTATCAACCAGTTTTAAAAGGGATACCATCTATCCTTAGTATGAATCATCATTTAGTTGTCCATTGTTATATAGGGGGAGGAAATCAAATATTAAAAATATTGTTTAGCTCACTCGCATAATTTTTATGAGAGATAACCGATGTGGAATACACATTCAAGCTTGTCCATGTTCAAATACACAGATTAGTTAGTTGATGTAATTGACTATTTTAATTTTTTCATCTGTTTTCAAGACATGGGTATTTCTTAAGGTGACCCAAACATTTTATTGGTAAACATTACATCATTTATTATGAATATTAATTATATGTCATAATAATACACACCATATAACCATAAAATATTAGTTTATTTCCTTAAAACATATAAAAATATATTATTCCCTGAAATATCTTTAATATATCCAAAAAAATTATTCTTATGTATTAAAATTATTAGACATATCCTATATAAAACCATTCTTCATAATATGGGGATAGGAAATGTAAGAATTTTTGAATTCAAATTATTAGTTAAGATGATCATGGGAGACATTAATTAATGATTATATGTAATAATATCATGAACTTACAGGTATATAACGTCACCCAAGATTTTGATTCCTTAATGATATATAAATTTTTCAAATTACTTTAAACATTATACAAGTAGATTCCCAAGAACTGTATTAGTCAAGTGCCTTTAGAAACATGGAAACATAAACACAGAAACATGGATGAGCTATATTATCTCCCCCAAGGATTTTTCAATACTAGAAAACCTCTTAGACATATCTTAAATGAAATATATCTTCTTAACCTGGGAAAGGAAATATAAAAAGCGGTGAGCTCAGATTCTCATTAAGGGTAAAAAAGATATATATGTGAGCATAAACCTAAGCATAAGGGTGTGAGAACATGATCATAATATTAGAATATCATCCTCATCATATCAAAGATCATAAACCTAAATCAGGGCATAAAGATCACCAATTCACAATATACGAATCATAAGAGAATCAAGATCATAGGCCATGAAATCATAACGTAGTAGTAAGACATTTAATTGTGGCATACACATAAAAATAAAAAATCCAGTTTTAAGGTTACCTACTAGGTCCTTCAGAACATGTTACGCTTGGGTTACGACACATATACCTATATCGGGCTTGGGATAACAACACATGTACACAATTATTTTTAGAATTAGGATGTGAAGCATAGAATATATTATTTTCAGGCCTGGTCTAAAACCCGTACAACTACTTATTTTTAGGATTTGGATTCGACATGTGTACAGTATTGTTTTAGGGTTTGGGATAAAACTAATTTACCCTTTGAACTCATATACCATTTATCATTACCCAATGCATTGGAAGGAAATATAGTCCCCACCCATCTCATAATGGAATCATATATACTTGTTCCACAAAATCATAAACAATCATATCATTACACATGAAATTAAAGGGATTTCATCAACGTGTAATCACCTCATGTCCTATGGAAAATGATAACGGTTTCCTAATTATTTCATCAAAAAGCTTAACCGGTGAAAGAGAAACAGATTTCATTAGAATATAACCCATGAAAGAGAAATATATTACATAAACATATAACCTATGAAAGAGAAAACGATATCATAAACATATAATAAATGAAAGATAAACATATTTTATAATGAATTTGATGTTATGAATAACCCATTCATAGAATGAATATGAATGGAACCTTTAGATCATTTCTTATAAAGGTGTGAGTAAAATCAATAGATTTCATCTTATCAGGAAAATAATTTTGAAATGTATTTGAAAAACTTTTATTAAAAAAATATCATGTCTTCATTGAACAAGTATTTTTAATGCATAAAAACTTTTGTAAATCACTTTAAAAGAAAATACCCTTAAAACATAAAAATAATAAGTAAAATTATTTGGAAATTTTATTTTTCTTCAAAACATATAGTACAATATTTCAAAAAAATTTAAAAAAAATTCTTTATAAGACTTTAAAAACATTAAAATAAATGGTGAAAAAAATTATAAAATCATTTCAGTAATTTTTTTAAAATATATATATAATGAAAGTTTTAATAATTTTGAAAACCATTTCATTGAAAATAAAATTGAAAACATATAAAGAACCCATGAAAAGGTTTTGAAAAACATTTTACTTGGAAACTTATGAAAGAATATTAAAAATATTTGTAAAACTATTTTCCATGGAAATTAATTTTAATAACATTTTCTAACCAATTATCATTTTAAAACATGAATGTCTGCTTCAAAAAAATGATGAAGGGTAAATCTTTTCATGTCGTACGATGTTAAAAGAATTTTTTTGCATGGTAAAAATATTAGAAAAATTTATTATTTGGAATGAGGTAATAAAAATCCTTTGAAAACATTGTTAATAGAGAAAAAGAGTAAAAAAATATTTTATTTTTTATAGAATAATAGTATAATACTCTTATAAACCCTTTTAATAAAACATAGTTTTGAGGGAACATATATTTTCATCAAAAGAGAGTGGTAAATTTGGACTTTCTTAAAAACACATTCTTACCTATATTATGTACCAAAGAGTGGAAAAATTGCATCAATATATGAAGATGTCATGAAAAACTATAAAATAATAAAATTCATGAGTGTTCTTAAAATATTGATCATAATATTTTATCAATGGAATCATAATCCTAAACAATCCCGAAAAGCATTGAGATTGTTTCTATAAACTATTACCACTTGGTAAATTTGAACAATACTCCACATTTAATAAAATAAAACAACATGAAGCTTAAAATTTCAGGAATATATATATATTCATGACATAACATGTAAATGATATTATATAAACCTCATGAAAAAATATTGGTGCATAACATATGATGTGTCTCAAAGAAGGAAAATTGAGACAAAATCATTTTTTCGATTTGGTAACTTTTAAAACATAGTCCCCATGAAAGAAATATAATAAAATATATATTTAAATATTCATAAATTTAATTTTAAGAATCATATAATACACACACAGGTAGTATACACACCACAAAAAAAAGGAATGGGTGTTGAATAAACCATGTATCTCATAGAAATAAAAAGGTGGACGAAATTACCTTACTCGGTGTCTTGAATCTCTTTATAATCATACAATCTTCTTATATAATAAATTTAAGATTATTATACAACATTTTTAGAAGAAAATTTTTATATTTAATACAATTTATGGTTTTATTATGACCCTATATTACCTTCTTGTTAATAATTCTATGTTAAGGTTTAATTCGGGTAATATTCATTTTATTCATCACATTTGTCTTAATTTATTATATATTTTGTTATTTTACTTATATAATTATTTAACTAGTGTAAAAAATTATATAAATATCATTTATATTAATTATATGAATATTATAGTAATCTATATAATATAGAATTATGAACTAGAATACATCGTTTATAGAGAAGGTAAGCTGTACATACACGTGAACGTTGTTTCCATTTTTATTATCTTATTGAAAGGAATAATGAAACTTATATATATATATAATTTCATTAAATAATAATTATCATGTTATAAATATCATATAAGTTCACTAAACGCATTCTTAATACATTCCATTTAGTTTGTGAACAAATCACATTGTTTTGAGGGGCAGTATTCCACACTTCCTCATGTAAACTATATAGATATGTGTTTTAAATGAATTAAATAATCATAAATAAATTATAAATGTCATATATATTATATATAAACATATTTTCCATCATAATTCTCACAATAATATTTGGTAAAGGAAAAAATGAACAATCTTTGTTTTGGGAGGCATTAGTTCTCTATACACATAAGCAATTTTTTTACCCATTAGATAGAGGTGTGTGTAAGTGTAAGTCAAAACCATGTCATTAAATCATTATATTATATTTATGATAATTTAATTTTTATACAATCATGGAATAATATGAGTTGAGGGGTAGAGAATGGAAACAAAATGAAAGAACATGAGGAATAATGTTACCTCATATTCTGGTAACTCCTTTTTGTTTGCACCAAAGGGATTTTTTGGATTGACTTATTTCAAAAGAGAGGATTCTAGGATGAGGGTAAGGATTTTTTGGAAATATTTTTTTTCTATATTGGTCAACCTAAAGTGGCTTGAGATATCTGAATAAGTGGTATGAGAGGATGACCATTTACAGTGGAGGAGGAGTGACACTCTAATAAATTTAGGGAAAGAGAATTACACCCAAGTTTTTCCCATGTAAAGTAGATAAAATAATTTTAAAAATTAAATTAAACTAATTATAGGGTTTGGATATGGTCATATAATTTCTTTGGATAAGTTTATAGTAATTTAGGCCTTTAAGATTAAGGCTTAGTCCTTAGTTATTCTTAATTATACCTTGATCGATGTAATTAATTTTAATTAATTTCACAAATTTTTTTGTAAAAAAATAATTTCACATTATTATAAATTATAAATTATTTTTATTTAAGATATAGAATTCATTTTTTTAAAACTCCAATCATAGAAGTGGAAAAAAATTATTTAAATTTAATCCTGTATTCAGGTCAACAATGCAAGTTTTTGATGTAAAAATGTTTAAAAGTTTTTTCTGTTTTTATATTCAATTTCAACATAAGATTGATTCCAAAGACCTAAATTATTATGATTGATAAAAATATGATCTAATTAGACTTTAAATAAAATTTCAAATTTAATTTATCTTTATAAAAAATAGATGAAAATGAATTTTTGAACAAAAACTCAGTATTATTCAATATTCAGGAAAAAAAGAAAACTTCACATAAAAATACTGAAAATATACTCTATCGTAATTTTTATGATTCAATTTCAATTATTAATTCTATTTTTACATATCCAAAAATTAAAAATTCCAAAAAATGGATTTAAAATGGGTTCTCTATTAAAAGGTGGTAAAAATACCTTCTATAAAAAATATAGGTTTTTAAACATAAAATTAGGTTTATTATTATATTATATATGTAAATTGTATTTTATCAACATAAAAAATATTTTCCAGAATATATAACGTATATATAAAATTAATATCACTCACTAATTATAATTAATTTAATTTATTAGGGTAAAACAGCTTATAAAAATAATAATATTTTCCTTTACATTCAATCAGTTTTAATATTAATTTCTAATTAATCATTAAATTATAAATTCATCTTATATTTTCATAAACCATATATTTTTATGAATTAGTTAATAATATTCACAATTATTAATTTAATGTCTTTGTTTTATCATATATTATTAAAGGGTAATATTTTAATAAAATATTATTATTCAGTAAAACTCGGTAATGTGTGTTAGAGAATCCATTAAGGAAAGTAAATATTTCATGTAATGTATGCTAACCTCAGTGTTCCTTGAATATAATGTTAAAAAATATGTTTTTTGTAGTGTATAATAACATGTTTTTCTATGTAATTAAAACTAGACATATTACATTAATATAAGCTATTTTCAAAGTTGCATGAGTTGAAAACACTCCAAAAGATTAAATTTATTCGAATAAAAAATATTTCACAATGTGTTGGGGTGTTACATTATACCCATTTAAAATTATTTATTACCTCTAAATTCATCTATTTTTAAAGGGTTTAATGCTTTTATGATGCTAAATTGAAACCCACATCATAAAAATGAACACAAAAACATACTAAAAAAAAGTTGGATCCATAATGGTTACCCAGAATAACACATTGTTGCGTTTCCACATAAAATATCATAGGTTTCATGTGAAAACATGGATATAGAAGGGAAATATGACCCTGAAGCTCTAATATAGACTGCTAAAGAATAAGGACATGATAAATTTATCATTCCCAAAGCCATAAATTTGTGATGGCTTAATGAACCATATGATCCATTGGAAACAAAGGTACTGGGATAACATTTTTGTTTCCTATATCGTTTTTCCAAAAGTTTAATAATTATGATTAAAATATATAATTTCATGATTGTAAGAAAAACACGCCATTTTTTTCCTCGATCCACTTCACCACTTTCTCCAAAAAGGATGGTGTATTTTTCATTCCTAAAGTACTAAGAGATCATGAGATCCATGATATTCCATCCCATTTTTCATTGGTTATCATCAACAAAAATTTTTTAGAACACGTTATCCAATATGCATAAATCCTCTAGACATGAGATAATTCATTAATCTCCAACAAATCACTCACATTTTAACATAGTCTCAACATAATGGTTAACCTTATAACCCATCTGAAATATAAAAAACAAAAACATTTGAAATAATGTCATGAAATCAGTTTAACATTAATCCACCACATATCACAAATTATCACTTGGTTGTGACATTACAAACATGTGAATACACTCATCGCATATTCCATTTGAATATTGTAATAACCTTGAATTACAATAATTTCTTTTGGAAAACATGCATGATTTTTTATCCCAATTATTACTGGATACCTTATTTAAATCTAATATGTTATAATATTTACCATTGATGAAATATACCCCTTTTTCAATTATCAGTACCTGGGTAATTTGATATTCCAATTAACTTATTCTTATCCAACATAACTTTATCAAAGAATCATTATCTCAACGTCATACATTAATTAAGGGTTATCTTCCCTTAATAAAAATATAACACATCAATGAAAATAATTTTCTATTCCATTATCTCCATTCACACATTCTTTTAAATCTTTAATGAAAACTTACGCATAAAATACTCATAAATTTCATGATTCATATAATATAATATTTGAGTTCCAAAACAAAAATACATTATTCATCCAACTTTATTATTAAACCATTACTCAGGCTTCATAAACTTAATCCATAATACCTCTTTCATAGAATATTTATTACGAATCGCATATTATGGTTAATCAACCTAAATCTAATCAAGCTTCTTCTATTTAACATAAAAAATACTGTAAGAACCTCACATACCTTTCACATGTCTTTTGTGGTCTGTTTATCATCAATATAAAAACCATTAATTATACAACC
Organism: Viscum album; assembly: GCA_963277665.1. NCBI lineage: Eukaryota > Viridiplantae > Streptophyta > Magnoliopsida > Santalales > Viscaceae > Viscum > Viscum album. The sequence goes on from OY728141.1 coordinate 1,216,133,236, forward strand.
TTGACGATTCCCATCATGATCCTTCCATATAGAACATAGTTTTTCCTAATGCATATCATTTCCACATTTAAAGTATATTTCAATTTATAATGCCATAGAGAGTCTAATATTCCCATCGATTAAGATAATTGTACTTTTTATTTTCACTTTCTAGTTACTTTATTTCAAACCTTATTTTTCATAGTCAAAACATCATATTGTTCATCTAAGATATTCACTTGAATTATTTTCTAGTATTATTCAAAGAAAGAAAGCTGAATATTCTTTCCTCTACGGTCTCCATTACCCAAATTCTCAATTAACTATTTATTTATCTTCTTTGGTGATTCTATGAGTTGGTTAAGGTTCACATTGTCAATCATCTTCCTTGAAAACTGTTTAGGAATGATAACAACATTCTTCACTCTAGTGATCATCCCATTTTATTGATCATCTTCAATTTTTTCATCACATTCAAAATTATGCCAGTTCTTTCTGGTTCCTTACATTGACAAAAACTAGGATGGATTGATTATGAAATGATTACCATACTTGAGAATTATATAATCATGAATGAAATTTATATGATGTCCAAATAATGATACCTTTCTTAAACTATGAATCCTTCTGTTTATCATAGGTTATTAAGAACCAACAAAAATTTTAATATTTCAAGATGGTTTCTCAAGATTTTGTGAATTCCAAAATCAAATCCCTAAGAGTTTCAAACCAAGTGTGCATAAAGGCCCATTTTTATGTACTAGATTATCCTGAGTGATATTTGAGACATCTTGTAAGAGTTGTTACCCCTAGGTACATCTGTTCTAGAGATACATCCACTAATTGTACCCAGAATAGGATTAGTCACTAGGAAATCACTCACAATTTCCTTAACCAAATTTCCATGATTTTTTATTATAATTTTTAGTATCCTTAGAATTATCCTTATACATTTCATTAGATTTCTCACTAGGTTTTTATCATCCTCATTTCTAAATGATAACTAAACCCTTTCTCTGATACTGACAATATTAACCAGTGCTTTTAATATATTTACATTACATAAATTTTATGGAAAACATAAAACATTATACAAAGAGACATCCAAAAACTATATTAGACTAGTTATATTAGAAACATAGAATCATACACACTAATACATGGGTGAGCTACATTATCTACAACTAGGTTCTCCAAGACAAGCACCCCTCTTAGACATAAAATACATAAAATATATCTTCATAACCAGGGAAGTGAAACATAAAAATGGGTTAGCGTAGATTCTCGTAAATTGTAAAAAATTGATATATGTAAGAAAAAAATGAGAATAAGGGTATTATAATGTAACCATAACATTATAATGTCATCATCTTAATATCAAATATTATAAACATAAATCATGGTAAAAATATCGGTAGTTCAAAATTCAAGAATCATAATGGAATAAGGAGTATAGGCCATGATAGAATAATGATAGAGTAAGACATGTAATTGTGGAATACACATAAACATAGAAAATCCTATGTTAAGGATACCTACCAATACCTTTATAACATTTTTGTTATGGTCTATGACCAATGTACCTTCTTCTCGCTTGGGTTAACAACCCATGTACCCTCTTAATTTCATGATTGGGCTATAATCTGTGCACTGCCTTACATTTAGGCTTGGTATACAACCTATATACATGATTATTTTAATTATTGGGCCTCAAATTGTATACCTTATTATTTTAGGTATTGGGATACAAATTTTATACCCTTTAATGTTATATACCTTTTATCATTACCCAATGGATTAGGTGGTGATATAGGTCCCACCCATCTCATAATGAAATCATACATACATGTGAAAAAAAATCATAAACAATCATATCATAACCCATGAAATTAAATGGTTATCTTAAACATGTAATCATATCCTAACCTTTGAAAAAATAAACATGTTTAATAATAATTTCATCAAAATCATAACCCATGAAAGAGAAACGAATTTCATAAACATTTAACTCATGAAATAGAAACTAATTTCATAAACATATTACCTGTGAAAAATAAATGATTTAATAAAACAAGTAAACTTTTATATAGAAATGGGTTTTATAAATACCATTACATTAAACCCAACCCATTCTTAAAAAGAATTTGAATGGACCCTTTAGATCATTTATTTAAAAAGGCATGAGTAACATTGAAAAATGTAATCTTAGATAGATTTTTTTTTGAAATATCTATAAAAAACATTTTAGGATGAAAATATCCATTATTCATTTAAAAAATAATTTTAATGAATAAAACCATTTGAAAATTGTTTTTGTATAAAATAGTTTCATTACTAATAAAAAATACTTAAAATCATTTTGAAAACATTTTTCCTTGAATACATATAGAATGATATTCAAAACATTTTAAAAAAAATTTCGTTGAAAACACTTTGATATCATTAAACAAAATCATAAAAAAATTTAATGTTCATTGAATACTTATAAATAAATTTTGAAATCAATTTCAAAAACCATTTATTTTAAAATCATTTTTGAAAACTTATAAAGAAAGCAAGAAAATGTTTTAAAAATATTTTTACTTTTAATATTTTTAAAGAAGGATGAAATCATATTGAATATATATTTCCTTAAAATTTAATTTTTAAGGAATTTTATTCAAAATTAACCTTTTAAACATGGAAAAAAAGCTTCACATAAAAAACTACGGGTAAATAAGTACATGTGTATGACGTACAAATATATTCATTTTTCACGATAAAAAGGTATGAAAAATGGCTTGTTATGAATCTGAATAGAATATTCCATTGAAAACATTGGTTAAAAAAGGGTAAAGATTTATTTTAATGATTATTGGCGAATAGTAGAATATTTTTGGAAACCCTTTTTAAAAAACAATGTTTGGAAGGAATATAGATTTCTGACTGAAGAGAGAGGTAAATTCGAACTTTCATAAAAACATTTTCTTAACTATATTATGTTCCAAATAGTGGAAAAAATAAACCAATATATTAATATATCATTAATAACCATAGGATAATAAAATTAATGAATTTTCATTTGATATTTATCATGATATTTCATCAATTGAATCATAATCATAAATAATCTCAATAGGTGGTGAGATTTTTTTAATAAACTCTTACCATTTTATAACATTGAACCATACAACCAATTTAATAAAATTAAATTACATGAATCATAAAAAATAATTAATATAAATATATTCATGATATAACATGCCAATGGTAGTATATACACCTTATGGAAAAATATAGGTTCATGACATGACATGTTTCTCAAAGAAAGAAAATTGATACAAAATAATTTTACTGATACTGTATCTTTTAAAACATTGTCCCAAAAAAAAAGTATAAAAAAGGATATGTATATATAAATAAATTTATGTAAAAGATTTATATAATACATCTATTGTTATTATACACACTACACAAAAATAATGGTTTGTTAATAAATCATGTATCTTAAGGAAATAAAAAGTGAGATGAAATTGTCTTACCTTGTTTCTTGACCTTATTCGTACTCGTACAATCTTCATGTATTATAAATATATGTTTATTATTCATATTTTATATAATAATTTTATTATATATAAAACTATATATGGGTTTATTATGACCATATATTACCCTCTTGTTAACAATCTTATGTTAAGGTTTCACTTAGGGTAATATTCTCTTTGTTCATCACATGTGTCTTAATTTGTTATATCTTTGGTCATTATACTCATATCATGATTTCCATAATTAACACTATGATATAAATATCATGTATATTCATTATTTTTTTATTATAATAATCTATAAAATATAGAAGTATGTAATAGAATACATCATTTATGGAGACATTAAGTTGTATGTATGCATGAATATTTTTTCCGTTTTTATTATCATATTGGAAGAAATAAATAAAATAGAATATATGTTTGTATATATGTATATAATATAATTAAATTATCATTATAATGATATGTATATTATATTAGTTCACTAAACTCAACCTTAATACATTCCATGTAGTGTCTGAACGAATCACATCAATTTTGAGGGGATCAATACCGAAAAATGGACCTACACCCATTGTTTTAGGAGAACCGTGGCTATATGTTTCATAGGGAAAAAAAATTTGGAAGTACTTATACCCACAGTTCTCCCAAAACTGTGGGTATAGTTCACCTATATACCCACGATTTTCAGAGAACAGTGCGTATATGTTTCACGGTAAAATATAATTTGTGGAATACCTATACTCACAGATCTAAATAATCATGGGTATAGGTTGGGCTATACCCATAGTTTTTAAAAACTGTGGCAATAGGATTATCAAAAAAATCAACTATACCCACAATTTAAACAAACTTTTGGTATAGGTTGACCAATTTTTTTCATAGAAATATAAATAAATTTAAATATTTTTATATTAAAAAAAATTATAAATATTTTCATATAAATATTTTTTTCAATATTTTAGTATAAATATTTTAATAAAAATATGTTAATATTTATATTTAGGGGGGAGGTGCTGTGATAAAATTCCATAAGTTATTTTTCTAATAAATTACTTATAACTATTGTTTCCCAAACCGTGGTTGTTGGTATGCACATACAAAATGCTTATACAAATAGTTTAAACCCCATGGGTATAGGTTGGCCAATTATTTTTTCATAAAAATAAATAAATAAATATATATATATATATATATTAATATATATTGGGTATAAGAACAAAAAATGTGTGATAGAGTAGTGGTAAAGTCACTTGACTATAAGGGGAAGGTATTGGGATAAATCCCAGTGGGAAGTTTAATTTAATAAATGACCTATAACCAGGGTTTGTAAAATTGTGGGTATATGTATGCACATACAAAATTCTTATACCAATGGTTTAACAACCCTAGGTATAGGCCACCTATACACACAGTTTGACCAAACTATTGGTATAGGTCAATATAAATGGATTGGTTTTAGATGGATCATAGAACCATCGGTATAGCCTATACAACTGGTTTTTTGGGATATAAGTGTGGTTTTGAACTGTGGTTATAAGTAAAAATTCTAGTAATCGGTGGTAGTGCAGACTTCATCAAACAAAATTATGATATTAAGACAAAATTGAAATTATAAATATATTTGTTGTAAAAATAATTATAGAGTTGTAAATACATTATTAATATCATATATATTATATATAAACATATTTTACATCACAATGTCTACTATGAGAGGCTGTAATGGAAAAATGAACAATCATCATTTTGTAATGTTGTAGTTCACCGTACACATAAATATAACGCCCGTTTCCCATTAGATTGTCGGGTGTTTAAGTATATATAGAACCCATATCATAAAAACATTATAGAATATTTTTTTATACTAGTGTATTTATACAATTGTAGAATAAAAAATGTTAGGGGTAGAGAATGGAAATTAAATAAAAGAAATTGAGGTGGAATGTTACCTCTTATTTGGATAACTCATTTTAGTTTGCATCAAATATATTCATTGGATTACTTTATGAAAAAGGGGTGGATTCTATGATGAGGTTAGGGATTTTTATGAACTATATGGGTAAATTTTGGTTGATCCAAAGTGTCCTAATATGTGTGAAGAAGTGTGAGGAGATGAGGACATTTTATAGTGGTGGAGGAGTGGCCCTCTTGTAAATTTTGAGAACATGAATTACAACAATGTATTTCCCATGGAAAGTGGATCAAATAATAGTCCAAAGTTGATCCAAGTTATTATAGGTTGTATATATCGCCATAAAATGGATTTTGGATGAGTTTATAGGCAATTTAGCTTCTTATGATTGAGGTTTATTCCTTAGTTAAGTTTAATTTTTTCTTTACTCGGTCTAACTAATTTTAATTACTTGAATTAATATATATAGTAAAAAAATAATTTTAGAATACTAGAAATTATAAATTATTATGATTCCAAATTTGGAATCCATTTTCCTAAATTACAATCATATAAGTGATAAAAATTAATTTAAATTAGATCTCATAGTTAGGCCAATGAGAGTTTTTTGAGTAAATAAATTCAAAAGTTTTCTATTTTTTGATATTCAATGTCAATGTGAAATTGATTCCAATGAACTAAATTGAGTTGATTGATAAAAATATTATCTAATTAAACTTTTAGATCAATTTTTAATTTAATTTATGCTTATAAATAAATTATATGAAAACAACATTTTGAAATAAAATTTTATATTTTTCAATCATCATTAAAAAATGAAACTTCACAGAAAAAAACAAATAATTTATCCTAACCTAATTTTTATTGTTTTATTTAAAAGGTTATATTTATTTTCACATATGATATCTAAAAAAGTTCAAAAAATAGAATTTAAATTGTTTTATCCACTAAATGGTAGTAAAAATACATTTATAAAAAATATAGATTTTTAAGCATAAAATTTACTTCATTCTTATCTTATGGCAATGAAATATATTGGATGAATATAAAAAAAATTTATTGGATATAAAACATATATATTAAACAAATATTACTCACTAATTATAATTAATTTAATTTATTTGGGTTAAACATCTTATAAAATTTATAATATTTCTTTTATATTCAATTGGGATTAATATTCATTTTTAAATAATTGGTAACCTATGAATTTATCGTGTATATTTGTAAACCATATTTATTATATTTTAGTTAATACTATTCATAAATTCTAATGTAATTTCTAGGTTATATTTTATTATATTAAATGATAAATTTTAATAATATAATATTGTTTGGTAAAACTCGGTATTGTGTGCTAAGAAAGCCATTAAAGAAAGTTAGTATTGTGTATAATGTAAGATAACCTCATTGATACGCATAGATAATGATAAAACGTTATGATGAATATAGTTCATGATAACTTATTGTTCCATTTAACTCAAGCCATACATAGTGATTTTATATATATAATTTTTAGTGTTGTGTGAAATGAAAAATATCAAAAATATTAAATAATTTAGAAAAAAAATTCACAGATTATCAGGGTGTTACAATATGATAATATGTGCATAAAAATGGATAATTAATTCCATGAAATTTATATATCATAATCATGGAATAATGATTTAGTTTTTTAAAATACTTGAATCATAGTAATTTCAAAGATCACGATCTATGATATTATAAAAGCACATCATAGAGAGTGGCATGGAGATTTTGGAATATCCCTAATCATATAAATATTATTTCAAGGCTACCCACTAAGGAATTAATAACATGACAGGATTGGGATAACCCCCTTTGTACTTTCTTTGATGAAATAATAGCCTCTTTTGTACCCTCCTTCAGGGAGGGGATAACTGCTAGTATTACCATTTGAGTATTCTATTGGATGTCTTCTTAAAAATGTTTTATATTTTTTGGCAAAATATTTTGTTATAAATGTTTTTGATAATATGTGAATGTTTTATTCTGCATGTTTTTTAAGAAATAAAGTCCATCAAGTCTGATAGAAAAGTTTTCTCAGCATGTTTTTTATGCAGTTTTTCATAAGTTTCTAGAGAAAGTTGGAAGTTTTCTATAAAACATCATTAAAACGCTTAGTAAAAAATTATATGATCATAAACAATTAATTATAATTTTTAATCTTCATGAATAATATCATTGTATAAAATAATTTTTTAGAGGTTAAGAGAAGTGAAACTATATTATAGATAATATTTTTTAGAAAACATTACTAGGAAGTGTTCATCGGAAATAATTCACCAAACAATAATCCATGTATGGTGATTTTCTTCAAATTATCATCGTTGAAGTTTGTACAATGTGTGTGGAGAAAATATTTTTTGAGATTGTTCTAATGGATGTAGAATACTGATAGGCAAACATCTCAAGAAAAATAATGCTGTTGTGCTAAATATATATTTTTCATTTGATTTTTTATCAATTTTATGTTAATGAAATTTAAAGAAGAGTGTTTTCGTTGAAGTATTAATGAAACTAAAAAATGTTTTGGAATATTTGAGATGAATCAAATAAATTTTTTATAATAATTATTCATTAATTTTGGAATTAATTTGAGCATGAAAATGAAATTTTTTTCTTGTCAACTATATTTCTAAGACACCTATAAAAGGGGTGTGACAATACAATCATACATGACATTGTTCATATGTATAAAATCAAAAACACTATAGATTTTTTTTCAATATGGGTTTCCAACATATATATCTTTTGGGTTGAAGAAAAGGTGTCTCATAGTGAATTGGGATTAAATAAAAAATAGAGGTTTTTATTAGTGGAACTGGAAAGAGGAAATGATAAGAAAATTCCATATAGATATTTATTATCCTAAATTACTAATATAGTTTTCATACAAATATTGAGGAATTGTTATTTTCAAAATTTAACGAAAATAGGTTATCAATTACGTGTAATTCTTCATCGGGCGAAATTGATGGAAATTCACTAGATAGAGGTTGAGTACATCAGATATACTTTACCGAATGGATAAAATAAAATGGAATTTACCTAGAAGATACAATCAAATGGAATTTCCATATGAACCTTTTAAGATCTATTTTACAATGGGTCATATATTTTTTTTGAGATCAACTTTATAATCTAACCACTATGAACAAAAATGATTCATTTTAATCATTCCTTTTAAGATATAGGAGAACACTAATAATATTTTTATCAATGTTGTATTAAATTATTTACAAAAGTTAAATTCTATGGATGGATGGGATTTTACATTGCGAAAATGTAGGTTCTCACAATGTTGTTAGATATTGTAAATCTATAATAATTTTTTTATTTTCTATTCATTGTAAGATTGTGATTTTTTATGAAAATAGATAAGGGTAATACTCTAACATGTTTTAGTGGTTAATTTTCATAAAGATAGAACATTTTACAAATACAACGACTCATTCCATCCCCCCCCAGTAGTCCCAAAAGTTATAAATACCTTAAATTTGATTCATATGGAGGTTCCCTTATTAAAACATTCTGATGAAAAAAATCAATTTAACCAACAAGTGAGGTCTTCCTAAATTTTATTGAAAAAATATTAATTGTTTAAAAATAATAATGATATTCTATATTCTAGCAGTTCTTCTGTAGTTAACTGATGCAACAATAATAATGTTTCCACCTATTAAGAAAAATGATACTATGACTTTTTCTAACAAGATGAACATTTAGGTTGATGGTAAAGCTAGAAATTTTATTCTAATTTATTATTAGAAAAAAAATTATAACGTTGATGGGTCTCAAAATAGTTGGAGATTCATGGTACAAAGCAGAATGGTTCTTTGACAGAGGCACCAATGTAAAAGAGTAAAGGTACAAATATGGTGAATCTAGTTTGATGGTACTAACATGGGAGATAAAGAAACAATATTTGAGTAATTTAATAGAGTTAATGAAGTTGTTTATAGCATAACAGAAGTTGTATATGTGTTATAAATTTTACTATTCTCAATTAACAATTGAGAAACATCCTGGAAAGGATTGACTATAAAATCTAATCATTATATGATAATGATGATTTAATGTGAGGTTATTTTCTTAATTTTATTATTTCATATGAGATGATGAATTTTTCATCATTAAAAAATAATATCAATAATAAAATATATTTCTAGGGTATAATAAATATAAATTTCACGACCTGTCCTCAGGGCTCGTGCCGTGACTACCCCAAGCCCGCCTTCCATAGGTCAGGGGCTGGCGACTAGCACCAAGGCGTAAATCTCGATAAAAAGGGGAAGGCATTGCCTTTGTAAAGTAAAAAAACACACAGATTAAGCAAGTAGAAGTAAACACTAAGTAAAACTGGGTACAAAAGTAAGTGCGGAAAAGTAAGTGGGCGAGAATAAAAACCTAAACTGAAAGTAAAGTACAACTGAAAAAGGGAGTACAACAACTGAAAAGAAAAAAAAGAAACTGAAAAGTAAAGCCGCAACTTCGAGCCATCCACTGGAAGTCCCACCTGAAGGGTGGGTACAGATAGCCTCCACAACTCATCGGGTCCAGTCGTCCGCTCCGAGTACGTCCCGCCCAGTGGTCCACCTCTAGGTACCGACCTTCTCCACAAGCCTCTACCACGATCAGTGTTGTCCGTCGTCTGCATCCAACACAATGTAGTGCGGGCATAGCCCATGCAGAGGTGAGTATAAGCTACTCATTAGGGACCCCAAGATCCCCAAAGGTCTCCCAGAATCCAAAAGGGTAATCCACAAATGAAGGATACAATCACGAAGTAACATCCAACCCTACTTAGGTATATGCCCATACATGTACCTACGTCATCAATTCCAGATTGGCTCCAACATCTGAGCCCGAGTTTGATCACATCCACACAGGAAAGCATAATGTAATCCACACAGGATATCAAGTCAATCTTATCGAAGATAAAGATTGAAAGTCAAGACTCATCTCACACAGGTATACATCTTTGTAAGACGATAGAGATGATCAGATGTAGCCACTGATTCATCTAAACCATCGAACCCACACAGAATCGATAGGTACTAACCCCCACAATGACCCACAAAGGATCGATAGGTACTAACCCCAGCAATGACCCACAAAAGATCGATAGGTACTAACCCCCGCAATGAACCACAAAGGATCGATAGGTACTAACCCCCGCAATGACCCACACAGGATCTGACCCACACATGATCGGTACGCGCTGGCCCACATAGGACCGCTGAGTGCTGACCCACACAGGATCTGACCCACACAGGATCAGTAGCACTGACCCACGTAGAATCCCTGAGTGTTGTAGTTGTTGCCGTCGAATCCGCGAAGGATTTCTGTACAGTCGTCATCATCGTCGCAGTCGCAGCCAGCTCTAGGGTTCCCGCACATGGCAAGCTCGTTCGGGAGGATCCACTCCACGAGCCGAGGGACTGATACTTCAACTATCACGAAGTCTGGAGTTGATATATCCAAAAGTTCCGCATCGTCAACAGGAACTCAACGTCACAGACGGCGCGTCAATCAGACGTCCGGTCTGTGAGTTATTGGCCTTTTCGTCCCAAGGGCCCGGTTGGTTTTTAAGTCAAAACCAACCCGACCGTACTCCAACTGCATCCAAACCTCGAGCGGAGTAAGCCAAAACGTCCGTCTCACTATGAGAAATCCATAAAAGTCGATGGCACGTCAATCAGATGTCTGGAGCTCAAGTTATAAACGTTTCTGCTCTGAGGGCCCGGTTGGTTTCGTGTACGAACCAACCCGGCCGAACCCAAAGTTCTCGAAAACCTTGAATGTAATATACCGAAACGACTGCCTCGATCCAAGGATCTCCACGCAACCCGCGGTGCGTCGATCGGAGGTTTGTAGCCCATATTATGGGCAACAGACTGAAACAGTCTTAAAAATGGGGGATCTTGGCCCCGTCCGACCCGGCCCAACCCCCCTGGGCCGGCCCAAACCGGGTGACCCGACCCAGGTCCGAGTCCGACCCAGTTGGGCGTGGCGCGGTCCGGCTCAGGCGGCCCGGCCCGGTGTAGCCGGTCCAGCCGAGGGCGGCTCGGCGCTAGCCGAGAGGGTTGGCTCGGTGCTGGCCGAGCGGCCGCGCAAAGGGGGCGTTGCCCCCTTGAATGAAGCCGCGACCCCCTTGTGGGGGCCGCTCCTTACCAACCGACATGGCCCGGCACTGCGTCGTCCATGATCCCGCGCGGCCGTAGGATCAGATGCCTGCCGCCGCGGCGTCAGCCGCAGCGGCCCTCCCTGGCGGCGCGCTAGGCGCTGCCTTCCCGACGTGGCGCGCTGGCAGGGTCTTCTGCCGACCACCGGACGAGCTCCAGCTGTCAGTTTTGCCAGCCATCTTCGCCAGCGGTCCTCCCAGGTCTGTCTGTTCACTGTGAAAACCTCAAAACGCCCGTGTGGCCTGCTTCATCGCCACCCTTTGATCCGCACACCAAGAACAACAAAATAGTGGGTTCAGATTTTGTTCGTTCGTCCGCACCCACCGCGTTAGCGGTTCAAACGACTCTGACAATTAAACACATGTTGATAAAACTAATCACATAAATTAAATTGAACCACAACCCCCTACCTCGAGAGTTTGTTGAACAAAGGCTCGTCGCAGAGTTGAACGTCGCGAAGAAGGTTCCGTACACATTGACGGAGATCGTCCAAGGAGGAATGGTTTCTCCCTTCCTTTGACGCGGGAAGAAGGAAGGAAAGGATGCGCTTTGGGTCGTCGCTCTCTGAGGAAGGCGTCTTTCACCGTCGTCCGTTGTCGGAGGTCAGCATTCTTCACTGGCGGCGGTGTGTTCTTCGCATTCTTAGACGGAGAAGAAGAACTTCAAGCCTTAGAGATTTTTCTCCCAATCTTCTCACAACCCAACAACTCCAATAAAATAAGAGTTTGTCTTATTTTATTTCTCAGGCCATGGGTTTTGAAATTCAAAAATGAATCAAACAATTAATTGAAATAATTTCAACGTTTAAACTGCCCAATTTAATAGAGGCGTTTAATATTTAATTAAACACATGAGTTGACTTTATTTAAAAAGGGGGGGTGCAGGTGTGTTACCTTAATTAATAGAGGTTGAGCAAGTTGAAAGGGTGGGGCTCGTGTGGGCCCCACCCCACTAATATCCTACCTAGTGGATTAGTTAGGATGTGGGTCCCACCCAACCACTTAGCTTAGGTTAAAAAAAATAAAATAAAATTTGGTTGCACCACTTTTATTTTATTCTTTTACTTAACCCAAAAATTTAATAACCACACCCGAGTAAATGAAACTCCGGAAAAGGTGTTTCTAAGCAATTATTGGTGCTGCGATTCCATCGGTGTCCTCAAATTTCGATTCTGAGCACCGGTTCAAAAGTTAGGAAAACCCGCTCGTTCGTTCATTGAACGTACCCGAGCTAAACTTCATAAAATGATTCTGGGCACACCGAGCCTTGGAATCAGCTGCCGTCAGAAACTGCGTCCTTGTAAAATTTCAAAGAAAATTAAGAAAAAAAACATTACTTGAATTTTACGGGTCTTTACATTACTCCCACCCCAGGGCTTCATGTCCCCATAAAGATACATCATAAACATGGGGAACAAATGTGGGTACTGTGCACGCATCTGAGCCTTCCCCGCCCAAGTTCTCTCTTGGAGGTTCTCGTGCTACCATCTAATAAGTATTAGAGGTATCGTCCATCCACGTAGGAATCTCTCCTGTCGATCCTCAATCTCCCTTGGGACCTCCGCAAAAGTCACCCCATCATCAATGTCCAGCTCCCCATGGTCAATGATATGCGTCGGGTCATGCACGTATCTCCTCAGCTGAGATACATGGAAGACGTCGTGCACTCGGTGCAACTGAGGTGGTAGAGCCAGACGGTAAGCCACCTCGCCAATCCTTCTAAGGACCTGGAATTGTCCAATGAAGCACGAAGACAACTTTCCTCCTCTGCCAAATCTCTGTAATCCACGTCGAGGTGAGACTCGCAAGAAGACGTCGTCGCCATCCTTGAACTCTAGTGGCCTCCGCCTCATGTCAGCATAAGACTTCTGCCGGCTCTAATCTATCCTCATCCGCTCCTGGATGACCTGGACCTTCTCCATCCTGGCCTGGACCATCTCTGGTCCCACAAGTTCTGACTCCCCGGGGTCTGTCCAGCACAGCGGTGATCTGCAAGGTCGGTCATACAACGCCTCGTATGGTACCATCCCGATGGTGGAGTGGTAGATGTTGTTGGATGCGAACTCCACCAAGGGTAGTTGGTCCTCCCAACTGCGACCAATGTCGAGGACACATGTGCGGACCATGTCCTCGAGAGTCTGAATGGTCCTCTCCATCTGACCATCCTTCTAAGGGTGAAAGGCAGTGCTCAGACGTAGCTGTGTCTCGAATGCCTCCTGTAATCCCTTCCAAAGCCGGGAAGTAAAGTGAGCATCTCGATCGAAGATGATAGATGATGACACACCATGAAGCCGTACAATCTTCTAAACGTAGAGAAGCCCCAAGATCTCCACTGGGCCCTGATCTCTGATAGGTAAGAAGTGATCCAACATGGTGTGTCGGTCGACAATCACCCAAATGGAGTCGTGACCTCTGGAATTTATTGGAATTCCAGTCACGAAGTCCAGAGATATCCCATCCCATTTCCACTCCGGGACCTCCAAGGGTTGTACCAAGCCTGCTGGTATCTGGTCTTATTCCTTCACCTGCTGGAAGGTAAGACATCAAGAAACAAACTCAGCCACAACCTTCTCCATGCCTGACCACCGGTGCTATCGTCTGAGATCCTAGTACATCTTCGCCACTCCAGGATGTACCGCCAAAGGGGAAGTGTGAATCTCTCTCAGCACCTCATCCTGTAAAGCAACTGGTACCAAGGTAAGTCCTTTGAAAATGATGACGGGCTCTCCTCTCACAGAGAATCCATCAGGTGCCTGTCCTGAGGATATCTGTGCACGCCGCATCTCACAGTCTGTGTCCCCACGTTGTGCCTCTCTGACCCGCTGCAGAAGTAGAGGAGTGACTGTAGAAAGGTTTCTCCATCACTATCCACGAAAAATATCCGCAAAGCGGCTAACTGCTCTGTCACCTCCCCAAGTAGATGAATTCTCGTCCTCCTACTGAGAGCATCGACTACTACGTTCCCCTTTCCAAGAGTATAGACTATCACAAAGTCATAGTCCTGGAGGAACTCAAGCCATAGCCGCTGTCTCAGGTTCAGGTCCTTCTGCGAGAAGATGTACTTGAGACTCTGGTGGTCAGAATAGACTATAAAGCGCTCGTCCATCAGATAGTGTCGCCATATCTTCAGATCGAAGACCACTGCTGCTAACTCCAGGTCATGGTTAGCTTAGTTCTGCTCATACTGCCTCAACTGATGTGATCCATAGGCGATCACGGCCCACTCCTACATCAGGACACATCCGAGTCTGGTCCCTGATTCATCACAGTAGACTACGTACCCTACTCCCTCCTCTGGTATCCTCAAGATAGGTGCGCTGGTCAGTCTCTGTCTCAGCTCCTGGAAGCTCTGCTGACATCTTTCTGAGCACACAAAGGGTTTCCCCTTCTTCGTCAAAGCTGAGAGTGGTGCCGTAAATCTGGAAAAGTCTGGCACGAATCTCCGGTAGTACCCAGCTAGCCCCAATAAACTTCGCACCTCTGTCACGCTCCTAGGTGGCTCCCAAGCTAGCACTGCCTCGATCTTCGCAGGATCCACCGCAACTCCCACCTTAGAGATGACGTGTCCCAAGAAGTGGACCTCACGTAACTAAAACTGACACTTCGAGAGTTTTCCATTATGATGGTGCTCTCGGAGTGTGTCTAGTACAACCCGTAAGTGGTAGGCGTGCTCCTCCTCAGTGGTCGAGTATATCAAAATTTCGTCAATGAAGACCATAACAAATCGATCGAGGTATGGCTAAATGATCCTGTTCATGAGACCCAAGAACATTGCTTGAGCATTGGTCACATTGAAAGGAATAATCAAGAACTCATATTGGCCATACCGATATCTGAAGGTCGTCTTCTGCACGTCCTCGTCTCGAACTCTGAGCTGATGATAACCTGATCTATGGTCTATCTTTGAGAACCACCATGCTCCATTGAGCTGATCAAAGAGGTCTTCAATCCTCAGTAGCAGACACTTTTTCCTCACGGTCACCTGGTTCAGGCGACGGTAGTCGACAAAAGTCACAAGCTCTCATCCGCCTTCTTGGCGAACAATATCGGGGAAGCCCAGGGTGAAACACTAGGTCGGATGAATCCCTTGCCCTGCAAGTCCTCCAACTGTACCCGTAGCTCTCGAAGATCAGCGGGGGCCATCCGATATGCTGGAGTGGATATCGGGGCTGTTCCGAGGTACAGGTCATTATAGAAGTCTACCTCTCTGCGAGGAGGTAGCCTTGGGACGTCATCGGGGAAAACGTCCGCATACTGATCCACCACTGTCGGAAAACCAGGACTCCACATGTCAACTACTCCTAGGATGAGGCTAGCCAACTGATGAGTGATGGGCTATCCTCTCCTCTGCGTGATTCCATCCTGTGCTGCAAAGGCTCCCTTCTCACCGGTGAAGGTGAACCTGCTTCCGTCGGTGCGTACACATCGCACCTTGCGCCTAATACAGTCAATCTGAGCATGAGTTGTAGATAACCAATCCATGCCCAAGATGACGTCGTAAGGCCTTGACGCCGCTACAAGAATATCTCAGCCGAAGATCTCGCCTCCTAGAGTAAGCTCACACTTTTGGCACCAGTGTGTAATCGTCGAGCATGCTCATATAGGAGTCTCTAGCCATAAGGATCGAGCCAACGGCTCTGTCGAAATCTCTGAGATCCGAAAAAGGGCAGCAGATATGAAATAATGACTCACTCTTGTGTCTATAAGAACTGCAAAAAGGGTGGAATCGACACAGATAGTACCTCGAATTATCACGGGCACGCCTTGGTCGTAGGCCTCCGCTGCCTGGAGCTGTGCCTGTCTCTGTCCGCCAGCCCCCTATGGTGGAGGTGGACCTCCTGGTGGTGGTGGTGGTAGAGCCTCGAAGCGTCGCCCACCACCTGCTGCTCGGCCAGCTCCTCTGCCTCGTCCGCCTACTCCTTGCAGACCACCACAGTCGACCCTCTGCCTCTGCCTGGGTGGTCCCTCAACTGTCTGCTGCTCCTCGGCATGGCGGGTCGGGTAGTCACGATCCATGTGGCCCTGCCCGCTGCACGCGTAGCACTGTCTGCCTCTCGAAAGACTGGCTCTGAGCTGAGTGCCCCGCACCTCTAAGCCAGTGTCCTGAGGTCGTCTTCCTGATGGTCCAGTCCGCCTGGACCCCTGTGACATCCGTCGACTGCCAGCTGCAGAAGACTCTGCTACGTGATGCCCTACGGTAGGTCTCGCTGCTGGAATAGGCTCGACAAGAAAACTCTCTAAGAGAAGAGCTCACTCTAGTACTCCTTCCTATGTTAGAATACTGAGGGAGATCAGCGATTCCCTGATCTCATGCCTCAATCCTTTCTCGACGGTCCAGGCCCGGAAGAATGGGTCCCGTACCATGTCCGTCGAATAACGCGAGAGGTCTGTAAATCTCACCGAGTACTGGGTGATCGTCATGTTGCCCTGCCGCAACTGTAGAAGCTCCTGGATGCGCACTGCACGGAGGGTGGCTGGGACGAACTCCGAGCAAAAAACGCTCTCAATGTCCGTCTAGAGGAGTGATGCCTCATCGTGTATCTAGATCATCAAGCTCCACCATATGCCTGCTGCCGCGTGCTGTAGACTCGCTGCAAGGATCACCATGAGGTCTGCTGGTGTCCCTACTAAACAGAAAACTCATACAACTTCCTCCAACCAATCCTCGGCTACCTGAGGTTTCGTCTCCCTGCGGAACCTGGGCGATCGCTGACGCTGAAACTCGTGCAGTGAACCAAGGCGACGTGCACTATCCGCAGCTGGGGCTGGTAGCATCGATGTCTCGGCGGGTAGAGGTACCGCCGATGCCTCTGTTATCAAAGGTCCTTGTAGCGAGGCCTCGTCGCTCTGTGGGCTATTGTCACGTACAAAACTCGAAACCCTAGCTGGTTGCCGTTGTGGGGCCATCCTGAAAAGAAACAGGTGCGCCACAGTTAATACAGTATACCTGGTGAGCTGGCACAAGGTAATCACAAATAAAACGTGAAACACATATGCAATAAATGTTTTTGTGTATTAAGTCAGAAGTCAGAAGGCAGGGTCTTGGTGTATGGATATGTCGGCCGCCGCACTAACACTGGACTCCTTGGACTGATAACCACACTCAATACCCTTAACACCATTGCTTCACATAGAAAAATATCAGAGTCTGGAGTTCTGCGGTAGAACTGAACTCCTCTGATACCAATTTGTCACGACCCATCCTCGGGGCCCGTGCCATGACTACCCCATGGCCGCCTTCCATAGGCCAGGGGATGGTGACTAGCACCAAGGCATAAATCCCGATAAAAAGGGGAAGGCATTGCCTTTGTAAATTAAACAAACACACAGAGTAAACAAGAAGAAGTAAACACTAAGTAAAACTAGGTACAAAAGTAAGTGCGGAAAAGTAAGTGGGCCAGAATACAAACCCAAACTGAAAGTAAAGTACAACTGAAAATGGGAGTACAACAACTGAAAAAGAAATAGTAACTCAAAAGTAAAGCCGCAACGTCGAGCCATCCATTGGAAGTCCCACTAGAAGGGTGGGTAAAGATAGCCTCCACAGCTCCTCGGGTCCTGCCATCTGCTCCGATTACGTCCCACCCAGTGGTCCACCTCCAGGTACCGACCTGCTCCACAAGCCTCCACCACGATCAGCGTTGTCCGTCATCTACATCCAACACAACGTAGTGCAGGAATAGCCCATGTAGGGGTGAGTATAACCTACTCAGTAGGGACCAAGAGACCCCCGAAGGTGTTCCAGAATCCAAAAGGGTAATACACAAAGGAAGGATACAATCACGAAGTAACATCCAACACTACTTAGGTATATTCCCATACACATACCTAAGTCATCAATTCCAGATTGGCTCCATCATCCGAACCCGAGTTCGATCACGTCCACATGGGAAAGCATATCGTAATCCAAACAGGATATCAAGTCAATCTTATTGACGATAAACATTGAAAGTCCAGACTCAGCTCACACAGGTATACATCTTCGTAAGACGATAGAGATGATCAGATGTAGCCACTAATTCCTCTAAGTTGTTGAACCCACACATGATCGATAGGTACTAAACCCCGCAATGACCCACAAAGGATCGATAGGTACTAACCCCCACAATGAACCCCACAGGATCTGACCCACACAGGATCGGTATGTGCTGGCCCACACAAGACCACTGAGCGCTGACCCACACAGGATCGGTAGCACTGACCCACGTAGGATCGCTTAGTGCTGTAGTCGTCGTCGTCGAATCCATGAAGTATTTCTGTACAGTGGTCATCGTCGTCGCTGTCGCAGCCAGCTCTAGGGTTCCCGCACACAGCAAGCTCGTTCGGGAGGGACCGCTCCATGAGCCGAGGGGCTGATACTTCCACATTCATGAAGTTCGTAGTTGTTGTATCCAAAAGTTCTGCATCATCAGCAGGAACTCAACGTCATAGACGGTGCATCAATTGGACGTACGGTCTCTGAGTTATTGGATTTTTCATCCCCGGGGCCCGGTTGGTTTTTAAGTCAAAACCAACCCGACTATACTCCAACTACATCCAAACCTCGAGCAGAGTAATCCAAAAGGTCTGTCTCACTAAGAGGAATCCATCAAAGTCAACGGCACGTCAATCGGACGTCCGGAGCTCAAGTTATAAGTGTTTCCGCTCCGAGGGCCCTGTTGGTTTTGTGTACAAATCGACCCGGACAAACCCAAAGTTCTCCGAAACCTTAAGTGTAATATACCGAAACGACCTTCTCGATCCATGTATCGCTACGCAACCGAAAGTGCGTCGATCGAAGGTCTGTAGCCCATGTTATGTGCAACAGACCGAAAGAGTCCGAAAAATGGGGGGTCTAGCCCGGTCCAACCGGGCCCAACACCACCCCGAGTCAGCACGGTCCGGCCTGGGCGGCCAGACCCGGTGCGGCCGGTCTGGCCCAGGGCAGCTCGATGCTGGCAGAGCGGGTCGGCTCGGCGCTAGCCGAGCGGCCGCACAGAGGGAGCGCTGCCCCCTTGAATGAAGCTGCGACCCCCGCGTGGGGGCCGCTCCTTGCCAACCGACACGGCCCAGTGCCGCGTCGTCCATGGTCTCACATGTCCGTGGGACCTACCGCTAGGCGTCGCTGCCTCCTGGAGTCTGGTCGTTGCCGGCCGCAACCTCCAGCTGCTCGTGCCGCCGTGCCAGTGTTGCGCGCCGGCGGGGTCTTCCGTAGACCACCGGACGAGCTCCGGTGGTCAGTTTTTCCTGCCGTCTTCACCAGTGGTCCTCCCAGGACCGGCTCTTCACTACGAAGACCTCAAAACGCCCTTGCGACCTACTTCATCGCCACCCGTCGATCCGCACACCAAGAACAAAGAAACGGTGGGTTCAGATTTTGTTCGTTGGTCCGCACCCACCGCGTTAGCGGTTCAAACGACTCCAACAATTAAACACATGTTGAGAAAATTAATCACATAGATTAAATTGAACCAAAAACCCCTACCTCGAGCGTTTTTTGAACGAAGGATCGTCGCGGAGTTGAATGTCATGGAAGAAGGTTCTGTACACGTTGACGAAGATTGTCCGAGGAGGAATGGTGTCTCCCTTCCTTTGACGCGGGAAGAAGGAATGAAAGGATGAGTGTTGGGTCGCCGCTCTCTGAGGAAGGTGTCTCTCACCATCATCCGTCGTCGAAGGTCGGCGTTCTTCATCGGCGACGGTGAGTTCTTCGCGTTCTTCGCATTCTTCGACGAAGAAGAAGAACTTCAAGCCTTAGAGCTTTTTCTCCCAATCTTCTCACAACCCAAAAAATCCAATAAAATAAGAGTTTGTCTTATTTTATTTCTCAGGCCATGAATTTTGAAATTCAAAAACAAATAAAACAATTAATTTAATTAATTGAAACATTTAAACCGCCCAATTTAATATAGGCATTTAATATTTAATTAAACGCACGAGATGACTTTATTTAAAAAGGGGGGTGTGGGTGTGTTACCTTAATTAATAGGGGTTGAGGAAGTTGAAAGGGTGGGGCTCATGTGGGCCATACCCCACTAATATCCTACCTAGTGGATTAGTTAAGATGTGTGTCCCACTCAACCACTTAGCTTAGGTTAAACAAAAATAAAATAAAATTTGGTTGCACCACTTTTATTTTATTCCTTTATTTAACCCAAAAATTTAATAACCACATCCGAGAAAATGCAACTTTGGAAAACCCGCTCGTTCATTCACTGAACGTACCCAAGCTAAAATTTGGAAAATGATTCCGGGAACACCGGGCCTCGGAATCAGGTGTCGTCAGAAACTACGTTCTTGTAAAATTCCAAAGAAAATTAAGAAAAAAAAAATTACCTTGAATTTTACAGGTCTTTACAATAAAAATATAAAAATAATTCTAATATCAGTGATTTGTATTATAAGGAATATGATTAAATGATTGAAGAGACCATGTATCTCATCACCAATAATTACATGAGAGGTAGTGGAAATTATATTTAAAAAATTGCACCAACCAGTTTTGAGGGTGGATAAATTGGAAAATTTTATATGTACTAACCCAATAAGAAAATTGGATAATTTCAAGATCATTACGAAGAAAAAAAATAATGGAATTAGCATAAAAAATCGCAAGCGAAGATAAGATATTCACCGGTTGTAAGAAAAACATCACTACAAACTGAAGAAGTTTTTTGAATATGAAATCCAAATCATTATCTACTAAATTGATTTCCTGTAATATAAAATTTAATAGAAATTATGAACCTTCATTGAAAATACTATCAAATATGATGATTCTTTAAATAATTACGAAGAAGAGGGAGGTGAAGAAACTTACATAGGATATCTTCTCATATTAGAGCATGAGGAATGTATCAAGAATAATAATAAAAAAATTAATTTATAATGATGTTGTGATAACATGTAATTAATGATTATAGAAATAAATACATCCATAAATGAGTATACTCAACATATTACTAACATCACATGGATTTTGTCTAAATAAGAAAATATAGTGGAAGATCTTAGAAAGAAACATGCTACTGAGGAAGATGTGGTTTTTTAGACTCAATAAAAACTTTAGGAGATTGAAATTACAATAATTAAAATGAATTAAAAATTTTAAAATTCATCAATGATTAATGCTAAATCAACTCAAGATGATATCATAGATCACTCAAAGGATAATTTGAAATCATCACCTAGAAAAACTATAATATTGTATGATTTTTATAATAATGCATGTGTTATAATTTTTTTAGAAATAATGGATTGATGAAGGATGTGAGAAATATATCACATAAACAAAATTTAATAGAAAACTCCATAATAATTTTTTACCATGTGACAAGGAAACAATAATATAATTATTTTATGATTCTTATAAAATCGATTATGGAGAAAGATAACATTTCTCTAGTAAATTAATATTGAGTGGATATTGTTTGTGTGATAGTATATTTTTTAATAAATATTATCATATTTTTCATAAAATTCATCTCCCTAAAAGTACATATGAGTTGAAAGGAATAAACAATAAGAGAAAATTGAGGAAAATTATTATTCCTTAGGAAAAAACAAAGAAAATATCACAATATGTTTGTATATTTTCAATAGAAATTTAGTTCAGATATCTGGAGGAAGATAATGGAATATGTGACCAAACATGTCACATTTTTAATGAATCTTTAACTAATCTTCTAGGAAAAAAGTATCATGCTAGAAAATAAATATAATTTATAAAGAATAAAGTTGATGATAGTGCCTTTGTTTCATAAGAATGCTATGAAAGAAAAAAATGGGAAAAACCATGGATTATTTATATTTTTTTATTCCCAACATATTATAGGATATTTAAAATTATTGAAATATATTATAATCATTTATATGTGAAAAGTTAAATTTGTTAATGAAAATTCTATAAAAATCATTGTAATTGGAATAGTTGAGATTGAATATCAGAAACCAAAATTTGAGGATGTTTTATTTTTTGATGGGATTAAATAAAATTTACTAAGTGTTATACAAATCTATGATTATGGTAAGGAATTTATAATTATAAGGGAATAATCTATCATAAATATTATATAATATGGAAATTTTTTACAATGGTTTAAAGAACTTGTGGAAATCTCTTTCAGATTGGAGAAATTTATAACTCATGTTATTTAAATGATGATGATTAAAACAATTTGTGGCATCATAGTCATGAGAATAGTAGAAAAAATTAATGAAAAAAATTTTAAAGTAGAATTTGTATGAAACACACGACCATTAAAAATTAATTAATATGGTGTTTATGTAACTGGTGAGAAATGAAATTTGATTAGTAAGATCCATATGATAGTTGATATTTAATATAAAATCGTCTTGATCTTATTCAATCTTATCACCATGGGATAATGAGACATTAATAAATGAAATCATATTTTTTTACTTTATAACTTGTATTAATTAGTTTACTCATATGAACGATATAATGTTTATAAATCATAAATTTGAGAATGAAGAAATGTTAATATTTTTTAGAAGATAAGTATAAATAGAGTTCTGTGTTTATATATTGAAACTAATAAATTAAATTATAAATAAGTACACATGAAGTTATTTTGAAACTAATAGGGATAAATATACAATTAAACATCAATATAGTTCTCCGTACACCCCTTTCTAAAATAGATTGGTATAAAATAAAAATCTGAAGCTTAGTTGAACTGAGAAGAATCATTTTCTCTGAGAATAAACATTCTTATTTTTTATAGGTAGAAGACATTAGTACAATAGTACATGTAAAAAAAGATGTTTATTATAGTCAAAATACAAAATTTATTCCTATAAAATGTGTTATTACACAAAACATTTTGTGAAATATTTCCACAGTTTTTAAATTCCTTACTTACTATAGATCAAAAATTCAAATCTTTTTAAATTTGATGAAAATTTGAGGAAAACAAATTTCATGGTATATTTAATAAATAGATGAAATTATATATTTAAAAATAAATGTTTAAAAATTATAGAATATTCCTATGATTTGAATGTTTTTAAAATTACATCTTTTGTAATAATGGTTATTGAAAATGTTGTGGAATATAAATTCCATAACTATAATGAGAAGTAAAAAAGTTAATATGACAATGATCCAAATCAAGAGACTACGATTCATCAGAATTGTGTTTTGAGGAAAGAAAAACATGAATAAAATATCCAAAATTTCATAACTAATATAATCAGGTGGAATTTGATAACATATATGGAGACTAGAAATCTCCGTTTTAGAATAGAAGAATGTTTAGATTATGAAATAGAACACTACTAATTTCATAGGTTAAACAACAATCAGTTTCCAAAGTGTTTGAACATAAAGTATCAGTAGATTCTATGAATGAAGAGATCTATAAAATAGAGAAAAATGAAACCTAGGAACATTTTCAATGAATATAAAGAAATTATATTTTTGGGATAAAATGGTTGTTCAAAAACAAGCAAAATCAAAATGTAGAAGTTTCAAGAAACAAATAATGACTTATTTGTAAGGTATATTACCAGGGATATGTTTTTGATTTTCATGAAACCAATTTCCCTGTTATGATATTGAAAACTATCATAACCTTATTATCAGTGGCTACACATCATTATTATAATGATTATTAAATGGAATTCAAGTTATCCTTCTAAAATAGAGATATTCAAGAATAAAAATATATAGAGTAACAGTGTGGGTTATTATTTGAATAATAAAGAACTGTGGTTTTTAAGATGAATAATGCCATTAATGAGATAAAATAAGTTCTATATTCCTTGTATTTAAAACCGTATAGTTTTTTATCAAGTTATCTTTTAATAAAGGTAATGTTTACAGAAAATTATATGTGGAGTAGATGAAGTTTAGTTCCCTTGTTGTTATTTTTTAGGTTGATGAAAGAAAATAAAGATATAGAGAGAATTATTATAAATATTTTGTAGATAAAATGAATAAATTTTTTATAATGTAAATGCTAGTATAATTAAAATTCTTTTTATTCTTACATGTTTAAAACAATAAAAGAAATATATTCCTTTCATAATAAAAGTAATACAATGGTATTTTAAAAATATATGGCATGGAATGTTACAAATACATTTATACTCCCACTTTAGTTTTCATGAAGATTGAACAACATGAATCATAGAGAAGTGTGAATAAGAATGTTTTTAAAATTCATATATGAAGTTTTCTCTATCTTATATCTTCAACGACTAACATAGTTTATGTTTTTACATTGTGTGAAATATGTTACAATGGTCCAAAAAATAATATATTCTCACAACATAAATAAATATCAAATATGTTAAATGAACATCATCCCATTGTTTTTTAAGAAGTGGTAATATAAGTATTCTTGGATATTCTAGTGCTGATTAGGGTGGATATTTAAAGGATATAAAATAAACATCAAGAGTAACTTTTGTATCGAAATAATGTTGTGGGATATGGAATTTTAACAAAATAGAGCTCCGTGGCCTTAAGTATAGTGTAATTATAATATGTTTCTCCACCCAAGCTTTAACTCAAATGATTTTAATGAATATTTAGTTTGAATATTTTAGGTTGAGATATTTTAAACCAATTAAGATTATTTTTTATAATCATAGGGACTTTTATCTTCCCAAAAATAATTTACAACACTCAATATCAAAACACCTTGATACCTAATATAATTTCATAAAATAAAATGTTTCAAGTGGATATTTTATGATGGAATATATTTAAACAAAGTGATAAATGATTTAATTTTTCACTAAATTTATGCCTGAGAAAGATTTTTGGATTTAATCTCTCAAATTCATGTTCATCAGACACCACAAACATTCTAAATTTTGTAAAGAAGTATCACATCCTAATTTATAATATTATGAAAAATGGGGGGAGAATGTACATATTTTCCCTAAAAAGAAGGATAATAAATAACATTCATTCAAAAAATGATTCAAAATCTATGCTTATCATAATTTGTGAGAAATAAATCATATGGGAGAAAATTGAGTGGTGTTTATCTTTTTCAAAACCACAAAATTTCTTATCATTGAGGGATAAAATTCCTTCAAAATGATATTTTAACTAGTAGTGTGGAGTAAGGAAAATTTCTAGGAGAATTTTTTTGATTTGATAAATGTTTTTTAAATGTTTTTTTTCATAAAATGAGTTATCAAGAATTATGATTCATAAAAATGATGAGTTGTAAAAGTTTTCAATGAATGTTATCAACAACTCCAATTAGGGTTGCGATAGAAAAAATATTTTTCCCTATCACTATTGACTAGGACACTGAAATAGTGTTCAAAAAAATCTCACATATCATGAAGAAATGTTTATGAATTTAGGGATTATTGAGAATTCGATGACAAGGTTAAGGATCAGTGTATTCCATGCTCATGGATCATTATAAAACAATGTAACATTTCAGTACATAGAAAGGTAAAATTTTTACAATGAATGAAGCTTGGGGATCAGTGCGCACTGAGGTGACTTGTTTTTCTATCAATATATATTTTTACATCATATAAGAGACATAACAGGGAATCATGGAAAGGATAGAAAGTTATAGATT
Source organism: Viscum album (assembly GCA_963277665.1). Classification (NCBI taxonomy): domain Eukaryota; kingdom Viridiplantae; phylum Streptophyta; class Magnoliopsida; order Santalales; family Viscaceae; genus Viscum; species Viscum album. The sequence goes on from OY728141.1 coordinate 1,216,159,420, forward strand.
CATATCCCATGATAATATAATCATTATTTTTAGTAAATTAACACTTTTCCATTCCCCGAAAAAAAATTATGTTGATTTAGAAGCTAAAAACCTAATGGAAATTAGAAAATTGAGTAATAATGGTCTTATAAGGGTTCTATCAATGTTACCTTTGTGAATGATCACTTCACCAAGGTATAAAATTAAAAACATAGTGAAATATTCTGTTTTAGTATAATATACAAATTTTCTTAAAAAAGCACTGCATCTCCATTATTTATTTAATCCAATAAAAGTTCCCCAAGGGCCTTACATGTTCATCAAGATCCAAAAAAATAAATTCCACCAATCATTTATAATTTCACCTAACTTGGATAAATATTCTCTTTTTACCAAAGTGGATCCATTGATCCTGGTAGTTATTTTCATGTAACTTCTGTTCTTAGTAAATTATCTTCACTAAGGTATTTACCTTTGTATCATACCATTCCTTGGTAAACCTAAACTTTTTTTAGGAAAGACCAATCAAACCTAATATTTCAAGATCACCTAGATTGTATTTCACTAAATCATATATCTATAAATTCTATATCACCATATTATATTCATCAAAATGTCACAAACCCTAGGTTTCTTAGGTATAATAATCATCTATATTATATTAAAATATTCATTCAGTTGGTACCTAACTGTATAGTTCCATTTATAAATTAATTCACTCTAGTAAGCTATTATATAAGGCCAACCCATATTATATGAACTCCTCTTCTACTCTGTATTGATTTGTATCATCTTATATATATCATGGTAAACCATATAATTCTTTTATTGTGTAAACCCTAAACTTTATCTAGTTCTTCTATGGTCTCTAAATTTTGTGTTACTTTGATATAACTCCCACCTCTCTCTAAACTATCCCCACCTATAGTAGATTGAAAACATATTATTGTGATATAATCCAAAATAATTCCTCTATAGAATTATTATTCTAATAATTAGAAACTAATTCTTATCTAAACCAAATCATTCTATATTTCCCTTTCATAAGTTCCATGTAAAGTCCCCAACATATGACCATAAACTAAATGAAGATGGTGTATCTCACATGGCCTTAAACTTTGTGGATGGTAATTTCCATATTAAAAAAATTTTTAACATATAATTTTACCACACAAAACAAAAATAAATGATTTTCCCTATTACATATATTTAATCTTAAATATAATAATAAAGGATGATTTTTATACCCATAGAACATGGTTGTAATGTACTTGTTGTGCTATCTTTCTTGGCCTAAAATATTATTTTTTGTATTTCAAGGATGAGTGAAACACCTTGTCAATGTTTTTAAACTATAACCCCAAAATAAATGTGTTTGGATTCTCCTAATACACATGCATACTAATCCATTAAAAGGTTCAATACCATATCATAAAAACTCTCTCCCACTAATTTTAAACCTTATATCTCTCAAGATGATATAAATATCTATTAAAACCCTTAAACCATCCTTGATAGCACTAATCTCATGTGTAACCCTTCTATCTTCTTGTATTTTATTAAAATATAGTATAACCCTTGATATTAATAGGTAAACTAAAATATAGTTTAACAATTTCATCTTCCAATATTATCATAAACTCTACCATAAATCCATAATCCTTCTTGGACAATAATAAACTATTGTTTAATACTTTGATATTTCTAGATAACAAGAAATTATTGGGTATGCTTTTAACCTTCATAGAAAAAACAAAATATTTTCATAACCCTTCATAATCTTGGATGATGATAGACTCCAATTAAAATGCTTCTAATTTCGTAGATAATAAAAAACTATAGTATAATCAATCATTTTCCTAGATGTCATTAAACACGAAAATAAAATTTTATCTTACTGAATGAAATTAAGCTTCATCATAACTCTTAAATATACCAATATGTCACTAAAGACAATCCTAAACCATTAAGACATTCGGGATAACACTAACCTCTATAAAAAATATTAAAAATTCCTAAAAATAATTTAGATAGATCATAAAAAAATTTCTTCATTAAGAGAAGTATGCTATAACAAAACACCTATATCTTTCTAGATAGAAAAAAACTCAGCATAACCATCACTCCTTCCTATTTGAATTTACACAATGACATACCCTTCATGTGTTCCTATCTTAAATTAAATTATATTGTAACCCCATCATATTCTATGATGATATTAAACAACTATGTGACATTCATGGATTCACATTTTCATAAATACTATGGTTAACTCTTAAATCATACCAAATATGCCAAAAACCCACACTCATGGTTTTTATTATCAAAAAGCATAATTTACCAACATGATTCTTTACCATAATTTAAAAATTACATCTAAAAAATAATCACATAACCCCAAAAAATAAAGGATTAGTTTATTTAGATTTTAAATATGTCATCAACTTATTTATAATAAGACGTAAACATTTCCCAAAATATTATCTCCACGTGATATCCTTTTAAAAATTTCATACATAATACTCTTATTATATCCTAGGGAATGAAAACATAAGAAATGGGTGCATACATATTCTCAGTAAGGGTTAACATATGAGTTATGAATTGAATATTATAAGTGAGGATTAGATGATTAAGAGGGTATACAGAAATAAATAAGGTTCATAGAATAACATAATTTAATCACACACAATAAAACATAGTCTATAAATTATAACTCGAGCATAAGGATTGCATCATCATATCAGAGTACAAGGGATGGAAAAACATGAATTAATAATACGTGATCATGAATTATACATGATAAAAAAATTAGAATATGGAAGGAATATGAGTGTAGAACCTACATCAAGATTAAATACTAAGATAATCTCTATAATATGGGATAGGATAACCATTATCCAATAATATAGTGGGAGTGGGATAGTATTCCACATACCTAATTGGTCATGGGCTAAAACACTATTTACCCACTCATTCTTGGGTGGAAGACCCATATACCATCTTGATATTAGGCTATCAACTTTTATACTCTCTTGAGATTGGGCTAAAAATCTATGTACCCTCTTGGTCCTCGGCTGATAACCCATATACCCTTTTTTAAATCCTAAGATAAATATTATTAAATAATGCATTGGATGTATTTATTGGTCCCACATGTCACATAATGATACACCACATGTATGTGGGTCACACTAACTAAAAAATATTCATAGTTCATTCAAAGATTGATTAACCTAGGAAAAAATGGGTTTCCTAAAAATTATATAATACTTTATCATAAGTAATCTAGAGAATGATTTTTTTATGGTTTCATTAGAACACATTAATAGTGATGTATAATAAAAATTTATGGATGACTATATAGATAAAAACACATTTATACGAGAACTATAATTTTCATAGATAAAGAATAAGAAATGCTATTTATTTTTTTATATCTTTCGACATAATATTTTATGAATAAATGAAATTGAAATTCCTTTTGAAAACCCATTAAAACATAGTGATGAGTATTTTTATATAAAACAGAAAAATATTGTGCAGAAATGAATATGAATGAAAAAATTTATCGAGTGATTATTTTATCACTTTTGTAATGAAAGTGAATTTTAATTAAAAATTATGTTATAAGGTAATTTTAAATATAATTTTCAAAAATATAACAAGACGAAATTATAAAAAAAATATTTTAAAAAAGAAATATGAACAATGAGATATTTAAAATAAAAAAAGTTAAATCAAATTTTATATATAATGAAATATGACTTATATGATAATAGGACGAAATATAATTTAACCTTTCAAAACAATTGCAATTATACCCACGTAATTAAAAATAATAATGAAAATTATTTTTCAAAATATTTATTGAAAGGAATAATGATATCATAAGATAATACATAATTGAATTTTCAAAATATTAATGAAACATATATTTCAAAATAAATAATATGCACATGGGGGGAGAAATAACTATAAAAGAGGATGATCATTATTCTTAACAATGTTTCATTTTTATTAATAAAGTTGTTTATCAATGAAAAAGAATTGCAAATGACATAATTTGAAAGGTAGTTCATATGAAATAAAAATTAATCCACAAAATCATGAGATTAATTAATATAGATGCTAATCATAAGGTATATTTTACATAAATTAAAAGAATAAAGTTTAATAATAATGATCATGTCTTAATGAGTAGAAATTGAGTTGAAAAAACTCTTACATATTTGGTAACATTAAAATTGAATTCTCTTGAAAGAGGGATCCTGTAATAAAACAATAATTAGAATAAGTTAAAAGATAATTATGATATAATATTTCACATAGGTATTATATGAAACATTTTAAATAAAATACGTTCATAATATGGAATATGTCCCAAATAAGTGAGTTTTGAGATGAGAAACCCTTATCATTACTCTCAACTTCATCAAAAGAAATTTAAACACATTTATAACAATAATAATGACCATCTTAATAAATTATATCATAATATAATTCATATAAATTTCCATTTATAATATTTATGTATATTCATTCATTATATATTGTTTATCTAGTTAATCTTCATTTTAATCATCATATATTTTTAATGTCAATTGTTTGTACATGTTTTATAATGGTGATACTGAACCTCATTATTTGATAATAAGTTGACATTTCCTAGATTATAAAATATATTTCAATAACTTTTTTCAATTATTCATGTATCCCCACATTCATTTTATATTTATTATGAGAATAGATCGTGATAATGGGATCTATTAATATCTTGTTTCTGCTAATTTTCCAATATAAATGAATTAATTTATAATCATCATTAATTATTATGTTAAAATTTGAGAAATATATTCATAAAATATATTAATCATTGGTATCGTATATATTTTAAAACATATTTTTTGAATCATTTATGTACGTTAGTGAAGATGAACAATAAATGTTGTTCAAGAAGGTGGTAGTATGCACATAACCTAGACCATGCTTTCATTTTTAAAATGGATCATAGGATTGTAGAAAATAGTGATTACATCAACATAATAAAATTTTATTATACTAATGATATTGATGTAAATATTTTTCTAAGGGTATAATAAGTTTTGAAAATATATTAGAATAATGAAATGAATAGAAATGAAAGGAGTGATTAAGAGTTCATACATTAATCCAGAAGATAACTCTTTGATCCTTCATGATAACATCCAAACCCTCACCCATTGTTTTAAGAAGAGGTGGATATGATACTAGGACTTATGATAAATCCTCATGACCCTAAAGGCTGGAAATAAATTACAAGGGCCTCATAATAAATTGGTTTTTAATTTTCCATTTGAAAAGAAAACAACTAAACAAAATTAACCATGAAAATAAAACCTCTATATGATGCATGAGTAAAAAATACAATCCTATACAAAACAAAACCAAAATAAAATATTAGAGTTTAAAGTTGAAAATGAGTGAAAACATTGATGGAAAACTAAATACAATAAAACATAAAGGAATTAAATACATCAAACAGAAACTCCCAATCTACTCTAAGCACCAACTCCACAAGCCATGCCCATAGTATCACGAGCCTTCACTAAAGAAATGAGGTACCTATCTTTTACATGTTTCTCAATATAAAACATCTTAAAATTCATAAAACATTCCAAGAAGGTGGTGATTATAAAATTGAATAGGATTTCCCACAATTACTTCCCAACTTAAGCCATTATTATAGAACATATTAAAACATTTATATAAAGTGGATTAAATTAATTTAATGTTTCTTATATTAAATCCCATATCGTTTTATAAAAAATCCATGGAAATCAACCAAGCATGTATTTAAAATGTTTCTCATTTCCATTTGGTATACCAATATATACTCCATACATCAAAATATGCATGCCTAATTAATAGTTCATACTCATGAGCGATATCATTTTGATCTACCAAGTTGTCACAAGGTAATCATATCTGAAGTACTCTAATGTCACATGTCCCTTAAATATGTTCATGTCATTATACCATAATAGAACACCCCCATATTAAGGGTCATGTCAATGAAATGAACTCACACAAACTATATATGCTAAAAACCCAGGTTATGAAATTTGAATTAAATATTTATTTTATTGAAAAAATTTACATAAATGTTTTTTTAATTGAAAAAAGGAATAATTTTAAAATATTCATTTAAAAATAATTAAGCATGAATCTTTCCACAAAACCAAAAAAATTTAAAATTTCACAAAACCATCACTAAAGTGGTTTTCCACTAAGAATCAAACATAAAATTCACAATTCATTTCATGAAATTAAATCAATTTAAAATAAAATCTTTACATTATACACAAGATTACTTGAGATTAAATACACTCACCTCTCATAGTTTGGTGAAAATGTGGAGTATCACAACAACTTACAAAACTCATCTTGAAACCCCTTGAAATATCCTTAGATCTAGTTCCCCTTAAGCAAAACCACTTATATCATCATTATTAGAATTACAATATATGTATACATCCATAATGGATTTCATCCCTGAATCTAAGTGAGAAAATATGATAAAAACAAAGGAAAATGATGATGAATGATCACTTACCAACAAATATATCATCTAAAGAATCTAGATTCACCTCAGAATAGCTCCCAAGTCAATAGTGAAAGTCTTGATGGCCTAGGGATAAAGAGGAATTAGTTTTATTACCTGTTTAGGAGTAAAATGATAGTTTTAGGGAGTAAACATTGTGATATTCAGATTTTTAATATCTTAATTTAAATGGTTCCTAGTTAGGGATCATGATTAGGAAAACTGAGATCTAATCGTGAACTAACAATTGCCTCCAATCCTGCCCCACATAGTTGGATCACAAGGTTTGAAAACAATGTTCCAAACTTTAAAACCACCATTATAAAAAAGTGTAACGCCCCGACCCCAGATACCCAGATTAGGTGCATTATTACATAATATTTTAATGATCACAAAAGATAAAGTCTCGAAAGACCGATTAGTTTAGTAGCCTTGGAATAACTAGATAAATTCATAAAGTTTACATTACATTATAAAGTGAAAACTACTACAAAAACATCTTGTCTTCAGAATCCAAACTCGTATCCCCTCATACTATCCCTGTAGGTCATTCATAAATTACTTCTTCACATCCTAGGAAAAATAAAACATGGAAAGGGGTGAGCTCAGATGCTCAGTAAGGATAACAATATAGGAGAAAAAATCAAAAATAAGCATAAACATTTAAGGCAATGTATAACTAAAACAAAAGACTTTTAAACTTTAACATTATCATAATATGGAAAAGATAAAATGAAATAATTCCTTCTACTCATTCACATGGATATTCTATTAGTCGAATAATAACATGAAATATCAATAACCACTTCATAATGATGGAATGCATAATGCCAAACTATCATAACCACAGAGCCAAGGCCTCGTGCCAAGACTACATATAATATTTTGTCAAGGCCTTGTGCCAAGGCACTAGTTTGTCTCATGAGACCTACCGATGCATCGAGGAGCTATAGCGGGCTCCACCTATCACTTATTAAGTCCAAGGCATTACTCATATGAACAGGTTTAAACATAACATAAACATTCATATTAAAACTAGCATATGAAATGTAAATACTTTATCCATAAACCATTAATGGTATAAAAATAGCACATCCAGAATCAAACATATTACAAAACCTTCAATACAATATGGAAGTTTTGTATCATAATAAATCAACTTCAGATAAGCTTAAAATCCATCAAAGGATGTTGACATAGATGAATTCAAAACTATTCAAGAGAAATATCTATTTTTTTAAATCATTTAAAAGTCACATAATTATAAAATAAAACATTTACTTTGAAAATATCCTTATAATCTTGTAAGGTAAGCTTCGACGATTTTACAACAGTGGAAAATAGCCGCACCCGCTGTATAAGTTAAAAAAACATTCTTACCATAATTCTGTCTAAAAGGTTAAAAAGGACCTTGTTTGGAAAAAGACAGAAATATTCCTTTATAAAAATCTTATAAAAAGTCAACAAGGGTATAAATGAATTTAACCCAAAGTCTATAAAATAGTAATAATGATTTTAAATACATTTTAAATAAACATGGATCCGGATGATAAAGAGGTCCCAGTAGATTATTACGTATAAACAACCTTGGATAATGAAGAGATTGTGAAATAAACCCTTACCTTGTACTTTTCCTTAGTCCATGGTATGTTAACCACCGGTATAATAGTTAAAACATTGTTATTAAATTATACAAGAACTATATACATAATTATGATATCATATATGATCTTCTAATAATGCTTTGTTAATAATACTTTAATACTATCATCATTTCGGGTGTTAACTTAATCATTTTCCTTTATATGTTTTGTTACATAAGTCGTGTTTGTAATGGATAGGTTGTATCTTATTTATATCCCGAATGATATAAAGTTCTTAAACATTACTTTTAATCATAAAATGAGAATTATTCTTGAATGGATATGATGGGTAATGAATCTCATTGTGTTCGTGGAGACGGTAGTCCGTACGTACACACGAGCAACAATATCATCCTTTTGATATTAAAATAATATATAATTGGATGGTATATCATATATACAGAATCATTATAATGTTATATTTATTATTTACATGAATTTAGTATCATTATTATACCCATCCAAATAATAATATATTGAATAACAATTACACCACGAAGTGGAGACGGTAAGCCGTACGTACGCACGTATGGTGACATGTCATTCAAAGGATGGATAGAATACTGAATATGGTTGTAACATATTTATAATAATATCACAGTATATATTAGATACTGTAGTTATTATTTTAGAATTTTAATAACAAATAAAGAAGAAGTTGAAGAAGAAAGGAACTTGAAAGAGGGTGGTGAAAACATTACCTCTTCTTCGAGTTCTTCCTTTTGATTTGATCAAAATGGCTCTTTAGGATGGATTTCTGATCAAACTAAGGCCTATAAGTTTAAATGAGGAAATGTTAGAAAGTATTTTGGAAGGTTTTGGCCGAACCAAAAGGATTTAAAAGTGTGAATAATTGGTTAGAAGTGGTGTCCTTTTATAAGGTGGAGGAGGGGCACCTTAGGAAAATCATGAAGTATTATTTTATAATAAATTAATATTCGGTTTCTAATGTCTCCAAAGTGGATTATTTAAATTTTAACATTGGTATGGGTCTAAAAACACTCAAAAAATAGAATTTAGATAGGTTTGGGTCATTATATTAACCTTATCATTTATTTTTAACTCTTAGTTAATTAGTTTGATACTTACCATGTCACTTTGTATTTTTATATTATATAGTTAATAAACGTACCATATACCTCCAAGAGACTCAAAAGTGGTCCATTAATGATAAAACAATCATGATATAAGTCTCTTGGCCGAACCTTATATTTTTAGGAATTTAATATCAATTAATAATATAATATTTGTTTTAAAAACTCTATTATGTCAATTTTGACACTATTGGGTATTTTGTTTTTGATAAATTTATAACAGAATTATTACTTAAAAAATAATTTATATAAACAATCCTAATATGTCATAGTAACCTATAAAATTATTTTAATTTATAAAAATTCTAAAATTACATTTATTTAGGTATTTATAATATCAATTAACTTAATCTTTCATTAATACGGTAATTACTACATCATCATTGTGTCAGAAATAAATTTACTTATTTAATATCTAAAAATTATAAATAATATACCATTATGTAGGAAATATTTTTATCTTTCTAAGGAATATTTATAGTAGAAAATATAACATATATAACCATATGTAAAAATTGTTTTTCTAAAAGATATATGCTTATTACATTTTTGTATTTACTTTAGCTTAATTAATATAAAGTGTCCCTATCACCTACAAGTGGATCCATGGGGTCCCATAATAGACCCAAAGATGGACATGGTCAGAAATGTATCCACAAATAAGGTTATGACACGTTTTATGGTAATTTATTATTAATATAATATTATTTGTTACCCTTATTTACATGATTTACCCTTTAACCATGGTAAATAAAATATTTACCGAAGTAATTATTCAAAATGTTTAAAAATGAAAGTTACCTATTTACACAATTTTGAAATCCCGATTCCAAATATGGAATAAATTTTTCAAAATTCAAAACACTGAAGTGGCAGAAATTAATTTACAATTAATTCCCACTGTCAGAACAAAAAGCGTGTTTTTAAGAAATAATAACTATCAAAAGATTGATACTTGTTTATGTATGATTATTTGTGAAATTAGGTTCAATGATCAAAATTGTATTAAATGGTAAAAATATATTCTAAATATATTTTAAAAACACATAAATTCATAATTTATCACTATTAATTATTTTGATTAAACAAGTAGTTTTTAATAAAAATTTAGTAATTTTCACTATTCATCAGAATATAAAAGTTATCCGAAAAGTACCAAAATTTCATCCTAGGATAATTTGGATATTCCGAATCCAAAAATGAAGTCCATTTTGAAAGATAAAATATATAAAATTTCAAAAATTGGGTATTACTATTCATAACAGCTACATTTATTGGTCGCGGCGTGTTAGAATCTCGAAGTTGCATACAACACATGCTACTGTATTATTCAAAGAGAAGCATACCATGGAAGATTGGGGTGTTACATTCTCCCCTCCTTCAAATAATTTCATCCTCAAAATTTATAGAATATTACTGCATAAAAAGACTCGGGTGGTTCTTCATCATAAGTTCCTCGGGTTACAATGTTGCATCTTCCATTTTGTGGTTTCTCCATAGAACTTTTACCAGACGAGTCGTACGGTTTTTCCGCACTTGTTCTCTTGTATAAAGAATCCTGATGTGCTCTTCACAATAAGAGAGACTGGGTTCATGTTTTAATTCCTCATAGGAGAGTACATGCGTTGGGTCAGGCCTGTATTTTCTCAACAGTGATACGTGGAACACATTGTGAACTTTGGAGAGATTTGGCGGTATTTCCAAACGGTAAGCTACACCCCCAATTCATTCTAGAATTTCGAAGGACCGATGTACCTGGGACTCAATTTACCTCTCTTTCCAAAACGTATAACTCCCTTCCAGGGAGATACCTTCAAGAAAACATGTTCTCCCACCTAAAATTCCAAATCCTTTCTTCGGTTGTCAGCATAGCTCTTCTTCCTACTTTGAGATGCTTTGGTTTGGTTTTGGATTACCTTCACCTTTTCCATCATTTCCTACACCAGTTCTGGGCCTACAAGTTTTCTTTCGCCACCGTCATCCCAACAGGTTGGTGTGCGACATCTCTTTCTATATAACACTTCATATAGTGCCATCTGAATACTTGAATGGAAGCTATTATTATGGGAAAATTCTACCATAGGTAAATATTTATCCCACATACCCTGAAAGTCAATTGAGAAAGATCTAAACATGTCTTCTAAGGTTTTAATAGTCCGTTCCGATTTTCCATCTATTTAAGGGTGGTAAGCAGTGCTCAACTGAAGTTTAGTATCCAAGGTCTTCGGAAGACTCTTCCAGAATCTCGAAGTAAAACGGGGATCTCGATCAAAAACAATCAATAGGGGTACTCCATGAAGTCTCACAAATTCATTAATATATATTATTTCTAGACGTTCAAGTGGTAAATCCTCCCTTATAGAAAGGAAATGTGCTGACTTGGTAAGACAATCAACAATGAACCATATTTCATAGTTCCTTTTTGGAGTCTTTGGTAGTCCCATGCCAAAGTCCATCGTGATATTATCCCATTTCCACTCAGTTATGGGGAGAGGTTGCAATACTCTTCTAGGCAGTTTCCTTCCATCTTTCAATTTTTGGCAAACCATACATCTTGACCCAAAATTGGCAATCTCCCTCTTCATGTTGTCCCACCAAAAATGTTCCTTCAAATCTCTATACATTTTGGTGCTCCCAGGGTGTATAGAGAAATTGGAACTATGAGAATCATCTAATAATTACCTTTTTAAATCAGGTATATCGGGAACACAAAGTCTCTTCTCAAACATCCAAATTCCATCTTCAGACACAAAGTCATTCAATTTCCCATCATTCAATACTTTAATCTTCCTTTGTAACTCTTTATCACCAGTCTGAGAACTATTTATCATGTCTAGTAAAGATGGTTTGGCAGCCATTTGAAAAAGCATTGATGTTTCACCTTCCATGGAGATTTCCATATCTATATTTACTAGATCCATGTATATAGGATCCTTTTCAACTCTCATCATGTTCAAAACTCCATGATCCTTTCTACTCAAAGCGTCTTCCATCTTATTTTCCTTCCCGGGGCGGTAGTGTATCATACAATCATAATCTTTGAGTAATTAAAGCCATCTCCTTTGCCTCATGTTGAGTTCTTTTTGTGAGAATATATACTTCAAACTCTTGTGATCAGTATAAATCTCACATTTTTCACCATAGAGGTAGTGTCTCTATATCTTCAAAGCATAGATCATACCTATTGACTCGAGATCATGAGTAGGATATTTTTTTCTCATGAATTTTCAACTGTCGCGATACATAGGAAATAACCCTATCATTCTGATTAAGGACACAACCAAGTCCTTTCATTGATGAATCAATATAAATAACGAACCCATTAAAGAAACGATCGATCTTACTTCTTGGGTTATGTATATAATCTCTGTCATACCTTGCTAACCTTGTTAAGTTAGCCTCATACTTTGCGATATTTGCATCCTCCTTTTGCCTGAGACTCAAGAAAATGCCTTTATATATCTGATCGATGGTCACAAGGAAAGTATTTTTCTAAGAAAAGCTCTTTGAACTCCCTCTGTTCCATATTTTATACTTCAATAATCATCCTTTGTGTTTTGAATCAATGGCCACCATTGATCAGCATCTCCATTGAGGTGGTAAACTACCAAGATAACTTTTTCCCTTTAATTACTCCCCAAGGCATGGAATATTTTCTCTAGGGATCTTATCCATTGCTCAGCTACTAATGGATTTGTACTCCCATTTAATGTTAGTGGTTGCTACCTCATGAAGTGATCTAACATTGATCCTCCACACTGTGAATCAGGGTTCTCCATATGGGTAAGGTTATTATTCTTAACCTGAGTGAGTTGTCTTGGTATAGTGATAAGCTAATCAACACTAGTTAGATCACCAACTCCACTATAATTATCTTGAGCAGGAGGAAAATCCCTACATGGAGTTCCTGCATTGATACAGTTTCCATTTCTTCCACTAGGTGCCATTTCTAAACAATTACATAAAATAGATTAGTTTATGAATCGAAATATATAATTCCAAACTTCTAACACACTTAACATAAATTGAATAGTTTATGGATATAATCCGTAATCTTTAAAAAAAAGTATTATTTGAGAAAGTATATACTCATAACCATTCATAATGGTTTGTAAATAAAATGAGAATTATCCAAAGAATATCCGCGGGGACTGTCGTAACCATGAGTGCATCAAGGCCCATTTTCGTGCACCAGTTCCTGTTCGAGTCTAGCTCAAAGTGTGGGTTTTGGGTTTTACCCCTAGGTACATCTATTCCAGCCGCCTCTACCTGATCGTATCCAGACAGGGATGTATTGCTTGGAAAACTCAGAAAATCTCTACAATACCAAAATTCTAGGAAGTTCTTCTATACTAATCCTCAAAGTCTATCTTAGGGCTATGTGTTCTAATCAGAGTTTATCTAAATCTAGTTTCCAAGGTCTGTACTAAACATCCTCTAATACCAACTATAATGCCCCAACCCCAGTTACCCAGAGTCGGTGCATTATCTCATAATATTGGCATGATCCCAAAAGATCAAGTCTCGAAAGACCGATTAGTTTAGTAGCCTTGTAATAACTAGATATATTCATAAAGTTTAAATTACATCATAAAGGGAAAACCACTACAACAACATCTTTTCTTCAGAATCCAAACTCATATCCTTTCATACTATCCCTGCAAGTCATTCAAAAATTACTTCTTCACATCCTGGGAAAAATAAAACATTGAAAGGGGTGAGCTCAGATGCTCAGTAAGGATAACAATATAGTGGAAACTTTTATAAAAAAGCATAATCATTTAAGGCAATGTATAACTAAAACAAAATCATTTTAAACGTGAACATCAGCATCATATGGAAAAGATAAAATAAAATAATACCATTTAATTATTCACATGGATATTCTTCTAGTCAAATAATCACATGCAATATCAATAACCACTTTCATAATGACGGAATTCATAATGTTAGACTATCATAACCACGCATCCAAGGCCTCATGCCAAGAATACATATAAAATTTTGTCAAGGCCTCATGCCAAGACACTAGTTTGCCTCATGAGACCTACCGATTCATCGAGGATCTATAGCAGGCTCCACCCATCACTTATTAAGTCCAATGCATTCCTCATATGAACAGGTTTAAACATAACATAAACATTCGTATTAAAACTAGCATATGAAATGTAAATACTTTCAGTATAAACCATGAATGGTATAAAAATAACACATCCACATTCAAACATATCCAAAAACCTTCAATACAATATGGAAGTTTTTTATCATAATAAATCAACTTCAAATAAGCTTAAAATCCATCAAAGGATGTTGACATAGATGAAATCAAAACTATTTGAGAGAAATATTTTTTTTTTGAAATCATTTAAAAGTCACATAATTATAAAATAAAACATTTACTTTGAAAATATAATTATAACCTTGTAAGGTAAGCTTCGACGATTTTACAATGGTGTAAATTATCCGCACCCTCCGTATAAGTTAAAAAAAACATTCTTACCTTAATTCTGTCGAAAAGGATAAAAAGGACCTTGTTTGGAAAACGACAGAAAGATTCCTTTATAAACTTCTTATAAAAAGTCAAGAATGGTATAAATGAATTTAACAAAAAGTCTATAAAATATTAATAATGATTTTAAATACATTTTTAAGAAACATGGATGTGGATGATAAAGAGGTCCCAGTAGATAATTACGTATAAACAACCTCGGATAATGAAGAGATTGTGAAATAAACCCTTACCTTGTACTTTTTCTTAGTAGATGGTAAGTTAACCTCCTGTATAATAGTTATAACATTTTTATTAAATTATAATAGAACCATATACATAATTATGATATCATATATGATCTTTTAATAATGCTTTGTTTATAATACTTTAGTATTATCGTCGTTTCGGGTGTTAACTTACTCGTCTTCTTTTATATGTTTTGTTACATAAGTCGTGTTTGTTATGGATAGGTTTTATCTTATTCATATCTAGAATGATATAAAGTTCTTAAAAATTACTTTTAATCATCAAATGAGAATTAGTCTTGAATGGATACGATGGGGAATGAATCTCATCGCGTTCGTGGAGATGGTAGTCCGTATGTACGCACGAGTGAAAATATCATCCTTTTGATATTAAAATAATATATAATTGGATGCTATATCATATATAAAAAATAATTATCATGTTATATTTATTATTTAGTTGAATTAAACATCATTATTATACCCATCCAAAAAATAATATATTGAATAACAATTACACCATGACGTGGAGACGGTAAGCCGTACGTACGCACGTATAGTGACATGCCATTCAAAGGATGGATACAATACTGAATATGGTTGTACCATATTTATAATAATATCACAATATATAGGAGTTACTGGAGTTATTATTTTATAATGGGAATAACAAATAAAGAAGAAGTTGAAGAAGAAATGAACATGAAAGAGGGTGGTGAAAACATTACCTCTTCCTCGGGTTCTTCCTTTTGATTTGATACAAAGGGCTCCATAGGTTGGATTTCTGATCAAAATAAGGCCTCTAAGTTAAATTTAGGTAAGTGGAGAGAGTATTTGGGCAGGGTTTCACCGAACCAAAAGGATTTTAAAGTGTAAATAATTGGTTAGAAGTGGTGTCCTTTTATAAGGGGGAGGAGGGGCACCTTAGGAAAATCTAGAAATATTATTTTATAATAAATTCATATTTGGTTTCTAATGGATCCAAACTGGATTATTTAAAGGTTAATGTGGGTATGGGCCCTAAAACACTCCAAAAATATAATTTAGACAGGTTTAGTTCATTATATTAACCTTATCATTTAGTTTTAACTCATAGATAATTAGTTTGACACTTGCCATGTCAATTTGTATTTTTATAATTTATAGTTAATAAACTTACCATATACCTCCAAGAGACCCCCAAGTGGTCCATTAATGATACAAATATCATTTTATAAGTCTCTTGGCTGAACCTTAGATTTTTAGAAATTTAATATCAATTAATAATCTAATATTTGTTTTAAAAACTCTTTTATGTCAATTTTGACACTATTGGGTATTTTATTTTTGATAAATTCATAACTGCAATATTACTTAGAAAAAAAATTATATAAACAATCCTAAAATTTCATAGTAACCTATAAAATTATTTTAATTTATAAAAATTCTGAAATTACATATATTTTGGTATTTATAATATTAATTAACTTAATCTTTCATTAATACGGTAATTGCTGTATTATCATTGTATCAAAATAAATTAACTTATTTCATGTCTAAAAATTATAAATAAAATACCATTATGTTTGAATTTTTTTTATATTTTTAATGAATATTTATATTTGAAAATATAACATATATAACCATATGTAAAAATTGTTTTTCTAAAAGATATTTTCTTATGCCATTTTTGTATTTACATTAACTTAATTAATATAAAGTGTCCCTATCAACTACAAGTGGCTCCATGGGGTCCCACAATCGACCCAAAGATACCCATGATTTGACATGTATCCGCCAATAAGGTTAGGACATGTTTTAGGGTAATTTATTATTATTATAATATTATTTTTTACCCTTATTTACCGGATTTACCCTTTAACCATGGTAAATAAAATATTTACCGAAGTAATTATTCAAAATGTATAAAAATTAAAGTTACATATTTACACAATTTGGAAAACCTGATTCCAAATATGGAATACATTTTTCCAAATTCAAAACACAAAAGTAGCAGAAATTAATTTAAAATTAATTCCCGCTGTCAAAACAAAAAGCGTGTTTTTAAGAAATAATAACTATCAAAAGATTGATACTTGTTTATGTTCGGTTTAATTGTAAAATTATTTCCAATGACCAACATTGTATTAAATGGTAAAAATATATTATAAATATATTTTAAAACCACTCAAATTCATAATTTATCACTCTTAATTATTTCGATTTAAAAAGTTGTTTTTAATAAAAATTTAGTAATATTCACTATTCATCAAAATATAAAAGTTATCTGAAAAGTTCCAAAACTTCATCGTACCATAATTTCGATATTCTGAATCCAAAAATGAAGTGAATTTTGAAAGATAAAATGTATAAAATTTCAAAAAGTGGGTATTACTATTCATAACGGCTACTTTGATTGGTCACGGCGTGTTAGAATCTCGAAGTTGCGTACAACACACCCTACTGTATTATTCAAAGAGAAGCATACCGTGTAAGCTTGGGGTGTTACAAACAATACATAGTTTCCCTAGGTTGACTGTACAGCTTGTCCAAACTGTGTGCCTAACTTTATGACTTTCTAGTACCCACTATTTCAATTTCATGCTTGCTTGTGAGGTGTGTAATTGTTTCTATAAACCATTCTCAAGCTAATTTCCAAAATAAAATACCCAATAACTTACCAAAAAACCCCAAAACCACGTGAAACATAAAACTATTACATTATATAAAAAAATACATTAATAAATGTTCGATTTCATAAAACTAGGGGAGTTGAATTATCTCATCCATTGGTATTTCAATCCTATGAAAGTAGAAAAACACCAATGGTCTGAAAAGGTTCGGGCCATTACTTGAACATTTTCTTCTCATGCTCCCACATTTATTCATTAATCTAACCATGCTTCCATAAAACCCGCACTAGAATAATGTATTTACCACATAATACATTATATTTTCTATCCACAATCTGTATCTGCAACTAAACTAATATATAGTTTTTCTCTTGGTAAATGTGATCCTATCTAATCACATGGTCAAGATATAGTTGATACTTCTTCAATTTATATTCATGAGACACATTATTCAAAAAATCGTAACGTTGGTGGAAATTACAACTGATATTCCACCTCGAAACCACATTTAGGTATCTCAAAATGGGCCTATGTATCAAGTATATAACTTTCTTTTCAACTGAAAATGGTTATTCTCAAGCCTTGGAGAGATCCTAAAGAACACATGATCACTCACCTCAAACAAAAATGACTATTAATGATGATCCTAATATGATTTATGAAGACTCTAATCCATCTCAATCCTTTTTCTGATCATCAGAATTTTCTCGATTGTCTCTTGAAAAAGGCTAGGTCTAACCCATGAATTATTACCATTTTCACCCAATAAAGTAGAGAAAGTCAAGGATTCACACACAATGCTTCAAAAGGATCCATATATATCGAGTTCTATTAACTATTTTTATATGAGAACTCCTCTAATGTTTTTTGATCCACCCTTGAGCCACCAATATCCATTATAGAATCCCTAAGCATGTCTTCCAATGTTTTTATCATCCATTTAGATTTTACATCCATTTGAGGATGATACACTATGGTAATAGACAACTAAGTTCCAAGGCCCTACTGTAAGGATTTCTAAAAATGAGATGTAATCCTAGGGTATCTATATAAAACTATTAAAACTGGTATTCTATGACTTTTTATTCTTGGATATATATTTTTGACATGTCTTCTACCATATTGGATTCATGAATAGGGATGAAATGGGTCAGCATTGTGAGCCCATCCAATGTCACTTATATGGTATCATGTTTACAAAACATCCATGGTAGAATAGTTACCAAGTCCATAATTATCTACTCTCATTTATGAATAGGTAATGGTAATGATTTTAGTATACCTATTATCTGTGGGTCCTCTTCCTTAACCTACTAATATGTGAGGCATGTTATCAAATAATCAGCCACTTTCTTTCATAACAGCCAACAAAAATTTTGTTTTTAGAGCCTTATATGCATTTTTTATTCCTGGATGAACATCCCATCTCAAATAATGGTAAAAAAGAAAGATTTTTTCATGAAAACCCATTAGATCAACCATCTGATATTGAAAAAACAACACTGATCCTCTATCAGGACTCCTTCCCTCAATGGACTCCCCACCAATGAGTTCTAACCTCATAGAAACACATTCAAAATAGGATGTATCTACCTTTTCAACATTCTCAACCAAACCAGAAACCAAATAAAAGGGAAAGACAACTAGAACCTTACCTATTTATTCACAATCCAAGAACATGTTTTCTATCATCAACATCAGCATGCATTGATCATAAGACTCTTTCCCCAACTGACCATAAAACTTTTTTCTTAATTAATCCACTATAGAATTACCTTTACCTATTATATAAATCAAGTCAAATTAGAACATTCTGAGATACTACATCCATATTATTTATCTCATATTAAAATATATTTATGAGAAAATGTGTTTCAAACTCATATGATTGGTAAAATCCATGAAATTATCACAAAATAGATAATAAGGCCAAGTCATAAAATCATTCACTGTAGAAGTAAATTCAAAGTCATGTGTTGGTTAGTTTTATCATGAAACGATAACTATCGTGAGACATAATAAACAACACTATCCCCCTGCATGAGAATACACCCAAACCCATATCTATAAGAATCATTATACACCATGTATTTGTACAACAATTCCAGTAATATCAAGATCATATTTGATGTAAGGTGAACAATAATATCTTGAAGTGACTTATTTTATTACCTTTTACATTAGAATGGGTCATTTTTTCTTATAAAAGCTATCCTTTGTAAAACTAATAATGAATTTCCACAAATTAAATATCACTAATAACTAGCTAGGTCAAGGAAGCCACATATCTCAAAGACATTATTAGGTGGTTGTAAGAAATCACAGCCTTTGTATTTTCTAGCTCCATAGAAACACCATTTTAAAAGAGAACATGAATAAGTAAATAGAAATATTGTATCTATAAATTACACATTAAAGGCTTGGAATATATACAATGATCCCATGAGATACCCAACACTATGACCAAGTACTTTTCTTGCTCAACCTGGTTCTTGAATACACCAGTATGTCATCAAAAAACACAACAACAACAGAATCTAGATATCTTTGAAGTGTCTGATTTAACAATTACCTAAATTGGTTTGATTAATTTGTAATACTTAAAGTTATAACAACATACTCGTAATGGTCGTATCTACTCTTGAAAGCTGCCATTGAAATATCCTCTTGAAAAACTGTGGTTGGTGATATCTTGAAAACTTGTAAATTTTAGAGAATCACTTGTCTCCCCTCTATTGAACAAAAATATAATTTATTCAGAGAATATGATATTTATTATTTATCATAACATGATTAATAATATGATAATCTATGAAAATCCATAGAGTTTCATTTTCCTTTTTTTGAAAATGGACTAGTGCTACCCATGGAGATGTATTAGGATGAATGAAAACATGTATTTCCAGCTCTTCCAATTTTATCTTCCATTCCATTAATTATATTTGGGTCAGTCTAATAATATAGAAGTGAGATATGACTAGTCCTTATTAATAGATCAATCATAAACTCTACTTCTCTTCTGGGTGGAAACCCTGAGAAATTATCAAGAAAAACACTAGGAAAATGATCATGAATTGTTAGAAACCACTATTATCAATTTCATCCATAGATTCCATAGTCACAAGTACCAACTGGTATGAGAAATTTCTATCTACTATTTCCAATAATATTGTTCCACTGGATTTAATATTCGGATCTCCTCTAAAGAAATGCTTCACACTGTCATTAGTTGTAAAACTAACCATTCGTATATAACAGCTGATGTGAGATTTGAACATTTTCAACAAATACAAACCTAGGATTAATTAATATAAATCAACATCGTTTACATAGAAAAACAAAAATAAATCATCCCCATTTATAGTCATGGAACATGATTTAAACATAATGGTGTGATGTTCTATTTTTCCAAGAGGAGTTTGATGTTTCAAAAAATAAGGCATCATCTCAACATAAAAATGTATTAGATCAATAAAATGATATAAAATAAAAAATATGGAAAACACCCATATAAAAAAATCATGCATAAAGGTAGAATTCAAAAGAATAATACATATCACCATGATGGTCCACATTGATAATCCCCAATCATTTTATCATCTCTATAAAATTGCATAATATGAGTGATTTTTTTATTATTTCTCTATTAAGATTTCAATAGTTGAGAAGTCATGGTGTTCTAAGAATTACCATGGTTCATTGATTCTTATGATGATAACTATTCTACTACACTGGTCATGTCAAAGCATATGATGACTGAGAAGCAAGACATGTGTCCCAATCAACTAACCATGGAGCATTGAGACAATAACACTGAATATGTCCCATATCATTTCAATTGTTGCATGATCTAGGTGGTTCTATACAATCCTACATTATATTCACAAACCAACCACGCTGAGTGTTTAAATAGTGGGTTCCCAAGACCCAAATATGTAGTAATATTTATTAACATATCTTATATATAGTTAGCTATAAATAATGTAATCATAACATTATAGTGTATACTTTTGGCATCTACTATTAAAATGGAAATGTCCAAAGATTAATTTTCATATCAAGAGGTTATAGAAAATCACAAAATATAATGAGAACCTTGAGATGCTATGACAATAATCTTAAATATATGTTCTTTAGTATAGATACATATTACTTACTAGAGATAGTAGATGTTTGACTATCAGGTGTTGGGGGAACATATGTATTGAGACTTCATCACATGAAGTTCGCACTTGGTGATCTCTAGTAGTTAGATCATGAGGACATAACCGCTAATAAGAACACCTAATGCTTTAGGTGTCATTGGTTGTTCCTATATACGAACATGTGAATTGGTCTCCAGACATGAGATAGTTACCAATGTGTACCATTTGATTGTGTACATTGATGCAAGGCAAAAACCATGGTATTGAATCCATGGGGAGGTAGATTTTTTTGGGTGAATAGTTGGTGGTATGACATTTGTTGAATGGTCAAGAAAATATTTGTCACTTCCAAGTTTAAGAAGTTGAATATCTCCATCCTAGTTGATCAGGATGGTGCTACTTTCATAATTATATGGCCAAAATAGTCGAATTCTAAATCCAACCAGATAGATCAAAAAATAATAAATCAATAAAAGAAAGATTACACGAGCGTGCATCTTGCTTTATGATAAATTTAATGACATAGATATTATATTACACAGTCATTTTTCATAGGCTAGTTATCATTGCTATGAAAATCATTATCACTTTAGGGGACTTGAAGGGTTTCTAGACTTCACTCTTGGTCTGTGGATTTATTCACTACTATCTAAATAAGGTCATAGAGGGTCAGACACAATAGCGTAATCGATAATCCACCCAATTCAGTTGAATATGTATATGGAAATGGTGGGCCCAACCATGGGGTCTAAGTGTTGTCCAAGATTTTGATCACCAAAAGAATAAATTAAATTCATTATTATTCAAGTTATGAATAATTGAGATTGAATTTATTTAAATTATTTACAAGTTTAGTAAATACAAGATAATATTAATAGAATGAATATTATTTTAATATTCAAGGTTGATTTAATATTAAGTGGAATAGAGAGTCGAGTTAAATGGCTCGGTTTTATCACGTAATAAATTTTATATATATTACAGGTATAAGATAAATAAATAATATTGATGCATTTTAGTTTGTATGAATTATTTATTAAGGGGATTTTGAAATAAATTGGGGATGAGTATCCCAATTGGGTATTATTCAACACCACTATAAATAAGGGTGAGGCTCTCTCCATGTAACTATTCATTCATTTCATGGAATGAAAAATGATATCCTCCCTCTACTCTTACTTCATATAGAGAGAAGCAGTTGATCCAATCGCACAGATGAAGATCATCTCAATCATTGAAGGGATCTCGATGTGGTGATCGTCGAGATGTCGAGGACATCATCAGATGGTCGCGCTTGCACACGAAAATTGACGATCAATGGTCCATCATATTTTTGAAGCACGTTTGAATGATCTAGAGGGATCCTACTATGGATCCTTCAAGTGATGATCACCAGAGATGAGTTGAAGTCAACCACGACTTTAGAGTTGGAATGTGTATGTTTTCAGTTTATTTTTGTGCTCTTAATAATTTACATAATATCCACAGACCTTATCGAGTCCCATATAATTGGGGACGACATGTTCTATCATACCTTTTTTGAAAAAATTCAAAATCCCCAGCCCATCGGCTTCCACTACGGGCCTCGTAATTTTTCAGTGGTATCAAAGGGATCATGTATATTTTTAATCCTAGAAAATTAAATTTGGATTACAATTAAGTATAGGGTTTAAAAACAGTCTCAACGGTTTAAACTGCACATCGATCTAATGCCGACTGATAGAGTTAAAGATATTTTAAATTTTTTAATTCAATTGATTTTTTTGTGGTTGGACCTCGGGTATTAAATTTTTCATCATGAAGAACTAATAAATTTTTAATTGGTATTAGTTCATTGGAGAAAAATATAATTATGTTCAAATTATAATTTTACATTTTTTATGTGAATAATAATTTTTTAATTATAATAATACATTTTATTATATTTTTATATTAATAATATTATAAAAAATTAATATTTTATTATTATAATTTTAAAAGGATACGTATCCTTTTAGAAAAAAAATTGTGTGAAAAACACACAAAAGAAAAATGGGATAGGGGTGTGGACTTGACATTAAAAAAAGGGGAGAAGACATCTTTTAAAAAAAGACTTTAAAAAAATAAAGAAGAGGGAATGATTTTGGAAAAGGGGAAAAGGGGTCCACATGGACCCCCTGACTTCTTCCACGCATGGATCTCTAACTAGGTGCTTCGCCTACCTCACCTAGCCACCACTGGACTAGTGGCGCCATTGCAGGCCTCCTCTATCTTGGATCCCAGTATGCTGCGTCGGCCGCCCTCCTTCCACGCTGCAACCTCCTTCTGCCCATCTCTCTACCTTAGGGCCACCCGAACCTCCCATATGTCGACCTTGTTCCCTTGGGACCATCTGCCATGTGCTACAACAGGGCATCGCCTAGCACCATGTGACTTGCAGCCGGTGTGCCACCCTGCGGTAAAGACCCTTCCTGGTGGTCCACCCCCTGAGGCCTCCTCCTTCCCACCTACTGACCTGAAATCCACCCTCCACTAGCGTAGAACCAGCCTGCAGAAGTGTCGCCACCCTGCCGGCTTTCCAGAGTGTTGCGCCGCCACCGCATCCTTCTACACATATGTCGGACTGGCGCTTCACCACCCATTGTGGCCACCTCCTTGAACCAGCCGGACCACGGCCACGATACCCTTTTTCTGAGGACCACCCCCACAGACTTCCCTCATCTCTCCTTCAGGGGCCTTGTCAGACCATATCTACACATCGCATCGACATCGCACCCTCCCAGGCCTTGTCATGCAGTAGCCTGACTATCCTATGGCTTCCCTAAGGTTCGCCTGTGGCCACAGCACCAACACCATCACCTCTGGTGTAAATCTAGGAGGTATCCTTTTTTTTTCTGCAAGTTTTTTCGCAGGGAATGATTGGACTCAAAGTGTTTTGGGTGATCTTACCAACCCGAAAAGGGTTTGGATAGATTGGACCAGCCCAATTTGGCCCTACATGGCCTGGTAGGGCCCTGCGTGGGTTTGGCCCGACCAGAACAGGCCCTACAGTGGTGTTTCGGGGACCGTCCAATATAAATTAATCAAAACTAATAAATTTTATTAATTTTATTTTAGTATCTAAATTAAATTAATAAAAATTAATTTTGGTTAATTATTTTAAAACCCAGGGAGAAATTAATTTAATTTTAAAATTAAATTAAATTAACTAATTAATTTAATTTTGGCATAAAAATTTAAATTAATTAGTGGAATGATGAATAATTAGGTTTTTTGAATTTATTAATTAATTTAATTTAATTATATAACCCTCATATTTATTTAATGCAATTTAATTTTATTTTGCATTATTTCACCCACATTCTGGTCTTGAGCATCGGCCTAGGTATGTTTTAATTTATTTAATTAATTATTTTAACTACGTGCACTGTTTATAATTAATTAAATAGATGGTCAGTACATCGTCTTTCTTTTTCATCAAAATGAATAAGGGCATGCACGCCCAACATTATCCAGTGTACATTTATATCCCCAGATCTCCTCACCTACAAGTGAGTACTTTTGTTCTTTAGATGAAGATAGTGAATGACGTGGACCCTTCCAAGATGAGACGGTGTATATTCATCAAGATGGTGAAATACAACACATGGATCTCACCAAGATGAGGTGTTACTCTAAAATGTGACCTAGACCCTAACAAGACAAAGTGATACTCCAAATTTCAAGCGGACATACAGGACATGGTGATCTACATCAAGATTCATGCTTCGACTCAGGTACAATTCCCTTAGGTCATCTAGATTCTTAATAATATAGGGTAATAGTTTACCTTTATGCATTTATTTATTATTTTATGAATTTATAAACATTGGGTGAAATACATAAAATAATATATAATAAAATTCATAAAGAATTGGTGTACGTTTTTATATTAAAGTTTAGTTGTGCATGGAAAACATAGATAAACCAAATTAATAAGAATGCATTAAATTTGTCAAAAAAATATAAAACCCTCAATGTAATATTATGTAACCACAATTTTCTATCATTCATGTTTAAACAAAACCAGGTGTTTCGGGTGCTGGTCATTCCATAGATGAGGTTCCTTTTACTACCGAGGATTTATTATTAAGGTGGTGGTTTGATTGAACTTAAATTGTAGCAAATAAACAGTCATATCCATCTTATTTTAATTTTAGATGCAAGCATTGAGAAAATCAGGTTATGATATTAAAAGTTGGGACTTCACTCAACAAATCAAGGAACCGAGAGTTAATACGGTTGGCCATCCAAAATCCTATCTTGAACCCTCCAAGTAGAGCCATATCCATAGCTTGTAGACTATTAGGGTGGTTCAGGGATCCTTTCCACTATAATACTCATATGATAGATCATTTTTTTCTAGTACAGAGGGTTCCTAGATTTCAAAAAATTAGTGGGAGACATTTAATGATTAAATTAATCGGTAATGTCACATTCAGTAATCAACATAAAAAATACTATTCTTATAACGTTTATTTGTAGAGAATGGCAAGTAATACCACAATAAAACTGTGATAAATATTGGACAATTTTATTGTCCAAACAAGCATGAATTTCAAATTTAGTGCAAAATCTTGTGAATAATATTACTATATCATAAATTCAAGGTGTAGTGTCCCAACCTGTTAAGCCACCTTAGGAAGCGAGAGTATAAAATTGCTTACAGGAGCCTCATGAATCTAGAATATGATGGTTTTGTCATAATGTTATCATCAACATCTGATTTTAGTTGTGGTATCTACATTATGTCTTGGATGATGTAACATGTAATCACATCTCTAATAAGTTTTAAAGGAGAAAGATAAGAAAGATTTCAATGTGATGATTGCACTCGGTTTGTGTAAAGTAAAAGACAGTTCACAATCTTTCATGACATCCCATTATTATACATTTTACACCCAATTACTCTAGTTTCTTTTAATGATAACAACAAATGGTATTAATTAAGAACTTTATTAACTTCTAGGTAACATTCTCCAAGTAATAAGAATATTAATGAAAGTAACCTCTTCTGTTCTTATAGAGAATAGATTTAATGACAAGGTGAAAAGTCCTATGGAATGTTATGCAAAAGGCAGCTTCATAATATCCTTTTAAGAAAAGAGGTTGGTTATTTAATAAAATTTATTTTTATCGCATATAATTAAATGAATTTATGGAAGTTTAAAAAAGAAATACAATTATCAAGTACCTTCTTCTCGTTTAGGTATATTCATCAATACAAATTAATATTTCAAACAAACTTCTTGGGTATTGAATATTATATGCCAATAAAATATGTGTATTTCAATATAGTAACCAAGTATGTATAGGAACATTATAAGAAGTAAGGTGTATTCTCCTAGTAGCTGAGAAAGGTTGATTCCTATGTCAGTGGTGAGAAACACATAACTTATAATTGCCAAGTGATTGATTCAAATTGAACAAGTTGTTGTGTGTAACCAAAAAAAATTCTCACATGACCTTTTGGTCATAACGAGACATTATTCCATGTTTTGGAATTAATTTTTATAGTGGTGACACACTCAACAAATATTTCACTGGTACCTGAATCATAGGAAATAAGTGATGAATATAAAAATGTAAGACTTACCCAATTGTCACAATATAATTCATTGTTAAGTAAAACTAAATGTGGACATCCTGAATATACCTAGTATGGTATTTCGGCTCAGAATAGCTAACCAATTTTGGTATCATTGACATATTTTTTGGACAAAGAAACCTTTTCAAATAAAGGTATGTAACAAGGCCTTTGTAATTAGTTCAATAAGTTAGTCTGAACTATTCCAAGGGAAATCTAGTGGTCAACATACTTCATAATATTCCTTTAATTCATTAAGAAATGTGATAGTGATGTATATCCATGTTCAGAAGATACGAGTTTCTTTGGATCAACATGTCAAAGAATATATTGACCAAGCATTCATCTATCATGATAATGTAGCATGGAGTAATTCCTAAATGCATATTACCTTATTTACCTCATGACATTGATGTTCATAAAGAGGATCGATGGTAAAGTCTTATATGTTAACATTTATCAACATACATGTAGCATGGAGAAATTCTTAAACAAATATGTTATACATCAAAGTTATGATGTAAGTAGTATCAATGTTATAACTTGGAGAAACTTAAATTATATTTCATGACATGATTTACAAATAACGGTGAAAACCCATAACCAATATGCCAACTAAAATGAAAATTGGATATCATATGAGTCATAGTATGGTGAAAATACATTATGTCATAATACATGTGCTAAAGATTCAAACCATTTGTTAATTAAAAAACAAAAAAAACATGCATCAAGCTAGACACATGGTGGATCAAGCTAAACACTTGGTTTCTTAAGATATTACATAATTCCCTAAGATAGAACAGATATAGTCAATTATTAAACTATGTTTCAATATAAGGGTACACATCTCTATTTGAGATAGTGGAAGATGAAATGACTTGGACTTAGTCAATGTTGAGATGCACAAATGGTTGGCATAGGAACAAGTTCCACAAGTGCATGTGGAAGAGGCATGTTCCAATGACACAAACTGCGTAGGAAGGATGAAACCACATTGATGGTTTAATATTCACTGCGACCGGTGATAAATTATTCATTAAGAATAATAAATCCTACAAGTAATTAGTATATGGAAATTAGCTAATACAAACAAGACAAATTAAAATTTTAAAGGGGCTTATAAATTGAATACAACAGTGGGTAT
This sequence comes from Viscum album, assembly GCA_963277665.1. Lineage (NCBI taxonomy): Eukaryota > Viridiplantae > Streptophyta > Magnoliopsida > Santalales > Viscaceae > Viscum > Viscum album. Next base: position 1,216,187,964 of record OY728141.1, read on the forward strand.
TCATATGAGTTGATACATGGTTGGTACAAGCTGGGTACCAATAAGTATAGATTGGTATTACCAAGTCGGTATACCTCAATCCATTAGAATTCTACATGTCATAGCTAAACTCTAAGATCGTTAAATTGTTTATTGAATTTCATGATCATATTTCATAGAAGGTGTCTATACGACGCAACCAGAAATGGATGATGACACTGTCGAATGCCAATGAAGGTTGCAAGTTAATAAAATCTTGTTCATGATTCAAGTAGGAAACAAAATCATAGAGAATTCATTTGGAATTAATCATTACATTATGTCTACCAAAGTCAGTGGGAGCGCTAATGTTTTCTAAGAGAAATATGTATAACATATAGAAAATAGATTTAGGTCTTACATTTATATAAGACCATAGTAAAAGTAATTTCCCAGTGATTGACTTAAATTGAAAACCTAAGTTATAAGGAACTGGACCAATATAAGTAGATCTTACGGTTTCTTGGACCTAGTCAATAGTACATAAAGTGACATTGTAATGAAAAATATAATTTGGAATAATTCATGTTCATAATTATAGTCAATTTCACATGGCTTAATCTCTTCAGGGTGGTATGTTTGGAACATAGGAAGAGAGTAAAGTCATGAATTGAGTTCCATACACTTTAGAAATGGATCAATTACATATTTCATGTTTTTTACAATAATTTATATTTTCTGGATATACTTTCTAGTAGGCTCATATCAATTGTTTCCAAGAGAACTGCAAGTTATGCATTCATAACTATCATCTTGTACATTTGTTAGTATAAATTATATGTACCTGGTATATGGATAAGGAGGTATACTAGTTTTTTGGGGACACAAACTAGTAATCCTTAGATCAATTTGATCTAGTATCGAAGCTATTTTAAGGTGATGAGTGAGAAAATCTCATAAAAGCGAGTTATAACCATACCTACAAATACAGGGTATGTTAAAGCTTCTAAGGTAGCTAATAAAAATTTATCAATCACAATGATGTTTTCGAGTTCTTGGAATCACACCTGCTGAGAAAAGTATTATCATCCTATAAATTTTGATATTATTACTATCCTATATGTCAGGTTTTGATGGTGTGAAAAGCTCTATACTCATGGATACATTATCTAGAGATGTTTTACTTTAGAAGATGAGGCCAGATACATCAAATATGCAATGCGGTGAGAACATGGTAAGCCCTACAGTTAAATCCATTACTCTATATAATCAAGATCTTTATCATATGATTAGCTAATAGGTATGGTTAGAAAGGTGACTCTAGTACAAGTGGGAGTGTTGAAATAGTGGGTTCCCTAGACCCAACTATAAAGTAATTTTGATTTACATATCTTGTATACATTTAGTTATACATGATGAAATTTTACCATTATAGTGTATACTTCTATGCATCTACCATTGAAATGGTAATTTCTAAAGATTAATTGTCAAACCAAGAGGTTATAGTAGATCCCAGGCAATAATGAGAACCTCAAGATACTATAATATTAATATTAAATATGAGTTATTTGGTCTAGATACATATTAGTGACTGAAAACAGTAGATGTTTGACTATCAGGTGCTGGGGTATCATAAGCATTGAAACTTCTCATGAATTTATCACTTGGTGATCTCCATTAGAGAGTTCACGAGGACAGACCCGCTATTAGGAACACCACATGTTTTGGGTGTCATTGGTTGTTCTATCTATAGACATGTGTATTGGTCTCCTGACTTGATACCATTACCAATAAATACCATTTGATTGTGTACGCTGATGAAAGGAAAAAACCATGGTATTGAAATCATGGTGAGGTATCTTGTGTTGGGTGCGTAGTTGATTGTATGACATTGGTCGAATGATCAAGAAAGGATTTGTCACTTCCATGTTTTGGAGGTTGTATATCTCATGGCTGGTTGATCAGGATGGTTCCACCATCCTAAGTATTTGGTCAAAGTACTCGAAAGGTAAATCCATCCAAATAGATCAAAAAATAATAATGTAAGAAAATGACGATGACAGGAGTGTCCGTCCTTATTTGTGAGATATTTAATGACAAAGAGATTATAGTACATAGTCAGTGTTCAGAGGTTGGTTTTCATTGCTATGACAATCCTTATCTCTTTAGGGGCCTTGATGGATTTCTAGACTCCACTCTTGGTCTGTGGATTTATTCACTATTATCAAGATAAGGACCTAGAGGGCCACACACAATAGAGTATTCAAGAATCTTCCCTATTCAGTTGAATAAGTATACGGAAATAGTGGGCCCACCATAGGGTTAGAGTGTTGTCCAAGTTTTTTATCACCAAAAGAATTAAATAAATTCATTATTATTCCTTTTACAAATAATTGGGATTTAAAATATTAAATGTATTTAAAATTTTAGTAAATACGAGATAATATTAGTTGAATAAATATTATTTTAATATTACTGGATCATTTAATATTAAGCGTGATAGAGAGTCGAGTTAAATGGATCAGTTTTATCAGGTAATATAATTTATATATATTATAGTTATATGATAAAATAAATAATATTGATGCAATTTATTTCATCAAAAATATTTATTAAGTGGATTTTGAAATAAAAGGGGGTCGGGGAACCCTACCGGGTGTTTTTCAACACCATAATAAATAGTGGCGAGGATCTCTCTCCCTGTAACTATTCATTCATTTATTGAATGAAAAAGGAGAGCCTCTATCTCCTCCAGGTTCCTAGGGATAGAAGTAGTTGATCCAAGAGAAAGGATCAATATCTCCTCAAGAAATGAAGGGATATAGATGCAAAGATCATGTAGACATCGAAGACATCGTCTGATTATTGCACTAGAACCCGGAATTCGACGATCGACATTCCAGAGGATTTTTGAATGATATATGGAAGATCTAGAGGGATACTGTTATGGATCCTTCTATTTACAATCATCGGTGACGTGTTACAGTCTACCGTGAATTTAGATTTAAAACAGGTATGTTTTCAGTTAATTTTTGTTCCCTTTATAATTTACAAGAGATCCTTGTGCCTTACCCGGGCTCGGATTGTTGGTGACAACATGTTCTGTCATCCCTTTCTGAAGATTTATTAAAATTTTTGACCCATCAAATTTGTCTTTGGGCCCCAAAACAATTCAATGATAACATCAGGGAATACTCTTTGGTTTAATAGGAAGATTCATCAATCTTGCTATCTGATTCTGAGTCATACCCCCATCTTGTAAATAGGTTTCCATCTTCCAATTATTCTTAGCATTAGAGTTCCCACCAATTCCCCTAGGTATCAATATGATTCATCCACTCTTATTACCCGAGATATCTCTTTCTTCCAATTTTTCTCTATTTTTCATCTCTGTATAATTTGTTATACAAAGCAAGCTAATATTTTAGAGAATATCTTCCTTCAACCTCTATTAAAAACTATGTGCCTTCAAGGATGTTTTTGCTAAATCATCTGGTGAAAAGATAACTAATGTCATGAACTTATCCACATAATCTACTACAGATAGAATCTCATGATTCAGGGGGAAATGTTCATTATTACCAAACTTTGAATGTGTGAGAATAGAAATATTTTCTCAACAGTTTTTAAAAATACTCCCATGTAATTCCTTGGTAAAATTTATCTTGAATTGATAAATTCCATAATTATTATTCTAGATTATCTAGCATATAGGTTTCCAACTTGAATTTTAGTTCAACTCGTGTTTCTAGGAAATTAATGATTCGAATCCTCCTATTTAGCCACACATCTAATTTCCTGGTTCCAAATCACCCCAAATGGTGGGTGTGCTATCATTGTTAAAATTAATATAATGATCCACTTTCCATGGTCCATACCTTATGTAACCTTTATCCACATCCTAAAAGCCAATACAATACTCTAAACCGACTACTGGTTCACTTGTGGCCCAAGTGTAACAATATTCTCAGAAACCTCTTATGGTTGGTTTCTACAATTCCTAACTGGTTCCATTCGATATAAACAATTGAAACACTATTTAATATCACTGTCTAAAAATTGAAGTCTTAGAAATTTTAAATTAACCGCATCACGTATATTATAAGACTGCTTTCCAAAATTCATCCATATCTATTTTCAAACCATTTTTGAAAATTCCAAAATGCTTTCAAACCATTTTCAACAATTTTTAAAAATAGAAACTAGTTCACAAATTCATAAATTATTATAAAAATGAATTATGAAAACCTAATGGGAAGTAATTTATATCAATCCATGTCTTATTCTATCGTTTGATAAACCCATGATGATGAGGTTACAACTCCTAGAAGTTTCTCAAAAAACTCATCTTCCCAAACACTATTGCAACTTTATGTTCATCATAAATAGTTTCTCTACACTAATTTATATTCTACATTTCATGTTTCTACGATCCTACTCTCTACTACATACCCAACTTAAAGAATAACAAGAACTATTTAACAACTCCAATACCAAAACAATATTTTACCATTTGTAACATCCTTCCCCACACCCATTGTCTTAGGAAAAGGTAGGGGTGATACCGGGACATTGGTGACATCCCCATGACACTGATGGCTAGAAATAAATGCCAAGGTCCTCATAAGAAATTGAGCGATGATTTTCCATTTGAAAATAAAACAACAAAACCAAAATAACTATGAAAATAAAACCATTCTATTATTCATGAGTTCAAAATAAAAATTAATACATATCTAAAACAAAAGTGAATATCAAAATTCATGTTGGAAATTGGGGGAAAAAATAAATGTAAAACCAAAAACAACAAACCCCAAATGAATAAAATACATCCAACAGTAACTCCAAACCTTCTATAAGATCTAACTTCATAAGCCATATCCGTAGTATCATGATTCATCACTAATGAAATGATATACCATGACTTTACATGTGCATCGATATAAAACATATTCAACTTCACCAAAGTTCCCAAGAAGGGGGTGAGTATAACAGTTAGTAGGATTTCTCCAATAAATTCACAACTCATTCTACTGGGATAGTACATGTTAACACATTTGTGTAAAAAATCGTAAATATATTTAATGTATTTTATAACAAAGCTAAAATATTTTTTCCAAACCAAAATTTCTTTTCATGGAATGAAATCAAACATTTCCTTAAAACATTTCGCATTTTTAATTGGCATACCCAATACATACTCCACACATCCAAACATTCATTACAAATTGAAAATTCCATACTCATGAGTAGTCTCTTGATGATATATCAAGTCTTTAAATGGTAACCATATCTGAATTACACCATTGGAACATACCCCTTCTATAGGTTCATGTCATTATACCCCAATGGTACAGGCCCCTTATTTGGGGTCATGTTAATGAAATGAACTCACAAAAACCATATATTCCAAAAACCCATGCTAAAATCTTTCAATGAAAATTTTTTTATTGAAAAAAAATTCTAAAATATAATTCCATGCATTTAAAAGAGAGACATAATTTAAAAATCATCATTTTAAAATCAGAAACAAAAAAACTTTCCACAAAACCAACCAATTTCATAATCTCAAAAAACCCCAACAAAACTATTTTCTACCCTAAATCACACATTAATTTCACAATTCAATTATATCAATTCGGTAAATATGAAATTAGACCTTCCTGTTCTAAACAAGATTTGATGAAAGTTTACCCACCTACCTCTGAATGTTAGGAAAAACGAAGAATGACTTGACAACTTCAAAACACAGTATAAAACTCCTTAATACAGCCTTAGATCTTTCTCCCCTTAAAAAATATATCATAATTGTTGGAAGAATAAGATATTTATATATCCCCAATAGATTTCATACATGAATTCAAGAGAGTTAAGATAAATAAAACTACGGATAATGAAGAAGAACGATCACTTACCAACAAATATGGCCACCAAAGCAACTAGAATCACCTCAAAATCAGTCCTAGATTAAGAGGAAATGTCTTTGGAACCAATGTTTGAAGTGTAATTTGGGTTATGGCGTTATTATGGAATAAATAATAGGATTAAGATATAAACCAAGTGAGATATACATTTTTTAATCTATATGTTAATGGTGCATGGCAGTGGATTACGATTAAAAAAACTATGTGCTAACCATGAACTATACATTACCTCCAAACCCAACTCGTAATGTTTTCTCCCACTGTTTGAAAACCTATGTTCTAACCATGTTAGACTCCACTGTCTAATAATTCAGGGGTTATCCTAAGAGGCAACATGATTTGGCCAAGCTATGCAACTACCTAGTACCCACTCTTTCAGTTTCAAGGTTTCCTATGAGGTGTTACATGAATTATATTAACTTTTCATAGACATTGAACCTCTAGAAAAGAACCAAATACATTTAAAAAATCATATAAACCTTTTAAATCATAACAAAATTTCATTATATACTTAATATACATAAACAAAGTGCCATGTTCTTGAAATTGCGGGTTCTATATTCATAGATTGGTCTTTTGGTGAGACCAAATCCTCTATAATGTGGTAAATAGTGTTCTTAATGGTTTTGGTTGAGTTTGTTCAAGATAATTGTGTTTATATGGGTGGATAATTTAGTTGTTGAATCGATCCTTTTATAAGATAGAGGGGTTGTATTTTGGTTAGTACTCATTACTTTATATTAAAGGCATGTTACATTTAATGGAAAGTGGATCCAATAGGGGAATATAATAGTCATGTGTAATTCATTATTGATAAACCCCTTATCCTATAAAATAATGGTTAAGGAAAAAAATATTTTAGGCCTTTTACCCTTAATATCACTTTTCCCCATAATTTACTTTTACTGTGGTAACTCATTATTTCACATTGGTAAATTATTTTATATCTAAAAATGAAATGATACTTATTACCTAATTTAAAAAAAATATTCTAAACTTGAAAACCATTTTATAATATTAAATTTATAGATATGGTAAAAATTAATTTTAATAAAATTATTCTTAACTCAATAGTATTAGATTTTAGTAAAATGGTTTTCCAAGAATAAAAATGAATTTAAACAAAAATATTATATACTATTAATTTCCAAAAAAATTATTGGATTATGATTAATGAAAGAAGAATATTTTGACTTTAAACTAATTCCAAAATTGAATGGATCATTTTGAATACTTAATTAATGGAAAATAACTAAAATAGTTTTTTATTTGGATAAAATATAAATTAGATTCTATAAAGTCAAGAGTAAATTTTCAAATTAAACATAATAATTTTAATTAAATAATTTAAGATATTATATAGATATCTATTAAAATAAAAATTTGTTATAAATTTTTAAGTCACATTTATATCATGATGAGGACATAACTATCATGATATTTTTTAAAAAATTATATTATGAGCAATTCACCTAATAATCACTATTTCTATAAAAATCTAGAAAAAATCATCCAATCCCAATATTCTAATTATAAATCCAAAAATATGGTTAGTTTTATAAAATTAAAATTTTAAAAATGATAAAATGCAATTTTAAATATGAGAACAAATAATATGGTAAAATAATTTTTTGATATATTTATTTTTACGTGTAATGTAAATTTATTCTTATTCCAAGCCATGTAAGAAAAAATAGGTGAATGTTAATTCATGTTATATATATATATTATTAATAAATTCAATTTAAATAATAATATAATAGTGATCAATACATTTTTTTAAGATATAAATACAAAACGTATAGAAAAAATATAATTATTTGAAAAAAAGTTCCTTAACATTTCATAGTTTTATATTTATTTTTAATAAATAAATTAATAAAATAATGTTTATAAATTATATATATATATATATATAATGAATTTACTTAAATTTAATACTTTAGATATCATATATTTAACTCTTAAAAAATATAATAAAATAATATTTTTAAATAAAACATTTCTGACTAGCCAAGAATAATTAAATTAGTATTTCATATAGTTTATTTTTTATTTCATAGATGTTATTAATTCATTCTACTAGTAATTCCTTGAATTTTATCAATATTTTTATATTAAATATAACATTTCTTTTTTTTGAAAAGTATAAATATGAAATGTGTAAACATATAAGTGATATATATATATAATTGTTTGCGCTAATAATTACATGATTTAATCATCCTAGACATTTTATTTTATGAATCCTTTGATATTAAAATATTTCATTAAATTTTATAAATACATAATATAAATTTTTCAGTCAATGTGGGTAAATCAACAGGGGGTGAATTGTGTTACCAATTAATATTTATGTTTAAAAAAATTTAAAAATAAAATCCCAAAATTTAATAAAACACCAAGTAAATGAAAACTATAGAAATGTATAATTTTATTTTTTAAATAAGATCTCACAGTCAATTCAAGTCTTAGTTAAAACAACATTTCAAATCTATTTAGCGTTTGGAATAAAATTACTTTATAAAATAATCTATATAAAAAAAATTAAGATTCAAAATCAATGAATTTTTTTGTTAAAAGTTATAAAACATATACAATTTTAAACATTATTATATAGAAAAACAAAAATAATAAAACACATAATGGAATTAAACTAAGGGGATCAATTTCATGTTTAGACTTAACCACCTCCACTTTGTAATCACCCACTAAAAATATGTTTATTAAAAAATAAACATGATCTATATACAAGATTAGGTTTTGCAAACAACAGAAGACAATGTTGTCTAGAAATAACCCCTATTACAAATTTATTAATGGTATAAAAATAACTATAGGTTACATGTTACCACTTCTATAGTTTTCATGGGGATATAGTTAAATAAATTTGAGAGAGTGTGTTGAGAACTCTCCAGTTAAGTATATGGTATCTGTCTTATAAATAAAAAGAGTAAAACAAAACACAACTATAATATAAATCATAAAAAAGAAAAAATTATTATAGATATGAAGAAGTGATGATTCTCAATCTGAATAGATCCATATTTTTATAGGTCCTTATATTTTTCTTAGAAAAGAGACCAAGTAGGATTCTCAGAATGTATAAAAAATGGAGTGTCCTAAAGGTCTGAAAATTATTTCATTTATAGTCTATAAGTGTCAAGAGTTGATTCAGTGTATGGTGGTTGTATCCTCTATCTATGTATCACTCTATAATCACTTCAATTGGATCTATATGATCACACATACAAATGAGAGAGTTGTTTAGATTTTATACAACTACATGTCCAATTATCTATTGGGGCATACATCCTCATTACGAGCATAAAATCAAGAAGGATTTATTTTTTCTTCAATTCATCCATTGATTAGTTTAATAATAATAATTCTTAAATCAATGTATGGCATGGATGTATTAAATTTCATTAACTGGTTATTATAATATTAAATCTGAATAAGATTCTAGATAGTAATAGTAGTAGTCTGGTGGTAGATCTTTGAATCCTATATTTTATTTAATTGTATATGTTCAGTGGTTTTAAATGATTTCTGCTGATATTGCATCATGGTGAAACATTAGTGAATAGTATAATTACCTCGAAATAACAAAATTGAGTGTTAGATGTGTCTAATGGTAGATCTCTTTATCAGTATATATGTCAATAGATGATGTTTAGTGGTATATGTTAAGTTTTATATCTATTGAACTAGTGGTAGATAAACATATCCAGTGGTAGAACTTTTTGAACTAATGGTATATCTTCTTTAACTAATGGTATATTATCATAAACTGATGGTAGATAAAATCATTTCCAAGTTTGTTCACAAAGTTACATAAGAAATGATTTACTATCACAAGACATTGAACTTTTTAGTAATATAATAATTTGTTTTTGACCATTAAAATAATGATATTAAAAAAAACATCCCCTTTTTATGATAAAAAATCATGTAAATTATAACCATGTATATAAAACAAATATAAATATAGGTATTAATGAATTTAAAAAGTTACCTTATTAAAATTTCAATGTAAGAATATTATTATTAACTTCTTAAATGAAATTAAAATATAATACCCATTTTGTTATTATAAACAAGATAAGGAAATTAATGAAAAAAAACTTATGATATAGGGAGGAATAATATATAATATTTATTGGATATGACAAGGAACGATTACATTCTAGAAATTAATAAAAGGAAAATGTTAATTCCCTATCAGAGGATAACCATAATCAGAAAAACTCTCTGCTCAATGGGTAGAAGGAACCATTGGGTATTTTCCTTTTCTAGTAATAAAAATTATAGAATAGTAAGATAAATGTGTAGAATAACCTAGCTGAATCTCTCAGATGATGATCGGTCTAATATGTTATACATCCGTAAATGGTTTCATGACAGAAGCTTGAAACTAATCAGGAAGAGGTGTTGAAGATAGTGTAGAAGAGATAGAATACATGGGTATCACTATGGGTTCCACTATTGTAGTCTTACAGGGAAAAAAAATTTCATTAAGTTAACAAAATCTATAAAGATATTTCCACCATGCCCTATTTTCGTGAATTAATTATTCTTCTCTTCCATGAAACCTTTGATCAAAGGGACACAAACTAGGTGCTTATTTACATTCCCCTTTAATTCCAAGGACATGGGATGAATCCCAATATTCTTATAAAAACATAAAATTGGAATATAGCTTATTTTTTTATTAATTCTATAAAGGTAGTACATTATTACTTTAGTGATAGTATGTCTATCACTCCAAGGATCATTCTATAATTCTCTAACTAGTTTATAAATGTTATCACATTAATAATTTATCTTCCAAATTTCATCTTATTTACAAGTTTATAGATTACCCAATATTTCCTAAAACTCCACCCTCATTGTTGAATGGAACTCATTAGAATCAATTGAAGAACTATGAGTTGAATTAGTGAAAGTGGAAGCACCAACAGTGGGAAAGGGCTCTAACCTCTCTAGAAGTGATGTCTTCCTTCCATCCAAGATTCCTCTCATTTCTTCATGGATGGATTTTAATAATTCCATGTCATTGACCAACATCATATTCTCAATTTATATTTATTTCATTTTCAATTTCATTTAATAGAAGATATGATAGATTACTAACACAAAAAATCACCATGTATTGAATTCACTGCACTTGGTTTTCTCGGAGGTGTGGATCTAAGAATCCCACTATTATTTTATGAATTCCCCACTCTGAAAGAATCTATATCATATCTATAAACATAATAAAAAGTTATATGAGTATATGTTAAAGAGGTTGGAATCCTCTCTTGTCTAGTCAAGGAAGCCTCTATAATGCTAGATCCAGCAGTAATAATATCATAGGGAAAGGCTTGCAACTAACTAGCCTGATATGTTTTTTCAACCAAATATCTCATAAGATATTTCATATCAACAGAGATGTCGCATGATCATCCCCATCTTCTAATCATATTTTGGAATACTCAATCTTTAATTGAGAATCTCATAGAGAATTATGCCCCTTAGTAGGTTCCCTCTCCTCGTTTCTATCAGAAATAGTATCCAAAGGTATGTTAGAACCAACATACTCACCATGGATATCTAAAGCTTTAACTCATCACCATTTTTATATTGACTTATATTTTCTACTATATCAACTTTACCACTTCCAGAATCTAATCCTATTTAATCCATTTGATAATATCTAGTAATATATTCTTTTTTATAGGTCATTAAAAACTACAGTTTATTCCTATACATCATTCAATTATAGAAAAATGAATCTCACTAATGAAACTATCATAATATTCTTAATGTCAAGTTCAAATGGGGATTTATTTTTATCTATAATCACTTAATTTTTTAATATAATTTATTCCCTTAAATAATATTTTTTTACCCCACTAAGGTGAAAATCAGTGTAACTATCCAATTTTGTCACTATGAAGTATTTTTTGAGAATTCATTGTTAATAAACCTTCTTTGCCATGGATGATATCCTATTCAAGTAGTATATTTTTTTGTTATTATCTTTCCATTAATCTAGTTTAAATCATTCCTTCCATATTTGAATTTCTTAAGATTTGTTTTAAAATTATTTATTGGATAGTTTTAAATCATTATTATTTTTTAAATTGATCTTTTTTGTCATTTTTTATATTAATATCTATTTAAAAGTGAGAATAAAATCCATGATAATTCTTTAAACTACAAAATTTATCATTATGATTGTTAATGATATCATCTAACATATTAAAATATCTAAAAATTTCTTCACTAGATATGATTAATTCATTTTTTTATTCTCTATAAAATTTAGAATTTTTAAAATGATATTTAGTAAAAATACTAGATACCTAATATGTGTTTTGAATATAAAACATATTGTATCTTTCATGTTTGTCACATTTTATTTAGTCTGAATCTCTTTTACAATATTATAAAGTACCCCATGTTTATTTCATATCTTTTTTAAATCTTTTTTCATTATCCTCATACATTTTTTAAACTTTATCACTAGATAATATTCTTTGATATGGGGTTTTTTCAATCATATCAGACTATTTCATTTGTTGTATCACCTTTCTTCCAAAATATTATCAAATATTCGTTTTCATACTTACCTCTATAATTTGTTTTTTTTAATAACTTCTTCCATTTATGTAGATTTTTAAAATTCATTTCAAAAGATATATTTCATACTTATTTTTAGTAGGGGAATCTTTGTCTCTTGAGATTTAATCTTCGATCTTATTTTTTATTTTCAGTCAATAATATTTCGTACTACATATTATCATTTTAGTTCATACATTTCTTCTTTGTTTAACTGTATTTATTCTTTATATATAATTAAAATTAAGATATGTTCCTTTATTATGTGTTTACTAATATCACATGACTCTCTTATGGATATGGATGTCACCTTCCATCTATCTGGTAAACATCTTAGAAGGTTCATCACTTGATCATTGTAATTGATTGGTTTCCCATGTGAATGCATTGTATTCAAAATTTCATATAACAAGATATACATATCAAAAAATTAACTCTTCATTTTTCATCTTAAAGGTATCATATTTAATCTTATAAGTCTTCAACCACATTTCTTATACTTTTGAGGTTCCTTCATTTGAAATAGAGAAGGTGTCCCATATCTGGAATGTAGTGGTACATACAAATATTCTATTAAGTTATTAATCTCTTAACGCACAATATAATGAATTTATATTTTTATAATTAGTATCATATTAATCTTTATTAGAATCACTTAAATGTTTCCGAGATGTTTTAGGTTTTTCATACTTATCTTCAATTATTTTCTAAAGTTCAAAATCCATACAATATAAGGGAATTGTCATTTTAATTTTCCGTTGAACATAATTAGTGACATTAAAATAAGGAGGATGATTATTTGAAATTTTTTCTTACTAATTATAATCTATAAAGATATATATTTATAATATATAAAAATTTAAGATCTTTAAATAAAAACTAGATCATGTAAAAATAATATTTTGAAACGCCCTTTGATTTTAAATGTTGGTTGAAGTGAGTAACCCAAGAGGGGGTTAATTGAGTTCCAAATTAAAATTTATATTTAAAAACAATTTAAAATTAAAATCTTATAATTTAATAAGTCACACAGTAAATCCAAACCATATAATTATCTAACTTAATTTTTCAAATAGGTGCTCAAAATAGGATCAATTCTCTGTTAATACAATCATTAAAATTGAATTACCTTTTGATCCTAAATTACATGATCAAATTATCTATATAAAAAATAATACTCACTATCAGATTAATGTTTTGTTACTAGTTCTAAAATATATATAGTTTTAAACATTAAAATATAGAAAAAATGAATAAAACATACTATGTAATTAAAAATGGGTTTGGTATCAAGGTAAGACTTAATACCCACACATGGAAATCACCTGATGATAACCAATTTATTAAAAAAAATTCTTGATCCAAAACCTTGATTGGGTTATCTAAACAATAGTACACAAGGGTATCCAATCACAAAGCCTATTCCTAAGTTTTATGCGGCATAAAAAGATAGACTCGTCACACATGACCTCTTCCGCCATTGATGTGGGAATACAGATTAAGAAATTTGATAGATTGTTGAGCACTTCCAAGTTAATCTTAGCAGGCTGTCATTTATAAATAAATAGAGTAAAACAAAACATCAATTTAATGTAAATTATAAACAGAAACAAAAAATTAGTAGAGATAGGAAAAAGTGATGACGATTGATCTGAAAATATTTAGATATTTAGAGATCCTTTATTTTTTCAGGGAAAGGATCTTAAACAGGTTTCATAGAATGTGAAGGAAAAAAAGTGTGTTGTAATCAGATGAAAATTTATTTTTTTAGTTTGTCAATGTCGAGAGTTGATTTAGTGAATGAATTTTGTAACTTATATGCATTTTACAATATTTTATTATTGTAATTACTCTATATGATCACACACGAGCATGAGGGGTTTCCATAGAATTTATATAGCTTCATGTCCAATTATCAGTCATGCCTATATCCTCTTACTATGTGAAAAATCAAGAATGTATAAATTTTTATTCAATTCATCCATAGATTAGTTTAGGAATAATTATTATAAATTCACATGTGGATTGACTGTATTAAATTCCAAAAAATAGATTTTGGAATATTAAATTTTAATAAGAGTTTATACAGCAATAGTTTCAACCTTATAGTAGATATATAAATAGTAAATTTACTATAGTGGAAGAGAATCATTGGTGGTAAATAAGTTCTAGAAGAATCTCACAATGGTGGTAGCATCAGTGAATAATTTTATAAGTTGGAGGATACACAATCCAGTAGTAAATGTGCTGAAGGTAAATTTTTCTAATTGTAGACCTCTTTAGTAAAAGATCTATCATTAGTTGATGTTCAACACTAGATGTCTAGTAATAGTTATTCCATGGTATATCCATAGAACTAATGGTATATTAGTGTAGATAAAGGTAGATAATTTTGGCCTAACATTGGAAATTCCTTATCCAATGGAAGATCTTCTTGAAATACTGGTAGATCAACACCTTATCATGTTTTTTCACAAAGCTACACTGAAAATGCTTTACTATCATAAAACAATGATCATTTTAGAAACTTATAAATCATTATTTGTGTTCATTAAGATTAAGATGTTATAAAAAATATATTATTAATTACTATATGTAATATGTAAATCAATATTATTTATAAATAAATATTTTAATTTATTATAACATTTTTCTATTATTTTTTTATTTTATAATTGTATTATATTAATTTTATTACTAAAAATACACAAATTCAGTATACCTATTAGATACATGTATGTCTATAGGCTATATTTTTATAAACCATATTTCTAATCATTATATTCCCCTTTATGACCGATATATTACCCTTGTTAACTCTTATAAATTCATTTAATTCTTACCTATAGAATCACACTTCGCGTACCATATAATTTTATATTTTACAATATTATTTCTAATTTTATGTTGTTATTTACTGTTGTAGGTTTATTTCTACTAATGGGGAATTATAAGGATAATTAAGATCTAAGAGATACCCTAGTTTTAAAGAAATTATTCTTTACTAATTATTTTCCCATTTTATTTTATAAACTTTTAATACATGTAATCATGTTTTTTATGTAAATATCCATGGGATGTTGTAGTTATTTTTCATGTACACTTATTGTAATGTTCTGTTATGAGTAAATACTCTTTAGATTGATTCATATCATGTAGGAATAATTTTCTAATCATTTACATTTCTTTAGAAACTATTTAAAAACCTTCATTAAAACTATATAAATATAATTTAAAGAAAGATAATTATTCAAAAAATGTTGTGTGTTACACTTCATATCTATAATTAAATGGTGGAATAATCAGTCACACCTTTCTAGATGAAAATAAACACTAACATTTCTCCATATTCATCATTCAATTAAAGAAAAAACACACTACATATTGAAACTAGAATTATATTACTTATTTCTAGATTATATAAATATTTAGTATTATATATAATATCTTATCAAATAAATATAATTTACTCCCTTTCATCATATTTATTTACCCCTCTAAGGTAAAAATCAATGTAAATATATAGTGTTATTACGATAAAGGATTTTATTATTATTTATTTAATATATAATATTCATAAACTAGATTATAATATTTTTGGTGGAATAAATCTACCACCCATCCCCTCAATTTTTTCATGTGCACCCCAAATACACAAAATTCATCCCAACTAAAGGGAGGGGAATTATAAGTAAGGTATGAAAACATTTAAAAAAGTTGATTCCAATGTGAAATAAATTAACACTAAAACAGACTAATTGATAATAAATCATTACAAGTGATATTAAAATGATTCTTTTTGGGTGTTTGAGGACCCAAAATATCAAAATGAAAACTACTACGTGGATGATGAAGTGTCATTTCCACTTAAAAACAATGGATAAGCTGGATGACCTCTATATCATCCTCCTCTCAAAACCATCGAGAAATGATTCTACACATATATGTTAATTTTTTGTTATAATCCCATTATTGAGTCACTAGTGATCATTATCCCTAATCAGAAACCTTTATCATTAAATTTTCAACATGATTATATATGAATTTCTAGGATGTTATGATTACAACTCAGTCTAAAACATAGATTAATCATATGAATCTGGAGACATGAAATTCAACATAATGAAAAAAGAAAAACAATGGGAAATCACCCCTTATCATAACATAAAACTACATTAGGAGCCTCTCTCCTAATATATATATATATATAACTTTACAACCTTTATTTGAGAATTTATATGAGGAATTGTTTCATACCCAAGTTACTGTAAAGAATTCACCCATATTAGATCTTTCTTGTACTATTATTATTTATTGTTGTACATTTAGTTTTTTATTTTTTAATTGATGGAGGCTCTCACATAACAATCAATATTTATTTGTAATTAAGTGTCATATACCTCTTAGGTAAATAAAAATAATTTTCTAGGGTATGTTGATCCCCTATATATTTTCTAGGAACTCAAGGTATATCGCCCTATCTAGATGGTGATCTAATAATATTTAAATATAATTTTGAGTCAAAGCACCCAACTTCAATTTGGGAATATTTTAAAATACATATAAATTAAATATTCTACCTTGAGGTAGACCAATTATAAATATTTTTCCACCATAAAAAATAATAATCTTTCGACTAGGAAGGTTATCCCCATAGTAATTGATATTCAATTTCCAAAAAAGTATATTATGTGGTGAAGCGATCACCTAAATAATAATTTCTCCATTTGAAAATGTACCACATATCATAAAATTCATCCTCATAGTTTCACAAACACCTTCCATAAATATTATCGACATGATAATAATGTATAAACATATCTAGGAAAAGAAACCTGCTAATATGGGTTAACCTGCATAAGGTGGAAATGGAAAATTGGTTTTGTTACTCTTAAACTTACACTAGATTGGAGTAGGGGGTCATTATAGTCCCTATGATATATAATTTGGCATAATATACCTGTTAAATTGGATTGTCTAAATAGAGGAGGATAAACAAAGTTTTATTGTAATTCATGACAAATACATTAACATGGGTTTTTGAATGTCAAAATCTTCACTATGTGCCACTAGACTCAAAGATTCGGGATCAAAACCGGCATCTCTAAGTGACCTTTTTTATTAATGAAGATCTTATTAGTCCACCGCATTAGTCCATAAACATGACCTCCTCCTAATACCATTTGATATCCTAGGAATATCAAACTCCTATTTTGATTGAGAGATAGTATTTAAACCATAACTTATTTAATTAAACCCTCATTATTGATCAGATTTCCCCAAATTTTCTTATGGATATCCTAGAACAATAATCCTTATTAGTCACACTAATATATTACATTAGTTTTATTAATTCCATATATACATTATGTAATCCTTCCCCACATGAAAATACATCAAAATAATATCCCACATTTTTAGAACAACAAGACAAGATATCTTTTAGAGAGGAAACTGCCACTAATAACATGAGGAATAAACCTGAATGATATAAAATACTAGTTATTTATTATCCTCTCACTTTCGATTGGAATATTATTTCAGAACTCCTTTTGTAGGAATATATATCATTCCTCGCTCACAATGTGTGGTTGATGTTCAATAACCTCACATATTAGTGAATGTCATATACCAAGTATTTGAACCACATCTTGATTCATGATGAATAATTTTTGAAGGTTAACCTCATTGCCATTATATTAGTATAGTCATCTGAGTCCTATAGTGAATAGAATCATGACCATATAAGTTTTATTTTTTGACTTGTTGTGATTATCCAATACATAGAAAAGGATTACCCCTATGTAAACTTCAATGATTTTGGGAGGTATTATACATTTCACTTCCCCCCTCTAATCTATTTTCAGGGATATCCTAAGAGATTAATCTAGGATCCTTTCTTCAGAACATCATGTGATGTCAAATAAAAATCCATCACTATGGGTATCACCCCAAATATGAGGCATAATAATAATATTAAAATTACCAAAAAATATCTATCTCTAAATATCAATAGAGTCACATCTTGAATAAAAATGAAATATATAGAAAAATTTATGAAGCTATTCAATTAGTAAATATAAAACCAAATTTAGGGGGCACTATTAAGTTTTATTTTCTATATGGTAGTTAACCCTCAATTAACATTGACCAAGCCAAGGTAACCTCTAATGAATAAATACTAAAATTTTAAACACAACAAAATATGGCCTCATGAAGTGAAGATAACTATATATATATCTTTAATATCGAATGGAAAAACCGAGAATATAAGGATGAAGGTATTTTAATCTATGTTGAGATTTTATACAACACTAACCAAACCAAAGGTAAAATTAATTATCATTATACCTCCATATAATAGATAAATATTTTCAAAGCTAGGGGGAACCCCTCAGTTTAACATGTAAGGATATTTTTCTCGGATATAATATTAAGTAAAAGTTAAAGGAAATTATCTCATGAAAATTTTCCTTGAGGAGCCTTCTCGTTCACCTCAATAAGTGAATCAAGAAAAAAAAGTGCAATTTTATTAGAGATGAAGAGTATCCATCCCCTTTAATAGATCAACCATACTATATAATCCTTATAATTCCCTTAAGGATGACTCTTATACCAATGAATTATTTAATTTCATATATGTTTATGATGATATAGCTCTCAAAGGGTTTTTAATATGTAATGTCATAACAGTCACCCATATTTATTCCCAGAAACATGATGTTGATAATGATCTATAAAATGAAGGCACAACCGTAAAATACACCCGTTATGTAGAAGTATTAATAGAAGAGGTGTGTACCTAATATGAACAAAAAACCTGAGAACCATTTCACCAACTAAATTTTCATTTTCATTTTTCAAAAACACCAAAAAAATGGGGAAAGGGTGTCACTATGACTTCTTCTAACCCATCGCAAGAATTTTCTAAATTTATATCCATAGATGATAAAATATCCCAACATAGGATATAAACCAAAAAACTTTAACAAATTATTGTAATATTTTATAAGGGAATGTCCCATTTAATAATGATTTTTTGAATAAAACCCTCTTTCACCCTTTGACTCATCATAATGAAATGTAGTTAGTTAACCATTATAGGTATAATAAAGGCTCCAAATTATTAAAAAATTACACCATTCCATTTAGTTAATCAAAAACTCATTTGATTTTCATAATTTCCCTCTATTAATATTACACCACTCTAAATTTAAGGTAATTAAGGTTTCATTTATTATAATAAAAAGAAAAAATTAATTGACGAGATACTTGATTTCATTACCTGTCAATTATAATTATTCAAATATATAAATGAACTAATATAACCTAAAAATAATCCATTTAAATGACCTAAAATTTCTATATAAAATTTTCTTAAATAAATAATACGTGCAATAGCTTGTTGCATATGAAATACCAAACAAAAATGAAACCACAATATGTTTATAGCCTTAAAACATCATTATTGAATTAGTAGGTATGAATAGGAGTAACTTCATTGTGAAATATATTTATAAGACATATAAATGTCACTTTTAATCATAATAAAATTCAATTGATATAGACAAATAATAATTAGATCATTTTATAATTAAATATGTATTTTTTTTAAAAATTATGTTCATGTGATAAAAATTTATATTTCCAGTAATGTTTGACAAATTTATTATGAATTTAATATATTTGTAAATAATAATTTAATTATTAAATAACAAAATATAACCATAAGTTTATTTAGATATCTAAAAAGTGTTTTCCCTATAAAAATGATTTTTATTATATTTTAATATTTTATTAAAAAAATAAACATGGATTTTTTATTTTAAAAAATTAAATTCATTTTTAGATTTACGATTTAAATATTATTTAAAAAATTAAATTTGTAGATTTTACTAAAATATTTATTTTTAGGTGAATAATCTAAAATGTCATTTAAAAAAATAGAATAAAGTGTATGACATTATTAGTTTATAAGAATGAATTTTAAATTCATGAAAAATTTTCCAAAGACCATATATTTAATTTATAAATAACTTTTTAATTTTAAAAATGTTGTTTTTAATTTATAGACCCATTTCTCACATTTTAGGTGTTATGATATATTTTTTTAAAAAAAGTTTTTTCTAATACATTTTTTATTTTAAAATTATTTTTTATCAATTTCATAAAATTAATATAATAAAATTTATTTCAAATTTGAAATAATTACCTTCAAAGTATTTCATAATAACATTTTAATGTTAACTTTAAAGGATAAATTACTTTAGTAAAAACTTGTTACCTCAATAAAAAACAAAAGGTTTCACTAGGATGGAAACACCAAACTACGTTTAAAACATTTGTGGTTATGAATTTTGAGGCCTATAAGACGTTATATATTCTCTTAATAATTGTTTCCCAGTTTTGGAGAAACTTCACATTAGGGTCACTACCCATTATTTAAATTTTTTGGGTATTCAAAAAAAAATTCATTCCTTTTCACTTATAAAATGGGAACTCCTCCCCTCACTTTCCCATACACCAAAACCCAATTAATTCATCCCAAAATCTTACGAAACCACTCCACCATACTTCCATACACATTCAATATTTTTTTATTCTAAAAAAAACACCCCTTAATGGATTAATCCCATTTGTATGATAAGAAATCTAAGATGTGAGGTATATATTTGTAACCTCTCCTTTCCCATTTCTAATTATTTATGTGAACATATTATTCCTAAATTTCCACTAAAAATAATCAAATAATAACACATGTATAATTATTTTACTAATATCTTGTAACAAAAATGGTTTAATCATTTATCATATTTTCCTTTACTATTAATAAAAATGAAACCCCCATTCCTACGTTATGAGAACTACCACCACCACAATACGGGTTTCATTTTTCACAAAAACCTTAAAAGTATGGTTTTAATAGTGAATTTAATAAATAATTATGGTATTTATAATATATTTAATATTCTTAAATGAAAAACCTTATTAATCCTTTCCCCAATCCTATAGAAAGTGAAATCTTCATCCTTTTTTGCGTGTGGATGACCATTTTCGTGGAATAATTGATTTCCATTTTCATTTCATCACCACCTAAATTGGATGATAATGAAAATGGGTATAATGATAAGAATTATTTTTATTAAATTATCAAGGTTATATAATTAATCATTATATATTTTAATAATAATAAAAATAATAAACTACCCTAATAAATTTAGTCGTCCAAAAGAGTGATTTAAAAAAAATGATTTAATCATACTATTAAATAACATATTATATGTTATATTCATCTTATAAATTATTTATTATTCTAATATAACCCACTAATAAACACTAAATATTTCCATTATGCTTCGGGTATAGATATATTACAACTAAATCACTACAAAATTATGTATTAAGTATTGCATGTTCACGTCTCGGTCAACATAACCACTAAATTGAAAAATGATATAAATTTATACCATGAATGACTATAGAAATATAATTTCTGTTAATATATTATATAAATAACTAAATTTATTATCTTAGTTATAGGATGGTATCATTAATATTAATGTCATTAGTTAAGATAAAAATGTATATTTTCTAAAAATCACCAAAACATGCACATAGATGATTTCATCTTTAAGGATTATAGAAAAAAATCCCATAAAATAAAATTATAAAATTATCAATAATGAATATAAAACAACTATAATAAATTTTAAGATATTTGAATGAAGAATATTTTAAAAATACTAAAAAATATCACCTCTATTATGAAACTAGTTCAAAATATTCAAGATTTCTCACACCGGTAATCGAAAATAAATGAAAACATAATAATTTTAATATAAAAAATAATTATAAATAAAATTTTTATAATTTTATGGATATTAAATTGGTTCGTAAATGGGTGATTAATAATGATAATTTTTTATGTAGGAGTTTATAGTTCATTTTGACTAAGAAATATTTGAGGTAATGACCTCTTAGTCTCAAATTAAATTTCATGAGACTTATTTCTTAATGTGAACTATAATTATATTAATATGGTGTGATTAATAAATAATTAATATATTATAATATATTATTGGTGTTCAAATTTCGATATAATTTAGATTCCTTAAATTTTATTCAATTCAAAAGATACCAAAGTCAAATGTGGTTTTCAACAAAATGTTAGTCAAATCGTAAGGGTTTCGATAAACAATATTATTTTCAAATGAAATTATTTTTGAATAATCATCAATTTGGGAAATATTTATTATTAATAATACCCTCGTAATTTTAGTTGGATTAATATGGGGTTTTACAATTTCCCTCAAAATTTTATTTTCTCTTTACTCATATTTTACACAAAGTATTTATTTTCAGTGAAATCATCTCATCTCTTCCTATCTATCAGGAACCTTTTTTTTTCTATATTAATATTCATTATTTGAATTTTCAAATGACGTTATCTATTCTTCATTAATTTTTAAATTTTATTTACAACTACTTGAAATTATTTTAAAAGTTTTAATAATATAATAACAATTTCTACATGGGTATTTTTAGTACAATTTGAAAAGATTAAATATTTAATATTTACATATAAACATGTAATTACATCACATTTTTCATTTTTGTGAAGATTTCTATTTATATTTTCATGGTTTAAAAATAATTTTGTTTATACAAGTTTGGTAAAATATTTATTTTAAAATTATTGCAAAAAATATGTAGTATTTCTTATTTTTATTTTTCTCTAAAACGTCTAAAATTGTTTTCCATCTAAGTCATGGTTTTTTGAAATATCTTATATTTTATAAATATTATTTTTAAAATTATACAATCCACATTTTTTCTATCTATGGATTATTTAATGTCGATTTTTAGGAATGATTCATCATTTCATTTTTATTTCCTAATCATCCACTATATATAAATACAAACTACTTTTAATGTTTTTCCTCAATGAATACTCTACATTTTCTTCCTCTAAATTAATAGTGTTCACCTAGGATTCATACATAGATTTATTGGGGAAATAATATTCTTAACTGTTTACCCATTATTTTTATCATGTGAATATCATATACTTTATTACATTGATTTAATTTTACTTACTTATAATGTTTATTTATATCATTGGAAACCTATTTATTTTCCATGGGATTGTAATTTTATGATTATCATTAGAATTATAAATTATTTCACTATGTGAATATGTTTTAAATGTACATGAAATATATTTTATTTATATTGTTATATGTTATGTATTTAATGAAAACCATTTTCTTTCCAAGGGTTCTTTATGATATCAAAAGTGAATGGTTTTCTTTTAATAGTTTAATGAAGCTCACTTTATTTATATTGGTTCATTACGATGTGATAAGTGTATGATTTTTAAGATTCATTATTAAGTATGGATTAAGTAAAGGTGGGGTCCTAGATCACCCTCCAATGGATTGAGTTATGGTTTATATCTCATTATATATATATATTTTTGAGTATATTATAGTTTCACATAAGCATGTGAACTGATTGAGTTTCTTATAAAAACAATGTTCTCTGTACTGATATTTGTGTCAATGTTAAAAAATTTCATAGTTTTATTCTTATTCTAACAAATCTGTTAATATCTCATAGATCATGTTTATACACACCTTAGATTCATTTATTATTTTATTCCAAGAATTATTCCATGATTAATGATCTACGATTTCTTGGTTATAAATTTTCTAATTCATATTTATTATACACATATTCTCATATTATGTTTACTTATGATATCCACCTATGTTATACCTTATTGAGTACTTGAACTCTCCCATTTATTTTTTTTCATTTTCTCATGTTATGAAGGTGACTATAAAAGATAATATGTATATGATGGAGTCTATTATGTCTAAATTATGTAGAAATGTTCATAGGGTTATAAAATAATTTTTCAATATAGATGGTACTTTAAAACACTAATCCAATCATTATTGTGGTTTTTTTTATTATTTTAGAAATTTAATGTTTACAACATTGAAATTAAAAAAAATAAAGATATGTTTTTCTATTTTGTTATTTTTTATTAGAGTAGGATTTAGTTATTTTTTAGGATTAGTTTAGTTATTCTGTGGATTAAGATGAGACAACTTTAGTGTATTCCCTAGGGATATGTATAAGGTATATTTCAATGTATTGGATAACATCCTAAAATTTTGGTAGACTAATGATTTTGTGGATTTACTAGAAATAACATCCATATATGAATTCTAAAATTAGATAAAGGAAATTACACTGATGTAATTAGGTGTAATATCCCTGAAAAGGTCATGTTGGGTATGAACTCAATTGTAACCTGGTGCATTAAAAATATTCCTAACTACATAACTATTTTGAAACTCTTGGAAAATATTCTTTTCTCTATCTCATTCTCTTTATGAATCATTATGAATGATTTATTTACTAATTATATTAAAGGATAAGGTTAATATGTAAAACTAGAACCTATTATAAAAAAAGTAGATTGAACCTCAAATATAAATGGTAAAAATAAAATTTTAATGAGAGAATACATATTAGTATTGAGTTTTCATATTCATATGATCATTTACTCAAATTTTATCAACAACCATATTGGTTTTAAGTATTTGGTTTAAACAAGATAAAAAAATAAATTTGGGAAAGGTGTGTATCTATAATTCATAATGTATTATCAAAAAATAAGGTCTCATACTTAAATTACTGATAATATCAATATATGTGTTTTATAATGGAAAACATTAGTTTCATAGCACTACCTAAGGTAGTGAGGTTTATATTATAAAAGAAATTAAATATTTTTACCCATAGCTATTTTAATTAGTGATTAGTATTTATCAATGATATTCTAGTATATTCTGAAATCTAAAAAGTTTATGTGTAACATATAAGGATTGTTCTTGATTAATATAATTTTTTATCTTAGAAATATATATTAAATAGTATCAATAAATGTGAAAAGTTATTAATTTAAAATTTTTATTGTTGGTTATAATTATTAGATAATTGATGATTGAGGTATGGATTACTCTTTGGTTTAATATATGATTGATGTTGAGGTAATAAAGGGTTTAATTATTTTTAGAAAAGTGAGTTTGAATGAATTGATATTCTTAGAATTTATTACGGATTTAATGTAAAAGTAATACATGTTATTATTAGGGATGTATATATCATTTTTTGGGATTATAATATATATATTTACTATTGTGGGACTTTATAAACTAGTTATTATTACTTCTCTAAGATTAAATATTGAGTTAATTTTTAACAGAATATATATTCTTGTTGTTTTTTAATATATTGAATATTTTAATGGTTTTGGTAAATATATGTTATAAATGATATTTTATTATGGGATATACATAATTTATTATATGATCATATGAAATATTAATATTTTTTGAGGATGGATAAATAACATGATATATCATAAGAGAGTAGGGTAGATGTTAAATTTTATGTTGTATCCTGGATAATGAATATGTTAAGAATACCCTCACCTCCCTTTAATAGTGAGTAATATTTAAAATTGTGAGGAAATAATTTATTTTAGGGGGATAATATAATGACCCAATATTTCACTTAGATTATCACTTAATAAACAATGTTTTTGATATCTTTGTTCATGTGAAACACTAAATTTAAACAATATCATTATATGTTTAGACTCTTGAAACCTGGGTATTGAATTAGAATGTTTTAATAGGAGTAACCATATTATGAAATATATGATTAAGTAATATAAATTTCACTTTTATTCTTAATGAAATTCAATTTATTTAGCTAAAATAATAAATAAAATCATTTTATACTTGAAAATGTATTTTTTAAATATTTTACTTTTTATATGATAAAACTTTATATTTCTAGAAACTTATGATTAATCTATGAAAAAATTAATAATTTTTAATAATTCTTTTATTATTAAATGATAATAAATAAAAATATGTATTGTTGGCATTCTAAAAATTCATTTTCTTTATAAAAATGGTGTTTCACAATATTTTACAATTATATTAAAAAAAATTAAATTCATTATTTTTAGAATTTTAATTTTAAGAAACTTAATATTTGTTTATTTATAATTTCAATATTTTTTTGTCATGAATTTTTTTTATTTTTCTATGATATTTCTTTTTTAGGTGAATAGTTCCAAAAAAGATTTTAGAAACTACTTGAATGTTATGAAATCTTTAATATGTAAGTATGAATTTTAAATTAATAAAAACTTTTTTTATAAGAAAATATATCTATTATAAGTTCCATTAAAATCGTAAAAATGTTATTTTTAATTTTCAAACCCATATTTGACATATTAAAACATAAGTTATATTTTATAAAAAATAAATTATTTTTAATATAATTAGTGATTTAAAATTAATTTCTAAAAGTATTATAAAATTAATATAATAAAATTTATTTCAATTAAGAAATATTAATTTTTAAATTATTTAACAAGACAAATTTTATTTTAAATCACAAAAGAAAAATTACTTTAGTAAAATCTAATTACTTTAGTAAAAATAAAAAGGGGTAAAATTGGACTAATCAAGGGGAAGGGAAAAAATGTTTAATAAATGTGTGTTAATGGGTGTTTGAGTACTATATCTACCTTATCTATTCCATTATCAGTTATTTATCATATTTATCTCCATTTCTTGATAGTGAATTGCCATTATTAAAATTTTTTGGTTATCTATAAAAATTTCATCCATTTTTGAATTATAATATTAGTACACTTCTCCTGACATCCCCATACATAAAAACCATATTAGTTTGAAAAAATTCTTCACAAAACTCTCTAAAATATTTATTTAATCCTTAATTTGGTTATTTTCTTTTCAAAATATCTTTCCTCATATTCTTAGCTACATTTCCAAAGGATATAATCCAAGAAGTGGGGTATAAATTTCTAACCACTCTTTTTTCATTTGAATTTTTTTTGTGTGAATGTATCTTTCCTAAAATACTAATAAACCATTTTAAAATAATTAAATAATAATTATTATTATATATTTAGTTTATTATATTTATTTTATAATCATTAAACACTTTTCCCTTTTATATTAGGAAAAATGAAAATGTCACTCGTATGTTGGGAAGACTATCGCATCCAAAACGTAACATGTTTTGTTTTCCTTCTCCACCTTAAAACCCTTGTCCTAATATTGAAATTAACATAAAATTATGATATTTATGAAATATTTTAAAATAATAAATGACCAAACCTATTAATTATTTTCCACATTCTATGGAAAATGTAATCCTCTTCCATGCGTACATTAGGACTACACCCTCCATGGAACGAGTGAATTCAATTTTTCATTTCACCGCCACCTTACATTTATAGTCATGATAATGATTTTAATGGATAAAAATTATATTTACTAAATTACTAATTTTATTTATTTTAAAATTGGAAAACCGATTATCAATATGAGCAATAAACCATTGCGGTATATTCATTCGTCTAATCGAGCGTTCTAAGAGAAAAAATAGATTTTTTTTCATATTATGAAATAACTTCATATAGAATATATTATTATTATAATTCATTAAAATTATGATATAACATACTAAAAAACTAAATTGTTTTATTATGATTTCTTTATAGTGATATTACAATAAAATCACTTCAAAATGATTTATTAATTATGGTATGTTCTTTTTGGGTTAGTTTTAACACCTAGTTGAACAATAATATAAATTTATATCATAGATGGCTATGGAAATTTAATTCATATTAATATATAATATAAATAATTAAATTATTAAATAATTTTAGTTTTTATGGAATCATTATTATTAAACTCATTATTTAAGATACTAATTAAAATTTATAAAAAATTAATGAAACATGAACATTGATGATTTCTTTTTATTGATAATAACCAAAAGTATCATAGAGTTAAGTTATAAATTATTATAAAACATAAATTTTAGTAAATTTTATTATATTTTAGGGATTAATTTTTGGATAAAAATATATAAAAACACTAGTGATATGAAACTACATTGAAATGATTAAGATTACTCACACCTAATATCGAAAATATATAATAAATAACTAATATACATGTAAATAACAATTATAAATAGTTTTTTACAAATTATATATATACTAAAACGGTTAATAAATTTTTTATTAATATATTTAATTTTTTATATAGTTTGTTATATCACATTTCAACTAAGAATGAATTAACATATGGGGTTTTTTTCTAAAATTTAATATTTTTTGACTTATTTATTAAAGTGAACCATGATACCTTTAATATTGTGTGATTACTACATAATGAATTTATTTTACCATTTATGGGGGATTTTAATATCCTTATAAATTAAATTCTTTAAATTTACTTTAATTAAAAAGATACCATCGTGGTAAGGGATTTGAATTAAAATGTAACTCAAACTATAAGGGTTTTGATTTCCAATCTTATTTTCAAATAATTATTTTTTATAAAATAATATATATGGCTAGTTATTATTTTTTCAAAATAAACTCTTCATTTTCATTGGATTTCCATGATTTTTTCACATCCCTAAAAATTTAATTTCATATTGACTCGTATTTTACCAGAAGTGTTTCTTGTAAGAAAATCTATCTCTTAATTTTTTATCAGTGGGGAAACTCCTTTTCTCTATGTTTTTATTCTTATGATTATTAATGAAATTTTATTATCTATGTTTTAATAATTTATTTTGGTAATTTTATAATATGTTGACTTATTAAATATGTCTTAAGGAAATTTTAAAAAAATCAATGGAAAATTTTCATCGAATGTGAAAATATTTTCTTCATAATGTTTACATATGAACATGTAATTCAACCACATTTTTCATTATATTTTAAGCATTAACTCCATATTTTCATGATTTTTCAAAGAAATTATATTTCTTCTAATCTTATAAAATATTTTTTAAAATTTATTTCAAAATTATAATAATATTTCTTATTTCGAAAGTGATTTTTCTAAAAAAAAGTTTTCTCATATAAATCATTATTATTTTATACTTCTTATACATTATGAATTCCATTATTCAAATGGAACCATTGAACTTATTTATTTGGATAACTTATTTAAATTTCTTAAATTTTATGGGAATGATATGTCACTACCTATGTCATTCCTAATTATGACATTTGTAGAAATATGAGTAATCTTTTAGTGTATTTCCTATGTAAAAAACTATATTTACTTCTGGTGATTAGACAGTGTTCACCAAGTTTCCATAGATATATTTATTTGGGAAATTATTATATAAACCATATACCATTTATCTATATAGTGTCAACACCATATGCTTTATTATATAGATTGAATGGTATTTACTAGAATGTTTTTTCATATCCTTGGATACCCATTTATTTTCCATGGGATTATCATTTTATGATTATAGATGTAATTATTAATTATTTCATTATATAAATCATTTTTAAAGGGATATGAAACTAATTTTATTTTATTAATTCTATGTTATGTTTTGAATGAAACCTATTTTATTTCCATGGGTAATTTATGCAATAAAAAGTGAATGATTTTAAATTGATAGTTTTATAAAACCCACATTATTTAAATTGTTTCTTTATGATGTGATAATTGAATTAATTTCAAATAGAACTCATAAGAATGAATAAGTGATTAGTGGGGTCCTATATCCCCATATAATTCATTGGTTTAATGTTTATATCTCATGAGATAATTATTCATATGTATATTTTAGTTTTCCATATCATGGGCACTGATGGTGCGACTCATGAAAGTAATTTTCCCTATAATAATTTTAATGAAAAATTTAAATATGATTCGATGTTTTATGTATATTCCCACGATTTTGTTAATATCTCATGGATCATATTTATTATCACATGTTTTGACACTATTTTGATTTATTTATTACGTAATTCCCATCCTTATTCCATGAATTATTTTCTATGCTATTTTTCGTATGATTTTTGTTATGAATATTAATTATACCCACATGATAATATTATTTTCACTTATAATATTCATCTATGTTTATCCTTACTTAGAATATGATTTAACCCCATTCTTATGATTCCATTTCCCCAGGTTATGAAAATGATTATTATATATAATAAATGTAGTGGGGAGCCTAGTGTGGCTCAATTATAGATAAATGTTCACAAGGGTTTTAAAATATGTTTTCTATGTGTACAGCCCTCAAAGATAAAAATCTTTCCATTCTTGTTATTGTATGGTTTTTTAAATGCAATGGCTAGATTGTATAAATAAGGTAAAATAAATATATGTTTAGCTTGTTTAGGTTAGCCATGTCCTAAGTGGGTGTACATGACTCCACATCCATTGGATTTCAATAAATCTATATTCTCATCATTTAAGGTAATGGGAAACCATATGTATCATATCACCAACTTTACCTCTCAATTTGGCCCACTACTAATAAATTCTAAACAATAAAATGTGAAAATTCATTGATGATTTATCGAAACACTAAACTTCCCCAAATTTTTTAGTGTAAACACATATAACTCAGATCTATAATTTTTTGAAATAATTTTCTTTTAAATTTCTTTTATTAGTTTATATTGATGTTAAGGAAGACAAAAAATCATGATCTCTTTGACTGCACATTATGTCAACATAATATAGTCAACAGATTAATTTCATAATAGAATGTTCTAACTTATTTCAGGCTGATATAACTCTCCTTGGAACAATTAGTATATTTAAATAAATAACATGGTAATTTTAATATTATAATTTTTCTAGGAAGATAAAATAATAAATACCTTTTTTCATAATGATCATTAAAATGGAAACATTTCTCAAATGTATGTATGTCATACCATCTCTAGGATCGTAAAATAGTTCATTTTTCATAATCATAATTCATAAATGGTTTTAGAAAAAATATATTTGACATATAAATATGATAATTATGTCATGCTTATTATTATAGGGAAGTTTAAATAGTGACTTCCTTGATCACGATCAACACACAAGATTTGTTTTAAAAATAATAGACAAAACATCCTCATAACACTAGATGTGGACATAAATGATTAAGAATTTAAATATTTAATTAAAAAATAAATAAAATAAATAATGTAAGTATGAGTTATATAAGCATAAGAAAGTTTATTCATAAATCAAATAATTTAGGTAATCTTAATATATAGAAGTTAAAGTAAATACATGGAAGGTATAGACTTGAGGTATGGGTTTCTCATCCGTCTTGCATTTATGTGAGGAAAATTTCATATTGAAAACTTATTTTCATTTAGTGGTTCATATACTAACAATGAATATCTTTTATAATTTATTTAATGAAAATTATTAGTGTTTAAAAATCTATATTAGGTATTATCATTCATGGGGTTTTTACCCAGAGATTACCACATATGTAATGGGATTTCATCTCAGTTTAAATTAATTGTGGATTATTTTATTATTATGTGCCTAATTTATTTTATATGGTATATATACTGACAATTTTACAAGTAATAGCATTAATCCTTCATATATAATGGAATTTTACGTTGCAATTTAAATTATTTCTTAAAAATGGATTTGAATTGGATATTACAAGGTGGTAAATAATTTCATATCTAGGTTTCTTTTCATTGGGTTATATTACTTGTTCATTGTATTTGATATTATATTGTTATCGGTGAAATGAATTTATTTTGACATATTTTTTTATATCCACTTGTTTTATATGTGTTTAAATTAGATACACATAATCTATTCATTGATTAATTCTCAAAAAACAATGGTATGATTTTTGGAAGTGTTCTTCATCTAAAATTCTCTTCCCTGGGGATATATATTTATTATATGAACATATATTAGTTTTCTGATGTGTATATATTGAACATTAAAAAGTTATATCATGAAACATATTATTTTCTAGATATTTAAATTATCATTATATTTCATTATTTAATGGATATTATGATTTAAGATTTACCAAAGTGTAAGAGGCTTTATATTATAATCTCCATCAATTTGAGATTTTTCATGTTCAAGTTTTCTTTAATGGAAGTCACATGCTCTAATTTTCTTGAACCATATCACTTAATTATAAACAAGTTATGAATGTGGTTAAAAAAATTATTTCAATTTCATTCATTATTTATTGAATAAATATCAAGAAATTCATTTGTAGGTGGTACTTATCTTGTATTTTCTTTTAGATCAGGTATATTTAATCTTCCAAATATATGTTCTCTAAAATTATTTTAGATATTTTATTTTATGAAAATAAATTATTTTCAGAATCCATTTTACATTATCTTTATTTTCATTTAAAATGATTTATATGGAAATTTTTTAATGTTTTCCAAATGGGTCACTTTTGACTCACTATTTCAAAATGTGTTTTAAAAGAATGTTTTTAACATTTAGGAGATGAGTAGATTTAATTCCACCATGTAGTTTATTTTCCATTAAGTTTCATTTATATATATCCAAGTATATTTTAAAAGAAATCTATTTTCATAATATTTTGTAAATTCTAAGTTCATAAAAATAATTTTCAAAATAAAAATTTTATTTTCCTAAAAAAAATTTAATGACATTTTAATGGTATTTCTATTCATCGATGTCAAAAAAATGTTGTTGATTATAATATAATGGGTATATTTTATAACGATACTAACCTCAATATTTCTCTAAACGTATTAATATTTTTTTAATTATATTAGCATAGAACTCATTTATTTTCCATTATTTAGTCATTTTTTAAAGGGATTTATAAGGAAACCATATCTTTTCTATGGGTTAATGAATTTCTAAAATGAATAAAGGTAGTTTTAATGATTTTATGATGAAATAAATCTTCAAAATAAACTATTAATTATACAGTTATTTTGGATTTTTAATAGTGAAATGATGTTCAGTTATAAACAAAGGATGGGTGGTTCAATTATAAACCAAGGGCGTGTGGTTCTATTGTAAACTAAGGATGGGTGGTTATGTTATTGACCATAGAAAAGTGTTTCTATGATAAAACAATTACAGGTAGGTCTGTGATATCCATCAAATATATTGGGTACTTCATATATGGAATTCAACAATATTGGATATTCTATTTGTTATATTGATATGAATATAAGGTCCCAAGATACCCACACATTTTATTTTTGACTATTATGGGTTATTAATTATTCATGTGATCATGATTGATATCATATGACTTGTGATTACTATTTATGATGGTATTTACTTTTCTAATTCCATAATCCATTTTTTATGTTTGATGATCTAGGTATTGATGG
Source organism: Viscum album (assembly GCA_963277665.1). Classification (NCBI taxonomy): domain Eukaryota; kingdom Viridiplantae; phylum Streptophyta; class Magnoliopsida; order Santalales; family Viscaceae; genus Viscum; species Viscum album. Next base: position 1,216,221,732 of record OY728141.1, read on the forward strand.
GTATAAATTTTCTTATGTTATGATCATTCACAATGATTATGTCATTATATCCTTATTATTTTCTTATTCTCACTGATGAAATTCAATTTTTAACGTATATTCTTACCCTTACTGATCATTTAAGATCACTCTTTTTATGTTTCCTTATAACTGGGTTATCAATAATTTTGTTGAATTAATTATCTCTATAATGGATTTATATGGATGATGATGATGAATTAATGTGAAATATGAAATGCTAGGATTAGTGCTAGAAATGGTCATTTAAAGACTTGGGTATTATTAATGTAAGAGCTTATCCTAATTATTTAAAACCTTAAATCAAAAAATTCCTTGATAATTTATGTGATCTATATTTCATATTTACATTGAATTCTTTGGATGGTGAAAATTGGTTCACCGTAATTAGTATCCAATCTGGAAATGTAATTTTTATGTTTTTAGTACTAGATCTAAGAGTGTGGGTTCGGGGATATTATAGTGGGTATCAAAGGACAGTTTAAATAACTTTATAGACTATGTCATTTTTATATGAGGTTATATTAATTTTTATGGATACTCTCATAGGTCTATGATATAAAGGATTATCATATGTTCAAGTATTAGACAACCCTTTTGAGGTTTTATGTAATGATATTTTAAGGTGATTAATGGCTTTTTTGACATTTTTTTGGGTTAGTGTATGTGTAACCCTTATTGGACATGAATAATTATTTAAGGATGAATTATATTTTCAAAAGTTTAAAGGTATTGATAACATACATGTTTTATATGATATTTGATGATTATGGTTTTTTTGAGGGATGTGCATCATATTTCATGGAATGATATAAGGATATTACTTTAGAAAAAAAAGGAAAAACCAAAATTAGGGTGATAACCCATCACATTAGGTAAGGTAGTAAGGATTTAACCCATAAATTAATGGTGAAAAGGTTTCAGACCTTACCACTGGTGTTTGTGAAGTCTGGAAAAAGATCACTATTGTAAGATCCCATCATTTTAGGTATGTTTGTATCTGAGTTTCTTTTAGTCTTGGTGTTTGAGCCTTATTCAGGTATGGAGAGGCTTTGATAGAGAAAATAACCTATAATTTAGCGATTTGTGCTTGTTTTAGTTAATAGAGTCTGGGTATAAATGGGACTATGTTTTAATATGGGTTGTTATTATGTTGAGATAGTTTAAGGGGGTTTTGGTTGTTTAAAAAAATGGTTTGAAAAATTAACTACAGAACATTTACACATCATGTATTCTTACTACACATTATGTAATTTTTTGATGGTTTAAAAAAATTAAATCCTAAGTGATGGGTTTTTTTGTATAATTCCATTAAAAACATTTACAAAACCACATTACACATTGTTTAAATGGTCAACCAGTAATTTTAAACATTCTTTGCAACTGAAATTCAATCTATTTCATTGAATCTGCTATACTCTCTATGTTAGGGCATTATCCAAGGGATATTGGAGTTCCAACCTCCCTTCTAGGCATTCCTTTTCATCTTCAATCCATGTTAAGTTCCTTTGGTTATGTTTTATCTTTCTTCACTTTGATTCTCTGGAAAATGTAGTGTAAAAAATTGGTCGATTAAATTTTGAATTTAATCTTAATCAGTTTTGATGTAGGAACATATTTCCATTCATATGTACCTTCTTCCACATGGTATTTTGTCATTGGAAGTCTTATTGGATCATCAGTTAAAGTTAGGGGTTCTAAATCTTAATGTTATTGTTTAATAATTTCTATGTTTATGAAATGTTTCCATCCCACCATCAGTGTGGGAGTATGATTCCATTAAATAGTTGAATAAGATTATTCCTAGTTTTATTTTAGTTTTAAATGGATTTTCAATTGACCAATGGAATAAATTATATTTCTCATGACATGTGACATTAAGTGATTTCTTATTATAGAATCCCTAAATTGTAAAAATTTTGTACTGATATAATTGTTAATCAATTTTGAATTGAATTGAAAGTGGAATATGAAAGAAGAAAGGTAATTATTATAATTAACCATTGATAATTTTAATGTGATATTGTGATATCCATGATGTATGACATGAATTGTGCTTCATGCTGAAATGATTATATATCTGGCTCAGCCCTGGCACATGCATGCATATATGTTGTAATGCTGATATTGATTCGACATGGCCCAGTCCATGCTATAATATTTATTGAGGGTGGGATATGTCGAGTCCCATATTGTAATGGTTATAGGGATTTGACCTGGAAAATGTTGTAATGGTTATAGGATTTTTAACCAGATTGATGTAAATGTACCATGGTAATATGGTGCTAGTTGGTATGGTCAAAAGACATGCTCAAAGATATTCTGGCATGGCACTGAAGCAGCTATCTTACATTGTTTATATGATTGTGGTTGGCATGGTTGTAAGACATGCTAAGAGATATTCTGCCATAGAGATGAAGTATATTGTTGTACTTATTTAATTGTTGAATTAATTAATACACCAGTTTATCAATTTATTTCATACACTCTTTATCAGACAAGTTTTGTTTATAAAAATTGGTATCAACACGCTATGTTATACTCACACCATATTTAAATAGTTTTTTGGCACCAGAGAATATATTTTAGATGGTGTTTTACACAAAGGCAAGGGACCTTACTGTTGATTACTTGTTTGCAGTTGTGCTATAGTATAGAGATGGGACCGAAGTGGGGTTCGAGACCTAGGACATTAAGTATTTTATTTTACACTTCTTATATTTTTCTTCAATTTTATAGAATGAAATTTTGTTACATTATATCACATAATTACATAATACCTTTATTATTTATTTTATTATTCAGTTGTCTTTTATTTTGGTCTTCTGCTATGTGTATACATTGATTATTATTACTCTATGTATTTACTTTGATTATTTCCATTTTATTATTAATTGTTATAATGATATGAATATTCATTCCAAGGGGTATATTCTCCCCACTATGCACTATACACTCCCAATTCTAGTCGGCGGCCTCTGGAATACGGGGAGGTACACTTGTGGTCTCGTAACCAACCGTTTCCAACCATGTGAGAGAGTGCCAGAATGGGGTATTTTACAAAGTGGTATTATAAAATCAGGTATTATTTTCTTCTTCTTTTCTATTTGGTAATAGGTATCAATTTGACTAGGATTTTTCAGGACTTGGTAATGATCTTGTTCATTAGAGTAGCTAACCCATGTGTGGTGGAAAATTTGAGTACCCTGGGATAGGTTTTTTTTTGTGTTGTGTTCTTTTTATAGTTGATGTTATTTAACCTTGTTTGATTCAAATGACTTAGGAGGCTATTGTTTTATGATTTTATTATTCCTTGAAAATTTTCTCATGTCCCAATATGGTGCGATCTGATAATACATGCATCATAATAGGCATGAAGGTATATATTAACATGCATTGTTCACAATAGGGGAATATCTATTTTTCCATGTAATGTATAATATCCAGATGAAGTGTAAAATGAGATATATATTTCACTGGGTAAATGAAATGGGTTGAAATTTTAGGAAAAAATACTTATAATCTATGTCTAGAGATAAAAAGAGATAGTGGTTATCATTTCTAGTCACATGCTGGGTTGACCTTATTTCTAGCTAGTTCTCTATGGTGTGTGTTACTCTTACAGAGAAACTTCCTCCTCATTGTCTTCGACTCAAGCATCTAGAGAGTGGAAATAAGCATGCTCTTAATGTAGTTGAACTAGAACATCCTATAGTTTTCGATGAGAATATGGATGTTCATCTTTATGAGAGATCCCTGAGGGTCATGTGATCTATGGAAAGATAGAACATTCATATGTTTCCTTCGATGCTTTAGCTGATAAGATATTTTTATCTTTATAATCCACATATGTTTACTGGGGATGAGGGATCTCAAAAATCTGAGTTCTGGATTGAGTCAGTTGAAATAATATTCAATAATCTAGAGACACATATACATAGAATGGTGAAGCTTACTACATATATGATCTATGCACCTTCCAAGAATTGGTGGGATATTCTGGAAGAAGCTTGGTAGAATGATGAGATATCTCATAAGTACGTCATAATAAAGCTCTTGGCTCATTTCTATCTTGAGATCTTGAGTGATGAAATATATTGATATTTCAGGCTTCTAACATAGAATGGTTTTTTAGTGCAGGACTATGTTGGACACTTTACGGATCTACAACGCTTTACACCATCCATTATGGTTGATGAGATATCTAAGGAGATATGTTATTAAGATTTTCTTCATTATGTGATCTGGGCACAAGTAAAAAAATTATATTTATGTATATTTTAATAATTGATGAATCAGGAACTCATCATAGAAGGGAATCTGATATAGGCCCCAAGCAGTGTCCAGGCTATTAGATAAGGGAAATCTATAAGTGATTCTTCGAGTGGTAAAAATATATGTTATGAATGTTTCCTCCAATGTAGTAGTGGGATGATCAGTCAGTGAAGTGGACTACCATCTCAATATTGTGTTCCATTCAAGTTCTATCGGTGTCTCAAGTTTCACCACATGCGCCTATAATGTCCTTACCCCGTATTCGACTATAATATCTATGGAATATTAGTTCATATTCTGAGGTTCTATATAAAAATTTCATAAAATACCAGTAGAAGAGGATCCATATAGATACTAGAATCTAGAAATGGATCATCTACCACTCAGTTGGCTGGTAGCTGGAGTTCTACAAGCCTTTCAGTCCAAGGTAGGAGTCGTGGTACCCTAGTGCATGAGAAATAGTTCCCAAAAAGGGATGTAGATCAGGGTAGTCACATTGGATCCTAAAAAAGAAGGGATAATTTGGTTTTATGTTATGTAGACTACTCCAACATATGCGGATATAAGAATATATACCATCATAGGTACGTTTCTTATATCATCTACTGTAGCTTTGGTTTTTCTTGATACAAGAGTATCACATTATTTTCTATATGATCTTTTTTAAAATGGTTTAGGCATTGATGTGGAAATATTTGATGGTGTTTTAATCATTGACACATTTTTTGGAGTTTGGTTAGAGAGAATCAAACATTGCAAGGCAAGTTCTCTAGAGATTAGTCGTTACCATTTCTTTTGGGAACCGTTCATGGTAGAAATGATAGGATTCGACTTGATTATTGGTCTGGATTATTTGGTTCCATACTAGGCTCATATTAACAATTACATGAGGAGAATTTCCTTCTCATATTCATAATGAATCATATTTCCTCACTACGGTGAATGGTATCTTTAGGATGGTTATGTAAGACCAATTCAGTGTTTATTAGACGGTATCATGGCTTATATCGCCAATCATGCTCTTGATAATGGTGAAGTGCCACATGATTCTTTTTCCCCAGTGGTAGAACATTTTTTTGGATTTTTTCCCTTATGACTTCCATGGATTACTTCCTAAGAAAAATCTCAAGCCAATGATTTTTTTTGTGCCAACAGAAGAGCAAATTTCTATTCTTTCTTACCAAATGGAACCAACAGAGCTTCGTGAGTTTAAATTCCTATTAGAAGATATAGAATCTAGAGCCTTTATATAGCCTAGTACATCTCCATCTGTTTCTTAAGTTATCTTCACCCAAATTTGGATGGTTCTTTTCACAGGTGTGTGGAATATTTGAGTTTGATCTAGATGACGGGCAAAACTGGTATCATCTTCCATGTTTTGATGATATTTTTGATCAGTTGAGAGGTGTTTTGATCTTCTAAAATATTTAATTAAGATCAAGATATCATTAGTTAAGGGTTATACTATCAAACATACCTCATAATTCTTTAAGGATAGTGTATATATTTCATTAATTTGAAGTGATGTTATTTGGTTTGACTAATGTGCCTGCAATATTCATGGACAAAATGAATAATATATTTCATCAATTTTTATATAAGTTTGTGGTGGTTTTTTTCGGTGATATATTAGTGTGGTCCTAGTTACAATTTAATCATTCCAAACATCTTGACATCATCCTAAATACATTTAGAGAGAATCGACTTTATGGTAAGATAACTTTATATAGTTTCTGGATAAATAAACTGCACTTCTTAGGCCATTTTATCTTAGATGCAGTACTATCAGTAGACCCAAAAAAACTCATAGCTATGGTATCTTTGTAACTGACCAATAACATCTTACAAACTCGGATCTTTCTCGATTTACCATGTTATTACTAACATTTTATCCATGATTTCTCCCATTTGGAGGCACCAATGTGTGGTCTAACCAATAAAGGCGTGAATTTTGTCCGTTCTGATGCTTGTGAAAGAAATTTTCAAGAGCATAAGGGAAGGTTGTCCTCATCACCTATCCTCAATTTACCTATTCTAGTTAAAGTATATATAGTGTATTATGTTAGATCCATAGTTAATACATGGTGTAGTCATAATGCTAGATAATCATGTTGTTTCTTATGCCTCTAGGTGTCTAAGACCATATAAGAGGAATTAACCCAATAATGATCTAGAGTTAGCAGAAGTGGTACATGCCCTAAGATGTTGGGGAAAATTTATCACGGGTGAGAGGGTCAGGGTATACATGGATCACAATAGAATCAGCTACATATTTCTTAATACGACCATAACATTTGGCAGAGGAGGTGGGCCGAGTATCTATAGTCTTGCGATTTTGAATTGGATTATATACCAAGAATAGGGAAAAATCATTGGTGACACATTAATCAAGAATACACTGCAAGAGTCAGTACATGGGACTTTTGAGGAGTGGCAGATAGTGGGACTTTTTTAATACATGCATTTGGATTTTTAGGAATCTCGGGGGCAAGTAGTTCTGACCTAGATATTTATTATACAAATGCTTTTGGACTGGATTAAGGTTGATCAGTCATTGAATCTGGAGGTCTCTGTTTTAAGAGAAAAATTATGTGGTTGGGAGAAACAATAGAGATGGTCTCTTGGTATTGGAAATTCTAATCTTTTCTATATTTGAGTATGGGTTCTTATGGGCTTACATGAGGAGGTAATGAGGGAGATTCATAATTATATATGGGAGGTGCAACCTTTTTTATACAATATATATCATGATCTCCATAGATATTACTGCTGGTCAAGAATGAATAAGGAGGTGTTAATACGTGTGGCTAGAGTCATCACTTACCAGCAGGTGAATATAGAGCAGCATAGGATAGTTAGTCTTTTGCATCCTTTTCCCAACCCATAGTGGAAATGGGATGATGTCCTAATAGATTATGTTACAGGACTACCCCAGATGAACCATGATAATGATGATTTATGGTTTTTTGTAGATCAACTGACTATGGAATCTCATTTATTATCTATTATTGAAACCATTATAGTTGATGATTTGGGAAACCTTTATATACACTAGGTGTTTCGATTTCACGATGTTCTGAGGGGTATTGTTACAGATAGAAATCTTACTTTCAGATCTTTTTTTTGGAAGGGTCTTTAAAAATCCCTAGGATCATAATTCCTTCTAAGAACATCTTAACAACCACAAATAGATGGCCAATATGAGTGGACTATTAATGATCTGGTGGATATGTTATGATCTTATGTTTTAGAATTTGGTGGTTTATGGGACCAACATCTGGAACTCGTGGATTTTTTATATAATAATTGCTTTCATAAATCAATACAAGAAAAAATGTATGAGGCTTTGTATAGAAGTTCATGTCATTTTCCTCTTTATTTGATTTAGGTATGTGAGTCAGTACATTTTGGGTCTAGTCTCATGAAAGAGATATCTGAACAAGATTATTTGATCAGACAGTGGTTGGTGACCGCCCAGAGTAAGCATAAATCATATGTTAACCCTTAGAGATGACCTCTATAATAGTGGCTGGTCATCATGTCTTCCTTTGGGTGTCACATAGATTGGGGATACTCAATGTCATAAATCATGGAAAGCTAGTTCCTAGGTTTATCGGGTTATTTGAAATAGTGTCATGGATCGGTCTAGTGGGGTACCATTTTTCCCTTCTACTGTGATATAGTTCCATCCATGATTTATTCCACATGTCGCAACTATCATGATATCTTCCAGAAATATCCCATTGAATATAATTATTATACTTATAGCTTTGTGTTGATGCATCTTTTAAGGAGAATCTAATACGTGTTATAGATCATATTGAGAAATATATTCAGGGAAGGACCATACAAGTGGTTCAAGTGTAGTGGCTAGATGTAAAATTCCAGAGGGAGACCTTGGAGAGGTATTCTAATATGTGAACATAGTGGACTGACTTGTTCATTGAGGCCTCACAGTTATACTTGGAGTAGATCTGGGATGATATATTATAAGGCATTGAGGTTGTAAGATCTCATCTTTATCTATGTATGTTTTTCTCAGATTTTTTCATTTTATCCTTTATGGAAAAGCCTTATTCATAGATAGAGAACCTTTATTAGATAAAATGACCTAATGTTAAGAGATGTATTATTGTTTAAGTTAATGAATTCTATGTATAAATTGGACTAATTTTTAATAGGTGTTCTTGGTAAGCTGAGAATCTTTAAAGGGGGTTCGGGTTGTTTAAAAGGAAAATTGGATGAAAAATCAACTAAAAAATATTTAAACATTGTTTAAATATATATTATGTGTAATTTTTTGGGGTATTATAATAAATTAAATCTAAGGTGATCAGTTTTTTTAATAATTACATTAAATTTTTTTACATGATGTGTAACCACATTACACGTTGTGTAAATGATAGACCTTCTGTTTTTAACATGATATGTGGCTAAAATTCATTCAATTTCGCTGAATCTCCCCTCCTCTTAAACCTAAGGCATTTTCCAGTCATTTTTTATGTACCAAACACTCTTAAGGATATTATGTTTGTGTATTAGGTCCCTCATATGTTCCTTTGGTTAGGTTTCTTCTTTCTTCTATTTGGGTTTCCAACTATAGTGGTGAAATCTTTGACTGATTTCATTTTTGGTTTTGATGTTGATCAGTTTTGATCTAGGAACCTCTTTACAATCATCTAAACATTAATCCCCATGGGAAATGGCCATTGGAAGCATTGTTGGATCATCGTTTAAAGGAACGAGATCAAAATATTGACCATATGGTTTGATCATTTACATATTTGTGGAATATATTGCTTACACTATCAGTAAATGAATCTAAATAAATTTAATAATTTATTGTGATTATTCCTTTAATTCCTTGGATTTCAAATGGATTGGTAATTAGATAAAAGAATAATGTATGTTTGGAATAGCTTGTCACCTAGGGTGATTTCTTGTTAGATAAACCCAAAATTGTAAATTTCACTTATTGATATAATTTTTGGTCAATTATGGATTGAATTTCCAAAGGAATATGAAATAATAATGGTAATTTTCAAAATTAGCCATTGATAATTGTGATGTGATATTATTATATCTATGTTATATGGAAGGAATTGTATCTGTCACGACCCGTCCTCGGGGCCCGTGCCGTGACTACCCCAAGCCCGCCTTCCATAGGCCAGGGGCTGGTGACTAGCACCAAAGGCGTAAAACCCGATAACTGGAAAGGCATTGCCTTTATAAAAGTTAACAAACACCACAGAGTATAAGCGGAAGTAAACACTAAGTACAAAGGGAAGTGCTGAAAGGAAAATGGGCCAGAATACAAACCCAAAAGAAAGTACAACTACAATTGAAAAAAGTACAATAGAAAAAGACAAGAGCTGGAGGGACGGAAGCGGCTCCTGGGTCGTCCTCCTCGGATCCTACCTGAAGGGTAGGTACAGATGGCGCAGCTCCTGGATCGTCCACCATGGATCCTACCTGAAGGGTAGGTACAAATAGCGCAACTTCTGGATCGACCGCCACGGATCCTACCTGAAGAGTAGGTACAAATAGCCTCCACAACGCTCTCGCCCGTCAACCTCCTCCGAGTGTCGTCTCGCCGTGAAGTCCACCTCCAGATACTGACTCGTCATGTTGTCCACCTCCAGGTACCGTCCAGTCCTCGAACAATCGACCTCCGTCAGCACTGCCCGTCGTCTGCAACCAACACAACGAGGTGCGGGCATAGCCCGTGCATGGGTGAGTATAACGATACTCAGTAGGGACCCCAAGACCGTCACGGTCTCACTAAAACCAACAAAGTTAACCACAAATAAGATCTCAACAGATAACTTCTACATAGGTATATGCCCATACATATACCGAAGTTATCAAGTAACCCATCTCAATCATGAGGAAACACAAGGATCATGAAATAAATGGATAAACACTACCCAGGTATATGCCCATACATATACCTAAATTATCAAGTGACCCATCGCAATCATGCAGTAAACACAAAGGTCAAAAGTCTCAGCTCAAACCAAGATTTTTCATTATCGAAACTGTAACTGCTGAAGAGCTCCGTCTCTAGAGTGTACAGTGGTCCTATCACGACTCCGAGGTACTGCTCACTAACATATGACTGCTGAGGTACTCCTCTTGTCGAGTACCGCGGGTCAGCCACCCAGACACAATAGTGCTTATCACCGAGGTATGTCACCCAAACACAGTAGTGCACACCCCCTAGTAGCCTGCTGAGGTACTCTCTGGACGAGTACCACGGGTCTGCACTGTCACACAGGTAGTGCTCCGTCCTCCATGGGTCTGCACCTCACAAAGTAGTGCTCCGTCCACTGGGCTAGTCGACTCACTCCAAGTCGAGTCGGTCAAGAACTCGTCAGGTCTCAGTCGGCTACACGGTCTCCATACTCTGCACACTCATCTCCGGGAGGGTCCTCTCCACGAGCTACAGGTTGATACTCCAAATATCTCAAAGTCCAACGAAGAAGTATCTCAAAGGACCACCTCATCATAGGGGTCTCAACGCAACAGACGGTGCGTCAATCGGACGCTCGGTCTGTGAGTTATTTAGCCTTTTCGTCTCAGGGGCCCGGTTGGTTTCGTGAGCGAACCAATCTCGTCCATGTCTCAACTGTACCCCGAACTCTCATAGGGTATACTCATAGGGACCGTTTCTCAACGTGATCATCAACGCCACTGACGGTTCGTCAAACGGACGTCCTGTCTGAAAGATATCAGCTTTCCCGATCCAGGGGCCCTGATGGATTTCGGGTACAATCCAACCCAGCCACTATACAAATGTATCCAAAACTTGGGAGAAGTATGCCAAAAGTTCCGTCTCAACAAGAGGAAAACAACGAGACAGACGGTGCATCAATCGGACGCTTGGTCTGTGAGTTATTAGATTTTTCGTTCCAGGGGTCCGGTTGGTTTCGTGAGCGAACCAACCCAACCGTAATCCACCTGCATCCAAACCTCGGGCGGAGTATTCCAAAATATCCGTATCACTAAGAGGAACTCAACAAAGCTGACGGCACGTCAATCGGGCGTTCGTAGCTCAGGATATGAGCGTTTCCGCTCCGAGGGCCCAGTTGGTTTCGTGTACGAACCATCCCGGCCGAACTCAAAGTATTCTGAAGACTTGAGTGCGATATACCGAAACGAACATCTCGATCCAAGGATCGCATCTCCGCTGACGGCGCGTTGTTTGAAGGTCTGTAGCCTGAGTTATGGGCATTTGAACCCAAACCGTTCGGTATCATGGGTTTCGGGTCCGGACCGACCAGGCCCTAGACCCCCCGGCTGGCCCGAACCGGGTCGACCCGCCCCAGACAGGGTCGGCCCGGCCCGGAATGGCCCGGCCCGGCCCGGCGCGGCCCGGCTGGGCTCGGCCCGGCCTGGCGGACCGTCCAGGTGCCGGTCCGGCTCAGCACAGCGCACTAGGCGTGCTGTCAGCTCAGCTTCGGCCGAGCTGATTGAAAAAAAAACGGTGGGTGCTTACCCCCCTTTGTGAAACCGAGACCCCCCCTCATTTATGGGGGGGCGTAGACTGCTGGCCGGGGGAATTTATTTCCCCCGGTTTTCCTCCATTCCGGCCGGCCCGACCTGGCCGACCGGTTCCTTCTCAACAGGACCGGCAAAGGCCGGTCCTCTTCCGGCTTCTGACACCGGTGGCCCGGCTGGCCGCCGGTCACCAAGCTCCACCACGGCCCAGAACTGGCCGCGGCCATTGTCGTCTGGTGCGGTGCGACGGCACCACGTCCCTCCGCCGCGGCCCCACTCCGGCCGCGGCGCCTTTGTTTTTCTTCGACGTGGCGCGACGACATCGGGTTCCTAGAATTCTTTCCACGGAGGGGCGCTTCGGCGCCGCGCATTTCCTTCCGCATGAAACTGCGTGGTGCGACAACACCACGCCTTCCCGAACCAAACCACAAATAACCAACACGAAAAGTAAGGAGGAGGGTCGGTCGTGTTCGTGCGGTCCGGCCCCCTCACGTTATTCGATATCATTTGGTTTTAAACCACGAAGATCAAATTCGATATCAAATGGTTTTAAACCACGAAGATCATCAAGTCGAAAATTCACGAACAAATATAAATAAAATAAAACCCCTACCTCGTGTCGTCCTTCGTTTGTTGACAAAGTCGCAGGATGGTAGTGTCGCTGTAGAACGGTATCAATTCCGTCGTCATCGGAGTGAGCGTCGTCGTCGATGGCGATGTTCCCCGCGGTGATGCCTCCTCCCTTGATGCGGAGAAAGAAGAAGAGAAGGCACGTCGTTGGTGCCTTCGCGTTCTCCGTCGGAGGGTCGGTGTTCATCACATTCTTCGTCGAAGTCTCGACGTTCTTCAACGATGGTGATGGAGTTCTTCAAAACTAAGAGCATCCTCTCTCAAAATCCTCACTTAACTAAGCATCATAATAAAATAAGGTCTCCCATTATTTTATTAACACATGCCAAGCTTTTAAAATTCCAAAATTCAAATAACTTAATTAATTTAAGAAGTTGAACTCATTAATTAAAAAGTGTTGGCATGCACTTAAGAGGGGGAGTGGAATGAGAAGAGTTTTCATTAATAAGGGGGAGAAGTTTAAGAGTTAAAGAAAGGGAGATTAAATGGGGGGTTAAAGGAGAGTTATAGGAATGTGAAAGGTTGGGGCTCGTGTGGGCCCCACCTTTCAAGTATCCACTCATGGGAAGTTGGTTGGTCATGGGCTCCACCAACAACTTCCCATGGGAGAGAATAACTCCCAAAGACATAAAATAAAATTGTTCACACAATTTTATTTATTTTAAACTAAAACCCCAAAAACAAAATCTCAACCCTCTTAAAACGCAACTGTGGTAAAGGTCCCCTTAAGAAATTACCGGCGTTGCAAGTTCATCGGTGCCATCAGATTTTCAATTCCGAGCACCGGTTCAAAAGATAGAAATTCCCGCTCGCTCGTTCACTTAACGTACCCGAGCCAAACATCGGATGTTGATTCCGGGCACTCCGAGCCTCGGAATCAAGTGCCGTCAGAAACCGCGTTCTTGTAAAATTCCAAAGAAAATAAATAAAAAATTTTCTTTGAAATTTCCGGGTCTTTACATTACTCCCACCTCAGTGATTTACGTCCCCATAAAGCTTCAACACAAACTAGGGTCACAAAAGCGGTATAGAGCACGCATCTGAGCCTTCCGCTCCCATGTGCTTACCTGGAGGTTCCCGTACTTCCAGAGAAAGTGCACCCAAGGAATCGATCGTCCTTGTAGGATCTGATCCTGTCGATCCTCGATCCCCACTGGAACCTCCATGAAAGAAACCCCATCACCATCGTCCAGCTCCTCATGGTTGATGATATGCGAAGGGTCGAGCATGTATCTTCTCAGTTGAGATACGTGCAAGTCGTCGTGCCCCTGGTGCAACTACGGTGAATGGGTCAAGCGGTAAACCACCCCGCCTACCCAGCTGAGGACCTAAGAAGGTCCACTAAACCTCGGAGATAACTTGCCACCTTGGCCACATCTCCGTAAATCTCGTCGAGGTGAGTCCCATATAAGGACGTGATCGTCATCCTCAAACTCCAGAGGTCTCCATTTTCTGTTAGAACTGAAACTCAAAAGGCTGCTGCCACGAGGGTATGGTTGACTAACTCAAGAGTGATCGGTCACACCCTCCTGTGAAGAGTTTATCTCGTGCTGCCTGGGGTTTCCTTTTTGCTGACCCAGGAAAACCCATCCCTACGTTTTCCTAAAATCGTCAATTTGAGTATGAATAGTTATTGCCCATTCCATACTCAAACTAACGTCATAAGGCCTCGACGCTGCCACCAAGAGATTTCCAACCAGAACTCTCGCCTCGAGGGTCTGACCACACCGTCGGCGTAAGTGTTATTATCGAGTCTCCTCCCAAGGTATCTCTAGACGTGAGGGTCAAGTCCACGGCTTACCTGAAACTCTAGGTCTAGAACAAGATTTGTGAATGCAAGGAATGATTCATATCGACGATCATTACTACAATAGCTAGTAGTGGACACAGACTGTCCCTTGAATCATTTTTAGAGCCATTGGGTCACACTCTTTGACCGCATGCAATCGCACTCTTCCTCCTCCCTCCATCTCCCTGAGCCTGGCGGGAATAACTAAGGCGGGTGGTTGTACCATGTTAGGATGTACACCACCTCATGATGCTCTCCTAGCTCTACCTCCACGTCTGGTGCTTCGTAGACTCATCTCTCCTTTAAGCTTCCTCTTATTTAACATTTAACACGCCCGAGTCTCTAAGACTGGCACATGTTTCCTGTTTCTTACTGCACTGTGCAGGCTTCATCTTCTCCTAGATGATCTGCACCGTCTCTAGTCTCACAAGAGGTGCTATGATTTCTTTTTTGCCGATAAGAGAAATCCGGTCTCATCCCCTGGATGAAACACATTCGTTGCCTAACACAGTCAATCCCAACATGAATGATGCATTCATGCCATGGATGATGTCGTAAGGTCTCGACGTAACTACCAAGAGATCCAACTGTCACTCTTGCCTCCAAGGGTCGAGTCACACTGTCGGCATTAGTGTGAGGTCACTGGGTCTCCTCCAGTAGAAATCTTGAAAGTGAGGGTCAAGTCAACAGTATAAACCAAGACCACTCAGTATCAACCCAACAAAAAAGGACATGAAAGTAAACATCACAAGAAAAATGTCTTTTTATTATTGCAGCTCATAGTACAAAGACACGAATACAACAGCAACATGGAACTAGAAGTACAAGGGACGTATCCACTAGTTCCTCTCCTGTCTACCTGCTCCAGGAGCTCTACGGCCTTGTCCAGTGCTCGGATGTTTCTCAAGCACCAGCCGCTGCTTCTCTCTCGGTGGCTCCTCCAACACCCGCTGATCAACTGTACGAGGGGTCGGACAGTCACATGCCAGGTGACCCTTCCCGCCGCAGGTGTAACATTGTCTGTTTCTGGCACGCCTGGCTCTGACCCCACCTCGGGTGCCCCGCACCACCGGTCCTAAAACCTGAGATCGTCTAACTACTAGTCTGGTCCTCCTGGAACTCCGCATCATCTATCTACTGCCCACAGATGACTCATTTACTGATCGAAAAACACACAAAAAAGGCAGAAGCTCCTGTACACGCTCGGGGTGTAGAGCTACTGGCACAAACTCCATCCTGAAGAAGGTCTCGAAGTCTTCCCATGCGAAGGTCATCCCGTCGCAAAACTGAAACAAGTGGCTCCACCACCTGCCTGCTGCTGCCTAAAAGAGGCTGGCAGCAAAGATCACCATGAAGTCTGCTGGTGTCCCCACTAGCCTGAATACTCTCACCACAGCCTCCAGCCAATCCTTAGCCGCCTACGAGTCCGTCCCTCCCTGGAACCTGGGTGGCCTCTGGCGCTGGAACTCGTGCAGTGCGCTCAAGCGACGTGCACCCTCTGCTGCTGGGGCTGGTGGCATCGGTGGCCCAACGGGTAGTAGTACTGTTGGTGCCTTCGCTGGTGCGTCAACTGAAAAAGGGCCCTGTACTGAGGCCACGTCGCTCGGTGGACTGTCAGTACGAAACAATCTTGGGGATCTAGCTGGTCTTCCGAGAAAAGGCATCCTGATAGAAACAACATAACACGGTCAAACGATTATACCTGGTGAGCTGACCTGGTTTGAGCTATTTTAAGGGAAAACCTTTGAAAACAAACACGCAATCAGTGTTTTCGTGAACAAAGTCAGAAATCAGTTGTCAAGGTCCTGGTGTATGGATACGTCGGCCGCCCGCACCAACACTGGACTCCCTGAACTGAAAACCACACTCGGTACCCTTAACACTAATGCTTCATAGAAAGAAAATATCAGAGTTATAAGTTCCGCGGTAGAACCGACTCCTCTGATACCAATTTGTCACGACCCGTCCTCGGGGCCCATGCCGTGACTACCCCAAGCCCGCCTTCCATAGGCTAGTGGCTGGTGACTAGAACCAAAGGCATAAAACCCGATAACTGGGAAGGCATTGCCTTTATAAAAGTAAACAAACACCACAGAGTACAAGAGGAAGTAAACACTAAGTACAAAGGGAAGTGCTGAAAGGAAAATGGGCCAGAATACAAACCCAGAAGAAATTACAACTACAACTGAACAAAGTACAATAGAAAAAGACAACAGCTGGAGGGACAGAAGCGGCACTTGGGTCGTCCTCCTCGGATCCTACCTGAAGGGTAGGTACAGATGGCGCAGCTTCTGGATCGTCCACCACAGATCCTACCTGAAGGGTAGGTACAGATAGCGCAACTCCTGCATCGACCACCACAGATTCTACCTGAAGGGTAGGTATAGATAGCCTCCACAATGCTCTCACCCGTCAACCTCCTCTGAGTGCCGTATCGCAGTGAAGTCCACCTCCGGATACTGACTCGTCATGTTGTCCACCTCCGGGTACCGTCCAATCCTCGAACACTCGACCTCCGTCAGCACTGCCCGTCGTCTACAACCAACACAACGAGGTGCGGGCATAGCCCGTGCAGGGGTGAGTATAAAGATACTCAGTAGGGACCCCAAGACCGTCACGGTCTCACTAAAACCAACAAGGATAACCACAAAGAAGATCTCAACAGATAACTTCAACTTAGGTATATGCCCATACATATACCTAAGTTATCAAGTAACCCATCTCAATCATGAGGAAACACAAGGATCATGAAATCAACGGATAACCACTACCCAGGTATATTCCCATACATATACCTAAGTTATCAAGTGACCCATCTCAATCATTCAGTAAACACAAAGGTCAAAAGTCTCAGCTCAAACCAGGATTTTTCATTATCTAAACCGTAACTGCTGAAGAGCTCCATCTCTGGAGTTTACAGTGGTCCTGTCACGACTCCGAGGTATTGCTCACTAACCTAAGACTGCTGAGGTACTCCTCCTGTCGAGTACCGCGGGTCAGCCACCCAGACACAGTAGTGCTTCCCGCCGAGGTATGTCACCCAAACACAGTAGTGCACACCCCCTAGTAGCCTGTTGAGGTACCCTCTGGACGAGTATCGTGGGTCTACACTGTCACACAGGTAGTGCTCCGTCCACCATGGGTCTGCACCTCACAATGTAGTGCTCCGTCCACTGGGCTAGTCAACTCACTCCAAGTGGAGTCGGTCAAGCAGTCGTGAGGTCTCAGTCGGCTACACGGTCTCCGTACTCTGCACGCTCGTCTCCGGGAGGGTCCGCTCCACGAGCTATAGGTTGATTCTCCAAGTATCTCAAAATCCCATGAAGAAGTATCTCAAAGGACTGCCTCGTTATAGGGGTCTCAACGCAACAGACGGTGCGTCAATCGGACGCCTGGTCTGTGAGTTATTTAGCCTTTTAGTCCTAGGGGCCCGGTTGGTTTCGTGAGCGAACCAATCCCGGATGTGTCTCAAATGTACCCCGAACTCTCATAGGGTATACTCATAGGGAACGTTTCTCAACTTGATCATCAACACTGCTGACGGTTCGTCAAACGAACGTCCTGTCTGAAAGATATCAGCTTTCCCGATCTAGTGGCCCAGATGGATTTCGGGTACAATACAACCAGGCCACTATCCAAATGTATCCAAAACATGGACGAAGTATGCCAAAAGTTCCATCTCAACAAAAGGAAAACAACGAGACAGACGGTGCGTCAATCGGACGCCCGGTCTGTGAGTTATTGGCCTTTTCGTTCCAGGGGTCCGGTTGGTTCCGTGAGCGAACCAACCCGACCGTACTCCACCTGCATCCAAACCTTGGGCGGAGTATGCAAAAAGATCCGTCTCACTAAGAGGAACTCAACAAAGCTGACGGAATGTCAATCGGGCATTCGTAGCTCAGGATATGAGCGTTTCCGCTCCGAGGGCCCGGTTGGTATCGTGTACGAACCAACCCGGTCGAACTCAAAGTATTCTGAAACCTTGAGTGTGATATACCGAAACGACCGTCTCGATCCAAGGATCACATCGCCACTGACAGCACGTCGTTTGGAGGTCCATAGCCCGAGTTATGGGCATTTTAACCCAAACCGTTCGGTATCGGGGGTTTCGGGTCCAGGCCGACCCGGCCCGAGACCCCCCGGCTTGCCCGAACCGGGTCGACCCGCCCCGGACAGGGTTGGCCCAGCCCGGAAAGGCCCGGCTGGGCTCGGCCTGGCCTGGATAACCGGCCAGGCACCGGTCCGGCTCAGCGCAGCGCGCTGGGCGCGCTGCCAGCTCGGCTTCGGCCGAGCTGATTGAAAAAAAACGGGGGGCGCTTGCCCCCCTTTGTGAAACCGCGGCCCCCCTCATTTATGGGGGGCCGTAGACTGCTGGACGGGGGAATTTATTTCCCTCGGTTTTCCTCCATTTCGGCCGGCCCGACCTGGCCGGCCGGTTCCTTCTCAACAGGACCGGCAAAGGCCGGTCCTCTTCCGGCTTCCGACACCGGCGGCCCGGAACCGGCCGCGACCCTTGTCGTCCGGCGCGGTGCGACGGCACCGCGTCCCTCCGCCGCGGCCCTGCTCCGGCCGCGGCGCCTTTGTTTTTTTTCGAAGCGGCGCAATGGCGTAGCGTTCCTAGACTTCTTTCCACGGCGTGGCGCGTCGGCGCCGCACATTTCTTTCCGCATGAAACCGCGTGGTGGAACGATACCACGCCTTCCCGAACCAAACCACAAAGAACCAACATGAAATGTAAGGAGGAGGGTTGGCCATTTTCGTGCAGTCCGGCCCCCTCACGTTATTCGATATCATTTGATTTTAAACCACGAAGATCAAATTCGATATCAAATGGTTTTAAACCATGAAGATCATCAAGTTCGAAATTCACGAACAAATATAAATAAAATAAAACCCCTACCTCGTGTCGTCCTTTGTTTGCTGACAAAGTCGTGGGATGGTAGTTTCGCTGTAGAATGGTATCAATTCCGTCGTCGTCGGAGTGAGCACCATCGTCGATGGCGACGTTCCCTGTGGTGATGCCTCCTCCCTTGATGCGGAGAAAGAAGAAGAGAAGGCACGTTGTTGGTGCCTTCGCGTTCTCCGTCGGAGGGTCGGTGTTCATCACATTCTTCGTCAATGTCTCGAAGTTCTTCAACGATGGTGATGGGGTTCTTCAAAACTAAGATCTTCCTCTCTCAAAATCCTCACTTAACCAAGCAACCTAATAAAATAAGGTCTCACATTATTTTATTAACACATGCCAAGCTTTTCAAATTCCAAAATTCAAATAACTTAATTAATTTAAGAAGTTGAACTCATTAATTAAAAAGTGTTGGCATGCACTTAAGAGGGGGAGTGGATTGAGAAGAGTTTTCATTAATAAGGGGGAGAAGTTCAAGAGTTAAAGAAAGGGAGATTAAATGGGGGGTTAAAGGAGAGTTATAGGAATGTGAAAGGTTGGGGCTCGTGTGGGCCCCACCTTTCAAGTATCCACTCATGGGAAGTTAGTTGGTCATGGGCTCCACCAACAACTTCCCATGGGAGAGAATAACTCCCAAAGACATAAAATAAAATTGTTCACACAATTTTATTTATTTTAAACTAAAACCCCAAAAAAAAATCTCAACCCGCTTAAAACGCAACTGTGGTAAAGGTCCCCTTAAGCAATTACCAGTGTTGCGAGTTCATCGGTGCCATCAGATTTCAATTCCGAGCACCGGTTCAAAAGATAGAAATTCCCGCTCGCTCGTTCACTGAACGTACCCGAGCCAAACTTCGGAAGTTGATTCCAGGCACTCCGGGCCTCGGAATCAAATATCGTCAGAAACCGAGTTCTTGTAAAATTCCAAATGAAATTAATAAAAAAATTTCCTTGAAATTTCCGGGTCTTTACAGTATTCCATGTTGTAATTCATATATATAAATCTCAACCTTGTAACTTCCACACATATATGTTGTGATGTTGATATTGAGTGGGCTCAACCCATTCCATGTTGTAATGATTATAGAGAGCAGCCTATTCCCAATCCCATTATATAATGCATATAGTTATTTAACCCAGAAATTTATATAATGCATATTGGGTTTTGACCGGAATGGATGTGGCAATGCCATGGTTATGTGATCATGGTCCTAATGGTCATAAGATATTCTCAAAGACATTATAATGTTTCTCTAATGATGTTTATCTTACATTGGTTATATGATTGTGGTTATAATGGTTTTAATACATGCATAGATATATTCCGGCATCGAGCTGAAGCAGGTTGTTATATTTCTTAATTGTTGAATTAATTAAAACATATATTTTGCACTTTATTTCATACGTAACTTATCAAATAGGCTTGTTTAGACATGTTTGTTTAAACCTACTATGTTATACTCACACCTTGTTCTTTCTATTGTTTGGTACCCATGAAGATTTCATGGATGTATGTTTGGACAAGGGAGAAGGACCTTGCTATTGATTTCTTGTTTATGGTTGGGTTGGAGATTGGAGATGGGACTGACATGGGGTTCAGGACCAAGAATATTGAGTATTTTATTTTATTCTGCCATTATATTTCTTGTATTGTTATATCATGACAATTAATTACATTCCATAAAGTCATTACATTATACTTTTATTATTTATTGGATTATTCAACTAGTTTTTACTGTTGTCTTCTTCTATGTGTATACTTTTATTATTTTTCTGCAATGTCTTTACATTGATTATTTTCATTTTATAACGGATCATTATACTACAATGACATTTTGTAACATTGGGTATAGTCTCCCGAATATACAATCTCCCCCACCCCTCACTACTAGTTGGAAGCCTCTCGCATATGGGGAGGCATGCTTAAGGTCTCTTATCCAATTCTTTTTAGACACATTAAATAATTATGTATTTGGGGATGTTACAACTATATTTTTGAGATTTAAAAATGAAAGGTTTGATATAACATTTCATGTTAAAAAAGACATTAATGTTGAGGTTATCTGGGATATAAGTTTATTTTTTATGTAATGATTTAGGTTCAACTTTGGGTATTGATGTTGAATTTTGTATATTAATGTATTATTTCATCATATGATGGTTTATTCATTTTTGGAATTACCTAACCCAATGCTGACCATTTTTGTTTTAGTTGATATATTAAGATATAACTAAACAATTTTTAACCCTATTATAGTCATTTTATATTTTATAAGTTTATTTTAGTTTTTAAGTCATGAATTTAAATCATCTTGAATACTCATCATTTTGATAAAAGATAACATTGTGGTTGAAACTAATAAAATGGTGAAATTATACTCTTCAAGTAAGAATATTTCCTTATGATTATAGTATAAACAGAAAAGGAATTACTCAACTCTAGTAAAAGTATCTTTAAACAAAAAAATTCCGCTTACCGTCATTTTTGATTATATCAAGTTTCTTTTACACGTATTTGGTTTATGGTTTTGTGGTTATTTATTTCTATATAATCATTCAATTTATTGTGATCAATGATCTCTATCACTCTCCATTATTATTTACACATTATTATTTTATTAAATGTTTAAATATTCACTTCCCACCTATGTTCTCCTATTTAGAAACCCATTATGTCTTATTCCAGATATCCCTCATATTTCATTTTATTTCTTATCAAGAGGATGTTTTATTAATCCTTTTTATGATATGGGTTTCCAATATAGGTATTTTTTCAAATAAAAATCCTTTTATTTGTGAGTCAAAGTCCGAATTGAAAGGATGTGATTTAATAAATGGGGAAGATGTGACACCCTTGAAATTTTAAAAGAAGATCATTATGTTTTATAGTAAATTCAACACACAACATCGAGTTTAGATGACCCTTGAAATATATAACTATTATAACCAAGCTGTTAAATTAGAAAGAATGAATATTATTAACGAATTTTTCAAATTATATATATATATTTATATTTACATAAATTTCCTGCACAATATAAATTATTGATAAATTCTTATTAAATAATAAATCAATTTTTAGTAATTTATTTATATTCTTCAAAAATAAGTTTTCTTCATAAAATAATTTTATTGTTTTTATAAGAAAATATTGTAATTAATTTATGGAAAATTTACAAAATATATTTTAAAAATTTAAAATAGTTATTTAAATAATCATATCAGAATTATCTGTGGATTAATTTGTTTGATTTTTTAGAAAATATTGATTTTTCAGTGAATAGTACATAAATACACGTTTTTGTAGAAATTTCATTTATTTTCAATAAAATATGTAATTTAAAAGTAGAATATTGTTTTCAATATGATTTAAAGTAACATAATTATTCTTTATTTATATTTAATCCACTGAATTACTGTTTTATCATCTTTATAATGAATTTTAGTTTATATTTCTTTTGGGTTTAAAAAATAATTTTTCTGAAAAATATATTAAAGTGCACAACGTTTCTCTATTATAATTATTTAAAAAACTCTTAATTAGGAATTATTATAATGAAATTTAAAAAAAATTTAGATAAATAATTATTAATTTGAATTCATATAATGATTATTATTAGTCATAGGGATAATATAAAATCATTTTTTACTTCAAAAAACTCCTCCTGAAAACCAATTTTTTCATCACATCTGCGGGTTCCATTTTAAATTTTATTCATTCACTTCTCAGACTTTAATTTGGTAAAATGAAATAAATATATTAAATAATAATATTTTATATTATCTAATAAGGTAATAATAATTTTTACCGTAATGAATTGTAAAAAATGTAAAAATTATTTACCATGGATAAGGTGAAAATGGGTTTACTAAGGGGTTAAACTAAATGTATAAGAGTTAAAATAACTGAAATACTTAAATAAAATCTATTTTATATCCTCATTTATAACATTTAATGTTAAATTATATATAATAGTCTATTTTGGATCCTTTTATTGAAAAATGTGGGTATACCTTTTTCATTTCAAAAATTACAAGTGTGCCTCACACGTCACATATAAAAGGCCACCAACTATCATCTCATCATCGCACCGTCAAGTCTAATTGGCTCAAAAAAGCCCTAAAAAATTACGTAAATACTTCCATAATTAAATCATATATCAATTTTTTGGATCAAAAATCCATCTTAAGAAGTCTTTTTGTGCTAACCTGAGGAGGTTTTCTGAACAACATGTATTGGGCTTAACTGAGCAATTGTTTTTTATTTCTTCTTCCACATCCTTAAAATAAACTTAAGTTATTTTATTATATTAACACCATATCCTAATATACACTGAGATGTTAATATTTTAATGGTTTCACCTAAATATATCTCCTCTTCCATAAAATTGTATATGAAATCATCATTCAAGTGTACGACATACTACAACCTTGGAAACAGATATCTTTCATTTTCTATCATCACCTCTAAAATATTATTGTAACGATGGGTTTAAAGTATATATATGAGATATTGTAACATATTTATACTTATTTGGTTATTATATCACATATAGATTCTTAATTTCTATTCTTTTGGGTATATGGTATCCTAACTCGTGTGTACTGCGTGTGGACTACCGCCTCATGAAGCTATTTGATTTATTTTTCACTAACAATTTACATGGAATGTAATAAGGTAAATATAATGAATATATATGAAATAAATAATATAAATATTAATTTAATGGAATATTTATCATTCTTAAAAGATAATATATCATTTTTTCTTACACTGAAAAATAATAATGTCTTCCATGCATACATGTGGACCACCACCTATAGAATAAGATGTGGCTCTTTTTTCATTATTAAATCAAATGAATGATATATGTAAGTATATTTGAATAAATAATATATTAATTATGATATTATTATCATTTTATAAAGATAAAATAATACACACCTTATTTCCATAATGACCATTGAAAAATGGAAACATTACTCATGCATATGTACGACCTACCGTCTCCGTGATTGTAACGTTGTTCATTTATAAAAATTATATTTCTTGGATGGTTTTAAAAAAAATTATATTGTTGTATAAATATTATAATTATTTTATTATTATTATTATAGAGATTTTGAAAAAATGACCTCTTTGATCATGGTCAAAACACCAAATACATTTTGATACATTGAATCATATGTCCTCTAAACACCCAATGTGGACTTAACTGATTAAGTATTTATATTTCCCATTAAAGAATAAATGAAATAAATTATTTAAGTATAAGTTATTAAAAAAATTAATGTTATTAAGAAATTTATTTATTTATTTAACTAATTATACATTAGTTAAAGGATATACATGGAAAGTATGGACTAAAGGTAAGTGTTTCCGATCTCACTTTTATTTTTTAAGACATATGCCATATTCACCACATATTTTTATTATGTGGTGTATATACTACCCATTAAGTGATATTATGATTATTTTCAAGAAAATTATTATTTTTTAAATCCATGATATTTTCTCTCTTTAATGTTTTTTTGATCTAAATATTATGAATTTCATAAGGGCTTTCGTCACAATTTACTTTCATTGATTTATATTTTATTATTATGCAATAAATTTATTTTATATGGTGTATATACAGCCCCTTTTACATGTCATAACAAGAATTATTCATATATAATAGTATTTTAAATTTTAAATTTTATTATTTCATCTATGGGAAATTTAATTGAATGTTTCCTAGTGATAAAGAATTTCATAACTCAATTTATTTCCATTAGGTTATATTACTTATTCATTGTATTTAATATTCTTGGATTATGTGTGTACTGAATTTTGATTACTTTATACTGCTATTTTAATTATTTTAAATGGATTTACATTTGATAGACATAATAAATTCATTTATTAATTCTCAAATTCAATGTTAGGTTTTTTTTACAGTTTATTCTTCTCAAATTTTATTTCTTTGAGACATATATTTATAATAAGAACCAATATTCATTTGTGTTGTGTATATACTTCCATATGAAATATTATATCATGAAACATATTATTTAAATTATATTTAATGTATCATTTAATTTTATTCTTAAGTGGAGGTAATTATTGAAGAGCTTCCAATGCGGCAAAGGATTTATGTTAAAATATCCATCCTTTATAGATTGTTCATGTTCAAGGTTACTTAGGAGGAAATCATATTCTCTTTTTTTCTTCAACCACATACCTTTTTATCCACTGGTTATAAATACAGTTAGAAGGTTTTATTTCTATTTCCTCCATTATTTATTGATAAAATGTCAAGAAAGTCATTTGAGAGTAATGTTGATCTTGTATTTTCTTTTATATTGGGTATCTTTCTCTTATAAATATATGTTTTCAAAAATGTTTTCAAATATATTTTTAATATAAAAATAAATGATATTTTATATCCATTTTAAATGATCTTTTACCATCTTTTAAAAGGTTTTAAAAGTAAATTTCTTATCTTTTTCCAAGTGGGTTAATTTTGACTCCTTTTTCAAAATGTTTTAAACATAATATTTATTTTTAACATTTATGACATGAACAGATTTTCCCACCATCAGGTCCATTATTTTCCATGAATTTTCTTCCAAAGTTTTCCATGTTTATTTTAAATGAAATAGATTTTAAAGATATTATATGAATTTTATTTTTTAAATGTTATTTTCAAAATGAAATTATTATTCTCATCGTAAATGTTTTTAATGATATTTGAATGGTATTATTATTCAACAATATCAACAACCCTTATTGTTACTTATGCTATAATGGGGGTATGTCTTAATGATACCATCCAAATTATTTATCTGGGTGGATTTAGATCATATCAAATTGATTTACACGAAACCTATTTATTTTCCACTGTTAATCATGTTTCAAATAAATTTCTTATAGAACTCATTTTATGACATGGGTCAATCAAGTTATTAATAGAATAAAGATTACTTTAAAGAGTTTATAATGAAATGAATTATATAAGTACTTTATTTATGATATGGTTCTTGGAAGTTGTTTATAATGATATGTGGTACCCTTATAAACCAAATAATTTTGGTTTCGTTATAAACCTAATATTTGTGGATATGTTATTAACATAGGATAGGTGGTTCTATGATGAACGAAGGATATGTGGGCATATGATATCCCTCTAATGCATTCATTACTTTAGGGATGTAATTTGACCATATTCTTAATTCCATTTTTAAGAGTGATATTTAGAAAAATGTTCTAAGATTCCAACAATTTTTATTTATTCTTGCAATGTTTTTTAATTATTCTTTTGATCAATATTAATATCATATAGCTCTTTATTACTGATTATTATAATTGTTTCCTTTGTGAAATCCTTATGCCATATATTAATGTTTAATGATCTAGGTAATTATGGTTATGAATATTATTATGTTATGCTTATGAAAATTAATTATGTCATAATACCCTATTATTATTCTCATGCTTAGTAATGACATTAAATTGATAATCAATATGTTTAACCTTATTGAGAATTTGAGTTCACCCGTCATAAGTTTTCTTTTCTTGATTTTATTAATAATATTTTTGAGTAAAATATTTCTACAAGTTCTTATTATAGTTAATGATAATGATGAATTAATATTAAATAATATAAGTTGGGTTGTGTGGAAGAAATCGTCATTTAAATACATTGGTATTATTTATGTAATTTTTTTACTAATTCAAAAGAACACTTAACCTAAAATGTCTTTAAAAATTAATGGATCTAATATTAAATTTTATTATGGTATATTCTAGATGGAAAAAATTTGGTTACCCTCATCAATATCAAAACCACAAATGTAATGTTTTTTTAGCACTAGATTTGGGAGTTTTGGTTTGGGGTAGTTATACACAGCCCACATTATAAATCCAAATTATCCCAAATCACAATTAATAAATCCTTATTATTTAAGGAAAAACCAATAGAATTTTATCAAACATTAAAAACGCAAAAACATAATTTTAAAAAAAGGGCCATTAATTCTCAAAATTCACCCATTTTTTCCAAAGTAAAAAAGTCATCCAAGCCTGAAAAACCCATTTAAAATTAAAACTATCTTAGATATACATATTTATTATAATACAATAATTCATTTTTAACTTGTAATATCCATTTAACTCTTTAATGAAATGAATCATAATGGAAATACTTACCTTCAATGAAATAACCATGTTTCCTTCAATATAAACCAATAGAATAGACCATAATAGATGGATATAAAACTGTAAAAACCAATATACCCAATTAAAATATCCCAAAGAAATATAATCATCCACTCATTGACACAAGGTTTTGAGAAGATATAAGAAAATATAAGAATCTAGTAAGATAATGAAGGATAAGACCTTTCCCTTTGATTTTGGGAAGAAAACACCAAGATAACACTCCAAATGTACCTTATAATAGCTTTTAAGAAGGTTAAATCCATTTGGGAGGCTTTAAATATGTAGGGTATCAAATTTTGGGGATATTGGGAGACACCCCAACAACAAGGAACCCAAAATAAAAAAAATAAACCAACTCGAGTCGGTCTAAAAATTATGTCTCACTAGTTTACAAACTACATGTAGACCGTGTGATCACCACTTCCCTATAACTACAATGGTTTCAAGGTTTATACTAAATAGTTTCCCAAACCGTGTTCCGATCCATGTATCCCTACAAAATCAAAAAAACAATTAGAATTTAAACCATGGGTTATCCCAACCCCATGGGATAATTTTACTGTAAAAACACAACCAATAAAGTAACATTCTGATTTTCATAGTTTTCTTTTAGCATGATTTATTCCTTATTTGTAATTTTGGATTGAAATATTTGTGTAATATGATTGATATTTTTTTAAGGATATTCGTTTGAGTCTCTTCGATTGAGGGTCTGGGATTTGGTTCAATTATCTTTTTTAGTGATTTTTCATTGGGGATATGGGGGAATTGTTTTAGAGAGTTTATATCTTCTACCTATTTGGATATATATTTAAATTTTTTATTTAAATTTTTTATTTAGCGATCTATTTAAGTTTTTTCCTGGTTATGTCATGGTTTTTAATGGTCATTTCTGGAGCTTGGACTCATTAAACCCCCATATTAATATAGTTCTAAAATCATGGGGAGACTTTATATAGGTATGTGTTTTGGTGTTATTCTCATTGGGATGATTGGGTGTTACATATGAAAATGGGAGGTGTATTAAAAGGTTATTTTTTATTTATATATGTTTTTAGAATGGTTTGGTGATCAGTACTTGGTTTTTTCTTCCCTTTTAAATGATTTCCCCATATAGTGTCTTCTTTTCCATATTAATAACTTTTTTTGGAACAATGTGGTATGGAGTGGTGTATTTTCACACCCCCATGACACTTATAACATGTTTCTTAATTATTTTTGGATATTATTATTTAATATGGGTTCTTAGATTTTTTAGGGGCATTTTGGGAGGTTTTGGGTAGGATGAAATATTGGTTATAGAAATTCACTCCATGAAATGGGACCTAAGGGTATGAAAATTATATGGTTGAGGCACCCCAATACCTAGAATATTGATTCCTGAAATGAAACTTATGTCATGTCTAGAATAGGGTCTTATAATATTTAATACTTTATTTTTTTACATCGTTTACTCTATTATGATTTAAACTCTTTGGGGGTCATGTTACATTCTATATAGCCCCCATGACACCCAATATATCACCTACTTAAACTAACCTTCTATATGTGTTTGTTTTATGTGATGTCATCCAAATTAATAGATGATTTCTCTAGTTCATTAACTCTAATCATATTCTCGTACATTTTTTCCTTATTCATTATATTTTTCTTTCCCTAAAAAGGTATCAAATACTTGTAGCATATTTTCACTTGAATTTTTATAGGGGTTCATATTTTATAGTTTATATTGACCTTGTGTAGTACTTTAGACTATATTTAGGTGGTTTTAGAATCTAGTTATTTGATGTGACGAGTTATTAATAGTTCTTTTTATATCATCCCCTTATATGGAACACCATGAGATTATTGGGGTTTTATAAATTTATTTTAATTAAATTCCTCATTTAAGTATATAAATTGATTTATAAAATTTATATATTGACGGTTTTATTGAAAAATGAGTTTTTTAGTATTTTCAAATGCTTACGCTTTTGTGATGAAGTATATGTATGTCATATATCATATAAAATTCCTAAGAGAAATTTTTAAATATTCATGGTGTTTTCAATGATGAATTCCCTTTAATGTTTCATATAAGTTTGTTCCTTGAGTTTAATTATGGTTTGGTTGGGTTATTACTATTTTTTAGGTTCCAATGGTGTCACTTTTTCTTTTATATCATAATGAGTGATTTTAATTATGTCACTCTTTTGTATCCCTTCTTATTTATTATGAATGACCATATATATATATATACATATGCAATTGTAAACACACAAACACACACACAGATATATATATATATATATGAATGATCATGTGTATATATATAACTGTATAGGTATATAGAGAGAGAGTTTATAGGATGACTTTAGTAAAATTTGGGTTTTTAAATTCCCTTGTGGTTTTCAAAATACTCCTCAAAAAGGTATTTAAATTTTAATCTTCTAAAGCATGAATTAGAGGCTCGTTTTTCACTTTGAAAATGTATTTTAAAATTTACCTTGGGTTTTGAGTGGTGTTAAAATAAACAAGTCTTTCTTAAAAGATTATGTCTACTTTTAAATTCCATGTCCCATTTTGAACATTGAAATGGTTTCATTGAAATGTATGTACCTCCAAGGAATCCCTCTCCCTTGGTTATGTTGAGATTTAATTTTTTTAATTTTATAGAGGGGGTTTTCATGGGATGATGTTGGGAGGTGAGTTAAGCATTTGTGTTTGGAATATATTGATTCTTTATTAATGTATTTTATATAAAGGATACCTCACCTCCAATTATTATCCTCATGGGGATAATATTTATCTTAGTGTGGGGTGAGATGTGGTTATTATCTATTCTTAATTAAATGGACTTGATATGTTATTTTATTATAGGACATTGGGTAGTTCTTCCAATGAATCTAGTTTAGAATAGTCGTTTAATTATAGACATTGGAATGCATTATTTGGTTGGTAGATAGTTCCAACCTGAATATGTATATGGTCACCTCATGGGTTGTTTAGAAATTTAAAATTATTATGTATACCTTATTGTTTCTTTATTTCAAAACTTTTTTCCATACTATTCCTGTGTATTATGTTTAATTATGATATTCTCTTATGACATCTCTTTTTCTCTGTGTTCCTAATTTTATGGAATTTGGTTTATTTATGAAGTGGTATTTTTATTTTTTTGCCTTGTTTTTCTTTAGTGTGTTGTGGATATTTTTCTTTCAGACGAGGATTTAAAAGGAATTATTTTAAAAGTTAATGGTTTAAGAAAAGTTTTTAATTGTTTCATTAAAAAAAATTAGGTTTTAAATACAGTTTTCTGAAAAATATCATAGTCCTATATTAAAAAGGGAAAAATCAATTTTTTATATTTATTTTCAAAATGGAGTTTATGGTATATTTTGGGAAAGTAAATGCCTTGAATATATTATACTTTCCTACTGGGTTGTCTTATGATTACACCCTACATGCTCCACTCAGTGTCAGTAGACATGAGATGTTTTTTAGGCTGAGGTTTAGTTAGGGATCACTGATAGAGTAAGTTGGTACTATGGATGGATGGTGACCAAGAGGTCAGATGGATATATTTTTAGGAATTATATTATATTATGTACCATGGATATATCATCCAATTCATCCTATTTTATTTTTGATGTTATAGCTTTTTTTTCTATTATTTCATTTTTAGTCTATGTTTTTATCATTATTTGTTCTATTTATAAAAATTTTGTTTGTTCATAAAATTTTAATCTATTTTTTTCAGGGATTTATAATGTATAAGTTCGTCATCCCAGAATTGTGATAGAATTACAATTCAAGGTATGTTTTATTAATTGGAAGAAATAAATCACAATAATTATATTTGATTCCTTAGAACATGTTTCCAGACTATGGGGATCAGGGAAACCCTTATAGTATGTCACTAAATGGCTTTGGCTCCTGATTTTGGGTTGGAAAAAAGTGGGTTTGTGACATCAAGTCTCATTGGACATACTTAAAACTAGTTTATAGACCTTTGTTATTTGAGTAAAACTTTTAATAGATGGGAACTAATGATTCCTTCACTCTATATCATTCTCATTGTATATATATGTTCATAAGATGCATGTTGTAACACCCCGAGATTTTATGAAAAATATTCCTTTTAATTTTATTGATGTCTTGTGTTGTACGCTACACCAAAAGGAGATTTCACTACACACATCCCTGACTTGGCTTGCATTACACGCAATTACGACCTTCCACGATAGCGTGTGTAGTACGCAATACCGAGTTTCACTAAATGAGATATTATTATTATATTATTATGAACTAGCCGTTATGAATAGTAATACCCACTATTTGAAATTTTATAGATTTTATCTTTCAAAATAGACTTCATTTTTGGATTTAGAATATCGAAATTATCTTAGGGTAAAATTTTGGTACTTTTCGGATAACTTTCATATTCTGATGAATAGTGAAAATTACTAAATTTTAATTAAAAAAAACTTTTTTAATCGAAATAATTAATAGTGACAAATTATTAATTTGAGTGGTTTTAAAGTATATTTAGAATATATTTTTACAATTTAATAAAATGTTGGTCATTGGATTTAATTTCACATTTAAACCAGATATAAACAAGTGTCAATCTTTTGATAGTTATTATCTCTTAAAAACACGCTATTTGTTTTGACGACATGAATTAATTTTTAAATTAGTTAATGTAACTAATATGTTTTGAATCTGATAAAATAGACATAATTTTTGAATTCATAATATCAAATATAGCTTTGGCCTATTTTTTGGTATTTTTCTGGAAACCTTCATTTTTTGATGAATAGTGAAACCACTAAGTGGTAGTTAAAAAAAACTGAATTTTTCATAAAACATAATTTTACCGATTCTATGAGTGGAATTTCAAAAATCCGAGGGGCACGGTTAATATCAAGGACTAAAATGTGGTTCAATGAGATGAAAATAATTTTTGGTGAATAGTAACTTTTTAATTTTTTTACCACGGTTAAAAGTAAATAGGGTAATTAAGGGTAAAATTGTTATTATTATTACCCTAAAACATGTCCTAATTCTATTGGATAAGTGTAATTCGACCGAAAACAACCTTAGGAATAAAATATGACCATTTAGGCCAACTTGGATTAGATTAGTACATTTATTATCAATTTATTTAAAGAAGGGTTAAAATAGTTAAAATCAAAGCTTAATAACTAAATCATTTTTAATATAGAGTTATACATAAGATAAATTCGTCTATAAATATTCATTAGAAATCTAAAACTATTTCCAACATAATGGTATTTTATTTGTAATTTTTAGACTTAAAATAATTTAACTTATTTATGATACAATGATGACACAGTAATTATCCTATTAATGAAATATTGACATATTTGATGTTATAAATACCCAAATAAATATAATTTGAGACTTTTTATGAATTAAAATAATTTTATATGTTAATATGAAATGTTAGTATTGATTTGATTAATTTTTTTAGAACTAATAATTCTGTTATGATTTTCACAAAAATCAATTACCAAATAGTGTCAAAATTGACATAAAATAGTTTTTCAAACAAATATTATATTATTAATTGTTATTATATTCCTAGAAATCTAATATTAGGCCAAGATACTTATATCATGATAGGTGAATCATTAATGGACCACTTGGGGGTCTCTTGGATGTATTTTCTAAGTTTATTAACTATGTAATATAAAAATACAAAGTGACATGGTAAATGGAAATCTAATTAACTAAGAGTTAAAACTAAAAGATAAGGTTAATATAATGTCCTAAACTTGTATAAATTCTATTGGATGAGAGTATTTCTACCCATAACCACCTAAGCTTCTAAATATATCAATTTGGAGCTATTAAAAACCGAATTTGACTTTATAATAAAATAATATTTTTAGTTATTCCAAAGGTGCCCTCCTCCTCCCTTATAAAAGGGCACCACCTCCCTCTCTTCCTCACACCACTTTGAGCCTTAAATCTCGGACAAAACCTGACAAGTTCTCTTATCCACTTCCCTAGAAACATCCTAGAGGTCCTGGTATTCTTCAAAGACCAATTTTAGTCCCCTAAGAGGAGGTCTCAAAGAAGCACTTCAAAGAAGAGGTAATGTCCATTACCTATTCTTTCATCTTTATTTCTTCTTCCACTTCTTCTTCTTTAGTTGTTTCATTATGAAGTAATAACATCAGTATCACTAATATACTGATATGTTATTATAAGTATGAAAAAACCATATTTCACCATCTATCCATCCTACGGAAAATGAAATCACCGTGCGTGTGTACGTACAGAATACTGTCTCCACGCCGTGGTGTAATCTATTTTCCACCACCACATTACTTGGATGGGTATAATGGTGTAAATAATAACTATTTATGATTATTGTAAAGTGATATTGATTATGAAATAGTATCCACACACTCCAATACAATTCCACGATCATGGGAACGATATCTTCGCTCGTGCGTACGTACGGAATACCGTCTCCACGACGTGATGAGATTCATTATCATTGATTAACCATTCATGAATGATTATAAAGTATATATAATAAGTAATCATGAAATATATTACATAATAATGATACTTGATTTATGTATATATATATATATATGTATGTCATCTACTTAATTCCATTCAATTCAATAAGGAAACGAAAACAACGTTCATGCGTACGTACGGCCTACTGTCTCCATGAACGGTGTATTTCTTTCCATTTACTGATCTATTATATATATTTATATTCTGAATATATATATTATATATAAATCATGTTTTATATTCTGTAATTATTTAATCATGATCAAAGTAATCATATGAATAATTACAAGTCAAAAAACGGACGACAAATGGAACGAGTTTACCCAAAACGCTCTTTAACATGGAATTTACAAAAGAATGGGTAATATAAAGTCATAAGCAAACCATATATGATATCATAATAATGATTATGATTCATGAATAAGTCAATTACCTTATTTAAATCATTATACAGGAGGTTCAGACACTTACAAAGCAAATCAGACCTAAGGTAAGAGAAATATCACAATCTCATTTTTATCCGAGATTGTTTATACTTTAGTATTTACTGGGGTGTATTTTATCATCCACATCAATGTTTCCTCAATATGTAATATTTCCATCCACCTAAAATTTTTTAAATCAAATTTTACCCTTCGGTGAGTTTTTAGTAAAGGATAAGAAAGGAATCTTTTGTCGTTTTTCGAACGAGGAACTTTTTTGACTTTTCCGACAAAAGTACGAGAAGAATGTTTTTTTAACTTATACGGCATGAATGTATTTTTAAGAAATTTTTTCCAAGAAGATTCCTTTACAAGTTTTCAAGTTTATTTTTAATCAACTTCTTTTAGTTTATAATTGTATGACATGTTAAGAAAGGAAAAGTGTTTTTTAAGTAGAAAGGATATTTTCCTCAAGAATGGAGTTAAAGTGTTTTATCAAAATTATTTTCCATCTAAGATAATATAGGGTTCAGTTTATATCCCTATTATTACATGGATTTGATTATGTTGTGATGGAAATATTTTTACGAATTTCTTTATCTTATATGAATTGTTTTGTGATGTCACGATGTTTAAGATTCCCATTTTTATTACATGGTTTATGCAATGATGTATGATTTATGATTTTTTGGCACACATAAGAATGGTATCATAATGAGATTGTTGGGACCTATATCTCCCTCTAATTCATTGTGTAAATATTTTATATCTCATGAGATAGACATGGCTGGAATGGCAGGTTAAACCGGTTCAGTGAAACATGACTGAAACGAGGAGTGAACTCGGTTCAGAAATGGACTTTGTCCACTAAGATAGTCTTGGCAATGAGTCTTGACTAATAAGAAACGATTCTCTATGATTATGTGTGTATGACACAAAGTTTCTTGTTTTATGTTATGATTAATGGGATTTCATTTCACTACTTTGATTTATCCCTTGTTATGAAATTATGATTTCTTTTACAGGTTAAGATTTCCAAAAGCTTGTGTTCTTATGTATATTATGTGATTGATATTTCATTTGTTTACCCTTACTGAGCATTTGAGCTCACCCTTTTATGTTTTCATTTCCCCAGGATATAAAGAAAGGTTTTAGGTAAAAAAAGGAAGATCTTTATGGGAGATGTTGAAGATCTTTCACCACGATTAGAATATTATATTCCAAGTTTCCAAAGACACTAAACTGTTACGGTCCTTGTGTGTGTGTTTTTGTTATATACTAATTATTCCACAAAAGTAATGTAATGTCCATGTACGTCAAGCTTCGGGTCTCTACAGTTGGTATCAGAGGAAATTTTTAGTCAACCTTTGGAAACTAGGATGCAAAAACTTTAGTGATATCCCTAGAGATATTTCTAAGGTATGTCTAGGGATGTCCCTAAGGTTAAGTATAAGTATAGGTTATAGTACTAGAATTGCGCTAAAGATCTTAGAATTAAACCTAAGATTTAGATGTCGAAGGTACTCCCCCTTGATTATGTTATTTTCCCTAGCATGATTTTTGCCGCTCACATAATTTTTTTTGTGTTTTAGTCAATGGAGGGAACCAGAAGGAATTCGGTTGACATTGAATCCAATGGAAAAAATAGTGACTATGAGCAAAAAAATTGTGTAATGCCTAGAGAGAAAGATATTGTGATTATTCCGAATCAGTCATCGCGATACATGATTAACAAGGTGAAATTTATTGGTATGCCTAATTCATCAAATAAGAGGAAGATAAACTTTTATGCATGTTCGCATGTCAAGGAGCATCAAGAATGGAAGATTGATATTTCTAAAGAAGGGAAGAGGAACCTTGAGGAATACCTCAAGTGGAGGGACCGATGTTATCTGTGTGGAGAAAAGGGTCATAGAGTGACAAACTGTTATGGAGTTCAATGTCTTATTTGTGGAGAACATGGGCATTACCCAACTCAATGCCCTGACCTAAAAAGGTACTTCTAAATCAAGGAAGGACTTATTCCAGGACAATCATTGAAGAGGATGGATTAAAGTGTTTATGTATTGGTAGTCAAGAATAATGTTGTTGAGTTACTTTTATGGTGTATTAGAATATTTTTGTATTAGTCTATTGTGGTTTTCAATATTTTATGGTATCGGTAACCATGAAAAGTGATTAAAATATTTTGGAAAGCAGCTGATATGCACATAATGAAGGGATAAGGAGAAAATGAAATGTTTGAAAGTATTCATGAGCTCATGACTGATATAAGGACTAAGTGATATCATGGTTTGAGTATATAGAATTTTGAGGATTTTGGTATGTAGAAAGTGTTAACTTTTAACTGCATTCATGTTTTCACTAAGGTTCAATGGGTATTCATTTTTCAATATAATACATGATTAAGGTCTTTTAATGTTTGGAATGTGACCAACAAGACATATCTTATGATATATGGGGATCAACGATGTTATTAACATGCTTGTTATATGAAATCCCTGGTAATTGTTTTCACTATAATATGAGAATGGACTGCAGTATTATGGATAAGCCTAAAGAATGGAATGGATTATGTTGGACATAAGTCAGTATTGTTTAAGGATAGAAGTTTTTCCGATATTATTGATAGGATGTTATAGTAATGTAGTTTTAGAAAATGGACAACCTACAGGACGGGCGACAACCCATCGCATAGGACAAGGATATGGGAATCAAACCCACAACCAAAGTGCCACTGGCCTTTATCTCCTACCACTGGCCTACAGGAAGTCCCTGGTTAGTAGAAACTAGTTTTATTTTATTAAGCGGTATGATATATGAAGTATAATTTCATTTTTGGAACTATATACAATTAATCTAACTATAAGATGGACTTATAACTTTTGCTAACCTTTTGTTTGAAACAGATGGAATTGACCCATCATTCTATCACATGATCTGCTAACACATCACGAATAACAAATTCAACTTCATTTCTTTAAGATATTAAGTGGAAATTGTCCAAAGAACGACCAATGGTGAGATTGTACCAAAATCACAAAAGTATTTCTTCTAATTCCAATTTCATCAACTCTAGGGAAATGATCTTGAAAACTAAAAATGTTGTCCTAGTGCTCTTATATCTGATAAATTAGATGGTACCTTAGATCATCACAAATATATGGCTTCATGATTGTTGGATTTTTCATAGCCATGTTCTCTACCACTCTCCATCAGAACATGATGGTTATATTTCTCTTCCATATCCATATTTTCATCTATGTGGAAACCCAATGATTAGTTTATTTGGGCAACCGTTACGTTTCATAATTTTCTTTTTTAAAGATTGGTTTTGGTATTCCTTATTACGATGTGGGTTTCTATTAAAGAAACTTTCTAGTAGTAAACCATTTATAACCCCGACGAATTTCAAGGGCGAAATTCATTTTAAGGGGGGTAGAATGTAACACCCTAAGATTTTATGAAAAATATTATTTTTAATTTTATTGATGTCTTGTGTTGTACGCTACACCAAAAGGATCTTGCACTACACACATCACTGACTTGGCTTGCATTACACACAATTACGACCTTCCACGATAGCGTGTGTAGTACGCAATACCGAGTTTCACTAAATGAGATATTATTATTATATTATTATGAACTAGCCGTTATGAATAGTAATACCCACTTTTTGAAATTTTATAGATTTTATCTTTCAAAACGGACTTCATTTTTGGATTCAGAATATTGAAATTAGCTTAGGGTGAAATTTTGGTACTTTTCGGATAACTTTCATATTCTGATGAATAGTAAAAATTACTAAATTTTAATTAAAAACAAATTTTTAATCGAAATAATTAATAGTGACAAATTATTAATTTTAGTGGTTTTAAATTATATTTATAATATATTTTTAAAATTTAATACAATGTTGGTCATTGGATGTAATTTTACATTTAAACCAAATATAAACAAGTGTCAATCTTTTGATGGTTATTATCTCTTAAAAACAAGCTATTTGTTTTGACAACGGGAATTAATTTTTAAATTAGTTAATGTAACTGATATGTTTTGAATTTGATAAAATAGACATCATTTTTGAATTCATAATATCAAATATAGCTTAGGCCTAATTTTTGGTATTTTTCTTGAAACTTTCATTTTTGATGAATAGTGAAAACACTAAGTGGTAGTTAAAAAAACTGAATTTTTCATAAAACTTAATTTTACCGCTTCTGTTAGTGGAATTTCGAAAATTTGAGAGACATGGTTAATATCAAGGACTAAAATGTGGTCCAATGAGATGAAAATAATTTTTGGTGAATAGTAACTTTTTAATTTTTTTACCACGGTCAAAAGTAAATAGGGTAATTAAGGGTAAAAGTTTTATTATTATTACCCTAACACATGTAATAATTCTATTGGATAAGTGTAATTAGACCAAAAACAACCTTAGGAATAAAATATGACCATTTAGCCCCTCTTGGATTAGATTAGGACATTTATTATCAATTTATTTAAAGAAGGGTTAAAATAGTTAAAATCAAAGCTTAATAACTAAATCATTTTTAATATAGGGTTATACATAAGATAAATTCGACTATAAATATTCATTATAAATATAAAAAGATTTCCAACATAATGGTATTTTATTTGTAATTTTTAGACTTAAAATAATTCAATTTATTTATGATACAATGATGATGTAGTAATAATCCTATTAATGAAATATTGACATAATTGATGTTATAAATACCCAAATAAATGTAATATGAGACTTTTTATGAATTACAATAATTTTATATGTTAATATGACATGTTATAATTGATTTAATTAATTTTTTTCGAACTAATCATTCTGTTATGATTTTCACAAAACCAATTACCAAATAGTGTCAAAATTGACATAAAATAGTTTTTAAAACAAATATAATATTTTTAATTGTTATTATATTCCTGAAAATATAAGGTTCGGACACGATACTTATATAATGATAGGTGTATCATTAATGGACCACTTGGGGGTCTCTTGGATGTATTTGGTATGATTATTAACTATATAATATAAAAATACAAAGTGACATGGTAAATGTTAATCTAATTAACTAAGAGTTAAAACTAAAAGATAAGGTTAATATAATGACCTAAACTTCTCTAAATTCTATTGTATGAGAGTATTTCGACCCATACCCACCTTAGCTTTGAAATATATCAATTTGGAGCTATTAAAAACCGAATTTGACTTTATAATAAACTAATATTTTTAGTTATTCCAAAGGTGCCCCCTCCTCCCTTATAAAAGGGCACCTACTACCCCTCTTCCTCACACCACTTTGAGCCTTCAAGATCGGCCAAAACCTAAAAAATTCTCCTATACACTTCCCTAGAAACATCCTAGAGGTCCTGGTCTTCTTCAAAGACAAATTTTAGTTCCCTAAGAGGAGGTCTCAAAGAAGCACTTCAAAGAAGAGGTAATGTCCGTTACCGATTCTTTCATCTTTATTTCTTCTTCCACTTCTTCTTCTTTAGTTGTTTCATTATGAAGTAATAACATCAGTATCAATAATATACTGATATGTTATTATAAGTATGAAACAATCCGATTTCACCATCTATCCATCCTACGGAAAAATAAATCACCGCGCGTGCGTACGTACGGAATATCGTCTCCACGCCGTGGTGTAATCTATTTCCCCTACCACCTTACTTGGATGGGTATAATGGTGTAAATAATAACTATTTATGATTATTGTAAAGTGATATTTATTTTGAAATAGTATCCACACACTCTAATACAATTCCACGATCATGGGAACGATATCTTCGCCCGTGCGTACGTACGGAATACCGTCTCCACGACGCGATGAGATTCATTCTCAATGATTAGCCATTCATGAATGATTATAAAGTATATATAATAAGTAATCATGAAATATATGACATAATAATGATACTATATTTATGTATATATATATGTATGTCATCTACTTAATTTCATTCAATTCAATAAGGAAAAGAAAATAGCGTTCATGCGTACGTACGACCTACCGTCTCCATGAACGGTGTATTTCTTTCCATTTACTGATCTATTATATATATGTATATTCTGAATATATATATTATATATAAATCATGTTTTATATTCTGGAATTATGTAATCATGATCTAAGTAATCATATGAATAATTACAAGTCAAAACACGGACGACAAATGAAACGATTTTACCCAAAACGCTCTTTAACATGGAATTTACAAAAGAACGGGTAATATAAAGTCATAAGTGAACCATATATGATATCATAATAATGATTATGATTCTGGAATAATTCAATGACATTATTTAAATCATTATACAGGAGTTTCGGACACTTATGAAGCAAATCGGACCTAAGGTAAGGGAAATATTACAATCTCATTTTTATCCGATATTGTTTATACTTTAGTATTTACTGGGGTGTATTTTATCATCCACATACATGTTTCCTCAATATGTAATATTTCCATACACCTACAGTTGTTTAAATAAAATTTTACCCTTTGGTGATTTTTTAGTAAAGGATATGAAAGTAATCTTTTGTCGTTTTTCGGACGAGGTACTTTTTTGACTTTTCTGACAAAAGTACGAGAAGAATGTTTTTTTAACTTATACGGCGTGAATGGATTTTTAAAACATTATTTCCAAGAAGCTTACATTACAAGTTTTCAAGTTTTTTTTAATTAACTTCTTTTAGTTTATAATTGTATGACATGTTAAGAAAGGAAAAGTGTTTTTGAAGTAGAAAGGATATTTTCTTCAAGAATGAAGTTCAAGTGTTTTATCAAAATTATTTTCCATATAAGATAATATAAGGTTCTGTTTATATCCCTATTATTACATGGATTTGATTATGTTGTGATGGAAATATTTTTATGAATTCCTTTATCTTATATGATTTGTTTTATGATGTCACGATGTTTAAGATTCCCATTTTTATTACATGGGTTATGCAATGATGTATGATTTATGATTTTGTGGCACACATAAGAATGGTATCATTATGAGATGGGTGGGACCTATATCTCCCTCAAATGCATTGAGTAAAGATTTTATATCTCATGAGATAGACATGGATGGAACGGCAGGTTATACCGGTTCAGTGAAACAGGACTGAAACGAGGAGTGAACTCGGTTCAGAAATGGACTTTGTCCACTAAGATAGTCTTGGAAATGAGTCTTGACTAATAAGAAAAGATACTCTATGATTATGTGTGTATGACAAAAAGTTTCTTGTTTTATGTTATGATTATTGGGATTACATTTCACTACTATGATTTATCCCTTGTTATGAAATTATGATTTCTTTTACAGGTTAAGATTTCCAAAAGTTTGTGTTCTTATGTATATGATGTGATTGATATTTCTTTTGTTACCCTTACTGAGCATTTGTGATCACCCTTTGATGTTTTCTTTTCCCCAGGATATAAAGAAAGGTTTAGGTAGAAAAAGGAAGATCTTTATTGGAGATGTTGAAGATCTTTCACCACGATTAGAAGATTATATTCTGAGTTTCCAGAGACACTAAACTATTACAGTCTTTGTGTGTGTGTTTTTGTTATGTACTAAGTATTCCGCAAAAGTAATGTAATTTCCATGTACGTCAAGCTTCGTGTCACTACACATGCACTTCCCAAAAACATAACACTTGTCCTTCACCAAAGACTCCCCTTCAAAAGGGATCTCATATGTGAAAAACATGAATTACCACTATATATAATGAATTTATCAAAGAATTTATATATACACTCACCCTTTTCTCAAGACTATAGTTAATTTTTAAAAATTTATAACATTGATTATTTCCCAGCGTTATTCCAAATTAAATTCAAAAATATAATTGGTATTATATAATGTATTACCTCATTATAAACCTCAAATCATGATTAAATTAATCATACCCCATCAATTAGAGTATAACTCATCTAACCAACAACTGAATGATTTATTTAATGTTATCCACATTTCTTTAGAATCAATGTCAATGATTTCATCTCTAAAGCACCCAAGGAATTACTTATTTCAAAAAAACAGCATCATATCCCATCACACATGTTTTTTATAAAAGTTTAGGTCACCCTTATATTCTATACTTACCTAAGATCACACTATCTAAGATAATCTCTCACTAAACACATAGAAAATAGTATCTGAATTTAACTAAGCTAGGAATTTAACTGATCATACCCTTGTAATATAACTACAATACCATAATAACTCTATAGGCCTTACATATCAAATATCCAAAATCATCCTACATTCCTCTTATACCCATATAATATTATAAAATTAAGAAATGCATTATATTCTAATTACAACTCATATACCAAGAATACCTTATTTGTACCATTCCATTCCCAAGTAATCTAGTTCCCAAACCTTTCCACTCTGAATTATGGTACACCATATTCTCATAGTGACTATACCATCATAAGAATATAATAACACATAAATTCCTTTAACATTAATTTTAATTAATTAATTCACCACTAATATGTAATTTAGGAAAAAATAAACAAATTATCATTGATTTTTTCATTATCAAAAACCCACTTCCAAGACATTTTCTAAAATTAATACTTTTCTCTTTTGAAAATAGTTTTCCAAAAATATTTTCATTTAAAACCCCTTTTAAATCATCAAGATCGATTAACATGTATAAAAAACCTATATTTAAATATTTATTCATGTATGAACACCCTCTTTCTATACCGGTTCAAGAGTAAAATAATAACCAAATAGCATACTATAATAATTTAATAAAAAACACAACTATAATAGGGAAAACCAAATATCAAAATCTTACAATCCTATTAACATTGAAATTATTCAAAAAAAACATATTCATGAATCACAAGACTATTATTTATACCAGGATCCATGTAACCTAATATTTAACTACCATGTCCTTATATGGTGAGATAAATCAAAAAAATGTCTCTAATTCCCCTTCATGGATCTCTAGAATAATTCATATGGTGATGATTCAATATGGACCCAGGTGTACCTACCCACAATCTAGAGGCTACCAACTATAATTGAGAGTCTATGATTATATCTATTATAATGTACACTCCTTATAATAGTCAAAAAATTAAATAATTATTCGAAATAACATAGAAAATAGTTAATTATAGTGTATATATAAAACTAATATTAGGATAAATGAATCCTAAAATTAGTACTCACCCATGATATAATGAAGTAAACTATGACAGTAAAATATAATATACATAGAAAGAGATAATAAATTGTGTTTACATTATTAGAAATAAAATAAAATAAAAATAAAGGCTAAAACATAGTTTTGGACAATGAGGTTGTAGGAGAAATCAAGGTAGTTTTATAGTCACGTTTTTTATCATCTTGTGACCATAGGTACCATATGGTCATGGTTTAATAATCATGACTATAGGCTAACACCTATATTCACAATTTTCCAATAGTAACCATATGTTCCTATGATCAAATTTTTTAACCAATGATAATGGTTTTAAAATTGTGGCCACATGTATCCAATGATAAAGGAAGAGCACTATCACCATGTTTTGAATCATTAACATATATGTTATTATTGACATGTCATAACAAATTGACTAAGGCACATTTTATATATATATATGTTTGTTTGAGTATATATATATAATAAAATATATTTTTTTAATATTGAATTTTTTAATATCATTATTAATATTATAAAATTTATTTAGAAAGTTTAACTACAATCAAAATTTTAAAAAACAAGAATATAGGTTGAGATCAAATCATGGTTATAGAAAATTGTTCTTATATGTGTTTCCTACCGTTACGTGTTTTAAAAATGGTGACTATTGGATAACCACATCCACCTATCTTCATGGTTTTTCAAAACGATGAATATATGTTCATCCTATCATCATGGTTTGAATGAAATTTTATTTTTGGTCACATATATACATGGTTATCAAAATCATGAGTAAAAAATTTTGTTTGTGGGATATTTCTCAAGTAATGTAAATTTTTCTTAACCCTATACACAACATGATCTAAGATGTATATTAAATATAGAATCTAAATATTCACCATGGTGTTCATGAAAGGTGTGAGAAATAAATCCAATTTGAGTAGCACCAATGATACAATGAATAAACACCTTGATATTCTAGTATATTTCTGATAAAAATAAATAAAT
The DNA here is from genome assembly GCA_963277665.1 of Viscum album. NCBI lineage: Eukaryota > Viridiplantae > Streptophyta > Magnoliopsida > Santalales > Viscaceae > Viscum > Viscum album. The sequence goes on from OY728141.1 coordinate 1,216,266,202, forward strand.
ATAGTACACACAACGTGCATGAAAACATGTCAGGAAATCATGTGATAACTAAGCCACAATGATACCCAATATTACCTTCTTTAACTAATTTCTCTAAACATGAAAAAGGAAGAATCCAGATGATGGACCCAAGTCATAGTCATCTACTAGAGAAGAACATATATCATATAGGACCCTTCTATAGATTATCCTCTAATGTCACCACCCATATCATAGAGTACACAACCCTTGGTCATCCACTTATATAACCATCTGTATCACATTAAACCCAACACTTGGTCTTCCACAAGAGTAACCAACCATATTGTGGATGTATTGTCACTTGGTCATCCCCTAGATTAACCAACCATTTCAAACAGGGGAAAACTATTGGATATACCCTAATGACAATTCATCAAACCAAGGACCTCACTCACTACCATCCCCTAGAATCTGAACCAATTTTGGGGGATCACTTCCACCTCTTTAACATCATAATTATAACCAGGTTTGGATAATAAAAAATCATATTAAAGAAATAAAAATATCATATCCTCGATCATTTCCAATATCTCACATGTTCAGTGAATCTCATGCCCAAAATCATAACTCCAACTCTATTAATCTAATACATAGACCATTTTCCATTAAAGATACCTAATACACTACAAGACACATATTTTATCATTCCATAACATTCTATAACTCATCAACTGGACTTAGTTGAACCCATTTGTTATTAAATCCCACATAAGTGAAACTAACCCACATTGTTTTTCAATAACATATCATAGGATCCATCCTAAGTGATGACCCCTTTCTCATCACCCTTAAGAATTTATAAATCCCTTCAGTTATACGAAAAAAATTTCTATAGAGTCATACCCAACATTTACCACCTACACAATTATTTTCCCACAAATTCATAGTGGTTACAATACCATAAATCCAATTCTAACTAATATAATACCTAGTCCTATTAGGCAAGCCATATTTAGACCCATCTCTAAACCAATCCTTTAGGTAGATTATTCACAGATCCAATAAACCCTTACTAGTCACTAGTTAAATTAAATTTCTTATGGTAATATAATTTCCACCTTTGAAGGGGACTGTAGAACCGTGAATTACCTTTTTCTACTAATCCATTTATATTTCCAATCCAAAATGGATATTTTAAATAACTAACTCTCTAATAAAATATAAATAAACTATGCTGGTATGTTACACAATTCCATGAAAGTCTCATCAAACTAAAAATAATATTTACAACTCTATTCATACTTTTAAGGGAAAGAACCAAACAACCCAAGTGACAACCAAACGCCACCCAATCCCCTCATAGTGTTTAACCCATAGGTCCCCATGTAAAATCCTAATTAAGTCCATCGTAGGATATTTCAAAACTCTATAAATCATGTGGGATCAATAATTTCATTTTATAAAACTAGAACTCATCCCCCTTAATAACGAGTTCTCCAGGTGTTTCCTAAAATCATCAATCCTATAAGAGAATATTCATTCCAATACTCGATGACTCTACCTAATCACTATTGAAATTTGAAACAATTTTACCCTATCCAAATCACGTCTCATCAAACACCAACAAATGTAAACAACATCTACCATATATCAACAACATGTGGATTAGTATTATAGGGATAACATACATATATATGGAGTTACCTCTCAATCCATACTCAACCAACCCTATATGATACAACTTCATCCATCCCTTTCACACATGATCCCCTATTTCAAACAAAAGTCTATAAAATTAACTATAAAATTTTATAATTTAATTACATATTTATTAATCAATTATTGAATTATACATTATTATTCTAAAACTCACTCAAGAGCCTTCCATGTTATCAACATTTTGTAACAGAGTATAAACCACTCATCAAATGCCTCTAAAACAATTATACATGAAATCCACAATTTCTAATTCCAGTCCATTGATCATTATCATCCAAATTCTTAAAAATTAAAGTAACAACATAGAAAATATAAACATACCTCAAATGAAACTATTAGAGATGATGTAAATTAATCATGAATCAACCACTTCTGAAAACCACAAAAAATTCCCCAAGAGTTTGGTCATATTTAACCATACTTTAGTGTAATAATATAAAAACCCCTAAACCCAACTCATTGAAATCATAGAAAATATAGAATAGGTAAATTTGGAGACAAAGAAAAGGGTATTCCTTAAACCATTATGATAAAAGAACATAACATCATAATATAATAAATTGGATAAAGCTATTATGAAGGGTGGCTCAATTGGGGTAGAAAATTAGCTATATAGAATCCCCATCATGGTTATTTGGATAAAAAGGAAAAGAGGGATGATCTCAAAGAGAAAGGTCATCCCCTAACAAAAAACACTTAGGGAACCACTTGGTACCCATTGCACTTATATCAGGTACATGGTGCCCACATGACACCTGCTATAAGTTCACCTTTAATTCAATGAACCTCCATGGGTTATAGTACTCTTGGAATTTAAATCAAGTACTCATTTACCCTGTAATGAGTACTCAATAGATCATGTTGTTAAATCTTGGTAATATGTCCAACTTCACCCTTATATGCTCCACCATAAACACCAAAACACTTATAAACACATATAAACAATCCTTAATTTAATTTCTAACCATTAAAATTTAATTGAAAACTCTAAATCAATAATACTCCTAATCTTGATCCTCTAGAATTTTAAATTTTACTCAAATCCAATAACATTAAGTAATTATTTTCATTAAAATACTCATAAATAAAATCATATACAATTTTTTAAGTTATGTAATAAGCACTTTCCTATAAACTATAAATATTTTTCGAGGAAATATTTTCTACAAGCTATTAAATTCACATTAGTTAATGAAAACCCATGATTTTGGGGAATTTTTTTACATATATTTGATTTATTTTTTCATTTTTTTAATTTATTTTTTACAACATTTAAAAAAAGTAATATATATCCCATATATTAATAAAATTTTCATCCTTTTAGGAAAACCATGGAGCTCAAAAATAAAAGACCCAAACATATAACCCAGGGAGGATTCTCATTATAGAAGTATAGTCTTTCCTCATTTTTTTATTTACTTTTACATGTATATACCTTGGCTGAATTTTTTTTTATTTTTTCACAATAGATGGATCATTGCATCCATGGTTTATATTTAGAGTGTGGTAAATGTATGAGTATAATATACATTGTTTTTTCTACATTTGTTTCTTAGAAGACATGTTTTATAAAGGTTTTACATGATGCCTTAACAGAAAAAACCTATTTTGGTGAAACTAATTAAGAAAGATATAAGTTTATCATTTTGATAACATTTAATGAATTTGATTAGGAAAACATAAATAATGTGAGTTATTGATGTTTTGAATTTCAAATATTTCATAATTTTATTTTTAATTATAAATTGATATGATATGTACTCAAAGTAATTTTGAAAAGATATAAAATCAATTTGAAAATTTTCAAATACAACATGGGAATATGTGTATATAAATAAATATATATATATAATTTTTATATAAAAATTAAAAAATATATAAAAATAGAAAATATAAATATAATTCATAAATTAACTAAGAGATGGTAATTAAAATTACATGTATTCCTTGTTTAACACATATTTTCTTGATCCCATATCCTTTGGAAACCCACATATGATGGTAGAGAAGAGAGAGATAATGACACCCATAGCCTATATCCAATAGGTTGTGGTTTTGTGATTATAACTGATGGTATATAATCACAAATGGGAAGAATTAACCTCATAATATAATTTATGGTAAAATATACATAATGAGATTCCACTAATAAACACCATGAATAATATAAAGAATAAATCTCAATAAATAATTGTAACGCCATACATAACTAAAAAAACATTAATATAGAAAATAAATCAATCCTAGGTAGTGACTATCAACTCCAGTAACTCCTAAACAACTTCATGAGCTAGTAACACTAAACTCAATAACCAACTAGTTAATATAGACCTAAACACTATATATATACATAGGGTGAACATAGAAGTACAAATAGTATAATCGTCCCCATAACCTATCATTAAAAATGTAAAAGAATCATAATAAATCCCATCGAAAAAGTAATTAAACCAACTCATTACCTAAGAAAGTAAAACTATATCCCACCCTAACCATGGCTTGTGAAATAAATAACAGATAGATGTAATCATATAAATATAAAAAAATATTTATAGATAATTGGTTCTTTGCCTCCAATTCCCCTCTAATGTGTTTCTATCACACCCCAATGTCTCGTGTATTATGATCATCTATTCCATAAGTCATCCATAAAAATTAAGTAAATCATATGAAGTCTATCATCCTTTATAGTATACCAAGATCTTATCTCACATCATGTAACCATGTAGAATTACATATGATACTATAACCCCAGTAACATTTATTATACATCAATCCACAAAAGATGAGGCATGTACACCCATGGAAAACTAGAGTCACCATAGTTGGATATTAGAATGTGTTATAACATAAATCCAATAAGGCTGGCACATAAATGTATATTAAACTAAGATATGTCACTACCCACATGATTCTATAACCTATACCTTAATTATTCATAACCTGGTTGTTCCAACCTAGTATACTACCACTAAAAGCAGATGTGATGGGAGGTGGTAGTAGTCCATATGTTACCTCAGCAACCAATATTTTTTGGAAAATACAACCAAAAACATTTGGGTGTTCGTATCCTTTCCCACTTGAGTTGAGAAGCATATAAAATTAGAATATATAAGAATATATAAAACATAACCACACTATGTTAAGATACCTAAAACTAAAATCATATGGTAGTTATCATTACACATGGCACGTGACTTCCACATCTATGTTATGGGAACAATATTCAACCTAAGCATCAAGATTAAAATCATTAATCATATTCACTTAGCAACTTATCAAATAAATTTTAATATGTTTAATAATCGAACAATTAGTCAATCATTCATCAAATTATAATTATACCCATTTTACCCATTTTATAAATTACAATCCATATTTTTTATTAAATCAGAATAAAATTATGAGATTAAAGACCAAAGTTGACATGCAATTACAAATCATTAAATTTTAATAAAAATAAATTCTCATGCTCAAAGAGAATTTAATTCAACCATCCCATGGTTTAAATTATGATATAAATAATTTATCATTACATCTATCAAAAAATCCTATCTCCGGGGTTAATTATCAATCCAGATATCATCTCATAAATTCATGGTGTTATATAACTCATCCTAAGATACCACAATATAAGATTCACTTTATGTGCATACATAAAAGCTACATCAAGTAGTTGGAAATCATAACAAAAAATTATATGAAAACCATACCTTAAATTACTCATTAACAACAAATCAAGGAGATATTCCAGATATCAACCCATATCAACTACCACAGTGTCATCCATGATTCCATAGCACAAATCACATTCCATATCACCATCATCAGCATCAATTCTCCCATGAACCCTGTGAAAACATACACATTGTGAATGTTTCAAGAACTTTGGGAGCAGTTTTTGGCAAATTAAATTAAAATTTCTTTTAATTTATGGTTTCCTAAAACCCCAATGAAGGATATGTCAACTAAATTTATAATTAAAATAATTATATCTAAATAAATAATTTTCCTTTTCTTACAATCCTTTATTCAATGTAGATGTTGATCGTCAATAAATCCTTCTCAAGATTACCATCATTGGTCTTTAAGGATCCAAATATAGAATCCCACTAGTAGTGATCCCCACATGATCCATTGATCTTCAAGAAATGATAATTTATTTTTGAGTTATCGAGTAGTGAATCAATTGTATTGTGTCAATTGTTTTGATCTCATATCCTTTGATATTAGAATAATTTCTCTTGGGTTTCTCGTTCTTGAGAGAGAGATATAAAAATTAATTTGAGTGAGAAATCTGTTGTACACAGAAAATATATTTTTCTAGATTAACCATACACAATAAAAAAACCATCTATTTATTGAGTTAGGGTTTAGTTTAAAATATTATTTAATGGCATGTTATCCCTTAAATAGTGTAATAGCCTTTAATAAACCCCATGAAAAAATAATAATGATTTTATTATTATTTTATGGCGTGTGTGATAACTTGGGCAATAAAAAATATTATTTAACTAGATTTCAAATTAATATTTTTCATTGTAAATGTTCTTAGTCTGTTCAAACTCCTCTAGAATTTATTAAATACCCATCTTAATATTTTGATTAAATATTTAATTCGTCAATAAATATTTTTGATTAATAAAATGTGAATAAAATTATTCCTCGATCTTAGAAAGAATATATATTCCATTATTTAAATTCAAATATAATTTAATCAATATCATCATAAACACATAGTGTATTACCCTCTTGGATTATTTATCATTTGGATTAGTCAGTATTCCTAAAATTTCAAGATTACTATCTTGTAATGGGTCAACACCCCCAAGGGAATGAACTTAATTTCATAAGGATTACTACCAAATACGAATTCATTATGTATAATATAATACCTTTACAAAAATATCTCATTTAGAAGGTTTCACATCCATGTCACTAACATATATACTCAATAAGTATTTCTTTAACTATCTAAGATAAACACATCATTACACCATGGCCATGGAATTTTATTTATGACCTTATTCTAATAAAAGGGTTGATATATCAACCTCCAAAAAGATGGAAGGGACAAATCCTTCCTTGACTTATCCATTAATAAAATTTCATTCATGATGCACCGAACATACCTAACATCCCACTAATATACGGAATGATATTTTTCAATAGTAAATATAAGTGCACAAGTCATTAAATAAATAAATGATAATATTAAAGTCAAAATGCCATTACACATGATCACTAATTGTAATATCTGATGATAGAAAAACATATTGAATTTATATCAGTAGGTCTAATCTCATTATCTCTAATCGTGGATATTACCTAGTGTGAACTTCATGAGAAGAATCCTCATCCACTTATGAGTACTTACACCTTACATTCACATTATATGTGTACTATCATATAATGGTATCTGACCATATAACTATATTTAATAATATTTGAATTTCATATTAAGGTTCTAATCATAGAGAGGAATTACTATAACCATACCAATGTGATAGATAAACTGAGACAATATTAAATTAATGTCATGTAAAACAATGAAGAATATGTAATAATATATTTTATTAATATTGAAATCATCAAATATACATGTAAACAAAGTAAAAAAGGGTTGTTCATAGGACTCCAAATCCAACAAACTCCCACTAGGACTTGAGACAACTACCTACAACATTAATTCTGATAGACCTCGGTTTATAATCATGTTTCTGATGAGTCAAGATTTTAGTCAAGTGGTCTACCACATTGTCTTCCACAAAAATAATTCTCATTGCAACCACACCACTATGAGAAATATACCATAAGAGATTATACTTCTAATGTATATGATTTATCCATTTATGTGATCATGGATCCTTGAAATGGGACATTGTTGTAGTATTATCACAATAGAGTGTAATGTGATCCTTAATTATAGGTTCCACATCAAGATCTTAGATGGAGTTTCATATCCATATTCCTTATTTACCTACCTTACAAAAAGCAATATACACAAACTCTGCTATATTATTTTTTGAACATATCCTTCTTTGAGATCTTCCATCACACAAAACCTCTATTCAAATGGATGATATCCCCCATTTGTGATTTCATATTATCTTGATCTGTTTGCAAACAATCATATGCATATCCTTTGATGACTAGTTCCTAATATCCTCTATATACTCGGAATATGTCCTTAGTATGACTTAGGTACTTAAGTATACTCTTGAATGCCATACAATGGAAAACACTCGGGTCTTATTGATATCTTTTATATCACTTAATTCATAAGTGGAATTTAACCTAGTATATAGAATAGAATATATGATTTTACCAATCATTGAATCATATGGAATCCTTAACATTTTTTTATTCATCATTTATATAAGGAAACATTTTACTGGAAAGATGAAAGTCAAGTGACACTAGAAATAATATCCTCTTGGATTGTCCCATACTAAACCACTTTGTAACTTGTTAATATGTATACTTTTACTTAGGTCGGGTAGCCTATTATATCTATCATAATGGATCCAGATCCCAATAATATCATTTTTCTAGACTAAGTCCTTCATTGGAAAGCATTTATTCAACGAGGCCTTAACATATGATAAGACTGGTATCTCATTTCAATCAAGTAATACATCATCAAAATATACTATTACGAAAATTACAGAATCCCACTACACCACTTATTAACACAAGTCACGTATTAGTTCTCTATGAAACTGAATTATATTTTGGATTCATAATATTTAATGTATCATTGCCTTGATTCATTCTTTAATCGAAAAATGGTTTTATTCATTTTTTATATTTTTTTGGAATATTTTAGTGACACAAACCCTTTGGGAAGTTTTATATAGACATATTCCTGATTGTTCCCATTAAGTATATTTTGACACCCATTTACCAAATCTCATAGTTGTGTAGATATAAAATGTAAAACATGTTTATGATGGATTTCAGTATTACATATGGTGAAATGTTTTAATCATATCCAACTTCTTGATTTATTTTAAAACCTTTTGCGACAACTCAATCCTTATATGTACTGAATTTTACTTACATGTCCCATTTCATCTAGAATAACCATTTTTAAAAAACTAGACTTACATCCTTTGGAGGATCTACCAAAATATTGATTTGGTTTTGGTACATGGAATCCATTTCAGAATTCATGGATTCTTTACACTTAGAAACATATGTTCCAATTATTTAAAAACTTTAGGTTAAGGGGTCATTATTATTAACTAATAATGATTCACCATCATCAATATCTAGAAAAATATACCATTATTGTTCTACAACATCCCTTGTACTCCTATATAGTACTTGTGTCTTCAAAAGATCATCTTTTTCCATGGGGATTTGAGGAATCTGTTCTTATAGAAACTCTTGTCTATCTTTATCCTATACTTCATAAAATTATATATCATTCCCACTATCTCCTTTATAGATATTCTTCCTCTCAAAAAATATGAAGTATCATTTCACTATTAACATTTTTTTAGGGGTTATATAGGTAATATCTTCTTGTTTCCTTGGGGTATCATATAAATGTACACTTTTTACCATGGGGTTCAAGATTATAACCTATAGTGGAATTAAAAACACTTTTCCACCCCACACATGTAAATTCTACTAGATGGTTTTTTCCACTACATATTTCATATGGAATAGAATTTATCTATTTAGTTGGTATGTGTTTTGGTATATATATTTTTCTTTGTAATGTGTATCCCCAAAAGGATATTGGAAGATGTACATAACTCATCATTGATCTACCTATGTCTAACAAAGTGTGGCTAATCCTTTCACATACACCATTACATTGATGTTTAGAAGGAGAAACGAGTTAAGATAGGATCCCATAATCCCATAAATAATCAATGAAGTCTATATTAAGATATTATTCACCATGTTATTTGTAGAGTTTCATAATATTCTCACTAAGATAGTTCTAAAATTTAATCTTTTAATCCTTGAATATATCAACAGACTCCATCTTATACCTCATTAAATATACATATTGATATCTACTAAAATTATCAATAAAAATTATAAAGTTTGAGTACCCACACCTTTCTTCAATAAGAAATAGTACCCAAAAATCAGTATGAACTAATTCAAGATGTTTTTTAGGAATTTCATATTTCTTACAAAAAGGTGATTTGTATGTTTTTCCTTATAAACCATCACTGTATACACAATGTTTCTTTAGTTCAAAATAATCTAAATATACATATTGGTGAAATTTTGTCAAAAATAATTCTTTACATGACCTAGTCGATGATGCCAAATATGGGTGTCATATGATTCATGAGATGTAGTTTCGTTATCGATTTCCATTACATGGTTTCTATAGTCCAACATATAAAGATAGTTATTTAAATGTTCATTACCATAATAAAATTTTATCTTTATAAAATTAGAAGTATTAATTTCCAAACATGAAGAAAACCATGTTTACCATATATGGATATAGATATATAGTTTTTTTGGTTGTTGGTAAAACAAAATAACAATATTTTAGAGAAAAAAATATATTATGGGTTTCTAATGTGAGGTGGTATTCACCAATTTCTATATATGCAAGTTCAGCTCCATTGGATTCTCTTAGATCTACCTCCTCTTGTTCAATCATTCTGAATCAAATAGTTTCCTTTATTTGAATACATATCTGAACACCAAAAACGATATCTATTAAACTATTTTTAGAAATAGATAAATTTTAATAAATTAAGAATGCGCCTAAATATTCACCTTTATTTCTTGATCTAGTGTAGTTTTTCTTCCAGTTCCCCTTCGTTACATATGTGAACCAATCAACATCCTACTTTATGGATTTCTCCTTGATTTGTATCTTCTTTAAAGGGAATGAAAAATCATAGGACTCAGATATCTTCACTTTCCCTTTTCATTTGTTCACCATACTGATGGATGTATTTTAAGGCTTCATCTCCTTAGCTACAAGAAAAATGAGAGTAAGAGTATTTAAATGAGATTTATCAATGTTGTTTATATTAAAATTAATAAAAAACTAATGAATCTATGAGAGAGTGACACAATAATAAGATTAGTTCCCATTTATTTAGTTAGTTTAAACACTACAACCTCTGGATTCTAAAATTATTTAATGAGATTAACTACACGAGACCTTGATGGGGATCCCCCTCCAATATTTCTATAAAACATCCACAAGGATCTAAAACTGTTCTTATTTACCACTTTTCTAATATAAACCACAAAGATGATTAAGAATTATATAAGCATACTTGTTTTTATGAGACTTTATAAGTTCACTATATATTGTTTATAGAATCAAAAATTGAACATTGAGTGTCTCGTTCATTCATTTTTCTGAGACAATGATCTCTCTATCACTCACCTCTTTAATAGGAAGATCAAAGATAGAGGATTATGGAAAGTAAGGTTTCCATTCATGGCGCATCACAAAGTGGAGGCATTTGAACCACTCCATGATGTTACTTCAAGTGAAGAATGGTATTTATTTAATATAGATCATAATCATAGTGTATATGATGAAATTCACATTTATTTTATAAATTAAAATGCATATTATTATTGATTTTCATTATTATAAATTATGTTAGAAATAAAAATAATTAAAATTTTATTAATTATCCCTCTATTTTATCAAGTCCCAGTAGACCTCACCATTGAACTCAAAATGTCTAGTTTCTTGGACAATCTAGTGTAAATGATCTATATGTCACTTCACATAACCCCCACAAGGGTTGTTAAATCAAATTGAAGGTATTTAGAAAGGTAATTATTTTCCATCCAAGGGCATGAAGCTTCGTGGTCTATTGAGTGGGTTTCCTAATCCAGAAATCACGAATTTTTATTTCCTCAACACTTAACTCAAAATTACACCACGTTTATAAATGGATACTCCAATTTATTTAAAACTGTTAATTCAACCCAATACATTCATAAGAACTCAAATTATAAAATTAATTGTACTAACAAGGTTAAGTCAAACACTTAGTTATATGGGTTTAATTATTAAGAAAGTAGTGGAAGGCCAAATCTAACATGATATTTAATAAAGGTATTTTAATTTATTATGACTAAATTTTTTATTTTTTATTTTACATGAATTTATAATTTTATGTGTATTTTACTTAAATAGTTGACCATATTAGATTAATAATTTTTCTATAATAAATTTATTTAAATTCTATCTTTGAAAATTAATTCTTTTATTTATGTGAATGTCATTTTGCATCTATAAATTATATAATTCATAGATAGAAATAAATAAAGAAATAAATAAATGACATGACCATTCTCTTATCTAATGGTTAATATATTAAGCAGACGATAGATCAACCTATGACCAAGGAAAATAAATCCTTATGTTGGGCTTGTAATAAGTTATAGCATTTCACCTATCCACTTGTTCATCACCTTGGTTGGCATAATTATGGTTATATCTTGAACACCATCCATACTCATTGGTATACTCCATTAATTAGATATATTTATAATTCACATGTTGGTGAGGGGAACCAAATGATTGGTCAAATGGTGATTACATCAATAATAATAAATATTCGAGTCATAAAAATAATGGAGGGAGGGATGAATTAGAAGAAAATAAATTTAATTTAATAACAAATAATTGGAAACCATTGCAATAAATTAAATTAAATAATGTAAAAACATACACTTGTCTTTTTCATTCCCATTATTGATCATAAACATGAATTGATTATGCATGTAAAATAATTATCAAGATTCATTTCAATTCATTATTTAATAAGATAAAACACGCACAAATTATGTTAATTAATTGTCTTATTAATCAATTAATTAATTTTATCTTATTTCATCTATTCATTCAAAAAATATCATCTTTTATGATTTTAAAGAGGTTAAATAATTTTATTTTCTTTAAAAAACTCAATAAAATGGTACAAAACATGGTACATAAAAGAAACCCACTGATTCCTCATAATTATCTTTTTTTTTCAAACACTTTTAAGTGGGGAGTGAGAACCCTATAGATAAGAATGACTAGTGTCAAAGGTTAAAACTGAAAAATTAAACTCAAGTCTCATGCGATTAGAGTCACTTTCCCTAAACAATTACCAGGGATGGGAATTTACTTGGCAGCTTGGATACTCCCCTATGTTCTCTTCATAGTGCTTTTCTAGATACTCCCAAGCCTGTATGTATTCTTCTTTTCTAATCTTCTCCATATTGAAGCCTCTGAAAAGTATACAATCTTACTTGTCAATCCATTCTACTTTATCCCTTGTAACTACCACTTGGATCAATCTTCACATCATTTGATCAATGTCTTCCCTTGCATTTTTTATCACCAGAACATCCTCCTTCATTTCTTCTCCATAGTGAAAGAGTAGTTTCAACTATGAATCCAACTCCTGCTCCTCCAGGATCTTCAGGCCAACTGAAGTACCTGTTGGAAGTTGTTGTCCGGGGGAAAGAGGATCTACCCTTTTCAGAATCAGCTTCTCCGATTTTAGACTCCCCTAGAATTGGTCATCTGCCTTTGAGCCTCCATCCACATGAACATGGACCACTATGGTATCTTGCTGCCTAACCTCGTCTTGTGTCTCTTGCTGAAACTTGTGATCCTTGGGTTTACTCTCTTTTTTTGCCGACCGAGTCTCCATCGTTTTACAAAGATAAGAGTAGTATTTCCTTCCCTTATATTCAATGTGGTTTAATTGTAAAGAATGCACTCATCTGACATATTTTGTAAAAGTTTTGTACCATAATTTCACAACTTTACTGTCAATATAATAACCTATAGAACACTTGAAAATTATATAGCTTGTACAATTTAATGTGTTGATTTTTAATATATAATAAAAATACATGATTTATAGTCTTGAATATTATATGGAATTAATTAAACATTTAATAAAATATAAAACCTAACAAAAAGTGTTTATTATCAAATTAATGACCAAAGGAACACGATTTGATAATTTTTAAGGATTTTTTAATTAATTTTAGTATTTTCACATAAAAAGTCAAAGTAAAAGGTGTGTTGAAACTAGCTACAGGTGTGTAATTATCTTCATTGAATATGTATAGTACACAACATGGGGCTTAGAGTATACTTATTGTGAATATTTATGAATTATATGGTGTGTATAGAGGATACATGGCATGTACTTTAAGTTATATGGTTTTAAAGTCATTATTTACCTTGTATTAAATACACATGATGCATTAATTACACAATGTAGATTGACCCTGTTTCTTGTCTTGAAAACGAATTTACTACATGATGTGTAATAAAACTACATGGTGTGTACTCTAGAAAATCTATGTGCCACCCTATCTAGTCTACACATGGTTAATTTATCACATGATGTGTACTTATTACCGGATGACCTAGAATCCACACAAGAATTCTTGTGTAATAAATAGGGGTACTTGGCATGTAGGAAAGGAGTACACATCATGTATTTTAATTGTTTCCAGCTAGTATCCTTAGCACTTTCAAATGGTATCTTCAAATGTAAGATTAATTAATTATTTAATTATCCTGGTAATACTTTTCAGAAATGAAGAATAAGATAAATTGATTATGATAATAGATCAAGAATAAATTAATCCCTTAAATGTATCTTTACTTTTAAAAACACAAATATCAATAATTTGATAAATATTCATAAATTTGATGATTACAACTCGGAAAGAACTTCACGGTTTCATTTACAATGGAAGCACCTTTGGGAGTGTCAATTTAATTTTTTTAATTTATGGGGGCCTGAAACCCTAATAGGGGATCATGTATATAAATTTAAAATTAATTTATAGATATATTAAAATTATTTACCTTGTATAAGGATCCATTATTTGATGTAGATATTGATCATCTGAAAAAACATTTCAAGATTACCTTTTTGGCCCCATAAGGATGCAATTGTAGAATCCATTTAGCAGTGATACACACATTCTCCACTGATCATTAAGAAAATACAATTGATTTTGGGGTGATGTCATGGTGAATCAATTATCTTTGGTCATTCATATTGATTTTCCATCCTTTGATCTTGAAGGATACCCTCGTGGGTTTATAATTCTTTAGAGGGGTAGAGGAAAAATAATTCCAGATAGAAATTGGTTGTGCACAATGATTCTTTATTTCTTGATTGAACATACACAATATAAGTGACCATTAATTTGGAGATCTAGGTTTTAGGTTAAAATATTATTTAATTTTTTGTGAACATTAAATAATGTAATTATCTTTATTAAACCCCATGAAAAATTAATAATAATAATAATAATATTTTTTTATTGTGCGCACACTAAATTGAGAAATAACAAATATTATTTAACTAGATTGAAATTTAATATTTCTCACTACATTTGTTCTTAGTCCATTCAAAATACTCTAGCATATATTGAACACCCCTAATAAATATTTGGATTAAATATTTAATTCATTAATTAGTATTTCAGATAAATAAAACAATAAGAAAAGTATTCATCAGTCTTGGGGATATTATTTATTCCATTAATTAGATTCTAATAAAATTTAGTTGAGGTCAATGGAAACACTTAGTTTGTGATCCTCTAAGAATATTTCTGGTAGAAATTTGGTAAGATCTACTAAAGTCTAGAGAACTATCTAGAAATAGGACAAGGGACCTAATAGAATTATCATAATTTTGTAATGATAAAAACCAAATATGAATGCTCAGTTTCTAATATAATACCTTTCTCACAATATCCCATCAATCAGGTAGAACATTTTGGTCACCAACCTATATACTAAATTTGATTCTCTAAAATAAAAAAAATTTTAAACCATGTCTAATAAATTTAATGTAATAATTCTATTTTAATTAAAGGGATGGGATCACAACATCTATGAATATATATGGTAAAATATTTATTTGACTTATCAATTAAGAACATGGAGTTTGTGATGCACTAATTAGTAAATCTAAGTTCATGAGTCATTTCAAGCATAAATAATATTCCTAAAGTATATGAACCATTACACACTCTCATAAACAGTAATATCTAATGACACCAAAACATATAGAATTATTAATGGTGGGTTTGTTCTCATAATCTATCATCTTAGAGATTACCATGTAAGAACATCATGAGAAGGATCCTAATCTGTATAAGAGTACTCACACATAACATTCACATTCTATGTGTCCCATATTAGAATGTTAACTGACTGTATACCTATATTTAAGAATATTTTCACAAAATTTTAAGGTTCTCATCATGGTGGAGAAATTATATAACCTTATCAGTGTGATAGATATTGTAGTAAATTTTTAGAATAATGTAATAAGAACAATAAATAGTATTTAATAACATATTTTTCTAATATTAAAATAATTGAATTTAAAAACAATAAATGTCATAACAATTGGTCTTAGGACACCCAGTTCAACACATTGTTCACCAATTTTACAAAGCATTCCACATTATCAATCAAATCACACCATTGATCTATCCTAGAGTATACACACAAGAATAATAATGTATTTTCAACATTGAACACTCATGGGATACCAAGGCCACATCACCAAGGCATTCAATCCTTTATCTAACAAGAATGGGCTATATAATCCTCAATCAATTTATCAAAATTACAAACTATGAATTAAGGAATTATTTTTTTAGTTTGCAAATTATAATTATCCCTTTATTATTATACCATTTCGATTATTTTAATAAATGATGTCTTATAATTATCACTATATTCATTCATTTAATGGTGTTTTGGTCCTATGCATTCGTGTATGGGCCTCATTTGTTGGAATGAGTATTCGATAGCCTATTAATTTTTTTCCTTCTTTATTGGTTTTCCATTTCAGAAATATGGGCATTTGGTTTCCTTCATATGAATTTGTTTATTTTTGTTTTCACCCTTTCAGTCCCAATTGTCTATTCATTTGAGGGGTTTCATATTATATTCTATGAGTTGATCTGTTTGGTTTCATGCTGCCATGAGGATGGGTGGGTTGTAACTGATTGCAGGGCTTGTTAGGGGGGATTTTATAACCCTCTAACCCTCAGTTGATTGAAGAAATTATATTTTGGTTATCCTTAATACTATGGTGATATCATCACAAAACTCTTTCTCTCAAAACATATATTTTGTAATCCTAGGTGGTATGTCTCGATAGCATTCGATCTCTATAGTACACTACTAGTGTGTCAGTTTTGGTGGATCATCGATGTAGGATTCATTCAGCATCAACAATTTGAAGTTCATCACTTGAGTAACATTGATCTAGATCATGGAAGAACCTTTTTGAACATGTGTTTAACATAGAATTCTATGAGTAAGAATAGAACTCAGTTGAATTTGTTAATATATTAGGATGGTTAGACCCTAATGAATCTGACATTGTGAGTTTTCTGCTTCTTCCTTGGTAATCAGTTTCATGATATAGGTTCTTTTTATTTTAGTTGTTGGTTTACCTCATCGATTTACTCTATAAATCCATTTTTCTATTGATAATTAATAAAAAAATTCTGTTGTGTGGTTTTCTTGTCATGCACATAGGTCCCTATCAGACCAGAGAATATAAATCATACTGTTCATTTATCCATGTTTTAATTTCGTATATCAAGGTTATTATGGTTTTTAATCTTTGTATTCTATTGGAATTAAATTAATCGGTCTTGTATCTAGTTTTGTGTTCAGTTAATATCCATTACTCCCTACCCCTTAACATTTAGTATCAGATCCAATTTGATTTTATTATACCCTGAATTTATGTCTGCTAGTTCTATTTTATAGTTATCTATATTTGGTTTAATTATTCACTAATAACTCACTATTAATTATACACTTTTTTATTAATTTCATTACTTAAAGCCATTATCTCATCTTTGTTTCTATTCACCTTATATCCCATTAAAAACCATCATTTAACCAAGGTATTGGTTGATTGTTTGGGGAGTACTCTTAGTGTTGTCCATAAGAACTCGAATTCTACTCTAGGGGTAAAAATGTCCATAATGAGATATGAATCATGAGTGGCTCCATGACTCAGAAAGTTCCTTTCACATGTTTCCATATAGATAGTAATTTCTACAATTAGTTGAAAGGGTAGAAGGATATATCCTCTTAGGAAATAATAAGAGGTACAAGGTTATGGTAAGAGGTTCTATTTTGATAGAACTAAATGACCATTCTATCATCACAATACATGATTTATGGTGGGTTTCCAACCTTCATAGAATTTTAATCTCCTTAGGGGTCCCTGATCTAAAGTGGTTTACATTTATATTTGAATTTTTTTGTCTTAAGATCTCTAAAATATTAGGAATGATAATTAAGGGATCTCATACCAATGGAATGTATTTCATAAATGGAAATACCAATTCAATGAAATTGGGTAATTTCTACCACACAAACAATGAAAAAATTATGTTATGGAATAGGATATTGAGGCATGTTATCCCCAAGGGCATAGAGGACCTCAACAAGGAAGGGCTTCTGAGTGACATCACACCTACTAATATTCCATTCTTTTAATATTGTGTGATGGGTAAATATAAGAGGGTCACTTTCAATATGTCCTCATTTAATGTTGTCATACCCCTTGAATACATCCATTCCGGTTTTTTAGGGGGAAGCTAGGACCACTTCTCATGGTGGAGGTTCTTAATTTGTCATATTTATAGATAAATTCTCCTTGATATTTAAATTTACATTTTTAAAAATAAATATAATGTTTACAATAACTTTAAACACTATATAGCTTCAGAAGAAAACCAAACTATAAAGAAAATAAAAACCATTAGAATAAATAATGGGTTGGAATACCATTCCACTAAATTCATTCAGTTTTGTGAGTCTAAAGATATTAAAAGGAATATAAATTTTATGAAACCCACAACAGAATGGCCACGTAGAGAGGACAAAAAAACTATTTTAAAGAGAGTTTGAAGAATGGTTAAATTCTTGGGTCTCCCTAAGTCTTTGTGGGAAGTGGTTGTTAGTGCTAATTTTTACCTTATTAAAAGGTTTCCCTCATCTAAAAATAAATTCAAAACAACTAAAGAATTGTGGAATGGTAGTCCAATTTTTTATACCTACTTGAGAGTCTTAATTTTCACAACTTATGCTCATGTTAAAACTACTAATCTAGAACCAAGAGCACTTAAATTCATATTTCTTGATTATCCTGACGGTGTTAAAGGGAATAATCCTTGGGATAACAAACTG